>CM057459.1:732740000-735140000 GCA_016271365.2 Neoceratodus forsteri
CCCTTTTATTTGGTAAATATGACATATTTTTTTAACTTCGTTCCTTCTTTTACTTTGTTCCATCACTGCTTCATTTTTGAAATACCGCTGTCCAGCAATTTTCTTTCTTAATCTCACTAAAACTATAACAGGCTGATCTGTTACAGAACAAGTCTATTACCAAAAGCTCATGGTACTTCCTTTTCGAAATCTCAGATAATCCATGTATGGTGACACCAGTCATTAGAGGTGGGTAGAAATTAGTTGTCACCTGTTCTAGAGACAAGCAGGCTGAATAAATACCAACCACCACCCAGGTAAATAAAAGTTAAAGTCCAGCAAAGGAGCTAATACATACACTTGAGAGAAGTCTAGTGTACGCTAACTCTAGGGAGGCCAACTCCCAAACCCGGGTCACCAGCATGGCGGCAGGTGGGGCTTGGTGCCTCAGCCCCCCTCGCCACTGTGCCAGCTTATTCACATATTTCTGACAAAGCTAGTGTGGGGCAAACAAGGCTCCCCCCCCAAGCGGTTCTTTTCCCCCCTGCCACAGCCGTTTTTCCAGGGGTTTACTCTGATCACAGGGATATACCCAGTGTGTCCAGAGCCTCCTTGCCCCCCCTCGGCAGCCCACTGGCTATATCCACAGCTTGCCCTCTGAGGCAGGGGCTCCAGGGAGAGAGCCGTCCTTCCCCCTGAGGCAGCCCACATACATGTGTGAAGCAGGATCCAGTGCCGGCAGGCATTAGGACCCAGGAGCCACATAGACTCAGATCGTCATTCAGGTGGCAGTGGGAATTGTGTTCCTCAGAGAATCACCTCCCTCCTCCCCTGACGAGAGCACAGCTCCTAAAAGCCTTGCAAACTCACAGCTGTCCCTGCATCAGGAGCAAGCTCCCTGGCCCAGCAGCAGGGGTTGCTGCCACACTGCAGCTACCTTGGCTTGACTTTCCTCCTGATGTGGTGACCCGATTCGCTCCAAACATTAGTTGCCTCCATGGTAGTACAACATGCTGCACTGCCGCTGGGTCATCAGGTTGGGCCCACAAACAAGGCTTTTTAACACCAATAAAAAAAAAAAAGTAAGTATGCAGCTATTAAACTACCCGTTTCCTTTACCGATCCTTCTTGAAGAATGCCTCATGACTGAAAAGTTGTTTCTAGCTTTCATTTTTGTTTTCCACATGTATTCATGAGAACCTTTTTGCTCCACGTTCAAACATTCTTGGGCCCCTGTTCACACTACAGAATATTTTTTCAAAGCCAGTTTCAACAAGTTCAGCAAGCAGTTATTGCACTTTAAAACAGCTTCTGTCCACACTGCTGCTAAACCTGTTCTCCCTCTTACCAGTTCCTGTTCAATTCTGGATTGTTTATGTTTGTATCCCAGAATTCACCGGGGAGTGTAATCCATGTGCTTTGCGTCCGACACTGAATTGTGAAGAACAATGCTGCTATTACTGATGCTGCTGTTTTCACTATTAGTATGTTATCATGAAATAGCATCTGCCTTGTGCATCTGATTCCAAGTAGCTGTGACATGCTATTCAATACACTTATTTTTACACAGTATTGCCTCTGTGCAATCTGAGTTACAAAAAGTAAATGATTTTTTTTGGAGAACAAATTATATGAAGGACAAGCATACAGTGATCCTGTCTTACAGTTCAGTCCTCCCAAGTCCAGGCAGTCACGCTTTGAACCTGGAACCCAGAGTCCCCAACCCCACCTAGCGGTAGCGTGGCACACAGTGAACCTGATGAGGATCTGGAACCAGACAGGGACATCATCAGCACCACATAAAGGCAAGCAGGAGCCAATGCACGTGTTTTTTTGTACTCTATATCCTACTTCCAGGTTTGCATTTTGGATGGCGGGGGAACTCCTGTGGGAGAAGCCAACAGCTGGCAAGAGGGTTTTATTGAACTGTTACGGTTTACTGCTCTTGAGACTAGATCCTGAGATGGTCTCAACGGTTTTCCAAAACTGATCTGCCTGGGAAGCAGTATGGACGCAAACCTCCACCAGCACTGTTAAACCTAAACTAAAATAAAACAGGGGTAAGTGTACAAGACAGGGGTTCTAAATGCTAGTAAACTCAGGGGCAAAATGAGTGAACTCCAGGCAATCTCTTAGCCATAACTAGAGGACACAGGTGGAGACTAGTGGGGGACAATTCAGTAGGGACATGAGGAAGTTCTTCACAGAGGAGGTGGTGGATGAATGGTACACAATACTCAGAGATGTGGCTGAAGCCAAGAATGCAATAGGGTTTAAAACTGGGACGGATATAATGGAACTGTGGGACCAACTGGCAAAGAGAGGAAGGGAGTGACAATCAGTCACCGGGGCTATCTGATCTTTAAACCCAGCCAGGTATTAGGCTAAGCATGGTGCTACACAGGGAAATGGGCAGACTGGATACTTCCTCTAGGTCTTTTTCTGCTGGAACCATCTGTGTTTTTATGTAAATCAGTTAGTTTAGCTGAACCGGTTTACCAACTGCAATGTGGTAAGGGTCTTAGTGCTTTGGTTTTTATTAACACAACATGAAGGGACAAATGTAGACAGATAATGATCAGAAACAACTAAAGACAGTATACCTTTAATGTTTGCATGGTGGCTCCTCGGAAAGCAACAGGTGCCATCAGTGTAGGTGGGAGTCCTGCTTGAGGGCCTGAAGCAGCCACAATGCTCTTACAGTTGATGAGAAAGTTCAGCAAAGTGAATGTATTAGCCCCTTTCACCAGTGCAACCGATTCAGGTCTGTGATCCATTTGTACTTCATTCTTCTCTTTACGGCTGTGTTTAAACATCAAGGAAAATGAATCCCCAAAACAACACTACTGGGCAAAAAACAAGCAATCAGTCACGTGTCAGTACCCAACAAAGAAGCTAATTTTTTCTTTAAATGTTGAGGTAGTCCACTACAGCGGATACAGGGATACTCCAGTCATCAGTACATGTTAAACTGCATCTCTCTGCTCTTCCTATTTTTGATGGCTTGACTGTACAAAAATATTTACATTCTCAAGAAACAATACGAAAACACGTGCCTGATTGGCTCCTAGCACAAGCCAAAAGAACTGCCTTGCTTAGCTATTGTTCTGGACTTGGTTTTGGCTTCAAAGCTCCTTTCCTGATTCAATTTTAAACAAAA
Organism: Neoceratodus forsteri; assembly: GCA_016271365.2. Taxonomy (NCBI): domain Eukaryota; kingdom Metazoa; phylum Chordata; order Ceratodontiformes; family Ceratodontidae; genus Neoceratodus; species Neoceratodus forsteri. Next base: position 732,743,140 of record CM057459.1, read on the forward strand.
AAAATGCCATGTTTCACTCCTGGTTATTTTAAATTGTTTTAAATGCTAGCTGCTGTACTTAATTTGTACACAGTTGCTTATTTGTACTTCTCTCTGGCTAGTTAGCAACTTACCCTAAGTGTTTGTACCTAGAATTTAAACTGTGACCCCAGCTTATTTGTATTTCTCACTGGCTAGCCCAAGTGTTTGCATCTAGAATTTATACTGTGCCCACATACCGAGTTAAGCGCAGCCATAGAGCAAACTGTAAATTTTTCTGTCCGCCTCAGTTAAATTCATTGACCCGCTCTGCAGCTGCATTTTAGTTTATTTTCTTTTGCCTCTAATTGTTCTATCCTCTCTCTTCTATAGTTTGCTTTTCCTACTCCATACCTTCCTCGGGCTCTGCACTGACCACGCCCTGCCCCCAGCTCTTCAAACAACAAGAAGTCCTAATATATTCTGACATATGCAGTAAGACCTTGTTGTTTTGATGCCCCGGACAGGAAAGAGTTAAAGTCTACAATCTAAGTAGGCACGCGCTTGGTTTCAAATCACTGTCCCCTGGTACATTCTACTCAACCGTCAGATTCTTTACTCTACCTTACTGTGAAGGCGCCTCTGAGATTTCTCCTCAGCATCTCGGTTTAGTGGTATATCGCTGTGGTTTCCTTACCGATTAATATTTTACACTAGCATTTAGTTTCTCATTACTGTCCCTGCAGTATAGTATACATTTCATTGGTTTATTTCAATGGGGTAAGTCTCGGTACTTTTGCGGTTGCCATCCAACCATTAGGCTATTGAGTCCTTTTCTCTAACTTTTTTCCTCTGTGAAAGTTGTTTAGTTTTGGTTAATAAAACAAAAAAAACAACAAAAAAAGGTTTTCGAGTTTTTTTTTTTCTATACCGCTAATACCAGTCTACAATCCAGAGCCATTTTTGGATTCTTATCTGGCCTAACTGCCACTTGGATAAGCTAGAGATGGAGTCACAGAAATCCAAAAAGAAAACTGGACCAACTGGGTTTCAACAACGTGTGGAGTGTGGGGAAACTTTTGCCAAGGCTGATCCCCACATAACTTGTGTTGTATGCCTAGGGTAGGAACACCTAGAGGCAGACAGTGACATCTGTAAGAATTTCCCTCAGTCGGCGCTTGACAGGCACCTTAACCAACTGAATGAGAAATTGGCCGAGAAATCCACTAACACAGATGGCCAAACCGGTTCAGGTTCAAAAGAACCAGAAGGGGAAGGTGATGCATCTTCTACAAAACAAACCGCGGATACAGCCCTTTAACTGGCTACCACGAAAAAGAAAAAGAAGGAAAAGCACACTGAACTGGCTCCTAAGCTGCGAGTGGTTGCGGCTCTGACCACGGAGGAGATTGCTAATGCAATACGCATTATTCAATCCTTTCAGTCTGATCCAGCTGAACCAGTGGTATGTACAGGTGCTCCTCAACCAGTTCAAATCCCCTTGGATCCCTCTGACTGTGATTATCTATGGGATCAAGAGGCTGAACAGGATGATGATGATGAGGACAACAACTTTTATGGTCCTACTGAACCAGAGGTTTCTCCAGAACATGAGGGGGGCATTTCCCCACCCAAACAGTTGGAGGATGCCCTCACTCATTTTTCCTTTATGAAAAAGGTAGCTGAAACCCTCCAGTTACCGGTTCAAGAATCCTCAGAGGAGGAGGAATAACCGGATTATGTCGAGATGATGGATGTCCCTGCCAGGAAAAGGCTGGTGATACCCATCCACAAGTCTCTTAAGAGACGCACAATAAAAATCCTGGGTACCCCTACTTCTGTCCCTCCTGTAGATGAGGAATGATAGAAATATCCAGTGGCCAAAAATGGCACCAAATTTCTGTCTGGTCACCCCAGCCATGAAGGGGTTGTTCAGGCTGCTGCCTGTGAAAAGGCAAATATCCCATTATCTTCCTACCCTCTTGAGAAGGACTCCAGAAAGATTGACTCTATAGCAAAGAAGTCATACCTGGGCTCCTCCTTTACTGCCTGCCAGGCCTTTTTACATGGCTAATGTGTCAAGGTATCAAAAGAGGTTGTGGGAAGCTGTCTTCTCTGGCAGCTAAAATTCCTGCCGATTTGGCTGCAGATTTGGGAGAAATGGCTAAGAACGGAAATGAAGCTTCCAAGCAGCAATTCCATATGGCAGTAGATGCCAATGATTCGACATCCAGGGTATTGGCCACCTCTATATCCCTAAGAAAGTTTTCATGGCTGAGAACCACGAACCTGTCACAGGACACCCAAACAAAGGCCTTGAATTTTCCTCTGGTCCAGAATTCCCTCTTTGGAGAAACAGACTGAGGCCTACATGAGGAAAATGACGAAGACAGGACTTCCTATAGGAGTGCTGAAGTCAAAGAAAAGGCTGCCACACCTCAATAACAGCAAGGCAGGGGAGGCAGGGGCAGGCTTTACCAGAGGCCTTTCTACCAGGTCCAGGCTTTCCCTATCAGCAACACCGTGGATACTTTAGGGGAAGGGGCAGGAGAGGTGCCACTCGTTCCAGCCCAGCTTCCCAACCCAGGACACCAGCTAAACAGACTCCCTGAAGAGCCGTGGGTTGCCTCCTCAGTTCCAGTAGGGGGCAGGCTTGCCCACTACCTCCATAACTGGCAGTCTATAACATCAGACAAATGGGTTCTGGAGGTGGTGGGCAAAGGCCTTGCTTTAAATTTCAAACAATTTCCCAGATTGAGAGCAAGGCTGTTCAAGCCTGCCTGTCCAGCAGAAAATCTCCCTAATGGAAACAGAAGTTACAACCCTTCTCCAGGACAGGGCAGTGGAAAATGTTCCTCTGTCCCAAAGGGGGGAAAAGGATTGTATTCAAGGTACTTCCTCACCTTGAAGAAAAATGGGGATCGGCGACCCATTCTGGATTTAAGGTTCCTGAACAAACACCTAACAAAGCCAAAATTCAAGATGGTGACCCTGGCTAGGATATTGCCAACTCTCAGGCAAGGAGACTCGCTAGCATCCATAGACCTCAAGGGTATTTATTTCCACAACCATATCACGCAGTCACACAGAAAATACCTAAGGTTCAGATTGCTATCAGGTCATTGCCAATTGAGGTCCCTTCCCTTTGGCCTGACTTCAGCTCCCAGAGTGTTTACAAAATGCCTGGCAGTGATGGTGGCACACCTAAGGCATTTAGGATTTTCAGTCTTCCCCTACCTGGACGACTGGCTGTTAGTAGGCCAGTCTCAACAGCAGGTGGTAGAGGCCCTGGCAGTCACTCAGGCTACTCTCTGCTCGCTCTGCTTCTTCATAAATACAAAAAAGTCAGTTCTGAAGCCAGTCCAGCTCCTGCAGTTCATAGGAGTGGAACTGAACACAGTTTTGGGAAAAGTAAGACTTCCACCAGACAGAGTGGACGACATTGTGCAGTTAGTGGATTCTTTCAAGGTCCACTCCCCAAAGCCAGCCAGGTACTTTCTGTGGTTGCTGGGACACATGGCAGCTGCAACAGCAGTGGTACCAGGGGCAAGGTTTCAGATGAGAGACATTCAGTTCCATCTGAAGTCCTTTTGGTCCCAGAGCAGAGATTCATTGTCCAAACTGATCCCAGTGACTTTCACCTTTCTTCAAGCTCTGCAGTGGTGGCAGGAAAGGGACAACCTCAGGGTGGGTGTCCCATTCCTTCAGGAAAATCCCACAGTGGTACTCACCACAGATGCATCCCTTTTGGGGTGGGGTGCACATCTGGGGGAGCATACAGCTCAGGGCACATGGTCTCCTCAGGAGTCTCTTCTGCATATAAATTTATTGGAACTCAGAGTAGTCTTGCTGGTTCTCTGGTCCTTTTCTTCAATGATTCAGGGGAAGGTGTTGCAGGTTAGGGCAGACACTACCACAACCATGTTTTACATCAACAAACAGGGTGGCACAAGGTCCACTCTGTTGTGTACAGAAGCTGTGAAGATCTGGAATCTGGCCTACGCCCTGGAGGTAACTCTGTCAGCAATTCACCTTCCGGGGAAGGACAATGTTCTGGCAGACTCTCTCAGCAGGATCAACCAGAACCACCATGAGTGGTCACTGAACCACCTAGTTCTCAAAGACATTTTCAAGCTGCAACCCCAGACAATCACCGGTTGCCTCAGTATTGCTACAGACCTCCAGTCATGGGCACATTCCCAGTGGATGCACTTCTTCTGGACTGGTCAGGGAAATTTCTGTATGCATTCCCTCCATTTCCCTTGTTGCTCAGAGTACTGTCCAAACTCATGGGCCAGTCAGCACTGATGATCCTGATAGCCCCAGACTGGGCCAGGCAGCCTTGGTACTCGATACTGGTGGCTCTGACCAGCCCGATTTGCCTCCCCAGGAGGTACGATCTGCTGACCTCCTCCCAGGGGAGGATCATATACCCCAACTTGGGGTTCCTTAGGCTGAAGACCTGGCTCTCACAGAGTTACAATATGCTGGTTTGCAACTTTCTGACTTGGTTCTGGACAACTTAAAGGTTTCCAGAAAACCAAACACTAGGAAAATATATTCTTCCAAATGGAAGAGGTTTACTATATGGTGCACTTAGTCAGGCGTGGAACCACAAGAGGTGGGCATTCCACTTTTATTGGATTATTTGGCTCATTTACATTGTCTAGGCCTTAAGCCTTCTACTTTGAGGGTACACTTGGCAGCAGTCTCTGCTTATTTGTCAGCAGGTAAATCTTCCTCTTTAGCCTCTGACCCTATAGTTAGACAATTTTTTTTAAGGGGCTAGTGCATTTACACCCCATAGGGAGCCTACCCCTTCATGGGATCTAAATATATGCATAGCACAATTAATGTAACCCCCCCCCCCCGAACCTATGTTCTCAGCAGAGTTAAAGTTTGTAACATGGAAAATTGTTTTTATTAGCCATCACTTCAGCAAAACGTATCAATGAACTACAGGCCTTATCTGTGGAATCTAACTATATCTCATTTCATAATGATAAAGTGGTTCTCATAACAAATAGAAGGTTCCTCCCTAAAGTAGTCTCAGAGTTTCACCTTAACCAGTCTATAATCTTGCTTATCTTCTTCACTGAACACTCTAGTTTAGAACATAGGCTGCATAGCCTGGATGTGAAAAGGGCTATTAGCTATTATTTGGATCTGACCAGATGCCATAGGGGTGACAATAGCCAGTTGTTCCTTACCTATAGGGAAGTGGGCAGGGGTAAGCCCGCCACTAAAAGGACCATTGCGAGATGGATAGTGTCTTGCATTCAGTTTTGCTATCATAAACTAGGGAAGGATACCCCTGTACGCCTCAGGGCTCACTCTACTAGGGGCACAGCTGCCACTACAGCAGCTGTGAGAGACATTCCCTTGTCAGAAATCTATAAAGCAGCTACCTGCAAAACTGTACATACATTTACCAAGCATTACAGCCTGGATGAGCAGCCAAGAACTGATGCCAGGTTTAAAACAGCAGTATTGCAGAGCCTATTTCCTAAGTAGGTTCTGTGCCCTCCTCCAAAGGAACTGCTTGGTAGTCTGCTTATGTCAGAATACATTAGGACTTCTGTTGTTTGAAGAAAAAATTACTTACCACAGTAATGCTGTTTCTTCTAAAGGAGTCCTAATGTATTCTGACTTCCCGCCCTGCCTCCTCTGCCAGAACCTGGGGTCTCTTCACTCCAGCTCAAACTTTGTTGTGTTTACTTGGAAATTTGTTTTTCTCCAGTGGGTATCTGTGACTTGAGTCTTTAACCCATGTCGGGGTAGTAGGTTTTTAGGAAAAGTTTCCATTTAAATGCTATAAGCATTTGCTATTGTTTGTCAAATCTTCTAAAAGTTTTCTGGGGTTGCTCGCAAGAATCTGACGATTGAATAGAATGTACCAGGGGACAATGATTTGAAACCGAGAGCGTGCCTGCTTAGAATGTAGGCTTTAACTCTCTCCTCTCTGGGACAGCAGAACAACAAGGTCTTACTGCATAAGTCAGAATACATTAGGAATCCTTTAGAAGAAACATTACTGTGGTAAGTAATTTTTTCTTTCATCTCCCATTCTATTGGGGAAATTCCAGCACCCCCCCAATTAAATTAGGTCCCCTGTTGCTAAAACGAGTCTAACTAGCCCCTTCCCGATTCCAATTTCCTAACCTCAAAACCTAACCTTTTGCTCTTTCTCTCTCTCTCAGACCACCAGAGCCCCCTGACCAGGTGCACTCCCCCGGAGGCGTGGCTTTCTCTACCGAAGCCACCTGCCTCACCCTTCGCTGCTGCCAGGAACCGCCAGGTATGGTCCCTCCAAGGGAGCGCCAGAGACTTTTTTCAATTTTTGGCACTTACTAGCCTCAGCTTGGCGACTGGCTGCTTTCAGGGAGAACGCCTCCTGATTGGCACCTAGCACAAGCCGAAAGAACTGCCTTGCTTAGCTATTTTTCTGGACTTGGTTTTCAGCCCGCACCCCCCCCCCTTCCCACGGCAGTCTTTAAATCCTCTAGCTGCACCTCAGACTCCACCTTGATGAGCAGCTAGTCCAATCGAATCCCAGCAATTGAATCCTCCCTTGGAGTCAGTTACAAGTTTTTTCCTCTGCATGATCAAGTACTGTGACTGCCTGCCATAAACTTAACCTGCCTATCCTACAATTTCTCCCCCTGTATCATTCAAGCTCTGTGGCTGCCTGCCAATAAACTTAACCTGCCTTTCTGTCGTCCTTCGCAAATCCAATACTACCCCCTACTACTCTCAACCAACCACTCTCCTATCCCTGCCTTTGTGGCCCAAACAGGCACTTGAATTTCCACCCCCCTCCAGCTATTCTCTCACTTCCCTCTTTATCCTAATTCTATAGCTCTCTAAATTTCCTGACTTCCTGAAAATGCAACTCCATTTCTCCCACTTGTTCTACTCCTATCCCTCTCCTTTCCACCTCCACTTGTTCACCACTCGCCAATACCAAATAACTCCCCCAGCTTCTATCTACAATTCCCTACACACATACTTGCTATCACTCCCTCACCTCCTTTTGAACTATAGTCTCACTCCACTACCATTTCTCCATGCGGCTTTACTAACTATGCCTACTTTCTTTGCAGTCCTTCATCTTATGCTCCCTCTCTCTTCCGCTACCTTCTCTGCCAAATTCCAGACTTCCTCGTCAGCTCCTTCCAAATCCACTAGGCTCCACTTCCTCATCCTTACTCTTCCTGTCCTCTCCGATGGCGACATCCACCCCAACCCTGATCCGACTGCCCCCTGCTCTTCTGGTGTTTCCTCCTCTACTGCCACTCCTTCCTCTCCCTCTTCAGCCCTCCCAAAGGGCTTCAAGATACTACATCTAAATATCCGTAGCTTGCTGCAAAAAATAGACCTCCTCCAAACCACGGCAAGCACTCTAAATCCAGACAATCTATCATCACAGAAACTTGGCTAAAGAGCACAATCCCTGATCACTCGGTCTCCATTCCTGGTTACTCTCTCCTACAGCAAGACCGTGCTGGCAGGGATGGCGGTGTCGCCATATACATTATAACCTCCATCCAATATTCCACCATCTACCCATCCTCAAATCCAGAGACCCAAGACGCTCTAGCTATACATGTGACCCTGCCCTTCACTCTCTCCATCTTCGCAGCCGGCATTTACTGTCACCCAAATGTCCAGCCATCGGTCATTCTTGACTTCCTAACCTCCACCACCGCCCCCTCTCGCTCAGGGGAAATATTCATCCTAGGTGACTTCAACCTAAATTGTTTGTCACCTTAAACTATCAAAACAAGAAATTAAACTGGAGCCTTAAATCTCTCCCAACTGATCTCGGAACCCACCCGACCAAACCTCAAGACAAAACAACACTCCCTACTCGATTGGGCCCTCACCTCGCACCGATTCATCACCTCTGGCATCCTCCCTGATGCTCTTAGCGACCACAACCCAATATTCATAATCACGAAAGTCCACAGACTGCATGGGATAGACATAAAGGAATTCTGGAGGTCAGGGGTAAGGGGCAACAGACTTCTAGGAAAACATAAACTGAACTTACAAGCTCAAATGGGCAGACTGGGTGGGCCATAGGCCCTTATCTGCAGACACTGTCTATGTATCTATGTACTTAAATCACCGCATAAATCCTTGCAACTGCGCTCTGTCAAATCCCTTGACCTTGAACCTCTCCTGAACAACCCTGCCCTTTCTGACTGGTCCCCCCTAACATCTGCCCTCACGGCAGATAAGGCCCTCACTTACTTTAATGAAATTTTTCTTGCAAACTGGAATATCTTTGCCCCGCTCAAACAAACCAGAGTCAGGGGTAACCATCTAGCATGGATTACCCCTGACATTTTGGCCTGCCTTAGAGCTCAAGATCAAGCCTGGAAGCGTCATCAAGCAATCCAGCTTCCTAGTGACCGCACAAACTACCGCAAGCTCCGAAACGCTTGCACCAGGGCTACAAGGCTAGTCAAATCAGAATACTTTAAAACATTCTTCATCACAAACATAAATTCTTCTTCCAAGTTCTGGAAGGTGGTCCATACCCCTCTTTACACCCCTGTCTCACCCACCACTCCCAGTGCTTAAAATAAATGGCTCCCCTGTGGCCGACCCACCTGCCTTAGCTAAGGAATTTAACTCCTTTTATACCTCATGTGCCACTGAGTTACTGAAGTCCCTCCCCCCACACTCTAATGGAGTGACCCTCCTCCCATCCTCCTATTCCCCTTTTCCTTCGCTACAGTAGCCCCAAACGATGCTCTAAGTGCCCTCCTCACCATCAACCCCTTTAAAGGAGCCTCCCCGATGGCCTTGACCCTAAACTCTCTTTCAGCTCCAGCCAGTGCCTAGCCCCTCTTTAGTACTTAATCTCTCCTTCTCAACTGCCTCAATCCCCTCCCTATGGAAACACGCAGTGGCCCTCCCTTTTCCTAAAGGGCTGACCCCTCATCTCCTGGACTATCGCCCCATCTCTCTCCTCCCCACCCTAGCTAAACTACAAGAATACATTGTCCTCTCTCAGCTTACTACATTTCTATCAGACATAGCCTTCTTCACCCCTTTCCAATCTGGATTCAGGAAAAACCACTCCACCGCTACCTCCCTCCTATAGCTTACTGACTGTATCCTTACCGGGATGGACAACGGCCAAATCACCTCAGCCATATTCATCAACCTTGCCAAGGCCTTCGACACGGACTCTCATTCTCTTCTCCTTGACTCCCTCCTGGCAGTTGGTCTGTCTCCCTCTGCCACTAACTGGTTCAAGGCTTACCTTACAGGCCAAACCCAATCAGTTAGGCTCTCAGACGCCATCTCCCCTCCCAATTAACACTGGTGTCCCTCAGGGCATTGTACTAGGGCCCCTACTATTCTCCATTTCCCTAAACGACCTTCCCTCTGTCTTTCTCCCCCTCCTCTGCCATACACATACACGCCAGTGATACGGTCCTGTATGCATCTGACTCATGTCCAGCTGAGGTTACAACCAGCTTACAGCAAGACTTAGACAAGGTTCAGTTCTGGTTTGCTAATCATCAACTTTTCCTCAATGCCAAGAAGACTGTCTCCATGACCTATGGCACAAGACAGAGACTCTCTAGGCTCTCCTCTCTGCCCACTTTCCACACCTTTGACGGGACTTTACTTGAGAACACATCCTCCTTCAGGTACCCAAGTGTCTGGCTGGACCAACACCTAAACTTCTCTGGACATATTGACGCCATCCAGAAAAAACTGCACCTCAAACTTGGTGCACTATTCAGGAACCATAGCTGCATCCCTCCTACGGCTAGGAGTGAACTAGTTCAAAAGATGATCCTCCCTATTTTTGACAACTGTGATGTGTCTATGGTGCTGCTCCCAGGTCCTCCCTGGCCAGACCGGATAACCTCTTCAATTCCTTCTGCCGCTTTGCCCTTGGTGCTTTCTTTCACACCCACCATTATGATCCATATCCTATCCGTCCCCTCTCTTACAAATAGACTCCCCCACTGTGCTAAATTCACCTCCAAACACTGGCTAGGAGAACTCCCTTCCTACCTCTCCTCCTCATTTATAATGACCCCCCCACTCCCTTCGATCTACAGACCCCCGTACTCTGGCTGTCCCCCAGAGATTCACCCTCATCAGCCAATCAGTTAGATTTACTGCCTCCTTAAATCTGGAATTCACTCCCCCCTCAAATTTGTCACCATCATCCTATTACTCCAGCACCACTGCCCTCAATAACTATCTAGCACCTTGTTGTTCCTGCTAGGACCCTCCCAAATATTACCCATACACTGCTCCTCCCTGACACACCTCCACCTCACCCTCCCCTAAATTCCAGCACTCCTAAATTAGTACCCACACACTGCCTGCCACACCCTCGATGCACCTCCACCTCACCCTTAAATACCAGCACTCCTTATTAGTACTCAATCCCTGCCTCACCCTTCAGCACCTCCTCCTCCTCTCCAATTATTAGCACTTATTCCCTTCCCCCCTTTTTTCCATCCTCTAGTGGCATTCATGTGCGCCCCTCCTGTGATTCTCAACAACCAAAGTTGTACAAATGGGGTTGTCCCTACTCTTTCCCTACTCCCACAACCCATCTCACCCCTACTCTCCTGCATCCCAGTCCCCTTGCAGGGTTCCTCTGCTTTCTGAAGGGGGTCCTTCCTGGGACCTGGCCTCTCTTTCTTTCTCAACTTTATCTTCTTCTCTGCCCCCCCCCAGGCCCCACACAGGGTTCCCAGTATCCTGAAGCCTACTTCACCTCACAATTTCAACCTACCTCCTTCCTCTCATGCTCAACCTCTGCCTTGTGCAAGCAGGGTTCTCAGCATCTTGGAGGAATCAGGCCCCGGCAGCCCTCTCTCCTCCACCCTCTTTACTCCTATCCTGCTCCATTGCCTACCCTGACCCCAGAAGAGGACCCTCAGCTCCCATAAGATTTTAGTTCTTGGAAACCCTTGCCTCGCTCCCCTCTTTCTTTACTGCCCCTTCACTCACTCCTATTTCCCTCCACCATTATCCTTGTCTTGCTCCATCTCCTGGCAGGGTTCTCAGCATCCTGTAGGGGCCAAAACTGGACAAGTCCCCCACCTCTGTCTCTAGAGGGGCCTGAACTGGACAAGCCCAATCGCCCCCCCCCAAATCCTACTTCCATCCACCCCTTTCTCTGCCTCCCTCCTCCCCATCTTTCTCTATCATCACTCATCATCCCCTCTATCCTAACTCTGAATGGACCTCTGACAGGGTTGTAAATCATTCTGTAAGGGTTAAAACATGTTACGCCTCTCACTTCCCCTTCCCCTCCTCCATTCACCTAGCCCTTTCAAGTCTACCCCAATCTCTATTTGCACTTCTGATATTCCTTAGTAATCTTACTGTCTGCGCTACTCTGCACTAGGATGCCCTACTACAAACTGAGCAAGACCCTGAGCAAGTCACTTAACTTCCCTGTGCTCCCAGGTCACTCCTGTAAAAAAGCTTTCAGCTTAGTGTGCTACTCCTGGTTAAACAACTAAATAAAAAAAATAAAAAATACAAACTACTAGAATTCCTTTCAACTATCTAGCTACACAGTTATGAAGCATTTGCCTTCAAATGTTAATTTGTGCTACTGTATCTATCTAGTTCAAAACTGTTAGCACTGAATCTTTGTAGTCAATACTGTTAGTATTCCACTATTTCATTGCTCGCTGTACAGTCGACTCACTTTTATTAGATTATACTCAAATGTAAACTTTAAATTTTTGTACCAAATCTCAGTATACAATCCTCATGATCCCCTACACCCCAGGTCGCACCGGGAGACGAGCAACTTGTTGCTCAGCATGCCATCCCGATGAATCATTTCAAAAAACAAACAAACATACTAACAATTTGGTACACGGACTTGGATTTGGCTAAAACAATACCATGTGAGGTAAGACGGGGTCCAACAAGATTCTGCTTTCATCTGATTCACTTCCCTGGTTTGGTTTCAAAATCTTTTGGCCATGCATATGTACACTTCAACACTCAAAATCTGTGTTGAAGCGGACTATCAGAAAACTTTCTGTTGCCACAGAGACCAAAACAACTGGTGTGAGAAAAAAGGTACAAATAGCCCCATTCGCCGAAATACAGCATGAACTACAAGGCTTGTTTTGAGTGGTATGGTAGGTTTTCCTTGTAGACATACTGAATGGACCTTAATTCAAATGTCTGAAGGAGTATGGATGGCCCTGCTGACTGCAACTTTAAATGTGCTTCTGAGGGAAGTGATCCCTTGAAGTACAATTACGCAAGAACTTACTGTGAAAGTAGATCTTCGAGAGGAGCTCTTGCACTAGGCAACAAAGACTAAGCAGTCAGGCAGTAGGACCACACCGAAAATACAGTCAAACTTGCTTAAATGCATAGTGTCGAGCCAAGCTCCGATTATGTGCTTAAGTGGGTTATTCTTCTAAGCGATCTTCTATTTTTTTTCATTGGAGGATACGAACATTTGATTGTGAAAATACAGGCTTTTGCTTAATAGCCCTTGTGACTGTTAAAAAGGTAGGTTTCATAAACTTTACTCAGTGCCTTAATTTTTCAAAACTTTCAGTAAAGTGCTTGTTTTGTAAATGTTCATGGCTCTTTATTCATTAGCCTGCACTGCCGAAAAGTGCTCTGTTAATTTTGACAGTCTTTGCTTTTCTTTTGTTGCTTGGCTGCACATATTCACAAGGGCATGGAAAGTCTGAGTCATCCTCGCTGCAGGCAGATTAAGCACCTTAATTTTGTCAGTGAGTGAAAGCTCCTTCCGTATTTGGTTGTGTTCTCCATCCTCACCTCTCCAAACGATTGTGATCAAACAAAATGTTCAGGTGAGTTGTGACACTCCTTAAGTAGACAGCAAGTGCTAAAAGCAGTTAACAGGGCACATTGTCATATTGTAATTAACTGTTACCTGTTAATGGAGCGCAGGTGTGAGGGGAGGGGTGAAGTGTGAATGGCAGCAATGAGTCCTACAATTGACTAAAGGCAGGGTTTTTTTATGCATTTAAAAGAGCTATAGTAATGCAATAAAACAATCACAATATAATGGAATAGATAGCAAATGATTCGGGGATTCAGAATTTTATGCATTTAAGCAGGTTATTCTATTAAGCAGTATGGGATTAAATGGGCTCGACTATCTAGCTAGCAGTATACAAGGCCACCCCCGATGTCATCACATCAGCGTCCATTCTAGTATAAATAAGGTAGTCCCCCACACCCACCTCAGTGCCCCCCTGCCAAATATCCGGAAACAAGGTAAAACAGGAGAAAAGGAGGACTCCTGGAGCCTAGAAAGGCAGAGATGGAAAGAGAGCAGGAGGATGGAGTGAGGGAAAATATGTGGCTACTGCAAGAGCTCCTCTCAAAGAGCTAGTCTTACGGCAAGTTCTTATGTAACTGTACTATCCTATCTTACTTTGAGGGGGCAATTGCAGAAGGAAACACCATTAAGACAGAGTCCCAAGCAGTACCTGAAAGGAAAAAACTCCGGGAGGAAGAGAGAGGACTGCAATAAGCAGAAAGGGCAACAGATGCTAAGCACATCCTCAGCCAAAGGCTGAACCCCAGAAATAGGGGGATGTCAGGGAAAAACACCAGGAGCAGATACAAAGTGTAACCAACCAAAGGATGCCGCAGGGAAAATTAACCCACAGAAAAGGGGGAGCCAAAAAGCTACCAAACATGCAGACTTGCCTTTGTTAAAGGACAGCACCCTTTCTTGGTCGCTGAGAAAACCAGAGAACCACAAACGGACTGGACCATATCCAGGTAGAATTGCCAGACATTAGACCTCTTCCAGAACCAGAAGGGGTTACTGCAACAGACAAAAAGGTCCTTCCCCGAACCCTGGGGAGAGTTTGAGGGGAGAAGAAACCATGGAATAAGGGGCCCCAAGGGGGACTCCTACTGAGGGAATGAAACTGACCCTCAAAAAGCAGACAGCCAAAAAGGTAGCTAAAGAGATACCCACTCATGGACAAAAGCACAGTCAAAATGCCAGGCAAGAGAGAAAGGTTTCACTGGGGGGGGGGGAGCCTTGCCTCCCCTTGGAATGAAAGGGAGAGACTGGTAGAACCAGACTTCCTGGTGTCTCAAAAAGAAGAAGGGTCAGAGTGTCCAGAGGAAAAACCTTGAAACAGCAGAGATAAAATGAGAAGAGCACTCAGACGACTGCTCCTTGAAGGGAAGTCACCCTCCAAAAAGGGCCTCAAAGTCTATCCCTCAAGGGGAAGGGAAGGAGGAAGACCTGGGGAACAGTAGGAACCGAAAAGGTGCGCCCATAGCCCCATCAAGACAAATATGGATGACAAGTGCCAGAGTAGCAAGGGCCGATGCCCGGCCTGAAAGAGTAAGGCTCTTTGTCATCAGACAAGCCTCAGGTCATAGGAAGACGCACCCTTGCAGCAAAAGTCAGAATCCTCACTTAGGATCACCCCCCCCCAAAAAAAAAACATCTGGTTGGGTGAGGCAAAGAGCCACTACAAAACAGGAGAACTGGGAGACACTTCCCTGTCTCGAATAAACCCCTCGGGGGACAAGGGGGGTTAAGTGAGCCATCTTGGCTGCTCGCCAACAAAAAGGTCAGTGTATCAGGAAGGAATCCTGGAGCCAAAGGCATAAAACACTGGTCTGCAGAGCAGAGGACCTGAACCTTGTGAGGTATTTCTCTGAGGGGCTCCGGGGCCCGCTTTCAACATCAGGTGATCTGAGGTACCCTCAGAGAAATAAGGGCAAGGGACCCCACAGACGCATGCCAAAAACTCCAGTGAAGGAGTACCCAGTAACAACCCAGGACACCCGACGAAAGAAAGGGAAGAACTGGTACCAGTCAAAAAGGGCAGCCCTATAGTCAGAGAGCCCGGAGAAGTCCTCCCGGAAGAGAAATGGTGAAGAATCCTGCTAGGATTCTGAAACAGGAAAATCAGACACCCGACATCAGGGCAGGGTTCATTTTGGGGTGGGAAATTGGGACAACTGGCACACTGTTTTTAATTCTGACCCAACTTTTTTCTTCTACCATGGGGACAACCTGCTCACTGTTTAGAGGTTTTAAAACAGCTGTATTATGAATCTGGGCTCGTCTGAAAAATATATGACCCATTTTTTTGTTTTGTTTTTTTATTTGACCCTTACTTTTTATACTCAGTGGGTCAGTGTCCCACATAAATATCTGAAATGAACCCTGATCAGGGGAAGTTGGACGAGTCATCCAAAATACCTGGTGACAGGGGGAAGGGGGCCCCATAAGGCAAAGGTCTAACGTAGGGCTGAAAGCCTGAAAAGGATAAGAATCCGAGAAGGGCAATCCCAGTCTCTGGGAGACCCCGAGACCGTCGCTGAAGATGAGGTCATCCGCGGCACAACCGAGGAGGCCAGCACAGAAAAGACTGCATCAATGTAGGTTGATGATCACACCACCTAGGAACCCGAGGAACCTAAGGGAATCCTGACCCTGGCTGGAAAAAAATGCCATAGGCCCAGATAGGAGGCCAGTTGTGCGGCAGACCTGGCAAAATCCAAGGGGAGAGGGACCCCAAGACAGATCTGGGCTGGTGACAGCAGCCCCTAGACAAGAAAAGGGGATACAGCCTCTTTTAAGGAAGGCAACCAAAGTAAAGGGGTGAAAGGAAGGGGAGAGACCCTTCAAACGTGTCGATGAATTAGCCCCTGCAGTTGGAGCGTGGAAAGGAGAAAGCCTCATCCCCCATACGCTAGAAACATTGCCCAAGCAGATGCCCATTCAGGGGAGCTAATGAGCAGACGTCAGGTCTCAACCCGAAACAGGAGGAATTAACACCTCAGGCAGGAAGGGAGGGAGGGTCAGAGGGCTCCACTCCAGGAAGTACGGAGCTGGCCTGTTGCTAACAAGGCACAGGTCAGGAAGCATAGGAAAACCAGAAGCAGGTATAAAATTAGCAAATAGCGTTTTATTTTTTTTGATAAGTCAAATAAAAAATAAAATTGTTCAGTATAACTATTTACAAAGGCAGAGAAAACAGTCCTCCTGAGTGTTTTTTCTCAGTCTCTCTCTCTTGCAAAACACTGCTGCTCTTTTTATAACAAGTCTTTGCAGGGAGTTCGTTAAGGAGACAGGGTTTTTTCACAGAATGTTGTTGCCAGTTTCCAATGTTCTTGCAGGTGCAGCAAAAAGAACATAATGACCCATAACTGACCTCTTGTTCACAGCTCTGCACAGAGTTTGCAAACTGCATCTCAAGTTAACTCCTTGAGTTCCAAATAGCTTTTTGCAATAATTTCAACAATATAACTATATACAGTTTTAAACAAAGGGATCCCAGTATCACTTACAGTGTCACATAAAGAGTCACATATTTTTTATAACTGCAGATATGCAAGGGGGATGAAAAGATAGAACAGCAAGTGAAGGCAGAGACATAGCGAGGCAAAGAACTGCAAAACTGTCGGAGTGATCAGTTCCTGGGTCTCAATAAAATTTGGTTGTGCAACCATACAGAGAAGACAGAAAAGGAGAGGAAAGAACAGATCCTTGCATTTAAACTCCTTCTGCATAACAAATGGGGCGGGGCCTTATTCAACCCTGTAACATGGCCCCCGCAAAGGCAGGATGAAAAGGATAGAGGCCTACCACCAGCAGGTGAACGTCCACTTAAAGGTGAGCGATAAGCATGAATAGCTCAGCCAGGAACATGAGGCCGGACGGCTGTGGGAGAAGGAGGGCAAAGCCTAATCCTCTCATAAAGAAGGAAAACAAGGAAGGCCTGACGTCAGGCAACACCCGGGGCACACTGCTCAAAAGGTGGCCCTGGTAGAGAAACAAATAAAAGGGAAAAATTGCAAGAAGGCAAAGGGAAGAGACAAGGCCTTCCCTTCTACTGGATTTCCTCCCTCTCCTACAATCCCCTATCTGATGAAAGAAGGAGAGGAAGGAGAGAAACCTTGGTTTAGGAGGAAGCAGCGTGCATAAACGAGCTATCTCTCTATAGGGACTTAACACAGCCGAGTCGCGGTTGTCAAAGAGGCTCTGCACTTGCCCCACATCCCTGAAGGCTGGGGTTGCTGCCCTTGAGAACTAGCTGAATAAAGATGTGAGCTATCCTGGAGACCATGGGGATCGATCAGAAGGGAAGTTCCAGAATCCTGCAGGAAGGACAACAATGCCTGCACCTCCTCCCTGAATACAGGGCCCCTAAACAGCACGTCCAAAATGGAAGCTTGAACCGCTGAGATGAAGTCAGTCAGATGAAGCCAGGCGTGACACCTGATGCAGACGGCAGAGGCCAAACTACAGGCAGTAGCATCTACTATGTTATAAGAGGCACGGAGAGCATAAAAACTGACACCAGAGGCTGAAGCAAGGAGGTGCTCTAACTGGGACAGAGCAAGGGATTCCGGTATAGATGGAAGTAAATCCCCTATCTGCCCAAAGTGGGATTGCTGATGCATAAGTATATGGGCTTAGTAGTTCTGAGCCTGCAAGGTTGAGGAGGCATAGACCTTGCGTCCCAGAGAGTCCAAAAATTTTTATTCCCAGTCCAGAGGGTAATTCCGATGGTCGGATCCTTCACTATCCACCAGTGCCCCTGAAAGAACTTAGAGGTCAGCCTTAAGGTGGGAGTCTAAGTGTTTTGCTGTCCAGAGCGTGGTATAAACGGTTTGCCTTTTTCGGTGACAGGAACCAATGCTGGCTGCTGCCAAACTGTGGATGAATCATCATATGGGACCACCAAGGGTGGGATTATCACAGAATCAACTTCTGGGAGGTGCAGGTGTTGCATAAGAGGGCGCCTTTGAGAGTCCTGTTCCTCCGTACGCCACGCCTGGATGGTCTTCCTCATTTCCAGGAATGAGAGGTACTGCATAATGCGTGCAGTTCTGGAGACCCAATCTCTGCAAAGACAGACAGGATGGAAGCTGTCCAGAGGAGGGCAACTAAAATGGTGCACTGGAAGACATATGAAGAAAGACTTAAGGAGCTTAATATGTATAGCCTTGAGGAAAGGAGGGAGAGGGGGGACATGATAGAAACTTTCACGTACCACAAGGGAATCAACAAAGTCCAAGAGGGTAGCATGTTTCAGAAAAAGAGGTGTGCAAGAACAAGGGGGCACAATTTGAAGATGGGGGCAGCTCAGAGGTAATGTAAGGAAGTATTTTTTCACAGAGAGGGTTGTGGATACATGAAACAGCCTTCCGGAGGAAGCTGTGGAGTCAAACACAGTGGTGGAATTCAGGCATGCATGGATCAGTCATAAGGCAATTCTAGGGGGTGGGGGTAGGAAGAAGTAGGCTGCTGGTTAACTAGGATCTACAGCTTATCCATTAGGTAGGGGAAACGGGCAGACTGGGTGGGCCAAGCAGTCCTTATCTGCCGTCAAATTCTATGTTTCTATAAGGTCCTCAAGAGAGGACTTAGGGGTATCCCTGACCCATACATCCCTTGGGGGCAGATGTGGAAGGGAGGTCAGAGACTCTAAGGAATCTGAGACAATGTGCAGAGATTCTTCTGAATCCGAGACTGCGTGAGGCAGAGGT
Source organism: Neoceratodus forsteri (assembly GCA_016271365.2). Classification (NCBI taxonomy): domain Eukaryota; kingdom Metazoa; phylum Chordata; order Ceratodontiformes; family Ceratodontidae; genus Neoceratodus; species Neoceratodus forsteri. The sequence goes on from CM057459.1 coordinate 732,761,632, forward strand.
GACATATCGGAGGTTGTGACCATGCCTGCGCTCAATCGATGGACCCTGTCAGGAGGGGAGGCCTCTGCGTCTGATGGAGAGGCAGTCCTCTACAGAGGCAGAAGCTGGCACCAGCGACTGTGGAGCAGTGTTTGATTTTTGGACCGACGCCCACCAGGTGTTCAGAAGGGCGCTACAGTCATCCAGCAAAGAAGAGTCAGATAAACGGAACAGCCTAGCACCAGGCTGTGCGTCAGAAGACCGTAAACCAGGCCAGATGCCACCTTGGACAAGCCCATTGAGCACCTTGCAGGTGCAGACTGAAGATCCAAGTCAGTGACCAAGGGCTCCGAAGAGCGACCAGAGGACAGCACTGGCTACTGCGTCAGGCCAGGCACTATCACAGAGGGTTCAGAAACAGGAACCGGCTCCTGGTGAGCCATGGAGGGCACCGGCAAAGGTGGGGCTGGGGATGTCCGGGCCGGAAATAGAGGACCTTCCGTATCCGGAGGATGACCAAGCATCGGCACCTCCGAGGGAAGCTCAGCAAAGGAAGGCCATGCCGACATCTGGTGGGGAGAAGTGACCACTAACGGTGGCTGAGGGGCAGAGGGCCCTGTAGGTGGAGGCTCCGAGGAAGCAGGCTGTGGCCCCAAGGGCACTGGTCTGATAGACCATCGTCAGGGCACAGGGCAAGGCCCAGCGAAGACGCCGAGGCCAGGAGGATGGAAACAGCCATAGCCTCACCCAAGGAACTGACCTGGCTATCTGTGTCAGGACTCTTCTGAAGGACTGGCCTGAGCAACAGGGCGGAGGAGGGATCCTCTGGGCCTACACAAGCACTATCCGCCATGGAAATAACGGCAGGTCCACAGGCAGCCCTGAAGGAAGGAGGGCTGCAGTGGAGGAGGAGGAGACCGACCTCCCATGGGAGGAAGACTCTGTCATGGCCCCAGTGGGTGACAGCAACTCTGAAGTGGACCAATCCCGGTTCTAATGCTTCTTGTGCTTTTTCTTCAAGAATAAGGGCTTCCCAGAAGTCCCTGCTGTGGTCCGGGTCTGCATCTCCCTTTCCAGGGCGGCCAAGTTCTGCTGCAAGAAATGGGTCTCCAGAACTTCCTGGCACCTTTTCCGCATGACTTGATTGAATTTTGGCAGGTCTAGCAGGCTTCGATGTCGTGGTCGGGCCTAGGTAAATGACGCACGCGGTGTGACAGTCCTTTTCAGAGAGCTGCTTTCCACAGGCACACTTCAACTTGTGGGAGTCCACTGGTGAAGTCGACAACATAGAGTTTAAAATAAACAAGTACTTAGAGAAAAGAAACAAGTAAAGGAATCTGACGAGTGCTGGTCGACAGCAGGAAAAGAACTGGGGTGGGTGTGGGGGACCACCCCTGTTATACTAGAATGGACGTCAACATGCAAACGTCAGGGGGTGGTGCCCTGTTGCACACTGCTAGCTAGAAATGTTCTGTGTGGTCCTGGCGCCTGAGTCCTGACAGTGTTGCCTACTGCAAGAGCCCCCTCGAAGTAAGATCTTGATAATCTGCCATACCTACTTGCTCACATACAAAGCCTACCAAAACACTTAACACTTCTGAAAACTTGCAGCAAAAACAGGTGAAGTGTATTTTAACTGTTACCATCAAATAAACAAAAATCCTTGAAACCCAAGTAAAACAAAAGTGCCATGTATTACAATCTATTGTATCATGCAGTGAAAAGCTATTGGTGCAAGTTAATATTTTTATCACGTGATTTTAAAATTTTTGTACTTGCAGTGCTGATTAAGAACAGAAGTTATTTTATTAAAAAAAAAAATATATATATATATATATATATACACACACACACACACACACACACACATACATACATACACACACACTCTTACACTTCTTGCTCCACCCAAAGCCCCCCTGGCCACACTCCTTCAGGCCACCTGGATCCCATGGCCACCCTCCTCTGCCGGTCACCATCCTGCTGCCCCCACAGCCGCCTACTAATCCCCCAGGTGACCCGACATAACCCATCGGATGGGTTCCCCCACCCTCTGGGAGAGAAGTGTCCAGAGGCACAACTACTTAGCCCTGGGATCGGCGGTGGGGTGGTCAGCACAGGGCTATCCCGGGCTTTGTGGTATGCCAGAGACCGGTGGGCATTATCCGGTCTGCCAGGGGAAATTTTCACTTTTTCTGGCCCACCCACTCAACCCTGATTGGGCCTGTGGTGGGGTGCATGTCAAGGCTACACATCCCTCTAACCAGTCTCCAATCCACCTGCGGTGCCAAGGCGTTCCCACCCACCCACCCTATGGGAGAAAACAGTCACCAGTTGTTATAAGTTCTTAATGGAAACAGTGTGATTGCTAATCAAAATATTTTTTGATTAGCAATCTCTGCTAATAATTAAAAAAAAAAGAATTAATGATCTACACATCTCTTCCATGATTCTTTAAAGAGGACTACCAGTGGCTCTGTTAGCACCTGTTTAATTTCCTTTAGAACAAGGATGAATCCTGTCTGCCCATGGCGATTTACTGTTTTCTAGGTTCGCCAGTCCCTTTAGCACTCATTTCTTCCTTATCCTCCCCATCTCAAATCTGTCCCTTGTATCCCCCTTGAATTTTCTCCTGCCACAAGAGGTGGGCCTGCCTGCTCGACTGATCACATAGCACAATATTTATTCAGTTTATTTGCCTTCTCCACATCATCCACTATACTCACCCCATCATTCCTTATCCTTTCTATGCTATTAGCTTATCTTTCTCCTTTCACTGATGTAGCCAACCCTGGCTCCAGTGAGACCACCCAATGAACAAATGAATAAATAATCGAAGTAGTACTGCAAAAAATGTTTCCAGCTCAGGACAAAATGCCAGAGATAAAAAGTTCAGTGTTGTTCAGGTACATCTTCATTTGGCAAGAAAATAGTGGCTCTGGAAGGTTATTATGGAAAAAGGAGAACAAGACTGTGCCCAGGATGGAACCTTGAGGGATACCGGGGTGGTGGTGGTGGGGGGGGGGTTGGACATCACTGAAGGTACTTTAAAGCAGCAGTGCCACAATAAAAGTCATTCCAAAAAGATAATTTTCTACTGTGGTTATTAAACATATTGGCAGAACTGTTGGTTTGGATTTGCTGGAGGCTTCCTATGCTGTGTACACTTGCATTTTTGTCTGGATTCTCACCATCCTCAGGTCCTCAATATTATTTCTATGTAAACCACCTTTTTTCTTCAGAAATAATTATTTTAAAGCCTTCATAAAATGTTTAAATGATAACGGAAACTGAAAATGTTACTACCAAAATCAACTGGAAGACATCTGGCATTAAGGGAGACAAAAAAGGTGGGCTAAAATGTTAGCCCATTTTCATTGCATTGCTGCTTTAACTTGACTTGTGAATGTCTGAGAGGCAGGAGCAGAATCAAGTGACCAGGAGGTCAGAGACACCAACCCCAGCGAGTTGCTCAAGTAGAGTATGATGGGCCACGGTGTCAGACGCCTTGGGCAAGGCTGACAAAGACGGCAGAGGTAGGTAGGCCTTAATCCATGCCTTTTAGGACAGAATCAGTAAGTCGTATAAGTGACGAGACAGTGAAATGGGACTTACAGAAACTAGACTGGTATGAGCAGAAAAAAATCAGCAAGAAATGTAGAAAGTTGAGAGAGCACAAGTTTGTCCTGCTCCATGGTCAGTGTAGAGAGCAGTCCCCAAGGAAATGGAATGTTCTCCTTTATGTAGGGGGCAGAACTAGAGGTGGGAAAGCTAGGAACTTTCCACCTAGAGCCAAGCCAGAGCTAAGTCAGTGGTTTGGATTGACTACGAGCCAAAACACGAGCAGAGTCCTGGACACTGCAGGCTGTCTACATAGGAGTTGATTTTTTTTGTAATGCATTCTGTATTAACTGGGTAAGGCCCACTAGTCACAAGTGCCCATTTTATGTATTTATTTGCTTTTGGTAACCGGGTGGGTGCACTAGACATAGAGATGCCTATTTTCAGGCATGACCCAGGAAAATACAAGTGAAAAATACATGAGCAGTACAATGTGACGCAGCACAAGGGAGAGGTATACAACGGGATTATCTGCAATACAAACAATATTGTCAACTGGACTGTTATGCAGAGTTTAGACAAATGTTAAACAATATAGACAGTACAGCTAGGAAAAAGTAAAACTAAACAAAACAAGTGTCAACAGGACTGTAATGGAGCTGTCAGGAAAGTGCAGAACAACAGTAAGTGCCATCGTGTGGTGCAATATTGAGAGAGAGGAAAAGAGAGACAGCGAGAGGGGGAGGTGGGAGACGGGGTGAAAAGGGGTGAGGGGGAAGAAGGCGAGTGCAGGGAAGAACAGGGTGGAAGGTGGAAAGGAGCGAATGGGCTAGGGTGGATGGAAGCATGTGCAGGGATTTGAGGCCAGATGTTCACGGTGGAGTTTCTTGAAACTAGCATGGGTGGGAGCTAGGTGAATAGTTTGAGGGATAGAATTCCAGTACTTAGGCGCAGAGTAAGAGAAAGCACGTGCATCCATAGTGGTTTTACGTCTAGGGATGAAGAGAGGGCATAGTCATTGGATCGGAGACCATAGGAGGGGGTTTGGGAGTGTAACAAGGAGGCGAGAGATTTGGGGAGATCTGATCTGGTTATACCGTCTAGTAGGGAGCCAAAGGCTAGTAGCCAGTGGGCAGAAGGACTGGACCATTTTACGTCAGCGTAAAGCTGACAGTGATGTTTGAAGCGTGGTGATCCGGAGGCATAGTGGCAGATGCTATTCTAGGTGGTGTCCCATCTATGGAGCGAGGTCTTAGAAGCTCCTAGGTATGTGACCGAGCCATAAGCCAGGGCTGGAAGCAGTAGGCCTTGAGCAACAGCAAGCCTGGCAGATGGCGTGAGGGCATAGCTTGCACGGTAGGCACCTCAGATTTTTGCGTTGATCGATTTGCAGGTGGTGGCGATATGGAGGTCAAAGACCAGGGATTCATCAAGGAGGATGCACAGGTATTTGAAAGAGCTGGTGCTAACAAGGAGCCATTTGCACACAAAATTTGAAAGGAGCTGTGATTCGAGTCTGGCTGGAGAGCCGAAAAAGCATGGAGTGTGTTTTGCTTGCATTAAGAACAAGACTGTTTTCACTTAAGCAGGATTGAATACTGAGGAAGCCTTCGGTTAGGGAACAGTTAATATGCCACAACATTACTTCCACTATGGTAAATGACAAGGTCATCCGCATATAGCAAGGAAGAGCAGTCTGGAGCAACCGATGGGAGGCGATTTATAAAAATAGAGAAAAGTAGCGGGCCGAGTATGGAGCCTTGGGGAACTCCCATAAGTACGGGAGAAAGACTGGACATAGCTGAGTTAAAAGCTACAGCCTGCATCCGGTTGGTTAGGTAGCTACTGAACCAGGCAACTGTTTTGGCGGAGAAACCGAGTGAGTGGAGTTTGGTAAGAAGGGTGTGGTTTACCAGGTCAAACGCCTTAGTTAAGTCAATGAAGATAGCCCCTGTCAAGAAGCCAGATTCCACTGCACCATATATGTCATTTGCAAGTTTTAGGATGGCGGTGGTAGTGCTGTGGCCTTTGCGGAAGCTATGCTGGGAGCCTGAGAGGAAGTTATGCTTCTGTAAGTATGCTGTAGTTTGGGTTGCCACTAGTTTTCCAAGGAGAGAATGGCAATAGGTCGATAGTTAGATATTTCTTTGGGATCACCTTTCTTAAGGATGGGAGTGATTCTGGCTATCTTCCAGATGTTGGGAACCGTGCCATGACATATCGATAAGTTAAAGAGGAGGCAATGAGAGGGGCAGCAGTTTTCAGTAGCTTAGGTTCCAATCCATCAGCACCAGGGCTAGTGCTATCAGAGATGGAGAGTAACAGCTTTAGAACTTCTTTTCTGGTGATGGTCCAAAACCGGAACGGTGGATGAGAGCGCCGGTTCGGTGTCCATTGAGCTGTAGGTGGGGGGGGACGGAGGCTGAGTAGCTCGATAGATCAGCGAAATGGCAGTTTAGTGCGTTGGCTATGGTCACCGGATTATTACAATTTATGTTGTTTATCAACACGTCATTACCAGTGGGATGTTTTGTTGACTCCAAGGAGAGTTTTTATGATGGACCAGAATTTCTTGGCGTCACCAGCAGATTTCATTAATAGGTCCTTACAGAAAGAGCTTTTTGCTAGTTGAATATTCCTTTTGCAGGAGTTCTTCTGGACTCTATAGTCGTTAAAATCTGCTCAAAGCCCTGAGGCCTTGAAACACCGCCAACTTTTATCCCTTGCCCTAAGTTGAGTACGGAGATCTTTGGTGAGCCACTTTGTTTGTGTTCCCCGTATACGCCGTGTGACTCTGGGGGCATGGATGTCTTGTAGGCATCCAAACCTTGCCAGGAAGTAGTCAAGGGCTGATTGGGCATTAGAGGAGGCAAAGATAGGAGACCAGTCTATCACTGAGAGATCAAGCAAATAATGTGCCTGATTAAGATTAGCCAGATTACGGAAGGTAATGAGTTTGGGAGGAGGAGATGGCGGTCTAGCGGAGCACCAGATGCAGTAAATTGGGGAGTGATCAGTTATAGCGTCTGGCAGGGTACCAGCAGAGACTATACTGTCGAGGTGGTTAATAAGAGCCCAGTCTATTAGTACACTAGAATGAGGGTGGGCCAAAACCCTTGTAGGGTCAGTGATTAGCTGGTGGAGGTTATGGCCATGAACCACTGTGTGGTAGGACTGATTTGATTTGCTAGTCTAGTTAAGATTTAGATCTCCCATAATAAGGACCTCATTTCGACCAACGGCTGTGTCCACCTGGGATAGTTCCTTGAGCCCAGCGGTGCTACCAATAGGGGGGTTATAGGCACAAACTATGTGCAGTTTCTTAGAGCCTAGTTGTAGGGTAGCATGAATAGCTTCAAAGTGAGAGAGGGTGAGAGAGACATTACGGTGTAGGGATAGGTGAGTTTTAAAGAGGATTGCAACACAACCACCACGCTTAGATGTGGACCTATCTTGCCGGAGTATTTTGTAGTTCGGTAACATGCACAGGTGATCAGAGGTGAAGGGTTTTAGCCAGGTTTTGGAGAGATAAAATGTCAGGGTTATGTTGGGTAGCCCAGGCCTCTAGTTCAGTTAAGTTGTGGGGGAAGACTCCTGATATTCAAGTGAACAATACGCAGCCCCTTTAGGTCCTTCCAGGCTATAGCATGGTGGGCGATGTTATTGGCAGGTCCTGGGTTGAGTTCAACATCTCCTGCTAAAATTAATGATAGCAGGAGCAGGTACCATAGTTTACGATGAGGGAACGGGGCGGGCAGGGAGGTAATTGGGGGGAGTTTTGGAGCGTATAAGCAACATGGTAGGTGATTCTGTTTGAGACAAAAAGAGGAAAGGTGGCAAGGGGCCAGTGGGATAGCGTAAGCATGTTGGGAGAAACAGTAGGGTGAGAAGAGATACCATCCCAGGAGAGTGAGCAGCTTAACAGGGGCAACACTAAAAGTAGAGAAATAATAGAGACTAATAGAGAGATTGCACAGGGATTTGGGGCCCTGTTGTTAGAAAAAGAGAATGCCATAGTGAGGATAGAGAATGTGACAGATAAAATAGCTATTAGAAGAGAGAAAAAATCTACAGGTATCAGAGGAATCTGGATGGAAGCACCGATTGCACACCAGATTTCAGACCAGGAGTGAGATACAGATATTATTTAGCAGGTTTCTAAGAGCCCTCTAGTGGCGAAGAAGTATAAGCTACAAATAAGAATGTGAGGAGATGGTTAAAATCCTGACGTACTTCCACAGTAGGCGGGGCTTCCAAAGTAGGCAGGGCAGATGACCCTTACATAACAAATGCCAGGAAAGGGTGGGTGTGGGACACAGCGCTTTGCAGCTGGGGTTATTAAGGTTGGGGCCGAGAGACTGCAGTGGAGCTGCAGTTCTGACTGGGCTGTCTGGGGACTCAGAGTGCCTGAAAAAGCCCTGCAGATCTGTTCAGAGTGCTGCTATACTTAAACGTGAGCCCGATACCACATTACTTCTCTGTTTGGGGCGTATATTTAAAATGTTAGGTCCAAGCATGTCTAGTGAGCAGGAGGAAATGGTAGCCGTTAATTTAGCAGCAGTTTACAATCTCAGAGTGCATCAGAGTTTTACAGACTGGCGCCCGATTTTACAGTTAGTAGCGGTGGAAATGTAAGGTCCAAAATACGTACCAAGATTCAAACTACAGACAAAGGCTGACAACTTTTGGCATGGCGTTGTTCAGACGGAGCAAACAGCTGACGAAATGACCTTGATTACAGTTCGGACGGCGGCACGGATTGCTCCAGAGCAGGGTACCCCCCGGTAGGGCTGGGGAGAGAGAAGAGTGTGCAGTTTAAATAGGGTCACAGATAATGGGAGGCAGGTAATCGGAGGGGGTAGAGAGGAAAAATGGGTGGAGAAAGGAGCAGTTTGGTAGTGACAGCAGAAAAAGAAATCACAGTGAAGGAGACAGTATGACGCTATTTGTACTGTTACACATTATTCCAGCAGCACATAACATGTAGAAATCCCTCAGCAACACACAAGTAAAAAGCAGTTACAATATGGGTAGAGTAACAAGGTTCAGATATATACCAAACTATTGAAATCATCTAAATTGCAACTAGCACAAAACTTTTCAAATAATTCATTTTGGTCCACACAAAACTTCTACATAATTCATTTTGGTCCACTGTCTGCTCCCAGGAGTGAAACTGAACCAAGGGGACCTAAAACTTGACAGAGGGACCTATCGGGGTAAGGATTCCCACTTAATTTAACTGAGACCAGAGCTGCAGATTTAATTTAAGGTTACAAGTCTGACTACGTATTAAAACTGAGCGCTCTGCAGCTGGGGTTATTAAGGTTGGGACCGAGAGATCGCAGTGGAAAGTACAGTTATGTAAGAACTTACTGTAACAGTAGATCTTCGAGAACAGCTCTTGCAGCAGGTAACACCATTAGGACTGAAGCCGGCAGGCGTCAGGACCCCAAGGAATTCTTCTAGCTAGCTATCTTCAGCGGGGACCGCCCGACATCGGTCCTGCCTCCGGCGTCCAGGCGAGTACATAAGGGGCGGTCCTCCAGCCTCTAGTTCTCCACCGAGACTTCTGGTCAAGAGGACGACATCATCAGAAGGGGAGACCGAGATCCACTATCAGAAGGTAAAAGGGCGAAACCCCTGCCAAAGGCTCGGAAAGCCATGCCTCCAAGGGAAGGTGGGCAGAGTATTGCTGCAAGAGCTGTTCGAAGATCTACTGTTACGCAAGTTCTTACGGTAACTGTACCATCTTACTTCGAGACAGCCTTGCAGCAGGTAACACCATTAGGACTGATTTCCGCTAACAACGCTTGTGAGCATTCTGGGAGGGGAAACTAGGAAAGTCCATACCAAGTCCTGACTCTAGGACAGGAGACCCTGTAGCACGGCCAGGCCGAAACCAGCTCTTCGCCGTGAAGCAATGTCCAGGCTATAATGCCTGATAAAAGTATGCACAGAGCTCCAAGTGGCTGCAGCACAGATGGCAGAGGAGGAGACGTTATGAAGTGCTGCAAAGGAGGTAGCCACCCCTCTAGTGGAATGGCCCCGGACTGTGCCCGGGAGGGGTTTCTGTTTTGTATCATAACAGTATGATATACACTGGACAAGCCAGCGAGAAAGGGACTGCTTCGATACTGGTTGGCCCACCATCCTGTCAGCAACGGAAACGAAGAGTTGCTCCGACTTGCGAAGCTGTTTAGTCCTGTTCAGGTAATACCTAAGACAATGGTGAACATCCAGGGTGTGGAGCAGCGCTTCTCCTCTATTAGAATATTTAGGGAAATATACAGGCAGGTCAATGTCCTGATTGAGAGCGAGTGCAGAAACCACCTTAGGCAAGAACTTAGGATTCGTCCTCAGGGACACTCTGTCCTGGTGGAAAATCAAATAAGGTTCCTTAAACATGAGAGCGCGAAGCTCGGAAATTCTCCTTGCTGACGTAACAGCAACTAAAAAAAAAGTTTTCCATGACAGGAAACGCAGCTCACAGTCCGCGGCCAGTTCAAAAGGGGGAAGCGTGAGTTGTTCCAGGACAAAGAGTAAACCCCATGGAGGAACCGGGTCCTTAATGGGTGGCCTAAGGTGCAACACCTCTCAGAAAGTCTCGAGAGGTGTCAAGTTGCGCCACTGTGCGCTGTCCTACCAGGAAGTGGTAAGCAGAAATAGCGCAGAGGTGCATCTTAATAGAGGAGTAGGCGAGACCCAAATATTAAAGGGAGAGCAGGTATTCTAACACCGCTTTCACCGGGCAACATAGTGGGGAAAGGCTGCGTGCGTGCGACCACAGGCAAAAACGGCTCAATTTCATGGCATACGTCGCATGCGTTGCTGGCCGCGGAAAGAACTTTCACCACCTCTTGCGAGACCCCGTGTCGCAAAATGGCTATGTCTCTAGGAGCCAAGCATGCAGGTTCAGTGAGCCTAAGTCCGGGTGGACTAGAGAACCTTCCTCCTGGGACAAGAGATGGGAGCTGAAAGGCAACGGGATTGGAGGTTCCTGGGACAGCTGCGTTAGCAAGGGGAACCAGATCTGTCTGGACCAGAATGGGGCTACCAGGATCATTGCTGCATGCTCCCTGCACAGTTTGAGAAGAACTCTCTGGATCAACGGGAAGGGAGGGAAAGCGTAGAGGAATCTGTCCGCCCAGGAGAGGGACAATGCGTCTCACCAGAAAACACCAGGCCCTGGATCTAGCGAGCAAAAATTGGGCAGTTTTGCGTTGGATGGGGAAGCGAACAGGTCCAGTTCTGAGTGCCCCATCAAGAAACAGATCCTCTGCTACCCTTGAAGAAGTTCCCACTGTGACTCTGGCCTGGGGACGACTCAGGCCGCTCATGGTGTATTAATCCACTCCGAACGTGAACTGCAATCAGGCTTGCGCTCGTGTCAATTACCCAATCCCACACTCTCATTGCTTCCCTGCAAAGGGGTAAGAGGTGCCTCCTTGTTTGTTGAGGTAATACATCACCGCTGTATTGTCTGTTTGGAGCAAGAGAGTATTTGACGGGATCTCTGACTGAAAGGCCTGCAGGCGAAGGAGGGCCGCCTCATCTCCAGAATGTTGATGTGGGAGATGAGCTTCTGAGGGGTCCACGCTCCTGGGACCTCACCCTGTTCAGGTGCTCCCCACCCCAGCCCTGAGGCGCCTGTGAGAGGATTACCTCCGGGACGGCGCTGTAAACAGGACACCCGCAGAAAGTGTCCCTGGGTCTAGCCACCATTGCCAATCTCGAATCACGGCATTCGTGATTCTGACCGGATGCTGCATGTGGTCTTGCCTTTGGTCCCACTGCACCTTGAGCATCCACTGAGTAACCCGCATGTGGAGCCTTGCCAAAGGGATGGTTGGAATGGCCGCAGCCATGTGTCCGAGCAGACGAAGGACCAGCCTGGCAGGGACAGTCTTCTTCGCCAAGAGATCCCTGATGAGGGATCTGATGCGTTCTGCTCTGTCGTCTGGAAGAAATGCTCTCCCCTGAACGGTGTCCAGAACTGCGCCTATGAACTGCAGCTTCTACGACGGTACAAGACTTCTCGTAATTGATTATGATGCCCAGAGACCGAAACAGTCTGGGTGCTCTGGATAGCCATCAACAACGCCTCTCTGGAGGCGGCCATGAGAAGCCAATCGTCCAAGTACGGAAACACATAGTGACCCTGTCTCCTTAGAGACGCTGCCACGACTGCCATGCATTTGGTAAAGACCCTGGGGGCCAGTGACAGTCCAAACGGGAGAGCTCGGAACTGGAAGTGGTGGCCGAGGAACTCGAAGCGCAGGAACCTCCTGTGTGCTTGAGCTACAGGTATATGCAGGTAAGCGTCCTGCATGTCCAAGGACGCTAAAAAGGCGTCCTTCTTTAGCATGGGAATAAGGCCCTGCAGGGTCACCATGCGAAATCGTTTGTAGGCGACCGACATATTGAGGTCACTGAGGTCCAGGATTGGACGGAGGTCCCTTGTTTTCTTCGAACCAGAAAGAAGTGGGAATAGATTCCGTAACCTCTCTGGTTCTCTGGAACATACTCTACCGCTTTTGCAGGAGCGCAAGTATTTCTTGCCTGATAAACAATTTGTGCTGACCCGAGTAACGGGAGAGCAGAGGAGGCCTCGAGGGTGGCTTGTCTGTGAATTCTATAAAGTGGCCTTTTTCGACCAACTGAAGAACCCACCTGTCGGTGGTTATGGACTGCCATCCTGGCAGGTAATTCGCAATACAACCCCCGACCTTGATATCCCGTTGATCCTGAGGGGCTGGGGAGGAGGAGGAAAGGAGACAGACCTGACGTCGGGTTCGGAATGGCGGGAACCCGACTTGTGATGATGATGATGATGACTGTCCCCAGACCTGACCAGGGCTTTGGAGGAAGATGACGAAGAGGGCCTGGAGGTCTTGGCCTGTGAGGAGGAAGAGGAGCCCGAAGGTTTCTTCACCGCAGCGGGGGGAGGCCGAGAACGGGCCCAGGAGGGCGAACGGTCGGACCGGGAGCCAGAACTACGGGAGTCAGAGGCCCTAGACGGGGACTTGGAAGGAACCCTCTCCCTGTGCTTCTCAGAGTGTTTCTGGCCTTTTCTGCTGAATCTACCTTGGAGGTGTCCATGGCCTTAATCTTCTCCTTGAGCAGGAACGCCTGCAGAGCCTTCTGGCGACGAATCCAGGTCCGGCTGTTGAACCCCTGGCAGAAATTGCAGGACCGGGTGTCGTGGTCTGGGCCTAGGCACCGGATGCAGGCCCAATGCGGATCCTTGAACGGGATTTGCTTCCCACAGGCGCACTTCGAGGGGTGGCCTTCAACGGAGGTTGGAAGGACATCAGACAGCGACTGAGCCAAGAAATAAATGTTTTCCGAAGGAAGAACTTAACTGCACCGTCGCAGAAACGTCCAAGGGTTGAGACATGCAAGTTTACCTATCGGAAAGAACTGGGAATTCATGGACCGCCTTCACGCATTTCACGCCTGATGTCGGAGGCGGACCGACGCTGGGGCGGTCCCTGCTGAAGATAGCTAGCTAGAAGAATTCCGTGGGGTCCTGACGCCTGCCGGCTTCAGTCCTAATGGTGTTACCTGCTGCAAGAGCTGTATCTCGAAGTAAGATCTGCAGTTCTGACTGGGCTGCCTGGGGACTCAGAGTGCCTGAAAAAGCCCTGTAGATCTGTTCGGAATGCTGCTATACTTAAACGTGAGCCCGATACCATACTAGCTCTCTGTTCGGGGAGTATATTGAAAATGTTAGGTCCACGCACGTCTAGCGAGCAAGAGGAAACGGTAGCCATTAACAATTTAGCAGCAGTTTACAATCTCAGAGTGCATCCGAGTTGACCTAGAAGCACTGAGGAGGAGAAAGTATTTGGCTCTTAGTCACACAGTATGCAAGTGGAAGTTTTAGGACCCAAACCCAGGTCTGCTGGATGTACCAAACCCATTAACAGCTAATGTTTCTAACCTCTAGGCTATATTACCAACACATGAAACTTTAACTGCTCAGGCGGGCAAAAATGCTTACTTTAACCATAACTGGCTCATATTGACCTTGGTTTTCAATTGCTTAGAGAGGCTGAACCGAGCCAGGCACTAGGCTTAAGCCTGCTCTGGCTTACCTCTAGGTAAGAACTCAAAAATAGGACTACTGACTTGGAGGGGCCACAGAAGGAGACAAAACATCCAAGTGTACAGAGTACCAGAGGGAGCGGAGGACAATGCAAAAAATGTGGTGACTTCTTTGCAGGACATGCTACGGCAAGTAATCAGCATCCCAGAAGATTCAGACCGCTCTATGGATCGCACCCATCGTTCCTTAGGCCTGAAGCCCCGGGACGCAGGTGCCAGGCCCCGATCTATAATAGCCAAAATGACACTGTACACAGCTAATGAAGTGCTACTTCGCAGAGCCTGGCAGCAAGGAGACATTCAATTCCAGAATCACAATTACGATAGAGCACGACTACACAAACGCTGTGCAGGAGAATCGCAAAACCCTATGGGCTATAATCAAACAACTATGTGCAAATAATATTAGGGCCTAAATCCTATTTCCTGCACGCCTAAAAGGTGAAACTGAAAAGGGCACAAAGATTTTTTCTGATTGGCTGGATGAAACTCAGTTCTTGAATGGCATGGGCATATCGACCCCCACACTCCAAAAAGAGCACCTGGAAAAAGATCTGCTGGCCTCAGCATGGTCTGTTGCATAGAGGGGCACCACAAGGAAGGGCTCCACGCAGTAAACTCCCCACAACAGTCTCTGCGCTGACCTGGCCTCTCTGCTACAAACATACGGGGACCCAGCGGTGATGAAAAAAAGCGTCATACCTTGTAGAGACTGAAGAGGTTGAGACAACGCCTGACACCAGCACACAAGCGAGGAGTGATTTGAGAACAGAGGATCAAGAACTCTATTGGTTTGGGCCCCCCACCCGCTGAAGAGTCACACTAGAAATCCCAGAGAGAGACATTTGAACATGGTTCCCCTCTACCTGTAACAACTGACTGAGCTGGGAGATTGCTCACCTCCACCTTGCGCTCACGAACTACAGGACCAGCAGAAACACCAGAAGAAGGCGAGTGAAATAACTGTCCTAGAAAGTAAAGGGACACATGCGACTGCATAGATAATAGACTCGGCAGCACTTTTCTCTACAAAACTTCAGGCCTTGATTTGAACTGGCTACAGACGGGCCTCAAGCTGCACCTGACGTGTGGGGGAGCGCTTCACAGGGAACCGCATGGCAGAAGTAATGCCTACAAAAGCAACCTATACTCATTCTGATGGAACCTTAAAATAACTAACTTTTCCTGGTCCGCAGAGAAAGAGCCTTGCATAAAGGCACACATAAATGACTTCTTGTTTTAAACATGTATAGAGAACCAAAGCAAGTAAGTAATCTAAATGCTACCTCTCTAATATGCTTGATACTGTGCTGGTCCTCTCTACTCTGTTTTTCCTTCAACAGGTCACAGGTGAATATTCTTAAAGGCGATACTGGCTCCTACTGATTAAGCGGCTTGATTATCAATAGAGACCACAAAAGAGGGTGGGAACAGGGGGATCAAGGAGCAGTAATCTTATTAAATTTTCGGGGCAGGGCTATGGGTCAGAGGGAGGTTGGCAGGGGAGCCTGGCGACCCCCCCGCCATACACACACATTTTCTGTCAAGTGATAAAATAAGTATAAAGCCTTATGTTCCCTGAAACCTGGGCCATTAATAATGAAAAGCTATGGACTCCTCTCCCACAGCTTAATAATGTACACCACCTTGGGCCTCCACATAGAAACATGGGCTCAAGGAGCCCAACGGGTATTTCTGAATCAATCTAACAGCTAACACCCATAAATAATAAGGAAAGGACCAGGGGAGGGTGTAGAGCCTAGTTCATGGGCACTATACCCATGCAACAGCTGATGTTGGGTACCCCAGTGGTTGCAGGGAGACGGACCTACCCTGCAGCAAACTGGCTCCTACCTCTGATAGGTGTGATATTTTACATCGCCATGGCGATGTCCCACGGGCTGCCTAGTACACCACAGCCTGACCTTGGAAGTCAACAATGCAACCCATTTATTTCACTACAATATTGCTTTAGGACTCTGACTGCCCGAAGCAATAAAACTTATAGAATGTTTTTTCAAATTGTTAAAGACATGGCAGAATGTTCTAGTCTGCCAGATTACTGAAGTTCATGGAATCCAATTCATAATGGTTAAATTGTTTTACAGAGTTTGTAAGCTCATTTCACTTGATCTGAGCTTAAGAGTCTTGATTTTACAAGTTATGTTCATCAAAAGGTACACATATACCATTTTAGTCCTTGCCATTATCCTCATTCAGTTAAAAAGAAAACAATTGTTCATAACAGAGGTTAAATGAGTATATCTGGCATGATGGCTACAAAACAAAGCAGAATCCTTTCTTTTAATGTCAATGGCATTACAAAGCCTACAAAGAGAAAGCAGTTACTAAAATTTTTGTCAACACAGAAATTTGCAGTCAGCTTTTTTTGCAGGAGACGCACCTTTCTCCTTCTGAAATTACAAAACTGAAATCGAAGCATTTTCCGCATCTGTATCATGCCTCTATGGACAAGGGGAGGAAGAGGGGGAGTAGCAATACTATTGTCAGCTGACCTCCCTTTTGAGGAGGAAGAAGTTATCGCAAATCCAGGGGCGCGATACGTTATGGTCCTCGGACAGGTCCAAGATGTTAGAATCACATTGGTGAATGTGTATGCTCCACCCAGTTCCCCTCTGGCATTTTACACTTCCCTAATCCACCTAGTGATGGAAAAATCAAAAGGCCCGTTACTTACTGGGGGGAGGGAGGGGGGGCCTGGAACTTAGTCTTAGACAGGAAGCTAGACACAACATCCCTGATCCCCAGCCCTGAGATCTGAAAGGCCCACTCTTTTAAAGAGACACTGCTAGAGCTCGGGCGTACGGATGTATGGAGAGCCAAATACCCCACAGCAAGAGACTACACATACTTTCCCCCAGATTTAAAATATACCCCTGACTGGATATGTTTTTCACCTTTACCAGGGACCTGTCCTCTCTCCCAGGGATGGAGGTGGGAACCTCAGTCCTCTCAGACCATCAGCCATTATGTCTGAATGCTGAATTCAAGTTACCTAAGAAAAAAATGCACTGGAGGCTGAATGTCTCCCTGCCACGTGATAAAGAGGTTGTTGCGGAGGTCAAAGAAATAATCCAAAAGACAACAGAAGAGAATGCCCAACCCGGAATCACACCCCCAATTTTATGAGACACAATTAAAATGATGGTGAGAGGGAAATTAATCTCTATAGCCACCCACAAGAAAACGCCTAGCACAACAGAAACAATCAGAACTACTCAACCACCTAAAATCAGTGGAAGCCAATCAGAAATTAAAGTGGACAAAGACTAGGGACAAAGAAATAAAAAAAAAAAACTTATAAGCCAATTACAAGAGCTGCAGAAGGCAGAAACAGAAAAAGCCCTCTGGTATTTGAAACAAAAATTCTACGAGGGCGGTCCCAAAGCTACTAAATTTTAAGCTCTACACTTAAAGCAACAAGCAGCTAGGGCCGCCACCATTACCAAAATTAAAAACCCACTTACGGGAGAGTTATCTTCCAAAAGCAGGAAAATCACAGAAGCCTTTACAACACACTACACAATGATATGCCCCCCCAAAGAGAAACACCTAGAGAAGAGAAATTGGCATACTTAAAAGTCTTTAAACCTTCCCACCATAACCCAAGAACAGGAACAGTCCCTAATAATCCCCATAACACAAAGAGAAATCCAATCAGTTATACAGAACATAAAAACCGGGAAATGCCCTGGGCCGGATGGCTTTGGGGGCGAATTTTATGAAACATTTTTGAAAGAAGTACTTTTCCTCCCCCTGCAGGAAGTTTTCACTGAGATACAGGATGAGGGAAACCCAATCCCCCACCCCATGGCAATATGCCACAATTTCGGTCATTCATAAACCAGGAAAACCTCAAGAAGAGTGTGGCTCATATCGCCTTATTTCCTTACTCAACACAGATTATAAAATCTTTACCTCTATTTTAACTTCCAAGCTGAATAACCTCCTCCCATCACTTATAAAATTAAACCAAACTGGTTTCACTTAAGGCAGACAGGACGTGGACAACGTCCGCCGTACAATCAATATAATCAATGCCATACATCGATCTCGTACCCCAACCACCTTAATGGTGCTGGACGCGGAGCAGGTGTTTGATAAAGTCTCCTGGTGCTTTCTCTTTGCTGTACTAGATCGATTAGGATTCCCGCAACAATTTCTTGAAACTATCAAACTGATCTATACGGTGCCATAAGCACATCAGAGTAAATGGAGGCATCTCTAATAGATTCAGCTTGGGTAGGGGCACCCCTTCTCTTCGTCTTGTATACTGACCCAGGCTATTAGAGAAACGCAGAGGATCGGGTGAAATGGGAGGAGAGTCACACCAAATATCGCTTATGGAACGATATCCTTCTTTACTTAACTAGACCGGAAGAATCCGTCCCAGAGGTCTGGACACAATTAGTGGAATTTGGAAGAGATACAGGCTATACTTTAAACAAATCCAAAGCTAAAGCACTATGCTTCTACTATACCCCCTCTTTAGCCCTTAAATCGCTCCCTCTTAACTGGAATGCCACGAAACTCAAATACCTGGGCTCTCAAATTACAAAAAAAAATAACTCAACTATTAAAGGCTAATTTCAATCCCTTAACTAAAAAAATACAAAAAGCCATGGAAAGATGGTCCCAACTGAACCTCCCCAGGTGCTCCCGAATACAGTCGGTTATAATGAATGCATTACCAAGGTTCCTGCATCTCTTCCAGTGCCTACCAATATATATATATATCAAAATCATAATTTCAGATCTGGCAAAGGAGCATATCCAAATATATTTGGAATGACAAAAACCCTAGCATTAGATATCAATTACTAAAGGCAAATAAACTAGCTGGAGGCAGAGCTCTCCTAAACTTAGAGGTTTATTACCTGGCTGCAAATTTGAAGACATCCCTCTTATGGTCAGTGCCATCCTATCAAGCTAACTGAAAAATCACAGAACTAGGATGAGGGCCTCCCTCTGCCTACTAGACTGACAGAACCAAACACCAGGGAAAGCCTGGCAAACCTAAAACAGAAAACTACTCGAGACACCTTAAAAGCCACCAGTAGGGCCTGGAGTAAATACAAATTTAAAACCTCTCTATTCCTTTAGTTTTTGTTTACTGGGTAAGGTGTCGTAGCCACAAAATATGACTATTTTCAGACACGACTCGGGAGGTTACAATACAAAATTGGCAGACAAAACAAATAACAGGTATAGTTCAGAGGTAATCAACCATACAAGGAAAAATCTACACGGTGTTCTGTGACTTAAACAGTATTGCCAATATGTCAGAGACAATGGCAGAAAAATACACAATAGTAGAACACATAATAAGCATGCAATCATATTGTAGTAGAGTTTTAACACATAATCCATGGTAAGTGCTACATATTACGGTAACAAGGGGTCAGAGCAAAACTGAAACATTTCGAGAGCTGAGGAAGGGGATGTCAAGCACCCTATGGGGGTTTAAAATAGGAACATATGGCATGTTTGACGAGGAGAGTGTGATGCATCTTTTTAAAAGCAATATGACTAGGTGCAGAGCAAACATCAAGAGGTAGGGAATGTCAATATTTTGGGGCCAGGCAGGAGAAAGCTGAGGTTCCTTTTAGGGTTCTGCACCTAGGGGTGTATAGTAGAGAGTGTCTAGTAGAGCGGAGGCCATAAGTGGGTGACAGAGGCACCAGCATGCCTGCAAGAGAGGTAGGTAGATTAGTTCTAATGATGTTGTCTAGCAGAGTACCAAGGGCAAGGAGTCGATTGGCAGATGGAGAAGACCATCAAAGGTCTGCATATAGCAAGCAACGGTGCTTCAAACATGGGGAAGCCGAGGCATAACAACAGATGCTATTGTAGGTTGTATCCCATTTACTCGGGTGTTTTTTGAAGCATTTATGTAGGTGACAGCACCATACACAAGGGATGGAAGTAGGATACAACTAGAAATAGCCAGTCTAGCGGCGGGGGTAAGCATCCGACTAGTCCTGTAAGCTATCCAGAGTATGGAGTTTACTGACTTGCAGGTGTTGATGATGTGTTGCTCAAAGTTGAGAGTTTCATCAAGCAAGACACCTAAATACTTGAATGAGGTTACTTTTGTAAGGGGGGAGCCATTTGCGCATGAGACGTTGAAAAGGCTGCGGTTTGTTCTAAGTTTGGTTGCAGATCTGAAAAGCATGCCCCGAGTTGTACTTATGTTTAGGATGAGCCTTTTGTTGTGGATCCATTCTTGCATTATGAGAAATGCAGATGTTAGTTGACTATTTATTTCTTCTGTTTGCAGAGGAAGTGTAGAGCACCAGATCATATGCATACAAAACTGTTGAGCACCAAGCAGTGTTTGAAGATATGTCATTTATAAAAATGGAGAAGAGAAGAGGCCCCAAGATGGAGCCTTGAGGAACACCAACAGTGATAGGTGCAGAGTCCAACCACCCCCTCTGATGTTCTTTGACAATGCCGTGAGCTGCTCTAGTCTCTTTTTTGGCTGCCACCCCCCAATTCTCTCACCCTTTCTCCCCGATTTCTTCTAGGTTTCTGAAATGATTCCTTGTATGTGTTATTCATGTATTCTATTTACCATGATGCCGAACCTGAACTGATGAATATTGCTGTATGCTCTCTTTAATGTTGTATGCCCTTGTTTAACATGTTTAACATGTACGTACTCTCCTGACGTGCAACCTTTGTAAAACAGCCTTGGCTCAAAGGTAATTGTAATCCTAGATCTAAATAAACAATAAACAAACAGAGTCCGACACTGCAGAGTTAAATTTTACCTGTTGTCTTCTATTGGTTAAGTTTCTCTTGGAACCAGTTTGTGGCTTGCTCCAAGAAACCAGTGAAGCTAAGGCAATCAAGCAGAAGAGGGTGATCTACAAGATCAAACGCCTTTGACAGGTCAATGAACAATGCACCAGTCATGAGACCATGATCCATAGCAGTAAGGGCATCATTTGTAAATTGTATCAGAGCAGTAGAGGTGCTATGCCCCTTATGGAAGCCATGTTGAGCAGATGATAGGAGAGTACATTTAGAGAGGAACTCTGATCTGAATAGCCACTGATTTCTCAAGTATTTTGTTTACTACTGACACAATGGCTATGGGCCTATAATTAGCTATGTTCTTCTTGTCACCTTTCTTAAAGACTGGGGTGACTTCTGCCAATTTCCATATGTCCCAAACATGACCATGGCAGAGAGTCTGTGTAAACATATTAGCCAATGGGGCCGCAATAAAAGGAGCAGCCAGCTTCAGGAGTTTAGGCTCTAGGTAGTTGGAGCCTACACTAGTACTATCAGAGACTGAGTTTAGTAGTTTTAGAACATCAGCATTTGGAATAGCCTTAAAATAGAAGGGCGGATGTATGCGCACATTTGTGTAACAGGCGTCAGGATGTGATTTGCTGTGAAAGAGGCAGTGTATTTGGTGAGATCAGTAAAGTATTTGTTGAAAGAATTTGCAATGGCTGTGGGGTCATTACAGTGCATACCATTGAGGACCATATAATTTGTGTGTTGCAACTGGTTTGATCCCAGGAAGGATTTTACACGTGTCCAGAATTTTTTCCGGTCCCCAGCAGCTTCCAGCAATAGACCTTTGCAGTATGAATTTTTTGCAAGCCTGATTTGTTTTTTTTTGCACATATTGTGCTGCTTTCTGTAAGTGTCATATTCACTTTGCTGACCAAAGGTTTTGTGGCAGTTCCAACTTTTGTCACGTGCCCGGAGGGAGGCGAGAAGTTCCTTGTGCAGCCACCTAGTCTGTTTGGCCCTAACACATCGATTCCGTTTAGGTGTATGTATGTCCTGGAGGGATAAGAATACAGAAAGAAAGATTGAGAGCAGATTCAATGTCTTGGGACTGGATAATAGGGATCCAGTTTACAGAAGAGATACCATGTAGAAAGCTTGGTTAATCAAGTGTGGAAAAATCCAGGAAGGTGATACAGCGTGGCGAGGGGGCTGGAATCACTGATGTTCCCCATATGCAAAACACAGGGGAATGGTCACTTATAGAATCAGGAAGCTCACCCGAGGCAGTAACTCTATCAGGTCAATTTGTGAGTATCCAGTCTATAAGTGTTCCAAGCAGCAGGTGACTGGGTCAGCCTGGTGGGATCTTCAATTACCTGGTGCATGTTAAATCCATGTACTAGGGACACCAGTGCACTTTTATTTTTCCCCAGCCAGTTTAGGTCTATGGCCCCTAAGATGCTTTGTTTTGGACATCACTTCCTCCCCAAAGTTATACCACACCTTCTGAAGCTGGGACAGATGAGGTTTTTACTGGCTGGGCCAGTTAATGCCCCAAGGCACAATCTAAGACTTCAGAACACTAAAGGAGACATTTACCCTCTGCAACACAGACCACTTTCGCCATCTTCAACTACGAATACATCTAATACACTGCTTAACTACAAATAAGACCCAGAAAGTAGCAGCCCAAATCATAGAGGTTTGCAACAATATTCTGTATGAGCGGTTTCAGAAAGGTTTAATATCCCTAATATATAAAGGCCTAAGAGATTTGCAAACAACCACTGTAGCACGCCTTAAAGAGAAATGGAACCAGGAGGGGGGTCTGGAATGGACAGAGGGAGACTGGGGCAAAATATTCCATATAACAACTAAAACTACATCTTCGCCCCTTTGCTGGGAATATGGCTGGAAAGTGAGGGTCCATTTCTTTTACACCCCAGCCATACAAAACAAGACAGACCAAACCCAGATGGGTTCTTGCTGGAGAGGTTGTGGTGAGGAAGGGACCACCATACCCATATTTTTTTAGTCTTTTCTGAGACGCCAGTCATTCTGGTCTAAGGTGGGAGAAGTATTCAAAGATCTTTTTATGATGGACACCCCTATAGACTTGGCCAGCAGAGTCCTAGGTCTGCCACCCCCAGAGATTTGAGGCCCAAACTCAACATACTTATGGGCGCTACTAATAGCGGCAGCACACAAAGCCATCACCTGTACTTGGCTGCAGCCAGATCCCCCTACCCTTCAGCTCTGGAGATCAGCTCTGGAGAAATGGGGTACAGGAGATTTTGAACATGGAAGAAATAACGTACATCAGAGAACCCATGTATACACTAGGAGATGGGCAAAATGGCTGATTTGGCTAGACACTAGCCAAGAGCAAGCAGAAGAATATACCCAATTAAGGGTTATAGTTGGAGGGAATAACCGTATCTCTCAAAAAAGAAGAGAGTCCTGAGAACTTGGATTGGCATGATACAGAAACCTGTATACCATGTAATAATCTGTGTAATATGACGTTAATATGAAAACTGCTAGCCAGCCCGGTGGTGCTGAGGGTTGAGGCGCTGGACGCCACACCTCGCACCATGCCAGCACCCGTATTCGGGAATGAGCACTCCATGGACTGCTCTCCTTCCTCGGGGAGGGGAGTTAAGCCCTTGCCGGTGCAGCAGCAGCCCCAGGTGGCAGCTGGGGGAATGCATTGCCCGGCCGGCAGGTACAGGGGATAGAGGCTGTGGTGGACACCTTTAGAGTGCACATGGGCGTGTGCGCACGTCGAGCAGGGCGTCACTGCACATCCGAGCTCTGGGGCAACACTCAAGGACAAAATCCCCCAGTGTGGATAGACAAAGGCACCTACCGTGTCGGTCCACACTCCCGCCGTCGGACCTGCCTGACCCCCCTCCAGACTCCGGTGCATTAGATTGTTAGAGCACCAGGGTGGGTGGTCCTACCGGGGGCTCAGAGTTGGGGGATCCACCGGATCAGAGTGCCCGTCAGGTAAGGTTTCAGACTGGGAGGTACAGACTAGCACGGGGGTAGCTGGAGAGAGTTCCATGACTGGGAACATAAAGAAAGTTTAAAAAAAAAAAATGAAAACTGCTATCACCAGATAAAGTGATCATTGTTATATGATTATGTACTAATGGATGGTAATTATAATTAACTAATGCAATATGCGTATCTTTTTTTGTAATAAAGATGAATTAAAAAAATTTTTTTTTTAATTAAAAAAAAAATATAGGACTATTGCAAAAATACCTAAAATTACACGCCGAGGATGTGAAAGAGACTCGCACATGCCCACATTTCTAAGTGTTTTTAAAAATGCTAACTGATTTCACATTCCCTTTTAATATACGTTCAGTATTAAGCTCCTCCCTTTTCTTTCTGGCTATATTAACATGAAAACAGGATTTCTGTCCATTAGACTTCATCTGCTTCTGCCACTTATTTACACTTGACATCACAATGATCTACCTGACCCATTGTAAAAAGAAAGAAAATGACCTAATTTCTATGGCTTTCCCTATGACCACCTCTCTGTCTGCTCCCCCTGTAGTTTCTTCTTCCCTTTCTCTATCCCCTCTCCCCACTTTCATTCTCGTGCATCTCCCTACCCTGTCTCCTACTGCTCAGACACACCAAGGCACAGTCTGCACAGTTTGGAACCTCAACTCCTGCTTCAGTAATTGTTGTTCCTGTCTCATGTTCCCATCTTTCTTTTTGTCTCAGCAAGGTGTGTGGGGCCTGGAAGCATGTATATTTCCCTATTTAGGGTCCTCCTGTTAATTCTGCCCCTTATTTATTTTTCGAGTACTTAACCGTTCCAGAACTCAATGACATCAGTCACTCTAGATTCCACTTAAAGGAAAACTACAAACTCATATCTTGTACATTTTGTTTTCATGTCAGCAGACAACTCTCTTCCTGTAGCCGTTGTGGATAAACATATTTGCTTTAGTTCGTTTTTACTGTTCATGCTAGTCCTCTGTAACTATCCTGAGGCTCTCCATTTTAGGGTTGTTGAAATCTCACTGACCATGAGAACTGCATTAGTATTGTCACAGCACCCATTTATACTTCATATCTCTATGCTGAAAGTACAAATAACCTGAAAAAACTCTCTGGAAACAAACTGAATGCGATTTAAATGGAAAACCCCTGCAAACTTGTTTTGTGGAACTATAATTAATCAGACAGACATACTGTGGAGTCTAAGGGTCCTGGCACATCACGTTCTCGTATGCTAATGCAGCGCTCAGGGAATGAAGATTTCAACAACCAGAAAATGGAGACCCCCCCCCCCCCCGGATAGTTCCAGAGACCACTAGGAACAGTGAAAATAAACTAAAGCAATCACAAATACCCCTAACAGCTACACGGAGAGTTGTCTGTTGACATGAAAATAAATAAAATTCGCAAGATATGAGGGTGTAGTTTTCTTAAATGTCACAGGGTTCCAGAACTCATGAGTGTTTAAAAAAGAAATCCAGGCTGGCTCTGTGGCGCTAGGTGATAGGGGTTCGCCTAGCACGCTGGCGACCTGGGTTGACATCCCAAGTGCGGGGCGGCAGGAGCAGATGCTCTCCTCCAGGGAGGAGATGCAGAATACGTCGCTCTTTGGAGGCTGTGCCATGCAGTGCGCTGTGGGTGACCATACGATGCTTGCATGGTGCCGCCAGGATGCTGCGGCTTGTGTCCAATGAGAGGGGAGGGAGAAAAAAAAAAAACAGGAAAATGGTCACCCTGCTGCCAGCATCTCTATCCTCCGCAGCCGTGACAGCCCCCATGCTGCGCTCCCAGTTGGCCTGGCGCAGATGCAAGACTGTGCCTCTGGGAGCCGTTGTCTCCCCTCCCCAATAGACCCTCACAGGGGAGGCCCCTCCCCCCAAAGGGATATGGCAGGACAACCAGCGCAGCAGAAGGAGCAAGACAGCGGATGGTAGGATTGGGTGGATGTAAGGTGATTGGCCGCCTGAAGGATAGGTTGGCTTGGACGGCCGCTGGCAGGAGAGAGAAATAAATAATGTGGGGAAAAAAAAAAAAGGAAAGAAATCCAGGCAGGAAAAAAGGCAGCACTAACAATGGACCCTAAATAAGGAAAAAAAAATTACCAATTCAAAACAAAGACACGAAACAAAAAAACACACAAGGGATATTAAACTTCACCATGCCTCCATTTCCAAGTAGAATAAACAATGTAGATATATCTTCAAGGTACTTAAAAAAATGTTCAGAGAATTTTACTGTTCTTTGAAGTTTCCCTTGTGAGGTCATGGGCTTTTAAATTTTTCTTACAGGAGAAAAAGTATTATATTCCCTGACTAGAAGCCAACAGTTCCACTCTGTGAAACACACAAGCAAGGAAGCACTCACCACGGATTTCACAAAGTTTGGCAAATTTCATTTATCAGTCCTGAAGTAGCAGTATAAAAATTCAAACATTGTACAAAATATACACCCTGGCAGAAACCCAACTAATGCTAAAGGATACAGTTTAATAGAGATGGTATCTGGCTTTTTAATCTTATCTTGAACTCCCATCTCTTCCAGCCATGAAAATCCTTCATCATCATCTTCATCATCATCACTTGCCACAGGTTCGCTTTAAAAACATTCAAAGAAAAACAAAACATTTAAATTGAAACGATTGCATGAACTCCATACTTATGTCCCCATACAGGAATTTTTTTTTTTTTTTAATATTCTGACGCACAAAGCCCACTCCAGTGGCGTTCTGTCACACCATATAGGACACCTGAGATGGAGTCTTGGTTCCAACTCCACCCTGCACAGTGATCCCAGTGAGCTGAGCACCCGCAGGTTGAGCACCAGGGATTGGCGTGGTACTGACATCGTAGGAGACCACATACACATACACACACACACACACACACACACACACACACACACCCACCCACACCACACGCAAACGCACCCTGGGCTCCCGTAGGCAGAAGCTGAAGTGAAGACAGATGCCCCCATTTTTAGACAGTTAGCAAGGCACTAAACATGTCAGTGTAGCACTAACTGGGAATAACGCGGTGGGATTGGTGGGGGCCATATTCAGTGCCCCAGTACATGGCGCTACACTATACAGATGCAAATGAGGGATCCCCCTACATATAGGGCATAGCATACATGCAGCAATTTAGAAAGCGCTACACAACCAAAGTCACAGACAGCGCTGTGTAACACTCCGAAAACCTTGCCCTTAACAGAGCACACAGTGATGCATGCTCCCCTCTGCCCCACTGCAAGTCCAGTCTCTCATCCTCCAGTAATTTAATGATCCCTGGCATCTAGTGGTTCCCCCGTGCTTAATAATTTAATGATCCCTGGCATCTCGTGGTACCTCCACTCTCGATCACCAGCCCAGTCCCACAAATACCCTTTGTATCAATGATCCCTGGTGTCTAGTAACCCCCCACCTGACCACCCATCCGAACCCCCTCCATATCCAGCCCACTCAGGTCCCTCCATACCCTCTTCCCTGTGGCCCCCCCAATTAACCCAGCTGGCAGCCCCTTCCTGGTGATGGCAACTGGCACAGCCCCTCCGCTCATCACCTTGTCCGGCTGCTGTCTGAGTGATAGGGAGTGTGTGTGCACCTAGTGGCTGATACAGCGGTCAGATAAACCTTCAGGAAGCTGGTCTAAGCCACTTTGTACTCAAGTCTATAAGATACTCCAAGAGCAAAGAAATGTTTGCTTTTTCTGGGTCCTCTTCTTCCATTCTGCACTGCACGTCTTTATTGTTGAGGGCTTCCTACCTTCACACAGGAGTGTGGTGTGCATATTTATGGAACACATACAAATGGAGGTGAAAAAGAAGTGCCTCAGCTGGGAACCCAGGATGTTCAGAATACTGTTCTAATTATGTTAACCAGCTGCGCCTCTTAGACAACTGGAACCTGGGCTGCCCCCAAGCACATTATTCTTTCTCAAATGTACAACCCAATGGCAACACAAATATTTACTTGTAACTATCCTTGTAACCCAGTCGAAGAAGTCAACCAGATTAGTTTGGCAAGATGTACCTGCTGTGAACCCATGCTGTTTTGGGTCTTGCTGCCCACCGGATTCTAGATACGTTATGATTCTGTTTGAGCGGGCTGGCAGGTTAGCCTAGAGGTTAGAGTAACGAGCTGTGAATGAGCTTGGTACATCCAGCAGATCTAGGTTCGACTCCCACAACCTCCACTTGCATACTGTGCGACTCTGAGCAAGTCACTTAACTATCCAGTGCTCCCAGGTCACCCCTGAAACAGGCACTTGTGCCCAGTGGGTTTTACCTGGTTACCAAAAAAATAAATGTAAAAATTGAGTAGTGTATCCAACTTCCCCACCACCGATGTGAGGCTTACTGGATGGTAATTGCCAGTCCCTTCCCTGCTCCTGCTTTGTGAAGTGGGACCACTGTTGCCTTCTTCCAGTCCTCCGGTACGGTCCCACTCTCTAGTGATTTGGTGAATAGTTCTACTAGGGGTGCTGCTAGTACACTCCCCAGCTCCCTGAGAACTCTAGGGTGAATCCCATCCAGTCCCATGGCCTTGTCCACCTTTAGTTTATTTAAATCTTCCAAGACTTGTGCCTCTGTGAAGGGGCTTGTGTCAACCCCCGGTCACTGGGTGTTGCTGCTACACAGCCTTGGCCCATCCCCTGCGTTCTCTTTGGTGAACATAGAACAGAAGTACTGGTTTAAGACTTATGCTGTCTCGCAATCTTTTTCTACCAGTTTCCCCTCCAGTATCTGCTATTCTAACTTCCCCCCCCTTGGTTTTCCTCTTTTCCCTTATGTACCTAAAGAAGGCTTCATCTCCCTCACTTACCCCCTGCGCATTCCTCAGTTCAGTCAGGGCTTTAGCCTTACTAGCTTCCCCCTGTGCTACCTTATAGGTTTCCTTATCCTTATCTTTCATTGACACCTTAAACTTTGTGTACGCCTTCTTTTTCTCCCTTACTATTGCAGCCACCTCCCTGGAGAACCAGAGGGGTTTCCTTTTCTTATTTGCCTTGCTCACCCTTCTGATGCACTGTTCAGTTACCTCTGTGATAGCTCCTTTGAGATACTCCCACATTTCATCTACTACTTTCTCTTCCCCTGTATCTAAGACCCTCTGCCAGGCTATCTCTCATCTTCCAAAAGTCTGCTTTTCTAAAATCCTGATCTTGGAATGACTAATGTCTTCACTAATGTTTACTTTAAATCCCACCTTGCGGTGGTCGCAATTTCCTAAGTGGCAACCCACCTCTACCTCCTTTACCCGGTCACTGTTAGTTAAAATTAAGTTCAGGACAGCTTCACCTCTGGTAGAAGTTTCCACAAGCTGCCTCAGCCCTGCACCCTGCAGGGCCATTACAAAGTCCCTTCCTCTTGATGAAGATGCTGTACAAGATTTCCAGTTTATGTCTGGCAAGTTAAAATCCCCTATTATTGTCTCACCCTCGTCTGTCATTTTGTGGAAGGTCTCCATCATTTCCTTGTCCCTAATATCCCCTTGTGACGGGGGCCTGTAGATGACTCCTATCCTAATGGCTGCCCCTAATCCTATCCCAGCTGTTACCCATAGTGCTGCTTCCGACTCCTCCAGGATCCCATGAATCTCTGTAGCCTTGATTTCCTCCTGGACATAATGCTACCCCACCCGTTTCCTACCCTTTCTGTCCCTTCTGTAAACGTGGCAGCCCGGGATAGCCATGTCCCAACCATGGTTCTCTGTGAATCAGTTTACCGTCACGGCCACTAAGTCGAGTTCAGCTTCGGCCATGATGTCAGTGATTTTGTTCACCAGGCTTCTGGCGTTTACTGGCATTGCCCTCCATGTTCTACCCTCACTCTTGGCACAGGTGAGTTTCCTTTTGTTTTGCCATGCCTCTTTAGTACCCTTAATGGATCTCCTTTGGTCTGCAACTGTGGTTTAGGATGAAAGATTTATGGGGATCTTTCAGTCTGCACCTGTGGTTTTGGACAAAAAGTTTTGTTGGAAAGGTTTCCTCCCCTCATTTGTACCCCTACCGAAACTCCTTGGACCTGTACCTGTGGTTTCAGATGAAAAATTTTGCTGCCGGTATTGACAAGAGAGTTTTCTCTAATTTGTATGGTATTATCGTGCTTTGGAGTAGTTACCCTAAATTTGCAAATGATGTGAAGTTAGGAACAGTTGTAAATAATAAACGCGCAATAAAACAATTTTAGGATGAGATATGGAATTGAGAAACATGGGTGAGGGAAAAATTAATATTTAACTTGGAGCAGTG
The DNA here is from genome assembly GCA_016271365.2 of Neoceratodus forsteri. Classification (NCBI taxonomy): domain Eukaryota; kingdom Metazoa; phylum Chordata; order Ceratodontiformes; family Ceratodontidae; genus Neoceratodus; species Neoceratodus forsteri. The sequence goes on from CM057459.1 coordinate 732,791,328, forward strand.
TAACATGCTACATTTGGGAAAAAATATAAAAGCATCTTATGCATTGGAAAGAAAAGATATACAGGAGACTGACTCTGAAAAAGATCTGGGAATAATTATAAATAGTAAATTTGTGCATGAGAATCAATGTAGGGAGGCAGCGCAAATAGGTATGAGTATGTTGGGAAGCATACTTAGAAACATCAGGAGCAGGGATAGGCAGGTGGTGGTTCCTTTGCACAGGGCACTGGTAAGACCCCACCCTGAGTACTGAGTTCAGTTTTGGTCCCCATGTACCAAAAGTAGCACTGGAATATGCATTAACAATATGTCAATAAAATATATGATGAGAGACTAAGGGAACGGAACATGTACTCACTAGAGCACAGAAGGCTTCAAAGTGATTTCTGCTTAGTATATAAAGCAGTACATAATGAGGATCTCTGGGAATGTGTGAGACTAGAACGCAAGGAGGCTGGGAGGGAGTTTAAGTCTCACAGATATCAAATAAAAGGTGAAAACTATAGGACAAATAGAAGAGGCAAATGATTTAATCAGAATGGTGAACCTATGAAATCGTCTGTTGGCAATAATAGTGAAAAAATAATTTACTGAGTACCTTTAAGTTAGCTCTTGACAAACATATGGGGAATACAAGGACGGCATACAAGGTTTGAATTAAGTCGAGTCTCCAAGGTCAATCGCTACTTGACTCATATACCTCTATGTTCCTGTCAGAGAAGAGCAGTCCCTCAGACGCTCAATTCTGTCATCCTTCTGCCGACTCCAGTCTGTTCCACAACCCAGATCGCCTTCATGGGAAAAGGTAAGGTGCGTAAGGTACCTCAGCCCTCTTTACCACAAGGCCGGCTTGATAGTTGGTAATTCTGAGGCCAAGGGACATGGAAGCATAGGTTCTCCTGCCCATCACATCCAATGTCCTAGATTGTTTTTCTTTATCTAGAGGAAGAGACATCATACGACATGGAGCTCTGGATTGGTCATTAGCAGATATGACGACTAAGTCTGACTCAAACTGCAAAGCAGTAGAAGGCTTGGCAGATGTGGCAGGATATTGTTTGTCTGCCTTCCAAGGCACAGCAGGAAGGCCACTGGACCTGTGCCAGAAGCCACGATGGCATCCTCCAATGTTCTGTGAATGGGAGGAATAATCACCATAGGCAAGGAAGGGACCTCTAAAAACTCGAAAAGGTGTTTCTTAGATGAGTCCTCCTCTTCAGCTGTGAAGCCCAAAGTAGACTGGACCCACCTTAGGAAAGAGGCATACTCAGCAGGAGACAGAGGAATGTATTGAACGCTATCCTCACTGCAGGAGGATAAAGTAGAGCTGGAGCCCACCACACCGGGTTGGGGCTACCCACCTTCCTCTTCATATTCTTTCTCTATCAAGTCTGAATTATGTTTCAGTTCCTTCTCCTTTCCCCTCAACGATGGGGGCTGGCAATGGGTCAACTGGAGAAAGCCCTAGGCCCAGCTGTGGTAGCATACCAGGAACCACAGGCAGTGCCAATGACAAAGCCTGCAATAAAAGCAGCAAAAACAATGGAGACGTAGTCTGAAAGAGCAGCTATACATTGACAGGACAATGCCAGACTGGGGAATAGAGTGTAAACCCCCAGTAAGGGGAATATAGCCAGTGCCAGTCCCCAACTTTGATGTCTGACAGCCAGCTGGGGAGGCAGCAACACCAGGTATGTTTCTCTTGGTAGCAAAAGGCCGTATTTATCTCTGCCACATTATCAGAAGTGCAGACAAAATTCACAGCGATAACATATCCTGTTTCAATAGTTTTATTGTATCAAGTCCATTAGTGGCAACAAGAACATTTATTGCTGCTTGTCAAATTTACACTGCTCAAATTAGCAAAGAAAAGAGAAGACCTTCCTTACTGCAGAACAGCCACCACCTAGCTCCAAGACCTACCTCTTCCCTTCTCTTCAAGAGAATCCTGGAATGCACAGGACAGGCATCTTTGTCTTTATGCCTCTGTCAATGTGGCGGTGTTTCTCAGCTAACTGAGCCAACTTTCCTTTAGTTTTCTCCTTTTTAAGACACTCCCGCTAGCATAGATATCAACTTCAAGGAGCAGAGAGTCGACGGTGACCTAGGAGCAGAAGAATCAGAGTAAGTGGACGTCGCTCCCTGCGATATGCGCTGCTCATCTTCCATGGCCTTAACTTTTAGGCAAGTGTCCCACGGCTTTCCAACGACGTCTCTGAATGGCCTGGTTAAAGTCCTGACAAATGAAGCAGGCCTTAATGTGTGCAAGGACTAAACAGTGAATGCACAATGTACAGCATGTGCGTCGTCTTTACAGATTTTAACGTTACCAATGATGAAACAACGGCTCCTTTTTGTTGTATTTGATGGTCGAAAATAAGTACCTTAAACACATCAGGGTCTTGGTAGAAAGAAAAACATGCACCACAGAAATTTAGGCCTTCTCGGTTTACTTCTATTCAGCACACACATAAGGGGAACTCTTATCTCAACACACACAGGAACAGTTACAGGAAGTACATTTCTTAAAGCTGCACCACACATAACAATCCCTCCTGACTTAGCTAGAAAGTACGCAAGTCAATAATTCAGAATATAGTATGAAGCTATTAAAGTTATTGCTGCAATGTTCCTTTTAGTTAGTCTGTGTCATTAGGCTGTATTTCTACAAGTCCATTCTCTTTGGTGGACGTCTTACATATCCTGACCAAAGTAGCAGGACCGGAGGCTGTTGCTCAGGAATCTGATTAGCATCAGCCACATCTTGTCTCAATTGCTGTGGTTCCACTATCTCTTCCTATTCTTCTTCTGGAACAAATAATACTGGATAACTACCCCTACTCTGGGTATTCCTTCTTTGTTCTGTCTCTATTCTAGTACACAATTGGTTCACATGTTTTTTCACTCTCCTCTGGTTAGTCAGTCGAACACTATAGACAACAACATTTCCAAACTTTTTTTCCACCACGCCTTCTATCCATCTCTTCGGGCCTGCATACATCCTGACCCACACAAGATCATTGAGTTTTAAGGATCTAGTCTTAGGAAGCATTTCAGTTACTGACTTACAACCTAGAGGGTGAAGAAGGTCCAACTGAGTTTGAATGTGACGTTCAAACAACAGTTCTGCAGGGGATATTCTTGTGACACAATGTGGTGCTGTTTGATACATTGTAAGAAAGTCCAAAAGAGCTATTTGTATTGCCGGTGTAGTAGGATTAGCTTTGTCCATACTCTTTTAAAAAGTCTGAACAAAGCATTCCGCTTCGCCATTTGAACTTGGATAGTCGGGAGGTGAGACAATATGGCGGATACCATGTTGCTGGCAAAATGCTTGGAATTCAACAGATGTGAACTGTGGTCCGTTATCCGAGACAATCACTTGCGGAAAACCATGAGTAGCAAAGATAGATTTCAACACTTTGATGGTACTCTCAATAGTTGAAGACATTTGATGAATTTCTGGCCAATTGCTATAAGCATCAGTTAAGAGTAACCACATGGAATTTAAATAGGGTCCCATGAAATCAATATGCAACCTTTGCGGTCTGGTGGCGCTGAGGGTTAAGGCGCTGGACGCCAAACCTCGTGCCCACGCCTGCAACCCGGGTTCGGGAGTAAGCCCAGGCGCTGGGGGCCGGCAGGGGAGGGAGATGGATTGAGCGTCAGTAGGACAGCTCTCCTCTCCCTGGGGAGGGATCCAGGGTCTTTCCGGCACAGTAGAGACCTCCAGTGGAGACCGGGGGTGGTACTAGTGCGGGAACAAGAATCGGAGACGAGTGTGGTGGGAGTCTACGGGGCAGCCGCGTGCTGACGCCATTGCACGGCTGAGCTCTGGGGGGCATACACAAAAAGAGAAAAAACCTTGCACCTGGATAGGAGACGGCTCCTCTCCGGGCCACTGCCAACACCGGACCTTGCCTCTGCTTCTCTCCCTTCCTCCTCCCCAGCCAGCACTAGACTGTACATAGAGCGCTGGACGGAGTGGCGGCCCTACCCCAGGGGGCTCAGAGCTGGGGGGTTCCTAGTCAGAGGTTGGAAGAGGGGCAGCAAACCCTCTGAGTAGACAGAGGATCAGGTCGGCGGAAGAGCGGTCAGTGAGCAGAGGTAGCCAGAGAGGGTTCCAGATCGCAAGGAAAATAAATAGAGTTGAAAATAAAATTAAAAAATATGCAACCTTTGCCAGGGTTTTTCAGGTCGTTCCCCAATGGTGAACTGGAGCTCTTGCCAGATTTCTCATTGATACAGCACAACCTGGTATATGTTTCTGTCAATGGAAGACCACCATACGTGAAATCTGGCCAGGGATTTCATTTTAGCAATGCCTGGATGGCCCGCATGCAAAAGAGTCAACACATCTGAGTGATAACACTGGGGTACTATGACACGGAATCCCCACAGAAGACATCCCTCAGCAATGGACAACTGCTGTCTCTTTGTATAGTAGGGTTGTAGTTCAGCTGAACAAGTAGTGCCTTGCACCAACTCTCAAGCATATACTGATACAGTTGTTTAAAAATTACATCTTGACTAGGCGCTTTAGCAATGTCCCTAGCTAGTACTGGAAGCTGGTCTAACTGTTGTAGTTCCATTGCACACACAAAAGTAGAGTCCTCCATATCTCCGAATTGCACTGGAAAACTATCTGGCCCCACCTGGCATACTAATGGCTCCTCTTTAAGTCCCACATCGAACTCCATCTCTCTGGATACTGGTAACCTCGACAAGGCATCCGCATTTCCATGCTGGTCCGTTGGTTGGTAAGTAACCTCAAAATTATAGGCAGACAAAATTAATGCCAATCGTTGAAGTTGGCTAGCGGCTGTCTCTGGAATTCCTTTTTCTGGACTGAAAATTATCACTAGTGGCTTGTGATTAGTCTTCAGGTGAAACTTGCGACCTAGCAAGTATTGGCGAAATTTCTGGAGTCCGAACACAATTGCCAATGCCTCTCTCTGAACCAGGGCATAATTCCTTTCAGCTGCAGTGAGTCTGCATGAAGCATGGGCTATCGGCTTTTCCACTCCTTCTGGATCTGTATGGAAAAGGACAGCTCCTATACCCACTGGATTAGCATCCCAGGCCAATGTGATAGGTAAGTTTGGGTCATGAGTTAAATTATTCACATAGGTTAGAGAGAGCTTGATGGCTTGAACTGCTTTACTGTGGCCCTTGGTCCACTTCTACGGAGCACCTTTATGTAACAGTTAATTTAGGATAGCGCATTTAGTGGCTAAGCCAGATATGAAACGGTCATAGTAGCGCACCATACCCAAGAATGAGCACAACTCTGAAACATTCTGCGGTTCAGGCATGTGCACAATGGCTTCCACCTTTTCATCATTCAGACGAATTCCGTCTTTGTCAATAGTGTGACCCAAGTACGTGACACTTGGTTGACAAAACTGGCAGTTTTCTTTCCCAGAGTCTGAATCCACTCTGTTGCAATCTCTCTAAAGTCTTTTGTAAGTGAAGTAAATGTTCTGCTTCTGTCTCGCCCGTGACAATGATGTCATCCAAATAACAAGCAACACCTGGTATATCACCCATCGTTTGCTCAATCACTTTTTGAAAAACAGCAGTCGCAGAACTAAGGCCAAAACATAACTGTTTGTACTTGTACAGTCCTTGGTGTGTATTAATCACTACCAATTTCTGAGAGTCTGTATCCAGCTTCACTTGAAGGTATGCACCAGCAAGGTCCAGTTTAGAGAACCCTACACCACCATTCACTCTATGAAAAAGTTCCTCTGGTAAGGGTAAAGAAAACACATCTGTGCGGAGGTAAGCACCAGCAAGGTCCAGTTTAGAGAATCCTACACCACCATTCAGTCTATGAAAAAGTTCCTCTGATAAGGGTAAAGAAAATACATCTGTGCTAAGTACTGGATTAAGTGTCACCTTAATATCTCCACATATTCGAAACTTACCACCTAGTTTAGATAGATATCACCACAATTGGAGTAGCCCAGTCTGAACCTGAAACCTTTTCCAGCACACCTGCTTTTTCCAGTCTGTCCAATTCTGCCTCAACCACCTGTTTTAAGGCAAAAGGAAGTTTCCGTGGTTTACAAAACTTAGGGACTGCATTAGGCTTTGTAACTAGCTTGGCTTTTGCTGCTGTGCAACATCTCAGGCCTTTCCATAACTCAGAATACATGTCTAAAATCTCCCTAAGCTTAATAGGGTTACTGCTTTGTGGTACCGGGACAGCAGCAAGTAGACCAAAATCTGCTGGATCAATATGAATGTTCAGAACAACCTGAGCGTCTCTGCCCAAAATGTTGACACCCTTTTTTGAAACCAGAAAAGTTAAAGGTATACCAAGAGAATCAGTCCAGCGTACCAAAGTGGTAAACGAGCCAAGTGGCTGAATTGGTTGCCCTTCAAATGCATGCAGCAACTTATTACAAGGAGATAATGGTGGCTTATCCAGATCAGACCATGTTTTTTTTTTGGTTTTTTTGTTATCCTCCTCGCTGCATCGGGTTCCTCTCTTCTGGGATCCCTAGGCCGTGTGGTCCCGTAGTCCCGGCCCAGGTACCTCCCTCCGGATACTGGCCAGCCTGTCCCCATCCTGCCTCGGTTTACCCCCCTGGGCGGGGCTAAGAGGGGAGGAACGACAATCCCCTCCCAGGGTCCTTAAGTCTGCGTCGGAAGGCTTGCCAGCTCCTTCTCTGGAGCCTGGTTATGGGTGTTCTCGGGTTGACGGATCCTGTCTCACAGGAATCGGTGCAGGTTTTCCCGTTTTCTTCCCAGCCTGGGGCGTCCGCTTGCGTAGGGGAAGCAAGGGCGGAGCACGTCAGAACGTGCTTGACGCCCAGCTCCCGCAGACGTCCTCCCACTCCTCTTCAGTGTGCAGTCTCGCTGCACCTCCACCTGTGGTCACCCAGCTGGCGGTATCACAGCGGGACTTGCATCTCACTCCACCCAGAGGAGGAGAGCAGCCACTGGGCGCTCAATCCTCCTTCCCCCAGCCGGCCCTCCAGCTGCCCGAGTCCGTTCCTGAACCCGGGTCGCTGGCGTCACAAGCGGTAGCCCTACCGCTGAGCTGGTGGGCCGGCATCAGATCAGACCATGTTTGACGGTTAATAAAAGTAACTGGGGAAGCAGAGTCTATCATTAAATGCAACTGACGCCTCAGTTGTGGCAACTGAAGTAACACATAGAAAGGAGGAGCATCTTTAGTCTGCATTTGTGGTGCAATAGGAACCACTGCACTGTCTGTGCTCTCTGAACTGACTACTGCAGTTCTCCTGCTTCTGCAAACCTTAGCAATATGACTCTGACGTTTACATGCATGACACTTAACTTCTCTGAATTTGCACTGGTCCCTGCTATGCTGAGACAACCCACATGATGCACATTTGTACTGGCCATGTAGTTTGGATGGAGTGGTAGAATTTTTCTTTGAAAACAGTGGTTTGGACTTAGGTTTGAGCTGTTTCAATTTGAGGTTTACTGCAGCTACTTGTACCTCATTTTTAGTGTTCATCTTAGCATGTGCTTCATTTTCTGCAGCCTCATATATTTGTGCCAACTGTAAAAGTTCATCAGCAGACTTCTTTACACTTACAGAAAGTAACTGCTGAATACGATGTTCATTATTCATCCCCATAACAAACTTATCAGCAAAATTAAATTCAAGATGCTCCATGCTCCACTCACATGTGAGAGCTAAGCGTTCGATCTCAGCCAAATAAGATTGTAATGACTGACCTGGTTTCTGGTTGTAACTGTAGAATTTATAACGTTCAACCCTTGGGAAAGTTGTTCAACTATATTGTGCATTCAATTTAGCCTTTAGCTCTTGATATGACAAATCCTCCAGCTGGTTCAGTGCACACAGACTCGATAAAAGTTTGAAGGTTTCACTCCCCAAGAAAGTACAAAAAACAGCTCGATTAAGTAAATCCTGTTACTCAACATTTGCAGATTTTATGGCAGGATTAAGTAATAACCACTGATCAAACCGTCTGGACCATGTATCCCAGTCCATTCCTGTAAAAATCTCAAAGCTGGCTGAAGTTTCCATAATACTGTACAATTCCAAATTGCTTACTTGCCTCCAATGCAGAAAGTCACAACAAAATGGTGCAATTCAGTAAGCTAGAGCTATGAAAATTTTCATCATCCTTGTTGCCAATTTGTTGTATTTGGTGGCCGAAAATAAGTACCTTAAACACATCAGGGTCTTGGTAGAAAGAAAAACATGCACCACAGAAATTTAGGCCTTCTTGGTTTACTTCTATTCAGCATAGACATAAGGGGAAAACTTATCTCAACACACACAGGAAGAATTACCGGAAGTAAATTTCTCGAAGCTGCACTACACATAGCACTTTTCTTTCGCCAATAGCATAAACAATGTTACACTTTTTAAAGCAAAAAAAAAAAGGTGAAATAGCAGTAAGTTAAATAAGGCAAAATTTAGCAGCTTTCTTCACTATAGTGGACCAATGAGTGGTTGATGGTGGGAGAAAGAACTGAAGGGTGATGGGGACACCCACATTATATAGGTGGCGACGATGCACGCTGACAGCCCCCGATAACAAAAGTTTCTAGGTGGTCCTGACACCAGCGGCTTACAGTTCCATGGTACGGTTCAATGGAGGAAGATTTTCACAAATAAGATTCATAGCTACAAGTGTGCAACTACTATTTCTAACTGCCTAGATAAGTTCAGTATCCACACTTAAATTCCTCACTGCTAGCAGTCCTGAACAGGAGGAGAAAAGCATGCACCCCAAATCAGGCAAAGAGAGACTGGAAGACTATGGACCTGAAAGCAACAACCTGACAGAGCAAGTCGATGCTCTGATGGAAGATGAATATGTGCACATTCGACAGGGTAGCACCCCTACATATTTCAGAAATCGTAATGTATCTGACAGCAGCAACAGAGGCAGCAGTATGTCTGGTGGAGAGTCTTTAAGCACATGGGTCGCTCTTCCCCAAATAACTGCAACATAGAGCGATACAGAAAGTTATCCACTGAACAAGCATATGTTGGCTGCCAGTCTGTTCTATACACTGAAGCAACCCTAGGCAAACAGCTGGCAAGTCGCAGCACAGCATTGCATTGTATGCTCTAAAAGAAGAGCTCTGTGAACTTCCAGAGTGTAGAATGTTCACTCAGGCTCCTAAGTGAGGGGTTTCAAAAGAATACCGATAGAATGAGTACCTGATTAAAGACCATCTTGGGCAGGAATTTCGCATCAGGGTATTATTGGACAACCTTGTCTTTGAGGGAAAGACAGCCATAGAGACTCTTCCATCTGGCCACTATGATGGAGACCACAAACATGGTTTTCCACAATAAATGTGAGATTACACTTGTCCATAGCCTAGAATGGTCTACCTATCAGCTGTGACAATCACAGTGGCAAGTTCCACAGTCGAGGTAGTCCCCTCACCAGTGGAGACAGGTTAGCTACACTTTAAAAAAGTGGCCGACCACCTTGTCCTGTACCACCGTCTGTCTCTCTGCCACGGCACGGTAAGCCAAAATGATGGCCAGGTGTACCTTAAGAGATGTGGTTTGCAACTCTGCTTGAGACAAAGACCAGAGGTAATCCCGTACGTGCCATACAGTAGGATTGATAATTCTACCCTCTGCTTATTGTTATAATCTAGTCTGTGACTTATCTCTGTAATTAATCCCGGGTTGCCCCTGAAAAAGAGCCTCTAAAAGGTCCAGTGGGTTTACCTGGTCAACAAAATTTAAATAAATAAATACAGAACAGGAAAAGGGACAATAATCAGCATTCCTCACAACAATAACAGACCCTCATCCACCTGCAAGTGTACATCTGCAGCAGACCAACAAAAGATAACATTTGTGCTGGAAAGCTGGTGCCAATTTCAGTCCCTGTCAGTGAGATAGTTTTTGAGATGTTTAACCAAAAAGTGGGTTGTATTTTATGTTGTCATTTACAAAAATAAAAGTCAAATTGTATCGTTTACACCAGTGGGCAATCTTATTTAGTTAGCTCTGATAAAAGCCGTAATTTGCCATACGTGTTTATTTCTGTATTTTCCTCGGATATTATAAGATTCTTGTCAGTTGTTGGTCCTGCATCTGCCATCTTCTGCTTTCTACTTGTACCTTCTTCCACCAAAGGCAAAGAGTATTCAATACCTAGATAGAGAAAATAGTGACATTAAATATATTGGTTCTCAAAGACAAATCAAATAAACAGATACCCTCCACTAGGAAGACCACTATTAAACTCCTGCAAAGACTAGGACTTTCACCACAAGGCTACACTTAACAGTTTAGTTACTTGACAATACCAGTAGATTCAAGGATCTCCTCCATAAAGCCACACCTTTGGAAATGTAAGCAGCCAGCATCTGGACCATTTAAAACTTTTACCTAGTTTGGGTCGTCCATGCTGACGTACATCAGGCACCGCCTATATAACATTGGTGGCCACATACCTCCTCAGTTTTCCTACTAGAGACAAGTTCAGAGTTGTATCATACAGACATAAAGCAAGAGACCAGAACCCCATCCAGCCTCATAGAAAAGACAAAGGTGTTTTTTTTTTGGGGGGGGGGGGCCAATTAGAAAGGTGAAAAAAGGAGAAGCCCAAAAGTGCATTAATGGGCACGTCTCAGAGTATGCAACCTGAAAATACTGAAAGGAAACAGGACTTACTCAAGATGGCGACTGGTGTGGGTCTGCCCTGAGTTTTGCTGCAGCAGCAGTTTAATTTTTTTTTTTTAAGTCTTTAAACGTTATTTTTATTTTAGTTCATTTTTATTTTGTATTTGCTGTTTTTTGTTTTCGATTCTGATTTTGGATCTGGACATACTCCCACTGCCGCTATTATGGGCCGTTTGTTTAAACCCTGCTTTTCTCCCGAAGCCAGTTATGTGACAGCGCAAATTATAAGCTGTACAATTGTGACTGTGATTCTGTGGATTTACAAGGACCTTGCAGACTAACCAGGACGTTTGGAGATTACTCTGGGAGTTTCTCGGAGTTTATGCTGGAGGAGGATTCTATGGGACTGTCTGGGTGCTCAGAGTCCTGCGTTTTGGATGTGTTCTTCCCCCTGGTGGTGCCTTGATCCGGAAGGAGGTGGTGAGCTGGCCCGAGATGGGTGTGGTTTTACTTTCTGCAGACTGTCAGGAACAAGAACAACTGTGCTGGGCCGAGACTCATTGCCGCAGCGGGGAGGAGTCCTCTATCTTCGCTCCCAGTGGGTTGGGGTTTGGTCAGAAGCTCACTGGCAGGTGAAGTTTCTGTATGCCCTGGGGGAATTGCAGTTTTGGGGTGGTCATTGGGCCACTCTAGGTTTGGGGCCCTGACCCTGGGGAGTGGTGGAGTTGGACGTCTCCAAGCAGGTGCGAGCTTCAGGGGTTCTTTTCAGCTTTGGCTACTGCTGCTTTCCTCAGGAGATGGCACATTTTCCTGGATCTTTGGTACCTTGGGACTAGAAGAGAGTTGCTGGTTCCGAGAGAGGACTGGTGTGTGGCCTGAATGCTCTTTGGGGGGTTCGGACTGTCGCTAGGGCCGGTCCTGTTTCTGGGGTACAGCTGAATTCGCTTATTGCTTGGACGGTGTGGCATCTGATTATCTGGACCATGGAAAAAAAGATAAGTACTTTGGTGATTTAAGGGTTATTTTGAGTGGCTCTCTGGTGAGGTCGTGAGAGGGCCTCTGATCTGCATATTTTACTTTCAGTCTCTATGTACTGTTGTGAGAGAACAGTGCTTGGACTTTAATAGTGGTGGTAGGAGTGAGACCCATCATCAAAACTCTTTTTATATTAATTTGTTTATTGCTATTTGTTATTGCACTTGTAGTTGGTAAGTGTTAGATGTGGTTGAGGGGTGGGATTCTTTTATTTGTTTAAATTGTTTGGTTAATTTGTTTGCTTATGTGTTGGTAAGGGTCTCTCCATGTCAGGGACTACTCTCCTGTTGAGCTCCGTAGCCTCCATCCCTTTAGATTGTCCTCATTTGCAGGTTGAAGTCTACATTCGATGCCGTGCATTGGGGATGGTTAGGAGACAGTATAGGGGCAGGGGCCATGGACCTTTTAGGAGAGTGGAACCAAGCGGCCGGATTGGAGTAGTGGGGCCTAGGAGACACCCTGGGGGAAAATAGGTTCCTGACAGGGGTCCACCCTGTCGGGTGCCCATACCCAAGGGTTCCACTTTGTGTGGGCAGATGACTCAGTCAACTTCGGGGTCTCGTCCAACTTGGGCAGTGTTATGCAATGCCAGGTCTATTAAAAACAAGATGGCAGTAATGACTGATCTTGTTAGATCATCAGACCTGGCTTGCATCACCGAGACCTGGCTGGATGAAAATTCTGGCCCAATCCTGGAGTCAGCAATTCCGGATGGGTTCTCAGTGATACAACACCCGTGGTTGGATCATAGGGGCGGTGGAGTGGCCATTGGTTTTAGATTGGGAATTGAGCCTTGTGGGGGCGCCAGTGGGGAGACTCTGTCCTTCAAATGAATCGTGGGCATAGGTGTGGAGTGCAGGATTCTTCTCATCTACCGTCCACCCAGGGGTGAGAAGCAATTCCTGCAAGAAGTTGCAGACTTCATCGTTGACATGGTGTTGGAGTCCCCCAGATGGATGGTGCTGGAGGACTTCAATACTTGAGTTGACGAACTCTCGCAGTTTGGTCAAGACTGCCTCCAGTTGATGAACCTGCTGGGCTTCTCACAGATGATTACCCCTGCGACCCATAATCACAGTCATTCTGTGGACCGAGTCTTCCTTCTGGGTATGGAGACCTCTGATTTGGTGGTGGAGCCAGTCAGTTGGTCGGACCATCACACCATAAGGTTCAATTTCCAGGCCCCCGGCCTCCCCGGTACAGGCCTTCCCCTACAGAGACGGTCCGATACCGCCCCTTTAAGGAGTTTATCCCGATGGCCTGTTGGCGATGCTGGACCTATCGGGGGCTGCCAAGGAATAGCGGTGGCCCAGATGCCCTAGTCCAGGGTTATGACGATGCTGTGACTAGAGCTCTGGATTATCTCGCTCCTGTCCTGAAATTGCCTTTACCCAGCGCCCCCCGGTCCCTTGGTTTGATGGGACCTTGAGGGAGCTGAGGAAAGTGGGATTAAGGCTGGAGCGTCATGGTGAAAAATCAGGCCTGGATGATAGACTTAGATTGTTAGCCCACTATAAGGACTATCAATCAGCTATCTCCCACAAGAAGGCAGAGTTCCTGTACAGGGAGATTGCTGTGGCACAAAATCAACCGGCTCAGCTATTCTGAACTGTAGACAGACTGCGCAATCCAGCCTGTCTGCAGCCTCGGAGAGCATTGTCGCAAGAGAAGTGTGACGAGTTTGCTCGCCTTTTTGCCAATAAGGTTGCCGACATCAGGTCTGAGATTCGCACGGAATGCCCCAATAGGGTGGACAGTGATCGGTGGGAGGTGGCAGCTCCTTGGTCTGTCTGGTCCAACTTCAGCCAGCCAGCGATCAGAGAAGTCGTGAAAATGATCCTGTCTTTGCGGCCGACCTGCTGTGGTTTGGATCCTGGACCAACGCACCTCCTTGTGGGGTGTGTTGAGACCATCAGCCCGGTCCTTGCTGAGAACGTCCGGTGTTCGCTGGATTCCGGGGTGTTTCCAGACACCCTGAAGGAGGCGGTAGTGATACCCCTTCTTATGAAAGCATCGCTCGACCCAGACTGTCTTGCTAACTACAGACCTATCTCTAACCTTCCCTTTGTGGGTAAGATTATTGAGAAGGCGGTCGCGCTGCAGCTGGAGGATCATTTGACCATCCACGACATCTATGATCCTCTCCAGTCCGGTTTTCGGAAACGGCATAGTACCGAGACCGCCCTTGTTCAGGTTCTCAATGATCGCCTAACAGCAAGAGATCGGAGGAGCTGTTCCATCTTGGTTCTTCTTGATCCCTCAGTGGCATTTGACACTGTGGACCGTCGGGTGCCTGCAGTCAATCTGTGGACCTCAGATGGTTCCATTCTTTCCTCACTGGCAGGTTTCAGAGAGTTGTCTGTGGGGTTTATGCCTCCAACAAGGTCTACCAGACATGTGGGGATCCGCAGGACTCTGTACTGTCCCCCATGTTGTTTGCAGTGTACATGCTGCCGTTGGGAGGCATTGTAAGGCGGTATGGCCAGAGTTTTCACCGCTATGCAAATGATACTCATCTCTACCTGTCCTTTGTGCCCGACCGGGGAGGCTATCTCGAGTTTTAATAACTACCTTTCCAAGATTGAGGATTGGATAAGTGCCAGTTGGCTGAGGCTGAATCCGGACAAGACTGAGGTTTTGGTGGTAGACCCGGGCCATCTGTTAGAGGGGCGAGCCTCGGGGCTTTGGTTCGGCGGTCTCCAGCTGACTACCTCTGAACGGGTGCGAGACCTGGGTGTGATTCTTGATGACGGACTGACGCTTAAACAATTAGGTGTCGTCTGTTGTCAAGACTGCCTTTTACCATCTAAGGAATATAGCCCGGATCAAGCACCTAGTTCCATCCGAGGACCTACCAGTTTTGGTTCACGCTTTTGTAACGTTACACCTCGATCACTGTAATGCCCTGTACCTAGGGCTACCAGGGGTTGATATCCACCGCTTGCAGCTGGTGTAGAACACAGCAGCTAGGCTGTTGACTGGGCTATCTCGTAGCCGTCATGTCACGTTGGTGCTGCGCGATCTGCACTGGCTGCCTATTCAGTGGCAGATCACCTTTAAGGTCAGTTTACTGACCTACAAGGCCCTACATGGACAGGGACTGAGTTATCTGCAAGATCATCTTCATCCCTATTGCCCCTCCCGGCCGCTTTGCTCCACTGACGAGGGATTGCTAGAGATTCCCAGAGTTCGTTTAAAGTTAACTGGGACCCATGCGTATGAATTTGTGGCCCCATCCCAGTGGAATTCTTTACTTTGTCGGATTCGACAGTGCCTGATGGTGGAGAGTTTTAAATCTGCATTAAAAACTCATTTATTTACTTTGGTATTCTCTGATTTCATTTGATATGCTGCAATTTTTATATGCGTCTCTTTTTTTTGGGTATATTCTTTATTCGCCCTCCTCATGCTCGCAGACCCCCACTCCTTCAGGCTCTGCACATCTCCCGATAGCCCCTCCTCTTACTCCTCATATCGCAGCAGATCCCTGGGATATCCCGGCGTATCCCTTCACCAGGCAGGCCCCCATCCTCCAAGGGGGAAGGCACGGGAGGGGGGAAGAGGGATGACCCCAGCACACTCTTCTTAAGGCCTGGGGATGCTGCCATGGAGAAGGAAGCCCTGGAAAGACACTGGAGGCAACTGGGGACAGACAGCCGTCATCTGGCGGCCAACGAGTGGTATTTCCGTTTTCTGGTGTTCCCCTTCATGCGATCCCTCTGTTGTGCCCCTGGTCTCCACCGGGGTCCGCTGCAGAGCGATCATGCATCCCTAACCTTCCCCAAGGGAGGAGAGCAGTCCTATGGACACTCAATCCTACCCCTTCCCCTGCTGACCCCTGGCGCCAGAGTCTGTTCCCGAACCCGGGTAGCTGGCGTGGTTCAAGGTGTGGCGTCCAGCGCCTCAGTCCTCTGCACCACCGGGCCGGCCTGAGTAGTTGTTTTAAAAATTGTTATGGCTATGTACTAGCGCTATGGTTTTGGAATAGTGCTATTTTACAAATAAACAAGGACTGATTGATGATTGATTGAGGAGGGAGGGTGAGCAGTGGCTCTGTGGAGGAGATTCTATCTAAGAGCTACTGTTACTAGTAAGTAAATTATTTTCTTTGAGGACATCTCCCTCCACAGAGCCACACCTCTAGAATGATTCCCAAGCAGTACAAAACCACAGAAAAGGAGGAAGACCGAGAGACGTAAAATACTCTTCTGACAGTAGCCCTCAAAGGACGGCAAAGCCAAAGCCAGCCCATCAAAGGGACACAGATCCACACTGCACTATTTCGGGAAAGGGTGGATTGAAGTCCACATGGTGGCACAGCATTTATCAACTGCCAAAAAGATTTGTCTTCTGATGAAAACATACTAAAGTGGCAATGTTACAGATGGCATATCCCAACAGGGCCTGGAAGCACCTTACCAAGCATCCACATGGAAAATACAAGATGCCAATCATACTGGAAAAAATTTACCCAGAAACAGGAGCATCCACTATGCAAGTGGTGCACAAAATTAAAAGATGTGTTGACAGCATGCAGGCCAGCTTCCAAGCCAAAGAGAACCAAAACGTTGAACGGGCATCCAGAAAATGCAGGATAATATGCCTGCATTTAGAGAAGGAAATAAACTTAGGAAGGTGAAGAGCCTGAAACAGTACTGAGGCAAACAGCACCTTGGGAAGGAACAGACTATAGGTAGAGAGAATGAAAATCTGATCTCTGAGAACAAGAAGGAATGGGGACCCAGTCAATGCTAGTAGCATGGAATCCTGATGAGCCAAGGTGATGGCAACCACAAAGTGCCAGTCAAGCAAGGAAACACATACAAGTGGCAGCCGGTCCCAAACAATGCCATGTGAAGGACTCTAAAACCAATGAATGCCACATATCATAACCGGTCCACGAGAGGGAGGCAGGCATCATATAGAGGGAGGTGGTAGGCAGCGAAGGGGTATGATGGGAGAGGCATAATTAGGGTGGTGAAGACAAGGAAGCGCCCTAGGGCGAAATGGGACCTAGAGAGAGAGAGAGGCCAGACACGTGGCTGGTTCCCATACCCAGGGTTTCCAGTGGACTGAGTGGGCAGGTAATCTCTAGGCCAGCAGTCTCCATTTGTCACCTTCAGGGGTTATGCAATGCAAGATTAATGTGGAACGTGACAGTCAGGTAAGCCCTGTTATCTCCTCCTTTCACTTGCAGTTTCTATTTTTTCCTTCTCCCCTTGCTTCTCTGTGGTCAGCTCATTCACACCACAAGAGCTCTTTGAGACTTCCACCACTTGTGCCCTGTACACTCTTAGCACTACATCCTGTGCCTTTCTAAGCAAATTCAAGCCATAATCAGCATGCCACAAACAAATGTGAATACCTCTTGAACCATAAGTGCTACACACAAAGTATGAATAGCAAAGTTGTTCATCGCAACGTTACCTTTCCAATGGTGCTATGCAATCAGTTGTAATCAATTTAGTTTTTATTTTATACTAGCTGAAATACCAAACAACTGATTTTTTTCTGTTTTTTTTTTTTTCAAGGTGCTTAGGTGACGCATGACAGACAAATGTCAGCCAGGCACACCATACCTTAAACAAATGTAAATAACTCCTAAAGTGTATGTGGTAGACACAAAGTATCAGTGGCAAAACTATTCAGCACAAAATAACCTTTCTAACGGTGCTATGCAATCAATTGTAATCCATTTAGTTTTTATTTTATAGTAGCTGAAATACCAAACTGTTTTTTTTTTTCAGATTCATTCAAGGTGCTTAGGTGAGGCCATTCACACCATACCTTAAACAAACATGAATAACTCCTAAAGTATACATGATAGACACAATGTATCAGCAGCAAAATTGTTCAGAGCAAAATTACCTTTCTAACGGTGCTATGCAATCAATGCAAAGCAATTCGGTTTGTTTAATAGTTAAGTGAAAAGTGGTGACTTCCTCAGACATTTCTAGGCCTGAGAAAAAGTCAGTTGAGTACGTCTACAGGCGTTATTGTCCTGAGTGGCTATGCTTTCAGACACAGCCTACAGATGTATCTAGGCCTGAATGAGTTAAAAGAATGTATATTAATAAATAATAATAATAAACTTGATTTATAATGCGCCTTTCAAAGTCAAGGCGCAGTACATAGTTAAAATAATTTCACAATACAACATTATAAAACAACCAGACTATTACCGTCAATCCACTTGAACACCATCTCCATATGCCTTATTCCATAAAAATGTTTTCAATGCTTGAATTGCAAATTGATACAATTACATTATTCAAATCACTCTGCAGAAAGCTATTTGGATTTAGCAGAAAAGAAATCAAGCTGTAATATGGGGGTTGACCTAGCGATGTATTTTGATCTCCACAAGCTTGTTTACAGAACAGTATATAGGAGACCAGTTTCAGGACAGAATGTTCTACAGTATTTTGCTGTACCTGTTAAGTCCAGATGTGCTCTTCTGGCTAGCCTCATGAAAAAAATGACAAAGTTCCACATTTTGTGAGAAACAGAAAATGTAACTTACAACAATCAGGATGCAGAGTTTAAACTGCCAGGAAAAGAGATCTTAAAAAGGGAGCAATGTTTTGTTTAGAGAGATATAGCTAGATTGACATTTAAAGAGAGAGAGACAGAGACTCAGATGTAGGACTTGTTTGGTTCTACTGCCTTTATGAAGAGCTATCCTGTACAATTGTAGTTTTTCTATTTTCTTGTTATCGATAATAAAATGCTACTTGTGAATGTTATAACTTCTCCTGGTTTGCCTATGCTTCCCAACTTATACCTCTATGACAGTTGGTGTCAGACAACATGGTATTTATGCCATGCATATTCTACACCAGGAGTTTTGTGCTTGAGTATTAGACCTAGTACTAGGAAAGCACAGAGGAAAGATATGGATCCTGCAACAGTAAGCCCAGGAGTGATTACCAGAAGATTGGTAGCCAAACTAAAAGCAGAAATAAAAGCCCAAACTGAGAACATACAGCCGGCACCAGTGATAAAAGAAGAACAGGCAGGGACTGTACCTGAAAGCTTATCTGCTTTCTTCAAACGGTGGGCCATACAGCAAAGAGAGCTTGAGGAATTCAACGCCAAGAGACACAGAGATGAGAAAAGATGCAGCAACAGGAGCAGCGATGGCTGGATGCCTTGCAAGCTATCAAAGCTGGAGGATCTAGTACAGGTCCAGCAGATAAACAAAACACAAACAACTTAAAAGACATTAAACTTACAAAGCTGTGTCCCTCGGATGATATCAAAACATACCCGACAACTTTTGAAAGGGCGGCCAGAGCTTGCCAATGGCCAAAACAGCAATGGGCAATCAGGCTAGTACCTTGTCTGACAGGTAAAGGCCAACCGCATAAAGCAATATGGACACTAAACAGTCAGAAAACTATAACCTTCTGAAAAGAAAAATCCTTAAAAGATATGACATCTCAAGCGAGACAGAGACCTACAGGCAGACATTCCAGTCCCTTAAGTACCATTCAGTCAACAATCCTGGAGAAGCCTTCACCCAATTTACAGAAATTGTCATTAAATGGCTCCAACCAGAGGGCAAAACACTCCCACAGATCATGGACATATCCGCAATGGAGCAATTCATGAACAGCCTTCCTACAGATGTGCAACTTTGGGTAAAAGAACACCAACCAGAAAGTGGGGAAAGGCCATTTCTTTGGCTGAGGACTATTAGATGGCCAGAAAGATACTGCAAGCAACAAAGTAACATCCATGGAACAATAAATACAGGTTACTCACCTGTAACAGGAGTTCTAGGAGTGGTATATGTTGTTCATCCACACTGTCTGGCAGGTACCTTGCCGCTTTAAGATGTGCCGGAAAGTCTTCACGCTAGCTCCTCCCACCCACCCGGGTGATAAAACTCTCGGCTCCGCCCCATGACGCCAGATCTAGCCCGCTGGAAGCCAGGTTGTGCACCGGCCAGAGGTCGGGTGGTCCGTGTGGATGAACAACATATACCACTCCTAGAACTCCTGTTACAGGCGAGTAACCTGCATTTCTAGGGGCGTGGATATGTTGTTCTATCCACACTGTCTGGCAGACTCCTAGCAGTTCTCCAGGAGGAGGGAGGCAAGACACACACCCCCTATTTAGGGAACAGGGACTGGAGAAAGTACAAAACGTAAGAACTTACCGCAACAGTAGATCTTCGAAAGAGGGTATTCACATATAGGACTAAGCCGCCAGGCGTCAGGACCCCACAGAAACATTTCTAGCTAGCAGCCTCTGCAGTTTTTTTCCACCAAAGGCCAAAAAAGGCAAGACGAGAGAGAAGAGGATATGTCCCCCCCCCCCCATGGAAATAAAGTAAAGAAACTTAGGGGGATGGAGGGCGGGAAGGCAATACCTACTGCAAGAGCCTCTCTCAAAGATCTACTGTTACAATAAATTCTTACGTAACTGTACTTTCTTACTTCAAGAGGACTCTTGCAGAAGGTATTCACATATAGGACTTAGTTCCCAGCAATCTGGAACAAGGAAAAACACTCGTGAGGAGGATTGTGATCCTTAGCATGGAACCTCAGGGCTGAACGGGTCTCATGAGAGAAGACCTTGTAGGACAGCCAACCTGAAGCCTGGTCTATGGCGAGAGGCAATGTGCAAACTGTAGTGTTTCGTGAAGGCATGGACAGAAGTCCAACTTGCAGCTGTACAGATGTCTGCCGCTGACACATTTTTTAAACAAGCCACAAAGGCAGCTACTCCTCTGGTGGAGTGACCGCTGACCTGAGAAAGTGATACAATGTGCCAACCATTTCGATAGTCATTGCTTAGAAACAGCATTGCCTTCTCTTCTGTGAGCAAAAGTGACAAAAAGCTGATCAGTCTCCCTGAGATCCTTAGTCCAATTGGTGTAATATCTCAGAATCCTGTGAACATCTAAAGTACGCAAGAGGTATTCCCCTTGATTGGAATGTTGTGTAAAGAAAGCGGGTAACTCAATAGATTGATTCAGCGTAGATTCAGCCACCACCTTAGGGAGAAACTTAGGGTTGGTGCGAAGAGCCACACTTTCCTTGTAGAAAATCAAGTACGGGATTTTGCACATCAAGGCTTGAAGCTCGGAAATGCACCGAGCAGAAGTAATGGTTACTAGAAAGAGTGTCTTCCAAGAAAGGAACTTCAAATCAGCTGTAGCTGCCGGCTTGAAGGGAGGCAGAGTAAGCTTCTCCAAGATAAAATGCAAGTCCCAGGGAGGGGCAGGAATGCGGATGGGGGGGGTCTCAGATGGAGAACCCCTCTGAGGAAAGACTTGGAGACTTCCAACTGAGCAAAAGTCCTGTCTCCAAAGGGAATATGGTAGGCTGAGACAGCTGCCATGTGGACTTTCAATGAGGAATGGCTGAGACCCAGATCGAAGAGATGACACATGTATTCCAGGACTTTACCTGTATTGACTGGGCACGAGAAAGGCTCGAAGTCTTTCGAGTTTGCCCAAATAGAAAATCGCTTCCACTTCATGGCATAGGAGGACATCGTGGAAGGCTTTCTGGCCTCCACTAAAATGTCCGCTACTAGAGGAGAGACTCCAAAGCGGGCTTTAGCTACGTCTACAGGAGCCAAGCATGGAGATGAAGGGATTTGAGACCTGGATGAACAAAGATCTCCTGATCCTGGGTCAACAACTGCTGCGACAGAGGAAGAGGAAGTGGAGGTTCCTCTGAAAACTGTTGAAGACAGAACCAAACTTGCCTGGGCCAGAAGGGAGCAATGAGAATCATTTGAGCTCCCTCCAATCTGAGTTTGTTCAGAACCCTCGGAATTAAAGTAATGGGAGGGAAGGCATAAACTAATCTGTCTCTCCGAGAGACAGAGCGTCCCGCCAAAAAAATGTCTCGCCCTGGAGCGAGCGAGCAGAAGGAAGGACGTTTTGCAGAGAGGCAAAGAGGTCTATCTGATGTGTTCCCCATTGCTGAAAGATGTCGTTTACGACTTCTTGATCCAGTTCCCATTCGTGGGACCTGGCTGAGGACCAACTGAGTTTTCCACTCCCGGAATGTGAACTGCGGTCAAGTGAAGGTGGTGTTGGGCTGCCCAATGCGAGACTCTCATTGCTTCCCGGCACAGAGGGTAGGAATGTGTCCCTCCCTGTGTGTTGAGGTACCAGACTACGGACATGTTGTCTGATTGTATGAGGAGAAGACCAGGGAGGATGAAGGAGAGTAGAGCCTGAAGGGCATAAAGGACTGCTCTCAGTTTGAGCACATTTATACGCAGGTTTCGTTCAAACTTGGACCAGCTGCCCTGAGTCCTGTGAGACCCCAGATGGGCACCCCAGCCTTCTCCTGATGCATCCGTCATCAACGTCTGGGAGGGCGGATTGATGTAGAAATGAAATCCCAGGCACAGGTTCTCCTGAACCATCCACCATTGGAAGTCCCTAACCATGGGATCTGATACAAGTACATCTTGGTCTACACTGTCCGTGGTTTGGTCCCACTGAGACCAAAGCGTCCATTGAGAGATCCTCATATGGAGCTCAGCGAGCGGAACTGTCGGAATGGCAGCCGCTATTAGCACAAGGAGGCGGAGGACTGACCTGGCTCTGACCCTCCTGCAGCCAGATAGAAAACTAGCCTGGATCTGAAGGGTGTCTACCCTGTCCAGAGGCAAGAGGGCTTTGCCGGTGGTCATGTCCAGAATCGCCCCTATAAATTGAAGGCATTGGCATGGGACCAAGTGGAACTTGGCCCAGTTGATGGTGATGACCAGGCTGGTAAAAACCTGAAGGTTAAGGGAAAGGGAGTGCAGGAGTTTCTGACACAACAGGTGGGTGAGCCAACTAGGGAGGCACGGACACTGGACATGGTCCTCGCGGACAGTGATCAGATTAGGGGCCTAGAGGTGAGGGACCCTTTGGCAGGGAGCGATCATGCCACAGTTTGGTTCTTCCTGGACCTGGTGGTGAGGAAAACCGAACAAGGATGATAGTAACCAACTTTAGGGGTGCAGACTTCAAGGAGATGGGAAGGATCCTTAAAGATCGTCTGGACAGTATAAGGCCGGATATGGATGCTGACAGCAGGTGGGAGATCATTAGGAGGGGACTACAGGAGGTTACCAGATCCAGCACAAGGGAAAGGCGTAAGTTTGGTAAGGCCAGAAAACCCTGCTGGTGGACCTGTGAGGTACAGGAGGTAGTGATGGAAAAGAAAACAGCCTATAGGCACTTCAAGTGCTCAAGGAGTGAAAGGGATCAGGAGGAATATCAGCTGACAGCCAAGAGAGTCACCAGGGTGGTGAGAGCATCTAAAGCAAAAAAAGAGCAGTCCTTGGCCAGTGGGATCCGGAGTGGGGACAAGGGGTTCTTTAGATACATAGGAGAAAAAAGGAAAGTAAGGGGGAAGATCAGCAAGATAAGGGTAAGGGATGGTTGGGCACAGGAGGAGGGGGAACAGGCAGAAGTCCTAAATGAGTACTTTGCCTCAGTGTTTACCAGGGGGGATGGAGGAGCTATGTCTATGGCGAGAGGGGCAAACCGAGGAAGGGGTGGACCGGAGAGACCAGGGCCCTGACGGGTCTGGGGAAAGCGAGTGGCCACCACAAACAGGTGGGGGGGGGCAGTGCAGGGTGAAAAGGGGGAAGATGTGGAGGCTTAAATCCCAGTAAAGAGAGTAAAGAAATCCTTCAGGTCCCTTTGGACGGAGGAAGCACCTGGGCCAGATAAGATACATCCCAGGGTGCTGAGGGAACTGGCAGATGTCCTCGCAGTCCCTTTAGCGGAGCTTTTTAATCTCTCTCTGAGGACTGGGTGGGTACGCCAAGACTGGAGGGTGACCCATGTTGTGCCGATCAACAAGGGGGGGAATCAAGAGAGGAGGCAGAAAATTACAGGCCCGTTAGCCTGTCATCGGTGGTCGGCAAGGTGTTGGAGGGTATTGTCAAGGAAAGGCTAGGCGGGTTACTGGAGCAAACTGGGTACTTGGACGATAGGCAGCATGGCTTTGTCACGGGAAGATACTGCTAGACAAACCTTGTTGAGTTCTATGACTGGGTGACGAGGGTCCTGGACCAGGGGAGGCTAGTGGACGTCCTCTTTCTAGACTTTAGCAAGGCATCTGATTCAGTACCCCACGGTGGCCTGCTGGCTAAGCTGAAGGAAATGGGGGTAGGGAAACGGTTGTTAAGATGGATAGGAAATTGGCTCTCTGACCGTACTCAGAAGGTGGTGGTTGAGGGGTTAGCCTCATCCCCAAGGTGGGTTACTAGTGGGGTTCCCCAGGGGTCACTGCTGGGGCCACTCCTGTTCAATGCTTATGTCTCGAACATCAGGAGGGGGATCAGGAGTGAGATGAGTCTCTCTGCAGATGACTCAAAGCTGGGTGCAGTGGTGGATGAGGAGGAGGGAAGGGTGGCCTTGCAGGAGGACCTGGATGCTCTGGGAAGATGGTCGGGAAAATGGAAACTAAAATGCAATGTGGGGAAGTGCAAGGTTCTGCACCTATAAGTCAGAAATCCAGGCCTGGGGTATACCCTGGGAGGAGACATGATTCAAGTCACAGAGGGCGAGAGGGACCTGGGAGCAGTGGTAGATATCAAAATCAACAACTCAGAGACCTGTAGGAGGGCAGCGGCAAGGGCAAATAGGATGCTGGGATGCATCGCCAGGGGGATTACCTCCAGAATGGTGGAAGTTATCCTTTCATTGTACAACTGCTTGGTTAGGCCACACCTCGAATATTGTGTGCAGTTTCGGAGACCACATTTAAAAAGGGACATTACACTCCTAGAGAGGGTCCAAAGGAAGGCAACCAAAATGATCTGGGGCCTGGGGGAGAGGACCTATGAGGAGAGGCTCAGGGAGCTCGACATGTACACCCCGGAGGAGAGGAGGGACGGGGGGGACATGATAGAGGTCTTTAAGTACATGAAAGGGATCAATAAAGGAGGCCCAATCAGGGTGCTCCAAAGGAAGGAGGGTGGGGCAATGAGAGGTCACGGGTGTAAGCTGGAAGGGGGCAGGCTCAGAGGGGAGAGGAGGAGATGTTATTTCACTGCAAGGGTGGTGGAGCAATAGAATGCACTGCCCAGGGAGCTGCTGGAGACTGTGGACGGGTTTAAATGGGGATGGGACAGGTACAGGGGGAGAGTAAATCTGACCAGGCCCAGTACAGGTGGAACATCTGGGACTGGGGACAGTATAACCCAGGGGGGCACCAAAAATCGACCCTCAGTGCAGGTGCTGAAAATCGAGCAGACTCAAGAGACCACTAGGCCTATTCTGCTGGCATTTTAGTATGTTAGTTCCTCCCTGGACGGGGCCGCCAGGAGACAGTCATCTAGGTACATGAATACCTTTACTCTCTGGGTACACAGGTGGGCTGCTACCACAGACAGGCATTTGGAAAACACTTGGTGGGCCGAGGAAAGGCCAAATGGGAGGGCCTTGAATTGGTAGTGGTCCCCCTGAAAGCAAAATCGAAGGAATTTGTGGTGGGAAGGGCATATGGGGATATGCAGGTACGCATCCTGCATGTCCACAGCGCATAGCTACTGTCCCTGCCGAAGAAGTAGTAGAAGGCTCTGCAAAGAGAGCATTCGGAAGCGTTTGTACTCCACGAACATGTTCAGGGAGCTGAGGTCTAGGATAGGCCTCGGATCTCCCGTCTTCTTTGGAACTAGAAAGAAATGGGAATAGTAACCTGTTCCCCAAAGATGGGTGGGAACTGGCTCTATTGCTGCCTTCGAGAGAAGAGAGGTGATTTCCTCTAGGACCAGAGGAAGACGTTGCGGGGAGTAAGACGACCTGGGGGGTGGTGGCTTTCCGGGTGGTTTCTGCAGAAACTCTATTGAGTGTCCTGCCGATATCAACTGGAGCACCCAAGCGTCTGATGTTATCCTCTCCCAACCCGGCAGATGGGAGGAGAATCTCCCCCTACCAGTTCCTCTGGAACCTCCAGAGGCAGCGGGAGAGGCAGAGAGTCAGGAGGTGTGGGGCAGCACAGCCGAGGCTCCACGGCTTTTTGCTTGGGGAGTCTTGGTTGCTGGAGAGGCCCCATTGTTTGTTGGCAAATTTGCCCTGTAGTTTTTGTCTGTCAGGTTTTGGCGACAAAAGAGCATACTCTTTGAGGGGGTCTGTACACAGTCTGGACAGACTTGAGTACAGTACTCTTCTCCTGCAGTTCGGTAATGTCCTCGACATCACCCCCGAACAGCACCGAACCCCTGAAGGGAGCATCCTGTACAGCGGAGTGCACCTCAGGGACCAAGCCTCACACACGGAGCCAGGCATGAGGCCGTAAGCCTATGGTGAAGGCTAAGCTCCTTCCAGTTGTCTCCACTGCATCGTAAGTAGCATGTACCAACAGGCCAAGCGAGCGAAACGGACAAGGTCGCCCACTTCCTGCTTAGTTTGTGACTCGTCCAATTTAGATTCCACCTGGCTAAGGATGGTCTTCTGGAAATCCCCCATACGTGCCACATAGTTAAGGGTCCTGATGCCTAGGGTAGAAGAGGAATAGATCATCTTCCCATACTGGTCCAGAACCCGGGATTCCTTATCAGGTGGAGACGAGCGAAGGTGTTTAGGATTGGCGGAGCGGTGCTGATGACGATCAATCCACCCCTTTGGGCGAAGGCTAAGAAAGTCTACACCCTCCGGAGCCTGGTAAAGTCTGTCCGCCTTCCTCAAAAGGGGGCTAACGCAGATGGTTGTTTCCAAATGGCGTAGACAAGATCTGCGTGAGGCTCTACCCAGGGTGGAATCAGTGTAAGAGCAGTCTCAGACAGATCCAGATGAGCAGCAAGTTTTTTACGGTGTAGGTCTGGCTCCACCGATTGCCACTGATGAACTTCCTGGATTTTCCTCAGTAACTCCAGAAAGGAAGGGTCCGAGACTTCGGAGGATCCCTCGGCCAAGGGCGTTCCGGAGTATGGGGCTCGTCTTTGGGGTCAGAGTTGCCGGACTCAAGAGTCCATGGCTAAAGATGAGGAAGAGGAAGAAAACTCCTCCCTATGAGGGGGAGGGACGGCCCCTCCGGAGAGTTCCCTGAGGCGCGTATCCCTCCCCATCTCGGATGCCAGAGGACTCTCCTCTGGTGTCTGGTAGGGGGAAGGAGTCTCCAGTCTCTGACATAGGGGATCCTGTATAGGGTCGGGAGAAGACTCTCAACCTCCCTGGTGAGCTGAGCCTTGGCCTCAATCCATGAGGAGGCCAAGGTCTCCTTCAGATCCGCCGGTCGCGGAGGTGGGAGATATGGATATTGAGGGTATCCGTAAAAGGAGTATCCATAATGGTGGGTAGCCCAGCATTGGGTACTGCGGCATCAGGTACTGGCATGCCAGATACTGAGGGGCCGGGTATTGCGGCACCAGATATTGCAGTCTTGGGTACCCGGGCGCCAGGGACTCTGACGGGGCAGAGGGACCTGGCAGAGGCCCTGCTGACGGGCCAGATGGTGGAAACATTGTAGGTATACCTTCGAGTGGGTCCGACAGAGGAATGAGCCTGTCGTTAGCTAAGGGGACTCCGGATGGCGTTGAGTGGGCCAGCGTCAGGGGGTCCGGCACAGCAGGAGAGCGCCCCGACGGCAGCATCTCAATGTCCTTGGTGATGACCGGGGAAGGAGGGTTATAATCCGCTGAGGTTAGTCGAGGGGATGCAGGGACCTCAGAGGGCAACGTGGTGAGACGTTGCATAGAGCCTACGGCATCAGACTGTTCGATGGGGTCTGGCGCAGGCTTCTTGGCCGGGCAGGCATCAGTGGAACTGGCGACCGACTTATCGAACTCCCTGCCCGAGGAAGGCCACAAAGGGGGTGCGGTCTTGTCAGAAGGTGTTTTGGCTGGGCGCTCCCCTGAAAGGGTAAGCAACTTAGCAGCCTTGTCCAGGCGAGCATCGGTGGGACCGAGGTCCAACTTACTGGACCCACTCTGACAAGAAGGCCGTGAGGAAGAGGTGGCCCTCATGGGAGCAGAGGCCTCCTTTGCCCCAAAGGGCCTGAGCACGAGGCAGACGGGAGTGGCAACGCCTTTTTGGTAAGCACCAAGACAGCAGTCGTGGAGCGATCTCGGGTGGATAAAGATTGATTGCCGCTGACCCGTTCAAGTCGAGGCTGCTGTGGCTTATTCTTGTTCCCGGTGCTTCTCCTTGTCGCGCTTTTTCTTATGACCTTCGGGGAAAGTTGGGAACCACACGAGTCGCACTTGTTTTTATGCAATTCGGAGGGTGTCAGGGATGACATACACTGCGAATTGTTTGAAAAAATCGAAAATTAGAGAAAATGGGTCGAAACGTTTGAAAACTTAGATACTGACGAATGACTGACAAACGCTGTTCTATCGCGAGGAAGGCGGGCGTCGGGGACCGCCCCTTTATACCAATGTCGCATGACACCAGTCACCTGACGTGGGGGCGGTCCCCCACTAGAGATTGCTAGCTAGAAATTTTTCCATGGAGTCCCGACGCCTGTCGGCTTAGTCCTATATGTGAATACCTACTGCAAGAGCCCTCTTGAAGTAAGATCTGAGGTTCCAAAACCAGCATCCAGGTGTGACTCAAGGTCGATGTGGTAATGGGAAATGAAAGAGTGTGCTGATTTCCAGGTAGCAGCCCTGCAGATTTCCTGGATAGGGACATCCCTAGAAGCAGCCACCAACGCAGCGATATGACGGATGGAATGAGCCCTAAGCCCTACGGGAGGCTCCCTACCCGCCAACCTGTAGCAGAGATCAATGCAGGAAGTGATCCACCTGCCAATCATCCACTTTGCTGCAGGTCTGCCAGGTGCGGCTTCAGCATAGGTGACATACAGCTGGTGAACCTCTCCCCGAATGTCTGCCGTACGCTCTTTATAGTAAGTGAGCGCTCTTCTCAGGTCCAAAGTATGGAGCCTGTACTCAGCCTCCGAGGTATGACTGGGGTAGAACACCAGCAGAGTCAACATCTGGTTCAGGTGAAACTCCGACACCACCTTTGGGAGAAATTTTGGTGAAGCCAGAACAACCTTGTTCCTGTGGAAAACCAGGTAGAGAGCTTCGTTGGACAGCGCCTGGAGCTCCCCAATCCTTCTGGCTGACATGACAGCCACCAATAAGGAGGTTTTCCATGACAGGTGAGAGATGTCACACCTGTGCATCGGTTCGAATGGCTTGCCCATAAGCTTGGCCAATACCAGCAGTAAATCCGACAGAGGTGGTGGTTCATGCACCGGAGGAGTTATGTGATCTAGGCCCTTGAAAAAGCGCCAGACCACCTTCTCCTGCGTCACCGACTGCTTGACGGCCCGTGCCCAGTAAGCAGAGATGGCTGCCAGGTGCACCTTGAGGGTCGTCGACCAAAGCCCCTGCTGGGAAAGGGACCATGGGTAGTCCAGAATGCTAGCCAGCGGACAGGACGAGGGGTCCAACCCCTTGCCCTGACACCAAATGGAGAATCCTTCGATTTGAAGGCATAGTATTTTCTGGTCGACTCCTTGCAGGATGCCTCCTCAACAACGTTGAGGACCTCGCTGGAAAGACCCAAGGCCTGGAACTTTAGCCACTCAGGAACCAGGCCGTCAGGTGCAGGGATTGAAGGTCCGGATGAAGTACCTTCCCCTTATTGACGGAGAGCAGGTCTGGGCGGGCTGGAAGCTGCCTCAGGAGCCTGGAGCGGAGGCTGAGGAGATCTGGATACCAGAACTGGTGAGGCCAGTCTGGGGCTACCAGGATCACCTGCGCCTTGTCCCTCCTGATCTTGAGGAGCACCTTGTGGATCAAGGGCAGAGGAGGGAAGACGTATTAGAGGCTCGGTGTCCATGGACTGGAGAAAGCATCCCCCTGCAGCGAGCCCTGCTGAGGGGGGCCGGCATGGTACAGCCTCAGCTTGGTGTTCTCCCTGGAGGTGAACAGGTCCACCTGAGGTGTGCCCCAGTGGGAGAACAGGTCTTGTACCATCTCTGGCAGGACAGACCACTCGTGAAATGCATCACCTATCCGGCCGAGGGCATCGGCCAAACTGTTAGAGGCTCCTGCCACATGAATGGCTAGGAGGTCCGCCTCCAGGCTGAGCACGAGACCAAATGCGAAGAGCTTCTTTGCACAGAGGCAAGGAGTGCGTCCCACCCTGTCTGTTGAAATAATACATGGTCATAATGTTGTCCGTCTGGACCTGGATCACCTGACCCCGAACAAACTGAGCAAAGGTGGTCAGGGCTAACCTGACCACTCGGAGCTCCAGCAGGTTGATGTGGCATTGGGACTCCTGAGGGGACCAGAGTCCGTGGGCTCTGTGCTCCCCAGATGGGCACCCCAACCCATCAGAGAGGTGTCGGTCGTCAGGATGACCGTCTGCTCGGGGCAGACAAACAGGATTCCCTCCCACAGATGAGCTGGGATGAGCCACTACTTTTTTTTTTTTTTTTTTTAAACCGAGCCTAATAAGGCTTTCAGGCTGCTATTTGCAAGGATTGTATTAATACAAAAAGACGAAGAAGTTCTCCATTTGAGTGCAGAAGGAGCCGGAGCGTCCATATTGAAATCATGACCAGACTAACAAACACAGCTGGAGAGATGTTAACCAACTGTGCTGAAGAAGCCACCGAAGAGGCAATATCACAAGGGGGCTATATACCCCTATCAAAGGAGCGGAAGAGTCAGAGCGGCTCCTGACCATTAAATTAGAATGTTCCACAGAGTGTAACTGTTTTGACAATTGAAAAAGTCCAGATGCAGACGGGTATGGTCCACGGATGCAGTGTGAAATACTATAGTGGACTCCATTACTGAGGAACTACTGAAAAGATTTTCCATCACGGACTCTGAAGATAGAGAGGACGTGCCCTTCAGTATATAAAATGAGTCGTCTGCTGTATTACTGACCAGAAGGACAGGGAAAGACCCATCTAGATGCACTTCTACCCCAGGAGGACCTCCAAGAGAGGTCTAGGTCAGAGCCACTAGAGACTCCGCCATCAGGAAGGATGTCGAGGAGCTTGGTACTACGTAGGGAGCAGAGAAACTGCTGAGCAGAATGAGATTCCGCTGGCAGAGCAGTACAGCAGAGTGCCATCAGCAGAAAACCGCTGGATAACACAAGATCCCACATAGACCACCACTCACTAAGATTTGTATAAAAAATAATCTGCAGAACAGGCGTTCATTGTGCGATAAACATCCTGCCACAAGTTCTGTGGAAAAGAAGTCTGAAAGGAAAAATGTGTCACTAATTCTGCCATACAGCACCCGTGTGGCACCAGCACCACTCACGGCAGAGGAGGTCACCAAGCAGTGCCTATGCCAACCTGGGCGATACCCGAGGGGAGCCACGGCAGTATCCGCAGGCACCCCCGGCACCCATGTAGCAATGGCACCCGAGGGCACCCCCGGCACCCATGGTACCCGAGGGCACCTGCGGTGCCACTCCTGGTATCAATGGCACCAGTAGCACCCATGGAACCCACGGGCACTCTCAGCACCCACAGGTGCTCCCGGCGCCACCCATGGCATCCACAACAACCATGGCACCCACAGGTGCACAGCGCCATTCGTGGGTGCACGGCACCACCCAGACACCCGCGGCACCACTGACAGCGCCGACAACCAGCAACAGCAACAAGAGCCCCCACCGCACCGCACAGAGCGATGGTGCCGACCCACGGCGCCGAGTAAGGCACAGCGCCGACCAAAGGCACCATGGCACGGTGCTGACCAAGGCACCATGCCACAGTGCCGACCATGGCACCCCAGCTATGGCTCCAGGCTCAGCGCCACCAAGGCACCCGAGCCATGGCACCAACCAAGGTGCGCATCGACCTAAGACACCGAGCCACGGCACCAAGGAAAATGCCAATGGAAATCCTGAGAAGGGAGAAGGAAAGGTGGTGCCTGCATGGCCCCTGTATGGAAAAAGGGAGAGGAGGTAGGCACAAGTGCCCACACAATGGCAAAGTCAAAAAGAGGGCACCTTGCCATTCATGATCCAATCGACCCGGCTCTGGTCCAACAGCTCCGAGGCCTGGAGGTCCCGAAATCAGGAACAGAGCCAGGAAAAACTGGAAAGTCAAACCCCCTGCTCCATAGGAGCGGCCCAGAGGTGAAACTGGCCACCCGGAGCTCCAACGAGGACAGAGATGGAGCTCGGAGTCGAGAATGCAGCCGTTAGGAGCGGGGCCAAGAGGAACTCACCAAAGTCAGTTCAGGCCCATCACCCCTCCCGACGAACACTCCTTGTGCAGACATACCAATGGGCAACCTCGAGCGGCACCGATTCTTCTTCCCCCAACGAGGAAGAGGAGCTCGAGGTTAAGTGGAGCTGGATCCCCGGAACCGCTAAATTTGTGCTTTGGAGGACTGTCTTCCCGCCCGATCACAGGACTGTCCGTAGTCAGACACCTCCCCCCCCCCAACCCCCGTTAATTAAGGGTGGCGGACCGGACACAGCCCCTCTGCCATAAAAACTTTCAAAACAAAGTCCTCCTACCGTCACCACTACCATCTAAGGACGACTCCGTTGATGGCAGGAAAGAATTTCCTCTTCTTCATAATCTTCTTCTTGTTCGTAAAATAAGAAATTACTACTTAAAATATTAAAAGCTGCTGTCGTATAGACAAAAACTTCAACTCCAGCAGACGAGCAACGTTGACATCCAAGCGCACTCGATGGCGGGAGAAAAGGAACTGAGGCGGTTGGAGGGTCGACATCGAGATAGCCTACACAGGCACGAGATAGTCTTGCGGTGCCACGCATGCGTGGTTCTCTCTCGGCGCCGACCCTTCAGAAAACTTTAGGCTCCCGCTTGGTCCTAGCGCCTCCGGTGCTATCCCACTAATGTGAATGAGTGATGGACACTTAGTCCAGGAAGATACAACTCATCTTTTTGAAACCGATATCTGCACACTTCTTTTGCAACCTGGAACTAATTGACACCAAACATTAGACACAAGTGAGCCCCACCTAGCACAGCCTTCTAATGCAGCCTTCCTGAAGGCAATACAATAATTAGACTGTAAGGTTCAGGATTTTGCCACAAAGAGGAAACTGCAGGGTGCCAAGTTGGGATTGGGCGATAAAAAAAAAAAATAACTGAGAAAACACCAACAGTAACATACGGCCCTATGAAGGAAAATATCTTGCTCAGAAAAAGTTGCGACAACTTAGAAAATGCTGACGGGGCTATGCACGTGAACATCTTGAGCCTGCCAGGGGGAGCCGAGTGGGTGCTCCCAAGAAAATTTTTTTTCCCCATATATGGTTTACCTCACCGCCACAGACCTGACAGAGGCTATTACCCCTCCCTCGGAGGGGTACATCCTCCGGCCCATGATTCCCCCAGTCCATCCATTACCTGGAGTTTCCCAGCGGATTCCCCCTCCATGGCAGGACCAGGACGAGGAGTGGCCGGCGTGCTAACACCCGGTACGTCAAATCTGGTGTCAGTGGTGGACTCACCGGAGCGATCGGGCCATCACAGGTCCTGTCTAGTCCCGGAATTTTCTGCTATTTTCTCCCGCACCCAGGTCCATGCAATGGGCAGGGAAGCTGTCTCCACCTCCGCGAACGAGCCAATTGCCTTGGACGTGGGCCAGCCCCTTCCATGGCTGCACGCCTGTGCAGACCCCCAGCCACTGCTAGGTGTCGGTCAACAGCACACAGCGCAAATCTCCCACCCCAAGGAAGGACAGCAGTCCTCCGGATGCGCTATCCTTCCTCCCCCGGCTGACCAGAGTCCGTTCCTGAACCTGGGTTGCCGGCGTGGCCAGAAGCAAGGCGTCCAGCACCTCAACCCTCACGGCCACCAGGCCAGCTATCCCCAGAACGTTTATAAAACAATGGCCATGCAACAACTTTCAACTAAGCCTAGCGCATCACACCTGTCATAGACAGTGCTGGAAGGAGTTGTAAAGGAGAACAGCTGGCACCAAGAGCTCCACACAACCTTGTGTGGAACTGGTCCCAATTTGTATTTGTGTGCAAAAACTTCTTTTTTTTAACTTACAATTTACTACAGTAAAAAATAATATCAGACTTTTTATTCTATTAACCTTAGTGTACTTTTCACCCCTTCTCCCCGACCAGCCTACGGGGGTGTGGGGGACAGAGCCCCCCCATTCTTAAAAAAACAAAACAAAAAATGCTTTTTATGCTTTTGCCCCTCCTCTCCCGTATTTTCCTGTGTTACAGCTTCTGCTGAGCTGATAACCGTAGCGCTTATTTCTCATGCACACAGGCATTGTAGCAGTAGTTTAGCGGAATGTACGCTAATTTCATAATATACCACTATATTACTTACGTGGGTCTGGAGTCCACCACTATCACCAAAACATTTTGATAAAGTCTGGGCATGACTCCAACAGCTTGGGCTACACCACCTTCTGCATCCTGATACCAACCAGTTTAAAGACTGTGTATAGTGAGAACATACCAATTCTTTGAAGCTCCGAAAGCAGCTAAGCTACTGGGAAAAAAAAAAAAAAACACAAAGTGTGCTGGGCACAGAGTCTGAGGATTCTGGGTCAAAAGCAGAAGAGGAAGACTAAGGGTGTTGTAATTAGCCATCCTAATACAGAAAGAGAGGAGCCACTGTGTGACTGTGTAGTATGCCCTAATAAGTCTAACCTATTTCTGCCTTGACTGTTGGATCAAGACCCTTAACTGAATAGGAGGCTACAAATACTGACAGTTTTCAGGCTTAGTTGGGGGACACGTGACTTTTAAAATGGCACATCAGAAATTAGCTTGACTGCTTCCTCTTCCCCTTCTCTGCATGATTGGTGCATTTTTCTGAATGACACAGCAGTTATGGAACTAAGCCCAGAGACCGAACTTCCTTGTAAAATTTTGCTAACCCCCACATGAATTACCAGATTACAGGGGTATCAACTACCCTGCCTGTTATAATCTGATGTTTTATCATGTGATTAATGCCTGCCTGTAGGCACTGGATGCCCTGTTTTTCAGTCAAGACCAATAAAATATAATTGAAAAAAATAAAATAAAATAAGGCTGGGTGAGCAGGATAGCAATGGCAGAGGCAGACAGGTCAAAAAGTTTAGGGCCCAACATATCCAGGCTAAGACCTATGCAGAGGTTGAAAGAATGAAGAGCTAGCAGGCTCTCCTGAGGGGAAAGGAGGGAAGGAGCAGCAGAGGCCAGAAGACTGTTAAGGAAGGTGACTGCGGCAGAGAGGAAAAGCGGAAGGGCACAGGTTGTGTCGCATCTGTTAGAGGAGGAGGCGGCAACCTGGGAGGGGTCAAATAGGGGAACCATCCTCTAGTAGGACAGGGCAAGAGGCACGGGAGGATCAAAAAGGGAGCAGATCATCTTCCAGAACTGCCACCTGCTCTTTTCTTTGGTTCTCTGGTTTTCTCCCATTTTGGTTCCCCACTCCACCAAAGACGGCCAGCGCAGTCTCTGGCGGCCTCAGACGCAGCAATGCACTCTGGGCATGTGCCACCCCTTGAGAAGCCACAAGCTCCCTGGCTCATCACAAGGGGCAGCTGCTGCACCTGAACCGGGCCGTCTTCCTTCTCGCTGGGTCGCACTCTCTTTGGAAGTGCTCCCCAGCCTAGTTGCATAACCCGTGTAGACCTGAACTCCGTTACAAACCCGGGTTGCTGATATGGAAGTGTGAAGTGCTTCAAATCGAGTTATCAGGTAGCCCCTAGTGCAGGAATTTTTAAGTCACTTATAGCTCAAGAAGTTAGTAGGGCAGAGAGACAATCTGAAGTGAGACCAGGCAATGGCATGTGTCCTGCAAAGGTCAATCCATGGGAGCGAAGTAGGAACCAAGAACTCTAAACCAGTGAAAACTTGTGTCCTCCTGTTCTAGAAACAGACGGGAAACAAGTAAAAAACTAAATAAAATAAAACTAGAATAAAGTAATGCAGAGTATTAAATAAGCTAATAAATATTACAAAACAATGAAATGGTAGTCAAAACTTAGCCAGAGTGACTGCAACAGGACTCAGGGGTATCCGATTTCTTCATCAGTGAAATAAATCTGCTGCTGGTATGTCAAGGATAGCAGAACCTCAAAAACAGAGTTTACTTAACATTCTAAAGTTCTGTCTCTGGGGCAAGACCTCAGGGCTGAAATACTGCAAGCTATAGCACTTCACAAATACACTATCATTCCTAGAAGCAAGCCCATAGCTCCATACTGAAACCCAAAAAGAAAAACTGTGTAGAAGAGCAAGCAAGAGCCGCCCGGTGGCGCTTGAGGTTAAGGCGCCGGACTCACACTCACGCCAGCCACCCGGTTCGAACGACAGCCCAGTCTCCCCGCTGGGCTGGGCACGGAGGGACAGGATTGAGCGTTTGGAGGACTGTTCTCCTCTCCTGTCCCGGGAGGGAGGAGAGGGACTAGTCTCAGGGAGCTGGGGACTCCTAGCATTAGCTGGGAGCACAGCAACCTGAGACCAGGAAGTCCAAGGGGATTGGCTGCGCAGCGGCCTGTAGGCACTTGCGAGAGCATGCTGTGCTCAGAGGAGGATCGACACGCCCAAGCCAATGGGCTGGGACCTAAATAGATATCCCCAGCCCTGGGGATAGGTGACGGCACCACCTCCTTCAGCCACACTCCACTGACCGGACCCACTCCTCTCCTGAGCTGAGCCCAGCCCGGCCTGAATTGAAAGATAGAGCACCCTGGGCAGATAGGGCAGCCCTACCTCGGGGGGATCAGAGCGAAGGGGATAGCCAGGCTGATACTAGGAGATGGAGGGGGTCTCAGGTACGGAGGTAGAGCTGCAAGGATCAGTGGATGCCTGAGAGGGTTCCCCAGTGCCGGTGCAAAAATAGTTAGAAAGAAAAAAAAAAAAAAGAGCAGCAAGCAGCGCCAGAACAAAGACAAAAGTCAACAGTTTCATTGACTACAGTGATGAAAGCAAGTGTTACTAAAACCTAGAAGGATAAAGGAAAAAAAAAAAAAACACTTAAGCCAGCCCGGTGGCGCTGAGGATTGAGTCGCTGGACACCACCCCTCGCACCACGCTGGCGAACCGGGTTCGGGAACGAGCCTGGACCGTCAGGGGTCGGAAGGGAGGGAAAGGATTGAGCGTCCAAAGGACTGCTCTCCTATCCCTGGTGAGGGACTGGGGTTATCACTGCTCTGCAGAGGCCCCCGATGGAGATCGGGTGTGTTGCAACAGTAGTGCACTTCAGGGTGGAGTGTGGCAGACGTCTGCACGTAGTGTCCTGATGTCACTGCACGTCCGCACTCCAGGGGAAAGAAAGAGGAAGAAAAATGGCTGGGCGCAACCGTGCAGCTTGATGGCCGCGTTCCTCGCAGCCCAGAGGACTGTCGTGGAATCGCACTGGGGGGGGTCTGGTCCCAGCTCAGGGAGGCATGGGGTGGCCCCCTGGCAGTTTGGGGCACGGCCACACGGGACTCCCATCATGCGAGTGAGCCTGCTGCTCTCTGGGCAAGTGGAGCCGGCAGCTGGATGCCCCTGCCAGTTGAACTGCAGCAAGGCGGTAAATAAAGTAGTGATAAAAAAAGGACTTCAACAATGCAATGTGATGAAGGCATTTTTTCAGTCCAATGTGAAGGCAACAGCAGGGGGAATAAAGACTAAGGTATGGCGCCACCCATTTAACATAAGTGGTGTACATCAATGTGGGTGGCCCCAGCTAGGCAAATGTTTCTGACTGGTCCTGACGTAGACTGCTTACAGTTTCAAAGGCGTGGTTCTACGGAGGGAGATAACCGTAAAGAAGCTATGCCAGTTTCTTGAGATGAACCAAGATAAACACTGTACATTAAACAGATACCCTCCAACTAAAAGATCAACATTAAACCTCTGTAAAAACTAGGACTTCATCACTTAAAAAATTAAATACTTTACCTTCATTTTTCATAGCTTCTCTTAAACCTCTGGTTGTAGGTGACATAACAGCAGTGATGGCATCACTCCCAGCTAGCCCAGCTGCTCTGAACAACACCGTAAACTGATAAGTGCAAAGGTAGAAGTAGGGGCACAGCTTAGCTTTCAGCACATTATACAGAGAGGTAAAGCTGGAAGACCTGAAAGTCAAAGAAGTGGGATCAATTTCTGGAAGGAACAACTCATTACTTTGCAGCACAGAACACAAACCTAATGGACTCTGTGAATTTAAGTCTGTCAGCTGCCACTGTTGAACTGTGTAATTGTGCTGTATAGAACCGCTCTCCTCAATGGAAACTGTATACTGTCGTATTCCTGTACTCTATGTCCTGCACTGTATCACTTGTATGTATTTCCACTGCTTTTTGTAACCAATTCCGGGTCGCTCCTGAAAAAGGAACCTTCAGGGCCCAGTGGGCTAACCCGGTTAACAAAATTTTATAAATAAATATAAATAATAGGAAGAGAAGCCTGGTAGACATGGTGTAAAAATATACTAGTTTACCAGCTGTTCTGACAGCTGGGAAATGTACATTAAAAAAAAGACTGGTATAAAGGTACAGTACACATTATAGTTTTCCCATTAAGTGCAGGTTTTTTTGTACAGAAACATAGAAAGTCTTGGCAGAAAAGGACTGGTAGGCCCATCTATTTTACCTGAATAGCATTACTCACTGGACTGTTTGGTCACAGGTGTCCTTCCTTCCTTCCTCCCTCCCTTACTTCCATTTATTATACCCATATGCCTATCCCATGCATCTTTGAAGCTCCCCACTGACTTCACCTGTACCACCTCTTCCAGCATGCTTTTCCAGGTGTCCACCACCCTTGCTGTGAAGTAGTATTTCCTCACATTCCTCTTAAAACTTCCCTCACTAAAGCTTCACAGCACGCTCCTCCTCTTGCGAAAGAGACTCCCCTCCTGCACCTCGTTCATCTTAAAGGTCCCGTTCATGTTCCCTCTCGGTCTCCTCTAGGGAGTACATGCCGACCCCCCACAGCCTCCGCTCACAAGGTTTTTCGTGAAACCCCTGCACTCCTCTGGACCGCTTCCACCTTGTCAGTGTCATTGTGGAGGTGCAGCCTCATGCACTGCTCGTGAATCTGCCTCCTGAATTCTGAGCCATGGGAGGAATCACAACATTCCTGGGAAACCATGTCATGACTCCTATATGCATAGGCCTGTGCACCACCACCACAAAGAATGGAGTTTCATCTGCCAAAAAGGCCAGCCTAAAAATATTTTCGAAAATAAATTAAGCACCAGCAATGTATCATTTAGCTTTTGTTACTATCATGTACTTTTATTCCCACCAGTTTCATCATCTTAATTGGGGGGGGGGGCTATGAATACCAAAAAAACTCTGTAGCAGCAAGTGGCGAGAAACAACTGGCAACCTGGAATGGCAGGAGTGGAAGCTGGCAGGGGGGCTCAGGGTGTTAACACAGCCCCTGTCGTCCAGGAAGGGATGGTCAAGCACGTGTTGCTCTGCAGGGGCACCTGGTGGTGGCATGTTGGTGAGATGCCTGGCTTCACGTGAGGGCGCACTACACCATGCAGGACTCCAGATAAGATTTTTTGGGATGTGCACTGTACTCCTCATTTTGAAAGTGAGGTGAGTAAAACCAAACTCAGATGTGTACAGATGTCTGTACAGAGTTTAGTGAGGAGTACATTTTTAAAAACAATGCTTTTTTTTTTTTTTACTACGTAAGAATAAATCAAGTGCCAACAATGCTCCAGATAATGCTGGCAGGTAGGGGTAATTTACTCACCAGTTTTAAAATATAAATCAGTAAAATAAAATTTGGGATGCATGCAAGTGCTGTAAATCTGTAAAAAATGCTCCTTTTGAATCACCAGTTATAAAATACTATTCTTTGGAGTGTGAAGTATTTACAAATGTTGAGCAAGTACTGGTACTCCTCTTTTTAGAAGATCATTTCCTAAAATGCGGTGAGTAAAACAGGTCGGTAATCCTTTAATCTGAAGCCCTGACGCTGTGTGTTCCACCTCAGGATACCACAGTTCACCAACTCGTGGAGTGGGATCACCACCAAGAAAGGAGTAATGGCAACAGCATGGCAGCTGGGGTTCAATGCCAAAACATGCAAAATCAGGAACCTAAGGCATAGGAACCCAACAGCTGAATACAGGATTTGGGGGAGGGTGCTGAGAATTACTAAGCAGGAAGGGATCTTGGGGTTATCATATCTGATGACATCAAACTGGCAAGACAGTGTGAAAAAGCAGTGGGTAGGGTTAGTGGGATACTGGTATACATAGTGAGAGGTATGTCCAGAAGGAGGAGGGAGGTGGTATTGCTACTATGTCGCTTGCTGCTGAGACCCCACATGGAGTACCGTGTCCAATTCTGGAGGAGGCTGCAGCCTAGAATAGAAATAAGAGACCTACAAGAACCTCACGGGGTAAACACAGGGTGCAGGAGGGGAGTCTTTCAAATGAGAAACAGCACCAGGACCAGTGGATATGTGATAAAGCGGGGGAGCGTAGGAGGGATGTGAGGAAATACTACTTTACTGAAGCAGAGTTGCAGCTGCCTGAGCTGACTGCCAGCAGAAGAGGTGGAGGCAAAAACAGAAAGGTGCTCCAAGCATGCATGGGATAGATAGAAGGGAATATTACTAAATAGGCAGGGAGAAGGGAAGATCACCTGAGACCAGTTAGAGTCTGCTGAGACAGACTAGGCGGGGGCCTCTGGACAGACTAGGTGGGCCACGTGGTCTTTTTCTGCCAACCAATTCTCCATTTCTATGCCAAGATCAACTCCGCATCCTGTGCCTGGGTCATAGGATGGCCAACAGGGGGTAGGCGAGTGCCTTAGCAGACACTCTCTTCCTCACCCTCTGGAATGACCAAATTGTGAAAACATACTGCAGTACCGCCACATGGGGTGACCACAGGTGGCGTAGCAACACTACTAGCATACAAGGCTACGGAGATCATGGACATTAGAATCACTTCGTGTGCCAACTCCTGCTCTCCAATGGGGAGGGTAACCAGGGAAAAATGTGGCCACCGATGGAGCAGAGGACGGGTGTCGTCAAGGCACAGGTCAGGAAACATAGGTAAACCAGAAGTCATTAAATTCACAAGTAGTGTTGTTGTTTCTTCTTCTTCATCAACAAAAAAAATTTGTACAGGATAGCTTTTTGTCAGTCTTTAATTTAACTCCTGAAGGACTGTCTTTCGTAATGTGGCTATTGTCTGCCTCCTGGGTGTGGTTTTCATCTGTGCCAGCTTCTGGACCGTTTCCACCGTCTTCGTGTGTAAACACAGAGCAGAAAAATGTGTTCAAAACTTCCGCTTTTTTGGCGTCCTCTTCCACGTGTCGACCCTCATTGTTTTGTATTCTGACAATGTCCCGGCCCCCTTGGTCTTTCTTTTCTCTTGGATGTACCTGAAAAAAGATTTGTTGCCTTTTTTTTTTATGTCCTCTGCAATTCTCTCCTCGGTTTGTGCCTTTGCAGCTCAGACTGTCTTTCTGGCCTCCTTTAGCTAGGTCCTGTATTCTTCTCTATCTGCATCAGTTTTTGTTTCACTATACTTTTTCAAAGCTCTCTTCTTTGCCTTTATTATCGATGTCACTTCCTTTGTAAACCAAAGTGTTTTTTTCTTAATTCAGATTTACTGATCACCTTTGAGTATTTGATTGTTACGTGGGTTAGCATATTCTTTAGTGCAATCCAGCTTGTCTCCACATTTCCATCTGCTTTGTAACTATACAAAGTATTTCATTTCGCTGTAGTTTGCATTCCTGAAGTTGAGGATTTCTAGCTTAGTGTATGTGGTATCCTCGTGTTTGTTTACTGTAAGAAAGACTGACCTATGGTCGCTGGACCCTAGGTTAATTCCCACTGTAACGTCCGATATCCTTGTGCTATTTTTCTAAGAACAAGGTCAAGGATTGTATCCTCCCTTGTTAGTGAATCAACCAGTAGTAAGATACCCGCCCCCTGGAGAGCTATGAGGAATTCCTTACTTTTTTCTGATGAGGCTATGTAGGAGACCCAGTTCACATCTGGCAGGTTGAAATCTCCTACTAGCTGGCACTCACCTTTGTCTGCCATTGTAAAAATTAATTCAAGGAGTTCTTTGTCTTTTTCCATGTCTTGTGATGAGGGCCTATAGACCACTCCCACCCATACTATTATAATAAGAGAACTTCTGCAATTTTTGGGCTTCTTCCAAGTTACTGTGGACAATTTCAACACATTTTGCCAGATTCTCTCTCAGTGCACATATATATATATTTATTTAAAAGTTGATAACCAGGGAAGGCACACTGAGCCTTCGCTCGATTCCAGGTGTGATCCAGGGCAGGGGACAAGGATACAAAATCATATGACAAGAGAAATACAAGACAATATACAGTAGTTACAGATTATACACAAGTATGGCACTACATAACACAAGACAGCATTCGGTAGGTACAGCTTATACATAGATCTGACATTACATGCATTTGTCTGACCGTACATTACTCATTGAATCAAGCCACACATGAGGTTAACACTGCAGAAGCTAGAAACAGTGGAGAGGACACATAAGAGAGAATATTTATATCATCAAATAAAGCAAGAACGCAGTAGTTATGTTGGGTACTAAAAAGATGAGAGCTGGAGTTGACAGATTAATACAGGCTAAGAGCAGGGATGTGGCCGGTAGGATAGTACACCTAGGGAAGGTGAAAAACACAGGCATGGAGGTGGTGGGAGGCACCTGAAGTAATTTTTGACGGCGAACGCTGTTGGCAAGCTGTGTACAGAGAAAGGGAAGTGAGTTACATAGGGCAGGGAGCCGATGGGCGAAGGCTGGTTTCCCAGCGAGTGAATGCAGTGCAGCCAAGGCAAAGGAATGGTGGTCTCGGGAGCACAGAGCATGGCCTGTACTGGGGGCTGGAGCTACTAGGGAGGAAAGGTACTGTAGGATGGAAGGGTACTGAACCAAAACTTAGCGATAAAGGTAGCACAATGTGCAAGTTGATGGATAGCAAGTGATGGGAGGGAGACAGAGTGGTAGAGGAGACAGTGGTGGGAATGGTAGGGGAGATTAGTAGTGAATCGACAGATATAAGCTATAATAGGCTGTTTCTGAGCAGGGTTATCTTCCCATGTTCCTTTTATTACATCTAGTGGCCATCTAGATTGTCTAATTACAGCATTTCAAATTATTAAAAACCTGCTGATGCTTGTATTGGTCCCAATCTTTCCCTTCCCCTTTCACAAACCTTTTTAACATGCATTGTAGGGTGTGATTAAAACTGTCAACTTGACCATCTGTCAGAGTGATAAGGGGAGGCTCTTATGGCAGGGATACCTAGTAGTTGGTACAGCTCCTTCAGTAATGCAGCACCAAAATTACAA
Organism: Neoceratodus forsteri; assembly: GCA_016271365.2. Classification (NCBI taxonomy): domain Eukaryota; kingdom Metazoa; phylum Chordata; order Ceratodontiformes; family Ceratodontidae; genus Neoceratodus; species Neoceratodus forsteri. The sequence goes on from CM057459.1 coordinate 732,834,200, forward strand.
CCCTAATCAGTAATAATCTCTGTAGGTATGCCCACCCTGCTGAAAATTGTGGCAAGCTCTGCTGCCACTTTTGGGGTTGTGACAGTATGCACTGGAATTGCCTCTAGGTGTCGAGTAGCATAATCACATACTACCAAAATGAACAGACTACCTTTTTTACTTTTGTCAAAGGCCCTGTCCACACTACACCACTAAAACCCTGTAATGGTTTTAAACTGTTACAGATGGTAAATGCTACAGTGTGGCCACACTGCCAGTGAAACGTCATGATAACGGTTCGGAACCATTACAGCCGGTCCACATTGTGGGTGACGGATGACCATTATGGTTGTACCCTATCCCACAATACAGTTCATGCTGCACTGAGGGCAATGCTGGGGCTACGCTCCGCCGTCCAGCTAGTAAGTTACAGAGGCAGAACCGTTTTCATAACCATTGTTGAAACCACCTCACAAGTGGTTTCAACAACGGTTACAAAAACATCTCCTGTAATGTTACAGGTGTGAACGCAAACCATCGCGGTGATGGTTTGGACCCTCTGTAATGTTACAGAGGGGAGTTTTCAACGTAGTGTGGACAGGGCCTAAGTGGCCAACCACAACCACTGCAATTCTCTCAAAAGGGCCATCTATCAAGGCTAGGGGCACCTTGTCTTTTTTAGTCACTGGGGCTTCTTTCTGTCATTCAGCACAAGAACTGCAATAGGTAGCAACATCCTCATGAATCCCAGGCCAGTAAAATCTGTACAACGGTCTGGTAAGGGTGCGGTCCCTCCCGGAGTGACCAGTCATTGGACTATAATGTCCTATGTAACAACTCAGTTCTATGTAAGCATTAAGCCACGATGAAGGTGGCATCTAATGGGGAATTAATGCATGGTTGGGAGCGTTGTGGCCAAGGCCGAGTGCCTACAACAGCCCAACCATGCATTAATTCCCCATTAGATGCCACCTTCAAAGTGGCTTAATGCACTTGTAACATGGTTTTGCAATAGTTTAGTGTTACAAATGCAGATAATATAATGTGAAGAACAGTATGGAGACAGTTTTGTTTGTTTGCAAATGTTTCCTGCACTTCTGGAAATATGAAGAACTCTATTTACATGCAGATGTTGTAAAAAGAAAAATATCCATATTCATACACCATAGCTTACTTAATATTATTTTAACAAAATTTACTCATTCTCTCCCACTATTATTGTGATAGGCTGCTTAGGAGGGCCACGATGTGGTGCTCTGTGTGTTTCGCGAAAGAGCTATCCGACTAATGAGCATACTATCTGACTATGTCTTGGAAGTGCTGCAGGTCCGTCCGATGCTGCACCCTCCAATCTTTCCACTTGTATTTAGTGTGCCTGATGCTTGTGGGGCATTATTGAACATGCGTAGATGCGGCTACTTATTACACTCGGGACTATGCTGCGTGCCACAGTAATAATCTACGGTTCTGTGTACCATGAAACTGAACACGCTTGCACATTTCCGCCTGCAAGGCATCTATAAGTTGGCTCTGATCTGGAACTGTTCCACTACTTGGTTTCTGTGTCGTGGAGATTTACAAGCATCTGGGTGGCTAGCTAGGCAACAGAGGCACTTACTAATCGACTGGGCCATTTCATACATACTGGTATTTGTTTTGTGTGGCTTGTTATGGAACTTCTGTTTCAACACGGCATTACTGGTTAAATAATGCCGTGTTGCGCTATTACCATCTGATTACTTTTGGCCAATCAGTTCTCTCATTTTTGTGTTTGTTGATTTAGCCATGTTACAAATTTCTTTGGTATGACCAACTGTTCTATCTGTTCCTGCATATGAGGATTAACACAAACTCTGTACGGTAGCCCATTACATTTTTTTAAATAATGGTTCACCCTGTTTTTGTTTCACCACTAGCAGTTTAAAATAACTTTGGAGAGAAACCTCGACAGTTTGCTCAGAAACAAAATCACAATAAGTTATCAGTTTAGTTTCAGCATTTTCATACATCAATCCCTTAGGTCCATCAGTCTTTGTTGCCACTGTTTTTTTTTAAGGTTTCTTTCTTTTCAGGACTTCTGGATCTAGAAGCTGGATTCAAACAAGTCAGAATCAAAGTCACCAAAAGAGAGAGAGAGAGAGAAAAAAAAAAGTCCCCACCATCTGAGATTTTCTTTGCCTGTGCTCTTGACAGCAGGATTTACTCCCTCTGTGAATAACTTCATAAATCCTGGAAAGTAATTTCCAATAATCACACGTACAGGTAACTTAGGTACTGCCCCCACTTTCTTTTGGTGCAACACCCCATTAATGTTCAGAGTCACTTGGGTGGTGGGATAGTATTGAGTGTCCCCATAGATGCATATGACCCCAGTACCTGGTCATTTTACATAGTATTTTCTCAGAACTTCAACATGCACCAGGGTCTGTTAGCTTCCCGAATCTGTAAGTCCCTTCAGTCTTATCCTCCACCTTTTTTTTTTTTTTTTTTTAACTTGTATTTATTGATTTTGACATACAAGTATCTCCCATAGGACAGTGCATAGTATAATTACACATCAGTTGTCACAAGAACACACAGTATCATTGGCACTCCTTACTTGATACGGTATAGGAAGGCTTTCAATTATTACATTGCTTAAACAATTTAAGAATTATAAAAGCTGTTGCTGCCATGAGAGGGCAAATGCAATGAATTAAGAACAAATTATTTATATGAAAACGCCCCTTTTATAGGTGAAGCTTCCCCTATCTCTAAAATCGGGTAAACAGACCAAAAGTTAATGAAACACACTCATCACTCCACATCCCCCACTTCCCAGCTAAGACCAGAGTAGGTCAAATATACAATCTAGTAAACAGTCCACTAAAAAATGGCCCAGACCCAGCGCTGTTCTTGAACATTATGGTTCTCCCATTCCCTTAAATACAACTTCAGAAAATAAACAGAAGATAAGATTTAACATCAAGTACAAAACATTGTTCTGAGCTTAGCTGTAATCCATGGTTTTAAGGAACGCAGTTCAACAAAGTTAACTTAACAAGTCTTTCTTCACTCAGGTATTGCCCTCGTCCTCAAGAGTCTGAATCGGGACCCTTTGCTGCATAATCCAATTCTATCTTGGCAGTCAGTTTAGCAGCATCTGCTGGATCGGCGAAATGGTAAATTTTAGTCCCGTAGGCTATTTTCAGAGTCGCCAGCATTAGTAACACATGATGAATCCCCAACTGACGCAGCTTGGAGCGGACCCCATTGAAGGCTTTGCGGTGCTGTCATGTGACAAAACTGAGGTCAAGGAAGACATGTATAGTCTCTCCTGCATCTCAGATGGACCCAGTCTCCTCGCTTCACGAAGGATATAATTTCTTTCCTTGAACGAGCCCAGCACCACAAGCACTGCCCGAATCAGTGGATGTGCCGAATCTACTTGCAGTCACGGGCCCCTGGCATTCACTCGGTAAGCCCTCAAAATCGTAACTGGGCGATCCAATTGCAAAAATTCAGGTAGCCAGTGTTCTAGAAAGGTGACCAAGACTTCACCCTCCGAGTCTTCTAACAGTCCTAGAATTCAAACGTGGGATGCGTGCGCCCCATTCTCGAGGTTTTCTAACCTGCACCGAAGAAGGTGATTTTCCTTCACGAGGCCTGAAGTAGCAGTTACCGCCTTCCCTGCAATCGTAGATGCTCCTTGAGCAGTTTCTTCTACCAGCACTAGTTTAGTCTCAGTGACCTGCAAGTGTGTAGTGAAATCATCCATTTTTCTGTCTACAGATTGTATCGTTTTTAGTAATGCTGCGTTGGAAGGCTGGTTTGAATTGGTGTCTGGAGGCTTTTTTCCTTATCTGGGCCACCATGATCGTCTCTGTTTAGCACCATCTCCTCCGGTCATTGTTTTCGGTTGGTCCATCGCCCCAGCAACAAAATTTTTGTATGGCTATACTCCTTAGCTGCTACTGGATCCAGAAATCGAAGTTTTGAGCAGTTCTGAGTCATACACAGTTATTTAGTGAGTTAAATATAGTCACAGTGGTGTAGAGCTCCTAGAGAGTGCTGTGTTCTGGTTTTGGGATGGTTTGCTTAATTACAATGAAAGTGGTCCTTCACCCTGACCATTTAACACCTATGTAACACCTTAATTAGGTGTGAATAGCAGTTGTAATTCAATTGGCAGACTGTATACAGGAGTGAGAGAAGTGAAGGCATTTCTGTGGGAAGAGATCTGAGACAAGCTCTGAGCGCAGTTAGGAATGAAAACATAGAAACATAGAATCTGATGGCAAGTAAGGAACGCTTGGCCCACCTACTCTGCCCATTTTCCTACCTAACGGATAAGCTGCAGATCCTAGTTAACCAACAGCCTACTTCCTCCTACCCCCACTAGAATTGCCTTATGTCTGTCCCATGCATTCTTGAATTCCCCCACTGTTTTTACTTCGACCTCCTCAGGGAAGGCTGTTCATGCATCCTACAACCCTTACTGTGAAATACTTCCTCCACATTACCTCGAGCCGTTTCCCCCATTATCTTCAAATTGTCCCCTTGTTCTTGTACATCTCTTTTCCGAAGATGCTACCTCTTTGAATTTTGTTGATTCCCTGAGGCATTTAAACGCTTTATCATGTCCCCCCGTCTCCCTCCTTTCCTCAAGGCTATACATCTTAACCTCCTTTAGGCTTTCTTCATATGTCTTCTGGTGCAGACCCTGCACCATTTTGGTTGTCCTCCTCTGGACAGCCTCCACCCTGTCTATGTCTTTGCAGAGATGGGGTCTCAAGAACTGTACACAGTACTCCAGATGTGGTCTTACCAACTGTCTGTACAGAGGGACAACAACTTCCTGTTTTCTAATGGTGATGCCTCTCCCTATGCACCCCATTATCCCCCCAGCCCTCCTTACTGCCTTCTCACATTGCTTGCCCACCATTAGGTCACCTGATATGACTACCCACGGGTCCCTTTCCATTTTGTTGTCAGTATCTCACCCACCTCATTGTGTACTCTTCCCCTGGGTTTTTGTTTCCCATGTGCATTACTTTGCACTTCTTTGCATTGAATCTAAGCTGCCATATATTTGACCATTCCTCCAACCTTGCCAAGTCCCTTTCCATCCTTTCCACCCCACCTTGTGTATCAACCCTGTTGCAGATCTTTGTGTCATCTGCAAAGAGACACACTTTTCCTTCCAGTCCCTCTGCAATGTCACTTATAAAGACATTAAAAAGGACCGGCCCCAGTACTGAGCCCTGCAGTATCCCACTAGTAACCCCTCTTTCTTCACTGTGGACTCTATTTACTATTACCCTCTGTGTCCTGTTGTCCAGCCAGTGTTTTACCCAAGCTACCACCCTGGAACCCACTCCCTGGCTGGCTAACTTGTATATTAATCTTTTGTGCGGGACTGAGTCAAATGCCTTGCTAAAGTCTAAGTAGGCCATGTCCACAGCTCCTCCCTGGTCTACTACTTTGGTCACCCAGTCAAAGAAATCAATTAATTTATCTGACATGACTTTCTTGCTGTGAATTCATGCTGCCTTGGGTCCTCTGCCCCAGTAGCCTCTAGGTACTCAACAATTCTTTCCCTCAGAAGTGATTCCATCATTTTCCCAACCACTGAGGTCAAACTGACAGGTCTGTAGTTTCCTGCCTCTGTCTTGCTCCCACTTTTGTGAAGGGAATCACATCTGCCCTCCTCCAGTCCTCAGGTGCCACACCATCATCCCATGATTTATTAAAAAGGGTAGTCAGTGGTGTTACTAGTTCTTCCCTTAGTTCTTTTAGAATTCTGGTGCGACTTCCCATCAGGCCCCATTGCTTTATCCACCTTCAGTTTTAGGAGTTCTTTCAGAACCCTTTCTTCTGTGAAAGGACTAATTATCAACCCCCTTATCCAGAGTGCTTCTATTGACTGGATTAGGTATTTCCCCCTGCTCTTCCACGGAGAATGCTGATCAGAAATATTTATTCAGTATCCCTGATTTTTCACTATCACTCTCTGCACAACCACCCTCCTCTTTATTCAGCCTCAGTAACCCTGCCTTAGTCTTTCTTTGCTCCCTAATGTACCTATAAAAGGTTTTATCCCCCTTCTTAACCGAGTTGGCTATCTTTTCCTCGGTTTGGGCCTTTGCTATTCTGACTGCCTTCCCCACTTCCTTCTGCTTTAACTGCTCCTTCTGTGTTTCCTTATACTTCCTGAATGCTATCTTTTTCTCCCTAACACTTCTTTTGAGAACCATAGTGTTTTTTTCTTTCATTTTGATTTGTTTATTTGCTTCATACAAAGGCTTATTGCCTCTGTGACGGCGGTTTTGACATTTCCCCATTGTTGCTCCACCCCACCTTCTTGTCAGTTTGCTAGTGCTTTTCTGAGGCACTCTTCCATTTTGACAAAATCAGCCCTCCTGAAGTCCAGTACCTTCACTTTTGTATGGCTTGACTCTACAGCTAAGTTTATCGTGAACCACACTGTTTGGTGGTCACTTGTTCCCAGATGGCTACCCAATTCTAGATCTGAGATCCTCTCTCTGTCCCCATTAGAGATTACCAAGTCTAAGATTGCTCTCTCCCATGTGGGTTCCAAAACTAGCTGTCTGAGGCATGCCCCCTTTAGGGCATTGAGAATGGCCCTGCTCCTGGATTTGGCTGCAGCAAAGGTGCTCCAGTTAAGATCTGGCATATTCAGGTCCCCCATCAGCAATATTCTCCCTTTCTTTGCCATCCTAAGGATGCCTTCTATCATTTCCTCCCCTTGAGACAGGGCCTGTATACAACCCCTGTGCGGATTGTGGTGCCATTTCCAGTCTCCAAGGTGACCCACAGTGCCTCCTCTCCTCCCTGTTTACCCTTTAGTTCTGTTGCTTTGATCCCTTCCCTTACATAGAGAGCTCCTCCTCCTCCTCCTTCTCTTCTACCCTCCCTGTCCCTCCTGTAGATTGTGTACCCTGGTATGTTAACATCCCAGTCATGGTTCTCTGTGTACGTTTCTGTGACTGCCACAATATCCAGGCATTCCTCTTCCATCAAGGCCACCAGTTCGGGGAGAATGTTACCTCGACTACGGGCATTGGTACTCATTACCCTCCATTTTTTTATGGCCTTATTTCTTTTTGCCCCATCCCTGGAAGCAAACGAACTCAGGCAGCTATCAGGGACGCGTTTTACTGCTTTGCTTTCTAAACTGTTAAGTTTCAGGTACGATCAAGTCTCTGCTGTTTTACCTTGATCCATGACATCTGCCAGTGCAGCTCCCTGAATCGAACCGTGGGCTTCTCTTACCAGCATCTGTGCAGCCCTGAAATCCATCGTGAGAGAGGGAGAGTGTGAGATGCAGCTCCATCGTTTCTGCTCTCTGAATGCTTTTATGTCTTAAAAGTTTGCCGCAATGAAGCTCCGTCAAAGCTCCCTTAATCAAACTGCGGTCTCTCTCCTTGGCTGCACCGCCGCACCGTTGAAGCTCTGTCAAAGCTCCCATAGCCAAACTCCAGTCTCTTCCCAGCGTCAGTACACCTCCATATGTAAAACTCCCTGTCCAGATGCAACTTTTCTGTTTTTAGAAATAAAAAGGTCTGCCACTTGTAGTGCCCATATCCCTCAACAGCACTGGTGCAGCGCGAGGTGAAGCTGTTCAGCTTTTCCGCACCTTGAAATTAACCTTGTCTGTACAAGGTCCGTGTGAGGTCTGTACAAGGTGGGGTCTGAGTCAGGTGAAAATTAACCAGTGTGTATCTAATCTACTGTACAGATATACAAAAAGAGGAGAACCAAAAGAGCCACACTAAGGTGACCCGAGGTGCTCAGTGACACTACGACTACACAAGTATTAGTAGTCATGGCACTTACCCAGGGCATATATATGAAACCAAATGAAGAGTCAGAACGCACAAATAATCTAACGTTTCAACTCAAGAGTCTTTGTCAAAGACTCTCTTGAGCTGAAACGTTAGATCATTTGTGCATTTTCCCCATACCCAGAAGGGTTGGTTTTGCTGTTATTTTTTGGTTCAACAAATGAAGAAACTAAGTCACTGGAACCAATAGCAGTTTGGACTCTTCATATGGTTTCATATATACGCCCTGGGTAAGTGCCAAGACTGCTAATACTTGTTGTCTTAGATATAAAAAAAAGAGCTTAAATAAACTGAGTAAAGGTGATGACACCTACAGTACAATTCAGATGCTACTGTGTGACAAGCCATTTCAATGGCTTCTCTTAAACGGGACAGCCATTTAATGGGGACAAAAAGCCCGCCACCAGAGTATTCCAATTAAGCGGCTTCTACTGTACAATATAGTACAAGACAAACAATACAGCACATTAAATTTAGTCAAACAGCCCAGGAAATAATACAAGCTAGATAAGGGTAGAGTACATTGTAGAACAGAACAAAGATATACAAGTTTTAGACAAAGTAATTGTGTGGGCATGTGCGATTTTGTATTTTCTTGAAACTTGGCTTCCCAGCCAAATGCCCCTTTGGGGTAACCCTTGCCTCAGTGTTTGCGCACAGAGGTTCTTTGTCTTTTAGACAAAGTATACTTGAACAGGATTTCAAATACAAGTGAAGTAGCGCACACAGTATGGGAGAGCTACCTAGGTGCTCAAGTAAAGGTGAGAGGGAAAACAGAAGTTGAATGGAGCAATTTGCAGAGTATGCCTGGCTTATTACAGTTATAGCAAAGAAAGACTTTGGGTGCAGATCTGTTACCCCCCATCAGAGTTCTTATCTGATCTGGACCTTAAAACAGGAAAGAGGGTCTTCCCATTTCTTGGCTGTGACTTCACTGCTGCGGCATCGGTCTGGCCATCTGATAGTCCTCAGCTAAAGAAACAGCCTTTTCCCCATTTTCTGGTCACTGTTCTTTTACTCAGAGCAGCATGTCTGAGGAAAGGATGTTGATTAATTGCTCCACTGCAAATATGTCAATCTGTGGGACTGTTTGGCCCTCTGGTTGGAGCCATCTAATGAGGAGTTCTCAGAGTCGGGTGAAGGCTTCGAAGACTGTCGACCAAGTGGTACTTAAGAGCCCTGTAGGTCTCTCCTGAGAAGTCATATCTATTAAGGATTTCTCTTTTCACTAGGTTATATAGTTTTCTGAATGCAGAGTGTCCATAGATAAGGTACTAGCTTGACTGCCCATGTCTTTTAAGTTGTCTGAGTTTTGTTGATCTACTGGACCTGTACAAGATCCTCCAGCTTTGATAGCTTGCAAGTCATTCAGCCATCATTGCATCTCCATTTTTCTGCTGCTCCTCTTGCTGCATTTTTTCTTCTTTTCCTTCTTCTGTCTCTTAGTTGTGTAGCCCACCATTTGAAGAAGGCAGACAGGTTCTGTCCCTTCCTGTTCATCATCTTCTTCCATCTGAACATACTTTATTTGGACTTTTGTTTCCGCTTCTAGTTTGGCTGTCATTCTTCTGGTAATCACTCCTGGGCTGACTGTTGCAGGATCATACCCCCTCTTCTATGCTTCCCTGGTACCAGGCCTAGTACCCACGCACAAAACTCCTGGCTTAGAGTATGCACAGCATAAATCCCGCTACTGACACCAGTGGCCATTGAGGCACAGGTCAGGAAACATAGGCAAATCAGGAGATGTCATAAAATTCTCAACTAGCATTTTATTATCAGCAATAATGAAATAAAAAAATTGTGCAAGATAGCTCTTACACAGGCAGTTCAAACAAAACAAAGTCCTTCATCTGAGGGTTATCTCTAAATCTCAGTCTCAGTCTCTTTCTCAACAAACGCTGTTCTCCTTTATAAGATGTTTTCACCTGGCAGTTAAATTCTGCATCCTGTTTTCACACAATGTACCAAACTTTGTCAATTTCTTTCCTATGACCAGTACATCCAGTCTTTAACATATGCAGCCAATTAAGACATTCCGGCCAATGCTGGTTTTCCTGCTGAAAGCTTTGCAAACAAGCTAGTTGGAAATCAACAGGTTTCTCGAGATCAACAGGTTTCTCAAGATCAACTTCCTGTGTTTCAGCTTGCTATCTTTTTCCAACAAACCCAAACAGATTTCTGCAATTCTTTTCAGCAATGTAACTATATACAGTACATTTGCAAATCAAGGCATCCCAGTTTCACACACAAATGCATATATCTTTAACCTCAGAGAAGCAAAGGGAGAAGGAAAGAACAGAAAATGAAAATTACGTACCTACCGTAATTCTTGATCTTCTCTTTGTATCTTCACCATTCATTACTGCTTGGGTTAAGCCGGAGGCGCACCATATGGGAGGTTTTTTTTTGGAGTCAGCTCCAACGGCGCTACCGAGCGCCATCGTGCATTGTCATGAGGGCGGCCGTTAGGTGCCGCAGACCTCCTCTATCTCAGTTCTGTTACCGGAGAGGCGAAAATAAAGGGTAAGAAAAAGGAAAGCGAGGCAAGAGAGCGAGGATAGAAAAAGGAAAGGATATAAACTGAAAAAGGGATAAGCCGGTAGAGAATAGACAGAGGAGAGAGAATTCCTACCCTAAGGGACCGCAGGGCCTCCTTTCCAGGGCGGCTGTAAGGGAGGAACAGAGAGAAGGAAAGAGAAAGTAGAAGAAGAAGAAGGAGAAGAAGAAAAGAGGCATGTTGAGAGGGAGAACAGTGCCCATCGAGCATTGGTTGAGATGCTTATAGGCTCGAGACTAACAATGGAGCAAGAATCCCAGTTGCTAGGACTGAGGGGAGGTTCAACCGAACCACCTGAACAGATCCGAATGAGGGCAAACTCTCTGGACTCTCAACATGCCCAGTCCCTTCATCCTAGTTCAGGGCTCCTAGACTGTCCGGGCAGAACCTGTTCCGGGTAGAGCGCCCAGCCAAGAAGGGGACTAAGTCCCTTTGCACCTTGTTAGGTGCTAACACAGCAGTGTATGGAAAAGACTATGCCTTCTCGAAGGCAGTTTTGTATGAAAAATAGAGTGGAACTCAGACTCCTTAGGGCAAGGCAGGCAGACGCTCAGAGCTGACAAGTTCAGTCAGTAGCTAGAAGAGCTAGAAATAATACCTGCCAGGAGGATTCTTGACTTTGCCAGGGCCAGGACAGGCATGGCCACTTGGGCCGTGAAACTGCATGACCTGAAGAAGGTAAGAAATCGCACCCAAAGGGTGGTCAGAAAGAGTTCCCTCAGAAGTAGAGAAAATTATAACTGTGCTCGTTCCTCTTTACCTTGAGGAAAAAAGGGAGATCCATTCACTAAGAATGGAAAAACAGAAAGTTTTTTTTTTTTTTTTTTTGCATAAAGGCCAAGGGAGTAAGAGGAACGAGACGGGAGGGGGAGACACCACAGAAGGAGGCCACTGAGGGGAAGGTGGGAGGGTATCAGTAATGAATGGTGAAGATACAAGAGAAGATCAAGAATTACGGTAGGTACGTAATTTTCATATCTTCCCTTGTCAATCTTCACCATTCATTACTGCTTGGGTGAGTACCAAGCCCCATCCCCCCTTAAAAAGGGGGAACCCTGAGGGAACAAGACCCCCAGCCTCCTGTTGGTGAGAAACAGAAGGGGAAGACCCTGGCTAATGCAGAGAAGCCTTATGGGGAGAAGAGCTAGGAGGTGCCCCCCGAGGACGGGGAGACGGAGGAAGCTCCTGCAGAAGTCTCCTAGCTCTGGAGGAAAAGAGACGGGTCCCCCGGAAAGCGGAGCGAATCACCCTACGCCGGGCCAGGGGTGACAACCTTGATAGACGAAGCCATGCCGTCCGCCTAATGCAGATTGCTGTCCCCGCAAGCCTGGAAGCCACCTCATTAGCGTCATAAGATGCCCTTGCTTGGTGTCTTGCCAGCTCCAGGCCTATAGTGGAGAGGGCAATAGCCTGTCTGGTGTACTCCGTATCAGGCATTGATGCTAAGAGCTGGGAGAGTATCGACCACAGATGCCGATTGTAGGCAGCGAGGTGATCCTGATGTGATGAAATGCAGGCCACTGCACGAGAGGAAGAGAACACTCTTCGCCCCCACCGGTCGAACTGTAGGGAATCCGAATCCGGTGGACGGTCGTGCGCCAGGCGGCGACGCCCAGAAGGAGTCTCTAGGTATACCAAACCCGAGGACGGGTTGGGAAGGGTACCCAGGGATTCCGAGGGGGCACAATACCTTCGTCGACAGTCTACCGGGGCTGGAGAAGGGGCGGCTGGCGACTGCCAGGAACGGATAGACGCCTCCTGGAAGGGGATAGGCCAGGAAGGTACCACCAGGTGCTGGGCACTGAATTCTCCAAGGAATTCACGGCGTCTCCCATTCAGTATTGTCTCGCCTAACGTAAAAGATTCGAAGATCCCTCACCATCCTCGAAAGGAATCGCTGATATTCAGTGAAATCAGAGTCGGAGGAAAGATGAGTAAGGGGTTCCTCTCCCTCAGAGGAGGAAGACGAGAATGATGGGGAGTTCGAATGTCCAGAAGATTCCTGCGGTGGTGGGGAGAGTCGAAAGACCTGCTCATGCATATATCCAACGTATGAGGGGAAGGCCGCCGCAGAACCTCTGAACTGCTCCCAGGATAACGGACCCGTAGGACCGACATGGCCTGTAAGAGCAGGGGGTGGTTGCAGAGGTACTGGAGAAGGGCACCTGCGAAGAGGCAACTGACCTCTGCTAGGGCTCTGAAATCCGGGGAACGGAGCCCGAGCTGGTGGGATCCCAGACAACAAACCAGGTTGCAAAACGGAACCCTGGGGATGAGACGCCTGGAAGAGCCCAGAAGGGGATCCTCCCCTGTGGCGAACCTAGGACTGCATGGATCCAGAAGGGCAGTCCGCAGCAATGCCACCGGAGGGAGTCCCGGGGCCCAAGAGGGAAAGGCGGGGTTCGGCGCTACGGCTCCTAGCCACCCCACGAGGGGTGGCCGGCCGAGACTGCGACGATCGTCCCCCGCCTCGACCCCTCGGACTCCGAGAGCCCTCCTCCCGACTCCAGTGTTCCCCCACCCCGAGAGGTGGCAACAGCACCCAGAAGGGTAGCTGTCACAGACCCCCCCCCCAGTCCCCACCAAATCACCCCTCCGGGACCCGGGGCCACCCCTAGCCCGAGGGTCCTCAGGGGGAGGATGGGAGTGGAGACAGCGGGAGGGGCCTGCTGTGCCGCCTAGCACCACGTGTTACTGGGGACCCCGAACCCGAAGAGTCAGGGTGCCAGGATGGGTCCATGTCAGAGTCATCGACCTCCGAAGAGGACGAGACCAGCAGAACCTCCATGCTGGCAACCCCGGGGGTCCCCGAAGGAACGGCGCTGGTGCTAGGGACGGCGCCGGACAACCCTAGCCCACTTGTGACTGCTAGGCCCGGTCCCGGCTCCCCTGCTGCACCAGTTAGGCCCACAGCGCCGCAACCCAACCCCGCACCACCGAGAGCGCAAACTGGCCTGAGGCGCCGCGCAGTGGCGCCAAAGGCCAGAGAGCGGGCGCCGCCCTCGATCACCGGGCGCCGCAAGCGGTGCTGGGATCTGAAACGGCGCCGGAGGGCGGCGGGCCAAGGTCCACGTGCCAGGCCCAGCAGCGCGGGCCTCGACACTGGGGGAGCCAGCACCTCCGAGGAGGTGACTGCCGAGGCGGTGTCCCTGCCGCGGCCCCGGGAGGAACGACATTCCCCCACACCGCGAGAGAAGCTTTCTCGGCAAGAAAAGAGGAGGAAGCCCCTCCTCCTCCACGGATCGTATAGGGCCCGGGAGGGGACCCGGGGAGGGCCTAGAGACCTTACCTGGGAATCCTGAGCACGCCGTCCTCAAGGTTGGCGGGTCTTGCCGAGCTTGAACGCTGCGGACTTAGAGGACACGACGGTCCATGGAGAAACAGGCGTCGCACGCGTCCATGTTGTGGTTGGGTCCCAGGCAACGGAGACAGACATCATGCCGGTCCGAGACGGAAAAATGCCAGTCACAGGAGCACCGACGCATAGGGGCGGGGCCCGCCTTCGACTTACGCCTTGCTCCTGAACCTGACATGATGCGAACTAAACAAGGAAAAAAAGCAATAAAGCACTCGACGCCGTATTATAGAAAAACAGGAACGGTCTTACCGGTATACGGCGTTGAGAGAGTCGTCTGAGAGAAAACGAGGAGTCTTGAGGATTAGAAATCGAGAACACTATTCGCTACCGCGCAGCAGGTGCAGCCTCGACGCAAGCGAAACAGAACTGAGATAGAGGGGAGTTCACGGGCATCTAACGGCCACCCTCACGCATGACACAGTATGTCGAGCCTCGAGGGTGGCACCGTAGGAGCCAACTCCAAAAACTCCCGTAGAGGGTGCGCGCCTCCGGCTTAACCCAAGCAGTAATGAATGGTGAAGATTGACAAGGGAAGATGAGCAAGTTAAGGAAGGGACATAATGGGGGAAATTGTGGGACCATCGGAGTGGCCAGTTCTGAGGTTCCACAAGGAAAATTTGACTGCACAATCAGACAAACAAATGACAAAATAAGAGAGGAAAGAAACAGAGTCTTGTACAATCCTGTCACAACGGGCTACGAGTCCCCCACAACCGTCATGTGTTCTGCCCCCTCAGGCGCCTCCCCCACCACAGAAAGAGTCTCTGCCCCAGCATCTGCAGGCCAGGTAAATGGTACATCTCTTGTTTTAGTCACTGAATAGCAAGCCCTATCGCAGAGGCAAATCTGGGGGGCTACCAGGCTGCAGGGACTTAGGAATCCTATGGATTTCATACGAGAACAGTGACTCCTTAAAACAGGACACAGTTTGCTCAGCAATTGAGGAAGGAGGTATCCACTGGATCGGCCCTTAGAGCATTAAGTGCATTTAAAAAAATTAAGAGGGGGCAGAGCCAGAAGCCAACATGCGTAGATGTTCTACTTTCAGTTCTGAACTAGTTCGCCCTTCTCTTGCAGAAAAGTTATTATTTTATCAAGTAAATCGCCCACATTTACACTCATTTGGTAGTTGCATAACTTCTGCAACTGCTGTGAAAGAATCACAGATACGGGGTCATGGAAGACCTAAAATGGATCCGTAAAGAACAGCTGCAAGGGGAAAGCAGCATCCCCAGCGACAAGTACCAGTAAGGATGGACAGGCTTCAGGTGGAAGTCGGGAGCTGGAAGAGACAGCAAAGGCACTGCTACAGTCTGTCCGCCAGCTTGATAAAAAATGCAGATAACTTCAATTCCCATGTGACATTAGATGAAATCAAAACTGAAGTGGACACAGAACAAAAATGTGACTAGTTTTAATAAGTTGCAAACAGCAATAACAGGCACGGTTAAAGAGAACAAAATATTGAGAGCCCACCATGAACATCTACAGAATGTCTCATTGCTTTAATCTGTAGTTCTTGGGCATCTCTAAAGGGCTTCAAGAATCTGATCTTCTAATGTTCCTACAGGGGCTATGGAGTCCCCAGATGGTTGATTCTGAGTGACGTCAATGACAAATTCTCGTATGTTGGACACAGCTTCCTCCAGTTGATATCACTGGGCATAGCACAAGTGGGTACTTCTGCAACTCACCACCACGGCCATGCTTTGGACTTGGTATTCTCATTCGGGCTTGAGGTCACCGACCTCAAGATTGATCGAGTCGCTTGGTCTGATCACTGCACAGTGGAGTTCTCGTCTGGGCCCCCCCCCCCCCCACGAGTAGTCCTTCCCCTGTTGAGGTGGTCTGCAATCGCCCAATCAAGGAATCTGTCCCTAGAGGGACTCTTTGGCAGTGGTGGACTTTTCTGGTTTGAGTGCTGCATGTGTGGTTGGTATGGGCGAGGTAGTGACAGCCTATAATAGGACTGTTTCCAAGGTGCTCAATGGCATCACACCGGTCCATATATGACCCAGGTCTTCTTGCTCGAGACCCCCGTGGTTTGATGGGGCCCTCAAGAAGATGAAGACCAATGGTCAGAAGTTGGAGTGTTGCTGGCAGAGGACCTGGTCTGAGGAGGACAAAATGGCTTTGAAAGTTCACTACACTGACTATCAAAGAGCAATCAACCATAAGAAAGCAGTCCTGTCCAGAAAGATTGCCGCAGGGAGGAACAGACCAGCTCATCTCTTTCAGACTGTGGACAGGCTACTCCATCCTGCATGTCTGCAGCCAAAAAGAGCATTTTCAGTCGCCTTGTGTGAAGAGTTTGCTCAGTTCTTCTCTTACAGGGTATCCTCTATTCAGTCCATGATCTCCCCAGTGGGACAAGATCAGTCCTACACTGGTCGGTCTCGCATAAGCAGAGGCACTCCTATTGTCTGGGGGAGTCTCAGCCACTGTGGGTGGCTGAGGTCGTTAAGGTAATCTCGAAGTTGCAGCCCACCTTTTGTGAACTGGACCAGGGCCCTACTCTGCCTTCTGGAGGGATGCACGGAGTTCGCTGTCTCGCTGTCAGAGGTGTTCTTTCCCAATGCCTTGAAGGAGGTGTTGGTGAGGCCCCTTCTGAAGGAAACATCACTCAACCCTGATGTCTTGATGAATTATTTCCAACCTCCCATATATGGGGAAGGTTGTTGAGAAAGTGGAGGCTCTGCAGCTCGAGGCACACCTAGCAGCCTAACATCTACGAGCCATTCCAGTCTGGATTTAGGGCAAGGCACAGCACCGATATGGCGTTAGTCAGGGTGCAGTATGATCTCCTCAGGGTGAGGGTCTCCTGATCTCTCCTCAGCATCTGACACCATGAACCACACTGTGCTTCTGGATCACCTTAGAGAATACAGCGGACACGCCGGTACTGTCATCAACTGGTTTGAGCCCTCATGGGCAGGATGCAAAGGGTAGTGATGGAGAATTTCTCCTCCTATCCGAAGCTCCAGCCCTGTGGAGATTTAAGGCCCAATCTGGTCTCTGATGTTATTCACGGTGTACATGTTACCCCTGGGTGAGCTCATTAGACGTTACAATCTGGGTTTTCACAGTTATGTGGATGATACCCAGCTGTCTACGTCTTTTGGCCCCGGGACAAATAATGCCGTGGAAGTGCTAAACAACTATCTGACCAAAATCGAAGACAGGATGTCCTCTAACTGGCTGTGACTGAACCCCGACAAGACAGAGGTGCTGGTGATCAAGCCTGGTCACCGGTGTGATGTGGCCTCCACCAGGCCAGGAACAGGGTTGTTCCTTGGGTCCACGGCGTTGGTGGCATCCAGTAGGGTGAGAAATCTGGACATCATCTTTGATGATGGTTTGATGCTTGATTGCTCAGGTGTCATCCGTCATCCAACGTGGTTTTTACCACTTGAAGAATGCCACCTGGGTTAAACTTCTAATTCTGTCTGGTGACCTGCCCGTGCTAATACATGCCTTCATTACATCAAGACTGAACTACTGTAATGCTGTGTACTTTGGGGTCAGTGGAGGGAACCTCCATCGACTGCAGCTGGTCCAGAATGCAGAGGTCAGGTTGCTGACGGGCCTGCCCAGGTTCTGTGAGATCTGTACTGGCTGCCTGCCAGATGAAGGATCGTCTTCAAGGTAGGCTTGCTCTCCAATAAGGCCCTATATGGCTCGGGCCCAGACTACCTGCGTGACCTCATCCTTGCCCTCCCAGTGTGCTCCCTCCACTCCTCTACCAGGGGCTTCCTAGCAGTTCCGAGGGCCAGAATGAAAAACCTCAAGGGACTGTGCACTCGAGGTGGCCGGCCCAGTTCTCTGGAACATGCTCCCCAGATTCCTGAGGGAGGCCCCATCGTTGGAGGCTTTAAAGAGGGTCTGAAAGCTCACCTCTTCAAAGAAGCCTTTTTTAATTATTGCAGCTGATCTTATTTATTTATTGTTATTTATTATGGATTTTAAATTGTTGTCTCTTGACCCTGAATGTACTGTTCATATTATCTTGTTATGTTTTACACCTCTTGTAAGGCGCCCACAGCCTCAGGGATTGGGCACCACATAAATAAAGTCTTACTTGCTTACTTACTATTGAAGGAACTGTTAAATATTGGAGCAAACTACAGGCTAACACAGGCATATTTTACCACGCGTCATAGACAACCAAATAACCCTGAACTCCCAAGGACAGTCTGTGCTTGTTGTAAGGACAGGGGTACAAATTCAGGATCCCATTTTACAAAAAGGTACAACAGTGGGAGCTTTACAACTTTCAGATGGTACCCATGTCCACCATTTCCCAGACCTCAGGAATTTACTACCCTAAAAAGCACTATTTACTAATCAAGTGCAGCCTGGACTAGCAGAAGTTACTAATCAACTGATTTGCGCATTAAGTAAAAATTTCCAAACTGAGCTAATACTGTCCTGCAGTTGTGGTAAAAATTACAGAATTGCAGAAATGGTTCTTGCAGTTTGACATTTTTCCATGCAACTGCACTCCTCAACACTTCTAGATAAAAAATAACTGGTGAAACTGCTCCTCAAACCTGGTTGACTACTAATCAAAATGGGGTTGATTGGCACAGACTGCTAATCAGGTTTCCAAAACTAATTAATGCCTTGCACTTATGCCTCCCATCAAAGGAGAAATTCTGAAGTGGTGAGCATGGGAATTAGACAGCTACACGCGTTCCCTATAGTTATCAGCCAGACTCAGAATGCCCTGACCTAGTAAGGTTTCCATCTTTGGTGAACTAGCAGATGCAAGTCATAAACTGGAGGCCATACATGCAGACATTGCTAAAAAGGGAGCTCAGTATCATGGAGAAGAGGAAGACATTTAAGTATGTGGACTGAGACTTAATTAGGTTCAGCACATACACCGTCACCCGTTAGATGACTACATACTCTGTCTCTGTTTACTACACAAATTAACATGCTGATGTTTTAAACGATATTGAGTTTATTACCCAAGAAATTTTATGCTTAAAACAGAGGTTACTCACCTGTAACAGGAGTTCTAGGAATGGTATATGTTGTTCATCCACACTGTCTGGCAGGTATCCTTGCCGCTTTAAACCTTGCTGGAAGGTCTTCAAGCTGGCTCCTCCCACCCACCCGGGTGGTAAAACTCTGACTCAGCCCCATGGCGTAGATCTGGCCCGCTGGAAGCTCAGGTTGTCACGCCAAAGCGAGGGAGGTCGTAGGAGTTAGGTGATGAACAACATATACCATTCTAGAACTCCTGTTACAGGTGAGTAACCTGTATTTCTAGGACATGGATGTGTTGTTCATCCACACTGTCTGGCAGACTCCTAGCAGTTCTCCGGGAGGAGGGAGGCAAGGCACACACCCCCTACTTAGGGAAGAGAGACTGGAGAACCGAGGCCCCAAAACCAGCATCCCGGCGTGACTCAAGGTCGATGTGGTAATGGGTGATGAAGGTGTGTGCTGACTTCCAGGTAGCAGCCCTGCAGATTTCCTGGCTAGGGATGTCCCTGGATGCAGCAGTATGGTGGGTAGAATGAGCTCTTATCCCTCTGGGATGCTCCATGCCCGCCAACTTATAGCAGAGATCTATGCAGGAGGTGACCCACCTGCCTATCGTCCGCTTGGCTGCAGGTCTGCCAGGTGCGGCTTCAGCGTAGGTGACAAACAGCTGGCGAACCTCTCCCAATTTCAGCCGTCGAAGCTCCTTATAGTAAGCGGAGCCCTTCTAGGGTCCAGAATATGGAGCTTATATTCGCCTCGAGGTGTGATTGGGGTAGAACACTGCAGAGTCAACACCTGGTTAAGGTGAAACTCCGACACCACCTTCGGAAGGAATTTCGGGTTGGGGCGCAGGACAACCTGTCCCTGTGGAAGACCAAGTAAGGAGACTGATGCAGAGCGCCTGGAGCTCTCCATCCTTCTGGCTGACGTGATAGCCACCAAGAAGGCGGTCTTCCACGACAGGTGAGAGGTTCACACCTGTGCATTGGTTCGAATAGCTTGCCCATGAGCTTTGCCAGTACCAGCAGTAGATCCCAGGAGGTGGAGGTTCTGCATCGAGGAGAAATGTGATCAAGGCCTTTGAAAAAGCCGCAGACCACCTTCTCCTGCGCCACAGACTGCTTCCTGCCCGCCATCCGTAAGCAGAGATGGCTGCCAGGGTGCACCCAAGGGTCACGACCTAAGCCCTGCTGGAGAAAGGGACCAAAAGGTAGTCCAATATGCTCGCCAAGGAACAGGAGGAAGGGGTCAAGCCCTTGTTCCCGCACCAAATGGAAAATCTTTTCCATTTGAAGGCGTAGCATTTTCTGGTCGACTCCTTACGGGACGCCTCAACTACGTTGAGGACCTCGTCGGAAAGACCCAAGGCCTGGAACTCTAGCCGCTCAGGAACCAGGCCGTCAGGTGCAGGGATTGAAGGTCCGGATGGAACACCTTCCCCTGATTGACTGAGAGCAGGTCCGGGCGAGCTGGAAGCTGCCTCGGGAGCCTGGAGCTGAGGCCGAGGAGATCTGGGTACCAGTACTGGCTGGGCCAGTCTGGGGCTATCAGAATCACCTGCGCCTTGTCCCTGCGCCTTGTCCCTCCTTGCTTTGAGAAGCACCTTGTGCATCAAGGGGAACGGGGGAAAGGCGTAGAAGAGGCCCGGGGTCCACGGCCTCGAGAAGGCATCCCCCTGCAGCGAGCCCTGCTGAGGGGGGCGGGCATGGAACAGCCTCAGCTTCGCATTCTACCTGGAGGCAAACAGGTCCACCTGAGGTGTGCCCCAATGGGAGAATAGATCTTGTACTACCTCCGGCAGGAGAGACCACTCGTGGGACGCAGCCCCTATCCGGCTTAGAGCATCGGCCAGGGTGTTGGAGGCTCCTGCCACATGAATGGCTAGGAAATCCGCCTCCAGGCTGCGCACGAGTGACCAGATGCGGAGAGCTTCCTTGCATAGAAGCATGGAGCGCGTCCCGCCCTGGCGGTTTAGATAGTACATGGTCGTGGTATTGTCTGTCTGGACCCGGACCACTTGACCCCGAAGAAATGGAGCGAAGGCGGTGAGAGCTAGGCGGACCACTCGGAGCTCCAGCAGGTTGATGTGGCATCGGGACTCCCGCGGGAACCAGAGGCTGTGCGCTCGGTGTTCCCCCAGATGGGCACCCCAACCCATCAGAGAGGCATCGGTCGATAGAGAGACCGTCGGCTCGGGGTGGACAAATGGGATGCCCTCCTGCAGATGAACTGGAACAGTCCACCACTGGAGAGCGTTCCACATCCCCTGGGTCACCGTCACTAGCTGGTCCAATGGATCGCAGCGTTGGGACCACTGGCTGGCCAGCCCCCACTGAAGGGGGCGCATGTTCCAGCGGGCCCAACGGACCACGCTGGTATAGGCCGCCATGAGACCCAGGAGGTGCAGGAAGTCCCGGGCAGGGCGCGATTGCCCAACCAGAAATGATTGGGCAAAGGAGGAAAGAACCTCGGCCCTGTCCGCCAGGAGCCGTGCTCTGGCTCGAAGAGAGTCGAGCTCTGCCCCGATGAAAAGAATCACCTGCTTTGGCTCGAGTTCCAACTTGGCCTCGTTGATGAGGAGGCCGACCTGACAGCAAACCTGGAGGGCCAGATCTCTGGACCGCTCCACCTCCTGTCTGGAGGGGGCTGCTATCAGCCAATCGTCCAGATAAGGTTAAACCCGGACCCCTTGGCACCGCAGGAATGCTGTCACCACTGCCATGCATTTGGTGAAAACCCTGGGAGCTGGAGATAAGCCGAAGGGCATGACTTGGAACTCTAAAAGGGATCCCTCCACTCGAAAGCGAAGGAACCTCTGATGTGACGGACGGATAGGGACGTGAAAGAACGCGTCCTGCAGGTCCAGAGAGCAGAACCACATGCCGTGTTCCAAGGATGGTATTATCTGAGCCAGAGTGACCATCCTGAAGGTTCGAGACCTTAGGAACTTGTTTAGGTCGTAGGTCGAGAATGGGGCCAGCCCCCGTCCCTTCGAACCAGAAAGTACCTGGATATGAACCCGGGTCTGAGGAGGGTCCGCCACCTCTCTGATCACCTCCTTCTCAAGGAGGAGGCGATACCGGCTTCAGCGAGCCGACAGCGAAACGGACCCCGAGCGGCGGCTCCTGAAGGGTGGGGCCCTGCTCGAACTCAGGGGCAGGCCCTTCCCACCTCCAGCACCCACGGTCTGTGATAACGGACCAAGGCGGAAAAGTGGCGAAGCCGCTCCCCACGAGGGGCACCTGGGGGTGGCCGGCTGAGGGTTGAGGCGACACCCCTCAGCCCGTCACTGGGCAGAGCCTGGAGGAAGGACTGGCCGAGGGACCTCAGGGCCTTACCTCCCTGCTTCCTGGAGGAGGGAAGCGAGGCTTAGTTTGGGATGCCAAGCTCGAGCCTGCTAGCCCTAGCGTTGCTGGGCCGGACGTGCCTGTGGCGCAGAGGACGAAAGGGCTTAGGCTGTGGTCTGCGGCCTTTGTCCTTCTGTGCGGATGAGACTGAGTCCAAGGTAGCACTGGACTTCTCGATCCTCTGAAGGTGACCTTCCACCCCAGGGGCCGAAGAGGTCGGGTCCCCAGGAAGGGACATCCGCCAACTTGTGCTGGGTATCCAAGTGAAGGTGGATATCCTCAGCCATGCCCGACGTACAGATAGCCACCGCGGCCGCTACTGACCTGGCACATGAGTCTCCAATGTCCAGAGCAGTCTGAAGCTGCTGTTTGGCCATTGCCCTGCCCTGGTCCCGCACCTGCCTAACCGTGGTCTGCAGGTCCGCCGGAAGATGAGGAACTACCTCGTCCAGGGAGCCCAACAAGGCATGAGAGAAATGTGCCATGAGTGCGGCCAAACTGGCCTGACGAAGGCCGAGGGAGGACGCAGCGTAGACTTTGCACCCGGCATAGTCCAATTTCTTGGACTCCTTGTCGGGAGGCTTGTCCACATCCCTAGCGTTCCCGGCGCACCAGAAAATGCGGTCGGTAACTAGATCCTCGGCTGAGGGTGTTCGAAAAACCGGACAAAGAACCGGTGAGACTGACATACTTCCATGGATCCTGGCCGAGAGCGCAGGACAGAAGCAGGCGCTGCCAGAGCCTAGGCCAGGCCCACTATGGCCTCGGCCACGGAAAGGTCTCCGTGGGGAATCCCTTGGTCCAGTATCTCCGTGAGGGGATACCGGCCCGCTGAACACAGGTTGAGCTTCATCCCGGTGGACTCGAGATGAGCGAAGCAATCCCAGATAGGGACGAGGGCTATCGTCCATCGACTGACCTCAGAGGACTCCAAGTCTACTAGCCTGGAGAAAGGAGGAATCGCGGACCGGAAGAGTCTGCAAGAGCTGCCTCGGGCCTGAGCCACCCTCACCTGCCGAGGTCGATCGGAGTGAGGTAACAGACAGTCTATGGGGCAGGCCCTGAGGGCGACCGAGACTTCTTGATGAGCCCAAATAGCAGCTGTGGAAGTGGAGGTTCCACGGAATCAGTGGAGCAACTGGTTTGGCGAACAACCGGCCTGGGAACAGGCTCCTCGAGAATCGAGGGGTTGTTTGACGATCGGTGACAGCCATTTAATGGCCGGGAAGAAAGCGGACAGCGTCGACTTGTTCCAGTCAGAAGGAGATGTTGCCACATCGGGTCCTCGTATCGTCGGCGTAACTACGTCGAGCCTCCCCTCGTCAGAGGAGGAGGGGCCGAGGACAAGCGGAGTGCAGCTACAGCATGATGCCAAGACGAGACCGCCTATGACGAGGGATCGGCTGGACCTTGACAGAAGTCCGGAACCGAGACCCTCGGCTTTGCTGGAGCAGGGAGGGATGGGGAGACCAGCTCTCCCTCGGCTCGGAGGGTTCACCGAGGGCTCCGGAACCGAGGCACTGCCAAGCCACGGGATTCTCCATCAACCGGGACAGAGGATTCTCGGCTTCACCTGGCGACAACCCGTCCAACGGGTCGAGAAAAATCTCGACTGCGTGGACGGGAGTCTCGGTCAACTGACCTGACGGGGACACCATGAGACCAGTGGCCGAAGTCGATGGCTGACAACTCGGGGAGAGGGACCTTTCCCGCTCCCAAGAGCGTCGACGGAGGGACTTACCCTTGTCTTTCTTTTTGGACCGAGACAAAGGTCCAGCAGACGTTGGTCCCTCTCCCTTAGTGGAGAGGGACAGACAAAGCTCCTTAAAGGAAGCTGTATAAGAGGAACCCAGGGACAGCAGGATAAATGCCGCGGCCGAGGAAGATACGGCCCGCTCCGCCGCCTCCTCTTCGAGGGCGATCATCTACTCTAGCTGATCCGCCAAGCCCGCCGCCGCAGAAACCGCCGACCGGGCCTCTTTTGACTTCACCGGAGGAAAACGTTTCTCGGGACGCCCCAGTTGTAAATGGGCAGCATGGTCTTCGAGGACGTAGGCTGAGAAGGAAGAGCACAGGTCGCAAGCTAATAGCTTGGCAGAAGACACCAAGAGAAAGGACTGCTGTGTGACTGAACTTCTCTGCTGGGACTAAAGTAGAAGAACTTTTGCATTTGGACCTTTAATTTAGGGTAAAAAACTAACATACAAAACAAAAACAAAAAAAAGTGTGTGTTTGGGTTAACTGAACTGAATGGGTAACTGAAAAGTCATCTAGGTGTAAATCTCAGGTGACTGAAAGGACTTAACTGCTGTGAGGTTTAAATTACTTGTAGAAAGATCTGGTGAAGTAGGGGTGGCTTAGCTAGAAGGAAGCTACATTTAAAGACTGCCTTAGAAAGATTCTGCTAATAGCTTGGCAGAAGACACCAAGAGAAAGGACTGCTGTGTGACTGAACTTCTCTGCTGGGACTATATTGCCCTCCTTCCCTCTCCTCCACCCGCCCAGCCAAAGCTAGTTCTATTTTTATAGTCACAGGATTTGACTGACAACAGGAACTTCCTGTTTAGGGGCAGGAAGTGAGTGATCACAGAACCACCAAGGACCCACCATCCTAGAAGGGTAAGAGTAGCTCTCCGGCCCCCTCTAGCTGCTGGAGGTCTGCATCTGAACAAGTAAGTGGTCTACTGAGAAATATAGGATATTCTTGTTCTCAGAACAGGACAATCAGGAGCTTAAAGGCACACAGGCAGAAAGTAAGAGAGAGAGAGAGAAAAACAGACAAAGAGTAAGGATTGCAAACAGTTAAGGGGCCAGAAATAAGACATGATTGAGTGTGCAGTGCAGTGGCTGTGGAGCAGCAGTCTTCCGGGAGATGTCCTGGAGGATGCGGTGTTGTCCCATCTGCAGCACCTCTCTGGGCTGAGGAGGAGGTTGCTCATCTCAGGCTGAGTTGGCCAGGATTTGTGGGACCTCCTCTTCCATCCAGGGACCACCAGTGCCACTGCCGTTGCCTCAGAGGTTGCCAAGAAAGAGGAGCCGGTTGGACCACAGTGGGCTCAGGGAGGTGAGTGGTGGAACAGAGGCACATCTCTCCAGTTGTGCCTCCACAATTCCTATGCCATTCTGGCAAAGTGTGGTTCCTCTATGGAGGCACCTGCAGTGGAGACCAAGGAGGATGCTGGGAACCTCCACAAAGGAGACCCACAGGAGGGTGGCAGGGGACCCTGCAGGGGAAGGAAACAACTCCTGGTGGGGGACTCCATTGTTAGGAAGGTAGAACTGGGCAAGGAAGGGAGAGGGAGGTAGGTGCCTGCCTGGCGCCATGGCTTGAGGACAGGGAGCGAATCCTCAGGATTGCCAGAGCAGCTGCACAGGGAGGAGCTGGATGTCATTGTCCACCTAGGGACAAATGACCTGGCTAAGAAAGGATTAGAGAAGTGCAGGAAGAGTTTGTGGAATTGGGGAGGGCCTTAGTCAAGTAGCACGCACGGTAACCTTCTCGGAGGTGGTACCCATCTATGGCATAGGAGAGGCTAGGATGTTCCGCACCATGGGATTCAATCAGTGGTTGAAAAACTGGTGTGGCGCTCAGGGATTTGGCTTCATTGGGGACTGGGGGTCCACCTGGAGTGATGCAAGCCTATACTGGCATGATGGGCTGCATCTGTCCGGGAGGGGAACCAGGATCCTAGGTGATAGGTTTAAATGCTTCATTGGCAAGCTTTTAAACCAGCCAAGGGGAGGCACTGGAAAGGAGCAGGAAAATCCTAGCCCCCAAACAATCACGGTAGTAAGTGTGGCAAACACCAACATGGAGGTGTCGATAGGGAGAAGGGCAGGGGTAAATGGAGAAAGTGACAAAGGCAAGAAGGACAGAGATGGGGCAAAAGGGGTAAGGCCATCAGGAAATGGAGGGTAATGAGTACCAATGCCCGTAGTCTGGGCAACAAGCTCACTGAGCTGGTGGCCTTAATGGAAGAGGGATGCCTGGATATCGTAGCAGTCACAGAAACATGGTACACAGAGAACCATGACTGGGATGTTAACATACCAGGGTACATAACCTACAGGAGAGACAGGCAGGGGAGAAGAGGGGGAGGAGTAGCTCTCTATGTAAAGGAAGGGATAAAAGCAACTGAACAAAAGAGTAAACAGGGAGGAGAGGAGGCACTGTGGGTCACCTTGGAGACTGGAAAGGGCACCACAATCCGCACAGGGTTGTGTACAGACCCCATGTCAGGGGAAGGAATGGACAAGGATATGATGGAAGGCATTCTTAGAATGGCGAGAAAGGGAGATACTGTTGATGGGAGACCTGAATATGCCAGATGTTAACTGGAGCACATTTGCTGCAGCCACATCCAAGAGCAGGGCCATTCTTGATGCCCTACAGGTGGCAGGCATTAGACAGCTAGTTTCGAACCCACTGAGGGAGCAATCTGACCTCGTGACTCAAATCGGGGCAGTGAGAGGATCTCAGATCTAGAAGTAGGTTGCCATCTGGGGACAAGTGACCATCAAACAGTGTGGTTCACGCAACTCAGCTACAGAGTCAAGCCATACAAAAGTGAGGGTACTGGACTTTAGGAGGGCTGACTTTGGCAAGATGGAGAGTGCCTCAGAAAAGCACTAGCAAACAGGCTAGAAGGAGGTGGAGCAACAATGGGAATTATCAAAACTGCCATCACAGACGCAACAAGCCTTTGTGTGAAGCAAATAAACAAATCAAAACGAAAGAAAAGCCACTATGGTTCTCAAGAGAGGTGGCTGTGAAAGTCAGGAAGAAAAAGATAGCATTCCGAAGTATAAGGAAACACAGAAGGAGCAGGACAGAGAGCTGTACCAGTTAAGGCAGAAAGAAGCAGGAGGGAAGTCAGAATAGCAAAGGCCCAAACTGAGGAAAAGATAGCCAACTCAGTTAAGAAGGGGATAAAACCTTTTATAGGTACATCAGCAGCGAGAAAGACAAAGGAGGATAGTGAGGCTGAATAGAATGAACGGTGGGTGGGCAGAGGGGACAGTGAAAAGCAGGAATACTGAACGAATATTTCTGCTCAGTATTCACAAAAGAGGAGGGAAGTGCCTAATCCAATTAACAGAAGCACTCTTGATAGGGGCCGATCCCAGTCCTTTCACACAGAAGAAAGGGTTCTGCAAGAACTCCTAAAACTGAAGGTGGACAAAGCAATGGGTCCTGATGGAATTCACCCCAGAATTCTAAAGAATTAAGGAAGAAACTAGTGAAACCACTGGCTACTCTTTTAACAAATCATGGGAGGATGGTGTGGTACCCGAGGACTGGAGGAAGGCGGATGTGATTCCCTTCACAAAAGTGGGACCAAGACAGAGGCAGGAAACTACAGACCTGTCAGTCTGACCTCTGTGGTAGGGAAAGTGATGGAGTCACTTCTGAAGGAAAGAATAGTTGAGTACCTAGAGGTCAGTGGAGCACAGGATCCAGGCAGCATGGGTTCACAGCGGAAGGTCATGTCAGACGAATCTAATAGATTTCTTTGACTTTTTGACCAAAGTAGTAGACCAGGGAGGGGCTGTGGACATGGCCTACCTAGACTTTAGCAAGGCATTTGACACAGTCCCACACAAAGATTGATAGTCAAATTAACCAGCCTGGGAGTGGGTCCTAGGGTGGTAGCCTGGGTAAAACATTGGCTGGACAACAGGACACAGAAGGTAATTGTAAATGGAGTCCACTCTGAAGAAAGGGCGGTTACTAGTGGGGTACCTCAGGGTTCAGTATTGGGTCCAGTCCTTTTTAATGTCTTCATCAGTGACATTGCAGAGGGACTGGAAGGAAAAGTATGCCTTTTTGCAGATGACACAAAGATCTGCAACAGGGTTGATACACAAGGAGGCGTGGAAAGGATGAAAAGGGACTTGGCAAGGTTGGAGGAATGGTCAGACGTATGGCAGCTAGGATTCAATGCAAAAAAGTGCAAAATAATGCACCTGGGAAACAAGAACCCAGGGAAGAATACACAATGGGTGGGGAGCTAGTAACAACAAAACAGGAAAGGGACCTGGGGTAATCATATCAGATGACCTTAGGTTAGCAAGCAATGTGAGAAGGCAGTAGGGAGGGCCGGGGTATACTGGGATGTATAGGAGAGGCATCAGCAGCAGAAAACAGGAAGTTGTTATCCCTCTGTACAGACAGTTGGTGAGACCCCATCTGGAATACTGTGTCCAGCTCTGGAGACCCCATCTCTGCAAGGACATAGACAGGATAGAGGCAGTCCAGAGGAGGGCAACTAAATTGGTGCAGGGTCTGCAAGAGAAGCCGTATGAGGAGAGACTAAAGGAGCTTAATATGTATACCCTTGAGGAAAGAAGGAGAGGGGGACATGATAGAAACTTTCAAGTACCTCAAGGAATCAACAAAGTCCAAGAGGGTAGCATCTTTCAGAAAAGAGACTTGCAAGAACAAGGGACACAATTTAAAGATAGAAGGAGGGCGGTTCAGGGGCAATGTGAGGAAGTATTATTTCACAGAGAGAGTAGTGGATGCATGGAACAGCCTTCCTGAGGAAGTTGTGGGGTCTAAAACTGTGGGAGAATTCAAGAATGCATGGGACAGACATAAGGCAATTCTTGTGGGGGGCAGGAAGATAAAGGCTGTTGGTTAACTAGGATCTGCGGCCTATCCTGTAGGTAGGGAAATGGGCAGACTAGATGGGCCTAGCGGTCCTTATCTGCCGTCAAAGTCTATGTCTATCTATCAAGCCTACGGGTCGTGCTCAAGGCCTAAACAGCAGACACACGTGGAGTGCGGATCCGTCCGAAACATCTTCTGCCCGCAAGGGCATCTCCGAAAACCGGGAGTCGATTTGTCCATCGCAGCCGTGAGGGATAGAAGACCGAAGTCTAGAAATGCAAAATCGAAGAATTAGGAACCAGTCTTATACGCAGAGCGTTGAGGAGGGAACCTGAGCTTCCAAGCGGTAAGGAAGATCTGGCGTCATGGGGCGGAGCCGAGAGTTTTACCACCCGGGTGGTGAGAGAAGCCAGCTTGAAGACCTTCCGGCAAGATTTAAAGCGGCAAGGATACCTGCCAGACAGTGTGGATGAACAACATATCCATGTCCCTAGAATCAGCAATTTTCTTATGCATGTTCTACTATTTCCTCTCAGCATCTTTTTAAAATGGCGGTGACCGTGTGGTCATGATTGCGAGTGGAGGTCTTCACTCCCACTGTCAAGATGACAGTCAAGAGAAGACGAAATCTCGATACGCTGTGTAACACACAGCATCACACGCAACGAGGGAGACTTGTGCTTTACACATAGAGTGTTGTGCAAATTTTAAATAGGTTCTAACTTGGAGTTGGTCATTTCTGTGGACAAGCTCTCTCGTTATTTGGATACTTAATGAAGTGTGAACTGACAAAAAAGCAGAGGCTGTTTGAACTTTATGGTCACATTGTACTAGTTCAATTTATATTACGAAGAGATGTTAAACCAGTCATCTCCTTAATACTGTGGGTAGTTATACAAGGTTCCATGTTTTAGTGGTAAAAACCTTTTCTGTGCAAACTACTCTATATTGTTAAAGGCTCTGGAAGAGCACTTAGTGTAGTCTGTTCCTCGTAGAGATGAAAGGGAATATTCCTCAACTTCTACTAATTCAGTTTTGATGGACTTTACCAGTGCAATTAACCAGTTATAAAGGGGATTTGTCCATGGACGTGATTATACATACATTTCAATTGTTGTCCATGGTCATGCTGCCTATGGCTGTTCTTTATAGGGCATTTGTTTTGTCATAATACTGTATATATTTCCCCCACCATGCTTTAACAATGGGGGAGGAGAAAAGCATTTCTACAACTGTATTTCTTTTTGTTAAGCATAACTTACTTTGAACCAACCATTTGTAACTCTGTACATTCATTTTTATTTTAAATGAATAAAGAAAGTAAGTTAAAGGAAAAAAAAAAAAAAATTAGAAACAGGACTGCACAGTGGCCCAAGAAAAGCAAATAGTGAGTTTGAGAGCTAGTCCAGGAGCTTGCTGCCAGGCAGCCACGCTTCTAACAGCCCCACATTTAGGCGGGGAGAGATGCCGATGCCCATAATAACAATGACCCCTCACGGTGGATTAAGAGCTAGCACCTTCGCTGGTGACAAGCTGTGACGACAACACCGACACAGATGAGGCTGGATATGACTAAGTGGTGCATCAAAGGAGGAGGAAGGTGTGTGAGCTATATGCAAGCAATAATAAATGATAGGATGTGCGGTTATAAGGGAATAATGTACAGCTATGTGGTTCTTGGGTACAAGGCATAGAAGAGTGCTGCAACCATCAGAGAAGTGCATCATTCCCTTTTGACCACACACCCTGAAATGCTTAATCCCAATTATAAAATGGGCTTTTATTTATTTTAAAAAATATGTAGTTCAAGCGAGATGTGCAGTTGTGAGAAGTCAATGGTCATGTGAAGTGTTTTGACCAATGAGGTTACAGAACATTCATAGCACATTTTATAGAAGAGAAAAATACCCCGACAGCACAGTATGCCAGCAGCACTCTCACACCCCACCCAACACTGCCTCAGCCACCAGATGAGGACCTCTGAGGGTGTGAGATCCCAACGACTGCACATGGAGGGCAAGCAACAGAGTAACTAGCCGAGGTTAGTGGTGATGGAATTAGGAGATGGCCTACTAAAAAGGAGGAGGGTGAGAGTGCTGGTCAGGGATGGGGTGGGGAAGGAGACAGGATGAAGAGCAAAATGTAGAACCAAGAAAACGGCTTACCATTCACTCATTAAAATTTGCTGAAGTCCTGTATTATCTGACCAGGGGATACTCTTACCAGCAATCCTCCTATCTGCTCCAATGCGAGGGAAGACTTGAAGCCATGGCAAATATGGGTGAATCCAGTATACGAGACTCTGCTGGAATGCACAACGGAGTTCTGTGCAAGATTTGGGTTCCTGGGTTACAAAAAGACAAAGATCATTGGGAGTAGGAGCTTCAGTTTCACATTCAAGTGTGAATGATGCATTAAAAATTTATTTTCCAGGAACCACCTTTACCGTCTTTCAACCAACCACCTAACTTACTCAGCCTGATTGTCAGGAGCAAACTTATACCAGACCAAAAATTACCTAACACTAAGAGGTACTAAACCCTACAGTATTTTCTAAATGCAAAACGTGAGCACATTTCCACTGCATACTTTATTAAAGCCCCCTAATTCAAGATACAGGGAAGTTATACATGTGGATTCCAGAATGTGGTCGATTACATCCAGTGCAACAAGTGTCCATGTAGAAGTTATGGGGGGGGGAAACCAGGCAACCCCTTCTAACCCAAAGAAACTTGCACAGGAACACCATAAAGGAGAAAATGACAAACATCACTGGGACAGCACTTCTCTCAACCTGATCACTGCATCGGACCTCTCTGTCCTGGTTCTCAAAGTATACTTTAAACATATGCAAGAAAGGCACGTTTCTGAGCTTATTCATCTTCTGGACACCAAAAATAATGGCCTAAATGTAGACCTCTGTTTCATGATCCATTACAAATGTTAAATGACAGCTGCCTTTTTCTTGCTTCAGATGCACACACATTCCCTTTGTATATACAAGGGATATGGCACAGCACCACTGGAAATATCACTGACCCCCCCCCCACCACCACCACCCAGAGTGCTGTTTGACCTTATGGCTCACAAGATCAAACTGCACGAGGGAAAATATCAATGATATTTCCTGTGGGGCCATGGCATATTGCATTTACGTAATGCCTGGTTTTACATTTAGTCGGTTTGTTTTTTTGTTATATTTATGTGTGTTGAAGCATTTTTATTCCAGTGACTGTGTTGATGGTAGTAGGTAGGTAGGGATGCTAGCATGGTTGCTAGGGTCCGTACATGCTTCTGTTGCCGAATGCAACATTTCATGTGTTGCGCTGTTTTGCGGGCAGGCTGAATAGTTTTCTGTACATGGCGGCAGCAGCTCTCGGTCGGTGAGGGAGCTGGGTTTTGGTGCTGTACAATTGTTTATTTTACAGCTGGGTATGGTTTCCTGTGATTATATTTGTTGTCTGGTTGATCCTGCTTTCCATTATCAGCGGCCCCTTCACCCACCAGAGGAGGACGTTACTGGCTGGCGGAGGCACTGTGAGGCGGCTGGACGCAGACAGTGGAAGTCAAGTCTGAGAAGGGAGGGAGGTGTTCGCTGCACTGTTATCAGTTTTCAGTAGGGTGTGAGGTTTTTCCTTAAAGTAAACAAGTTACACTTTTGCTGTGGAAAAAAAACAAACAAAAAAAAGGAACCTCTCAGTGTGAATACCGGTTTCACATTGAAGAGGTTCAAGGTTGCAGGCAGTGTATGGGTCAAGTTGAAGCTGTAATGTGGGTCGGTTTAAGTGCAGTTTGTGCCCT
Organism: Neoceratodus forsteri; assembly: GCA_016271365.2. Classification (NCBI taxonomy): domain Eukaryota; kingdom Metazoa; phylum Chordata; order Ceratodontiformes; family Ceratodontidae; genus Neoceratodus; species Neoceratodus forsteri. Next base: position 732,866,700 of record CM057459.1, read on the forward strand.
AGTGTGCCCTGGTTAACTGCAGATAGTGCCTCTTGTGGACCTACTGTGAGGATATCACCTACAGTGAGGATAAATAGGGGATATGCGATAGGGGCTGTGGGATAAAGTATTTATTTTCACGAGTCCTTGGTGACCTCAGGTAACCTCACAAGTGGCGGAGCGGAGCCACGAGTGATTTACCTGAGGTCACCAGGGGACTCGTGAAAATAAATTGTTTATACCACAGTCCCCCCATCGCATGTCCGATTTATGCAACAGGCAAAGGTTTGGACAGTTGCAGTAAAATTATTTTTTTTTAATTGTCTTTCTTGGTTTAAAAAAAAAAAAAATGAGAATGTAGTGGACTTCTTAGTCACGTTCCTACGCTGGTCCTATGTAGGGGTTGTCTTGGATACTCCAGTGTCATGACGTTGTAACGTGATTGGTGAAGCGAGTCTCTCCAGAATATTAAAAAAAAAATGGTGGCTGGTGTTAGTGAGGGACATTCTGCGGTTGAAGGAGTCAGTTTGTTTGCTTTTTTTTTTTGTAAAATTGAAAGTATATATATATATATATTTTTTTTTGCATTATTTATTTATCCCCCTATGAGCCCCGGAGCTGCCTCTCCTTGAGACCTGCCATGTCCCAGACATTCCCCTACTATCCCCCTTCAAACCACCTACCTCACATCTGCAGCTTTCCATGGGGTAGCCCGGTGTAACCCTTAACCACTCCTCCGAGGGGGAAGGCACCAGCACACTATTCCGCTCGGCCCCAGGAGCTGCTGAGGTATTCTGTGGCTCTCATGGAGTCTTTGGAGGTGCCCGAGACCAGCAGCCGTCATCCGGCTAACTTCCACAATGTTTTTTCCGCTTTTCTTGTACCCTCTTTGCGTCGCTTCTTGCAGTGCCTCCAATCTCCATTGGGGGTCACTGCGTGAGCGAGCACAGTCCCTAACCCACCCCAGGATAGGAGAGCAGTCCATCAGACACACGATCCTATCCTCCCCCCGACAACCCGAGTCTGTTCCCTAACCCGGGTCGCCGGTTTGGGTCAAAGGTAAGGCGCCAGTACCTCAACCCTCTACGCCACCGGGCCGGCCGATTAAAAGTATTTGTGAAGCAGTATGAAGAGGGAGTGGGGAAGTAGTCATCTTGTCATGGTTGGTGCACGTTCCAAGAAGTAGCCAGAAGGATTGGGGATGTAGCGATTATTGCAGTTGAACTGGAAATATGTGGTGTCGGAAGCACTGGAAAGAGTGGAAACTGCAAAAGCAGCAGAGGATGAGGGGTGAGTGTGAAATTGTATTTTGGCCATTTGATATGATAGAAAACGAAGGCAACAATTCATTTTTGAAAGGTTTTCTTTCAGATTTGTGGACTGTGATTACTGAATGTGCCGAGTGGTAGGGAGAGAGGAGCGAAAATGAATTACAGGCGTGTTGGATCAGTGAGGTGTGGCATTTCTTGGGACTGGAGTCTGTTACAAGAGAAACTAACAATGTTTTTGTGTATGCAGCTGGTTCTTGTGTGGATTTGGGAGGAAAGACAGGAGAGTACATTTGTCAGTTGTAAAGAAAGTAAACGGGGACAGCAGATGTGGAACATTTTGTTATAGCTGTAGGGGAAAGTGAAAGTTGCAAAGCAGTGCAGACAGTGGAGATTTTGACTGACAGTTTGCATTTATCCCACATATGTGGGATAAATAATGGGTGCTGAGATTTATCCCACATATGTGAAGATAAATAGATTTTGGCTTCACACCTATTGCATAATCGCGATATTCTCACTGCAGGTCACATGGCAGTGAAAATATTGGCAATATCTACCCTTGGATATTCTCCCAGTCATTACATAAATTTATATACATTTTTACTTCTACTATATTTTTAGTGTGCCTTACACATTAACAGGGTTTTATTTATATGTTTATCATACTTTTTATCTACTGTATTCTTAAAAGTGTGCATGTTTATGCAGCAGATATATACACATGTATACGTTTTCATTCTCTTTCATCACCCCCCCACACTCCATTCTCATTCCCTCTCCCTCTCTCTCTCTCTCCCTCCCACGCCCCGTGTCTCTCTCTGGTCACACACCCCACACTCCATTTCCTCAGACTTTTAACACCTCCTAAAAGCAGTCCTGACTTCACATCTATAACTCTTTCTTATCAGTTGATTGCTCTAGCCACAGTACTAAACCTTGCTTTCTGTAGAATTAATGGACACTTGAAGAAAGGCACTGTGTAGCCTGAAAGCTTGTGTTATGAAAATGTCTTGTTGGTCCAATCACCTACTTTGTTCATTTTTTTGTGCAAGGATCAATACAGCTACAAACAATTCTCTACATTAACTATTTCAATCCTGTCCCCCCCCCATCCCCTTCTGACCACCAGTGAGTACAAGTTGTGGCTTTCCCCGACTCTGCTAATAGGTTTTCCCCTGTTGGCCCTGTACCATCTTGGTCGCCCATTTCTGCACAGATTCCAACCTGTTTATGTTCGTCAAATGAAGTTTTCCAAACTGCACAGTTTTCCAGGTGTGGCCTTACAAGGGGATCGTACAGGAGCAAGATAACCTTTTCCAACCTACTTCTGAGCCTACTATCTATGCATCCCAGCATTCTGTTCACCTTCCTCACTGCTTTACTGAATTGCACAGATGTTTAAAGGTTGTCTGAGATCACCAACCACAGATTTCTTTCCTCCTTGGTCACCATGACTGTCAACCCCCCCAGCCTGCACTCAACTCCTGGATTTTTGTTTCCCACATGCATAACCTTGCACTTTGTGGCACTGAGGCCTAGCTGCCAGATCCCGGACTGACTTTCAAGTCTCTACAGGTCTTCCCTAATGTCTCTGATCCCTTCCTCTTAGTAAACCCTGTCCCAGAGTTTGGCATCATCTGCAAAAAGGCAGATTTTACCCTTGATGTCGGCTCCAATTTACGCAGCTAAGGTATGTGGGAACATGACTGCCACCAGAAGATGTACAGTAGCACCGCTCCTCTCCCCTATTTGTTTTCCATGCCCTGACCCTTTTCACACTGTAGCTTTACCCCGACCTATTCTCTAAACTATGCAATGCCCTCCCCAAACGTAATACTCTTCCTCCCCCTCTGGCTCTGCCCCCTTCCTCTTTCTACTCTCCCTTCTCCTTACCCTTTCCTGCTGCATAGGTTCCTTTCGCAGTTAACGTACATAGGTTTTTGTACCATAATATGCATGCTATTTTCATCTAAGATATGTGCACTTTCTCCTTGTTTACATTAGCATTATTGCATGGTATGAATACTAATTTGTTGTAATACTATATATCCCTGTCCTGTACCTATTATGTATTTACTTTTTTTTTTTTTAATTACTGTGTTGTTGGACTCCCAATTGTCACATTGTATATACTGTTGCCTGTACTTATATATGTGAATGCCCGGGCTCATCTTGTAAATGAGTTCTTCTCAATGATGCTCACCTGGATATATAAAGACTGATTGATTGAAATGAAAAGGACAGCTTGAGAGCTGGAGATAAGGAATGAAAAGAACAGGATACTTGAACTGTGGTTCTGCTACTAGTATTAAGTTCACATCCACACTTAAGCAATCTTCCATGGAGCATACACTGTCACCAGAAAAGTCTTCAAGCTGGACTCCTCCTAATACCCAGTCATGTAGTCCTCCAACTCTAACCCCACTGTTTTTAGATCTATAAGATGGAAACCGATACTGACACACTGGGTTGAGATTATAGCAACCCAAAAGGCAGTCTTCCATAATAAATGCGACATGTGTTCATAGGTTCAAACAACTTTCCCATAAGCCAGGTTAGCACAAGCGGTAAGTCCCAGGGTAGAGGTGGTTTGTGCCAAATGGTACAGCTCTATGAAAAAGTGGTTGACCACTGTCTCCTGGACCACCACTGGAACATCCACAATGGAGCAGTAGGGAAACCGCAAATAATCCAAATCAATATACACACACACACGGCCCGCAAACACCCCAGTGCTTCACTTATAGATGCTTCCTCCCCTTCCAGCACTGTGAATGGCCTCGAATGTGTCATGAAAATTCCTTATCAGAAAAAAACGGCAAGACCACGGACTAAGCCCTATAGCGGCTGTCATGTAAAAAATATATATACACACACACACACACACACACACACACACACACGGTCTTATTGGGGAACTAAAAAAATTTCCCTAATTCTTTAGAGATGGTCAGTAAAGGAAGCTGGACCCCAGATCCCCTTCGGGAGGGAAGGCAGAGAAACTCTAGTCTCAAACAGAAACTGCAGCCCAGAACGACCAGGCAGAATGGTATTTAAGCAATGAGGCATGACTGGGCATTGATGGTACTAGGTTTTCCCCATGGTCAGGGTCATAGTGAGGCACGAGGCAAAGTCGAATGCCTTCAGCCCACTGACCGCAGAGGAAACTAGTACCACCAACATCTCCAGAGTGTCTTATTGCTTATATAAGATGGGCCCACAGGCAACTTTTAAACATGAACATGAAGAGTTTTCAAAGTCACAAAAAATATAATAAAATGTGGCTAAATAATGTAAATTATACAATGGGGTATGAAAATCCTGTAACCTCATTGGTCAAAACACATCACATCACATGATCGTGATAAATCATCCAGTATACCCACTGTAAAAGTTTTATATCACTATAAAAACAAAAAACAAGTTGAACATTGTATAATAGCAATATACCATGACATAGAGTGGGTGTATGGGTGGATTTACCATTTCTGGTGTGGTAAATCCACCAATATACCCACTCCTGTCATAGTATATTGCTTAAATAGTCCCTCAGATGTTTTTCACCTGTCAATCATCTGTCTTTTTTCCACATTCAGTACATTGTGTGACTGTTTACCAGAGAAGAGCAGAATTCAAAGCTCTTCATAATTCCAGCAGAAGAATGCCACCCCTACAGACACACACACGGAATGGTAACATGAAAAAATGAATTCAAAATTCTTCAAAATTCCACTGATACACACACACACACACACACACACACACACACACACACCTCAGGTGGAGCCATAACCTCAGTTTCATTTGTTGCCAGGTAAGGGAGCAGGGAGTTCTCTGGCACACTGGCTAGGATAGGAGGGGGATTTTTCATAATTATCAAAGAAACACCAGCAATACGTCTGGCCAGGTGGTGGTAAAGGTTGAGGTGCTGGACGCCATACCTTGTGCTACATCAGTGACCCATGTTCGGAACAGGCCTGGGTTGTCGTGGGTCATCCAGAGCTGAATTGAGCTGTCTAACAGCCACTCTCCTCTTCTAGGGTGGGCTCTAGGTGCCACTTCACTGGAAAGCGACGTGGGGAGGTGAGGACACTGTTAGGCGCTTGGCAGGAGCCATGTTCTCAGCATGGCTCCATGCCTGAGCTACAGCCCTTTGCACTGGCATCTTCAAGGAGAGGGGGCTCGGGATTCCGTAGCTACACTAATAATCACTGGACAAAAATCTACATCTCCCTGTGTGATTCCCCCGAAAAGGTGGGCCAGAGCTTCAGATGGTCGGTATGCCCCCACAGAGCCCTGCTAGCAGTGGGGATAAAACATACGTATTGCCAGCCCACACGAGCAACGTGTTGATTTCGCTATGACCATGGACCCAGGTTCGAACGAGCCCGGGAGCTGGAGGGCCAGGGCGGGGAAGGGGACTGGAGCGCCCAAGGACTGCTCTTCCTCTGGGGGAGGGGCACCAGAGCTCAGCGCTTGTCTGACCCCAGGTGGAGACCTGAGGTATAGCAAGCCCGATGCTCCAACAGAGGGCGGCGTGCTAGACGTCGGTGCTCTGACGTCCAGGGACCTAGCACGTCGAGAGAACATCAGGAAAAATCCTTGCAGCCTCCCGGTAGATGGAGCACCAGGCCCCAACCTTCAATGCCCCTACCTGCCCGGAAACAGCGTGCCGACGAAACACAGAAGAAACGTCGGGGTGCAAGGCCTCCCACCCCATACCCGCCTGGGGGGTAAACCAAGGCTCCATGAGGCACGGACTGCACTGGTCACCAGGTAGGTGAGCGAGGGCTGACAAGGCCGTAGGTGACTCCCGAAGAGGGGGAGAGCTGCGGGGGAGCATAAAGAGAAAGTTAAAAAAAAAAATAAATAATACATATTAAGTGTGGAAAATGCTAGTGGCATAGAGAGGAAGAGAGAGAGACAGCAAGGCAGCCCAGAAGAGGACAGAGGGATAAAGAAATGGCAGATATAGGGATGGGGATGGAGGCAGGCCAGGGTGGAAGTGTACGGAAATCAAAACAGCCACAGAAGGGTTATGGAAGCATCCTCGGAGTTAGTAAACACAAAATCAGTGACAGTATATGGGGACTCAATTATAAAGGGAACCTGATGGTTGAGAAAGGGGGTGCCATTTAAGGGAAGATCCATTTTTTGTGATCCAGGAATGGAGGCGAGCAGGGCACTTCAGATAATCAAGGAAAGCATTAGGTTAATTGGAGGCAAGCCACACCTAATCCTACACTTTGGAACAAATGACCTGGCTGGGGAGGAGGTGCAGAGAAGATTCATGGAGCTAGCAGGGGGATGTAAAGGGATAGTCATTGCTTTTTCAGAAGTTCTGCCAGTGCACTGTTCCAGCATGGCTAGACAGCTGAGAATCAAGGATTTTAACCACTGGCTGAGGCAGTGATGCATAAGGGAAGGTTACAATTCTCTAGGAGATTGGAGATGCACGTGGGTGGACGAGCACCTGTATGCAAGGGGCAGGCTGCATATAAATGACGAGGGGGCTAGATTGCTAAGGGAGAAACTACAGGGATACAGACTGAATACTGGGGGATGTTTTAAACTAGAAGAAGAGGGGGGTGAAGCTAAGGGTGTTCCGGGAAAGGTGGTTGGTGAAACTTACCAAACTCACTCCCCTGAAACTGGGGACAGGAAATGCTAGCAGCAAGGAGAGGGGGGGGGGTGGAAGGGACTTCTGGCAAACGCCAGGAGTCTGGGAAATAAGATGGGGGACCTGTAGGCGGTTGTGGGGGCAGACGGCCTAGATCTAATAGCAGTTACTGAGACATGGTGGACAGAAAACCACAGTTGGAAGGTGGTAATACCGAGGTACAGTTTCTACAGGAGAGACAGGAAAGGAAAAAGTGGGGTAGCCTGTATGTGAGAGATGGGATAAGGGCAACGGTGAGTGGAGATGGGCAAGGATCAGTGGAGATCCTATGGGTCACACTAAGTAAGAGGATGGTGGAAGACAGTAAAACTAGGGGTGGTTTATAGACCACCAAATCAAGGGGAAGAAGCGGATAGGAAGATACAGGGAATGGCCAGCACAGAGGATATTGTGGTAGTGGGAGAGCTAAATCTTCCAGATGTAGACTGGGAAATTCCGACAGCATCATCAGAAAGGTGCAGGGAGCTGTTGAGAATCCCTGCGGGAGGTCTTCATTCACCAACTGGTCAAAGAACCAAGTAGGGGAGGGGCCATACTGGACCTGCTTATGACAAATGGAGATAGTGTGGGGGAGGTAGAGATTGGAGAAAACTTGGGTGATAGTGACCACAGGATGGTAAGGTTTAGCCTTTGGACTGGGTCAGTTAAGAGCAGATCAACCACTAGGGTACTGGACTTCAGAAAAGCAGAATTTCGGAAGATGAAAAATTGTGTGAAAGAAACTGGAGGGGAAGGAAAACCTGAAAGACGTAGAAGAATGTGGTGGGGGGGGGGATTTGCAAGTGACAGAGCAATGTGTCAGGCGAGTGAGCAAAATAAGAAAGTTAGGAAACCACTTTGGTTCACAACAGAAGTGAGGGAAGCAGTTAGGAAGAAAAATAAGGCGTTCAGGGCATACAAAGCCTCCCAGGAGCTAGCAGATAAAGAAACTTACAGGGAGATTGAAGGAAGCTGGAAAATAGTCAGAAAGGCTAAGGCGGAAACAGAGAAGAAAATAGCGAGAGGTGCGAAATGGGGTGATACAAGGTTTTTCAGGTGTGTGAGTGACCGAAGGAAAGGCACAAGGGGATCATGAAGCTAAGGGGGAAGGGGCAACTATGGTAGAGGGGGAAGAGGAAAAGGCAAATCTGAACAATTATTTCACCTCAGTTTTCACAGTTGAGGAGGGGGGAGGGCCAGAGCTAATAAGCAAGGGAAGGGTAGGCACAGTTGGACACCAGCCCCTTTATGGAGGATAGGGTACTGGAGGAACTAGAAAAACTGAATGGACAAAGCAATGGGACCACATGTAATCCACCCAAGGGTGCTCAAGGAGCTAAGGCAGGAACTGGCAGCACCACTCACAAGGTTATTCAATTTGTCACTGGACACGGGGAGGATCCCGGAGGATTGGAAAAGGGCTGATATGGTGCCATTACACAAGGGGGAAGGGGTGGAAGGGAGGAGCCGGGAAACTACTGCCAGGTGAGCCTTACCCCCATAGTGGGAAAGCTAATGAAGGCACTTATAAACGAAAAGCTGGTGCAATGTCTAGAAGAGGAGGGCCTCATAGATGACAACCAACATGGATTCACAGGAGGAAGGTCTTGTCAGATCAACCTGACAGGCGGTGGCCTATCCTTTGGCTTTTCTATTTAACCTTTCCCTCGACATACAGAAGAATTCCCTAGTGCCTGGAAACAGTCAAAAATAGTGCCAGTCTTTAAAGGGTGAAACAAGTCAGAGCCTGGCAATTATCGCCCTATCTTTCTTTTGTCCCAGGTTTCAAAGATCTTTTGAAAAACTTGTGGCTACTCAGATTGCTAGGATCCTGGAGTCCTAAAGCTTACTGAACAACATGCATTCAAGATTCAGGAAATCTTATAGTACTATTTCTGCTTTGGTCAAGGTTACCAGGGATATTCAGGCTGCCCTGGATGGAAGGTCACTGGTAGGTGCACTTTTTATTGACCTATCTAAGGCTTTTGACACCTTGACTCACGGTCTCCTCCTATCCAGGCTGGCAGGTCCGGGACTGGTGGGGCCTAGTCTTCATTGGCTCTCTTCATACTTAGATGGTAGAATTCAAATGGTGTCTTTGGAGGGTTGGACATCAAGTTTTGCTCCTGTTGGATCGGGGGTCTTCAGGGTCCATCCTGGGACCCTTATTGTTTAACATTTATGTTAACGGATTAAGTTTTACAGAGCCACCTATTCTTTTTCATCTGTATGCTGATGATACCATTATCTGTACTTCAGATCTCATAGTAAAAATCCAAGATAAGCTATAAAAGGCTTTTAATGAGTTGCAATTTTTTCTTAAAAACACAGCCGTTTAATTTTAAAACACAGTCATCATCGTTTCACTGGTCACAGAATGTTCAGGAGCATTTGACTCTGAGGGTGGATACCCTGGAGGGATCCCCGAACCAACAGGTCCAGTTTTACAAATATTTAGGCTTACGGTTTGATGTGACCCTAAATTGGGGAATTCACATAGATAACAATTAAAAATGTAGGGAAAAAACTTGGAGCCCTGTATAGGGTTAGACATTGTATGGGCCCTGAAGTAAGAGGGAGGGTTGTTAACTCGATGATTATGCCTATGTTTTTCTATGGAGATTTTATTTATGCTAGTGGCATAGAGAGTGATCTGGAGAGACTGGAGGTGTGTCATGATAGATTTACCAGATATATTTTGAATGTTCAACATACTACACATAAGTGTTTTCTGTTTAATCAATTGGAATGGTTGAAACTTTCGGAATATTGACAGGAACATTTACTGGCATTCATGTACAAATGCTGGTTGGGCGACATACCTTCGTATACAGCTGTAGGGGTGACAAAACGGAATAAATTGAACTCATTAAGATCAGCAAATGTCCCAGATTTTGAAATCCCAAAATGTAATCTAGAAAAAGGTTGGCAATCAGTTATTTACAGGGGGTCCCTCCTGTGGAACAAATTACCAGTAAATACTGAAAGTTTTAAGGGCAGGAACCTGTGGACAGGGATTAAGACTTCGTATAAGAAGGCTGCCATTAGTACTCGATCATGTTGTTCTATTTGATGCCCCTGAAATCCTATTTTTATGTCCTCCCTCTTTTTTTTAAACTTTGCCTGAAACCCGGACTGGGTGATTTATTTTATCTGTATTTATAGACTGATTGTATGTCTCCATTTATTGTTCTCTGTGTTATTTCTCGTACTTGTGATTAATCACTGTTGCAATTTTTGAGATCTCATAAATAAGCAAATGCTCAATCGAGTTAATTCGATTTCATATAATTTTGTATGCTCATATAATTGTGTATGCGTATCAATTTTTTGAATAAAATAAGAAATGAAATGACTGAATTCTCTGACGGAGTAACTGCGATATGGGATTGGGGGTGGCCTACCAGAACTTCCGAAAGGCCTTTCACACCGTCCCCTACAGGAGGCCGATAAGCAAACTGGGTGGCTTAGGGATGGGGAGCAAGATCACAAAGTGGGCAGAAAATTGGTTGGAAGGGAGGACTCAGAGGGTGGTAGTAAATGGAGTGCACTCAAAAGGAGGAGGAGTGACGAGTGGGGGTTCCCCAGGGGTCCGTGCTGGGTCCCATACTGTTCAACATCTACACTGGGGACATTTCGGAGGGCCTAAATGGGAAGGTGCATCTGTTCGCAGACGACACGAAGATCTGTAATACCAGACACACCAGGAGGGGTGGAGAGAATGAGGGAGGATCTGGCCAGGCTGGAGGAGTGGTCAGCAAAGTGGCAACTACAATTCAACGCAAAAAGTGCAAAGTTATGCACATAGGGCGTAGAAATCCAAGGGCTAAATACTGGCTGGGGGGGGGGACTGAAAGAAATAGAGCAGGAAAGGGACCTGGGGATCACAATTTGGGATAACATGAAGGCTCGGAGCCAGTGTGACAGGGCAACTGGGAGAGCAAACAGAATGCTGGCATGTATAGGAAGGGGATTCACGAGAAGGGAGGTGATCATGCCACTATACAACACAAAGGTCAGACCACAGCTAGAATTCAGGGTCCAGTTCTACAGGTCACACTTACAAGGAGACAGGGACAGGCTGGAGAAGGTCCCGAGAAGTGAACCAAGATAGTGCAAGGGCTACACGAGAGGTCATACGAGAAACAGCTGGAAGAACCAAACCTGTACACACTGGAGAAGGGGGGGGAACATGGTAGAAACTTTCAAATATGTGAAGGGAAGAAACAGAGTGAGGGTGGGTAGCACCTTCAAGATGAGCGAGAATAAATCCACTAAGGGCATGCACTCAAACTGGAGAGGGGTAAATTTAGAGAGGTTAGGGGAAAGTTCTTCACTGAGAGGGTAGTGGGGCCACGGAACAGGCTACCAGAATGGGTTGTGGGGGTAGATTCGGTGGACAAATTCAAGAGAGCTTAGGACACCCACATGAGGCTAAATACGAGAGACAGAGTAAAGAAATGGAGGGTGTAAGATTAGTTAGTGAGGGGGGGGTATATCGGGCAGACTGGATGAGCCATGGGGTCCTTTTCTGCTGGCAAATTTCCAGGATTTAAAAAAAAAAAAAAAAAAACACACCAGCAATGGAAACTCTGAATAGTACCTTATTTTTACATTTGTGTACATATGTTAAGGAGGGACTTGAGTGTAAATAACATCACATTATTTACTTAATTTAAATAGGCTTGTATCAGAAAGAAAGTTAAATCATTAAAACATGGCCAAGAATGTGCCTAAGTGATCAAAGAGAGCAACAGGCTACTGGTTTGTATTACGAGGAATTTTGTAAGCAGGGACAGAAAGGCGATTACGTCTTTATAAAGGTTCATAGACTGCATCTAGAATACAGTGGTCAATTTTGGAGCCCTCAGAACAGATACTGTTAGACTGGAAGCGGTTCAACAGAGAGCAACCAGGATGGGTAAGGAGCTGACAGGGAAAAAAGTACAGTTACGCGAGAACTTACCATAACAATAGCTCTTCAAGAGGAGCTCTTGCAGCAGGTTACACCATAAGGACTGAAGCCAGCAGGTACCAGGACCCTACAGAAAACTTCTAGCTAGCAGTCTATAGCAGGGGACCGCCCCTGCATCCCCTGTGGTATAAAAGGGGCAGTCCCCCAGCACCACCTCAGTTCTGTTGCCGGAGACCCCGGCAAGCATAAATAACATAGAAGAGAGGCATTCCTCTAAAACCAAAGAAAAAAGATGAAGAAGCAGTCACCAGGGGGATGGAGGGAGGGAAAGCAGCACCTGCTGCAAGGGCTCCTCTCTAAGATCTACTCTTACAGTAAGTTCTTAAGTAACTGTACTATCTCACTTCAAGGGGGCTCTTGCAGCAGGTTACACCATAAGGACCGAGTTCCAAGCAGTGAGCGGACTGACCTCGGTCAGCTGGGAGGAGGCAGAGGTCAGAGTAAAGATCTCAAGAGAGCAGACCCTGCAGGACAGCCAGTCAAAAATCTGCCCTGCGCCTAGCGGTAATGTCCAGACTGCAATACCGGATGAAAGTATGGACAGAACTCCAAGTGGTCACTGCACAGATGTCAGCAATGGACACATTTCTGAAGGATGCAAATGACACAGCTACACCCCTGGTAGAATGCCCTTTAACCGGGCCCAGTAAAGGCTGGTCATATTAGCTCTAGTAATAAACAATGCAATTGACTAACCATTTGGACAAACATTGTTTAGAAACTGAAGCCCCTTCTTTCTTCGGGGGGGGGGAGCGAAAGAGAAACCGATCAGTTTTTCTGACGGTCGGGTACAGTCCAAATAATAAAGCACCCAGTGGACATCCACAGTATGTAGTAAAACCTCCCACTCCTTGATTCAAACACTCTGGGTAATGCACAGGAAGGTGGATGTCTTGATTCAGGGTAAACTCCGTCACTACCTTAGGAAGAAACCTAGGATTGATTCTCAAGGACACCCTGTCCTTGTGAAAAACTAAGTTAGGCTCTTTGCACATCAGAACCTGAAGTTCCGAAATCCTTTGAGCAGAAGTAACAGCAACTAAAAATAAGGCTTTCCACAACAGAAAGCAAAGCTCACAACTTGCAGCAGGCTCAAAGTGAGGAAAAGTACAGTTATGTAAGAACTTATACCGTAACAGTAGATCTTCGAGAGAGGCTCTTGCAGTAGGTAATAAAACATATAGGACTGACCCGGCAGGCGTCAGGACCCCATGGAAAAATTTCTAGCTAGCAGTCTCTGGGGGGGACCGCCCCCACGTCAGGTGACCAACGCCAGGTTAACGACTGTATAAAGGGAAGTCCCTCACACACGCTCAACTTTTTCCTCGCCAAAGGCCAAAAAGGCAAGACGAGAGAGAAGCTTAATATTTCCCTTCGTGGAAAAGGAACTGAAAAGTTGAGGAGGATGGAGAGTGGAGGCATTACCTACTGCAAGAGCCTCTCTCGAAGATCTAGTGTTACGGTAAGTTCTTATGTAACTGTACTATCTTACTTCGAGAGGGCTCTTGCAGTAGGTAATTACATATAGGACTGAATCCCAAGCAGTCTGGAAAAAAGGAAACGTACTCGGGAGGAGGAAGAAAACTAACCAACAAGTGGAACCTCTGGCTGAACAGGTCTTATGAAGAAGACCCTGGAGTACAGCCAACCCGAAGCCTGCTCTACGTCGAGAGACAATATCCAAACTGCAGTGTTTCGTAAAGGTATGGACAGAAGTCCAAGTCGCGGCTGCACAGATGTCTGCCGCTGACACATTCTTGAAACAAGCCACAGAGGTGGCTACTCCTCTGGTGGAGTGACCTTTGACTTGACCCAGCGGGGTCTTGTGGTACTTGTCGTAACAAAAGGTGATACAATGAGCCAACCATTTAGATAGGCATTGCTTGGAAACTGCATTGCCCTCTCTTTTGTGAGTAAGAGACAAAAAAAGCTGATCCGACTTTCTGAGATCCTTAGTCCTAGTGGTATAGTATATCTCAGTATTCTGTGAACATCCAAAGTATGCAAGAGGTACTCCCCTTGATTGGAGTGTTGCATAGAGAAAGCTGTTAGCTCAATGGATCGATTCAGCATAGATTCCGCCACCACCTTAGGGAGAAACATAGGGTTGGTGCGCAGAGCCACACATTCCATGTGAAAAATCAAATATGGGATTTTGCACATCAGGGCCTGAAGCTCGGAAATGCGTTGAGCTGAAGTAATGGCCACTAGGGGGAGAGAGTCTTCCAAGAGAGGAATTTCAAGTCTGCTGAGGCTGCCGGTTCGAAAGAAAGCAGAGTAAGCTTCTCCAGAACAAAGTTCAGATCCCAAGGAGGAGCAGGAATGCAGATGGGGGGTCTCAAATGAAGAACCCCTCTGAGGAAAGTGTCAGAGACTTCCAACTAAGCAAAAGTCCTGTCTCCAAAAGGGACATGGTAGGCAGACATTGCTGCCATGTGGACCTTCAAAGAGGAATGGCTGAGACCCAGGTCAAAGAGATGACACATGTAGTCCAGGACTTTTTCAACTGGGCAAGAAAAAGGCTCAAAGTCCTTTGATGAGGCCCAAATAGAAAATCACTTCCACTTCATGGCATAGGTGGACCTAGTGGAAGGCTTTCTGGCCTCCACCAGAATATCTGCTACGAGCGGAGAAACCCCGAACCGGGCTTCAGCTACGTCTGCAGGAGCCACGCATGCAACTGAAGGGATTTGAGACCTGGATGAACAAGGGTCCCCTGATTCTGGGTCAGCAAGTGCTGTGACAGAGGAAGAGGAAGCAGAGGTTCCTCTGAAAATTGTTGCAGAAGAGAGAACCAAACTTGCCTGGGCCAGAATGGAGCAATGAGGATCATCCGGGGCCCTCCTGTTCTGAGCTTGTGCAAGACCCTCGGAATTAATGGAATTGGAGGAAACGCATAGACGAATCTGTCCTTCCAGTCGAGAGACAGAGCATCCCGCCAGAAAATGTCTCGCCCTGGAGCAAGCGAGCAGAAGGCGGGAAGTTCTGCATTTTGAGGAGACGCGAACAGGTCTACCTGAAGGGTTCCCTGGAGCAGGAAGATATTGTCTACTACCTCTTGATCCAGTTCCCATTCGTGGGCTCTGGCTGACGATCGACTGAGGTGGTCTACCAGTGTTTTCTACTCCCGAAACATGAACTGCCGTCAGGTGAAGGTTGTGCTGAACCGCCCAACTCCAAACTCTCACTGCTTCCCTGCACAGAGGGTAGGAACGAGTTCCTCCCTGCGTGTTGATGTACCAGACTACACACATCTTGTCTGTCTGGATGGTTAGACGACCAGGAAGAATGGAGGAATGCAGAGCCTGGAAAGCACACAGGACGGCTGTGAGTTAGAGTACATCTAGAAGGTTCAGAGGAGTACATTCAGAAGGTTCAGAGGAGGACAACAAAGATGGTACATGGATTGCATCACAAGTCGTATGAGGACAGGTTGAAGGAACTGAATATGTACTCCCTGGAGGAGAGGAGGGAGAGAAGATATGATAGAGACATACAAGTATCTGACAGGGAGGAACAGGGTGCAGGAATACACTATTTTTAAGCGAAAAAGATGTTTCAGGACTAGAGGGCACAGGATGAAGTTGGAGGGAGGACGATTCAGACGAAACGTGAGGAAGAATTTCTTCACAGAACGGGTGGTGGACAAGTGGAACACCCTGCCAGAGGACGTGGTGGGGGCTGAAACAATCACGGGATTTAAGAATACATGGGATAGACATAAAGGAATTCTGGAGGTCAGGGGTAAGGGGCAACAGACTTCTAGGAAAACAAACAACTTACAAGCTCAAATGGGCAGACTGGGTGGGCCATAGGCCCTTATCTGCCGACACTGTCTATGTATCTATGTATTTATGTGTAAGGTCTACTCGAGTCTGGACCAGGTGCCCAGAGTCCAGTGAGACCCTAGATGGGCTCTCCAGCCCTCTCCTGAGGCATCTGTTGTCAACGTCTGGGGGGGGGGGGTTCGATATTGAAGTGAACTCCCCAGCAAAGGTTCTCTTGCACCATCCATCACTGCAAGTCCCTGACCATGGGATCAGAGACTAGAACCTCCTGGTCTAGGTCATCCAGTCTTTGGTCCCATTGAGACCGAAGCGTCCACTGAGAGATCCTCATATGGAGCCGAGCACGAGGGACTGTCAGGATAGCAGCCGCCATGAGCCCAAGGAGGCGAAGTACTGATCTGGCACTGACCCTTCTGCGACTGGACAAACTTAAGCCTGGGGGGTGTCCATATTGTCCGGAGGCAAAAAGGCCTTGCCGATGGTCGTGTCCAGGATTGCCCCGATAAACTGGAGACTTTGGCAAGGGACCAGATGAGACTTGGCCTGGTTGATGGTGATACCAGGCTGGTGAAACGCATAGGGTAAAAGAAAAACGATAGTTCCCGACAGGGTCGCAGTAGCCAGTCGTCCAGGCACGGGAACACTTGCACTCCCTGGGTGTGCAGGTGGGCCACTACCACAGACAGGCATTTGGTAAACACTGGGGGAGCCAAGGAAAGACCAAATGGGAGGGCCTTGAAGTGGTAGTGGTCCCCCTGGAAAGAAAACTAAACGGAACTTGCGGTGGGAAGGGCAGATGGGGATGTGCAGGTAGGCATCCTGCATATCCAAAGCATGCAGCCACTGTCCATGCCGAAGAAGCAGCAGAAAGCTCTGCAAGGAGAGCATTCTGAAGCATTTGTACTCCACAAACATGTTCAGGGAAACTGAGGATCAAGATAGGCCTCACGTCTCCAGTCTTCTTTGGAACTAGGAAGAAATGGGAATAGTAACCTGTCCCCCAAAGAAGGGTGGGGACTGATTCTATCACCGCCTTTGCGAGAAGGAAGGAAATTTCTTCCAGGACCAGAGGAAGATGTTCCGGGGAGTAAGACTACTTGGGTGGTGGTCTTTGGGGCAGTCTCTGAAGAAACTCAATGGAGTGTCCAAGCACCTGATGTAATCCTCTCCCAACCCGGTATGTGGAAGGAGAACCTCCCTCCTACTGGTTCCTCTGGAGTGTCCAGAGGCCATGGGAGAGGGGAGGAGTCAGGAGGTGTGGGGCAGCACAGTGGCAGAGGCTCCCGCTGCTTTTTTGGGTGGGGGAGTCTTGGTTGCTGGAGGGACCCCTCCCCCCGACGCTTGCTGGCCCGCTTGCCCTGTGGTTTCGCTTTTGGTCGAGAATGTCAATGAAAAGGGCAACGCTGTCCCCGAGGGGTCCTATACAGAGAGTCTACGGACTTGAGTGCAGTACCCTTCTCCTGCAGGTCAGTGAGGATGTCCTCGACATCCCCACTGAACAGCACTGAACCCCTGAAGGGCGCATCCTGAATGGCGGATTGCCCTTCGGGGACCAATCCTGACACCCGGAGCCAAGCATGATGCCGAAGACCTACGGCGAAAGCTGAACTCTGTCCAGCTGCGTCCACTGCGTCGTAGGTGGCACGAATCATGTGCCTACTGGCCGAATGAGCACAGCACACAAGGTCAGCCACTTCTTGTTTGATCTGGGACTCGGGAAGGGAAGGAGTCCAATTTTGATTCCACCTGACTCAGGATCGTCTTCTGGTAGTCCCCCATTTGTGCGACATAGATCAGGGCCCTAATACCCAGGGTAGAAGAAGCATACACCTTCTTCCCATACTGGTCCAGAAGCCGGGACTCCTTGTCAGGTGGAGACGAGCCGAGATGTTTGGGTTTGGGAGAACGGCAGTGAGCGGCGCTAATCACGACCAAGTCCGCCTTGGGGTGTACATTCAAAGAATCTACTTCCTCAGAAGCCTGATATAGCAGATCTGCCATCTACAGAAGGGGGGGTTAACGTGGACGGTTGCTTCCAAATAGTGGAAACAAGGTCTGCATGAGGCTCAATCTAGGGTGGAATCAATGTCTGAGCGGTCTCGGGCAGATCCAAGTGGGCAGCGAGCTTCTTACGCTGTGGATCTGGCTCCAGAGATTGCCACTGATGAACTTCCTGATATTTCTCAGTAACTCCAAAAAGGAAGGATCCTCCAGAGGTGACTTCGGAGGAGTTCTTGGCCTGGGATGATCTGGAGTACGTGGTTCGTCATCAGGATCGGAGCATCCCCCTCCCCCCGAGTCTGATTCAAAGGTCCCCGACGAGGGAGAAAACTCCTCCCGACATGGGGAGGAACGGTCCCTTGGGAAGCTGCTTCCTCCCACCCCAGGTGCCGAGGGTTCACCCTCTGGTGTCGGGTAAGGGGAGGAGCCCCATCTCCGGCATAGGGGTCCTGTGTAGGGTCTGGTGCCAGAAGACAGCTCTCCACCTCCCTGGTGAGCTGAGCCTTGGCCTCAGTCCACCAGGCAGCCAGAGTCTCCATCAAGTCCACCGGCGGGTGAGGTGAGGGCGATGTAGGAGGGGGATACAGATACTGAGGGTATCCGTAAGGCGAATCTCCGTAATCTGATGCAAGCGGAAAACTCAGCATCGGTATTGAGGCGCCGGGTACTGCGGCGCGTGGGATAAGGTGGCGCTATACTGCAGTACCGGATTAAGCAGTGTCTGATACCCGGGTGCCAGGGACTCTGACGGAGCAGAAGACCCTGGGAAAGGCCCAGCAGGTGGGCCAGGTAAAGGTGGCCCTGCGGGTATCGGGACCGGCGCTGGAGCAGCGTCCAGCAGAGGGACGTTGGCTGGCGTCGGGTAGGCCAGCGTCAGGGGGTCCGGTCCTGTAGGAGGAAGCCCTGATGGCAGCGTACCAAACTCCTCCGTGTCGACCAGGGGTGGAGGGTTAAAATCCTCAGGTCCAGCAGGGGAGACGCGGGAGCCTCAGAAGGCAACGGCAAGCGTTGCAGTGAGCCTGGGACGCTGGACTGGTTCAAGGGGTCCAATGTAGGCTCTTTCGCTGGGCGGTCGTCGGAGGGGCCGACATCTAGCTCATCAGCAGGATACAGCTGGGCATCGAGGAGCGGCGTCCAACTTACTCGGAACTCTGGCCTGGACGCGGTCGCGTTGGGGATGCGACCTGGCGGCGCAGGCGGGGACCGCGCCCCGGCGAGCCGGGCGCCTTATCGATCCTGTCCGGGTGCACGCCTGTGGCACCGGCATCCGACTTAGCGGACCGCTCGACCCAGAGGGCCACGTGGCAGCAGTCTTCCGGATCCGGAAGCCTCCTTTGCTCCGGAGGCACCAGGCGCGAGCCCACGGCGGAGGCGAACCTGCTTGGGCGCCACCAAGACGGTCATCTAGGAGTGGTCCTCCGGAAGGGACGTTACCTTAAGAACCGCGACTCCAAACGGAGTCGCAGAGGCCATGGAGGTAGAGTCCCAGTGCTGGTGCTTGTCCTTTTTCTTATGGCCTTCAGGGGAAGTGGAAGCCTGCCTTAACTTCTTCAACTCCTTCTCCATGGAAGCCATCTTTTTCTTGAGAATGTGGGCCTCCAGGGACTGCTGCCTCTGTTTTCGGGTGGCTGAACTGAACTGTTGGTAGTGCTGACACTTCTCCACAGGGTGGTCTGGGCCTAAGCAGAAAAGGCACAAGGAGTGTCCGTCCTTATGCGGCAGTTGGGAACCGCATGAGTCGTACTTATTTTTATGCAATTCAGAAGGCGTCGGAGATGACATACACAGACCTTAGAAGTAAAAATAGAGAAAAACGGTTGAAAAGTTTTGTGAAACTGACCGACAGAAGACTGACGAGCGAAGGAACTCTACTGCAAGAAACTTTCACAAGTCTACAGTGGGAAAGAACTGAAGGTCTCTGGCGGGAGACCGCCCCCACGTCAGGAGACCGATGTCAATATAAAGGGGCGGTCTCCCGCCAGAGACTGCTAGCTAGAAATGTTTCCGTGGGGTCCTGATGCCTGCCGGGTCAGTCCTATATGTAATTACCTACTGCAAGAGGCCTCTCGGAGTAAGATCGTAAGTTTCTCTAAGATGAACAACAGAGCCTAAGGAGGAACAGGGTCCCATATGGGAGGTTTCAGATGCAGAATACCCCGCAAGAATGTGTGGGAAAGGTCAAGTTGGGCAAAGGTCTTGCCTTTGTTCGGTGCATGGTACACAGAGATGGCTGAAAGATGCACCTTAATGGATGAGTGAGGCCTGAGTTAGGTAAGGAAAGAAGATACTCTAGAACTGGATTTTCCGAACAAGTAAAGGGATCCAGTTGATGAGCAGTGGCCCACATGCAGAACCACTTCCACTTCATAGCATAAGTAGACCTAGTAGATGGTTTTCTGGCAGCCACTAGAACCTTTGCCACCTGGGGGAACCCAAAACGGGCAATTGCCAAGTCTGCAGGAGCCATGCATTAAAGTGCAGAGACTTTAGATCTGGATGGACCAGTGTGCCCTGCTCCTGAGAGCAGCTTGAACACAGAGGCAGGGGGAATTGAGGGTTCCACTGCAAGCTGCTGCAGAAGTGGGAAGCAAATCTGCCATGGCCAGAAAGAGGCTATTAGAATCATCTCCACCCCTTCTGACTGCAATTTGAACAGGACTTTCTGCAGCAATGGAAAGGGACAGAAGGCATACAGAAACCTCCCTGTCCCAGAGAGGGACAACGCGTCTTGCCAGAAAACACCAGGCTCTGGATCTCGCAAGCAGAAACTGGCTAGTTTTGCACTGGACAGGAACGCAAATAGATACAGCTCTGGATGGCCCCATCTGTCAAAGAGATCTTTGGCCACTGCATGAAGAAGTTCCCATTTGTGAACCTTGCACTGAGACCGGCATAGACTGGCTTCCAAGGTGTTTTGAACACCTGGAACATGTACAGTCAGGCTCAAGTAATGCTCTATAGCCCAATACCACACTCTCATGGCTTCTCTGCAGAGGGAGTAAGCATGCATTCCCCCTTGCTTGTTGATGCAATACACCACTGACATGTTGTCCATCTGGATCAACAGGTGACCCAGGAGCAGATGTGTCTAAAAGGCTTGGAGAGCATACCAGTATTGCTCGCATCTCCAAAACATCGATATGGAGATGCTATTCCAATGGGGACCAGGTCCCCAGAGTCTGACGATCTGCCAGATGGGCACCCCAGCCCTGGCCAGATGCATCTGTGGTTAGAATTTGCCGAGGTGACTCCAACCAGAAGGGAACTCCCTTAGAAAGGTAGGAGGGATTCAGCCTCCACTTCATGGTCTGATGGAATGAGTTGATACGGACACTGGGAGGTCCAAGTCGTCAGAACGTTGGTCTCACTGAACCCGAAGGTTCCACTAGGCTACCCTCATGTGCAGGGAGGTCAAGGGCACTGTTGCAATGGCCGTGGCTATATGTCCCAGCAGTCTGAGAACCGTTCTGGCTGGGACTTGCTGAGACAAGACCACCTGAGCCCAAGTCTGAAGGCATTCTGGTCTGTCCAGCGGAAGAAAGGCCTTGCATTGCTTGGTGTCTAGGATTGCCCCATGTACTGGAGTCTGATTTGGCCAAGGAGATGATTTTGGAAAATTGAGGGTTATCCCTGGATCCTGAAACAGGGAAAAGTGGCCTCCATGGTTCTGAGCAACATCTCCTTCGTAGGCGCTGTCAGAAGCCAGTCATGTAGGTAAGGGAAGACATAACGTCCTTCCCTCATTAAGGCCGCTGCCACTACTGCCAGGCATTTTGTAAAGACTCGCGAGGCCAAAGATAGGCAAAAACATAGGGCCCGAAACTGGTAAATAGTTTTCTTGGAAGCGGAAGCACAGGAACCTACTCTGGGGTGGAAACACCAAAATGTGGATGTAATCATCCTGCACATTCGGGAAGCAGTGCCAGTCCCCTTGTTGAAGTAAAGGGGGCAGGAAGAGTGATCATCCTGAACCTTTTGTACTCTATAAATTTATTCAGATGGCAGAGGTCCAAAGTGGGGCGCACATCACCCATTTTCTTGGGTACCAGGAAGAAATAAAAGTAGAAGCCCTTTCCACGTTGTACCGAGGGAATAGGTTCAACGGCCCGTTTTTTGCAGAAGTGTCCATTTCATCTTGGATCAAATCGAGATGGGTCTGGGGGTAATGAGAGGGAGGTGGAGTATTGTCCTGAGGAATCTACAACAATTCTAGCATACGTTCCTGTTCTATTAACTGTAGGACCCACTGATCCGAGGTTATCCTGCCCCAACCTTCCTTGTAATGAGAGAAGCGACCAACCACCGCCTCCCCCAGGGATCACGCGGGGCGCGTTGGGCAGGGAGTCAGGCAGAGGAGCCGTGGGCAGGCAATGTGACCTGCGAGGTTCTAGGAGCTCTGGGCACTGAATCTGTGGTGGCCTGGGAAGTAGCCCTTCTCTTAAAGGTACGTCTGGGTTGCTGAACTCTAGGTTGCTGCTTGGAATAATGACAAAATGGCTGCCACTGGAAAGAAGTAGGCTGACACTGATATAGGGTATGAACTGATCGGATAGCCTTACCCAGTTCTTGGAGGAGTGTAATAATATTTTGGGAATCCTCGCCAAACAAGACGGGCCCTCGGAAGGGGGCGTCCAAGATCTTAGAATGGACGTCCAGGGCAAACCCAGAGACTAAGTCACGAGTGACAGCATAGGCAAATTTCCGTGGATGCGGCTCTCTTCCTGTGGAGTCCGCAGAATCATAAGAGGCTTGGAGGGCGTGGGTCCCCATGTCAGAGCCCGACTTGAGAAGCTGCAGCAGCTCAGCTGTCCCAGGGAGATCGGGCTAAACTTCAGCCACCTCAAAGGCCTTCCCCCACAAGACATTCTGATACTGAACCATGTGGGCCAGAAAGTTTAGGGAATGGATGGCACAGGTGGCAGAGTAGACCTTTTTGCAGAAATAGTCTGTCTGCCTAGAGTCCGTATCGGGAGGCTGAGTACCGAGGTGTCGGGGTTGTTGTCATTTTGAACAGTCATGAGCCACATTAATAATGACCAAATCAGCTTCCAGGTGCTCCCCATAAAAGGGGTCATCCCTTGGGGCATTATACAAGCGATCCACCTTTTTGGACGTCGTCGATATGGAGAACAGGCATTTCCAAGCCGGCTGTTGACATCCTTGAAGGGGTCTAGGAGAGGGAGAACCACTAGAGGCAAGGACTCCTCCTTACGAAGGAAAATGGCTAACAGATGTCGCTCGGGGTCCAAGTCCTCAGTGTCCCAGCCCATGAGAGCTTGAATGTGCCTCATCATATCCATGAACGTCAGGTCGTCTGTAGTAGACCGCAGGGTGTCCTTAGGCTCCTCCGGTTCTGAAGGAATATCTGACTCTACAGGAATTCTGACAATTTAATGCTTTCGAGAGACAATTTCTGGATTTTAGTGCTCAAGGCAAATATATCCCCAGGTCTGAACTCACACTTGGATGTGAGGCCATATTTAAAATAGGAAGAGCAGATATTAATGATGTTTCTGAATTATAAACACTTGAATATATACCCTAATTTATCATCAAGTTCACCTTTGAGTCCCTCATTTTACTAGATAACATCAGGTTCCTTTATACATTTTGGATATGAAAATGAATGCAATGATGTAGGAATATTAACATCTAGTTTTAAAATTTGTGGTAGTCCTAGCTGTTTTTTGGTTTTGTTTCCTCTCCCACCCCCCTAATTCCCCTCCATTCCCCTTTCTCCCTTACCCCTTCCTGTTCTTTCCTCTCCCCTCCTCCCTTTCCTCCCCTTTGGACCCCTCCCTATCCCCTTTCCATACCCTTTTCTCCCTTTTCACATGCCTCCATGTGTTTTATATATGAGTGCGTTTTCTCCCCCGTTTTATTTTTAGAGAATTTAAGTAATGCAATACAGGAAGGAATACAGAATTTAAGATCACACTGATGGTGTTTAAGTTATGTAACACGTTATTGTGGGTTATGAGTACCACATGGATGATTTCACTATATGTGTTCTATTTATTGCACTTGTCACTGTTTCATACATATCCTCTACACCAATGAGTTTGTCATGTGTGATGATGTCATTATGTCACATGGCTTGTTTGGAGTTTAAATTGAGGCTGTCTGTATCAATTCCCTAGCCTTTGAAAAAGGACGCGTTCAGTCCAAAACATGTCAGGCGGGAAATTTCTTCACTGGGAGTACTAACAATTTGTGATGGAATCTCTTTGGAACATCAGCTGAATTTGTGTTGTGTCTCTCTGAAGGTTTCGGGTGTGCCAGAAACTTGTAAGTTAGAACAATCCGGTGTGTTTCTAGAGCACCACGCACCTTGTGCACACTCCTTTTGGTATAATGATCTGGTATTTCTGGATGTGTCTGTTGCAGACCCCCATGGCCTGATGGGCCTGCTTCAGTGTCTTTACAGGAGAATCCTGCGGTTCTGCTGTACTAAAAACATAGTTCTTGAGGTGTTCTAGAAAGTGCTTTGTAACTCAATCTTTGCCACACCTACCTTTAAACTGCCACATGCACCACCTACCAAAACCCCCGAGGTCCAAGTAAAAGGGTCTGAGAAAACAAGCTCTCTCACTCACACACACAAAACACACACGAAACCTGGACAGCTGGATTGAAGGGTTCCTAACCAAGCTGAACCTGTTAGCTTGACAAGTAAGAATGTTAAAGAAATGCAAGTATGATAAACAGGAAAAAATAAATGGATCAAAAAGGGCTACTGGGAGTAAATGCCAAGCTGCTAGCATGCCTTTGCTAGCCAAGTAAGTAATGCACTGTCCAATGGCTTCAAACTTGTTTGAAAAAGTTTAGATTTTTTATTTTTTGCCTGAGCATTTGAAATGTCCTAAATACTTACTGGCAATCTGATCACAGCAACGTTTTTTGTATGCATCGTGCACACTGCTTGCAAACATTTCAATGAACTGTGAGTTGTTTTCCCAGATTTTACTCAGAATGGTGTTTAAATGTACAGTGCTGAGAGTTTAAACACCAGACAACTATAACAATAACAACTTAAAATGTGCCTTCATTAGCTAACCTTCCATAGTACATCAAGGCTCTGTGTGTCAGAGAGGAAACCTCACCTGTATGTTTTCAGACAGCGAGACCGCAGTTGCTCTACAATGCTGAGTAACCCCCAGAGCTTCTTCCTGGGCTTTCAAATGGTCTGTCCAGGTAAAGGGGAGCGAAGAGGTGAAAAGCAGGCGAGTTTTTATACTCCAATCCACAGGATATTCAACACTTCCTGGTGTAGAGGCTTCAGATGCAGTGGTAAGTTTAGAAAGGCTCTAAAACAGGAAAAAAGTCACACAGTCTAAGCGAAGGTCTGCTGTAAAGTAAGCCCCTGCCTACGTACCAACTAGCCTTTTAGCCATGTAGTCAAATGCTTACAGATTTCTTAAGTGGCTAAAGAGAAGTCTGTAGCTGTATTGACCCTTGTACAAACAGATGAACAAAGTAGGTGATTTGATACAATTTATTGGACCAACAAGAATTTTCAAAACACAAGCTTTCAGGCTACATAGACTCTTTCTTCAGACCATGGTAGTTTCCATAAAATGCCAGTGTAGCTCAGATCTGTAAAAAAATGTTATGTCCCCCAATTTCCTCGACTCTTGTGCTACATTACATGATAAAATGGAACCTTAGACATGTATTGATAGGAAAAACAGAAATACTGAAGAAAAAAAAAAAAAAAAAACAGCCACTACCCCAAGCATACTAAAAAAATCTAATGTACAGCCAAGCACTTCCATACCACCAAATCTGTTCCAGTAAGAAAGGAGAAATAACTCATCTCACTGAATGAAGCATTTACTGAACAGGGACACTCCTCTAGCGAAATTGACAGAGCTGTGGAATGTGCCACACTTATGCCAACAGAACACCTATCCAGATAAGGCGAATACTGGCCAATTGTATCCCCCACTTTATTTATTCATATTCTGTTTATTACTTTTTCTGGTTTTTCTTCCCGGTTTCTCTCTTACGACCCAGGACCCCATAACATGGTCACGCATGCCGTGGAGGCGAGTATGCTCCCCCAACTCTGGTAACAGCCTCATCCCCTCACCCGGCCTAGCACCGAATCTCCCTCTTGGGCTTGGTGCACAATCAAGCCTCCACTTGGTGGCAGGCTAGAGCCCGGGAGACTCCAAATCCTCCCCAGGATCGGAGTCCTCGCTCTCCCCAGCCGGCCGACCCCCGGCAACTCAAGCTCACTCCTGAACTTGGGTCGCTGGCGTAGCGCAAGGTGTGGCATCCAGCGCTTCAACCCTTAGCACCACTGGGCTGGCCTATATTCCCCAATTTTTAAGCAATGCTCTTTAAAAGAAATTTGATGAGTACAGATACTCATTACACACTTGCAAATGCTTTATGTGTGCTTCAAATTTAGCCATTTCTTCCAAGTCTAAACCAATTTTACGCATCAAAATTAGATTTTACTCATTTAATGTCAAAAAAGGTGAGTACAGTACTCTTGAATGCCAAAGTTATCTTGAGTATTGCATCTACTGCAATATAAAGATCACGACCACCAACAACAACCAGCCCTAGTTGTTACTTACAACTCAGATCTGGAGTCTCTACACAAAACATATTAAAGGCCAATAACCAGTGAGGATGACACCCTAAAATGTCATTTCAAGGACCACCTTTACTATCTGTCAAACTACCACCTAACTTATCCATCCTAATTGTTAGGAGAAAACCTGACACCTGACCAGAACAGAACATTAGCAATAACTAAACCTTGCAATATTCCTTAATGAAAAAAATGAGAGCACATTTTCACATCCCCCCAAAACAGTTATAGATACAGGGAGCTATACACGTGGACCCCAGAATACTGTCTATTACATCCTGGGCAAGAAATGCACACAAACAGGCTATGTGGGCGAAGCCAAGCAACCCCTTCAACCAGAATGAACTCACACAAAGGAAAAAAAAATACTGAAACATCAGTGGGACAGCATTTCTCCCAATCTTATCACTCTAACGCCAACCTCTGTCTTTGTTCTGAAAGGACACTTCAGAAATGCATAAGACACACTTCTGAGCTCAAACTTGTTAATATTCTGGACACTAAAAATACTGAATATAGCTGTTTCTTGACCCATCACAAAGTTTAACTAACAACTGCATTTTTTTGTTCAGGTGCATACACATGCTGTATGCATGTGAATTGCTAGCAGCAGACTGCACTATCCACGGAATAAAAGCTCCGCTTTTTGAAGAAACTGTCATCAGGGTCGAAATTGGCACCTTCCCACCATCCACATGCTGGTAGATTTTGTATTGGGCTAGTACTGGACAAGGTAACATTTCAATAAGTAAAACAGCTGGATCAGTGGAAAAGTCTATGGGGCTGGTAGATTTTCCCATTCACTGGCCCTGCTGGCTAGTGGCTGCAAAAACTTAATTTCAACCCCTATCACCTGAGGAAGGGCTCTGCAGGGCCGGCCCGGTGGCACTGAGGGTTATGGCGCTGGACGCCACACTTCACGCTACACCAGCGACCCCAGTTCTGGAGCGAGCTCGGGTGCCGGGGGTCAGACGGGATGAGGATCGAGTTCCCGCTGGGCTGTTCTCCTCCCCCGGGGGGAGGGTTGGGGCATGTCCGTCGCATCCGTGGCTCCCGGTGGGGACCGGGGGCGCTGCAGTGCGTCGGCTGCACATCAGCATGGCTGACACAGGCAGGGTTGCTGTACGCCAAGCATCAGAGTGTACCACAAGGGGGAGAGAACACCACCAGAACAAGGAAAAGCCAGTCTCTGTGGGGTAGGTGACGGCACCTGACCCCCATGCCCCCCACCAGATCAAACCTCACCCGACCTTCCAGTTCCTCCACCATGGGCCCCCACCTGCAGCCACAGTCTAAACTGTAAGAGTGCCAAAGAGGAGGGGTGGCCCCACCCCAGAGGGGTTAAGCTTGGGGTGCTGGCTGTGGGGGGGAGGGGGAGAGAGGGTTCAGGGTCGAGGGGACCTCAGGATGGCAGGAACAGGCAGGAAGCCTGAGAGAGACTCCGCGGGCCGTGACCGGAGCGACAAAGAATGAAAGGGGGAGGAGGGGTGGCGCGCGCACACACACACACAAAAAAAGAAGGGCTCTGCATAGCCTGAAAACTTGCATTCTAAAAAATTTCTTGTTGGTCCAATAAAAGGAATCAAATCACCTACTTTGCTCATCTTAAAAGGCTAAAATAATTTCTAAGTAGTTTACCATAGTGGCTGAAGTCTTAGCAGAGAGGGTGTCTCATCTGTATTATATACTTGACTGAAAACATGACTTCATCCTACTCCACCTTTCCTGGCACATACTGGACCACCAATGCCTTTACATTTCAGGGTTCCTGGCATGTCCTTCATGTGCCGGTAGGCCACCAGGATGCATGTTCCTTAATACACTGCATCCCCAAGATGTGCCGCTAGCATTTCAGGAGTCTCAGGACACACCAGCTGCCTGCCATCCAGCCCTGTGACAGCAAGATACTGGACTTCTGCAGTCTTGATTACAGCGCTCTAATTTTTTTTTTTTTTTGGACATTCCATATCCACGGGATAAAAACTACAGAGAATCCTGATTTTGCAAATACAACAGTTAAAAAACAGAACAGCTGAATGGTCTAAACGTGTTTCTTTCCATTTTCAATTAGGAATATAACAACTGTAAACACCACCCCACTCCCCGCAGGGGTCGAAACTGGCACCGGACACTAGCCTAATGCTGGTAGATTTTGTATTGGGCTAGTAAGAGTTTCCTTTAACTAGACCTGTGGACTTGTACTAGAAAAGCTAACATTTCATTAAGTACACCAACTGGGTCAGTGGAAAAGTCTATGGGGCTAGTGGTTACAAAAAATTGTTGACCCCTGCCATGTCTGGGGGCACTGGTGTTACTTTTTGTCCAGGGAGAGGATAATGCTCACACCCAGAAACAATCAATGTATTTTACCACCGCGGGCCTGGAAAATGAGAACCAGAGGCAGCAAACACCACAGGGCATCATAATTGAATGTCGGTACTTGGAGCTAGAATCAAGCAGGTAGGTCGTTTATTCATCCATCTACTGGTGTTAACCAGGTCCCCAGGGAGACTGCTTCAGGCTCAGGCTATTCAATATTTCAAACCCTTTAATTTCATTCAGATTGATAGAAACGGTTACTTTGTATCTTTGGAGAAAAATGGCTACTATAAAAACACTGTAGCTACGGCATCTGCTTAGGATTATCTTTATGATGCACTTGATCACTAGCCATTCAGAAGTAATGCTATTATTTACAACTACATTCATATTTACAGTGACCCATGGGTTAAGACTGGTAACCTCACAGCTCTACACACAATGGGCACTGGGCTCCAACCAGGGTGAGACACTACACCAAAGGGCTACAAGGCCTGCACTTGAAGAAAGGATGCCAGAGTATGACATATACAAAGAAGACTAGGCACCAGCGTATGACTCCCTATAAGTTAATAGACTAGTCAGTTCAGCCCTTGCATGACACCTCAGTCGTGTCACATGACCATGGTCCCCAAGCGACCTTCCAGATGGACTTTTGCTTTACCTGCCCAGCCGCTGTGGGACTCTACTGATCCCGGCTCTTACCATGCACACAGATGCCACCCAGATCCCATGGAGATTATTGCTAAATTACCTGCTGCTGTGTCTGGCCACTTGGAGGGTTTCCCCAGGTCCTGCTGTAGCTAGGATTTATTACTGGAACTGCTGCTGCTTACAGAAGGTGGACTCCCAATGCTGCACTGCTACTTCTAGGGCAGGAGGCAGCCCAAAGGAATCTCTGATGACCTCTGAAAGAAGGCCCACCACTTCTCCCATCTGCTTCTAAGTCATGGGTCAGTGGGGATTTGCTGGAACTGCACCCCAGCAGGTCCAAGGATTACAGAGTCCTCTCCAGGTTGATGGTGGAGGCCTCTCCCCACCCCCAGAGGGGTATGGACAGGTGGCGCTCCTCTCTATTGTTCTGGTCTTTTCTCAAGGCACCAAGCTCCCCACGCCTCTGGCAGAAACTCACCTAGGCCCAGCTAACCCTCTCCATATATAGACAAGAGAGGGAACAGAGCCATTAGTATTTACATGTAATCTTCCTTGGCCTGTTCAGGAAGCAGAGAGCACAAACCCTCACACACTCAGTCTTCAACAGAGGCCCACAGCTCTAAGGGACCAAGTTAACCCCTTCAGAGTGATCCCTTAATAACCAGCTTCAAACCTGGGACTGGAGTGAGAGGCTGGTTACACGACATAACATTTTTTCCTTCACATACCTTTTATTTTCTCTGCCAGATGCTCCCACTCAGGTCACCTCCGGTCACCACCCACCCCAATCACCGCCACTATTCCATGGTTCTCTGTGGTTTACCCACAATGAACCAGTGAAGAGGTAAGCGTCCCCAACGCCTTACTAAAGCACAGTCGGATATCGTAAGTGAGTGGATGATGCAAGGCCCGAGCATGCCACGATGACAGTAATGAGCATGCTAGCGCTGTTATCCTGGTAGTCATGGTTTCATCCCAACCTCCCTAATCTCCCAGTGGTATGTACATACCTGCTACTGACATCACGTCTACGCAGCATACACTGGACTGGCAGGTGCTGGCCTGCCAGCAGGTGTGTCTATGGCAGCAGAACGTGCCACATTATGTCCAAGGCAGAGATATCCTGTCATAAGTAGCACAACTCCCAGCAGGCCACAAAATGCTTCGGAATCCTGGTCATCAGCATGGCAGTAACTGGGTTATCAGGCAGCCTACAGAATGACAATCTCCCCGCCATATCAAGGTGTTTCTCATGCAGGCAGCTCTTCAGCTCTGTCCCAGTCTCATGCCTCCTGCGATATTAATGGTATACACCCCCCCCCCCCAAGGATTCCCCCGCAGCAGGGCCAGGGGAGGGAGGGCTGTCTTCTCCACCCCTAGGCAACACATTCAGAGTTCCCCCAGTTCGGATGGTGTAGTGGGCCACAGGAAGATGGGCAGGCTTCAAGTAGTCTGCAGGGTGGGTTGTGGCTCTGAGAGTTACACCAGCCTCACAGGTGATGCAGGTTTGGGAACGGACCAGGGTCATTCAAGAATCAGCAGCAAGATGGAAAACTGAGCGTCCCAAGAGAGCTCTCCTCACTTGCAGTTGAGGGGTTTCTGGATTCTGACACTTAACTGTCACCTAACAGAGGCCACACGGCAGGAACAGCAAGAAGGGGCAGAGCATTACCAGAAGCAACACACACGCACCAATGCACATGTGCCTGCAAGTCATCACATGCCAGCACCCTGGCAGAAACGAAGAAAAAAGGAGGAAAATGGCCTGATCCACTCAGCATCCCCTGCAGGCACCACTGCTGTATGTATTGGGGGAGACTAAAGCTGGGTCTGTAACACTGAGCAGTAAGGACAGTTCTGGCACAGGGTGAAACAGCATCTGTGAGGACACTATCCTGGGGGGGGGGGGCGCCACTGCTGATGTTTGACCACCCGTCAGTGGGTCTTGTCCTCAGGGTCCAAACATGATGCATGCTCCAGATGAGGAAGTGGGATGGGCGGGGAGAACAGACAAAAATGGCAGCCCAGGAAGCCTTGTGTGACAGCCTCCCTATGCACTCCCCCATGCCACCTGACCCTTTAGCAGACCATCCACTACCCAGCCCCTGGTGTACAGGAGGTGCACACAATGGTAGATCAGGAGGGTTGACATTTTAAGTCCTCGTAGGGTGGGCTGCTGCAGAGAACCTTAAAGGGAAATGGTCAACCCCCTTAGGCCTCAAAGTGTTCCTAGTTTAAAAAACATGTTATGATCATTCACATTCGGTAAAGACTGTTGATATAGCTGGGAGTCTGATTCGGATTCCTTTTAAAAAGTGATCACCAAATAGTAGTTCGGTGCCCTTCACTCCTACCTGTCTGTACTGATCTCCCCATCCCCTACTCTTCCAACTCTCTTCACTCCAGGGATTCCCACACCTTCTCCATTCCCCACCCTCACTCTTCTGGTGGCCAAGCTGGCTTCTCCTACCACCTCACCTCCCTCTGGAATCTGCTCCCCTTCCCTACCTCTCCCTACCTTTAGACATCACCTACGGCAACTTCCTGCACCCTCCTGTTTCTGTCTACCCCCTCCATAATCTCTTATCCTTTTCCTCAACCATCACACGCTCAGCCCTATGTTTGATGCTTTTCGGCACTTGACCCCTACCCCAACACATACTATGCATTTTGCCTCTCCCATGATTGGTCACCTTTTCTTTGCTGGATTAAAGCTGTTATTATATTATGATAGTTAATTTACTGCTGCCTCTGTATTTTTTCTGACTGTATCCGTCGTTCCTCCTTACATCCCTTACACCCAGGTCACAC
The DNA here is from genome assembly GCA_016271365.2 of Neoceratodus forsteri. Lineage (NCBI taxonomy): Eukaryota > Metazoa > Chordata > Ceratodontiformes > Ceratodontidae > Neoceratodus > Neoceratodus forsteri. Next base: position 732,898,762 of record CM057459.1, read on the forward strand.
CTAGAAACAATCCTCGGCTCAGTGTACCTTTCCCAGTTACCAACCAACCATTAATTAATTAATTAATTAATTAAACTGGCCTTGGCAGCACACTTCTCCCTTTCCTCCTTTGCCCCACAGGAGATAGAGGTCCCCCATAAGGGACAGAACCAATCTGGGCACCAGAGGGAAGAAACTGGGATCCGATGATGGTGCCAGCAAGAGCAAATCTGATGAAGCAAATGGGTGGAGTGGAGACTGTAGCTCAGAACTGAAAGAAAGGTATTTAAACAAAACAGAAAGTATTTTTCATGTTTACAATTGCAAGAGGTGTTTTTTGAAAGAGTGCTGATGTGAGCAGGTTGGCAGAAGGAAATGAGCAGCATGGTGTTTACGTTATATTTAACAAAAACAAAAAAGCAATCTGTTCTCAGTGTGTTCTTTAGAGTGGAGTGTGGTAGATGGGGGTTCTATCAAAGCTGTGGGAAAGTGTTTGAGAATGGTAGTTCTGTTGCTAGGACTTTAGGGAAGTAGTGCCAGCTGCGAGAGGGGGCAGGGACGTGTCCACTATGCATAAATATATAGTGACTCGTCTACTGTGTGCATAAATAAAATTTATATGTGTGTGTACACGTACAATATGTACATATTTAGATACATACACGTGTATATAGTTATACAGTACATGAGAACCACACTATGCAGTGAACACGATGGAATTCTAGGTATCCCATTCAAAAGAAAAAATATGCATCAGGTGTCAAATGCTAACATTTTTCATTTCACCCAGAGTCTCTTCTAAAAATCTATGGGACTCCACGTGGATTTTCAGGATACCTACTCAAGGAATACCTTATTTATATGAAAATGATTTGTGCATGAATGGCTTCAGTATAGTTGATGACAAAATAAGGCATTTTAGGACCCCTGGTTGCTTGATCAAGAGTTTTAGGTAATTATCTAGGGGTCATGGGACTGACCTTTAAAATAACAAAACCCCACAAGGTAATCTCTTAGCAAAAAAATGTCAAGGACTGAGAAAGGCCCAAGGAACCCCCCCTTTCCATACTGCCCCCCCGGTCGCAGAGAAATCGTTGACCTCTTCACACCTCTCCAGCCATCCCCTACCTCCCTTGAGGCTTATCTGCCTAGTTTCCTCCACGGAATGCACCCCCCGGAGCAGGGCCAGGAAGGGAAGGCCATGCTCCCCACCCTGGAACACAGGAGCGGATGAGACAAGCTTCACATGCTTACTTCCAGTTTCCCCTTTTCTGGTCCCTTCCCGACCAACGCCGTGCAATGATGCTGGGCATGCGTATGGAGGTGCACATGCACTATGGCGTCTGCTGACAGCCATCCCCTCATGAGCTGTGCTCGCTGCCCTGCCACCACACCTCCACGTGGCTGCAATGTAAGAGTGATACAGCTAATCCCCCCTCCCTGGGACATTACAGCTGTCTGTCAGATGCTCAGTTCTCTCCCTTCACAGCCAACCCTCAGTGACCCATGTCCGCTGACAGAGTGCGGGGAGGTTTGGCATCCAGCACCTCAATCCTCCACACCACCGAGCTGGCTTGGCCCGAGAAATTTCACTTCAGTGAGGGACTGCTGGGTACTAAATATTCTCAGAAACTTTTTTTTTTCCCCCTAAATAGAGAATGGTCATCTACTCTCTCAAAAGAAAACAGGAGAACCTTACACTGATTAGTGTGGGAGCTGGGGATTCCTCCGAAAACAAGTCTCCTTCCCAGACCGAATCTTCATCTGCAGAAACCTTTGAGCATAAGGAAAACAAAAACATGCTAATTTACAAATGCTGCAAATTAAAATACTCAAATATTTTTAACATTAAGATGCCAATCTGAACAGGAAAATACTTACTATAAAGCTAATGAAACCTGGCATCACTTAAATTGGTGAGGAACAATATATGGTGTCTATTTCAGCATTAGCAGACAATATAGCCGGCACAGTGGTGCTGAGGGTTGAAGCGCTGGACGCCACACCAGTGACCCGGGTTCAGGAAAGGCCCCGGGTGGCTGGGGGTCGCGGAGAGATTGAGCATCTGGAGGACAGCTCTCTCTTCCCGGGGTGGGTTAGGGCTGTGGATCGCTCAATGAGCGCCCTCTGGCGGAGGCTGCGGGGGTGAGCTGAACGTAGCATCACAGGGAGTGCGCCAGAGGTGGAGCTCTGGCTCAAGAAATGTGAAAAAAAAAAAAGCCTCACAGCTGACAGGCGGGCGCCTTCCCTCCGCATTCCACACTCCCATAGTCGGACTGAAGTCCTCTCCGCTTTCCTCCCTCTCCGGCCCGGTGTCTTAATAGTAATAGAAAGAGCGCCCTGGGTGGGTCGACCCTTCCAGACAGACCGGTCGGGGAATGCCTGGTGCGGGGGAGGAGGACACAGTGAGGGCCACACAGGGAGGTAGAGTATGTGGACAGGTAGGGTCACTGGAGAGAGTTCAGCAGTGTGGGAGAAAAACAGAGTTTGAAAAAAAAAAAAAAAAGCAGACAATATAAACGCAAACAAAATAAAAATCAGACAAAGACATTTCTTCAGTATGAAACTATCATGTTCATTACACATAAAACATGGATGGGAATTTTAATGGGAAGTGTGCCTTTTGTTTCTATATTATGCAACTTTGTGATGTTTTATGCATACTTCTTTAACTTATATTCTACTGTTTTCATATAAAAACAGCAAAATATAGCCATTCCAAGGAAGGACAAATCTGGTACCCAGGTAGACAATTGCCACCAAAAAAAAAAAAAAAAAAAATTGGCTTGGCTACCAGATTTTGAAAGTTACCGGCAAATGGGCTACTTGCCCACAAAATGATTTTTGAGCCCTTAAAAACAATGGCCATTAAAACACTGATTTGACTACCAGATTTTGAAAGCTGGTGGCCAAACTGACCACAAGCTCTCAAATCGATTTGTCCCACTCTGAGCCATTCCTCATAAAACACATACAAAAAACACACAGGTAAAATATTTCTACTGGCACACTTCAAAGTCGGTAAATATTTCACCTAGTTCTCTAGTCTTGCAAGATGGGGGGAGCTACTTTTCTTACCTCACAGTATGCCTGAGAATAGCAGCTACTCAATGGCGAAGGTATGACAATTAAAGAACTGCCTTGAATATGTAAGCCTGTTTTTTGAAGAAAATGTGTTTCTAAAATGGTTCAAAAATTCTATTTCTATTCCATCTTTACTGGCCTTTTTTTAAATGCAGTCGGTGTTTGTGCTTTACACTCTGGTGGGCAGTATCATTTTGGAACTGTAGGATGTACTCTTTGTCCTTGTTAAAGAACTTGCATTGTTTTCACAATGCATTTGTGTTCTACTTTAGAACTCTGTGGTCCAAGGGGACATAAACTACATCATGCAGTTCTAAAATGACACATACCATCAATGTATGAATCAGAAGCACCCACTGAATTTACTAAAAGGCCAATAAAGACTGAACAACAACAGAATGGGATGCAATATACACAAAAAAGAATCTTCTGAGAAAAATGACTATTCAGCACAGTTCTCCTTTAAAGGGGAGAATACTTGGGGAAAGCAATGCAGTGCTTAGATTGCTATTAAACTTACATATAAAATATAGAATAATGCCTGGGGGACTGCGTATAATGAGAATCTTTATACATACTCAAGGCATGAGATGCTACACAAACCCCAAAAGAGCTTCTTTCACCCACTTAGCTTACGCACTACACGGCTGTACAGAGAAGCTGCAGCTTTTGTATAATAAAAAGGAAACATGCTGGCCCAGTGGCGTAGAGGGTTGAGGCGCAGGCGCCTTACCTGGACCTACGTCGGCGACTCGGGTTCGGGAACGGGCTCAGGAGCTGGCTGGGGCAGGAGAAGACTGAGCGTCTGTAGGACTGCTCTCCTCTCTCGGGGGCTAGGGAAAAGCGGTCAGCAGCGGCTTCTAGTGGAGACCAGGAGTACTACACAACAGTGCAAGGAGGGACGACAAAAAGGAAAATGAGAAAATGCTCCACGTTATGCCGGATGATGGCTACCTGGCTCTCCGAGCCCCGTCAATGCCTATGAAGCCTTCTGCTTCAGCAGCACCCTGCAGGCCAAGATGTTGCGCTGGTCTGCAGCCCCTTGGCTGGTACCTTCCAGCGAAGGGTTACGCCGGGTTACCGGGGTGAGAGACTGGCTGTCATGTGAGAGCAGCGGCCTCGGGGGACAGGACGAGTCGGAAGTAGCATTGGCTCGCCTGAAGTACAGGCTGGCATGGATTTACTTCGGGGATGAAAGGACACAAAACAAAATAAAAATAAAAAGGAAACATTAAAAGAAGCTATACAGAATGTAATTTAACCACTTATCCAGGGACTTTCACTTCTCGCCTGATGTGAGTGTATCGCAATTCAAATGTTTATTAAAAAACAATGGCTACCCCTCTAGTTTTGCTATTTAGAATTCATATGCTGCACCCTCTCACATTCTCCATTTAAACGTTGCTCTAAAACCAGAACCAGGTGTGTTTCTTGCACAAATGTCACCGGCTACCTGTAAAGACTAGAAATGATTTAGTTATTTTTTTCCCCCCTTTTAACTGGGATCTGTATGCCTTCGACATTCCAGGTAACTGGTTGAAGCAGTTACAAAATGGGTGTTGCTTAATTCCGGTCCTCTTTTGGTCAGAACATGGAACTACATTAAAATACACCATACCCCTGCTAAAGAAACACCACTGGGGTGCATTACCTGGGAACACAACCTGTCATGGTCAAGAAGGTCACCAGCTCCTAATGAAATTGCTACCAGAATTGTCCAGGCCATAATTACAGTGCTGCAACAGCCCTCCACTACTGCTCAGTTGCAGACGCAACCAAATCCACTGTCCTCCATGGTACGCTGACCCTACCAGCCAATGGCAGCACGTCAGCCAGCACAGTCTCCACAACACACCTCCTTCATCAGCCCACCCATAATGCCATGCAGATGAACACCCGCCGCCATAAGCTGACATGGAGCACCTGCCGCAACAAGCCACGTCCAGCACAGTGAGCTAATTTCCTTTCACGTCTTTTCCTCTCCTTGCAGTTATCACCACAAGTCAAGTCAGCGTTAGTGAGTGAGTGGAGACACAGCTTGTTGCCAAAAGGGGAAGTGAGAAGCACTTTTCCTGTTCCTTCCCACTTGCCAAATCAGTCAGGTACCAGGCATAGGAATGATGCCAGCCCTCACTGCTCTCCACCTGTTAAGAAGAATAGGCAGCACAGAGAGGAAACAGCATGGCAAAAAAAGAGTACTAAACACATATGTAGGACTACAGTGATGTGCCCCCACTGCTCACAGCACCAGCATACTACTTTTCTAACCCCCCCTTTTCCTTTTTAGTTGCTGTAACTTGATGTTCCCAGGGTTCGGCTCAAAACATCTTGTGACCGTGCCTTTAGTGTTGCTGGGCCGACCCTGTGGAACAAATTCCAGCTGCTATCAAGGAGGCTCAGACAGTCCAGCTGTTTATTTTTTTGTTTTGTTACTATTTTATACTCCTGTTGCTGCAGTCCTTAACTCTAGAGGGAGCCCCCAAGGGTTCCCGAACCCCTGCTGGAGACTGGATCCAGTGTGGCCAGCGGCGTGGCTAACCGAGAGCAGGACCTACGAGGCACCCTCCGTCATAAGCTGCAGTAACTTGTTTTCCTCCTCCATTTTCTCCCTGCAGAGATGAGGCGTGCATATGATGCCGGCGGAGGGAGCACGCACGCACCCGCTCCTCCAGGCATCTCCCCCATCTCGTGCTGCCTCCCAGCCACCACTAGGGGCCAGTCGTACACCAACCACTGACCCCCCCCCCAAAAGAAGGAGAGCAGTCCCTTGGCCGCTCGATCCTTCTCCTCCCCTGCTGACCCCAGCGGCCCGTGCTCGTTTCCAAACACGGGTCGCCGGCATGGCACGAGGTGACAGTCACACTGTTTATAAAGGGGCTAAAGGCTCACTTATTCCGTTTGGCCTTTCCCCGTCGAGGGTGACTGACCTGCAATAAGTACATGAGTTCTAACTATGCTGAGAATTATTTATTACTGTTATTCATTGAATTTATCTCTAATTTATACCTTGCCCCAGCACTGTATCTGGGTGTACCTTCCACGTAAATGTAAAAACTGTAAAAATTGTCTTTTCTCCTGTTTTTGTACCTGAATGTATTCATCTGAACCAATTACTGTATCAATGTACCTGTTGTACCCTTTTGTACTCTCCCGGGTCGTTCCTGAAAATAGGCATAAAACTTGTCTAGTGTACTTACCCGGTAAACAAAAACTAAATAAATAAATAAATAAATTGTTTTATGCTTGTTTTTACAGAATATGTTGTACTGACCTTACCTGTTTTAAGGTCAGGCGCCCAAAGACCCAGGGATTGGGCGCCGAAAAAATAAAATGTGTTTTGCCTTATGTTACTAAAACCCAAGTGGAATAAGGCAGTTCCATCAGGGGGAAGGGGGAAATTATGCTAGTTAAAAGTTCCTTGGGGTGTACTAACTTAGCATAATCCCCTTCTCTGTCATGCCTTACTTCTTACCTACAACTTATGCGAGACCAAATCATTACAGAATGCCCTGGTATGCTTAGTAACAGCAAACAAAAAGTCTTTCAGTATATCCCATTTATTATATACTAGTCAAGTTTGCTTCGGCACCTTACCGTATTTATCCAAGTAGTTTTAAGTTACTTCCCCAACATAACTAAAACAACAGCAATAAAGTGTCTGAACTGAACCATAACACGCTGGTGGGTTAATTCTCCAGTTTCTAGGTTGCCTTATGGAGAATCCTTGCAGAATGATACCAGTCAGCTTTCATACACCACCACTGCCACCTAAGTACACACATTTTTGGTCCCACGATGGACAGGTTGCAGGGCAGTCACCAGGTGGGGAGGTGAAAGAGTTGCGGCTGCAGTAGGGTCCATACTGTTGGGGGGCCCACTGCCTCAGAGATCAGCATTAAAAGAACCTTTTCTCACAGATAAACTTGCATCTTTGGAAATTGCTTATTCATTTGAAACTGGATCTGTCAGCAGCGGTGTCACAAGATTCCAACTCCAGTTTCACATGTTTTTTTTTGGGGAGTACAGAACAAGGAATCAATAGGGACAATCACTCAAAATATCTAATCTTGGTGCTCGTGTCCCCAGGAAGAGAAGGAACAAATTACATTGTTCCATTCTTTGATCATGGTGCCAGCAAAGGTGGTGGGGGGAGGCAGCATGGACAAATTATGCATGTTCAGCAGGACTTAAAAAAAAAAAAAACACCCTCACACTATAAAAATGTTATACTGTATGTGCTAATGGTTATTTTACATTTATTGGTGGGGAGGTGGGCCCCACAAAATATTTTGCAGGGAGGCCCTTACCACTGTTGGCACAGCCCTGACAGGCTGGACATGGCCCTTTGCTGTGTTGTGTTAGTTGATTGTTGGGGGGGAGGGGGATTAAGTCCATGCTAGCTCCCGGCGCGCGCACCATAACACGGCAACCCGGGTTCAGGAGCAGGCCGGAAAGCCAGCGGTGGGGGGGCTTGAGTGTCCAGGACAGCTAGTCTTCTCCGTTGGGGGGGGAAGGGGAGAAGTGGGGCTCGCTACTCGGCTGACATAGCTTTCGGCAATAAATATTAAACAACGGGCATTCAGCTCCTGGAGGCACTGTTCTGGATTTGGAGCACATTCTGGTTTTGTATGCATTCACTTAAAAACCAAAATGCATCCCAAATCTGGAATGGTGCCCTGATCCAAATGCCCTTGCCAGACTGCACGCTGTAGTGATCGTGCCCCAAGGACATTCTAGTTATGGGTAGTCTCAAGGACATGTTCAGTGCTCAGAGCAAGTTTTCTTACATTAGGAGCATTTTTTATTTGTTTTCTTTAACTAAAATTTAGTGCCATTCTGTTCCTGCAATGTACCAGGAACATGGTTCATTTTGCATTATTGTACATGGCTCTGGGGCTTTAGTACATGTCCAACAATGACTTGCTGTGCTCATTTTGTTTTATTAGATTCACTCAAACCAAACAGTCTATACCCATTCATTTGTTTTCTATTTTTTTTCTTGACATGAGCAGAGCTAATGCTGTTTGCATATGCAGGGTAGCCACAGTCACACATTTTTACATTTAAATCCTTTGAAGAGCAGGATTCTGCTGTGATAGAGTACAGTAGTAGGTTCTGCTGGAGTAGAAGGTTTGCAGATGTGAGAAGGGTGTGAGTCTACTGTCTTGTAGCAGACATGCACACCACACGTAGTGGCATCATAACTCAAGGCTGCCTGCGGTGGCCACAAGTGGTTTGCTGTGTGGGATGGAATGGGTGGTGAGGGTGAGGGTGGGGGTGCCATCAGGAGGTGAGGTCAAGGGTGACACGCTCTGCCCCCTGCTTATAGTTATCTGTATCATTAATAAATAGTATATGATGGTTTGCCTAAGACACTCCAGTCAGCAAGTAAACTTGACCTTTGACCTCAGGTGTCAGTGTGGCTAGAGCAGCAGGATACAAGAAAAAGACTAGGGGAAACCATTAATTAAGACGTCCTTCCAGAGGGACAGTTTATCACATTTTATAACCTGCTCCTGCTTTTGAAGTTGGAAACTAAATAGGCATTTTACGACTCAGCAGGAAGGGAAGTCACTTGGTTGATCCTTTATGGTTTCTCACTTAGAAGAGAGCCAGTGACAGATTGTGGGGTTATGAAATGTCAAAAGGAAATGTTCTGATCAAAGAGCCTCAAATTTTGGGAAATTAGTAGTTGCTGAATTTTCACTGTAATAACATACATCCTTGTGGATATTTATGTAGAAGTTACAGTTATAGGAGGATCCAACTATGACCTCACTAAAGGGGGTGGGAAGATGGATGTTAAAATGATCAGGCATCTGAGGGAAATATTGCTTATTAATTCTGGACTCAGAGACACAGCTTCTGAGCTAAGACAAGACACTTTATGGTAACATCTAGCTAGGCAAGAACTTTGAAGTATTTGTGGTAGGCGTAATTGTGTTCTGTAACTTCCCATTTATTCTATGTAACTGTAAGTTATTGATAATTATTCTGTGTTTTATTTTACTTGTTTTACAATTTTTAGTAAATAATATTTTCTTTAAAATACTGCCTGTGCGTTTTCTGAGTTATTTTACATGTGAATGCTGAACCTGCGTTTAAGTCTCACAGCTCTTAAGGGCATGAATGTGTTACTAATCTTGCAAACACGTAAGAATATACCTAGGTCTCATACCGAGTCGTAAGTGTACATTTTGGAAACCTGGCGGGGTGCCCCTGGGCGAAGGACTGTACTGCATCCCCCGAAGAGTGTACATATCTAAGTCTGTTAACTGGATATACTAGCATAAGGTTCACAACTGACCCTCAGGACTTGAGGCTGGTAGGTGATTCGGACCCCAAACAGATAGGAGGGTTACCCTGTCTGCTGTTCATACTATTGCACTTCGAGGTTGGCACTGTGGGAGCAGAGGGCCTGACCTGCGGAACGCGTTTGTGACAAAGGGTACCTGTATCCAAAACCATTTACTAACGGATTGGAGATGGGGGTTGTTCAGCAGTGGCCTCGGCCAGGCGTACAAACCCTGGTTTGGGACTTTCTTTCTTCAGAATTATGGTTCTGTGGTACAGGGTACTAAGACAACAGATTTGGGGGAGGGGTCACCACCAAGCACATACACAGCTACAGTGGGCTTCAGTGCTTGGCCATCCAAAAACAACCACCACTATAGGCCCTGGATGCTCTTGGACTTGGAGAACAACTGTCTTATGATTTCTGTCTGCCGGTGGCTGCTTGACTAATTAATGATGTTGTTGTTTAACCAGGAGTAGCACACTAAGCTGAAAGGCTTTTTTTTGGAGCAACCTGGGAGCACAGGGAAGTTAAGTGACTTGCTCAGGGTCACACAGTATGCAAGTGGAAGCTGTGGGATTCAAACCCAGGTCTGGTCTACTGGATGTCACCAGATTTGCAGCTCAGAGCCTTAAACCACTGCGCTATACTGCCTCCCAAAACATTTTTCTCCTAGCACCAGACCTGAACCTGGGTCTGCTGGCTTCATGGGTGGTGGCTTATGCCACTATGCTAAATGGCCAGCTCTAGTTATGAGTGGACTTTCAGCACAGGGTGACCAAAGGTCAGGACTCGAAATTGGCACTAGCCCAGCAGACACATGCTGACAGATTTTGAATTAGGCTAATAGCATTTTCCTTTAGCTATGCCTCCTGACTTGTACTGGTGAACAGAAATAAGTGCACCAGTAGGGCGTGTGGATAAAGACTGGGACCAGTGTATTTTCCCCAATCTTTAGCCTTCCTGGCTAGCAGCTGCAAGACTAATTTCAACATCTGATGGTGAAGAACTGAAAACGAGCTGATCTGCACTACTAATGGCACATACTTCAAGTGTAAAAGGCAGTACAGCAAATCTGGCCAGGTACAGGCGATACTATTGTGTGCAGTGGCCTCCAAATAGTCTTACAAATCACAAACGCACAGTGCAGCAACAGAAACAACTGGGGAGACTTGATCAAGGACAAGGGGGCATAAGAAGCTGGGGGGGTAGATCTGGGAGACACGCAAGGAAGTACTGTACTTTTTCCCCACAGAACCAGTGGTGGATTCCTGAACAGTCTTCCAGCGGAGGTGATGAGGCAAAAAGAGTGGTGGAGTTCGAGAATGCACAGGATAGGTATAAGGGAAACTTGGTATAGGGGAGGGTGAAGGCCGGAGATCAAGAAGGAGCTGTGGTTAGTAGGGGACTGGGAAGCAACATGGGGGGATGAGAGCCTATTTGCCCCGGACAGACTGCATCTGAATAGGAAGGGTGAGGCAGTGCTAAAGAGCAAGTTAGGAGAGTTCAAAGAACAAACCTATAATTTAAACTAAATTGTGAAGGGGGGGGTTTGAGAACAAATCTACACCACAGGATAGGAGAAATGGGAGCTACCAGCCTCCCCCCATCCCACCACCACCAAGGATGGTGGTAGAATGTTAGGAAAGAGGGAATCAACTCTAAAGGGGGAATGGGGGGGGGGGAGACATCGTTGAAGGTCTTAGCTGCTAACACCAAAAGCCTAGGGAACAAAATGGTGGACTTGGAGACTATCATGGGGGATGCAGGACTGGATACAGTAGCAATAAGCGAGACTTGGTGGACAGAGCACCATACCTGTGAGACGACTATTTCAGGCTACAGACTATTTAGAAGGAACACAGAGGGCAAGAATGGGGGGGTGCTTTATACATCAGGAATGACATAACAGTAACCAAGGAACAAGAGGAAGATGGGGAGACTGATCTACTGTGAGTGACACTAGGCAGGGAGACTGGAGAATCTTTGCAGTTGGGGTGGTATACAGACCACCTATGCAGGAGGAGGAGGAGGAGGAGGACAGACAGCTAATTCAGGCAGTCATGCGGATGGACATAAAAGGGGAACTATTACTGGTGGGGGACCCAAACTTCCCAGAATATAGACTGAGGATTCTCAGATGCAGTACTGATTAGAAGAAGGGAGTTCCTAGCTGCATTGCAGAGGGCATTCCTACAACAGCTAGTCAGGGAGACAAGGGGCAACAACCTGCTGGATGTGGTCCTGATAAATGGGGAAGAGTGTGGAGGAGGTGCAGGTGGGAGAAGTCTTGGGCACCAGCGATCACAGAATTGTAAGGTTCAGGGTTAGGGCAGGGAGGGAGACAAATCGTACTAGTACTACAGTCTTCACTTTCTGATGTGCAGACTTCGACAGGATGAAAAGGATAGCAAGAGAAGCAATGGAGGAACAAAGAATATAGAGGTGGTGGAGGAGTTAAGGGAATTTGTAAAAAGGAGGGATACTGAAAGCCACAGAAATGTGCATAAAAAGGTTAAGAAGAGCAAAAGGGGAGGAAACCACTTTGGTTACTAAGAAGGTAGTGGGGCAGTCAGGGAAAGGAAGAGGGCTTTCAGAAAATTTAAGAGGACACTCAGAGAGGAAGATAGGGAAGCTTATAGGGTGAAGAGGAGATTGGCAGGGCAGAAGATCAGGAGAGCAAAAGCGGATACAGAGGAGAAAATAGCTAAAAAAGCCAAAGGGGGGACAAAACTTTTTCAGATACATGAGGGAGAGGAGGAGGGCAAGGCAGGGGATTGAAAGGCTGAGGGGGAGGGAGGGATAAAATCAGAAGGGGACTGTGAAAAAGCAGAGGTATTAAATAAGTACTTGTACTTCTGCTCAATGTTCACGGAGGAGGAAGATGGGTGGGGTCCCAAGCTAAAGAGGAAGGGGGAAGGAGGGCAAATGGGTGGATCAGAGCCTGTTCACTGCGAACAGGGCTAGGACAGAACTAGAGAGACTGAGGGTGGACAAGGCAATGGGGCCGGACGGGCTACACCCCAGGGTGATCAAGGAATTGAAGGAGGAGATCGCCGCCCCATTGACAAGTCTATTCAACTTGTCCTTGGATATGCAGAGGGTGCCAGAAAACTGGAAGAGGGCAGGCATAGTGCTTTACATAAGGGAGGAAGTAGGGAGGTGACAGAGAACTATCGATCTGTCAGCCTCACCTTGGTGGTGAGGAAGGTGATGGAGGCACTAATCAAGGAGAAAGTGGTGGACTATCTGGAGGAGAATGGCTTGCAGGACAGCAGACAGCATGGCTTCAAGAAGGTCATGCCAAACGAACCTGGTTGAGTTCTTCAATTGGGTGACTCAGGTGATCGACCAGGGAGGGGATGTGGACGTGGCCTACCTAGACTTCAGTAAGGTCTTCAACACCGTCCCCTGCAGAAGGCTGGTAAGCAAGCTAGAAAATCTAGGGGTGAGTGGGAAAATAAGGTGTGTGGAGGCCTGGTTAGCAGGAAGAAACCAGAGCGTGGTGCTAAACGGGATGGACTTCAGGACTGGGGGGTTAAGAGTGGAGTTCCCCAGGGGTCAGTTTTGGGACCACTCCTTTTTAACATTTACATCAGCGATATAGCAGAGGGTCTGAGGGGGAGGGTGTGCCTTTCTGCTGATGATGCAAAGCTCTTCAATAGGGTGGACACCTCGGTGGGGGGCGGAGAACATAAGGCAGGACCTGAAGAAGCTCAAGGAGTGGGCAGAGATGTGGCAGCTGAAGTTTAATGCCAAAAAGTGCGCTGTGATGCACATGAGCAGGTGGAGGGATTCAAGAGGGCATATGACAGATGTATGGATCTGAATAGCGGTGGAGGGCAGGGGCTGGCAGTGGGGGAGGTTGTAGTGGGGAAAATAGGGCAGACTTGATGAGCCAATGTGGTCCTTTTCTGCCATCAAGCTTCTACGATCGGATTCTATGATACTACAGGCAAAAAAAAAAAAAATAGACACGCTAGGTGGGCCAAGTGATCCTTATCTGCCAACAAATTCTACGTTTCTATGTAGGTTTCCTGGGCTCTTCCTCCTCAGTCAGGTGGTGAAATAAGTTAGGCAAAGAAAGGCAAATCAATTTAACCAACTTTAGAATGCTATGTAATGTAATGCGGGACTGTAAATTACCAGTAGGTCACTCAGAGCCTCAAATATCATCAAAAAGCTGATAATTCACTATCGGGAATTTGATAAGAAATGTAGGAAAGTGCCAAGGCCATGGTGTGAAGGAGCACATATTTCATGACACAAGTTCAGTCATGTTCTTCTGTTTTGGAAGAACACACCACGCTAAATCTTTAACACTACCATTGATTCCAGTCATGTTACGGTTTTCACCAATAACACTAAATAAGACAATCCTAAGGTGGAAAATTAACTTTCTGGGTTCACTGAAAAATGACAGGGCCCCCGTCTTTCAGCTAATCCTCTAATCTAAATAAGTTAAATGTCAGTTTTGCAGCAACTTTCTTCAGACCATGGGGCCCCTCTTTAAACTTCTCCCCTTCTTAAAAAGTAAATGGACAAAGAAAGACGGCGACACTCACCTACATTGACAAAAGTCCCAAAGCACAGATGCAGTTAACAAAATTAGATTTTAATTCAGCTTCAGAAAAATGAAATTAACTTTTTCTACTGCCTGCCCCACTGCCACCTTTATGCGACCCTTTTTTGTTTTTTCTTAAAAGTAAATGCAAGGATGGCATTAACAACTTAGGCCTTGCCAGTGAAAGAGCCTGCCCAAATAAATAGCAAAAACATACCCCTTACTTGTCCTACATTAGAGGATGCTCCTCATTTTCTGATGTATAAACGTAGAATTTTTCAGCAGAAAAGGACTGCTTGGTGGGGGCACTGTTGAGCACACTCGCTGATCAGACGCACTTTGCTTTGGCTCTATATTTTCTGCACTTTTAAGATTTAAAAAACTACTTTATCCATTATTGATTGAGTATTCAACCAGCTAACCAGACAGATCTTGAGAGGAACACGCAGATACTGGTCTTAACTATGGTGCAACAGAATAAAGGAGGTGGAGGAGATAAATAAATAAATCAGCCTCTCGTGGAACAACAGGTCGCATCACAGTCTAGTGATCCACCATGGCAGTCCTTGACGGTCTCAATGACAGCGAAACATGGGAAGGTGGAGGAAATCTTGAAATGTTTTAGGGAACAGGATATAAATATCGAGCAGGCTAACAAAACAGCAACTGCAGCAGAGGCTCAAGCAACTAAAGCTCTCTCTATGGCCAGTAACCTAGTTAAAGAAAATGGGCAGCTCCATTACAGTCTAGAAGCCCTAGAAAATGCACAACTGGCGGTCAACTTACATTTGGTCAGTCTCCCGGAGGGATCAGAAGGGCACTGATTTTACACTATTCTTGCTTCCAGGAATTTAAAAAATTTCCTCAAACACCACCTCAGCCTCTTCTATTATTCAAGGCCTATAGTTACCCCACGGGCCACACCAGGGATACAAGAAATGCCAAGAACAATACTAATAGTTACAACTGGAGTCGATACTAGAGAGGCTTCACAAAATTTCCAGTACGATGGAACAACTCTCCACCTCTTCCCAGATCTGTCTTTTGCAACTAGTTCCCAACAGAGTAGGACTCTCCTACAATTGTGCCCTTCTTGTTAATGCCCGCACACCTCCGGATTCATTATGCAGGTCACACTTATCAATTCTCGGATCCACAAAAAAGCAGGCAAGAAGGTAGAGGCATTCGAAAAGGAATTTGCTATAGCATCACCTCAGATCGACGAAGAAACTACTTGAGATGGCCCGAGTTTCCTTAATTTTGCTCCTTATCAATAAAAAAAAAAAGACTTCAGGGTTTAACTTGGACTGGGGTTTGACTTCAATCTTCTTAACATGATAAATATAAATTCTCTCATTTGGGGAAGCTTTGGGTGGCTCCAAGATGTTAATGGGTGTTATAAGTTTAGTCAGAGGTAACCAGCATATGCCTTCTGTTAGTCCCAAGGTCCATATGAATGGATACTGCACTTTATGTACGAGTATGACGACCTACTCAATGAGTCAGAATAATGCTTGTACACTTGTCACTCTTGTACCCTATCACCACTTGAAATCCTGTTGTATGCATTTACTGTACATTTCTGTCCGCCTTGTTGTACGTGTATTCCAGGACCTCCTTGTGAATGAGCTTGCTCAATGGAGTTTTTTTCCTTCAATAAACTTGAAACTTGAAGGTAACCAGCTTGCTCGAAACCTCAAAATGAGGGTTACTAACAGGGCATGCAGACGTTGACTATATTCTTATCTGGGGAATTAGTAGCAAAATATATTGCGGGTATATTATGCTTCTGTTTGTTTAGGGGAAAGATAAAATAAACCAATCTTTGGTCTCCCTTCTTAGCTTACAGATCACCCTGATAGTTTGTTCTTGTACAGTAGTTAGGAACCAAGGCTAAATGTTGAAAGTCTGTCAAGGTTATAAAAGGTTCAAAAGTTATGTACTGCACATTTTAGATCTGGACTATTTTCTTTTCTGTTTCAGGTTAACTATGGAAGATGTGCAGGGCTTGTAGGGTATGGAAGAGAGCACTAAACATGTATTATGATTGAAATTGGATCACATCATGCCTTCAGGCTGATTCTAAGACTAAGGATTACCTTTACAAAGCAAGATCACCTAAATCTGGCGAGGTGCAGCTACAGTGGCGTGAAAAAGTATTTGCCCCCTTCCTGATTTTCTCTATTATTGCATATTTGTCACACTGGATGTTTTCAGGTCTTTAGACAAAATATAATATTAGATAAAGGGAACCTGAGTGAACAAATAACACTTTTTTTTTTTTTTTACTTATTTCATTTATTTAATGAAAAAAGTTAACCAACACCAACTGGCACTGTGTGAAAAAGTAATTGCCCCTAGTTAAATCAACCCAATTAAAGGGATAATTAGAGGTCAGCTGATTGAACACAGCCAGGCTTGATTACACCAGCCCTGCTCAATATAAACCTCACTATTTTGGCCCTTACCATCAGAGTCAAGCTGCCAGCACAAAGATTCAACAAGCATATTATGCCATGATCAAAGGAAGTTCCTGAAAAGATCAGAAAAAATTTGTTGCCCTCTATCAGTCTGGAAAGGGTTACAAAGCTATTTCTAAGGCTCTGGGACTCCATCGAACCACAGTGAGGCCATAATCTCAAATGGAGAACACTTGGAACAGTAGTGAACCTTCCCAGGAGTGGGCGGCCTGCAAAATTACTCCAAGGGCACAGTGTAAAATCACCCAAGAAGTCTCAAGGGATCCTAAAACAACATCCAAGAACTGCAGGCTACTCTTGCCTCAGCTAAGGTCAGTGTTCATGACTCCACAATCAGAAAGAGACTGGGCAAAATGGGCTTCATGTGAGAGTAGCAAAGTGAAACCACTGCTAACCAAGAAGAACATAAATGCTAATCTCTCATTTGCCAAGAAGCACCTGGATGATCCACAAGCCTTTTGGGAAAATGTTCTATGGACAGATGAGTCAAAGTGGAACTTTTGGACAACATGGATCCCATAATGTCTCGCGTAAACAAACACAGCATTCCACAGTAAGAACACCATACCAACAGTCAAACATGGTGGTGGTAGTGTGATGGTGTGGGGATGCTTTAACGCCTAAGGACCTAGATGACTTGCCATAATTAAAGGAACCATGAATTCTGCTCTGTACCAGAAAATTCTTAGGAGAATGTCCAGTCATCCTTCCGTCAGCTGAAGCTTGAAGCGTAGTTGGGTCATGCAGCAAGACAATGATCCAAAACACAAAGCAAGTCCACATCAGAATGGCTAAAAAGAAGTAAAATTAAAGTTTTGGAGTGGCCTAGTCAAGTCAGACTGAAACCTAATAGAGATGCTGTGTGGGGCGTGAAGCGAGCAGTTCATGCTCGAAAACCTACCAAATGTTACTGAATTAAAGCAGTTCTGCGAGGAAGAGTAAGGTTAAATTCCTCCCACAGCGATGTGAAAAGACTGATATTGAATTATAGGAAGTGTTTGGTTGCAGTCATTGCAGCTAAATGTGATAATAACCAGTTATTAAGTGTAAGGGGGCAATTACTTTTTCACACAGTGCCAGTTGGTGTTGGTTAACTTTTTTTCATTAAATAAGTGAAATTAAAAAAAAAAAAAAAAAGTGTTATTTGTTCACTCAGGTACGTACCCTTTATCTAATATTACATTTTCTCTAAAGACCTGAAAACATCCAGTGTGACAAATATGCAATAATAGAGAAAATCAGGAAGGGGGCAAATACTTTTTCACGCCACTGTATGATGGACTACATTTATTGGACTCAACCAAAATATCCCCAACTCCTTAGAATGGCTCCAGGCTGGTACTTGAGTTTTATATGCCTGGTAGGAGGTATTTACTGTATGATGTTTTACTGTAAAACAATAAAATATAAGTACACAAAAAAAGGACTGCTTAGCCCACCTAGTCTGCCCAGACATTCCTTACCTATTCTAGAGCGAATGCAGTTTCGGGGGCAGACAATATGGCCCAGAAATTGCACTCCAGAACCTATTCTGTCTACGGAGGCACTATTCGGATTCAGTCAACCTTCCCTCCGCTCCCCTTCCTGCATCCTATCCAATATACCCCCATGTCTATCTCCACACATGCTTGAAATCACCCAGTATTTTGGCCTCCACCACTTCGGCCAGCAATCTGTTCCAGGCCTCAAACACACTTTCAGTGAAGAAATACTTTTCCACATCACTCTTAAATTCCACCCCCCCCCCCCAGCTTCAGTGCATGCCTCCTGGTCCTTGTGCCCATTCTCATTTGAGACTCCCACCAGGGTTCAACAAATTTTAAAATTCAGTGCTTGTCCAGGACAAGTGGCTTGACTAAAGTAGTAGTCCTCGTGCTAGAGTTGGTAGTCCAGTTAAAAATAGGTTTATTTAAAAAAAAAAATTATTAAAAGTAAAGAAAAACAGGTTGCATGTACTTTAGGGGGGAATAGCTAAATACTAATAAGTTAACAGTATAAAAAATTCGTAATTTTTTGTCCTAGGCAGGTTAGACGGAACCGGTTCTCCTTATGATGAGTTAGTGAAACCAAAGAAGTAGTAGAAGAACCTTTTTTAAATTTGTTTACTTTTCTGCATAGTAAATTTGTATACAATACAAAATCTGAATATGAAATAAGTAATAGATCTGGGTAATCTTATTTTTCTGTTACTTGTGCACTCACTGCAAATAAAGTAATCTGGATTTTCAAATCTGACTTGTTTTTATTGCATTTTTTTTTTTTTTTTTTAAAGTCTTTCACAAGCCAGCAGTAGGACAGTTACACTGGGCAGGTCACCCCCACTCACCCCCACCCCTCTTCACTCTGAACCCTTTCCCCAGGATCTCTTCTCATAACAACAGCCCACAGATAGTTAGGCTTCTCATATTTAATAGGAGGCAGTATAGCACATTGGGTTAAGGCTCTAAGCTGCAGATCCGGAGACCTGAGCTTGAATCCCACAGCCGCCTAGGTGCATACTGTGTGATGCTTTGTAAGTCACTTAACTTTCTTGTGCTCACAGGTCGCATCTGGAAACAAGCTTTGGCTTAGTGTGCTACTCCTTTCCCTCGCCTACCCCCTTCCCTTCTTTAAGCAGATCAGCTTTCACTCCTTTGCCCATCTGATCTTCTCTCCCAAAAGCCCACACACAACAGTTGGCTCTCTTAGTCTATTTTCTTTGGACAGGTCACCCCTCCATGCCACTGCCCACAATCTCCTATCCCAGCAGCCCGCACAGCACACAGTCAGGCTTCTCTTTTTTTTTTTTATTTTCTTAGGGTTGCTCCTTCACTTCTCCCCATGATTTCTCAGACTCCCAACAGATGCCCTCACACACAGTCAGGCTTCTTCTTTTCTTTTCTTTGAGCAGTTCCCACCTCTCCCCTCCTTCACTCCTCAGCCCCACCCCCATAGGCTGTTTTTGTTGTAACAAGTCTTAAGGGCAACAAAACGTTTACAAAAAGGCCAGCCTTTCTCACTTTCTTACCCTTCCCTTTAGTCTGCTTTTGTTTATTCTGAGTCACTATTCTATTTCAAGGGGTAACTTTCACTTCAGCTCTTTCTTTCTCCCCCTTTACTTTTACTGCTACAGCCTGGTTATGCAATTTTTTGTTCATCGCTCTCCTCCCTAGCTTGTAACAAGTACCCCTCTCATGTATTCTCAGCCTCAGAGTTGTTGTTCTTCCCTTAGTGCAACAATCGCGATTCGTCAAATTACTTATTTCACACATGACACACACTTGGTCCCACTCCCTCCTGATCCAACATTCACACTTGTCTTGCAGTCCGTATCAGTTCAGAACAACTCATGGTGGTGGGTCCTGGCTGCAGTACTTCCCGCCATTCCCCTTCCCGGCTCCACAACACCACTCGCCCTCCCTCATTGTGTCAATTCCCTGATATCCCCTTTTTTGCATCAGCAGCTCCAAAATTTATATTTCATTATTGGCAGCCCAAGCAAAAGCAACAGCAGGTGTGTCTGGCAGTGAATTCCATGGTCCCTGACTCCAAACAAGCTCCTAACAAAAACGAAACACCCAGCCCCTCGCACGACCATTTCAGATGCACGCAAGACCCTTCTACTCTAAATGAAGTTAAAGCGTGCCTCCGATTACCCCAGCCAAGTCATATCAGTGCTGCCAATGGTAGAGAATGGGTCCCTTACCAGAACAGCCAGATCTTCATTGACTGGATGGGACACCTGCCAGTACGATGACTGTCTCCACTTCAAGTCTCCCTTAGGACATGGCTTGTTCCCCGCAGGAACTCTCTTAGTGCTGCTTGCTCACCCCCGCCCGCCATGCTGCAATGAAGATCATGTAGCTGTGCGCGTCACGTGACGGACAGACTTCCACATTGCCAGTGAGCACTTTAGTGGACGAACCTGGCACCACAGCAGAAAATCTTTTTCTTTTTTTTTTTTGCTTTTTAAAGCAGTACTTGTCCACGGACAAGTACTCCTGTCATCAACTGCTTGTCCTTGCCTGAAATCTGGTAGCCCCTGACGTTGGGCTATGGGATTTGTCGAACCCTGCTCCCCACCTGAACCCTATTCACTCCTTTGAGGTACTTGTAAGTTTATCATATCCCCCTCTCTCCTTTCTTCTAGGGTATACAGGTTGACATCCCACAATCTTTAAGACTTCTCGTGCAAACCATGTACCCATTTAAGCTACCCTACTGTGGACCACCGCCCTCTACTACATCCTTTCTAAAGTGTGGTCTCCAAAACTGTACACAGTACTCCAGATGTGGTCGCACCAGCGAGCGATACAATGACAAAACCACCACCCTCCCTTCCTCCTGCTGGAGATACTCCTCCCTATGCAACCCAGCATTCCACTAGATTTACCTACTGCTTTGTCACACTGCCTGCCACTTTGAGATCTTCAGATATGATAACCCCTAGATCTTTGAGGAAATCTCTTGCAGCAGGTCATAACACATGGGAATTCAGGTGCAGCCACAATTTCCTCCGGATGACTTCTCAGCAGTCGACCCTGGGACCTCCCCCTAACACTACCGCATAGTGTCTGCCTGGCAGGTATAAAAAGGGGGAGGTCCCAGATACTCCTCAGTTCTTTTCAACTTCGACCTGCATGCAACAAGTCCTCCAGAGCTCTGCTTACCAGTCGTTGACCAGAAAAATCTGTTCGGTGCCTCGGCCCTGTACACGGCACCCAGGATTGTGCCTCTGCAAACGGATCAACACAGATCCTCCATCAGGGTCGCACCGATCTACAATACTACCAAAAAAGGTTAAATATCTGAGAGATAGCCTGTTATGTCTTTTACACCGTTGACGACTGATGGCTCCCCTCTTACCTCCGTCAACAGTGAGTTCAGGAATGGAACTGCAGCTTCCAAAATCTGCCCCCCCGTGCTATCCAACCATTGTCCATCGATAATAGCTTCAGGCCAGTCAATGATTTTATCAGCATCGACCTTGCCTTATGGCTATCAGCGATCCTGTCATCAACAATTTCTGGCACTCAGTGGACAACTGTAAATCGTGACAGGGCTTTAGGCCCGTCAGCGATGAAGGCGAGCGACTGGCCTTGCCTCACAGGGCTTCCTGTTGGCGCTCTCATCTACGATCCTGGTGTGTATGTGTATATATATAGATATATAAATATATCTATCATATATATATATATATATATATATATATATATATATATATATATATATATATATACACACACACACACACATATATATACATACATATATATATACACACACACACATATACATACATACACACACACACACACACACACACACACCTTGTCGACAGCTACACGTTTGGTTCCACTGCCTACTCCTATTCCATTTCAGTCAATCTAATACACTGTCCAGTCAGTCATGGCTATTTTCACTGGACAGAGCACCATGATCAATGTCCTGGCTCTGGTAAATACCATCCTGGACCAGATTCTGTCCCCGTGCCCCCCGGGGGGGGGGTCGGTTCCGATCTCTGCTCCCTTGAGGCCTCCTCTGGCACAGCAGACGGCCAGCTCTTCCCTTGTCTCCCCAGGCCTGCACGCTCAGTAAGTGGACATGGAGGACTCTTTCCTGCAGGACTAGGATCTGGCTGACCTGGAGGAAGTGGACCACAAGGAATCCTCTCTGTTCTCCTCTGCCTCCTCATCTGTTCATGGGGAACCTACCCCTGAACTCCCTTGTTCTCCGCCAGATGACATGATGTTCTCAAACATTAAGATCCACCTTCTGAGAAAGTTTGGATTCCAGGGCACTGTGCAAGATGCTTCAAGGAAGAAATTGGCTCAGTACCTGGGTGTGTCGGAATGCCCCACTCTGGTCATCCCCCCCCCCCCTTAGTGAACACCTTTGCAGAGGCTGTCATGGCTGCATGGAAGCAACCTTTCACGACTCTCTCCAATACATGTAAGGCTGACAGAGATGATCTACCAGAGCCTGATAAATCCCATTTCATTATCTCCGCCTCAAGCAGACTCAGTGGTGATGAATACCACACACACACACACACGACAGGTCCTCTGGGCCTCAACATGAGTGCTCAGCCCCCAGAAAACAGAATCCAAGAAATTGGATGTCATAGGGAAATGGGGTTTTTCCTCGGCCACCTTGTCTCTATGTATACCTAATTACATGGGACATCTCTTGAAATATCAGGAGAAAATCCTAAAGGCCTCCCAGGCGACAGTCCAGTCTCTCCCAGAGGGTTCTGTCCAGGAGGAGCTGACACTGAAAATGTCTACTGCTGCAGCAGTATGCCACCACCTGCTGAGAGCCACTTATGATGCCGTTGATACTACGGCTCATATGTCCTCTGCAAGAGTCTGTCTCAGATGACACGCCTGGTTCAGGATGTCAGGATTTTCACTGGATGTACAGCAATCTATCGCAAAGGGTCCCTTTAAAGGAGTTCAGCTGTTGGATCCACAGACCCAAGACATCTTGAAAGATTTACAGAACTCAGGTCGTACCTTTCAATCAATATGGATCCTTTAGCGTCCGAAAGCCAAAACAGCCTTCAGAGGCTTCTTGAGGGGCTGACCCTACGGGGACCATCCCTCGATTCAAAGGCAACCTGCCAATAAGAGAAAATCTCAATTAACGGGTCCTAGAAATGCTCAAAACCCTGTTACTTCCCTGCTGCCCCCCCCCCCAATCAGGCTGGCCTTCCGCCAGGTCTCGCTCTGGTTATCGAACTGGAGACCTGGCCCACGGCCATCAGGGGTAGGTTTTCCCTGCACCTACAAGGGTGACAACCATTCCCTTGTGACCAGTGGCTCGTACAACTGATCAAGACAGAGCACACACTGGAGTTCATGGAGATGCCTCTTCCTTTACCATCCACGGTCTCTTACTACCCCTAAACCAGGCACTGGTCCTACGGACCGAGATAGATGACTTCTTTTGAAAAAGGACATCAAACCAATTCCCCTTTCTCAGAAGGGTGCAGAATTTTACTCCCACTTTTTCCTGGTTCCCAAATGGACAAGGGATTTATACCCCACTTTGGATCAGAGGTGTCTCAACCTCTATATCACTTATCAAAAGTTCTGCATGGTGTCTCTTCCGATACTTCTCCCTTTGCTGAACACGGGAGCTTGGTTCTGCACTCTGGATATGAAGGAGGCATACCTCCATGTCATGATGCAACCAGCTCACAGACAGTTTCTCCGTTTCATGTTCTAGAGTCATCATTACTAATTCAGAGCCCTCCCTTTCAGACGTTCTTTGACCATGAGGGTATTTACAAAATGCCTAGCAGCTGAATTCCCATGTGTTATGACCTGCTGCAAGAGATACTCTCAAAGATCTACTGTTACGGTAAGTTCTTATGCAACTGTACTGTCCCTTTCCGGCTTTGTGTCTGTTAATACCACCCCACCCCACCCCCAAATATCCTAGGTGCATTACCTTGCACCTTTTGGCACTGAACCTCAACAGCCAAGTTTGACCATTCCTCAAGTTTCTCAAGATCCCTGCACATTTTTTTCCACCCCTTGAGTGTCCACCCTACTGCAGATTTTGGTTATCATTTGAGAAAAGGCACACCTTACCTTCCAGCTCTTTCACAATGTCTCCAATAAAATAGGAAAGCTACATCTTGCTCCATTACAATAATATGGAATTGCCCCATCCTATATGGAAAAGGTGCTGCCCACTTAGATGGGAGTGTCTGTCCCAACACATGCTGGAAACCTTGCCTACTGGGTATACAGTACTGTCCCAGCACATGCTGGGACACTTACCATCACCACAGACAATTATTCCAACAGATTCTGCTAGCGTTGTTACCACAAGTACAACTACTTGCCCCAGCAGATCCATATCGCCACACACACCCTTACTTTAGCCACTGTTGTAATAGCAGATGCTGGCAGAGTTGCATTAACACAGGCATTACTATCCCAGATAGGACAGTTGTGGTGGCCCACACAGATATGATACAGTAAAGACTTTACAGCAGAACTTCCTAACAGTCTCACAACACTATATAAAAATACTAAACCTAGCACAAATTAAAGCACTTACTTCCACACTGTTAGACTATTTCCATGTTTGGTTCATTACAGCATTTGGGGGCACTCAAAGAGGAAAAAGAGGGGAAAAGGGAAAAGTGACCCAGAGCTACAAATAAACACTCAGGAAAAATAAAAGATAAATGGACTCAGAAATGAGTTTAAACAAAAAAAAAAGTCGGTGATGGCGACATTATAAATTACACCTGTATTGCTAGACAAATGCCCCATCCTTTCAAAGTTTTATGGGAGACAACTCTGCCATTTTTGTGACAACACTAGCCTACCGAGTGTTGCCCCTCTGGGACTCGAACCAATGAACTGCACCCTTTCCAATGCCATGATGCGCTCCTCACCTGCCCTTCTGTTAGATCTCCAGCACCAGACACGTTTGTTCCAAGGCTGGGCAGCTGTTCCCCAAAGTCTATCAGTTTGCGTGTACTGTGCAAGCTCTGACCCAGCACTTGCTTTTCCCACTGCTGCTCAACCTCTTGCAAACACTGTGCCCGGGGCCCCGCAGGACTGCAGCTGTCCGAAGCGGCCCGTTTCCTGGGGCTATTCCACGTATTCTCTATGTTAGCGAAGGGGTTCCTCCTTTTCATCCCGCTGATGCCGCCGAGCGACCGACCTGGAGAGAAGGGTCGGAGCCCGGCGACTACTCTTGGCGCCTCCGTGCCCCCCAGGTTCCCATACCGGTCCCCCGCCACAGCTGAGGTACCAACCCCCGTACTGCGGGCTCTACGCCTCCGTAGCTTCAGGATCTCGGAAGGTTTTTTAAAACTGGGAGAGTAGCCCGGCACCGGCAAGTCGGACATGATAGTAAATAACGTTTGAAAGATCTGGAGTACAGTGGGGACAAAAGACAAATCAGCAGCGCGGAGCTTTCTCCAAAGAATGTCAATGACAACACGCTCGCGGGATTTTTGCACAGTGAGGTGATCGACTACCATTACCCGACATCAACACCGGGCCACAGAGACAGTGAAGACACCACCGAAGAATCGATATCTCAAATATCAGACTCCACAAAGCGAAACGGGTGTAACGCCGCTAGGATATACTCTCGCTCTCGACTTTTCCGGTACCAAAAGCTCCAGTTGCTGCCCAACTCCAAAGTTGACCTGTGCGAATTTGCAAATTTGGCGCGCCTCGCACGTTGTTGCTCGGGACGTCATGACGCGTTTGACGTTTTATGTTTACTCCATTGAGTTTTTCGGTAAATGGGAAGAACAGGAGAAAAAGCTTAAAGTTGCCAACGCGTGTTCGTGGGACAGGTAAAGCGCGCCCGACTCGTTGACTGGCTACATATATTTGGCGGAGTGCTTAGTTGGACTTAAATTTGTAAACATTTTAAAACAGTGTTCCCAGATCAGGCAAAGCATTTTCCTGTAGCGCACCCTAATTTTCCCTGTAAAACTGAGATGAAATTCCTGTATGCACGAATCAATGTAAGTACAATTGGTTTCATTGTACCAGTCAATAAAATCACTAGGACAAATGTTCAGGCTGTTTTATGTGTTCTTATTTATTTTAAATATAAAAAAATCACCTACAACGTATCACATAACTACTCTACAACTATAAGAACTTTATATGAAACAATATAATACCATCTTGAGGTTCTGGGGAAATGCTGGAACCTATAAGGCTCAGTTTTCAAGGTTCATATGTCTCCAGAACCTCCTGAAGGTATTATAACTTTGTAATAATAATACAGTTCCTTAACTTAAAATGTATCCCTTAATCACAGACTGATACATTTTGTGTTCTGCTAACAGTGAAGAAAGGGGCATAGGTATGCACATGCCCCCACCCTTGCCCCTGCAGCCCACGGACAGGTGCGCCCATACTGGCATTCACCAATGCTGATCACCTATCCACGGCTCCTCCCTCAACGCACAGGACTGTGCAGGGTGGCCAGGGGGAAGAGTCATTCCAGGCAGACGTCCAATGGGATGCCTTCGGGACCCATAGTGGATCCCACACATTGGGTGGCATGGGTCTGGGGAAGTGCATGCACCCAAACCAGTGCGGCACCCTCCAGTCCCAGTGCTGCCTCACATAAACTTTCTGGGCGTTCACCCATCCAGCTGCCACTGTCACCTCCTGCTGCCCAGCAGTCGGGAGCAGCACAGTGTGCCGTGTCCTGGTCCCCCGGTGACCGAATGCCTGTGTTCATGGAGGCATGCTAAGGGTTATGGCAGGGTCTCCCTAGTGTACTCTGCGGCCAGTACTGCGCGGGTTAGTGAATACACGTAGTGCTGGCACTCCCCCGGAACGTCCCCATAGCGGAGCTGTCTGCAGACATGGGGGATCGGGTGCAGTGGATCTGCATATGCCCCCTTCGTGCATGCCAAGCAGGGGGTGTGGAGTAGCTACTCGCTCCAGATATGTGTGCATAGCCACTCCACACCAGTCGTGCATTGGGCCTGCAGCTCTGTGTACCCGTAGCGCTCCATTAGTAAACATTGTTTCAGTGTATTGTGTTTTTTATTAGCAGGCTTAAGCATCCCCCTACACATACACACACACACAGCTTTGTGCACCAAACTCTGAGGTAAAAACAAATATTCCCTTTTTTTTTATTTATTTTACTAACCTTAGGCCAGACCAGGGTCTATGGGTTCCTTCTGATCTCACACATATAATTCATAACTCCTGCTTATCTTGATGAAGACACCCTCACACCTTTCTTAGGCTCACAATTAAATAGAAACATTGTCTAATTTTTTTTTAAAATAACCTCAACTTCTAGGCTGGTCAGAAGAAGTGCTGCCTTAGTGATCTTTTTAAAGACACAACTCTGTTAGTGCACCAAACAAGCCAAGTAGCACTTAAGCACTCTGTGTCCCACTCACCCTTTAAAGCCCACCATCATCGAGTCTCTTTTGTCTGGCTTGCTTTTTGCACTTTTTGTGTTTAAAATAGACAGATTTGCAAAACAGAAGGTTTGTTTGCCTTGGTGGCTCAGGGTGCTGCTTCCCTCAAGCAACACGTAAGCACTCTTTCTTGCACCACCACCCCCAAGGCATAACACCATCAAGTGGTCAGCCTTTTGTCTGATTCATTTTGCGCTTAAAATGAGTTTAAACCCGGCTCGTCTGTGCAGTGGTTGGATTTCCGCTTGTGACACCAGCGACCCGGGTTTGGGAACGGACTCGGGTCGCTGGAGAGCTAGCCGGGGTGAGAAGGCTTGAGCGTCTCGCAACTGCTCACCTTCTTCGGGGGGGTAGACATGGCTTGCTGTCTGCTGCCCCCTGGCGGAGGCCGGGAGAGCAACAACTCAAGCAAACCCTACTGTACAAGGGGCGTGGTGAACGTCAGCTTGGCCTAGATGTCCGTGGCACGCCACACCCCCGGGGAGAAAAGCAGAAAAACTGCCTCCTGGTCAGCCGGATGATGGCTGCCGGCTCCCGCCATCTCAGATGCCCCAACGCCCCTGAATCCACCTCAGCAGCGCCCGGGGACTGATTGAATAGTGCGCTGGTATCCCCCTCCTGGCGTCTTCCCTCTCGGAGGGGAGGGACCCATCCGGCGAAGGGTTACGCCAGGCCACCCCCGAGTCAGCTGCAATCTGAGGTAAGTGGAAGGGGGTCGGGGCGAGGAGGTCGGGGGAGTCATGAGCAGCTGGAAGGAGAGGCAGGCCAGGGGGCAAGTAAAGCGAGGGAAAAAAAAAAGTTTAAAATAGACTAACCTGAGGCTGCCCACAAGAAGGCTTGTTTACCTTCAGTGGTTTAGGCTCTGCTAGTCCAGAGCAGTGGCATTTGAGATGCAGCTCGGCTGACTCAACGGTGGTGCTATTTTGAGTGGTGGGGCCACATGGCAGGTGTTTGGATCATGCAGCAGCTCACTGGTTCCCGAGCAAAAGATCTGAATTCATCCTCAAAAATATGCACTGCCAGCATATTACCTTACTACCCCAGAGAAACACAGGCTGCAAATGGACCAATAGAATTGCTTAGTGTAGCAAAGTCAGCAAACCGAGCACCAATTGGAGGGCTCTGTCTGGATCTTGGCAGCCATGAGATTTATACTGGGCATTTTCTTGTCATGTTTGTCCATTTCCCCTGATATTTTAAAAATAAAAGATTTCCTTCCCGTATTCCGTTTTTGTAGTAAAAATTCCTTAAAATACAGCAATCCCTGTAAATCTGGGAGCACTGTTAAAATAAAAACATGCTCACTTTGGGCATTCTTCTGTGGACCGGACTCTTTTTTTTTTTTTTTTTTGTTGATCGACTGTTGTTTTACTGGCCAAATGTACAGTTTGGTGCTAATATCCATGTTTTAAATCAGCCCTGGCTTGGGCTGTGGAGGGAAACTGGTTGCAGGGGAGGGAATTTATTCTGCAGGGGGTTTGCTGTGGGGCAACTGGACTGGGGCTTTCTACACTATTACTCTCCCTCCTGGCTCCCAGGACACCTGCCATACAACAGTCTTCCTACTCACAGAGCTGTTGCAGCTTCACCTCCTGAGTCCACTATACATTATTATACAATGGCACAAAAAATAGAATCCTGCATTTTGATTGGCTGGCTGGCACCTTTTCAACGTTGTAAATCCTCCAGTGTACCCACTGGAAAAGGTGCCAGTCAGCCACAGCATGAACTTCCTCCAAAATCACTCTGACAACCCAAAAACACCACAAGCACCGGAGGGCAAGATCAGCGCTACCTGCAGCTAACATGACCCCTAAAAACAGGCAAAAAAAAGCCACTCACATCAGCGGTAAACGTACAACTGCACACCCCCTGCACAACTCGAAACAATTCACCATACAAAACAATGTTTCCCAGCTCTTCCCCCGCAACTACCTGTACCGAGCTAACCTCGATGCTTTTCACTGCTACTCACCTCAATTCAAAATGCTTGCGCCTTTATGCTTCTGCTGCGCCACTGAACCACTGAGGCATCACTAGACAGAGGCAAATGAGGACACACAACACCGAGAGAGGGAACAAATGAAATGAGTAGAGGGATCCTAACAAACACAGACGACTCTCCGAGGGCCTCCCAGGAATGACGAGCAAGAAAAAAACATTTGAGTGGCTCACATTTCTACCGGAAGCACCAGCGACGCAACCAGTGTGGGAAACACCGATGTGAGTAACGCAACACATTTATAAAATGACTAGCACAGGAGAAAAATGAGCACTAGTTTCTTTTCCCCCCTTTGTATACACTCAAGCAAAAGACGCGCACAACCCCCATTCACAAAAAGACAATTTATTCCCCCTCACATCCTGACAGAAGGATTAAAAAAGTTGAGAGAGAGGACTGCTCGGGGGGAGAAAGTCACTCTGCCTAGCAACAAAGAACTTTTTCATTTAGCAGAGCAATAACATGGGAAAAAAATTATTAAAACAAAAACAAACTATTTCCATGTATTGTTTTCTTACCCCCCCAAAAACGACCCATTGTATAATAGCAATATACCCCTCCAGGGAGTGAGTATACTGGTGGATTTACCACTTCTGGTGTGGTTAAGTCACTCGGCTGCGCCTCTTGCCCGAACCACACCAGCCGTGCTAAATCCACCAGTATACCCACACCCTGGAGGGGTATATTGCTTAACTGACCTTTAGGTACCGAGCCCCCACAGCAGTGTTGGCAGTGTCCACACTGCATTGGAACAGGGCAGTGTTGGGAATGTGTGTGTCGCAGTGCTGGCACTGCACACAGTGGTGGCATGCACAGTGTTGACATTCCACATGGCACCACAGTGCTGGCACTGCATGTGACAGTGCAGTGTGGCAGTACACATGCAGGGAAGGTAACCAGCTAAGGTGGGGAGTGTGGTGTTGGGGGTTTCAAGTCACAGGGTGTTATACTAGGAGGTATAGACATACAGAAAGCCAAGGCCCATTTTGGTATGTCTCGAGCCAAGCTGGTAATTTCCATGTTTATTTTAACAGGATTGAATCAAGTTTATGCTTAAAGATTTTGTGATCTCTATTATCAAACAAGGAATTAGGTAATGAGTTCCACAAGGTTATTATTCTCTTGGTAAAAAAGGATCTACTTTTATTATTTTTTGGGTATGTTAGAGATAATTGATATTTGTGGCTTCTTAAATTGCAATTATGTTTACTATAAGATAGATTTAATAGTGTTAGTAACTTTTCCTCCCCACATAATTTATGCATAAAAAGTACATCTCCTCTTATTCTTCTCTGCACCAGGGAATACATCTTTAATACGTCCAATCTTTGATCATAGCTCATGGTCGATATGTCTTCCACCATTTTGGTAACCCTCCGCTGCACCCCTTCCATTCTATTTAAAGCCACATGTAGGGTGGTCTGGGACTGAGACTGGTCATGGCCTTGAAGGGTAGTCAAGTGGCATGGAGTGTTGAGGCTGGTGTAGCTGAAGGGAGGGTGGTCAGGTGGGTTGCTCTGCTTGACAGCCACAAACATCATTTAAAAAAAATATATATTACTTGTAAAATGCCATAGAGAATGAGCGCACCATCCAAAACATTGATGTCAGTGGGCTGCTACTGGGTGTTGACATCCACAATATGGCGGTGAGCTTTACACTGCCCCCTCACAGCCACTGACAGTAACCCCTCCTTCCAAAGCCTCCAACAGTACTTTTCTCCACAACGCAAGACATTACCCCCTCACCCCGCCTCCTTCCTCCATTTCCCCCTCACCCTGCAGTTCTCCTAATACACTTGCTCCCTCCGCAGTCCCCTCCAAGACCCACAGTCCACACCACCTGTTCTCCTGCTGTTGGCACCCCCCCACCACATACATGGATGCATGGTACGTTAATGGGCTTGAGGATCCCATTAAGGCTCATTTAACAATGGCCACAGGGAACTGTTTCGGGGGGGGGGACTATTCTAAGATGCTAAATCAAAAATAAACTTTGTACAACTATGCAGTGCCACAAGTAGCGTCATGGGGCTCAACAGAAAAAAAGGCTTTCCAGGGACCACAGGCATGGCATGATAGCGAACTTTGGGACCCATTTAGTTAGCCCAGGGGAGAGAAATATGTATAGATGCCCCAGGGTGCAGTGAGAGTGGTTGTTAGGGAAAACAGCTGTTTATTTCAGGCATTCTACCCATTACCATTTTCCCAGTATGCCCCAGCAGTGCTGGTGCCAAGTAAATACCTTTGCATCCAGCACAGAAACCCACAGCACAGGCAGTTGCTCCAGTCCTGCATCCAGTAGCCCAACCACAAAATAACCTGTAAAATAGATTATAAGTCTAATTAATTATTCATGAGTATTCCTCCACGTGTGATTGGCTGCCGCGCCGGTCTGAAACCTCTTAGAAGTGACTGCCACGGTACCCAGTCATCTTCATGCTGGTGCGGTTGTCAAAATAGTAAATCTGCTCGCATCTTCGCAATACTGCGGCTGACAGAAAATTCTCAGCAAACAGCACAAAAAAGCCGAAGAGAATAGCAGCTTATAGATATGGCAGTTCCTGAGCCAAATTTCAATAGTTTTTTTTTGGGGGGGGGGGAGCAGAAGCTGAAGAGTGGCTAAGACAGCTACCATTTACTTCAAGCAGAAATGCCTATCTAGCCACGTGCTTCCACTGAAACGCTTATGACCAGCACCAAAAAAAAGTAAACAAAAACAAAAACATTATTCTTGAATAGACTTATAATCATATGTGACCTTAGGCCAGCCATTTCCTCCAGATTAACGACCCGGCTGGGTGGGGGTGGCCCTCGGCACCTCTCCAGCCGGTCGTTAATCTCTAGGAAATGACTGGCTCTTTAGTCATCATTGCTTAATTCCATCCACTGCAACCAGTTCCCATGCAAAGCCCAAGCCAGATTGGGTAAAAGCATTCTTATACTATCCAAACTGCAGCCCCCCATAAAACCACTGTTAATGAATAAAAAAGAGTCTTGTTACAAAGAATTTGAAAAAAGTTAGCATGTTTCTATTTAAAAATTTTTTTTTTTTTTCTTTTTCTTTCTCCTCCTCTCGACCGCCCCCCTCCGCATTGTCACCCCAGCATCCAATGGACTCACCTCTGGCCTTCACGAGGTGCCAGCTGGCCAGGTGTGGGGCCTGCAAAGGGCCAGCATCATCTCGCTGGTCGGGATTTTTTTCCGCTTTTCTTTCCATCCCCCCGAGTGTGGTGTGGTGGCGTGCAATGACGCCAGTAGCTGAACCGTGCACGTTTCCACGAGTGGCACGCTGGGCATCTGCCCCCTTCATCTGTGGGTTTGTTGCGCCAACCTCCAGCCACTGCTAGGGGCCAGGCAAGCAGCAGACTCCATCACCACCCCTCCCCAGAAGAGGAGAGCTGTCCTCTGGATGCTTGATCCTCTCCCTCCCCGGCCGACCCCCGACGGCCTGCTCAAGATCAGAACATGGGCCAGCAAGTGGCAGGAGATAAGAGATGGATGCTCGAGCCTCCACAGCACTGGGCTGGCTTCTATTTTAATTAAAAAAAAATCTTAAGTGAAACTAAATGTGCCGCCAATGCTAAATACGCATGGATGTCAATGAGCCTGCTTCTGGGTTTTTGACATCCACAGTATGGTAGGTACTATACTGTTCTGTGGAGCTGCAAGGGAGAATATGGGATGGGTGTTTCTGCTGAGTGGGGGGTGGAGCACACGCTAGTGTGTTGGGGGGTCTGCTGCAGGGGGTTGCTGGATTCTGGGAAGGGACATCAAGCTGTGGGAGGGATGGTTGAACCATGGAACGAGGGGTTCCAGCTGTGCCAGTCTGTTCTGTTGAGTCAGCTGCAAGCGTGAATGTGGGATGGGGGTTTCTGCTTTGTGGGGGGCACATGCTAGTATGTTGGGGAGGTGGCTGGTCTGTGGGAAGGGAGGGTTCCAGCTGGGGGATGGGAGCACAGGGGCAGCTGCAGAGGGCTGCTGTCTGTATGAATGGGGGTGTGTGTGGAATGAGGGGTTGCAGATGTGTGGGCAGCTCACTGCCAGTCTGTTTTGGTGCACTGGCCATCGCTTGTCATTGGGTAAGAAGGGTGGGGGGCAGCTGATAGAGCATGGTGAGCCGGGGATTCAGGCTTGGAGGCTGTTGTGTTGTTTCTCTCCCCAGGCTATTAAGCCCCACCCAGCCATGGCGGCATGTTCATGAGCCCACCATCCATCAGTGAACTCCAGCTCCCTCATCCCTCAGTCAGCTGAGTCCTCCTGCCAGACACAGTGGCATGCAAAAGCCCTGGCAGTATGTTCCCCTAATACCCTTGCTTCCTCTGCAGTCCCCTCCAATACCCATGTTCTTTCCGCAGTCCCCCACCACCTCAACTGTCGCTACCTCCAAGCCCTCTTGGATGCTTCCCTCCCTTCCTGGCCAACCAGAACCTCCCTTCCTGACTCACCAGACACCCCTTCTTCAGAAGACACCCCTCCCTCTGAGTCCCCCAGACACCTCCCACCCTGACCTACCAGACAGCTCACTCCCCAGCCCCCTAGACTCCCTTCCAGGCCACCAGACATTTCACTCTCTGACACCTGGACACCCTCCCCCCTCCTGTGCAACCCCAACACCCACTGCACTTCTTTGTCCCCCTCAACACCTCCTCCCTCCTGGTCCCCAGGGCACCCACCATACAACACTGTACATCATGGAGCTGCTGCAGCTTCACTTCCCAAGTCCACCACCTATTATTAACCTCTAGCTACTGAGCCCCCCTCCCAGCACTAGGCCACGTGCACTGCTGATAGAATGCTGTGCCACATACACTGCCAACACCATGTTATGCCAACTGCTGTGCTGAAACTACGCTGTGCCACATGCACTATGATGCTGCACTGTGCCACCTGCACTGCTGACACCATGCTGTGCCACATACGCTGCTGACACTGGACCATGCCAAGTGCTGTACTGACACCACAGTGGGCACGTATACTATGACACTTCGCTGTGCCACGTGAACTGTTAACATTTACCATGGATATATATTTGTTTTATCTGCATCAACTGTACTCAATGGATTAACTACTGTCTCTATGCAAATAAACATGGATATAAAAATACATTGATATATTCCTTATATCTTTTTAACTAGTTGTAGATTTTATGATGTTACAGTAGGTGCTGTAATACACAAAATATAAACAATAGAGTATACAGACTGCCCAACTGGATGTACAGTTATATACTGTAGAATAGCATTTAATTAATAATAGGTCCATAAGTCCAAGCAGTAAGGCAAGCTGCCAAGTAATGAATCAGAGAGTAAAGTTCAATCTGATTATTCTGTAGGTCGATGCCACTCTCACCTACAGCTTTCGAAAGATGACATGTAAGCCAGAATATCAGGTCCCATATAGAACTAGTAAAAATATGGAGGGCAGTGTGGCTAACAAACTATAGGTAGATAATGCACACGATTGTCTGGTCCCAGTTAAGTTATCTTACTTCCCCATAGTCTAAGGCAAAGCATGGCATCCCGCCCTAGGAGGTTCCAAGTAGAACATTGGGAGCTTGCACAAGTGCACAAACTGGAGTGGTGCACTTACACACCAAAGTTATGTACTTCTATAGTATTAGCCTAGGAGGTCTACATCAAAAAATGATCTTTGAATTGGAGCAGCTGATTTGGCTATCTAAACATAAAAAAACATTTTCAGACAGTTTATATTGGAACAGTATTAAAGTTACAGTAACAGTCCAACATCAGAGCATTATCGTATATTGACATAAGTGCACAAACAGGTACTTTGTAAACTAGGTACTAAAAATCAAGATAAGAGACTAGCTCTTCTGAACTGTCATAGAGCACAGTACTTCACTCTTCCTTGTCAGAAACATCTTCCAGAGGCTTAGATTGTCCAATGATCTTCTCTATGAAGGTGGCCGCTGATACATGGTCCACAAAAATATGTGTTTTGCCATTATGGCGCATCTGCAGCCACGCTGGAAAGTTCAAATGCGCCTCAGTGCCAAGCTGCAGGAGCTTCTTCTTCACTACTTGTAGCTCCTTCTTCCTGGCCTGTGTCAGAGCTGAAAGGTCTGAAAAAAAGGCCAGCTGACTCCCTTCCCATACTATTTCTCCCCTAGATCTGGCTGCTTGAAGAAGAGGTATCCTGGCCTCCAAGGATGATAAGTAATGATCGCTGTGAACAACCTCTGTGCTGGATCTCCTCTTGGTCTGGGCTGCTGAGGTATGGCATAAGCTTTCAGGATTTTGGTGGAGTCTGGCGGCAGCAGCTGGAGATCATGAAAAATCAGCCAATTCAGAGCAGTTAGAAGTTCTGTTGGCCCTGTAAAGTGGGGCAGAAAGACCACAGTCTGAACGTTAGTTTGTCTTTGTGTATTCTCAAGGCTTTCTATTTTGGCCTGAAGAAAAGTGAGGTCCCGCATGTAGGCAGCGTTGCTATCCCCTTGGCGGCCATTGGTTTCGTTCAGCTGTTTTTTAGCAGCAGCATTCTTTTGTATGTAATGTTCATTATCAGGTAGTTTGGCTTCCATTGCTGCCAATCGTTTGTCTCCTCACCAGTGGCTTGTATCTTTGATAACATCTCTAGGATTTGCGCTGCCAGTAGATTAGGCATCACTAGTCCGCTCGAAGCAGTCGGCCCTGAACCCTTAGTTGAGCTCAGAGAGGAGAGATAAACATCCAAGCTTTGCAAGGCATTCTTAGAATCTTTTTTCGGTCCCATCGTACAGTGGGACGGTACTGATGAGTAATAGCACTAGTTTGAAGCTAGTCTATCCAGGAAATCTAGCACTTAATGCCAATTTTAGAAGTTTACTATTCAGAGCTGTCTTAGGATGCTGCCACCATCTTGCTGCTCCACAGCTCCCTTATATTCCTTATATGTAATGGAGATGTAAATTGGGCAGTTCTCTGGCTAAGAAGATATGTTTCAAAAATCAGTGTTTTGTGAATTTGGGCAGGTGTTGTTACCCTTGCATGCAAAAGCTGGCAGTTAGACCTCAGGGCATGTTACTGAAAATCTAATCCAGCCCCCGACCCTGGTCTGTTGACTCGATGGATGTCCTTGTGTCCAGTGGTGCACTGCACACTCTGATTAGCCATTGCCATAATCACTTCAATTTCTCTGTTGTCCACTGTCACCATCTGCAGCCCTCAACTGTCCTGCACCACCATATCAGTGATTTCCCTGGTATCTAGTGTCTTCCCTCACTCTCCCATTGCACAACACCATATTAACCCTTGCTGTGCCGCGAAGTGCTATATCAGTCCAGAATTCCTATACATTCTAATTCTGTTGGCAGCCTAAGGGTTAATACTGATTGCTGTTGTGTCTAGTGGCACCACCCGCCCTGTGATGCCCTGGCCAGACATGCTACGTTAATCACTTGTGTCTGCTGTGACCACTCTTCCACTAGACACCAGGGTTCGACAAATCCTATTGCCCGACGTCCCGGGCTACCAGATACAGTGCAGGGACAAGCACTTTCTGTTGTGCCACCTGTCCACGGGCTAGCACTGATTTAAAAATCTTTGCTGCAGTTCTACCTTCCACCAGTAGGGTGCTCACTGCTTCGGCTGTGCACCTACTGGTCGGGAACGAGCGGTGAGTGTATGAGCTTGCCTCAGCCTATGGAAGCCTACGGAAGTGGCATCAGGAGCGAGCGCGGTAGCCTCGCCGGAGGAAAAACGAGGGAGTACAAGCTGTCGGACTGGCAGATGGAACTAAATGAGGAAGACAATCTTGAACTGAGTGATACAAAGAATGCCCATTGGCCCTGTGGTGATTTGGCGCTGTAGTGGAGCGAAAGTGTAAAGACGCATTGCGTTAGAGCCCTCATTCACTGTCTGTAGGAGGATACTAGAGGATACACAAATTAAACAGTCCATTGTTGTGGATATCGGGAGTGGGGATCATGAAATGCGACCTTTCTTTGTGTGTGTGGAGTGGACTTGACTACCTGGAAAACAAATTTAAAACTGAATTAAGGAGGGAGGGTTGGTGAGAGTGAAGAGCAGGGAGGAGGAAGGCAGGAGCTAGGAGGACTAAGGAGTGGGGGCAACGTGGCTGAGCACTGTTGACTGCACACAAGTGCATTAGTGCAGCAGACAAGCAAGCCATGCCAGTTTGCCAAAATTAATGAAGGCGAGACTAATCTGAGTAAATAAGGTGTGCAGGCAGGGTAAATAAAATATTGAGAAGGGTTAGGTTGGGCATAACAGGGTGAAAGCAAACCAAGGCGCTATAAAATAAATTAAGTAGGCAGTATAGTGCAGTGGTCTAAGGCTCTGAGCTGCAAATCTACATCCAGCAGATCAGACCTGGGTTTGAATCCCACAGCTTCCACTTGCATACTGCCTGAGCAAGTCACTTAACCTCCTTGTGCTCCCAGGTCACTTAGCTTAGTGTGCTATACCTGGTTAAACAACTAAAAAATAATTGAAACAAGGAGAAAAGGAAACAAAACAGAAACTTGGGAGGGGACTGTCTGGTACTGTCTGCCGTCTGTGACAACTGAGAACTAGCAGCAGCGTAAAGTGTCACTGACTACAGAAAATAAAAAGGAAGAAAGCAAGGGCAGGGGACTACTGCTGTGGGGCGGGGAGCTTTGTGTTGCCCAGTGCCCACCAGTAAAAACAGCAGTTTATTTGACTACTAGCTGCATAAACAAAGAAAAAATAAAATAATAAAAAGAAAAAAAAAAGAAAGAAAATAAGGGAAGAGGCTGGTGGGTTGTTGGGAGAGGAGAGCGCAGATATAGAGATTGTGTGTAAAGGAGTGAAGGAGGAGCTTGGAGAGAGGAGGGCGAAGGAAAGGACTGACTTGAGAAAGTTAGTAAAAAAAAAAAGATAGTATAGTAAGAAATAAGCCTATAACTCAAACTGTGTGTGGTGTGGGGCTATGCAATGGGCTTGGTTGGGCTGTTGGGAGAGATTTTGTGAAAAGGAGTGAAGGACCCAGTGTCCTGCAGCCAGTTGGTTGGCTTTTGGCTTGAAGTACCCAAGAAACAAAAAGAGAAATATAGTAAAAAAATATATATAATACAAGTGTAAGTAATAGTAAAATAAGGGAGCCTAACTGGGGGGTGGCTGTGCTGTGGAGAGAGGAGCGAGTGACTGTGTGAGAGTGTTCTGCAGCCAGCTGCCTGACTTGTTACAGGACAAGACAACTTGCAGTGTATAGAAAGAAAACCCAACCCATGAGCCCACCAGTGAAAAAAAGGACACACAGACACCAGTGTTTAAAATAAGTTTATTATTATTGGTTCCATTAGTCTTTAAAAAAAAGTGACCACCAAATTTATATGGACAATATGCAGACGAACAAAGCCAAAACAACAAAGTCTCTTGTCTCTGGTCAGCAGCAGCACCATCTTTTACGAGACAAACACAGTCTGGTACTACTTCACAGATAAAAGTCATGAAACTGAATCTGCATCTGTGGTTCTGGATATAATTGCTGACCAGGTACTTGATGTAAACAGAGAAGCCCTAGTAGCCTTATCTCAAAAAGCCCCTGTGTCACTTGCTAAGAAACGTAGTTTACTGCTTGATAATGAGGTGGCAGTTGGGAGTAGTAAAGACAAGAAATATGACCAAGAGAAAAGGGCCAGACTATTTCAGTGTCATTGGCTGTCCACTTATAAATGGTTGAGATATGATGATAAAAAGGGGCTTATGTACTGCACACTATGTGAAAGGTATCCCAGTATTGCAACTCCAGCATTTTCAAAAAAAACAAATGTCTTCAAGCACAGGCTCTAACAACAACTGCATTGAGTCACCACGCTCACATGAAAAATCCAATCCACATGTATGCCAGAATCAACATATTCTGGAAAGTGGCCAACGAGCAGTATGTTGTGAGATTAGTGAGTCACCACTTTACCAAGCCTTTGCACAGTTGGAAGAGGCCACAAAAGAAAGATGAGACGCTTGTTTAACACAGCGATTCCATAGCCAAAATCTTCGCCTCTTTCTCAGACATGGAGTGGCTCTGTGAATTACAGGGAAAATGGCATTAAGTTAGGTTCTAATTATACTAACGATAAGCGAGCCAGGGACTTTGCAGTGCTATTTCAGCAGTGATATCCAGAACCCAGATGCAGACTCTTGCTAATGTTAAGTATGTGACAGTTCTTGCTGGCGCAGTACTGATTACAGTATAACTGAGTGGGAAAATGTTTTCTTAAGGTTTGTTGAACCTAATTCAAAACAGGTGCATACATTGCTTATCCAAGCTGTGCCACTGGAACATGCACATGCAGAAGGTGTATTCCATGCAATATCAACTGCATTGGAGTCAGTAAATCTTCCTCTCAGTAATCTACAAAATGTTAACAATCCAGGACCGCTTCTTATTTCAGCAAATTTTGATGGGGCCAGTGTCATGATGGGCGA
The DNA here is from genome assembly GCA_016271365.2 of Neoceratodus forsteri. Lineage (NCBI taxonomy): Eukaryota > Metazoa > Chordata > Ceratodontiformes > Ceratodontidae > Neoceratodus > Neoceratodus forsteri. The sequence continues at coordinate 732,938,495 of CM057459.1, forward strand.
AAGAGGAGGAACCATAGCAAAGTTGCGGGAACACTGCCGTCCTGAAATAATTGCGATGCACTGCATTGCCCATAAGCTAGAGCTGGCAGTTCTCGATGTGTTAAAAAAAATCCATTTGTATCAAAGCTGGAAAGTACTCTCAAGGGAATATTTAAATTTTATCACTATAGTCCCAAAAAAATGAGAGAGCTCCAAGAAATTGCTAACGTGATGGATACTGATCTGGCGCACTTTACTGCAATTAAACAAGTGAGATGGCTTGCCAGTAGGTCACGCTCGGTACATGCAGTTCAGGTTAACCTACCCACTGTTGTACAACACCTACATGCATCTTTGACTGCTGGTGGTGGTGAAAGTTCAAAAACAAAGAGCCTCTTAAAAGAAACACAGAGTGTGCAGTTTGTAAAAGCTATCCATATACTGCAAGATTTCCTGCCAATACTAAAAAACCTGTCACTGCAGTTTCAATGAGATGACATAGTAATACTGGAAGTTCCACAGCTTGTTGAGACCTGCCTACTCCAGCTTATGGAACTGAAAACCATGCCAGGGCAATACATGGCAGCTTTCCTCAGCCATTACAAACCAGAACAGAAATGTATGGAATATGTTGTGACAAAGAGAGGAGGGAGGAGAAGACTGTTCATTTCCATTCAGAGGCAACTGCCCAGAAATCAATTTTGTGACAGATGGACAACTGCAGACTTTAATAGATGCAGCAATAATGTATATTGACAACAGATTTAAAAATTCTCAGAGGTGCCTCTCAAATGGTTCAACTGCTTAGATTTTAAGCAGTTTGATCTGCCAAGAGACCAACTAGCGGTGTTTGGGACCTCTGAACTTGCAAACCTGGCAGAATATTTTCACTTTTTTACGGAGGAGCAGCAGGAACATATAAAGTCAGAGTATGCTGCATTTAAAACAATATTGAAATCTGCCATTGAAAAACCCTATTTGCAGGTATATACCAGATTACTAAAAGAAAAAACACCCCAGATTATACACATTCTTGACTTAGTTGAAATACTCATGGCAATGAGTGTATCGACTGCAAAATGTGAGAGAGTTTTTTCTGTTCAGGACCTAATCAAAACAAAAATCAGGACAAGGCTGGCTGATGATTCACTACAGTCTCTCCTGCAGATAGCAGTAGAAGGTCCTGAACTGCATGACTTTGATCCGGATCCAGCAATTAACCACTGGCTGCTCTCTGGTCCAGGCACTCGACATGTTCGTGGGCATGCTGTTGCTGCTGATACATTATCTTCTGGTTTAGCTGCTTCTGCTGCTGATGATCTTCTTGATGCTAGTACTCCTGCTCCCAGTGCCCCATCATCTTCTTCCTGGCTAGCCCTTAATCACCATTTCATGTTCTTCTCAACCAACGGCCTAACTGGTTTTGGCTTGTCCTTAACTAATTCTGTATCATTTCTCCAATCTCTTCTAATACAGACTTCTGCCTGGGGTGTCTTAGTGTCCGCCTGTACTACTCCTGGCCTGTATTAACAAAAAAATATGAAAATATTGTTTTTCCTGATTTATGAAGTTCTTCTACATCTCTCCATCCATCCTATGAAATAATAGTATAACATATAAGCCCTGCCACACAGCCACACCATTTAACTTATTTCTGTTAAGTTGGTTTAATATTTCAATTGAAATGTACTGGACTACCACTCGGAACTCGAGGACTACCATTTTTGTCAAGGCCACTTGTCCTGGACTAGCATGAGATTTTAAAATTTGTCGATCCCTGCTAGACACCCATCCTGGTGCCACTCTGCCTCTACGATGGCTAGCAGCCCCCTCCAGGTACCGAGCACCATACCTCTCAGCTGTCCCTGATTTTCAGGGACATCGATGATTTTGCCTCAAAATTTTCCTCTGTCCCTCGTAAAATTTGTGTTTTTGTGACAGAACAGTGGGCAGGGTTTTATTTAACTCCAAAAATTGATTAGCGTTTTGGTCATAAAAGTGCTAAAACATTGTGAAAATGCATAGCACTTGCCTCACTGTGTTTAACAAACATAACACTTCTAGAAAACTTGTAAAAATACTTTCTGTACAGTCAGCATTGTCCCAAGAAAAAAAAAATGCTAATCAATTATTTAAAACCCTGGTGGGTATTAAAAGCACAAAATAATGTCAAACATTAAAGTTCCAGACTTGTTCTGCTTCAGAAAATGCATCTTAACACAAATCCCTTTGTTCTATCAGCTTTCTGAGTGAATAGTATCAGTTTTTAAGATGTGTCCCTGATTTTGGGTCTTTGTCCCTGATTTGTTTAAGCCTTGTCCCTGATTCATGAGGCAACAGGTTGAGAGGTATGCCGAGCACAACATCCAGCCCCCTCCCAGACAGCAGGGACTAATTAAGCATGTCGGACCAGGGCATCAGAGGGCAGGTGGTGCCACTAGACGCCACAGCAGTCAGTATTAATATGGCGTTGTATGATGGGAGGGTGGGGGATTACACTAGACACCAGGGAAATCGTTGACGTGGTGGCACAGGACAGTCGAGGGTGACAGTGGACAACAGTGAAATCTAAATGATTATGGCAGTGGCCAGTTAGAGTGCGGTGAGTGCCAGTGCCACTGGACACCAGGACATCCATCAACTAAATGGACCAGAATGAGGGCTGGACAGTTCCTTGTGCTAGCTTTTTACATGCATAGGTAACACCACATGCCCAAGTTGACAAAACTGTAATTTTCTTCTCTGAAGCTTATCTTCTTAGCCAGAGCACTGCACAATTCACTTGTCAGTAAAATATAATATTAAGTATCATTTGAAAAGTAGAAATTACCTTCGATGAACTCCAGGAATGTGTATATCCACGTTCATTTCCATGGGTAGTTACAGTTAATCCATTGAAAACAGTAGATGTAGTTCTGTCCAATCATATATATGTCCACGAGGAAGTAATGACAGTGCAGACTGTCAGCAGTATTCTGTGCAACAGAGTCCAAGCTACACAATAAACCACTTATAAATATGGTGTTAAAATATTAAAATGATATGAAGCCCTCTGAGAAATGGCTATGGATGTCAGTGCGATTGCTATAGCAATTAATCCAATGAGCACAGTTGCTGCATTTAAAACTATACGTTGCGACGATAAAATAATGACAGTCCATACTTTCACCATTAGTCTTTTTCACATAGTCCGGTCTTCACAAGAAAACCCCAAACCAACAATGTTATGACTTTGTATAATTAAAAATTAAAGTTAAAAGATGCACTCCATTACAATCATGTGGATGTCAATAAGTGACTTCTGCAATTTGACTCCCACAAGATGGCGGCACGTTTTTACATACTAGCACTTGGCAGCTCTGATAGTCTTTTTCTTCTAGTTCTGTGGCCACAGAACTAGAAGTCTTTCTTCTAGTTCTGTGGGCACTGCATTCCAATCTCTCTCTCTCTCTCTCTCTGTCGGCTACCGGCACAGGCGTGTCCATGATTGGTTGAATGAAGGGCATAGATCTGTTAGGTTGTTTACAACTTGGCTTAGTGACTGTATTTTTTCCTAAGGACTGGCTGAAATTGTGAGAAAATGTGGAAGGTAAAATTACCACACTGCTCCTGGACTGATTTCGTATTTTCCCTGTAACTCCAAGGCAATGTGTCTGTGTTTTCCTGTAGATTGCACCATTTCTCATGGAAACTGAATTGCTCTATTTTCCTGTATACTTATGCAGGTCTATGGGAAGAATTTTCCTGTAGATGTCTCCAAAGCCCAGTAGAATGCAGGAATCCCTGCATTTCTGGGAGCTTTGCTACCTAAGTCTCTTAACCTTCCAAGCAACGTTAGCAAAAACTGAAGGAGGTGGAAACATCTGCATCACAGGAGCCGATCTCTAACCCTAAAAACCCTAGGTAACTATCCCTCGCTGTCAACAGGAACTTCAACTCAGTCCAGGGGTGGTTCACTGCAAATGGATAAAGCTCGTTGATGCCAGGTAGACGAACGCTGTGCTTTTTGGGTCCAAATCCAGGCTCACAAATGGGCAGTAAACCCAAATACCCTCTATCCCTTGAGCATCCAACCTCCAGATGGCTCCTATCTTGAACAAGTAACTACATTCAGATACCTAAGTGTCACTCTGGACCCCTCACTAACTTTTACTGACCACATTGGAACTTTGGCCAAGCACCTTACAACTGTGTATCTACTTTACGCTAAAGAATCTCATGACCCCAGAAGTGAGACTGGCCATAAACCAAGGCACACTTCTCCCACTCCTGGATTATTTTATTTATTGATTGATTGATTTTTTTATTTATTTAGATCTTGGATTACAAATATCTTTGATCTTAGAACTCTTTTACAAAGGTTCCACATCAGCAGCATAATACAACAGGTTAACAGAACAAAAAAGTATGGCAAACCAGTATACATAGAGAAGGGAGATCAACAGGTTTACAGGCTAAACAGGGTATGGTAAAATAATTGTAAATAAGAAAAGAAAGCAATAGTTGACATTCACAGTGAATTAAAGGATAGAAACGAGTAACACTAAGCACGTTCATGCACAGGAATGCATACAGTAAATTGGAAATCAGCCCAATCAAGCTTTGTCTGTTACTGGTAAAATTATAAGGTAAGTTGAAATCAGCCAACAAGCCATGCCAGGACAGATGGGGGGGCATTAGGCAGAGGGGAGGAACAATGAAGGGAGCAGGGTAGCTGGGGGGAGGGGAAGTCAGAGATGGTGCTAATGAGATTTAACAGTAATCAAGTGCTAGGGTTTTAGATTGCCAAAGAGGATTTAGTGGAAACAGTCACAGGAACGAGTGGCAGAGAGTAGTCACTGTAGCTTGGATTTGGAAGGACCCAATTTGGATTCAGAGGAGATGTCACAGTTGAGGGCATTCATTCAAAGAGGGGCTCTGTAGGTGAACGATCTTTGTCCCTGGGAGGTACAGTAGCGAGGGACCAGAAAGAGATGGGATTCAGAGCCACAGGTATGGCGGGTATTAAGAGAGGGGCTGAGAAGACTTTGAATTCCAGGTGGTAGGAGGCCTAGGGTTATTTTCTTGGCCATCACACATGTTTGATATTTGATGTGATTTTTGAGCTGGAGCCAGCCAGTTTGGGCATAAAGGTCGCAAGAGTGGGTGAGACGGTGGGCTCCTGAGATGGGGCAACACACCTTGTTTAGAGCAGTGGAAATGCGCCAGAGGGCAGTTTCAGTGGCAGATCCATAGATTATCAATCCATAGTCAATAATGGAGGTAACGCAGCTCTGTACGGCCAATCTTAAGGCTTCTGGTGTAAGGGAGTTCCTGTGTCTGTAGAGGAGGCCGATGCGAGTATTGACTGCTTTGTCAATGTTGTTAGTATGCACCCCATAGGATAAGTTGCTGTCGATGGTGATGCTGAGATACTTAAAATATTGTACCTGCTCAAGAGTGGTTCCAAGGCGGTTAGAGATAGTCAAGGGATGATGCCTGTGTTTATTGTGGGAGCTGCTGAAGAGCATGAGCTTAGTTTTTTTTTATAATTTAGCACCAGTTTGTGGTCACTGAACCATTTCTCTACTGATGTAAATTATTGCTCCCCCATTTATTTACAAACCTCCAGTAGTAACCTCATTAGACTTAACACTGCCCACAACAGCATTTGTATGTGTAAGGTCACCCTCCCTGGTCTAGGGGTACACAGGATGGAAACAGCTTTCAGGGAGGGGCCTCACACAAAGAATAGTTGAAAAAAACAATTACTTGACATCCTGAACCTGAAACAACCTCCTGAGCTCCACTGGCACGCAGCACTGCTAATTAGAGATGCAAGGGAAAGGGTTAGCAGAACTTGTAAGCAAAGCAAAGGCAATGCCTGAACAGAGGATCATTAAACAAAACAGGATCCTTTATCCCTCCTCCTGGGAGCTCATAATAACTGTTGGCAACCTAGTGGATTCCACTTTATATGTTCCCTGCCTGCACTTTTTTCTTTCATTTCACCATTTCACATTGCTAGACATTCTTTTTGTACCGGGTTGGCTTCAACCCTGGTGAGGTACATTTATTTGGCATACTTCTGGACCCAATGGAGGCACTGGCTACTCTCAGAATCCACGACCCCAGGCAGCAATGGGTGTGGACTCCCCTTGGAATCTCCTAGCCCATTTTTTCACATTCCACATAACCTTGCCAAACTTCACAGTTCTCAGGCTGACAACTGAGCAGCCAAACTGGATCTTGTCATTTAAGTATGAATAGGCCCTGATTTCCCACAGTCTATCACTGTACACTTTTCCTTTCAGAGTTTCCCTTTTGGAACATCGACCTTGCACACCTGGGCATCATGTTTGGTGCTTGTTGGCACTACACAGACCTTCTGGGGCAATCTGACCCACACTTTAACTGCTGAGGTAAACTGCTGTTTTCTGACAGGAGTTTGGCAACTTCAAAGTCACTGTTCCTCACTTGGGGAGGGCACCACATGATGCCAAACCAGTCACTTTAAATGAAAAATAGAGTGAACATCACCTCAGATCCTTTGCCCACAGAATTCCCTGGGACCAACTTCTTCTCAGACAGACCTCTGTTTCTTTCTTCAAAATGTCTTTTTTTCTCCTGCTGCACGGGGGTATTCCCTTTTGGTACTCTTATAAATGGCAGCTGCCATGAGCGAGTACTTTATTTCAACGCCAGTTCTATAGAGAAACTTTCAGAACAGTGGGATCTGGCACAGTGTGCCTGGGGCACTTCTCCCACCAAGTCTGACTCATGAGTCACAGTCCTCCAAGGGCATAGAAAACCGGCACAACCTAGAGGTTGACAGACACCTTTAAAGGCACATAGCTACTGAGGGGAGCTACGTAGGTTTTCCTCGCTGGCCTTTTATAACATCCACTACTGCTCCCTTTATCAGACACTTGACTGTCTCTCCCTACAGGCCTGCTCTGACTACCTTATGGGTATCCTTGTCGAAAAGTTCCTGGGGAAAAGAACTGTCCCCCATCAGGCCTTCTCAGTTTTAAGGCAGGATCACAACATCTTAGGTCCTCCACTCAATGTCTCCTTGACCTTTCTTAGACAACTACTGAGACTGGTCAGAAAACTTTCTCCAGTGTTGCCCCTAGGCTATAGAATGGTTTGGCAGCTTTCCTCCACTTGCTAGGCATTTCCATCGTATTTGAAACTCATTTAAAAATGCCCTTCTCACGGCCGGCCCCCCATGGTGCCAGGTGATGAGATCGCCTGTACGCTAGCTGACCAGGTTTGCACCGAACTGGGGATGGCAGGAGCTGAGAGCCATCACAGGGGCTCAAGAGCATCCTCAGATGCTCTTCCTCCCGGGGGGTAAGTGAAGCACCGCCTTTTGGCGTCTCTTAGCGGCTGGTTTTGGCATCACGCATTGCGGCTGTACTACACACGTGATTAGGCCAGGACACCACGGTATGCCTACAAGTGTGTGTGTGTGTGTGGGGGGGGAAGCCTAACAGAAAAATGGCCACCTAGTCGTCCGGATGATGGCAGCCGCCCTCCCACCTCTGCAACAGCCCCAGGTTTGCTCATGCTGTGCCCTCACTGTCCCCAGTGAGAACGGAAGAAGTGTCCTCAGGACACGGGCAGTCCCCCCCCCCCCCCAGTCATGACCATGGGTGGGGTGGCCCCAATGAAGGATACACCCCCAATGAAGGGATATGTCGGTCGGTCGGGAGCAGCAGGATGAGGTGCAGCAGACGTTAGATGGGAGGAGTGTGGAGGTGGGCCTGGCCACCCAAAGGAGTGGGCAGGGGGAATAAAGAGCATAATACAAAAAAAAATGCCCTTTTAACCACCTGTTTTCAAGTGCCCCACGTTACCTGGGATAGTAGAGATCCTTAGGTTTGAATGTAGCCCTCTAGGCAGTTCTTGAAGCAGTTGACTACTTAGTTGTTAGCCATGTTTTAAATCATATGATATTATGTTTCTGGCTGTGGTCTGGAGTCTAAATCCCATCCAACCGTGATGTCATTGTGTCCTATGTGGCTAGCATCTTCTTCTTTATTGTGGAACAGTGGCTATTTCAGGGCTTAGTACTGTGGACCCTAACTGTAATTATCTTTATTTCAGGGCCTTGTAGTGTGGGCCCTGTCATTTTTCCGTATTGCATCTTTGTATGGCTGTGTGGATTCATTTGTTATTTTGTATGTACCATTTTGATGGCCCAGGTTGTTCCTGAAAACAGTCCCTCAGACCAGTGTACCCACCCAATTACCAAATAAATTAAATAAAATCTGAAGTCAGAGGAAGTGCAGTGCTTGCTGTTTCTCTACCTGATTGAGGAGGAGACACTCAACGTCTTCTACACCTTCTCGCTCACAGATCAAGAGAAGGATAAAATAGATGTAACCCCTTTGTTACCCGGGGTTACTAGAATCCCAGTAAGACCTAGTGGTAGGCAGGGAAGGCAGCTTGTGAAGCTCCAGTTAAATGGGTTTCACACTGTCTCACTCTGTCCTCAGTCACAGCTGAGACTTGAGAGATGACATCATAATAGAACTGTCGCAGCTGCATGAGCCACATTTGGAATCTTCAGCTCAGAGAGTGAAGTTTAGAACTTTGGGAAATTAAAAGGGAGTCTTCCGTTTGTCCTTAAGCAAGAAGGAAGCATTAGTGTGCAGTGTGATTTCTCACTCTGAAAAAAGGAACTGTTCCTGTATTTTACCTTTTTAAAGTGGTGGAGACCACTCCCCCGGTCTCAGTGCCCCCCTCCCTCTTGGGGGGGGGAGGAAAGTTCTCTGTGGGTTCTAGGGGCAGTCCCCTTCTCCCACCCTGGGAAGGAAGCTGCCTGATTTAATTTCAGTCTGTTCATGTATAACAGCAAAGGTTACAATACTTCGCCTGTGGGGCACCTGCAACGAATGGGTGAGTGTTTGGCTCCATTGCAAGGGACAAACAACTTCTTTTCTTCAGTTGGGAAATAAATGTGGACTGCTATTTGGGAGGACTATGTCAGCTAGGACAAACAAATAGAACAGTCAACTGTTTAAAGTTTAAATGGATTTAAAGTTCGCTGTAGAGGGGGTGCTTCAGGTCATCCACCGTTCAATCTACATTTTAAAGTCTAAAGTTTTCTGTGTCCAGAGAAATGGCCGGGTATGGGCTGTGGGAGCTGGAGGTGGGAAAACCCCCCATCTTTAGTAACCAGGTCCACTTCTATGGATTTCTTCTGTGTTTTTGCTACTTGCCTTATGCACTTGGCCAGTGATGGGGTGGGTTCCCAGACGTGGGTCACACCTAGAAAATCTCTCTAGGTGTCGCAGACTTCAAGTGGTGTGGGGAGCCACAGTATGGGAGTCTCCTTGTTTGATGGGATGTCTTTCCAAGTAAAGTTTGGGTTTATTCGCCAAGTGGACCATCAGTCGAGTGGCCGGCAGGAGCCGGGCCAGTCGGGCCTATATCAATGCATACAAAGTCCGGGCTGAGTGCCTGGTGGGTCCAAAGCCAGACATCTGTAGTAATGTGTTCATTCCTCAAATGGACCGCTGTGTTTAACCTCTAATCTGCATTACAGTAACGTAGCCCTTTGGGGGACCATGCAGTGCTTTGTTTATGTTCAGTGAGTTAATAAAGCCACACTGAAAAATCCCAATTCTGGTTCTGGACATTACAGTTATTGCTTCCTGTAGTTGGATTTACTTGGGTGCCCCTGTGCAGAGTAGCCAAACCTAGGTCTCTTGTGCCAGGTAACCTCATCCTTCCCCGAACCTGTAGATACACATATATGAAGATAAGTGGTACATAGATGTATTGATATATTGCTCCAGCAGATTGAACAGTATTGTAACACTAAGAAAAGTGTCATATTTGAAAGGTACATATTTAATACCTGTTCACAAAGTGGTAACAAAAGCATAGATCATTACATGACTGCATTAAAGATGCTGGCAAGGTCATGCGAGTACAGAGAACTTTGCAAATCTCTTATTAGAGATACAATTGTATGTGGGATGCGGTTTGAGCGCTTCTGTTGAGAGAAGCTGATCTAACACTGGAAATGGCCGTAAATATCTGTAGAGCTGCAGAGAAAAAGAAATGCCTAATGTAATGGGCGAAGACAAGAAAGGATCCATGCTGTGAAAACTAGTGTCGCCAGTTCAAAGCCAGTAAGAAAAAGCAAGATTAAGAAGGGCACATGACTCAATGTGAAAGTGGAAAAGACATGTTTGAGATGCACAAGCACAGCTTTTATTGCATCAGACTCTTGTTAAACATTTGCCAGTACACTCTACTGCCCTACTCAGGTTGCATATCTTTCTGTGTTGGGAGTCACTGAATATTAGAAACCAAGAAAGGTGTCGGCAGAAAACGACTCATACTTCACCTTGTCTGCCCATTTCCCTGCCAGAGCTGTGCCAACTGGGACATGATCCAGACTACTAGAACAGATCATTAAACGCCAGACAGGCCGGCCGGCCCAGTGGCATGGAGGGCTGAGGCGCCGTCAGCACCTTACCTCCCACCATGCCAGCAACCTGTGTTTGGTTATGAGCATGGGTTGCTGAGGGTTGGCCGGGCAGGGAGAGGATTGAGTGCCCAGTGGCTGCTCTCCTTGCCTGGTGGGGAGGACCTACATGCTTCACCGAATGACTGCTGCCTGGTGGAGGCCACGTGGCAATCCAGGTTGAGGAGGGCAGTGGAAGGGCTGCGGGACTCCATGACATACGCATGCCTCCACACGCCCGCTCTCATGAGCGCACTACAACATGGGGAAACGGTAACAACAAAATGGAAAAAAAAACAGGTTGGTGTGGGCTAAATGAAGCCCTCCCTGCCTCTGCCCCATGCCATTGGCCAACCTCTTGCCCCATCTGGATGTGTGTCACTGGGTGGAGGGAGGACAGCCTTCTTCTTCCTGGCTCCACCATGAGTGGAAATCTGTGGGGGATCTTGGGTACGGTGGTCCAGGGTAGTGGAAGTCGGTTGAGAGGAGGCGCGGACAGGGCGGAGAGCCAACCCATGCCAATCCCATGGAAAAATGTAAATAAAAGAAACGCTAGACAGGCTGAAACCGCAAAATTTAGCAGCTTGTGCCTGGTCCAGCAAATCCAGCTGTTACCAGTCTGGCCCATTTCTGACGGTCTGGTTTTCAGCCATACCCATACCAAACTAGCATTGGTCATGCCTAGGTTGAATGCCTATTGGTGCTTTATCCTCCCCCCTCCCTTCGTCCCTCCACCCCTTTCATTGTCTTAGTTTTATGCCATAACTAACCCCTTATAGCTGTCCCATGCCATCTTTAAACCTGTCACCGTCATGTCGTTTACCACCTCACCCCCCCACACACACTGGCCATTGGCTGCAGGCTATAATAACATAACTATAGAAATAATGTTACCATTTGAATTTGTTGTGATGTTTTCATGCCTACAGTTTTCTTGCCCATGTTCTAATGGCAAAAAATATCAGCTGCCTCTAATGTTCATGCCTCGGCTGCTTCTGACCTTGAAAATATCAGATGTTACGTTTATATTGTGCATTTCCCATTCTTGGTAAACACAGATGCGTAAGCGTTCTGTTATAACTTGCATGCTGTATTGTATGTGCACTATCCCCCAGGTAAAATAATGTAGAAACTGCCGCAGTTTGGTTAGACTTGCTGGAAATGAAACGAATCACTGTGCACGCATGCTGCCCTAGGAATTTTGCTATCAAGATCCAAGAATTCATTTCATGGCAACTGACTGAAGGCCACAAGTAGAAGCTGTAGACTGCAGCCATGTAATACGTAGTAAGAGCAGTTGAATTTTAGGGTGTAAAGATCCCAAGTTAATGCAAATTTTCATACTAATAAATATGACATAAAAGAAGCAACTCTGTTGTGTCTAGCTATGTTTTTGATGTTAAAAATCACTTTGAGGGGGATGTCATGTTAACAAGCAGCTAGGAAGCAGGATGCACTTCCACAGAGCTCTGTCTCCTTCATGCATAATTTTTTTAAATTTATATTACTGATTATAACTTTATATTTTTTATTTTATTTAGTTTTTTGTTGACCGGGAAGGAGGACTAGACAAATTTTGCCTATTTTCAGCCTTGTCCTGGGGAAGAGGGATACAGATGGATGCCAACTGAAATTGAACCAGATTTTAAGTTGTTGGTGGTATTTTTTGGTGACTGGTGGAAATTTGGCCAGGACACCGGGGAAATTCCCCTACTGGCTGCTGGTCAGTGGCTGGTGGGGACTCTCGCTGACGTCAGCGCCCGACATGGCAGACGTTCCTGAGGTCGGGAAGGAGGAGGAGGTGGAAGATTACAGGAGGAGAGTTCCATTGCTCTCAATGTGCCACCACGATAGCGTTACTGCGAGTTCATCTTTAGCAGTCGCTATAATTCACCTTCTACCAGATTTGGAAGAAAAGAAGCTTGCTTCACTTACTGCGGTGCCTTCGATTCCGGAGCCTTTGCCTGGTTTTGCTCTGCCCAGCGACGGAGATACAGCCATAGGAGATCTTCATACGCCGCTACATCAAGCGAAGGATCTGTTTTCTCGAGACACGGTTTCCGGGAGGACCGCAAATAGCGTCGGACCGCGTACGACGCTTTTGGTGCAGCAACAGTTCGGGCTACAGGAAGGAGGAAGTTGTGATGGTTCCACAGACTGGTCTGAAGAAATGGCGCTTCTGGAGGCGGGATGGAGGAGAAATGAATCGGGAATTTGGGTTCCTGACCTGGATTGGACTCCACTCTCAGGTAGGAAGACTCCTGAACCTGTACAGCAATGTTCTCCTCAGCCATCCACTTCGAGGGAGGGTAGGGGTGGTCTTGGGACTGAACTTTCCACTGTGCCCCCTGATACTCTTTCGACTGGATCTTCGGGTGTTACTACCCCATTATCAAGCCACACTTCCAAACCCACAATGTCGGATTTATTCAAATCGAAGTTGGAACAAGCCCCTCGTCGCAACGCTGTGCGTTTAAAATATAGAGGTGGTTTGAAAGAACACCCCAATAGGTACTATGTTTTCAAACAACTTTTAAAATCTAAAATGGGGTTTTGTGCTAAGGATATCTATGCCCTCATTCGTGTTTCTGGGGAGGATTCCTTTGACATCAGCTTTCAAACTACTGCTCTTATGGACAAATTTTGGGACAAATATGCCAATCAGAAAAATCACCCGGTGTGGCTGCCTTTTTTTGTTATCCCTTTAACTAGGCCATTAATTAGTTTTGTCACAATTATGTTTCAAAACGAGGGGGTGAATGTTAGTGATATTTATCGATGGCTGCAATCCAAATGTGAGGTGTTGGAGCCACCTGAAGCTCTTCTAGATATAGAGGGCATTTGGACAGGGGGGAAATTTAAAGTGAAATTGTTACAAGTCAATTCTGAGGTTGTTCATCTGCCGATAGTTTTTCTAGGAAAAGACAGAGGGGTATGCTTTTATGCGGGCAGCCTAAAGCATGTTATAAATGTGGGATAGAACACACATTAGTAGTGTCTGTGATATGATGAAGTGTCCTTTATGTGGGGGTTTTGGGCATTCTGTTGACAGGTGTACCAATGTTTTCAATGTAACCTTTGTGAGGAGAGGGCCATGCCTTCCATCAGTGTCCTTGGCAGGCATAATTGCTCTGAAGGTCTAGACCAAGACGGTTTGCTTCAAAAGCCCAGGCTAAATTGCAAACTCCAGGTGAAAGAGTTAACCCCCCAAAGGCAAGACCGTGTCCCACCCCTCATTCCCAGATGCTGCTAAACCTGTGCAAACTGTGGCTAATGAACCTCAGGATACCGTACATCCGCTCCCTCAATCAGGAGATAGTCAGAGTCAGGTCTCCATTATGCCACCCTTTCAAATTGTTAAAAGCAGGAGGTTTACCAGAGCATCCTCGAACAGTCCCAGATCAGTCCGGTTGTGACTGAAAATTTTTCCCCTTCAGGATGAGGTTAGAGACTCAGATATGGAGTCTGAGACCTCTCATCTCTCTGAAATTGTGACAGACACTAAGACAGCAAATCTACAGAACTAGCTAAAGATAGGAAAGGGAAAAAAGGAAAAAGGAAAGTAAGTCAAAAGCATAGCTCATAAGTATTTTCATGGCCGCTTTAAAGTTTGCTTCCTTAAATGTATGCAGTTTAAAGACGTTTCATAGGCAGATATCCATATTTTCATATCTTACATCTTTGAAATTAGATATCATTTTTTTACAAGAGACAAGGGTGTCTTCCATTTCTGAGGAAAAAAGATTAAAAAGACTATGGACTTGTGGCCCTTCTTTTTGGTCTTTCAGTACTGAAATCGCAGATGGAGTGGCTATTTTGTTTGGTAACTCTTCTTTTAAAATTACGAAGGTGACGGATTTGTTACCGGGCAGAGCTCTTATATTAGACTGTTCATGGGGTGAATATTTTTTTCACTTTCTTAATGTTTATGGCCCACAGACTAAAACAGGCCGTATTTCTTTATTTACAGAAATTAAACCCTTTTTATTTACCAGGAAACATTTAGTTTGGGGAGGGGATTTTAACTGCTCCCTTGATATCCAGTTCCGTAAAATACAAGGGAAAAAGGTTTATTGTGATTCACATGCATTATTAGAGGTGGTAACAGATGCTGGGCTTACGGATGTCTTCCGTAGCTTACACCCTACAGGTGGGAACACTTATCATAGGCACACCTTTGCCACTAGGATAGATATGTTTTTTATTTCACACTATCTTCAGGTTGTGTCTTGTGTTGTAGTTCAGTGGAATTCTCTGATCATCATATTTTATTTTGTACTTTATCTCTCTGACATCTTCCTCCTAGATTATATTCTGGTATATCACGCTGGAGATTAAATACTTCCTTTCTCTCAGACCCAGTTCATTTTTCAAAACTAGAATTTTTCTTAGCTGCAAAGTCCTCCACTTTGGCCCTATTTTCCTCCCCATATGAATGGTGGAGGCATTTTAAGATTGAGATTAAGCATTTATTTCAGTCCTGGGGTAAAGCAAAGGTACAGGATGCATATAGGAAATATTTGGTTCTCCGGAACCAATTATATAGGCTCATGTCACTCCCTCCACACGACCATGTTTGCTTTCTTTCCCCAAATAAAGAATATTAAGCAACAATGAAAACTTACTAATACAATAGAGCCAAATCTTTGGATTTGAATTCCGCTTACCTGTAAAGATTCCCCAATGGCTGACCCTTTTCATGCATGTAAAACACATTTAAGAGATACTCTCATGACTGGTTTGCTTAATGCAAATAATGAACTAATTACCACTGATGTAGGTATGCTACAGGTAGTGCAGCATTACATTCAGAATTATTTTTCATCCCCGCAAGTGTTACCTACAGATTCTTTCTCAAACACGGTTTTTCTTCTCTTCCTCAACTGCCTCGTGACTTGGTTCAGTCCTTACGATTACCTATCACCTCTTCTGAGGTGATTGAAGTAATTAAACAATTAAAGCTCGGATCCTCCCCTGGTATAGACGGGATACCTAATGAGTTCTATAAAAAGTGTATAGAATATATGGGTTTTTTTCTTCCCATTGTATTTAATTGTTACCTATCATCAGGGATCTCCTGTCAAGACTTTTCGATATCCTTGATGACCTTCATTTATAAAAAAGGGGATAAAAAACTACTCTCAAATTGGAGACCAATCTGTTTGCTAAACAGTGATTATAAGATTTTATCTAAAATCTTGAATAATAGGTTAGAGAAATTAGCTAGGCTTTTGATTCACCCTGCACAAACATGTGCGATAAAAAATAGGAAGATACAGCACAACCTTTTTCTACTTAGAGATCTTTTTGCTTGTCAAGTTAGTTTTTTTTCATCTGAACTAATAGCAGCTTTGGATCAATCCAAAGCATTTGATGCAGTTAGTCAGCCCTATTTGTATTTTGTTCTTTCTTCTTATGGAATTCCTGATACTTTTATACAATGGATTTCACAGTTGTATACATCCGCAGTTTCAGTTCCAATAGTGAATGGCCTATTAGGGGAGAAAATTATGATCTACCGAGGTCAGGCAGGGATGCCCTTTAAGCCCCTTATTATACACTTTTATTTTGGATCCAGTAATTAGAAGCATTATTGGTGACACCTCCATTTCAGGTATTGCTCCTTCTGCGGGTCTGGAAATGGTTAAAGTTACTGCTTTTGCAGATGACGTTACCCTTCTTTTAGCTGACTCATTCTCTTTACGGAGAGCTTTAGAGTTTTTTCTTTTCTTTGGTAGATACTCTGGTGCCTCTCTTAATATTACAAAAAGTTTTGTGATGCAATTGGATCAGTTAGTTCCAGACTTATCATATTGTTTTGATATTCCCCTTGTAACCGGGCCTCAGAAAATTCTGGGTGTCTGGTTTGGGATAACTAATATGGAGTTCTATAATTGGGAAAAGCAGTTAGCAGTGGGTGAAGCTAAAGTTAATCAGTGGAAACACTGGAAATTTGGGAAAAAGAAAAGAGTTCTGATCATTAAAAAATTTGCTTTGCCTATTTTTCTTTAAGTCACCTTTTTCCACCTCCGCTTTCGTTGGAAACTAGAATTTATAGTATTTTTTTTCAGATGTTATGGGGCAATAGATTAAACCCTGTGAAGAGAGAGTATACGTATCTCAGATACAGAGAGGGAGGATTACATATGATTAATCCTATAATTTTTTTTCATTCTGTCTTTATTTTTTCTTCCTTTTCCTTCATTTGGCAGGTACCGTCTCTTCCTTGGCAATTCTGGAACAAATCTATATGGCATAAATATTTTTTTAAATGGTCTCTTCTTCCCCCTAGAATATTATTATCAGATGATATTCCACAGTATGGTATCTCGGGTTTGAAGAAATTGCATCAATGGAAGATTCCTTTACATAAATTACAGTCTTTACACAGGAAATCCTTTTATGAATACATTGTGTATGATGTGCATAAAGTAATATTACTTTTTCCATCTTGCTCCCCATCTAATATGAAGTATGTACTCAGTAAATTAACTGACAAAAGAATTTCATTTAAAATTTGGGACATTATATGGATATCTGCTCATGGTAGGTTAGGAGTTCGAGGAAATCTAAAGTATAAACCAGTAACTGAAAGATATTGTTTAAGACAAGATTGTATTAATATTGAAGAAAGCCAGTCTCATTTTTTTATTGAATGTCCTCATAGTCAGAAGTTTTGGGACTTTGCGGCCAGACGCTGGAATATGCCTCACTTACGGTCAATCTCTTACTGTACTCTGGTATTAGGTGATTATTTTGGAGATTGGGACAGATATCATAGAAGTACATTGAATGTTTTTTTTGCGCTCTTGCAATATTATTTATGGCAAGCTCGTTGTTCTTTTGTGTTGCAACAATTTCATACAGATTTTGATGTTATTCTCTCTGCTGTTGTTACTGATTTATAAACTGTTCGTTGTCAGGATGGGAAAAAATATTCCAAATCCTATGTTAACTATTTATGGAAAGATTTTTCTTTTTGTTGATTTTTTTTTGTTTGTTTTCTTTGACACTATCAGATCTGTATTTGTAACATTTCAACTGTTCTGTTTTTCTTTCCTTTTTGTGTGATGTTGTGTTTCTTGCCTAATAAAGTACCCCTACTCTTCCAGTAGGGGGAATCTCTGACTGTTGTAACCTCGATTGTCCTCAGTATGTCTCAGACTACAGAGCGTGAGGATGGGGTGCTTCAACAGC
Source organism: Neoceratodus forsteri (assembly GCA_016271365.2). Lineage (NCBI taxonomy): Eukaryota > Metazoa > Chordata > Ceratodontiformes > Ceratodontidae > Neoceratodus > Neoceratodus forsteri. The sequence goes on from CM057459.1 coordinate 732,956,136, forward strand.
TTAACCAGCTAGAGAATGGACAAAGTTTTGATATGCCTAGAGCAGACTTTAATATGTTTGAGGATGCCTTGCAAAGCTTTCCAGATTTGGAGCAGCATTTTGAGGACTTAATTACAGAGATGGCGGATATTAGTGAGGTGCCTGTAGAAGATGAAAAGAAAAGAAAACGTACAGACTTGAGTCCTCCGGTAACACCAGCTGTAATAAAAAAATGTTTTTGGGACTTAGAACCTACGGAACTTCCAACAAACATGCCTTTGGTCCCAGCATTACAAGACGAGGTTTCAGATTCGTTCCCTTTTCCTTTTACAGCGCAGGAGTCAACGTGGTCACTGGAGCAAGCACTGGAGCGTGCGGGGTGGGTTAAAGAAAAAAATTATATTTGGGTTCCTGACCCACAGATTCGTCTTCCAGGGTGTGGTGTACACGGCTTCGGTTCCCCTCCGAAGGCTGTGCAGAATGGATGTCAGTCGGGACGTGCCTCAGATTTGCATGGTTTACCTGTCAAGTAAACAGACAGTTCTAAGGGTGCGGTCACTCCCTTTGATGAACCTACATCAGATGCAGACTCAGAGCTTGTCAAACGCGGAACGAGCAAGTGAGTCAACCGCAGCACAAAAGGAGGATGTCAGGGAGATTCTGAACCAGTGTACAAGTAAAGGTATGCATGCCTCCTTTTCTTTGGGGACTCATACTAAGCATTCTGACAGGGGGAGCCTGGGCAGACTGGTGCAAAGAGGCCCGCGAGTTATGCTGACCTATTCAAGAATCCAGAGGTGTCGGCAAGATGTTTTGTGGCAAGAATATATTGCAGAAGGAGTCTTGAGCTGCCTCCCAACCGTAATTATGTTGGTAAAACATTAATTATTGACTCTTTGAAATTTTCCCCCACTGATGTTTATGTATTCATTCACGCATCGGGGGGCCACAACTTTGACGTCTCTTTCAGATCTGCTGGGCTGCTAGGTACGTTTTGGATGGTCTATAATGAAGTCAAGCATAACCTGGTCTGGAAGCCTTTTGTGGTCATTCCTATCACAAGGCCAACTGCAAAAGTAATCATGACTTTATTTTGCAATGAGGGAGTAAACGTTTTAGACATAGTCTACTGGTTAGAAAAACGTTATACAGTAAATGGTATACCCCAAGCTTTGATTGGTGATAATGGTTTCTGGACTGGTGGTTGGAAATTTACAGTACAATTGAAAATGTCGGAAGATGGAATTCAGTGTTTGCCAAATTGCTTTTATATTGGAAGAGATTGTGGGATTTTATTTTACCCGGGTCAACCTTGGTCTTTTTTTTTTTTTATTTATTTTTATTAAATGGATGTGATCACTGGTCAGTTACAGTCAGGTACAGAAATATTCAAGAAAAGCAAAAGTTCAGTTGATACAAAACAATCAGTTTCTCATTTGGCAAAATCAATGGTGTTACAAGTGGTTGAATCATCGTTTTTCTATCTGACTGTATCCTGATGTTTCATCTCTTTAAATCTTTTCACCCTCTACTTTATAGTGTTCAATATGGTTTTTCATTCCCACTGTTATTAGATTATTTTTTTTGTTTGTTTTGTTTTTGCTTGCCCCCTGTATTTTTTTTTCCAGAGTTTTCTCCATCTATATGTCCCTCAATCCCCATCTCAAGGTACAAATTCAGGATCATGCCCCGGAATATGCATTACCCATGGCCTCCAGTATATTTCATGTCTAGGCTTTTGGTTATGTAGGGAGGCTGTAAGGGACTCCAATTAATAATATATATTGGATACCACCCCTCTCCAGTCCCACACGGTAGGGATAGTTGCTGACATCCAATGTTTTGTTATGGCCTTTTTGGCCGCCAAAATGTAAACCGGTAACAACGTTCAGTACCAGGATGGTCGATGGGGGGAGAATGGTTAATAAGATCATCTCTGCAGTTAACTCAATTTGTTCCCATAAACACTCTGATAACTCTTGTTGTATGGTACACCAAAATGGGGTCAACAGGGGGCACATCCAAAAAATATGACCAAAATCAGCACAGGGGGAAGTGCAATTTCTCCCAACATTTCCCATATGAGGGGGGAAGATATTTCATAAGAATTGCTGGGGCTCAAAAGAATCAACCTCAACACTTCCAGGCGAATTCACGCCATATGGTAGAGTGGGTCACCCTATAGGCCAGAGATGAAGCCTGTACCCAATCTTGGTCTGAAAATTCCATATCCAGGTCCCTTTCCCAGCCTCGCAAAATGGAAAGAGATGAGTCTCCCATCCCTTCTCTAAGAAAATGGTATAGGTGTCCCACTTGGTGACTCCACATATGCCCTGTCAGGGCATCCTCTATAAATACTTCCAAAATTTCGGAATAGGGTCTGGCAGGTTGAGGCTTCTATCTCGCTGTCGCAAGAGATAATTTTTAACCTGTGTATACCTGTATATGTCATTGTCTAACAGACTACAGGTTGCTTTAAGCTCTTCAAATGAAATTATTCCCTCCTGAGAGAAAAACTGTTTAAAATATTGGAGTCCCGACCTTCTCCACCTCGCAAATGTATGATCCATTGCAGCAGAAAAGAACCTCTCATCCTCTGAGATTAATGTGTAGAAAAAAAAAATCACTAAACCCCTGGTGTTTTTTCAGCTGATACCATTGTTTTAGGGCATGAGCAGAAAAAGTTGTGTTGTGAAGTCCTGAAGGTGGGGACCCCTACCCAATGAGGCCAAGGTGATTTTTATTATGTCATATAAATCATTCAGTGAAAATTCTAAGTCCTTCCAAGGGGCCTCATAGGTCGGATCCAACCACAAGGTGACTATTTTTAAAAAAGCAGCCAAGGCACATAACCTTAGATTAGGCAGGTTACCTCCCCCACTGGGACTGGGGAAGTTGCAATAATGAGAGCCTGATTCGGGGTCTTTGATTCTGCCATATAAAGTTTGAGATAATTCTGTCCCATGATTTAAAATAAAATAGGGAAGGGAAAGTGGGAATATTCTGTAACAGGTATAATAATTTTGGTAATACCATCATTCAGATGGACTCTGTTCTCTGGAAAAAACTCATGGGGAGCCCAGACCAACGAGAAAGATCGGACTGTATTTGAATTGAAAGGGGCTCATAATTTAGTAGTTCCAGGTTGTCCAAATTACATGGAATAATAATGCCCAAATATTTAAACTGTGTTCAATGCTATTTTATAAGGTATTTATTTTTGAGGGCTGATGGCGGAGTACAATACAATGAAAGGAGGTCTGTTTTGGCTCTATTTAATTGAAATCCTGAAATCCCTGTGAAAGTCTCCAGGGTTTCCCACAAGGCTGGTAGGGATGTCTCTGGAGAAAGAGCTGTCACCAAGACATCATCTGCAAAAAGGGCCACCTTGTATTCCCTCTGGCCTACCGGTATTCCCTCTATCTGTTTATTTCTTCAAATGGCCTCCGCCAGAGGTTCTATATATAGAGCAAATAGTATTGGCGATAAGGGACATCCCTGTCTTGTGCCCCTCTGTATGGGTATGGCCTGGGACAAGGAACCATTTATTCGAATATATGCTTTAGTGGAACTATATAAATTTCTTAAAATAGTGAGAAAGGAGTCTGGAAAAGAAAATTTAGCAAGTGTTGCCCATAAAAATTCCCATCCCACCTTGTTGAATGCTTTGTCAACATCTAAACTTATTATTATAGAGGGGATCTTTTGAGCGTGAACTTGTTCCATAAGTATTAGGGTACGCCGCAGGTTATCCAATGTACTTCTCTGTTTGATGAAGTCTGATTGATCAGGATGTATCAACTGGGGAAGCATTGGTTCCAGCCATTTGGCCCATATGGCCATATATATTTTATAATCTACATTTAAAATTGAGATTGAATGATATGAGGTCAGTTGTGTGGGATCTTTATCAGGTTTTAATATAGGTGAAAGTATAGCATAATTCCAAGAGGGCGAAGGGGGGGGGTCTCTCCATCCGTCACCACCCTGCATGCTGGGAGAAAGCTGGGAAGCAACTGGGGGATGAAAGTCTTGTACGATTCAGGGCCAAAACCTTCTGGCCCCTGGCATTTTCGAATTTTAATTTGACCTGCTGAAGAATTTCTTCCCTGCAGGTCACACATGTAGTGGTCTTCGTTCCCCACATGTTTTCATATTCTTTCTCTGTTTCCCACTCGTCGTACATAGTGGTCTATTCGGGGCACAGCCCAGAAAGTACCTTCATCTAGGCCTTCGTTATGGTCAAGGCCACGAAATCCGCAGGCTACAGCTCCAAAGCACAGCTGTCACCCTGCATTAAAAGTAGGCTTAGCTACCTTGCAGATTGGGGGGGGGTAACATCAATGGGGGACATCCATCGAGGGGGGAAGGGGAAAAGGAGAAGGTGCCTCGGAGGCTCCCTGCCCTCAGCCAGATTAGAGGTTTCAAGGGCAAATATCTATTAGTTATAAGGAGCCTGTTCGAGGCAATAGCCCTCTCCAACCCCCAGGTGTCCTCCACGATTAGGAGAAGGGAGAGAGAGACATATTTAAGTTTAAATTTACTTATGTAGTCCTAGGGTTGAATCAATACCCACTCTCAACCTCACTCTCCAGTCGCAAGAGTTCTCCTGTTCACCCCGTGGCGGGGGAGAGGCATCCCACTCGTCCCCAGACAGCCATCAAAAAAAGGTTATTCGAGATTTTTTTGCTTGTTTCCACCTTTATATAGGCTGCTGAATCAAGGCCAGAGAGAACACCCTCCCTCAACCCCTCCCCCCCCACTTAGCGAAGTCCAGCACCCCAGCCCAGTCTCTCCATATCTTAGGAGAACCCCACCACCCCCACAATACCTGATATTGCGTTCTTAGTTCTCTCGACTTACAGTGTCGGATTTCGTAAGGAGCGGACAGTGTCCACGATTTTCTGCAGGTGCGGATCTCCAATTCCTCCCCGAGGTTTGTCTCAAGATTTATTTCTAGTAAGTGTAGTCGGATCTCTTATTGTTAATTTTGGGTTGTCTTTTTGCAGAATCCCTCATTGGAGTAAGTCTGTTTTAGCTTCGAGTGCCGTAGAATATGTGACTGAGCCAGTGGGGAATTGGATCATCAATTTTGCAGGATAGGGTGTACAGTATTTAAGATTTTTAGCCCCGAGGTATGGGAACAAGGGGGAATACTCCCTCCTCATACGTTGAGTAGCTGGTGCATAATCATTATCAAAAATTATTTGCTGAGCTTCCCATAGCACCTTTTGTTTGCACCAAGCTTTGATTAATAGTTGGTCTTTCTCACTGTAGCTCATAAATCACATTACAAACGATCTTGGGCGAGTGTCAGACCTCGTAGGGCGAGGGCCTAGTGCTCTTTGAGCCCTCTCAATATCTATCTGGAAAGCAGGGTCTAAGTCCAGGGACTGGCGTAACAGGTGATCCATGAAAGCAACTGGGTTATTTCCCTCTACCCCTTCAGGAATACCAAGCACCCGAATATTCTTTCTTCTTCCCCGATTTTCCATGTCCTCAAGTCTCCTTGAATTGTGTAGCTGTTCCTGTGCTAGTTCGTGTATTGTTTCTTCCAAAGTTGAGATTGTGTTAGAGTTCTCTGTGATCTGTATGTCTGCCATTTCAGCCCTTGTCTGCAGTTCCATAAGATCTGAACGGATGTCTTTAAGGGCATCTCGTGTTTCAGCTTGGAACTCAGAGATCGCTGCAAGAATTGCTTCTGAACTGAACATCTCCAGTGGCTGTTTTTGCTTGCCCTTGTCTCTTTCATTATCCCTTCTTCCCCTTTTAGTTTCCGAGAGTGAGGGATCTGGTAGTTCTGCATCCGAGTTCCGTAGGCCGTTCTCCTCCTCGTTCTCTGGTAGAACTCACAGGGGATGGTATCGATTTCGATTGTGGCGGGCCATTCTCTGGCGGTTCATCGGGTACGATCTCTCCCTCTTCTGGCTTTTATTCGATATTCCAGTTCCCCTCTGAGTCTGCAGATGTTTGTTAAAATTTTTCTTTTTAGGTTACTATTGTTTTTCTGGTAAAACCCACCTTCTTTTCTCTGTTGGGGCCGGAGCTCTCTCTCCCTTAGTTTTTATGCTGCCATGTTCCAACCAGAAGTCCAGGTCAACCTGGGTCTTGTTGGTCCCCCTCTCATTTGAATTCGGACTGTGACCAATTAAAGTGCTCAGTTTGTGGTACATTAGGCCACTCAGCAACTACATGCATAGTTAACCCAACTTGCAATTTATGTGGTGAAGAAAACCATGTATTTGCCTCTTGTCCATGGATGGCTCACAATACTGCAGACTATATGGAACATGACTTTTCTATAACTAAAGCAGCTAAAGCTCGACCCTCCGCATTTGCACAAACTGAGGAAGAGAAAATATCTAAATCATTTCCAGTTCCACCAATGAGTACACATGATGATAGCCAACAGGGGTTTGAAAAACAACAGAATCCTATGGGCCCCCCACAACCTCCACCTAAATGTCCTCCCCTTCAACATCAGGGGTTACCAACGGGATAAACATTGATGAGGACATGAATGCAAGGTTCACAATAGTAACTACTAGATCAAGAGAAAACAACATTCTAGGGGATAAACTACTACGTCCAGTAGTGGTGGAGAATCAGTATGAGCCTCTCCAGAGTTTGAGGGGACATAATGAATGGCAGCGACTCTGATATATCCCTTCATTCATCGCAGAGTGATACAACAGAAGCCAGGCCACAACCAAGAAAGGGTTCTACACCTGCAGTTAAAAGGAGAAACACCAGAACTAGGGGAAAAAAATTATAATTTTTTTTTCCTTTCTAATGTTTGAAAATGTTTTTGGAGCACTTTTCCTTAACACTTCCTAGCTTGAACGTGAATAGCATTAGGTCTGAATACAAAAGGAAAGCGACCTTTGCTACTTTACAGTCTCTGACGTATGATGTTTATTTTTTACAGGATGTTAGATTTTATACCAAAGGAGACATGGAACAAGCAAAAAAAGATTGGTTTTTAGGTCCTTCGATATGATGTTTAGGCCAAGATTTATGCTCAGGACTTGGGTTTTGTTTTTCCACGGCTGATTTCTTTATTCACAAACTAGTAGACATAGTGCCAGGGAGAGCTATGTTGCTTGATTTGGTCTGGCAGGGGCTGAACTGTAGGTTTATTAATATTTATGCTCCCCAACAAAAAGCGGCAAAAGTACAAATGTTGAAAAAATAAAACCTTATTTATTCACCAGTCGAATAATCTTATGGGGAGGGGATTTTAATTCTAGTTTAGACCCAAAAATCAAGGGGGAAAGTATATTGTATCTTGCCAACTAAAACATCAGATCATAACTTAATAGGAATACACATGATCTCAAGTCCGGTGATTCTTAATGGGAAAGGGGTTTGGAGAGCGAATGTGAATTTATTCTCCAAGAATGATTTTCTTTTAGGTTCACAGAGATTGTCCTCCCTCAGGTATGCACCCTCTCCACACCTATTTCCCTTAGGTAGATATCAGCTATAAGTTTAAAAGTTAAAGGTCCCCTAGAAGTAGTAGTCTATTAAGAATTAGAACTGAATGTACTTTGGAGCTGTTTAGAGAAATGTAAAAGCTGTGTACTCAGTAATATGGAATATGAATAACATGTATTGTTCATAAAGAAAATTGATATCAAATGTAACCAAAGAAATGAGATACTGAGAATTTTGTAATGTCTCTAATAAAATAAGTATAAAAAAAAAAGGTTCACAGCGATTATCGAAGATAGGAAGTCGGTTGCTTTTCTTTATGATTCCCAGATTGACTGGTGGGTGGACACTAAAGAGTGTATAAGGGATTTTTTTTAGAATACAGTCGCGTTTCCTTTCTGATCGAAGACATGATGAATATTTGATTTTGAGAGATAAACTGCATGATTTATTCCCAGAAGAACATGACACAAAACAGGATTGTCAGGCACAAATAAGGGAAGTTAAACAGCATTAACCCAGGTGCAATATGATTGAAAAAAAATCTCTAGAATTTGAACAAAAATATGGGATTCACAGGGGAGAAAAAAAAACAGGTGAACACATATGATGACTGTAAGAACAGATCACAAAACAAACAAATCTCTGGGATTAAAAAATTGGATGGTCACATAGTTAAAGGGAATTTGGACATTATAAATGTAGTGGGTCAGCCCGGTGGCGCTGAGGGTTGAGGCGCTGGATGCCACACCTCACTCCACACCAGTGACCCGGGTACGGGAACGAGCCTGGGTCGGCAGGGGGTCGGCAGGGAAGGACTAGGATCGAGCATCTGATAACAGCCCCAGCCCTCCTAGTCCTGGGGTAAAAGGGTGGGTACACGCCGTGCTCTGGCGGTCCCTGGGGACGCCTGGAGGAACTGCAGTGGCACGGGTGCTCTTTCGGGGGGGGGCACAGCAGACATCTGCATGCTAGTGCGCGGACATCATTGCACGTCCTTGCTCCCATTGGGTGAAAAGGGAAAAGCAGCATGGTCCGTAGCAAGCTGATGACTACGCGTCACACGTTGTGATGCCTGAAATAGGCTTGTGCCGGTAGTGGATCCTCGCCGGGCACAGTAACTGAAGGGGGAGCCCCTCTGACGGTCATAGTTGCCTATGCCAGCTGGGCACGTCGGCTTCAGGGTCGGTGGTAAAGGTTCGAGCAGTGGCTGGATGTATGGCAGGACTGTGGCTGCAGGTGAGAAAAATAGAGTGGTGATAAAAAAATAAAAGTAGTGGAGGCATTTATTAAACAAGGTTTTGAGACTTCGATTACTGAAACTCCAGATATGCGATTATTACTGAAGGCAGCGGGTCTGCCTACACTAACTAGGGATCAAACAATGGAACTAATTAAGGATTTTACGATGGAAGAAATAAAGGATGTCATTGGGGACTTAAAAGATATGACAGCACTTGGCTCAGATGGGTTACCCCTAAAATTATATAAAAAATGATGGGAGATAATGCCAGATAATCTACTAAAAGTTTTCAGTGCCTTTCAATAAGAAGACTGTATAACGGAGACCATGTATGAAGGCTTGATGATTTTTTTATATAAGAATGGGGAGAAAGAGGATTTCAATAACTGGATGCCGATTAACTTGTTGAATATGTATTTCAGACTTTTTTCTAAACATTTAGGGAACAGGTTAAAGAAACTTTTGGAAACTCTTATTCATTCCACACAATACTGCTCTATCCCAGGTAGATCAATTCAAGATGCTCTGATAATAGTATGGGAGCTATGGGAGCTTTTTAATCAGGGGATGATAGGACAGACTACTGGGTATCTTTTTAGTTTTGATCAGGCCAAGGCCTTTGATTGTGTTTCACAAGATTTTATATGGTTAGTTATGACAGAATATGGATTTCCAGGAGAATTTGTTAATTGATTACAAATGTGTTATTCATTAGCTTATGTGAATCCCTATATAAATGGCTGGATCGGCAAGAAATGTTATACCAGGAGAGGGGTATGACAAGGCTGTCCATTAAGCCCACTTTTGTTTATTATTGCATTGGACTCCGTTATTCGTATTTTACATAAATCCCCCCTAGTAAAGGGTATAACACGGTCAGGGCTGGGTGAGCTGAAAACCATTAGTTATGCTGATGATTTAAGTGTGGTTGTAACGACTATTTTTACAGGGCGTTTGATCTGCAAAGTATTACCTGCTTTGTTGCATTGTATTGGCTCTGAGATTAATGTTCAGAAAGTTTTTTATCTCAGCTTATCAGGACCCATGACAAGTGAAACCTAGATTGGGGTGTACGTGTAACGGAGTCTCCCAAAAAAAATTTAGGACTGTTTTTTGGTGTACAGAATGTCACAGAATATAACTGGGAAATTAAACTTAATCAAGGAAGGGAGAAGGTTAGCAGATGGAATAAGTGGCCCATGGGGAAGGAAAAAAAGGATATTTTTGATTAAAACCTTTCTTCTACGTACCTATACGTTAGCCATATATTTCCATTGCCCGAACAATTTTATGTGCCTATTTTAGTCCTTTTTTTTTCTTGTTTCTGGGGGAAGGGGAGTCGTTTAAACCCAATCAAAGGGAACATTTTATACTTGAATTATAAAGAGGACGGAGTTAGGATGATTCAACCAATAGTGTTTTTCTTTTCAATTTTCTTGGACACAAACATTAGACCCATTTGTAAATCAGAAGGAAAATTATGATTGGTCAAGCTAGAAGAACAACTTGAAGACATTATGCAGGAGTGGCAGAACAATTGTTTTATACACAAGGGGTGTGATATTCAAATGGAGTGCGCATGGTGCAACAGGGTTGCACCATGCACAACCCTAATCTCTTGGCATGATATTCAAAGGGACATGTTGCATGACGCAACTCCCAATGCACCGAGGAGCATCGTGTGTATGTGGTCACATCTCGATATTTTGCCCAGGATGTGTGGCACCTATGCTGGCACAACCCCGCTTAGCGTCGCTCGGGGCGGGGGGGGCGCAAAGATTTGCATGGTAAATCCAAGAACAAATCCTGGCCACCCACAGGCGAGCTGCCATATTGCAAGGTACAACACACCACCCGCCCACTCAGGACACAGTCCATATGCCCCCTGCCCAGGGAGTGGTGTGCCCCCCATCACCTGTTCATGGGCATATGTGAATGTAAGCCCTGGTGGTCCAGTGGACCACTATCCATTGTCCAATCATGGGCATGTGTTACAATAATCCCTGGTGGTCCAGTGGACTGATTCCCATCGCCCAATCGTGGGCGTACATTAAGACACTCTGTTGGTCCAGTGGTACCCCTCACCCACCCACTGGGTCCCATACCCTGCACCTCACCAGTCAGCGGCAGGTGGCAGCACCCGCCCACAAGCCGCCTGGCTGCCCGCCGACTGACAGCATGCAGTAGGGTCTGTACGCCTATTGGTCCACTGTGTTGGCCAAATGGCATGAGACTATACTGTACTACATAGGCCTGGAATGTGAATGGTTCATTCACATATCGGGCTCTGTAGTATAGCATGGTCTGCACTCTACTGGCCCAACGAGGGACCAACAGGCCGCTCAGACCCTACTATACGATGTCAGTTGGCAGGTGGCCAGGCAGCTTGAGGGTGGGGTGCTGCCACCCGCTGCTGACTGGGAGGGGTGCAGAGTGGCAGGGGACTCAGTGGGCAGGTGGGGAGGGTGGGTACCACTGGACCTCCAGAGTATCCTCTGTTCATTCCGCCCGTGATCGGGCACTGGGGGGGTTTCCACTGGACCACCAGGGCATTTATCAATCCATGCCCGTGATCGGGTGCTGGATAGCAGTTCACTGGATCACCAGGGAGTTTCAGTGTATGCCCATGATCGGGTAATTGGGATCGGTCCGCTGGACCACCAGGGATTAATTTTACACATGCCCGCAATCGGGCAATGGAGATCTGTCCACTGGACCACCAGGGATTGATTTTGTACATGCCCCCGATCGGGCAAACGAGAGCAGAGCTGCCGAGGGGCAGCAGGGCGCCGGTCCCTGACGGCTGCAGACTGGTAGGACCTCTATCTGCCCGATCGCGGGCATTTGTAAAAAGAAGATAGGTCCTATCTCCCTGGTTTTCCAGTGGACTGCTATCTGCCCGATCGTGGGCATTTGTAAACTCCAGAGAAGTCCAATATCCCTGGTGGTCCAGTGGACCGCTATCTGCCTGATCGTGGGCATTTGTAAACTCTAGAGAAGTCCAGTATCCCTGGTGGTCCAGCGGACTGCTGTTTGCCCGATCGCGGGCATCATTACAACAAAATATTTTCAATATCCCTGGTAGTCTAGTGGTACCCCCTCACCTGCCCACTGAGCCCTACCGCCCTGCTCCCCCCCAGTCAGCTGGCGGGCGGCAGCACCCACCGCCTGCCACCCTGCTGCCTGCCGATTGACACATTCATTTACATATCTGGAATGTGTAGTATGGTAGGGGCTGAATACCCATTGGCTCACGCTGTGAACCAGTGGGCGTGCAGCCCTACCAAGGTGTCAGTCGGTGGGGCAGCAGGCAGGTGGGGTGCTGCCACCCGACGGCTGAACGGGGGGAGCAGGGTGGTGAGGCTCAGTGGGCAGGTGGGGGGGGTACCACTAGACCACCAGGGATATTGGAAGTATTTTGTTGTAATGATGCCCGCGATCGGGCAAACAGCGGTCCACTGGACCACCAGGGATATAGGACCTATCTTCTTTTTACAAATGCCCGCGATCGGGCAAATAGCAGTCCACTGGACCACCAGGGATATAGGACCTATCTTCTTTTTACAAATGCCCACGATCGGGCAGATAGCGGTCCACTGGACCACCAGGGATATAGGACCTATCTTCTTTTTACAAATGCCCACAATCGGGCAGATAGCGGTCCACTGGACCACCAGGGATATAGGACCTATCTTCTTTTTACAAATGCCCGCGATCAGGCAGATAGAGGTCCACTGGACCACCAGGGATATAGGACCTATGTTCTTTTTACAAATGCCCGCAATTGGGCAGATAGAGGTCCACTGGACGACCAGGGATATAGGACCTATCTTCTTTTTACAAATGCCCATGATCGGGCAGATAGAGGTCCACTGGACCACCAGGTATATTGGAACGATTTATTTTTAGATACAGATGCCCGCGATCGGGCTGCAGGGGGCATCAGTCCTCGACGGCTGCTGCCTGGCAGGGTGCCATGCGCAAGTCGTCGGGGATCGGCGCACCTGCATGCAATTGGGGCCATAATGACATGCAAATGACCCCTTTTGTGCCTTGCATACATTATGGCTCCATTTGCATGTCAAGTTTTGAATATCGCGGTTGCTGTGCATGGCGCAATGGAACTTTCGCTAGCGCATCTCCATGCTCCACTCTCACCACTTGCGCTGGCACAGTGTCACTGCGCCATGCACACTGGGGGTAGTAGGTGCGATTCAAAGCTGCTGAGCCACAGCGCAGCTTCTTTGAATATCGCTTAGTCCACACCCCAGCGCAGCCAAATTGAGCTGCACCCAGGCTTGTGCCACAGCCTGGCGCAATTTGAATATCTGGGCCAATGTTTTTAATGTTTAGGCAACTTGTACAAAACAGGACAATCTTGTAAACTAGGCCAACTGGCCTAAAGATTTGTTTTCCTGTATAAAAAATAAAGCTTTACTACTACTACTACTCTCTCCAGAGTCACTCTAGCAGACCCTCCAGGTAGTTTTCCAGAGCCAGAGGATTAGGGGTGAGGATGGTGAGGATGATACATCTGAGACAAACCTTCCAGCTCCCAAAAATCCCCCAGTAGAAGTTATGCCACTGCCCACGGACATCCCCCACGGAAGTGGTACAAAAAGGAAAAGCAAGAAAGACTGGGAAGAAATCTAATCTGAAATCTGCAGACTTACCCATTCTAACCAGAAGCAGATTTAAGGAGCTAGCCAAAAGAGAACAGTGGGGGGACGCAGAGGATGAGGGACGAGACTCAGATACGTCCTCGGTTACCTCTGGGGTGACAGAGTACTATACCAAACCAACCTCAGAACACACTACGGTAAAAAAAATCAAAGGGGAAGAGTAAATTTAAGCAGAAACCTGATGGGTGACCTTTTAACCTTCCATCTTTGTCTAAATGAATTACATCTTAAGCCCTCTGACCTTAAATGTTAGCAGCATAAAGTCTTTTAGGAAATGTGGCACTACTCTACACATCCTAAAGGATCTACCAAATAATTTTTTATTACAAGACACTCGTTTCAAGTCTGATTATGAACTTTCTCAGGCTAAACAGTTGTGGTCAGAGGGCCTTTCATTCTGGTCTCAGGGTGAGGATACATGTGACGGGGTAGCTGTTTTGCTGAAGGGGTAAAGTTTCAACTTAAAAAACTTACTGATATTGAACCAGGTAGGATATTGATGGTAGATGTCTTATTCGGTGATTTAGAACTCCTCCTGATCTGTGTATATGCACCCCAAAGTATAGCAACACGTGTTGCATTATTCAGACAAATTCAATCTTTCTTGCATACACAAAAAACAGTAATTTTTGGTGGTGATTTTAACTGTGGCCTGTCCCCGCTGGACAGAGGGTGTAAAACCCAAAAGAATTTTAGTGATATGGCCTGCTTAAAGCAAACAATAACTCTAACTAATCCTCAGGAAATTTTTGAAGCTAGGAACATATCAGGAGGAAAAACCTTTACAAAGGGACATTTAGCTTCCCGCATTGACTTTTTAGTTACATCTAGAAACTTACAAATTCTACAAGCAACTACTGTGTCGATAGAAACATTGGATCATTTAGCTGTCTGTTGTAAAAGTACTATCGGGTCTGGTAGTATTCCTCGAAGGAATCCTAGATAGAAGCTGAATAACACTTACTATCAGATGGTGTACTTCAGGATCAATTGGATAACCTTTTGAGAGCTGGAGTTTCTATTATAGAAGCATATGACACACTTATTGACTGATGGATGGATGGAGTCTAAAACTGACTTTAACATTTTTTTTATTAGCCCCGCTACCAGGCAAGGGAAGGAACAATATGCCCAGTATCTGACCCTATGAAGGCAACTTCAGCAATTCATATCATTAGCACATGAACACCATATTGAGTTAGCTACAGAAATTAAACACACGAAAGAAGAAATGTCAAAGTTTCAATATAATAGATATATGAGCCTAAATCTGGAAGCTCAGTTTGGCACTCAGGGACATCAGTCTACCCTAGATGTATTCAAATGTTGTGCAGATAGGGTTCATGCCACTATTATTGATTCACTACACATAGGAGACACCCCTACCCTAACGTCAAATCAAAACAACATCAGGGAAGCATCTCAAGAATATTTACAAGACCAATTTGGAGAATCTCTTGATACCCTCTGGGAGTTAGACTTTTTCTGTGATATACAGTTACCTGCTCCACCAAAAGAGATTTGCACATTGATGACAGCAGACGTCCCTTTGACAGAACTTCAACAGGCTATAAAACTCAAACCAAATACTACTCCGCGGTTAGATGGTTTGACTTTTGACTCCTGAGTTTTATAAAACTTTTCAAGATAAACTAGTTCCAGTAGTAACCTTCCTATTTAACTCCTTACTGCAGTTACCTATAATTCCAGTATCTTTTTCTCAAGCTTTTAATTTTCTTCCTACATAAAAAAGGTAACAGGACTGTTCTAAAAAAATGGAGGCCAATCAGTATTCTAAATGTCCATTATGAAATCCTAATTACTATACTAGCTCAGAGATTATCCAAAATGGCTGAAAAACTTATCTCACCAGTACAGTCCTGTGGAATTCTAAACAGATCAATTCTAAGGGATATCACTTCACATGGCAAAGCATGTGGTAGTACTGGCTGGCTTTCTCTCTGAACCAGCAAAAAGCTTTTCACAGAGTCAGTCACAATTTTCCATTTCAGATACTACACCATTATGGTATTCCAGCTGTTTTTATACATTGGGTACAGCTTCTATACAAATCAGCTTTTGCACAACCTTTTATCAATAATCACCTTGGGAGGATTTTTCAGATAAAAAGGGGAGTGCATCAGGGGTGCCCCTTAAGTCCTGTCTTATATTCATTCACCATTGACTCCCTTATAAGGAAAATCAATCAATCAATCAATCAAATCTTTATTTATTCAGGCGATCATCATTGAGCAAGGCTCATTTACAAGATGGACCTGATAAGGTCAAGGTTCGAGTTGATGCACAGCAATTACATCACATACTTATGAGACAGTTATACATACAGAAAAAAGAAAATGTTATTTATAACACAATAATATACAGAGAATTCACATGTTAAAGCTTGGCAAGAGGAAGTTAAACTAACATCTACAATATGTACAGTACATATATATCACAATGAGGCCATGACAGTCACTCACATAATGAGTACAAGGATGGTGAAGAATATTGGTGCCATATACTGGCGGTGTCTGACTGGAAGGAATATGCCATATGTGATTGGAATATGGTTTTGTGGGATGACTATTCTATCTCTAGCGGTAGCAACTGCATTTCTCTGTGAAGAAGGCTATACAGTGCTGCTTGAAGGATGTAAATGGAATGATAATGGACAGTTTTAGGGATTTTTGTAGGGTGTTCCATGCTATGGCTAGAGAATAGCTGATTGCTGCCCTCCCTGTTTTGGTGTTGACTTTGGGCAATTTGAGCAGGATGATATTGTTGCTTCTTAGGGCATAGGAGCTGGGAGTGGTCAGGTTGAAGCAGTCCAGGATATAGCTTGGGAGTTTTTTTTGATAAAGCTCTGTAGATCCATAGAGCTGCATTTCTGCTCCTCCTGACATGAAGGGAAACCCATCCAACTGCATCATAGAGAGAACAATGGTGAGTATTATATGGAAGGTCTGTAATGAACCTTATTGCTCTATGGTATAAGGTATCCAACTTTTGAAGGTAGGGAGTGGGGCAGTGACTATAGAGGAAGTCTGCGTAGTCAATGACTGATAGAAAGATGGCCTGGACTAATCTCATCTTTGAATCTCTATTAAGGAAGGGTTTTAATCTGTAGAGGAGGCCAAGCCTTAGGCGAAGCTTTTTTCAGCAGTTGTTCTAGATGCTGAGTAAAGTCAAGTCTGTTGTCAATCCACACACCTAGGTATTTGAAAATTTTCAACATACTCCAGATTTTCTCCAAGTATAGTGCATAGCTGGGGGAGACTGATTGAAGAGGATGTGTTGGTGGAAAATACATAATAACAAAAATATTTCAGGCATTAAAAATACAAGCTCATCCTAACATAATGAATATTAGTGCATATGCAGATGATTTACTGTATGTCTAAGCATACATACTGAAGGAGACATACCAGAGATTACACAAACCCTTAGGAAATATGAAGTACTTTCAGGAGTGAAATTAAATTATGAGAAAAACTAAGGCTTACAAATTAATCCTGAGGTGAGAAGTCCTCACATTACCACCCTGGCAAATATATATATATATATATACAGGTTACTCACCTGTAGCAGGAGTTCTAGGAGTGGTATATGTTGTTCATCCACACTTATTGGCAGGTTCCTTGCCGCTTTAAATCTTGCCGGAAGGTCTTCAAGCTGGCTCCTCCCACCCACCCGGGTGGTAAAACTCTTGGCTCCGCCCCATGACGCCAGATCTAGCCCGCTGGAAGCCAGGTTGCACATCAAAGCTGGGGAGGTTGGGTGGGTTGTGTGGATGAACAACATATACCACTCCTAAAACTCCTGTTACAGGTGAGTAACCTGTATTTCTAGGGATGTGGATATGTTGTTCAATCCACGCTTATTGACAGACTCCTAGCAGTTCTCCAGGAGGAGGGAGGCAAGGCGCGCATCCCCTACTTAGGGAATAAGGACTGGAGAACCAAGGTCTCAAAACCAGCATCCCGGCGTGACTCAAGATCAATGTGGTAGTGGGTAATGAAGGTGTGTGCTGACTTCCAGGTAGCAGCCCTACAGATTTTCTGGATGGGGATGTCCCTGGAAGCAGCCACCGAAGCAGCGGTATGGTGGGTAGAATGAGCTCTTATCCCTCTGGGAGGCTCCATGCCTGCCAACCTATAGCATAGATCTATGCAGGCGGTGACCCACCTGCCTGTCGTCCGCTTGGCTGCAGGTCTGCCAGGTGCGGTTTCAGCGTAGGTGACAAACAGCTGGCGAACCTCTCCCCGAACTTCAGCCATCCGGTCCTATTAAGAGAGTGCTTTTCAGGGTCCAAAGTATGGAGCCATATTCGCCTCCCGTGGTGTGATTGGGTAGAACACCGCAGAGTCAACACCTGGTTAAGGTGAAACTCCGACACCATCTTCGAAGGAATTTCAGATGGGGCGCAGGACAACCTTGTCCCCGTGGAAGACCAGATAAGGAGACTCTATGGAAAGCGCTGAGCTCTCCCATCCTTCTGGCTGACATGATAGCCACCAAGAAGGCGGTCTTCCACGACAGGTGAGAGATGTCACACCTGAGCGTCGGTTCGAATGGCTTGCCCATGAGCTTAGCCAATGCCAGCAGTAGATCCCACAGAGGTGGAGGTTCTCGCACCGGAGAGGATATGTGATCAAGGCCTTTGAAAAGCAGCCGACCACCTTCTCCTGTGCCACTGACTGCTTTCCAGCCCGCGCCTGGTAAGCAGACTTGGCTGCCAGGTGCATCTTAAGGGTCGTCGACCAAAGTCCTAGCTGAGAAAGGGACCATAGGTAGTCCAGAATGCTGGCCAAGGAACAGGAGGAAGGGTCCAACCCCTTATCCTGACACCAAATGGAGAATTTCTTCCATTTGAAGGCATAGCATTTTCTGGTAAACTACTTACAGGATGCCTCAACAATGTTGAGGACCTCGTCGGAAAGACCCAAGGCCTGGAACTCTAGCCGCTCAGGAACCAGGCCACCAGGTGCAGGGATTGAAAGTCCGGGTGGAATACCTTCCCCTGGTTGACTGAGATCAGGTCCGGGCGGGCTGGAAGCCATCTCGGGAGCCTAGAGCTGAGGCTGAGGAGATCTGGATACTAGAACTGACGGGGCCAGTCTGGGGCTACCAGAATCACCTGCGCCTTGTCCCTCCTCGCCTTGAGAAGCACCTTGTGGATCAAGGGAAATGGGGGAAAGGTGTAGAAGAGGCCTAGGGTCCATGGCCTTGAGAAGGCATCCCCCTGCAGTGAGACCTGCTGAGGAGGGCGGGCATGAAACAGCCTCAGCTTTGCATTCTCCCTGGAGGCAAATAGGTCCACCTGAAGTGTGCCACAGTGGGAGAACAGATCGTGTACTACCTCCGTCAGGAGAGACCACTCGTGAGATGCAGCACTTATCCGGCTTAGGGCATCAGCCGGAGTGTTGAGAGGCTCCCGCCACATGAATGGCTAGGAGATCCGCCTCCAGACTGCTCACAAGAGACCAAGTGCGGAGATCTTCCTTGCACAGAGGCAAGGAGCGCGTCCTGCCCTGGCACTTTAGGTAGTACATGGTCGTGGTGTTGTCCATCTGGACCTGGACCACTTGACCCTGTACAAACGGAGCGAAGGTGGTGAGGGCTAGTTGGACCACTCGAAGCTCCAGCAGGTTGATGTGGCATCGAGACTCCTGAGGGAACCAGAGGCCGTGCACTCTGAGCTCCCCCAGAAGGGCACCCCAACCCATCAGAGAGGCGTTGGTCGTTAGAGTGACCATCGGCTCTGGGCGGACAAATGGGATACCCTCCTGCAGATGAGCCGGAATGATCCACCGCTAGAGAGTGTTCCCTATCTCCTATGTCACCATCACTTCTGGTCCAGAGGACTGGAACGCTGTGACCATTGGCAGGCCAGTCCCCATTGCAGGGGACGCATGTGCCAGTGGGCCCAACGGACCACGCTGGTGCAGGCCGCCAGGAGGCATAGGAAGTCCCAGGCAGGGCACAACTGCCCAACCAGAAATGATTGGGCAAAGGAGGAAAGAATCTTGACTCTGTCCGCCGGGAGCCGTGCTCTGGCTCGAAGAGAGTCGAGCTCTGCCCCGATGAACTGAATTACCTGCATTGTCACGAGTTCCGATTTGGCCTCGTTGATGAGAAGGCCAATCTGAGAGCAGATCTGGAAGGCCAGATCCCTGGACTGCTCCACCTCCAGCTTGGAGGAGGCTGCAATCAGCCAGTCATCCAGGCAAGGGTACACCCAGACCCTTCGGCGCCACAGGAATGCTGTCACCACTGCCACGCATTTGCTGAAGACCCTGGGAGCTGGAGAGAGGCCGAAGGGCATGGCCCAGAACTCATAAAGGGATCCCTCCGCTCTGAAGTGGAGGAATCGCTGGTAGGATGGACGGATTGGGACATGAAAGAACGTGTCCTGAAGGTCCAGTGAACAGAATCACATGTCTCGTTCCAAGGATGGGATGATCTGAGCCAGAGTGACCATCCTGAAGCTTCGAGACCTTAGGAACTTGTTCAGGTCGTGTAGGTTTAGAATGGGGCGCCAGGCCCCCATCCGTTTTGGGACCAGTAAGTACCTGGACACAAACCCTGGGTCTGATGGAGGATCCGCCACCTCCCTGATCACCTCCTTCTGGAGGAGCAGGGCAATGTCGGTTCAACGGGCCAACAGAGAGGCTACAGACCCTGTAGCCCCCCATGGGACGACGGCTCGATAGGGTGGGGACTGCTCGAATTCCAGTGGCAGACCCTTTCCTACCACTTCCAACACCCAGCGGTCTATGGTGATATCGGACCAGGTGGAAATGAAGTGGCGGAGCCGTCCCCCCACAGGGGAACCCGGGGAGGAGTGAGAAGGTTGGGGGCAACTCCCCTCAACCTGTCACTGGGCAGGCTTGGAGGAAGGACCGGCCGAGGAGCCTCTTGGACCTTTCCCTCGCGGCTTCCTGTTGGAGGAAGCAGCAGGCTTGGCTTTGGGGTGCCAAGTGCAAGCCTGCTGGCCCTGATGTTGGTGTTGCTGGGCTGGACGTGCCGAAGGGGCTGAAGGATGAAAGGGCTTACACTGCTGCTGGTGGCCTTTGTCCTTTTGGGCAGACGTGACCGAGTCCAAGGTAGCATTGGACTTCTTGATCTGCTGAAGATGCCCTTCAGCCCCGGGACCGAACAAGTCGGTACCCAGGAAGGGAACGTCTGCCAGCTTATGCTGGGTATCTATCTTGAAAGTGGAGATCCGCAGCCAAGCTCTGAGGTGGATGGCCACTGCAGCCACTACTAACCGGGCACACGAATCAGCGATGTCAAGGGAAGTCTGGAGCTGCTGTTTGGCCACTGCCCTTCCCTGATTCTGCACCTACTTGATCGTAGTTTGGAGGTCAGCCGGGAAATGAGACATCGCCTCATCCAGGGAGCCCAAAAGGGCGTGTGAAAAATGTGCCATCAGGATGGTTGAGCTGGCCTGACGAAGGCCTAGGGAGGAAGCAGCGTAAACTTTCCGCTCAGAGTAGTCCAACTTCTTGGACTCCTTGTCGGGAGGCTTGTCCACGTCCCGAGCATTCCTGGAATGCCGGAAAACGCTATCGGTCACGAGCCCCTCCGCAGAGGAGTGCTCCAAGAAACCGGAGAGTGAACCGGTAGGAACAGCATACTTCCGAGCCATCCTGGCCAAAGGTGCTGGACAAGAAGCTGGCCGCTGCCATAACTCCAGGGCCGGGCCAACAATGGCTTTGGCCACTGAGAAGGCCTCCATAGGGGAATCCCCTCGGTTCAGTATCTCCATGAGGGGATACTTGGCCCATTTGAAATGGGTTCGAGCTTCATCCCAGTGGACTCTGAGATGAGCCGAAGCATTCCCAGAAATGAGGATGGGCTCTCGTCCACCAGCTGACCCCCAGTGGACTCCAAGTCAAGCGGCCTGGAGAACAAGGAGGAGTCGTCATCAGACTCCGAGGAGTGTGCGAACAGCTGCCGAGCTCCTGAGCCACCCTCCACCTGCCGAGGTCGATCAGGAGTGAGGGTGACCGACAACCGGTGGGGCAAGCCCTGACCCGACCGAGAATCCTTGGTCGGGGCCCCAAATTTAGGTTGTGGAGATGGGGGTTCCACCACAATGGGTGGCGCAGCTGGTTTTGGCCGAACAACTGGTGCCGGCTTCGGCTCCTCGACCACTATGAGGGGTTGTTTTGGCCACTCTGGTGACATCCACTTAATGGCCAGGGAAGATGACGTAGTCGGCCTATTCCTGGTCAAAAGGAGCTGCTGCCACATTAGCTCCCCGTAGCACCGACGCAATTTGCGCCGGAGCCTGTCCGCCGAAGAGAATGAAAATGAGGATGAGCTGTCCCGCCGCTTTCCACGGTGCTGAGATCGATACCGCTGATGTCCGACGGCTGGACCGGGAAGAGGTCCGAGACCGAGACCTTTGGTGTTTCCGAGGGTGGGTCTGAGAGGGGGTGGAGGAGAACCCGCTCCTCCCTCGGTTCAAGTACCTTAACCGGGGACTCTGGCACAGGAGGCACAGGCAAGCCCTCAGTTTCCACCGGGGGAACTGGTGAAGAAGGGTTGTCGGCTTCTCCAGTCGACAGCCTGTCCTAAGGGTCGAGAAAAATCTCAACTGTGTCAACGGGTGCCTCAGCCAGCTGACCTGACAGGGACACCATGAAGCCACTTTCTCCCTCCTTTTCACCATTAGTAGCTTCTACCACCCTTTGTTGCAACAACCTGCTCCCATCCGAGATATTAGCAGTAACCATCCCTTGTACTTGCCTTCTCTCAGAGCTCTTCTGTGGAGCAGCATCCATTTAATCTACCTCCGTGGCTCTATTCTGTCCTGCATCTCCTTGCGTAGCCAACTCCTTTTGCCATCGGACTACCTCATCTGCCTATGCTCTTGTTCCCTGCTGCTGCAGCGCTTTCTCCAAGAGGTTCCTCCTTTCCAGGAACTGCTGCTCTTCTTCCTGCATTATCTGTCGGATCTCCTCAGCTCCTTGGATACTCGTTGCTCCTTCAACAGGCTCCACCATTTCCATCGCTTCCTCCAGGTGCGTTACGTTGTTTTCCAAATTTAGGTTTTCTTGTGCATATTCAAAAGACTCCTCCATTCTAATTCCCATGTTCATTTCGGTCTCTAATGGAGGAGAGACTGAGAAGGAGACCCACTGCTTGGCCTCACAGATGTCTGTCCGTCCTCTGCTCCGACAAGGGAAGTCTGACCACAGCAGCACCAGTCACAGCACTTCCTACCACACAGTAGGGGATATTTTTATTATAATGTCAACAAGAAATAATTAAGCCAGCCCAATGGTCCCTAGGGTTGAGGCACTGGACACCACACCTCGCGCCACGCTGGCATCCCGGGTTCGGGAGCTGACTCGATTCATCAGGCTTCAGCAGGGGAAGGATAGGATTGAGCATCTGGAGGACAGCTCTACTATCCTTGGGGCAGGTTGTAGGGGTTGCTCGGTGCCCTAGCATCCCCCTACAATATGTAGACTGGGGGAACTACAGGTGCACCAACATGAACATAGGGTGCAGAGTGTGGCAGACATCTGCCGGCAGCCGGTACAGACGTCATTGCATGTCGCGCTTTGGCAGAGGGACTTAAGAGAAAAAAATCCCCCACCTCCGAGTGAGGCGATGGCAACCACCAGGGGGACCCCGGCCACATGCCCAATGTCGGCTGCTTCCTCCAACTCTCCCGTAGGGAACTCTGGGGCCCCTCTGTCGGGGCCAGGAGAGCCCAGAGTCCTAACCCCAGTGTAGTATGTGGAGGAGTGATGGAGCTGCGGAATCAAGAATGGGATGCCTGAGAGATGCCCCGGTAGGTGGGAGCACAAATAGAGTTGAAAGGGAAAAAAATAATTATTACATACCATGTGACAAAAGAAATAAGTATTACAGTCATACACTTTCTAGTTGGCTGTCCAAGAAATATTTAGAAACCAAAAAGTAGATCATAAAACTGAAATAAACTGAATCCCCCCTCAAAAAAAAAAAAAGCACCAAAAAGCACTTTATGTCCCAACACCTCTTAACATCACAAGGCCCCACCCAAGTGTGCACAACAAAACCATACAAGGAATAAACAGATACATTTTTTTTTTTTTTTTGAAATGTCAGAACGTTGTACATCCTATTCTCGGCTACAACTATCTATCCTTTTTCAGATAAAGAAAAAAAAAGAAAACTTTACACATCATCCTGGAGTACCCAAGTACATAGTTTCCAGTTTCTCTTTCGGTAGGGTGTTGTGTTCTAATCTGTATTTTGTTTTTAGAAAAGTTAGCACTTGGGAAACCACATATGTAGGTGAAACCTCTTTTTGTTGCATTGATAAGGCACACCTTGCTTGCCACATGTAGTATTTGGATGTTGCAAAAATGACCCTTAAGGTGCTTTTATAATATTTCCAAAGATTATGAGGAAATAAACCTAAAACTTGAACTTTGTACGTTATGGGAAATAATATGTTGTCTTTCGAAATAGTATATATGGATGACCAAAAAGATTGGACAAAGGGGCAGTGAATTAAAAAGTGATCCAATGATTCTAATATTCCTGAGCAAGAAGGCCTAGGGCACATTCTTTCTTCCACCGCCTTGTGTTTTAGAGTGTTTCGGACCCCTGGTCTTCCGTGGCAAGACAACCACACAACATCCCACATCCATGCTGGGATTCTGTTGTCCATCAATTGTAAACAAGCTTCATTTATTTGTAAGACTGGACATTCTGGAAGGACAGGATTTATAAATAATATATATTCTACAAATGTTTTTTATAATGATTTCCTGGAATTAGAAAGAATCATCTGTTGGGTAATTTTCCATTGTCTCAACTTGGTGAGACAAGGTTTAATATAGTCTGGTAAGTTTTTTATGTGTGTAATCATAGATGCAGAAAGTATCCCTTTATCCCATTTACCCTGAATTCCAGGAAACCAGCTATATAAAACATTGTGCCAGTCTGTGTGCCATGCAACAAAACTGCTAAATTCTTATGTAAAAAAATAGTATGAAAAAAGATTACAAGGTTTAAAATCTTAGTTCCTCCTATCCTATAATCATAATATGTAAAATTTCTTCCAATGGGGTTTAATCGGCTACCCCATAAGCCTTGAAAAAATATACTTAGGACGTGTGGCTCTAAAGAAAGGGGGTGTGGAAAAACTGTAGCTGTATACAAAAACTGAGGTAAAATTAGAGTTCTGATTAAATAAACTCTTTTCTTTTTGGAGATAATTTTGTATTTCCATTGTTGACTAATGGCTTGACTTTTAACTATAGCTTTTTCCCAGTTGTATTTTTCAGCATCTGCTGTGCCAAATGTGAGACCTAAAATTTTTATTGAAACTGTATTGATTGTTCTAGGGATGTGGATATGTTGTTCAATCCACACTTATTGGCAGGTTCCTTGCCGCTTTAAATCTTGCCAGAAGGTCTTCAAGCTGGCTCCTTCCACCCACCCGGGTGATAAAACTCTCAGCTCCGCCCCATGACGCCAGATCTTCCTTACCGCTTGGAAGCTCAGGTTCCCTCCTTTGCGCTCTGTGTTTTAGGCCTGGATCCAAACTCTTCGGTTAATCCGAAACTTATTTTAAAATTTACAAGACTTCAGTCTCTATCTTCCCTCACAGCTGCGATGGACAAATCGACTCCCGGATCTCGTCGGTGCCCCTGTGGGCTGAAGATGTCCCGAACCGATCCGCATGCCACATGCATTTATTGCCTTGGACTCGGCCATGACTCATAGGCTTGTGAGTTGTGCAAATCCTTTTCGGCTTCGGTCTTGGAGGACCGCGCTGCCCAGTTACTGTTGGAGCGACCTGAAAAATGTTATCCTCCAGTTAAGTCTAAGGAGGCTCATTGGGCAGTGTCTGCGGCTGCGGGCTTGGCCGAACAGCTGGAGCAGATGATCGCCCTCAACGAGGAGGAGGCGGCCCAGGCCGCATCATCATCATCCTCGCTTCCGGCATTTATCCCGCTCTCCTTGGAATCCTCCTACACAGTTTCTTTCAAGGAGCTTTGCCAATCCCTCTCCACCAAGGGAGAAGGGCCTCCGGGACATTCCTCTCGGTCCAAAAAGAAGGACCCCAAAGGTAAGTCCGACCGTCGACATTTGTGGGAGCGGGAGAGGTCCCCTTCCCCGGATAGTCAACATCCCCCTAGCCTTACCTATTGCTTTAGTGGTCTGTTTGGATGATTTCAGGTCATCGGTGATGATGATACCCAAGTCTCTTTCTTCCCTTGTGACTGCCAGCAGCTCCCCTCCCAGACTGTATGTGGCTTCAGGGTTTCTCTTTCCTATGTGCATGATCTTGCACTTCTTTGTGTTAAACCCCAGTTGCCACTCTTCCGACCATTTTGCTAGTTTATCCAGATCACTTCTCATTCTGCCCACCCCATCTGGATCATCTTCTCTGTTGCAGATCTTGGTGTCAACTGCAAACAGACAAACCTTACCCTCCAGTCTATCTGCAATGTCACTGATGAAGATATTGAAGAGGATTGGCCCCAGGACTGACCCCTGAGGTACCCCACTTGTGACTTGCATCTCTTCTGACTGTATACCATTTACCACCTCTCTCTGTTCTCTGCCCGTCAACCAGTTTGCCACCTAGTTGAGCAACTTCTGACCCACCCTGAGCCTGCCCAGCTTATTAATCAATCTTCTATGTGGAACAGTATTGAAAGCTTTGCTGAAGTCAAGGTAGCCACATCAACTGCTCCCCCTTAGTCTACCACTCTGGTTACCCAGTCAAAGAAATCTATGAGATTAGTTTAACAAGACCTTCCTGTTGTAAACCCATGCTGTCTTGGATCCTGTGCTCCTATGGATTCCAGGTGTTGCACTATCCTTTCCTTAAGGAGTGCCTCCATAATCTTGCCCATTACTGAGGTAAGACTGACTGATCTGTAGTTCCCTGCCTCCTCCCTGCTACCTCTCTTGTGGACTGGGATCCCATGAGCCCTTCTCCAGTCTTCTGGGACCTCTCCTGTGCTCAGAGACTCACTAAACAGTTCTGATAATGGCTCTGCTAGTTCCACCCTTAGCTCCTCTAGTACCCTGGGATGTTTGCCATCAGGTCCCATTGCCTTGTCCACCCTGAGCTTATTGAGCTCTTGTAGGACCCTTTCTTTTGTGAAGGGACTAGTGCACACCTCCCTCCCCCCTGTGTCCATGGTGCTGAGCTGTGGGCCCTGCCCTACCTTCTCTTCTATAAATACTGAGCAGAAGTATCTATTTAGGATAGATGCTTTTACATGGTCCTCTCCTCACACGCCCCCTTATCTCCTTTGATCTTAGTAAAACCCCCTCTGGACTTTCTCTTTTCCCTAATGTATCTATAGAAAGTCTTGTCACTTTCTTTTACTGTTTGTGCGAGTGTTTTCTCAGTTTTGGCCTTTGCCTGCCTTACTGCCTTCCCTGCTTCCCTTAGGGAAGTTTGGTTTGCCTCCTGTCTTCATCCCACTGTGTTCCCTTATATTTCCTGAAGGCCAGCCTTTTGGTCTGGCCTTTTCTGCTACTGTTTTTGAGAACCAAAGTGGTTTCCTTCTTCTTTTGCACTTCCTTTTCTCTCTAAAACAATGGGATGTTGCTTCAAGTATTGCATCCTTAATGCTTGCCCACTTAGTCTGTACCCCCTCACCTGTATTTCTTTTTGCCAGGACTAGCTTAACTCTGTTGGCCATTTTATCAAAGTCAGCTCCTCTGAAGTCTCATATTTTTGCCTTGGAATGGGATGATTTAGTTCTAGTGGCCAAATTGAACCATACCATGTGATGGTCACTGGCCCCCAGGTGACCTTCTATCTGGAGATCTGTGATTCTTTCCCTGTTAGTCAGTACTAGATCTAGGATAGCCCTGTCTCTTGTGGGTTGTTGTACCAATTGTTTCAGGCCCTCCCCCTGCAGGGATTCCACCATTTGTCTAGTTCTGGCAGATGTTCCTGCCGGTATTGACCAGTCTGTATTTGGCATGTTGAAGTCTCCCATCATCAGAACCTCCCCTTTAGCTGTCATGTTTTGTATGTCTTCTAACAGTAATGTATCTATGTCCCCCCCCCGGTCTGGGGTCCTGTAGACAACTCCAGTTCGTATGGCTGTACCATTTCCTGTTTCCAGGGTGACCCACAGTTCTTCTGGCTCCTTATGTGTATTCTGAATTTCTGTAGCTTTAATATTTTCGAAGACATACAGGGCCACTCCCTCCCCTTTTTGCACCTCAGTCTCTTCTGAACAGTACATAGCCAGATACTGAAGTCTCCCAAGTGTGGTTACTGTTAAACCACGTCTTGCTAATTGCTACTATGTCCAGTTTAGCCTCTGTCATTATTGCCTACAGGTCTGGGATCTTGTTTCCCAGACTGCGAGCATTTGTGTACATGATTTCCATTGGCTAGATTTTGATGTGTTAGTTGTTGGGTGAGGTCTGGCGTTTCCCGTGTGCGTCATATGAGTGCCGGACCTTTTTCCTTACCTGGTGATGCAAATGAACTACAAACATGATGAACTCCTGTTTGACCACTAGCTGAGGGGGGAGGGGTGTTCTTCCCATTCGACGTATGGGGTGCTGCAACCCTCTCCCTATTTGCTAGTTTAAATATTCTACAAAGACGTCAAACATCTGCCCCAATGCACTGACTCCCTCCTTAGTCAGATGCAGTCCATCAAATTTAAAGAACTTTCACTCCCAAAACTGTTGCCAGTTCCCTACAAATTTGTGTCCTTTCTCCTGGTACCAGCCCTTGAGTCACATGTTTAGCTCCCCTGTCTCCCCTTCTCTGACCTTCCGTCCATCTGCCCCCCCCCCCAGACTGGCAGGATCTCAGAGAAGAAGATGTTGGATGAAATGGATGATAGTTTGTCACCCAGCCTGGTCAGGTGTTCCTTGGTCTCCACAGCTGACCGGCTGGCAAGATCATTAGTCCCTATGTGTACCAGGACGTCAATGTTTTCTCCTGCTTCCTGAACAATTTTAGCAATGCGGTCAGTTCCTCTCCATGCTGATGTACCTTGGGGACATCTGACCATTAACCCTGGCTAGAGATACGTATCAACTCTCTGAATCATGGAGTCTCCTATCATCAGAAGTTTTTTGGATTTCCTTTTTGCTTTTTTTGCTTTGGTTCCTGTTTTGGGGCAAATTTTGTTGTGCTAGCTCCTGTGCTGCAGTGTCCTGCTTTGCAGTGTGTTCTGCCCCTTTGTTTGATTTCAGAGATAGAGGCAGATACCTGTTTGTAGCTTTTATATGGTTTATAGAGGTAATATGTTGGAGAGCACTGAGTGATGCGGCACCCGATTTGCCCCTCCTAATAACCTGCCAACCTCCCAGACCAACTACCCTCTGCGGTCGAGGTGCTTCTGTTGGATGTTGGGGAAATGGTGAGTAGTTCTTATAAAATATGTCCTCTTGAATATGCAATTTGAGGTTACAAACTCTGCTCATGCTGCCTGGAGCTGAGCCTTTAGATCTCCAGTGGACCAGCATATAGGACAGTGTCCTAAATCCTGAAAAACTGCCCTTCTGAAAAGTGTTCTGCAGTACCTGCGGTTAATGATATCCATTCCAGATAAGTTGCTGGGTTTTATAACCTGGTCAGAGTAATAAGAAGAAAGAAAATGAAAGCAAAAGTTTGATTTTGTGTTTTGTTTGTTTTTGTATAACTTGTTATAACAAGTTAAATTACTAGTGCCCCTGTAAATGAAGTCACCTTGTGGATACCCCACTGATCCGCCCCTTCCTGCTTTGCCACAGGAAATGTCATGACTGTGCTACCATATAAAAGGAGTGTAGTGTGGGGTGGTTGGGGATGGGGGTTGGTGGCTGGGCCCTTCCCCTGCTGAAAAAGAAGAACCACGGATGAAAGAAGCAAGGAGGTAAGAGCAGAAACAATCAGACAGCAACAAATGCAGTAGCCCTGACAGCTTATCCTAATGATGGATAAAACTGTAAAACCTGTAAAGTATCACCTGTAATAATTTCACAGAAGATATACCCTGTAAGAAACACTTTGCTACAGAGGAAAAATTAAACAGTATCAGAAGACATATCTTGCAAAAGACAATTTGAATCAGAAGATTACAGCAGTAATCTGTTAGCACACACCTGTAGGCACACCCTGTAATAATGCATCACAAGGTATACCTAGCAACAACAATTTGAATTAGAGAAAAATAAAGTAATAAAATGTTAGCAACAAACAGTAACAATCCCTGTGAGTAAAATTTAAAAATAACAACACACAGTAAATCTGCCTAGGCAAAGAATCCTTAATCCTTTCCCTTGCTCAGGTAAGGTTATTTGCTGTGTCCTTTCAAGCAACCTAGAAGGAAAGAGCTCAGGTGAAGCTAGGTGCCTTGGCCAGCAAACCTAGTCTTCCACCTGAGCTAAGAAGGAGGTAATAATCCCTCTTTACAAGACACTGGTTAGACCTCATCTGGAGTACTGCATGCAGTACCAGAGGCTGCACCTGCACAAGGACATTAACAAAATGGAGGCAGTCCAGAGAAGGGCAACCAAAATGGTGCAAGAACTGCATCAGAAAACATACGAGGACAGATTAACGGAGCTCAGTATGTATACCCTAGAGCAAAGGAGGGAGAGAAGTGATGTGATCGAAACATTCAAACATCTTAAGGGCATTAACAAGGTGAAAGAGTCTAACATGTTTCAAGATAAGAAAAATAGCAGGACAAGAGGACTCAGCAAGAGATTAGAGGGCAGCCGATTAAGGGGTAATATGAGGAAGTTCTTTTTCACAGAAAGGGTGACGGATGCATGTAACGGCCTACCTCAGGAAGTGGTGGATATGAATACAGTGCAGGGCATCAAACAGGCATGGGATAGGCATAAGGGAGCAATACAGATGAGTATGAATAAATAGGCCATTGACAGAGTAAATGCCTATGGCACATTCATAAGGTAGAAAAAAATGGACAGGCTGGATGGGCCTTGCAGTCCTTATTTGTCGTCAACTTCTGTTTCTATGTAAAGCACTGCCTCTATGGAGCAAGTAGGAAGGCAGCAAAACTCTCTATTTTACCATGCCTCTTGACAGCCCTAGAGAGAATTGTGTCAGATTAGCTCACAGATTACCTCAACAAATGTAACCTACTCTGCCCTCAGCAGCATGGGTTCCATAAATCCCACAGCACTATTACTGCACTCACTGACTTTACTTCACACCTATATGACTCCCTGGATAGTGGAAAAATGGTTGGGTCAGTCTTTATTGACCTAACCATAATGTTTGACACCATCAAGCATCACGTCCTGCTCAACAGCTTCATATCCCTTGGCCTCTCAACCAATACATTGTCCTGGTTCTCAAGTTACCTCTTGCACAGGTCCCAGTGTGTTAGGATAAAAGGTGTATCCTCTGAACTCCGGAATGTTACTTTGGGTGTCCCACAAGAATCAATTTTAGTGCCCTTACTATTCAGCCTCTTTATCAATTCCCTGCCAAGTGTGTGCCCTGCTAAGATGTTGCTTTATGCAGACGATGCAGCGATCTCCCTAGCAGGAATACACCTCCATGAAAAAACAGCTACCCTTCAAAGTAGCTTTACCAAACTGGAGTCATGGTTTGCTCACAACAAACTCCTCTTGAACTACAGAAAAACAAAAGCAATGCACTTTACCCTACAAAGTTCAAAAAAGCAGGGTGGCCCACTTACCATACTAAGTAACAAAAGCAAGTGATTGAACAGGTTAATACCTTTAAATGCCTGGGATTATTCCTAGACAACACCCTTTCTTTCAACACCCATATTGACCATGTCGTGAAAACAGCCAACATCAGACTCGAACTCCTTTGCTGACACAGAAATGCTATGACCACTGAGGCCCTCAGCCTTGTCACCAAAAGCTCAATACTGTCAGTCATTGACTATGGACTATCTATGGTGCAGCCACTGAAACTGCTCTCACAAGGGTTAAAATCATGCTCAAAAAAGCCTGCTGACTTGTTCTAGGAGCTAATCGGTATTCCAGCTATTGCACTCTCTACTCCACAACTGGTTGGCTCCCATTACCTCTGAAGTACCAGGCATGTATCATAGAGAAAAAAAGCCCTCCTAGGACTGGTCCCAGAATCAACTTCAAAGCTTTTCCAACGTAACCCAACACTAAAACAACCCAAAGCTCTGATAGAGGGGTACTTCATGTACCTTACAAATGAACCTCCTTTGCCCAGAGGTCTCACTCGTATCAAGGCCCTCTCTGGATGAATGACCTATCCCCCTCCCTTTTTCACCTTGAGAAACTTGGCCAACTCAAAAAAACAACTCCATTGCCTCCTGGTAGAATCCTAAGAGTGCAACTGCTGTGCACAATGATAGGAATTCCATCCCCTCTCCTAGACTTCCAACCCTTACCCCCACCTTCTTACCCCTCTCGCCCCAAGAGTCCTCACCCCTCCCCTCCACTTGGTTTACACTTCCCCTAGGCTGCCCCATGCATACAGCATGCTGTCAGCTTGTTCTCCCTCATCACCACACCCCCTTCTCCTATCCCTAATAACATTATACAATATGCCTCCTCTGTACCCAAGCCAATACTCTCCATACGTCCTCCTTCCTCCCCTTTTCTTTGACAAAGCCAATTTTGGCTGCCAGCTACAAGCAACCTGCACTTAGCAACTAGATCTATAGGCTAGAGATATTTCTGTAATAAAAGTGTTTGTATTTGAGGTTATACTCCACATTTATCTTGCTTATAAAATAGTCTTGACACTTGGCTATTGTATGTTCTCGTCACATGATGTAAACTGTACTGTTTTGTCTGTTCTTCTACTGACTTGGAGCCTTTGTAAAAGAGCCAGTTTGGTTCAAAAGTTGTAATTCCGAAACTGAAATAAAGCAAACAGCAAGCAAATACAGTATGGACTGCAAATGTTAGGGAGAGGTTGTTCCTGCAGAATGTGTGACTAGCCTCTGAACCAGCAGCTAGATGCAATGCAGTTTGTTTAAAATACAGAGGAGATACAGTATGAATGACATACCTGATAGACTATTTGTGGGGTGAGCACTGTTGAAAAACAGCATGAAATATTATGTATACAGGATATATGCATTGATTCATATGCCTGGAGATTCTATTTATGACATTAGTTTTAAGCACCCTGCAAGGTTAGAACATTTCTGGAAGCAATATCATCTGCTAAAAAACAATGCATTATGGAAGCCCTTCTTGGCAACACCTCTTAACAAAACCTATGTTTAAAAGAGTGGTGGTACTTTTTCGCAGCAAGGGGATGAATGTGGCGGACATCACATATTGGTTGAACCAGCACTGTACAGTCAGTCATTATCCAGAACCTATCCTGGATGACAAGCATTTATGGACAGTGGGCTGGAAATATAAGGTGACATTAAAGCAAGACAATGGGGTAACTAAACATCTCCTCAATTGTTTCTTTTTGGGGAGAGACAGAGGAGTGATACTCTACACAGGGCAGCCTTGTGCTTGCTACAAGTGTGAGGAAGTGGGACATTTGAACAATGTCTGTGAGAAACAAAAGTGTGGCCTTTGTGGGGAGGCGGGACACATAAGTGCACAGTGTGCACATCCAGTGAGGTGCAACGTATGTGATGAGACTGGACATACTTTCCGAACATGTGAGTGGGCCTCGCAAAATAGTCTGGATCAGGCCTTGCGGGCTGAACAGGATGTGTATGTGACTACTGCACAGATAGAGCGCATGAGATTTCAAGAACTGATGATGCAAGTCAATGCCTCAGATCCTAAGCCACAAAGAGTTGCTAGAACAAGAGCAGAACAGCACAAAGAAGTAGGGGAAACAAATCAGCAAACTGACGCAGCCCCTCCTTCACTCTTACCTCAAATAGCACAAAATATAATGCAAAAAAAAGTTCCATCCTCACCCGCATCAGAAAATGTAATAGAGATATTTCCCCCTACAAAGGCACAAGAGAAAGGGTCTGAGACAGAACACATCTCAAAACCTATACCTATCACAATATCTTCAAAGAAATTGTAGCAGAGAAGCAAGAAATGCCTCCTCCAGAAAAAGTTACAGACCCACCTTTTAAAAGAGTAACAAGATAAAAGACCCTCCAGAAAGCTCCCCCAGCTCAGATTCCCATTGAGGAAACTGAGCCTATACCCACACAAAATGTCTGTGAAGCATTGGTGGATCTGGAAGGAGAGGAAGTAGAAGGAGAGTCAAATGTATTTTCTGTCACTTCTTCACAACTCGAGACAATTGGAGAAGGAGGGATGGGAGAAAAACCCAAGCCCAAGAAAAAAGAAAATGACATCTGAAATAAAGTTTGATGCTCTATTTATTTATAAATAACCCTGACAATGATTGTGGGCATAAAACTGATAACTTTGAATGTGACTAGTATAAAGTCACGAGAAAAACGACAAATAACATTTGCTAGTTTGGCAGGGGGAGATGTTTTCTTTCTCCAAGATACACGCTTGCACACTTTGCCAGAAATTACACAAGCTCAGAAGGAATGGAGGTGGGGACCATCATTATGGTCCACAGGAGAAGAAATGTGTACAGGGTTAGGGATTATATTTGTAAATATTCAAGTAGAAGTCTTAAAAGTAATAGACATTTATCCTGGTAGAACTTTGATTATGGATGTACTGTTAAATAACACAGCTTACAGACTGATCTATATATATGCCCCTCAGTTGAAAGCAGAGAGGACATCTTTATTTAATGATAAAGAGTCTCATTTACAGACATCGAAACTAGTATTATGGAGGGGACATCAACTGTGGGCTCACATGAAGAGATTGGGGAAGAAAAATGGAGAAAATATATTGTGATACTAATGCACTACAACCCATTATGCAAAGGAATATGATACCTGATATCCATGATAAATTAGAGAAACAACCTGTGCATACGTTCCATAAGGGAAGATTGTCAACAAGAACAGACTTTTGGTTTATTTCAGAAAGGATGTTAGGGAAGGCAGTGGAGGTAGTTCCTCTAGAAATGTTAGATCACTTAGCAGTTAAAATGGAAACATGAGATAAACAAAATATCACAATAGGCAGAAACTATTGGAAAATGAATGTGTCAGTCTTGCAGGATGAAAATTATACAATAGAAATACAAGCATTATTGGAGGCAAGACATAACCTAAGATTTCTGTATGATAGCCCAATAGGCAGGTGGGAGGACACAAAAAGAGACTTGAAAGAACTATTCATTAAATTGACAAGGGTTAAAGCAAAAACGAAATATACACAGTATCTTGGATTAAGAGCAAAATATATAAAAAAACACAAAAGAGACAAACAGGTGTAAACAAGATGGACTCATTAAACAACAGATGTATGACTATCAAAAGGAAAAAGAGCGTAATTTAGCTAAGCAACAGATATTCTCTACAAAAGGAACTAAAGCACAGGTGACTCAGTATGAT
Organism: Neoceratodus forsteri; assembly: GCA_016271365.2. NCBI lineage: Eukaryota > Metazoa > Chordata > Ceratodontiformes > Ceratodontidae > Neoceratodus > Neoceratodus forsteri. The sequence goes on from CM057459.1 coordinate 732,990,878, forward strand.
TCAGACCTTAAGGGAGTAAATAAAAAGATAACAGCATTAAAAGATAAAAATGGACAGCTAGCTGAGAATCAGCTGGTCACCCAGCAGGTGGTGCAAGAGCATGTTTAAAGCACTTTTCAAGATGGGGAAACAGATACACTGCCCCCTTTCTTGGAAAAGTTTAATATTCCACATCTAACAGAGGAACAAAAGGTGGAACTAATATGACCCATTACAATAGAGAAAACAGAAGAGGCTATATTAAAACTATCTGAGCACACCACACCAGGAAAGGATGGCATACCTAATGACTTTTGTAAAGAGCACATAGAACGTATAGCCCCCATGCTAAAAGAAGTTTTTTCAGCACTACAACAGAAAAGTAGACTAGGAGATAGTATGAATGTAGGAATGATGTTTCTGTATAAAAAAGGGATCCACAAAATATAAAAAATTGGAGACCTCTTAGTCTATTAACAACTGATTATAAGATCTGGAGTAAAATTTTGACAGCTCGATTAGTGAAAGCAGCTGAAAGAGTATTGCTAGAAACACAAACGTGTGCTGTGCCAAATCAAAATATACAGCAACATTTAATATTTATCAGAGAGGTACTAGAATAAGTTAAAAAAATGAAATTAAAAGGATACATGCTATCAGTTGACCAAGAAACGGCATTTGACACAGTAAGTCAAGAATATATATGGAGTGTACTGCAACACTATCATATACCCTTACAATTAATAGCATTGATTAAACTACTTTATAAAGAGGCACAAGTGACACCATTAGTAAATGGGCATTTAGGAATTCCTACACACTTAAGGAATGGGGTCAGACAAGGATGTCCCTTGAGTCCGTTACTGTATGTGTTTGGACTAGACCCTATTTTAAGATTGATAGAAAGTATGGAAGAGATTAAGCCAATAATCAGTAAGAAAGGGACATTGTATCCTAAAATAATGGCACACGCTGATGATTGTCTGCTTACTTTGGCAGATCTAAACTCAGGTTACATAACCATGAACCTGTTTACCAGTACTAGACAGTATACAGGAATTAAAATTAGTAAAGAAAAAAGTAAAGTTCTGGTACTGGGAGAGGCACCACTAGATCCTGGTTTTCCAATTGTAGTACAGAAAGAGCCTATACAAGTACCTGGAGTGCTATTTGGCATACCAGAAGCCACACAGTATAATTGGGACCAGGCATATGATGAGGCAAATCAGAAAATACAGAGCTGGAGGTCCTGGAAAATGACCAGAAAAAAGAGAGTGTTTTTACTAGAGGCATACACAGCGCCAATCTTTTTGCACATATCACATATTTATCTTTTACCCTTTACAATGCACACAAAAATCATGAGGCTTTTTTTCCACTGTTATGAGATAATTGATTAAACCTGGTAAAAAGAGTGCGTACCTGTAGGACATGGAAAACAGAGGTTTTAAACATGTTGCAGCCACTAGTATACCTATTTGGGAATTTTTATTTTATTTTATTTTTTTTCTTTATTTAAGTCTTTGATAACCGAGTAAGTACATTGATCCAGGGGATCATTTTCAGAAATGACCCAGGCCACAGCAGGTGGCAAAACAGAAGGAGAAATTGTATAATACAATGAGTCCAGAACAAAATGCATATACAAAGTAAGGTACAACAGGAGAGAGCAAGTAACGGAGGCTGTACAAATTAAATCTAACATAGTAACATAAAACCTTTGATATTAGGAAAAGAAGGGATAGGAATAAGTGCTGTGCAGCATTGGGAAGAGGATTTCATGACAGCATGGGTGCGTGGGAAGTGGCATGTGACAGAAAAAAAATTGTCACATTATATGCGGACCACTTTGAAGAATATACAATTGTGGAAAATTGAACTGAACTAGTTTTTGGGTATGGAAAAAAATAAATGTTATAGTATCTTGGTGGAAAAGTGTTACTTTGAATATCCAGGGCTGGATATTCAAACTGCGCCATTCATAGGCACAAGCCCTTGAGCTGCACAAAATAGTTGCGCAGGGGTGTGTCCTGGGCGATATTCAAAGGAGTTGCGTTATTGAGCAGCTGCTTTGAATATCACCCCCCAGCCACAGCCACTGTGCACGGCGCAGTGGAACTTGCGCCACCGCAAGTTGACAGAGGGAGTATTCATCCGCGGCGCAAGTACCATTGGCGCCATGCACAAAATCATCGATATTTCAAAGGTGACATGCAAATGGGGCTAAATTCATGCAAGGCATTGGGGGCATTTTGCGTGGAGTATTATCCCCCATTTGCATGCCATTAGCATGTAGGTGCGCCGATCCCAGGGACTGGCTGGCGCCCCTGCCAGGCAGCAGCCGTCAGGGACTGGCGCCCCCTGCAGCTGATCGTGGGCATAGTGTACTCCCCCCACACCAGCCCGATCGCAGGCATCAATGTGGCTCCCCACCCTCCTCCTGTACATATCCCTGGTGGTCCAGTGGACCGAAATGCCCGATCGCGGGCGGTATGTATAATAATTCCCACCCCCCTTCCCGTACACATCCCTGGTGGTCAGTGGACCGAAATGCCCGATCGCGGGCGGTATGTATAATTCCACCCTCCCCTCCCGTTCCATCCTGGTGGTCAGTGGACTAAAATGCCAGATCGCGGGCGGTATGTGTGATAAACCCCCGAACATAGCCTGGTGGCTGGTGTCACCCACCCACTCCACGAGCCCCACCACCCGCTCCCCCGCAGCCGGTGGGTGGCAGCATCCCAGCCGGCGCCTCGCCGATGACTGCCTGAAGGACTCGATTGCTGCAAGAGCCATCGGGCGCAGCAGCCTACAGAATGACAGTCCAGATTTGTGAATGTCATTCAAAATCTGGACTGTCATAATGGTAGGCTGCACGCCCATTGGCTTGCTCTGCACCACTGGCGCAGCCCACCGGCAGTCAGTCGGCGAGGGCGGGCGCAGGCAGGTGGGATGCTGCCGCCGCCGGGGAGCGGGTGGTGGGGCTTTGTGGTGGGTAGGGGGGGGACACAGCCACCAGGGCTATGTTCGGAGGGGTTGGTTTTGTCACACATACCGCCTCGCTAATCGGGCATTTCGTCCACTGGACCACCAGGGATGTGAACAGGAGTGGGTGGAATTATTTACATACCGCCGCGATCGGGCATTTCAGTCCACTGGACCACCAGGGATATGAACGGGAGGAGGGGAGCTACTGATGCCCGGATCGGGCTGGTGGGGAGTACACTATGCCCGCGATCGGGCTGCGGGGGGCACAGGGACTGGGTTGGGGGCCAGCCACAGGTGGCAGCTGCTGTGTTGCGCCCTGCAATACAGCAGCTTACCTGTGGGTGGCCCTCGACTTAAGCCTTTTTTTTTTGGCTCAAAGTCCTGCAGGCGCAGGTTGGGGGTTGCGCCTTCACAACTCTGCACAGCCCGGCTGAATATCGGGCTGTGCAGTTTATGCATGGTTCCTCCCCCTCCAGTTCAGCATGCATTCATTTGCATTGTGCTGTTACTCAGCATGTTTTCTGTGGCGCAACTGCCTCCTGCTGAATATCGCAGAATGGAGCAAGTTTGGACTTGCGCAGGCGCAACCCTATTGCGCATGGCGCAACCCTTTTGAATATCTGGCCCCCAGTATTTAATGTGGAATCTAGGATAGATTGTACCTTAATATTAGAATGTATGACAGAGGCTAGAATACCTTTAAAAATGCAGGACACTCTCTGGGTTTGTGGGCACGGAAGATTAAACATGAGAGGGGGTCAAAAACATAAAGTGCAAGAGAAAAGAGTATACTTAGATGAGGAATGTTTTGGTGAGATAGAAATTATGAGGCATTTGTATTTTGAGTGTGCATTTATACAAGATTTTTGGACATCATAAGACGTAGTATGGAATACAGAATGTTTCTCTGCAATGACTTATGAAATTCTGATTTATGGACATTTAACAAAGATATGGAAAAAATGGAAACAAAGTACAGTGTATGTGATTTTGGCCACTATACAAGCATTTGTCAATGCCAAGTGTTGCTTGCTGTCATTAGCAGTGGAAGTGCAGAAGTTAGACAGATGCAGTACAGGAATGGCAGTGAAATGTTGAATTGACGCCAACGCTACCCCCACCCTGCAGAGATGGACAGGCATTGGGGTGTGCCTTTGGGTCGTCACCCATAATGGTCATGCCATTTCACCTCACCCTACCCTGCAGACACAAGTGTCGAGGTGTGCTTTGAAGTGTTCAGGCTTTACACTCACCTCATTCCATAAGGAAATACACAGAAATGGGTGCAGTATAGGAGAATGGGGTGAACTCTGGGGCCAGAGGGTCCAAGGTGCGCCTTGATGCCTGCCACTGGCTGCAGGTTGGGGGTGGAATGGCATGAGCACTACTGTCGACAATCCCAAGTCACACCCCTGATGCCCGTCAGTTCCTACAGGGTAGGGCACTATGATCAAAAACCCTAACACCCTCGGTGTTTCTTGGTATTTTTACTCCAAGTTTTCAACATGGGCTATTTGTGATCCCACCACATGAACAGTGACACTATCAGTTCGTTAGCTGAAAGGTGATTGTGCACAGCGATTGCGCCATTTGGCACCACAGGTGCGAAAACACATTTCGAAGGGGATGTGACAAATGACAGCTGTACCATTCATGAGGAGGTGTAAAAATGCCAATGTTGAAAATCTGGAGTGAAAATATAAAAAAAACTGGTGAAGTCACGAGTGTGCATAGAAACTGGGCAACACACACCTGTAATGTAATTAGTTTTGGGATTTTTATAGCAGATTTTCAACATAGGCATTTTGGGACCTCTGCTCATGAACAGTGTCACAGTGATTTTCTTCAATCTAGCCCAAACAATTTCCCTGGCGACCATGCTATTCTGTAGCTGGAGAGTCTTGGCTGCCACATTTGGCCAGGGTGTGAAAAATGACAGCTGTACTGTTCATAAGGAGGTGTGGAAAAATGTCAATGTTGAAAATCTGGACTGAAAAGATTACAAATTCGTGAACTTACTAGGGTGCATGGAACTTGCACAATGCGTGCCCTTAACACAGTCATTTTATGGACTTTTGTCACCATATTTTCTACATAGCCAGTTTAAGACCTCTGCTCATGAACAGAGTCACTGTGATTTTCTTAATTTGTCCTGAACATTGATTTTGCACACCAACCACGCCACTGTGCACTACATGTGCGAAAACATATTTTAGGTGAGATGTAAAAAATGACAGTTGTACTGTTCGTAAGGAGGTGTGGTAAAATGTCAATGCTGAAAATCTGAAGTGAAAATATTAACTGAAGTTTACGAAATGCAGACAGGAACTATGCAACGCACGCTCATAAAGCAGTCATTTTGGGGAATTTTTTCACCAAATTATCAACATAGGGTTTTTGGAGGCCTACCTCATGAACAGTGTACTAAAGGAGCTATGGGTGGAACTAGCAGAGCCATTATCAGAACTGTTTAGTGAGTCTCTGAGTACAAGAGAGGTCCCAGAAGAACGAAGAAGGGCTCAAGTGATTCCGCTCCACAAGAGAGGTAGCGGGGGGGAGGCAGGGAACTACAGACCAGTCAGTCTTACCTCAAGATTATGGAGGCACTCCTTAAGGAAAGGATAGTGCAACACCTGGAATCCATAGGAGCACAGGATCCAAGACAGCATGGGTTTACAACAGGAAGGTCCTGTCAAACTAATCTCATAGATTTCTTTGATTGGGTAACCAGAGTGGTGGACCACGGGGGAGTAGTTGATGTCACGTACCTTGACTTCAGCAAAGCTTTTGATACTGTTTCACTAGAAGATTGATTAATAAGCTGGGTAGGCTCGTGGTGGGTCAGTAGTTGGTCAACTGGGTGGCAAACTGGTTGACAGGCAGAAAACAGAGAGTGGTGGTAAATGGTATACAGTCAGAAGAGATGCAAGTCACAAGTTGGGTACCTCAGGGATCAGTCCTGGGGCCAGTCCTCTTCAATATCTTCATCAGTGACATTGCTAATGGACTGGAGGGTAAGATTTGTCTGTTTGCAGATGACATGAAGAACTGCAACAGAGTAGATGATCTAGATGGGGTGGGCAGAATGAGAAGTGATCTGGATAAACTGGCAAAATGGTCGGAAGAGTGGCAACTGGGAATTAACACAAAGAAGTGCAAGATCATGCACATAGGGAAGAGAAACCCTGAAGCCACCTATAGGCTGGGAAGGGAGTTGCTGGCAGTCACAAGGAAGAAAGAGACTTGGGCATCATCATTACCGATGACCTGAAATCATCCAAGAAGACCTCTAAAGCAGTAGGTAAGGCTAGGGGAAGTTAGGTGTATTAGTAGGGTATCACAAGTCGTAAGAGGGAGGTAATAATCCCTCTTTACAAGACACTGGTTAAGCCCCATCTGGAGTATTGCGTGCAGTACTGGAGGCCACACCTTCACAAGAACATTAACCAAATTGAGGCAGTCCAGAGAAGGACAACCAAAATGGCGCAGGGACTGCATCAGAAAACATATGAGGACAGATTAACGGTGCTCAATATGTATACCCTGGAGCAAAGGAGGGAGAGAGGTGATATGAACGAAACAGTCTAACACCTTAAGAGCATTAACAAGGTGAAAGAGTCTAACATGTTTCAATAGAAGAAAAATACCAGGACAAGAGGACACAGCATGAGATTAGAGGGAGGCCGATTAAGGGGTAATGTGAGGAAGTTCTTTTTCACCGAAAGGGTGGTGGATGCATGGAACGTCCTACCTCAGGAAGTGGTGGATATGAATACAGTGCAGAGCTTCAAACAGGCATGGGATAGGCATAAGGGAGCAATACAGATGAGTATGACTGGATAGGCCATTGACAGAGCAAAGGCCGATGGCACAATCATAAAGTAGAAAAAGAAATGGGCAGACTGGATGGGTCTTGTAGTCCTTATCTGCCCTCAACTTCTACGTTTCTATGAAGTCACGAGTGTGTGTAGGAACTGCGCAACGCATGCTCATGAAACAGTCATTCTGGGGAATTTTTTCGCCAAATTTTTAACATAGGGTTTTTGGGGGTCTACCTCATGAACTGTGACACTGTTGTTTTATTAATCGGTCCCCAAAAGGTGGTTCTGCGCAGTGATCTCAAAATCACCTTTCGGGACAGAATAACAAAATGACAGTGACTGAGTTCATGAGGTGGGGTCCCAAGAACCCCATGTTGAAAATTTGGTGAAAAAATGTCCCAAAACAGCTGAGATATGCACCAAAGTGGGGGGCACAAAAAAACGCAAGGGTCCATTTTCTGTTTTACAGGTTTTACAAATAAATAGACGATGTAGGATGCTTTTTTGCTTGCTGGGGTGGGCTCCCAGCGTGCTGGCACACCTGGGTGCTTCTTTTTTGGGGGGCTGCTGGAGCTGATGGGGATTGGGCATCCCGTCAGCCATACACTGTGCTTGTGCTTGGGGGGGTGTGCATTAGCTGAAGGGGATTGGGCACCCCCTCGGCACACAACAAATGGGATTAAGCCAACAAGGATTGAGCTACCCCGTCGGCTAACTGGTTAGGGTGCATGCTGACACGAGAATTGGGCACCCCGGTCGGCTTTATGTTTATTTATTGAAATGTTTCACCAGGAAGGCACACTGAACGGTGGGCAGCGGCTTTCCATCGGCTTCCTGGGGACTGTGAGAATCCGCTGGAGAAGCCGTTGCCACTGGGACACCACCCAATCAGCTGTTTTGGTAGCTTGTAATGCACCAAAACAGCTGATTGCGTGGAGACATGGCCCAAATTTCCTGACGCATTTAGGCATTCTCCTTAACTGCTGAAAGCAATGTGTTTCTTTCACATGCATGCAAACAACACAAAAATGGTCAGTATGGCATGTTAGATGCCAAAGATTTTTTGCAGAAAGGGAACGTTTTGCAACAAGATGTAATATTTAAATTACAGGAGGCATCAGATAGAATAATCTATATGAGAAAAATACAATGGGGGAAGAAATTAGTAAACAGTTATGGAATGGAATAGATTGGGTGGGTTAATATATACAGAAGTATATCTTCAGTATATATGATGTATGCAATTTACTGTGTAAATAACTGGTAATATATCAGAGGGAGCTGGAAAAAGGGTTTTTGTTGAATGCTAGTTTCCTTTTTCAGTTCTATTTTTTTACTCTGATCATTTACTTATTAGAATACAAATGAAGTAAAATGAGAAGTTTTTTTATGGTTTAGAATGTTGTAGAAAATGTAGGTTTTTATTAGTATTCATTTTATTTTAGAATGATGGAAAATATGAAGTAATATGCAGTTATTTAGCTTTGTTAAATATGTTTTGAGTATTGTTTTTGAATCTTAATAAAAATGTCCCCTATGCTTTTCAAGAAGTGCCCTCGGATCTTTAACTTCCACCTGAACTGACAGATGGCACCTCGGTTAATTGTCTCATCTGAAAGACGACACCTCAGGAGTGCAGCACCCCCCTCATGCTGCACTACATTGTCAGTATTGGGATTTAACCCAAGTGCCTGGTGTGGGGATAGAACTCGCAGCCTTCTGATCTTCCAGCCTCAGAGGTGAGTGTGCAACCTGCTGAGCCACTGACACTGATTACTTCAATTGATACAAGTCATTTCAATAGACAAGTACATAGGCATATTGTATACTTCATTATTACAGTTAGTGTTGGTCATACTACATCATGTAAGTATACTGATCATGTTACTGCATATGGAGGTTATCAACATTTGGTATTTTAGCTAAGATATTTACTAAGATATTACTAAGATAAACTGTTTACTGTCAAGAGCAGGGGAGATCCAACATCAAACGTGGAAGACATAGTGCACCCTTTGATTAGGTTCAACTCCCCTAATAACCTGCAATACTGGATTACTTTTAAACTTGAGCAGACTTCTGCAGATCCTTTTAAACAAAGGTGTCATATAAATTCAGATTCATAACAAAACTTAGTAACTTTAGTACATTACCCAGTTTATAAACTGTTGTGGGTGATTACTTGTATATTCAACTTGACTGAGTGTTAAATTATTTCTACCCTACAGTCCGGCATTGATTAACCCAAAAGGTACAGTAGGCACCAAAATCATAGTGGGGAACTTGTGTATCCTGTGTTTTATAGGAATGTTACATAAGGGCCCACATTTCTGTTAAGGCAACCCAGAGTTTTAGTTTAGCCTTTTAATGTTGCTCTTAATGAACTTCAGAGTCAGAACCCAGCCATCTAAATACTTCAGAAACTTGGAACATTGGGAGGGGGAGCCAAGGGAAAAAAACTCGAAAATGTATTGCGTCATTCAAGACACCATTTTTAAGATCCCTCACTCTGCCCTGTGACTAAGAAAAAAAAACGGATTTTTAACATATTAACTTTTGCACATTACATATTTTTAAAGTCACTAACAGAGTGGAGATAATCGTATCTCAGCAGAAATTGACTTAAATCCCTGGCTCTCTCCCTGTCTTCACCAAGCATCTTTTAGTTGGGCATACCTTACGAGGTCTCCTCCTCCTCCTCTGATTCCAATCCTCCGTCCTGGTCTGAGTTGTCCCTTTCAACCTTCTCTACCAATTTTGCTGCTGCAGTGGAGTCGGAGAACTTTTATTTATTTATTTAGCTTTTGTTTACCGGGTAAGTACACTAGACAAGCAGTATGCCTATTTTCAGGAACGACCCGGGAGAGCACAAAACATACAGTATACGTACATGGCAACATTGGAGAAACAGCATGATACAGTAAAAAACAGCTATAACAACGCTTGTATAAGGGCAGAGATACTGCCACACATAGTACAAATTGTTACAGGACATAGATAGACATGGTAAACTTTCCCTCCATATAGGATCTTTGAGCTGGCCTGCATTAAAAGGAAATGGTGTCTTCCAAGTTGCCATAAACAGGACTGTACCCCATCAACGCCTTTTCTCCTCTGATGAGTGGCAAAGCTAAGGTCTAGGAAAATATGCACCGAAGAATCTTGCCAAATCAGTGGGGCCTTTTGTTTTGCCATCCTAAGAATACTGTCTCTCTCTCTCCATTTCTGATCCCATAACCACCAGGACCATGCAGGCTTGGGTTTCATTTGCTTCCATTTAAGGTCACCCACCTCGTGGAGTTATCCGGTATGCTGTCTCTATTGCGATCAGACCATGAGTTGCAAAGTGTCTTTTAGCCACCCATCTATGAAAATCTCTGTGTCTTCACCTTCTGCGGCCTCCAGAACTCCCAATATTCTAATGTGAGCTGCCCTCATGCCATTTTCCAGGTTCTCCAGCCACCTTTTCAGTACTACGGTCTCTTTGGTGAGGCCTGTTGTTACTGTCAAGGCCCTGTCTGTGGATTTGGTTGTTCCTTCCACCTCTTCCTCTACTGTGCACCTCTTGGTGTCTAGCATCTGCATTGCCGCCATGTTTTTATCCAAAGTCTGGGTGGCTTTTAAAAGCACCGCATTTGTCGGCTGAGCAGGATCAGTAGTTAATGGCCTTCCATCACCACTTGGGCCCAGGCATACCTCCTTGTGTAACCCCTAGGTGGCGCTATCCCAAGGGCTACTACCCCTGCCTGTTTGACTACGGACAGCTTGAGGGGCCTAGGTCCTATGGCGGATGCCTCCACCCAGAGGTCAGGGTTTGTAGTGGTTAGACTAGCTTGGTCACAGCCCTCTGGGACACTGAGACCCCCTTTTATTCCCTCTAGTGGCTCACACAGTACACTGGAGTTACAGCCCCAATACCCCACACATACATACATACTGTTCACTCATATAGATACCACTTACCCTCGAGACTGATTCTGCAGCACGTCTCTGAGGACCCCCTGTAAAATAAGGTTAAACAACATACACAGCAAAACACAATACTGTTTCCATAAGTACCAACACCACAGACAGTATATAGTATAACAACAACAAATCTGATTTATTTAGGGGGCAGTAACACGGGAGGGGGAAATCAGGTTAATTGGTGGCATTAAATCACAGTACTGTGCACACATACAGGGGCTGAAAAGTCACACTCTGGGTACCCAGGTTGGGGGGGGTAGCCAGGTCCGTTGCCTGGGGTTGGCCGGCAGGTGCAGATGGATAGGGCCCTGTAGAAGAAAATATATGCACAACACCCAATTGTAAACCAGAGCCGGATGGCTCAGTCCATGAAGCAGTGAAACAACAAGAATTAGATGACACACTTGTGATTGAAAACAGGCTGCAGGGGAATACCCTGCCTTGTACTCACAATACCCAAGCTGAAAACCGGATGGTGGATGTTCTTCTGGATTGCCAGAACAACAAGGCATGGAGACAAAGTCCTCATGACTGGACCCCACTGCAGTTGATAGCAAACGGATTTAGTCCGAGACAAACTGGGGTTTGCTTCCAGCTTCAACACACAGCACACAGCACTGGGGATTGGAAATAGCGATTCCCCACAAGCACTACGCACATTCATATGTAAAAGGAAAGTACTATACCAGGCAGACTGCTCCTCGATCCCGATCGCAATTACTGCAAAATACCCGGGAGCACACACAGCAGCTTCAGTTCCTGACAGGCTGGGCATGATTCAACAATTTCTCCAGTCTTCTACAGGGTGAGGTTGGTTTCCACACTTCTAGTGCTTCTTTCTCCTCACAACTCAGATTCAGTCCAAAGTGGCACTCACAAAGGCTGCAGACCGAAACTCAGGGCCTCACACGCATTTCCCGAGCAAAACTATACACCGTAGAAGCACAGAGCTCCTTCTCTCTTCACAGTCACAACTGATCTAATCTTTCCAGTCACAGAGCAGGGCATTTCCTTTAGCTCCACATCATTCTGTTGGCTGGTTCGGCTGTCACTCACAGTAAGACTCCCTCTGTTGGTGGAAAAAGGCGCCAAGGTTAAAACTACATTTCCCAGAGTCATTGCCCATAGAATCCCCTTGTGACTGGCTCAAAATTGAGAGTCTAAGTTTCAGTTCATCCACAGGCTCCATTTTAGGGTCTCCCTATCATCCTGATTGGTCCAAGTCAGCTATTCAGGACCAAAATGAAAGAGTTACACTGAAACAGTTCGTGCTGAAATGAAGACAGGTTAGACAAACTACATTTTCTCAGTCACTCTAAATGATTTCTGGCAAACAGTTATATCTTTCAACAAGGCTCCCTCTGCACCCGTAACCTTGGCGAAGCAGATGAATTGACAGCAGCCCGGGCGGGATTCGAGCATTAAATACACAGTCCCCCCATACAAACTAATTAAGTCTGCAAGCAGACAGCTCTTAAAGAGACAGTACGAGGAGGCTCAAATAGCACTCACTTGGAACCACATTTAAACAGCTCAGACGCCGAACACCACCCAGATTTGAAGCATTCAGGCAAGCTCCTGGAAGACTTTTGGGAACCTCCATTTGCAGGGGGGTTACACTTGCGTTTGGCACCTTCTCCACTGGCCGTGTTCTTTGGTTGGCCCATTTCTTCTCTAGAACTGTAAAAAAGTTCAAATTTCCGTCATCAGGATGCACTGCTTGATATTGCCCAGCAAATATGCCATTCTTGGTCATTTGTGAGTGGTTTTTAATACACAAAAGTCCTCTTTTGGATAAAGATCTATGGAGCTGCGGAAATCTGCTGCTCGCTGCTCGGCTGCTGGCCACGCACCCCCACGCAGAATTTTAAGATTTTTTTATTCTGTTTATTGATGATTTTATAAGCACATAACAGACAACATGATATTACAATACAACAGTGTCACTGCACTACCGAGATCCTATTTACTGTTATCATATCATGTCTTCATGCTGCATTTGAACCAGCTTGTCGATAATGGCCTTACCACATAATAACAACACAGCATCAACCTGACACACATACAGAATCACACTCATATAGTTTAATAGTACAGTTACTCTATTGAGTACCTTTGAATGCATTTCATCAAATCACTCTACCTGATGACCTCCATCCAGAGACGTGACAGTTGAATCTATCCCCCTAGTCTAATCACAGCTTGCTCCACCCAGTTCAGGGAATCAATGCAGGGCTCCCACTGCCATTCAGATCTCTGTGTCCAGCCCTTCAGCTCATAAGTTAGGAATCTGGGGGCACTATTTTAACCACTAACTCTCTCCACATCCCTATCGTGGGTGTGATGTGGGAGATGGTTTTGGCTAGTAGGAGCATTATCCTGATGATGCTTGGATATAGGTCCCATTTATCCTGCTCTCTTGCCTCAACTGCAGAAACCAAGGAGCACGGCTCATCCTCTGTTCTCTTTTTCATAATCTGAGAAATACTTTGGGCTAGTTTGGATCAGAAGGGTCTGAGATCTGTACATGCCCAGAAGTAGTGGATATATGTCCTCCGCTCTGATGCCCATAGCCTGATAATAATAAGTGGGGATTTTCAACGCAGTAATGAACGTCACTTCTGACAGGACAGGCTCAGGTGCAAAAGGGCCAGTTTGATCGGGGAAGATGTTGTCTCACCTCTGTACAGAGCTGGGTTTGGTGGATGGGTAGCATTTTCTCCACCCTTGAGAGTGGAATTACGCTTATTACTCCCTCAAATACAATATGTATTCCCACATTGACTTCTTACTCTCAACAAACTGGGTTTCCAAGTTGAGAGAAGCTAAGATTGGCTCTATCTCCCTGTCTGATCATGCCCCAGACTAAATCCAATTGGACACCTTTCCTGTCCTGTTGGAGTCCTCATGGCGAATAAATGTAAGCTTACTCTCTCAATCGGAATTCAAAGACATGGTAAATGAGACTGTTAAAACAATCCTTTAAACTAATCCTCCTGAGGTTATAAAAGTGGGGGTCAAGTGGGATGCCTTGAAATGTTATTTCTGGGGAGAAATAATTAAATTCTCCTCCCAAATGAAAAAGGCTCGTGTCCAAAAGAGGTAGGAGCTGGAACAAAAAATTGCTGACTTAGCATTCCATCACAAGATCTCCCTAGGCGAGAAAGTAAAACACCAGTTAGAACAGGAAAGGTATAAACTCAGCCAATAACTGGATGCCCAAATTGAAGGCCAACTACGCTACTCGGAACAAAAGTATTTTGAACACGGCAACAGAGCGGGTAGGCAACTGGCCTGGCAGTTCAGGAAGCAGGCAGCTAGCAGGGCAGTTTTGCACCTTTGAGATCTGGAGGGGGCTCTGGCACCACTCTCCCAGCTAGAATTTCCAACATCTTTGCTAACTATTATAAATCTCTTTATACCCCAGAACGTGTCCCCAACCACCTTTAACAGATGCAGAGATATCTTAACCAGTTATATCTCCCCGTACTGAATGAGGACCAGTGGGACTCCTTCAATGCCCCTATTTCCACCACAGAGGTCCTTACTAAGACTAAACAACTAAAGAATGGCAAAGGCCCAGGCACGGATGGCTGTGCATCTGAGTTCTATAAACATTTCACCTCCTTGCCAGCCCAGTGGCACTGAGGGTTGAGGTGCTGGACTCCACACCTCACGTTATGCTGGCAACCCGGGTTCGGGAATCACCTCGGGTCGTTGGGGTGTCGGCACAGGGGGGAGGGGGGAGCAGGATTGAGTGGTGGATCTCCTCTCCCAGAAGGGGGGTTGCCCTCCTGCAGTCCTGCCATCACGGGGTGGAGGCCCATTGGTGGCACAGGTGGGTGTCAGACAACTGGTAGGGTGGGGCGTCCCACAGTGCATGGTGTGCACGTGCCTCCACATGCATGTGCTCGTGCCAAGGACTCAAGGGCAGGGGCATGGAAAACACAGGGAAAAAGCACCATAAATAAATAATAGAAAAAAAAATTTCACCTCCTTGCTTCTTACCCCCATGCTGGTGGTGTTTAATGAGGTGCTGGAGGGGGGATGCCCCCATCCTGGAACCAGGCACAGATCTCTGTAATCCTGAAAACTGAAAAAAATCCAGAGGAATGCGACTCTTACCACCCTGTTTCTCTTTTACCTGTGGACCTTATGAACTTTATGGGTATATTAAGAGACCGGCTGTAGAGTTGCATCTCTACTTTGGTCCACAATGATCAAACAGGTTTAATTGTAGGCCGCTTCCTCCAAGATAACATACACCAACTTTTGAACATTATTACCGCCCAATGGAAAAAGAAAACCTTTCAACTGGCAATCAGTATGGACGCCGAAAAGGCTTCTGATAGGGTGGACTGGGCCTTCATGACTGCTACCCTGGGAAAATTCGGGTTGGGGGACAACTTTGTTGCGACTATCACCTCACTCTATTATACCCCTGAAGCCAGAGTTAAGGTAAATGGATTTCTATCAGAACGTTTTTCACTGGGGAGGGGCACCCAGCAAGGACGCTCTGTTCCCCCTGCTTTTTGCTCTCTCCCTGGAACCCTTAGCGGCATCAGTTCAATCCGATGCCCAGCTCAAGTAGAAGATGGCAGGTGGGGTCAAATAGAAGTTAGCCCTGCACGCTGATGACTTCCTTTTCTTCTTTGCTGACCCTTCCTCATTTTCAAAGGACCCTTCAAGAATATAGCTCCTTAGCAGGCTACAAAATAAACTTTACTGAATTAGAAGCACTGATCTTAGTTGCCCCCGGAGTTCAGACTTACTCTTCCCATTTACCTGGGCCACAAAAACACCTTCTGTTGCCTAGGGATTCACATTTCAGTTGACACCTCCACATTGTTCCACAACAACTACATTTAACTCTATAATGCCCTCCAAGTGAAATGGCCAGATAGCACCTTTTGCACCTCACTTTATACAGAAGAATCCAAATGGTTAAAATGAATGTCTTGCCCCGTCTTCTCTTTCAAACCCTACCAATCCCAATACCTAAATTTTATTGGAACAATCTTAATAAAGATATTTCTTGATTTATCTGGTTCGGATTCCGTCCCCACCTTTCTATAGGGGTCCTTGGGGCCCCCGGTCCTCGGGGGGCATGGTGCTCCCCAACTTTCAACTTTATTATCTGGTTACACAGGGAGCCCAACTTTTCACCTGAGCTAAGCAATGGACCAACTCCAGCTGGTACCAGATGGAAGAGGCCTCCCTATCAGGTTAGGCCTTGCGGACCCTACCCACCAGTGAGATCCCCCTTCAGATATGGACCCAGATAAATAACCCTTGGATTAAACATTCCCTATATATTCTTTTACATCTCCGAAAACTCACCTACATCCCCAAACAAACTAGGTCCTTTATCCCTCATCTGGCATGAGGGTTCCTTTCTTCCCCCTCATCTGGACCCTGGATATGCGTTCTGGGAGAGACACAAGTTAACCGCTTTTATGCAATGCACGGATGACCAGAGCTGTCTTTCCTTTGCCCAATTATAACCTAAATATTCCTTCAGAAAGGAAGACTACTATAGGTACTTGCAGGTCTGCCATTATATCATGTCTCCAGACACCATACCTCTCAACTGTCCCTGATTTTCAGAGACGTCCCTGATTTTGCCTCAAAATTTTACTCTGTCCCTCCTAAAAATTGTGTTTCTGTGGCCAAACAGTGGAGGTTGGATGCATAAAATAATGTCAAACATTAAAGCTAAAGAGTTGTTCTTTCTTAGAAAATGCGTTTTGCACTAAGCCCCATATTCT
Organism: Neoceratodus forsteri; assembly: GCA_016271365.2. Classification (NCBI taxonomy): domain Eukaryota; kingdom Metazoa; phylum Chordata; order Ceratodontiformes; family Ceratodontidae; genus Neoceratodus; species Neoceratodus forsteri. The sequence goes on from CM057459.1 coordinate 733,007,400, forward strand.
ACCAGCTTCCTGAGTGGATATCACCAAGTTTTAAGATGTGTCCCTGATTTTGGTCCTTTGTCCCTGATTTTTTTAAGCCTTGTCCCTGATTTATGAGGCAGGAGGTTGAGAGGTATGCCGGACACCTTACCCCAGATCAGAATGGAATGCACAGAGCTAGAATCCCATCACCTTTAAGAGGAAATTTCTCTACCTTTCTGAGCTTTATTCTTTTTTTGAACTTTCTGTTTATCAATTTTCATAAAAACACAAAGTTTGTGCTCCAGATGGTTTATGTGAGGATTCATAATAAAATTCATATGAGGGCACCACCCCTCTTAATACATGCAGATAATCATACATAACACATCAATTCAGGTAGACCTTCTGGATGCTGAGGTGCTTCCCTGTCTGCATGCATCTCTCTGGACTGTGGGATTAGGTAGCCAGACTCAGAGCAGAAATAAACTGTGTCAGGAGTACCTTCACCCCTATCCAGAGACCACCCAGTCCAATTCTGCTGCCTCAAAGGATGCCAAGAACAAGGAGCACTTGGATGATCGTGGGCTCAGGGAGGGTTAGGGCGGTCAGGCAGAGGCACATCCCAGATCCTATTCCACTCCAGAGCTCATGTGCCGCACTGGCAAATGGGGACAACCAAACAGAGGTACCCAAAGTAGTGGAAGGGAGGGATGTGGAGGTCAACCAAGGAGGTGACCTCAGTGGGGAGAGCAGTGGACCCCAGAGGAGGAGGAAGCAAATCCTAGTGGGGGACTCTATCATAAGAGGGATCCAGCTAGGAACACAGATGGGGAGGACAGAGAGGTGAGGTGCCTACCAGGTGCCATGGCATGGAGAGATGGGAGCAAGACCCTGGGGATCGCCAGGAAGGCAAGACGGGAGGGTGAGCTGGATGTCATTATCCACCTAGGTACCAATGATATGGCAAATGGAGAGCCTAAGGAAGTTCAGGAAGAGTTTAGGAAGTTGGGGGAGGGGTCTCAAGCAAGTAGCTACTTCTGTCACCTTCTCGGAAGTACTACCTGTGAGAGGCATGGGAGAGCGTAGGGGCACATGCATGAGGAACTTTAACTCATGGTTGAAGAACTGGTGCTGTGAGGAAGGGTTTGGATTTATTGGTGACTGGGGACCCCCCTGGAGGTATGGAGACTTGTTCAAGCCTGACAGCCTGCATCCATCCTGGAGGGAAATCAAAGCATTTAATGATAAGTTTAGATGCTACATGGACAAGCATTTAAACTAGCCAAGGGGGGTGAGAGGCCAACAAGGAGGGCACCTCATTGCCTACTCCCCACAGCTAGCAGTGGAACCAGTGAATAGGAGGAGTGGATATCTCTACAAAGCACTGTGCAAAAGACGGAGATAAACACACAAGAGGTGGATAGGCAGGAAGGGGGCAAATTTCAACAGAAGGGTAGACAGCAGGGAGAACCAGGGATAAAGGACAACCAGGGAGGGGGCTAGAGTAGAAGAGCTAAACAGTCCAGGGAGTTGAAGTCATGGAAAGCCATGTGTGCCAATGGCAGGAGCCTTGGCAACAAGATGGAGGATCTGGAGGCTGTCTTGGTGCAGTAGGACCTGGACAATGTGGCCATCACAGAGACCTTTTGTAATGATAACCACGACTGGGGGATCGCCATAGTGGCTACAACATATTCAGAAGAGACAGGGCAGGTAGGAAGGCAGGAGGAGGAGGAGTGGCACTTTATGTGAAAGATGGCATAAAGGCCTCAGAGATTCAGGGGGAACAAAATGGGGAGAGATACTGTGGGTTAAGTTGGAAAGGAAAATGGGGCCAGCCACCCGTACAGGGGTAGTCTATAGACCACCAGCCTAGGAGGAAGAAACAGACAGGCAGCTGATGCTAGCTATCCAAAGGATGGCAGATAAGAGTGAGGCGGTGCTGGTTGGAGATCTCAATATTCCAGATGTGGACTGGAGCCTCCCTGCAGCAGCATCAACTAGGAGCTGATTTATCCTGGACTCCCTTCAAGGTGCCTTCCTCAAGCAATTGGTCATGGAACCAACTCGGCAGAAGACAATACTGGACCTTATGCTCACAAATGGGGACAGTGTGATGGGGGTAACAGTGGGGGAGCACCTGGGGAACAGTGACCACCAGTCACTGTGGTTTGAAATCACAGAAAGAGCAGACCCAAACTGCACAAAAACACATATCCTGGATTTTAGGGGGTATACTTTGGGAAAAATAGGGAGATGCTTGAAAGGCATTAATGGGAATGGGGTGGGGATCATGGACTGAGGAACAGTGGGCAGTATTTAAAATGGGGACTACAAGAGCAACATAATTATACATTAAGCAGGTTAGCAAGGGGGAAAAGTAAGAAGAGGCCATTATGGTTTTCCAAGGAGATAGCGGAGAAAGTGAAATCCAAAAAGATTGCATTCAGGCAATACAAAAGATGCAGGCAGAAGGGGATAGGGAGAAGCAAAGGGAGGCAGGGAGGTCAGTAAGGGAAGCCAAAGCACAGACAGAAGAGCGCATTGCAAAATCAGTGGGTAGAGGGAACAAAACCTTTTACAGGTACATAAGTGAAAAAAGACAAAGGGAGGGATAGTGAGACTGAAGGGGAGGATGGGGGCCACGTGGAGGTTGACAACAGTAAAGCTGACATTTTGAACAGGTATTTCTGCTCAGTCTTTACTGAGGAAGAGGAGGGTAATGGGTCTGAAGGGAGTACAAGGGGTGAGAACGGTGCAGTAATGGACACAAGTCCCTTTACACGAGAAAGGGTCCTGAAAGAACTGAAAGGAATAAGAGTTGATAAAGCAATGGGGTAAATGGGGTGCACCCAGGGTCCTAAAATAACTAAGAGAGGTGGTGGCTGAACCTCTGGCAATTCTGTTTAGCCAATCACTGGAAACGGGAGGTACCCAAAGACTGGAGGTCAGTAGATGTAGCCCCTTTATACAAAAGCTGGAACAAAGAGGAAGCAGGGAACTACAGACCAGTCAGCCTCACCTTGGTAGTGGGGAAGATCGTGGAAGCACTACTGAAGGAGAGATTGGTGAAACATCTGGTTGCCAATGGACTAAAAGACCCAAGGTAGCATGATTTCACCAAGGGGAGGTCATCTCAGACCAACCTCACTGAATTTTTCAACTGGGTGACAAGGGAGGTGGATCAGGGGAGGGCAGTGGATGTGGTCTATCTGGACTTAAGCAAGGCCTTTGACACTGTGCCACATAGAAGGCTATTAAACAGACTTGGGAATATGGGAGTGGGCAGGACAGTCGTGCGGTGGGTAGGTAACTGGCTGGGCGGCAGGACACAGAGTGTGGTGGTAAATGGCTGTCACTCCACAGAGGAAAGAGTGACCAGTGGGGTACCACAGGGATCAGTACTGGGACCGGTTCTATTCAACATTCTCATCAGTGACATTGCGCAGGACCTAGAAGGCAGAATCTCCCTGTTCGCTGATGACACAAAGCTCTGTAACAGAGTGGACACACCAGAGGATGTAGACAGAATGAGGAGGGACCTGCAGAAACTTGAAGAATGGTCAGGGAGTTGGCAGTTGAAATTCAATGCAAAGAAGTGCAAGATAATGCATATGGGACACAAAAACCCTGGAACAACATATCATGCACCAAGCAGGAAAAGGATCTTGGGGTTTTCATCTCTGATGACCTCAAGGTAGGGAAACAGTGCGACGAGGCAGCAGGTAAAGCAAATAGGATTCTGGGATGCATAGGCAGGGGCATCACCAGCAGGAAAAGGGAGGTCTTAATTCCACTATACAAGACATTAGTGAGGCCCCACCTGGAGTACAGTGTACTGTTCTGGAGACCTTACCTATGTAATGACATAGACATGCTAGAGAAGATTCAGAGGAGGGCAACAAAGATGGTACATGGATTGCATTACAAGTCCTATGAGGACAGGTTGAAGGACTTGAATATGTACTCCCTGGAGGAAAGGAGGGAGAGAGAGGATATGATAGAGACATATAAGTATCTTACAGGGAGGAACAGGGTGCAGGAATACACTATTTTTCAGTGAAAAAGATGTTCCAGGACTAGAGGGCATGGGATGAAGTTGGAGGGGAGGGCGACTCAGAGGAAACATGAGGAAGAATTTCTTCACAGAACAGGTGCTGGACAAGTGGAACACCCTGCCAGAGGAAGTAGTGGGGGCTGAAACAATCACAGCATTTAAGAATGCATGGGATAGACATAAGAGAATTCTGGAAGTCAGGGGTAAGAGTAACAGACTTCTGGAAAAACATAAAGTGAATTTACAAGCTCAAATGGACAGACTGGATGGGCTGTAGGCCCTTATCTGCTGACATTGTCTATGTATCTATGTAATTAGATACATCATGTGGGGGAGAAACCCCTAACAAACATCAATTAAAGCCAGCCCGGTAGGGCTGAGGATTGAGGCGCTGGACACCATACCTTGTGCCACACCAGCAACCCGGGTTTGGGAATGAGCTTGGACCGCTGGGGGTTGGTGGGGGGAAAGAGAGGATCGAGTATCCAGAGGACTGCTCTCCTTTCTTGGGGGGAGGGTAGTGTGTCATCCCACTCGCTGACTGCCCCTGGTGACGTCCGGAGGGCAGTACGGGTCAGGGGTCACATTTCCAATGTGCTTTCATCGGTGGGGAGGGAGAAAAACAGAAAAGGAGGAGAGCCCTGGCCAGCGCTCAATTATAGCCACCGCACCCGATGGCTGACAACAGTTTCTCGATTGGGTCTCCAGAGGGAGGTGTAACGCACTGCCTCCTTCCTGGCCGTGTTGCAGGGGGCAATCCATGGGGGAAACTCCAGGGTCAGTAGGCATGGGAGCAGGCAGGTCCAGAGAGAGAGTGCCCCTTCCGGTAGGAGGGCCAAAGCTGCTGGTCAGGGAGTCTCCCCAGAGGAGGAGGATAAACTACAAATGGAAGAAAAAATGAAAAATCAGTTAAGTAACTTGTTATTAAATATATGCCGCATTAGGAACCCAAGAGCTGCATGTTAATATCGAATCCCATAGTACTGATACCCTGAGTTCACTCCCCTTTAACCTGCAAAGGGAAAGATGAAAAACAGCACATGCTTAACCTGTATTAAATGTACCAAAAGGTACTCACACCTTTAGATTCAGAACACCCTGCTCAAAACAGCCCACTCAACCCTTCCAAACTGGTAACTAAGATTAGAGACACTACAATTTTTAATAGAATTCACATTCCTATGTAGACCCTCCCAAACTTAACCTCAACGTTGGTGTATAAAATAAAGTTTAGCATCCAACTACAATATGGGAGCTACATATGAGAGGGAAACAAAGCTAAGTTTGCAAACCTACGCCTTAATAATATTATTAACAACTCGAATCAAGTGTCCAATTTGTTGTCTTAAGAGTCAAATTGGGAGCATACTTCTCTTCTTCTCCAAGCAGGAACATGTTTTTGTGCCCATTTAAGCACCTCAGAGGGATCCGAAAAGATAAAAAATGTTTCCTTCGTGGACTATACGGAGTCGAGCCAGGAGCAACAGTCCGTGAGACATCTCTGCCTCCCAAAGCATGGTGCAAGCTCCACTGAATCTCTTCCTCCGCTGGTGGGTGGCATAGCTCAAGTCCGGATACATAAAGATATGGTATCCATCATGTAGTAAGGACCTTTTCTGCCTTGCTGAGGCCAAGAGAAAGTCTCAAGTCCCGATTCCATCCACTACAAAAACAGTCGTCCTTGGAGCCTCCACATTGACTGGTCGACCACGGAACGCCATCCGATAAGTCTTTTGAATGGCCCAGGTACAATCCAACAATGGCTGTTCCAGCTGTTGCTCCACCCATTCCCTCAGGAACAGGCCCAGATGATCCCTTCACTATTCTCCAGCATCTCCTGCAGCATCTTTTTATTTTATTTTTTTTCTTCCGTTACTTCTTCCTGCAACCTTAGATAACCTGCTTTATCTTCCTATAGACACTTCTATGTATGTAAATACCCTGTAATCTGTACAATATCTGTATAATTCTATGTACATATGAACTTCTTTTTCTTCCTCTCTGTAAAGAGTATTCTCTGTATTGCCTTGTAAATACCTGTGTTGACCTGTATATACAATTGTTCATGCTCCACCCAGGTCCCTCTTGCAAATGAGCTTCTGCTCAACGATGAACACCTGGTTAAATAAAGGATTGATTGATTGATTGATTGATTGATCTCAATAAGTTGTAGGTTCGCAGCCCTAGCCTGGTTCTCTAAGCTCTCTAAGCGAGACCTTAAGTACATGTTTTCTTTTACCAGGTTGTCTGTAGCTCCAAGGGCTGCTTCTGATAGTTTTTTTTGTCTCCGTAGCTTTGATTTTAAGATGCAATACATCCATTTCCACGTTGGTAACTCTGTTGGTTAGAGTCAAATTTGTCCACCAAGTTAGCCATTGAAGCCAACAGCTGGGTCATTTTGTGGCCCAAGGATTGTATAGTTTCCTCACCTGCAGCTGGTAAAGCAGTGAGGTCACGGCCTTGTGCGGAGCACGCAGTCAGAGAAACAGGAGCATTTTTAAATTTACTGCCCTCTGAAGTAGCTTTATCTTTCTTTGGATTACTCATGTCAACATCGGAGGTCTTCTGCTAGGAGATGCAACCTTATAACCTGCTCACCATGTCCGAGAAATGAATAGCTTTATTTTTTACTGACACATTCTGATGCCCCTCCATTACAGGCCCAGTGCCTGAAGTGGAAACAGGACCTAGAAAATTGGTCAAGATGTCTGAGTTGGGACTGGCAAGTCACCACATCCCCATCCTAGCGCGAATTCAACTGGAAAGTATTAGATTCTTCCGGATACCGGTAATAACTAAACACTTCAATCCTAACCACACAGACCTCGGCTGGCACAATTGTGGTGCCTGGGGGACCCATCGCTATATATTTTGGGCCTGCCCTAAGATCTTTGGGTTTTGCATAGTGGTGCATTCTGCACTCCAGCAGCTTACGGGACTCACCTTTCCCCTAATGTTTATTAAATTGGTCCTGGGTTTCCCAGTGCTACTGTCTTGCCTTGGTGATACCCGCAAATTAGTCCACATTCTAAGAGTGACAGCACTTAACTGCATCACCTCTAATTGGTTATCTCCACTGCCCCCTTCCTTAGACAAGAGGAAGGCTAGAGTGGCTGAGTTGGAGAGAATGGAATGAATAATCAGTTTAGTTAGATTACAAGAGAAATTCTTGGAAATATTGCACCCTTGGCATCAGTGTCAGATAACAAACTAGGACAGAGTCACATACTGAGATTATCTAAATAATGCTTAATATGATGAGTTGGGGTTTAATGCACCATAGTTGTAAAGTTTGATGTTGTTCTTTTATTGAATTTATGTATGTTTTGTTCTCTGATGATAATAATCTTTTACACACCTTTGGCATACAGCCGATTCTTCTCACAGCTACAGTTTATTTGGACACTGTATAGAGGGCATAACTCACAATGACCAAGGCCAGACAGGCCCTTGTAGTCTGAGACATCACTGCCCAGCAGTACTTTAGTTGGATCGCAACAGGATTTGGACAACAACAGCTTGCTGGAACATTGCCCTAGAGATACCCAAAAATACTTTTATTTTATTAGCAGAAGCTGTACACTGTAGTAACTTAATGAACCTCAATATATTTCAATAACAAATGCTAAGACATTGTAACTATTTTACAATAAAAGTTACGAAGTTATAAAAAGAAATCAACAGTGGTTATGTATATAATTTTCCCAGCCCTCATTTATCTGTTATGCTTTCTCCCATTAGCTTTCTGGATCCGGGACAAATGTGTGTTGAATTCATGCATTCTCTCTGTGTAATACAAAAACTTGGTTAAGCACCCACCTATGTCCACCCTCTGTGGCATGGGCCTTAAAAAAAGGGGAGAAAAAAAGTCTGCTGGGTCCTGTGGTGTTCTCCCCACTTGTCCCTTAGAAGAAATCTTCAAAGGTCCACCGCTGACCCCTCTCCCATTCCAGTCTCCTTATCCATGTACCACTGTGTCCAGCCCCTTCATCTCTCTATAAGTTTCTCCTCTCCCAATCTAAGTTTGGCTGTTAGAAATTCCATTGTTTGTACTTTCTCTATTCTTTTGAACCATTCTGCTTATGTCAGTGTTACTGGTGGTTGCTAGTGGTCTGTGATGCATTTTAGAGGCATAGCTATCAATATCAGTGCAAGTCTCTGCTTATCTCCCTTCAGCTTTGTCACCTTTGGGAATCCCAGTGCCCATTCTGGGAATACAAGAGGGATCTGCACTCGTGTAGTTCACTGGGCTGCATCATGCACCTGTTCCCAAAATAGTTATAACTTTTCACACCCCAATAGAATATGCCAGTGAATTCCTTCTTCCCCACATGCCCTCCAAAACTGAGTTGTGTTCGTGGTCTGATAGTGCTTCATAATGGTTGGCATTCTAAAAAAATCTAATGAGTATCTTCCAAAAGAACTCCCTTCATAATGGGGCTGTGGATACCTTCCGCCCTCTTAGTAACCTCCTTACTCAATCCTTGTCCCTAAATGTGCAGGCTTTCTCCTTCTCCCATGCTACTGTTACCTTAGTCAGTGCCACCCTTTTTTCTTTATGTAACAATTTATAGATTCCTGGGCCACCATATTCATAGGAGATGCGTGGTGCAATCCGGCGGTGCAGGGTGATGCACCGTGCAACCCCAACAATGCGCGGCAGCACGATATTCAGAAGGGTGGGATGCACCGTCCGCAAGGGAATGGGCCAGGGTGCAGCAGTAATGTATGCCACATGAGTGGAGGGGGGGGGTTCTCATGAATATGCCGTGCAGCAGCATATTCAGAGGGTTTGCAGCCCTCACTGCCCAGAGATGTGCAGCACAAAGATCTGCCATGAAAAGCAGGCCTAAATCGGCCAGCCACCCACAGTCGGGCCATGGCAGTGCAGGCAGGTGCACAGCAGCCTGCCTGGCCCAGCAGTCAAGTGCCAACCCCCCCCTCCCATCTCCGATCACCAATTGCAACAGGAATCACCCCAAGCCCATCCCTACAGTGTGGGGCAACCCCCAACAGTGTTGACCAATGGTATTGTAGTGCATACTGTAGCTGTCATTCTGTGACAGTTCAGTCGGCGGGCAGCCGCAGAGGTGTGCAGGTGGGTTTTGCTGCCTGCCGGCTTCTTTAGGCATGCTGGGATGGGGGGGGCAGGGAGGGTGTAGGTGCCTGAGTGGGTGGGTGGGGGTCCACTGGACTACCAGGGAAATATTGGGAGTAATATTTCTATTACGATTGGGGCTGGGAGAGGGGGTACCACTAGACTACCAGGGATGGTCAGAATATTACGTTATACTATGGACAGGGCTCGGAGCTGTGGGGGGGCATTAGATTACCAGGGAAATATGGGGACACTATTTTATTGTACAATCAGGGATGGGAGAGGGTCCTGTAGACTACCAGGGACGTTCAAGATGTCATATATTATACGGATGGGATTTGGGGATGGGAGGGGGGTACTACTGGACTACCAGGGAAGTGTTTTGGGGAACTTGTGTTTTACAATTGGACTTTGGGGTGGGAGGGGGACCACTAGACTACCAGGGTGATGCGGAGTGTTCTTTTTTTCCCACGGCAATTGCAGGGCACCAGGTGCATTCAGCCTGGCGCAGCCATGCTAATAGGCTCATAATGAGCATGCATGGGACCCCTTTGCACCATGCATGCCCGATGAGCTCATTAGCATTTCCCTGCTGAATATCGCACTTGGGGTCATAGCGCATCAAGGTATGTGCCACGCATAGCCCACTGGTGGTATGCAGCACAGTCCCTGGTTGTGCTTCTTGGCACTTGGCGGCTGCCCGCTATGGGCTGCGCATCCAAGGCAGATATTCAGACAGTGTGCGTAATCAGTGATGATCACAGATACTGTTTGAATATACCCTCAGAGCTGGTCGGAGCATCTATTCTGCACAGTGTATCTTTTCACCCGTGCAACTTGCTGGCTCTGAATATGTCCCCCTTGAGATGTATCTCTGAGGACCTTTCAACATGACCACCCAATATGTATAGTCTTCCATATTGTTAGGGGCCTAGCTATCTTCTCAGCATTGCCAGGTGTATTAATATAATGCCTGACCTGCATGAATCATTGGAATTCTGTGTTTCCTCATCCAAATTTCTCCTTAGCTCTACTGAAAGTGATGCATGTGTCTTGTTCTAAAAACTGTGCAAATATTGTGACTCCAGTTCTTTCCCATCTGGCATATCCTGCATCAAGTCGAGGAGGTGTAAACTCTGGGTCATCGCTAATTAGAGACATTGGACCCACTTCCTCTTTGATATTAGATCATTTCAGAACCTGTTGCAAGATGCCTAGACTATGTTTCACCCATCTGTTTTTATGTTCTTTCTGTACTCTGCTGATACTGGGGTCATTGTCAGTGAAAACAGCGGTTGCCCCACTACTTCTGCATTTTTGATGTCGTACCATCTGGATTCTTTTCTCTGTTTATCCCATGTGCAAATAGCTGACTTTTGCGCTGCCATGTAATACACTTTTGGATCTAGTAGGGCAAAGCCCCCCTCATCCCTAGGTAGGTTTAAGATCTGTCAGGCTGTTCTAGGGCATTCATTTCCCCTTGCAAACTGTTGTATTCCTTTGGTAATTTTGTTCCAGAATGATAGTGGCACACTGGCAGGGTTTGAAATTAAAAAAGGAGTCTGGGTTGTAGATTCCTTTTAACAGTATCCACCCTCCCCACCAGGGAGAATGGTAAAAGAGTCCACTTTGCTAAGTTTACTTGTGCCTCCTACCTTCATTTTTCATAATTAATAGCAAATAATCTGTTAAAGTCTGTAGTTATTTGTATCCCTAAATACCTGATTCTGTGATTCAGTGCCCATTTAAAAGGAAATATCTCTCTGAACTTTGATGTGCAATGCCCACTGAATTTGATAGCCTCAGACTTTAAGAAATTGAGTTTGTAACCCGACACACCACCAAAGGTATGTAGGAGAGTCACCAGCCATGGAACTGATTCATCCAGCCTGCCAATAAAGAATGTCGAGTCATCTGCATATAATGGCACTTTCTGTTCCACCCCACCTGCCATTATGCCTGTGATTATCAAATATTGACAGACCTTAGCTGCTAGGGGTCCAAGGCAAATTGCAAACAACAGAGGGGATAGGGCAGCCCTGCCATGTTCCCCTTCTTAGGGGACAGCATCTGTGTAGATAGCTAACTGGAAGGTCCCCTATCTTCTCTTTGTAGAGATTATATTTTGCAGTCTCCTTATATTATCTTGCAAGTACCAACCTGTGATGAAACCTGTTTGATCTGTGTGGATCACTGTTGCGATTACTTTTTGCACCCTTTCAGCCAATATTCTGGTAAAAATGTTCATATCAGCTGGCCCATTGGTGCAGCAGTTGCATTTCCACTTGCGATGCTGGCGCCCTGGGTTCGGGAGTGGACTCGGGTCGCTGGAGGGCTGGCTGGAGGAGAAAGGCTTGAGTGTCCCATGACTGCTTGCCCTCTCTAGGGGGAAGGGGGAGGCCAAGGCCCGCAGGTTGCCTGACCCCGGGCGGAGGCTCAGGGTACAGCAAGTCCTATCACCAGGAAGGGGCCAGCCGAGATGTGTGGTGGACGTCAGTGCCTAGCGCCTTGACATCAAGGAACGCACACAACGCCAGGGAGAAAAAAGGAGGAAATACCAGTGTCAGTCTCCTACTGTAGGTGACAGAGACCTAACAGTGACCCTGATTGCCCGCACTTCCCCAATGTCCCCGATGGGTCCGACAACAGTAAGATTCTCGGAGCGCACCACCCCTTCCCGTACCCACCTGGGGGTACAGCCACAGATCAATGGGGAACCACCGGGGCAGAATCAGGGAAGCTGCAGTGTGGGGAGAGACTGCAATGTGTCTCCCAAAGGAGTGGAGACCGAAACTGAGAAAGGAGGTAAAAACAGCAGTTTCAAAAAAAAACATTTTCATATCTGTGTGTAGTAGAGACACATTCTGTTGGATATCTACTCAGCTTTGGCAGTACTGGTATTTGTGCATAACGCCAGGAGTCTGATATTTGCCCTCCCTTCCTCCAGGATCTCTTGGCAAACACTTTTAAGAATTGGAATAAATTTTGCTGCAAAGATTAAAAAAAAAAACACTTTGTGGGTAGGCTGTCAAGACTTGGTGATTTTCCATTTTCTAATTGTTTTATCCTAATTTGCATCTCCAGTTCATCAGTATCCCTATCTACTGCTGCTGTCTCATGTTCTGTGACTTCTGTCAGGATGACCTCTGAAACAAATTTCTCGATCTTCCTGTCAAAGTCCCCTACCAGTTCCTGAGTATATAATTGTTTGTAATATTCTGCAAATATCTGTGTTATTTCTCCTAGGTTTTCCACTGGTTCCTCCCCTGCCTTTGGATTTTTTCAACCTCAACATTGCCCTGTTGTTTTCTTACAGAAAAGACTAACCATTTCCCTGCCCTATTTCTCCCTTCATAGTAATGCTGTTGAATCCTGCTATAGCTTCCCTCCACTTGTATTGTCAACAGTCATGGTAAGTTCTTCTAGTTGTTTCTCTAGCTCTACTCGCACCTGTTCATTTAGTGTGATTTTATGTTGAAACTCCAATTTATTCATTTGCCCTTCTGTTTCCTTTTGCTTAGCCGGCCTCTTTCGTTTAACCTCTGAGGAATATTTTATGATCACCTCACCTCACTGCATGAGTTGTAGAGCCTTTGGGGTTATTCTGGAGGTATTCTGTTATTGTACTTTCTATTATTTGTTTAAATTCAGGTGAGTTTACAAGACCTATATTCCTCCGTCTCTTCGAGTTCCAAAATGTGGGAGGCTATCCCTTGTGCCAGCAGGACTGGGACATGATCTGACATGGTCCTAGGCAATATTTGATACTGCTCCACTGCATAAATCCATTCTGTGGACCGCAGGAGCATATCTATTCTGGTGCAGCATTTATGCCTATCTGAATAAGTGTAAAGTCATTTGTCTGCCAGTTAAGGAACCTCAGTATCTCTGGCAATCCAAATTCCTCCTCCAGCCTGGAAATCATTCTCCCTGTTTTGATGTGTATGGTTGTCCCCCCCCCTTCTGTCCAACTTTGCCAAAATAATAGCAGTAATATATCATTTCCCTGGCTCAATCACTGTATCCTGTATCACTTGTTTTCATAAATTATACTTTGTCCTTTTCCTTATTGGGAGCGTACACATTTAGAAGAATGCACCTTGTGTCCCTGTATATGTCATGCAGGTGTACATACCTTCCTTCAGGGTCCAAATCTACCGCTTCAACTAAAAATGGACTGTCTTTTTGAATTAAAATAGATATGCCTCTGTGGTGTTGGTGCTTGGTCCTTGAGGCCACATGTACCTCCCCTATGCATTTGCAGTGTAATTTGTAATGCTCCAAGGGAGTTAAGTGGGTTTCTTGTATAAAGGCCACTGTAGCCCCAGTCTTATTTAATTCTTGCAACATTCAGGCCCTCTTAATTGGACTGTTTAGTCCCCTGACATTATAGGTCACTATCTTTAGATCAGCCATTTGTGGATTCCATATGATTTGATCCCACCCCTACATCATATCATGTCGACCCTAGTCCCTCTTTGCCTTGGTCTGCTCTCCCTCTGATCTTTTTTTTTTTTTGTACTTTATTTTTATTAATTTCATTTGTTATACAGCAAATAAAACAATCCATATTTGAGTAGACCAAGTACATGTTTACAACCAGCTGAGCGTCAAACGACTCCTTAATACAAGGATATGTGTATCTCAAATATTTTGATACCTTAAATGGAGGGAATTCTATAATATATTGCTACAAGATGAGAACACAATATTAAGCTGTTTATAGAGTCCATGAGCAGAATGACTAATCTGAGTGCTAAAGTCTTTATGAGAGATCTGACATTTCACATCCCTTATGGGATAAATGGCATCGCTCTATTTCCCTAAAGAAATAATTCCAATTAAATATCTTTGCAAAAAGCAGCAATCAACAGGCTTGCAGAAAAAAAAAAACATCCTACAACATAAAACCTGGTCTGGTCGGAATTACCACAAGTAACAAATAGAAAATGTGCAAAATAAACCCTTTGTTCCCAAGTATTGAAACCAGTTAAACTCTATTTTGTTAGAGTGCTTAGAAGTCAATGATCAGGTGACTGGACTTATAGTAATTAATGCATTACTATTATCCAAAATTGACTTTTATATAGTTTGTTAATTAAACTTTCCTTTGCCTGATTTAGGCCACAGTCATCAATAAAGTCCAAGCATTGTTAATATATTTAGAATGTAGAGATTAAAGAAATTAAATCAACATGTATTTTAAATCAAGTCAGTCCCCTTCAGTCTGATTAAGATCACTATCTTCTGTGCTGTCAATTTGAGAGTGATTCCTACACTTGTCCACAAATTGAGAAGCCCACTTACCTGCTTTGGAAGGGTCCAAAAACACCCACACTTTACCTTCATGCACCACTCTAAGTAGGGCAGGAAATATCACCACATGGGTGATTGCGGCCTCCTGAAGTTTCCTGTGCACCCCATCGAATCGCTTGCATCTCACCGAAGTGGTGTAACTGATGTCCGGGAACAGAAAAACAGAATGGTCGTCCTGTGTAATCGGGCCAGCTTGCCTCACCAAGCAGAGAATTTTATCCCGCGTTCAAATGCCATCTGTAATCACCAGCAAGGTGCATGGGTATCCGAGTCCTCCTGATAACCCCTTGGAGTGATTCTGTATGTTTTTTGGAAATCAAAATCGATTGTCCATCTGGCACCAGCTTCTCTCCCAACCATTCCTACAGGAACATGAGGGGGTGATCCCCCTCGATCCCTTTGGGCAAGCTGAGGATCCACACATGAGATGATCGGGTCTGATTTTCTAGTGTCTCCAACCTCTGATCTGTTTTATCACCCCTCCCTCTCCTCTGCTTCCCCACTTGTCCTCCTCTACCCTCCTCTCCATTACTCACTCCCTCCCCCCACCATCTCCTCACCATCCCTTACTACACCCCTTCATAAATCCAGATGTAATGTGCTTCCCTTTGCTAAACCTAGAAGCTCTCAACTGTATCTGTTGCTCCGACTTCGTCTCCTGCTGTCCTCCCCATCCAACACTGTAAAGGGCAGAAAAACTCCTACCTTTCCCCCTTACTAATATTCCTACTGCTTCTCTCAGGAGAAGTAGAACCCAACCTTGGTCCTCCTTCCCCGTCCTCCCCTCCTGCCTTTCTAAAAGGTCTTAAAATATTCTGCTTCAGTGCCAGGAGCCTACTCCCCAAACTAGATGCCCTGAAAGTCTGGACTACCCAGCACTCCGCTGACATTCTTTGCATTTCCGTAACCTGGTTGTCCTCCAAGGTACTCGATTTCCACCTCACTCTTATGGATTATAACCTTTTCCTGCAGGACAGGGGCAACATGGCAGTGGGGTAGCACTCTACATTCACCAAACCCTCTCTTCCTCCATATCCCTTAGCAAATTCCTCCTCTCCCCTCATGAGCTAATAATAGCCCAGCTGAACATCTCAGCCATTCTCCCCTTATAAATTGGGGCTTTATATGCCTCCCCCAGACTCTCAACAGCCTCATTCGTTACTTGTCTCTCCTCCATTGCCTCGCATGCAACCTCCGGGGAGTTGATCCTGCTCGGTGACTTGAATTTAAACTGTCTCTCTGGCCTCCAAGCCCACTTTACACAACATCGAACTGCTGAATCTCACTTGGCTCTTAAAGGAATCAAAATGTCTAAACCCTCGCTCCCCAAACCACTCCCTATTGTACTGGGTGTTCTCCTCCCAACCCCACTGAATCATTGCACCCTCTCAGATATTTTTTAGCGATCATTATGGGACCTATTGAATCAGAAAGTTGTGTCCCTCCCACTCAGTCCCTAAATACATATGGCATCACTCCCTCAGGGTACTTGATACCAGCGCCGTCCTACAAGACCTTTTCAGAGCCAACTGGTCCCGCATGTTCTCTGCTACCAACGTTGACTCAGCCCTTAGCTCATTTATCAGCAACTTCACCAGAGTCTGGAACACTCATGCACCTCTAAAAAAAGCAAGGGTAAAATGTATCCACCACTAGCCGGCCAGCCGGTGCAGCAGTATTTATTTATTTGTTTAGTTTTTGTTGACTGGGTAAGTGCATTAGACAAATTCGGCCTATTTTCAGGCACAACTTGGAGGGGGATACAGATGAATACCAACTGTCCTTCAACCAGATTAAGCTATTGGTGGTATTTTTAGTGAATGGGGGAAATTTGGTCAGGGCACCAGGGAAATTCCCCTACTCTACTGCTAGAGGGTGCTGTGGTGGAATCTGTGAGCTCAGTTGCTGGCAGTCATAAGATGGAAGAAGATGTCCAGAGGGCTGAGGAGCAGGCCTCTTCTTCGGCCTATCTAATGCGAGAGGCTCCAATGGAAATGTATCAAACAACTTTAGAGGACTTGGTTTTGGCAGTAGGACAAGTACAGCACCAGAAAGGAAACATAATTCACAGCGCAAGCACAGAGATGCAAGGCAAAGGAGATGGAATGGAGATGTCAGCAACAGAAATCAGAAACTTGATTGAGGCTGAAGAAAACATTTTTTTGGAGAAACGGGGCCACTTGGAACAGGCATTGTTAAGGAAGAGCTTGCCAAAAGAAAGCAGGCCTGAGTCTGAGAGCAAAGACACCAAGATGGGTGTACAGTGATGAGAAGGAGAGTGACAACTGGATAAATCGGACAGCAATCGGGAGAAATACAGCTTCACCAGGCAACAGTCTCTCTGAGCCTGCAGGTAACTTAACTTATAGTGGCAGATGTATCGGATGGGAGCCAAGATATGTGTCAGAAAAATAATAGTGTGCAGTTAGTAGAGCGGGGGGGGGGACTGCAGTGATAAATCTGGATACTGTTCAGTCTGTTGCCCCAATAGTCACACTAGCTGCTGGGGATCGTAATGTGTTGCAAGAGAAATGTATTTCATTCAGGAACTGGAAGGGGACAGGATCAGTTGTGTTCCAGGACAGTAGCTGCTTCTTGTTGTTTTCACAGGGTTCTTGTGGATTTTACTTGGTAGAAGGTTATTTCTTTTCTTTCTTCTAAGGAGCTAGCAGGGTATTGTTTTGGGGGCTGTTGGAAGTTTGAAAACTGGTTTGGTGGCTGTAAGTGGGCTCATTTGTTGGATGTTTCACTGTGTAACAAGCTCCGCTAGTGGAGGCCTATTTCTTCTGATTTAAAACTTATTTGGTGGGATTTGCTTGTGCCTGGGTATTTGAATTGGAGACCTATATCTGTTAATTTCAAGCCTATTTTGATGTGTTGTTAATGAAGCTGATTGAATTGGAGACCTGTTTCCTTTGGCAGCAAACATATTTTGGGGGCTTTGAGTTGAATTTTGATTCATTGTTGCTGACTTCAGTAGCTGCAAAGATTACTGCATAGTGGGGGAAGGGTGTTAATGGTCTGGCCAGGTCTCACTCAGCTAATTGACTGGAGGCAGAGCTGAATCAGGTTTGTGGTGTTGGCTGCTTTGTCTTCTCAGAAGGAACTGGAAGGGACAGGATCAGTTGTGTTCCAGGACAGTAGCTGCTTCTTGTTGTTTCACATGGTTCTTGTGGATTTTACTTGGTAGACGGTTATTTCTTTTTCTTTCTTACTTCTAAGGGCTAGCAGGGTATTGTTTTGGGGGCTGTTGGAAGTTTGAAACTGATTTGGTGGCTGTAAGTGGGCTCATTTGTTGGATGTTTCACTGTGTAACAGGCTGCGCTGGTGGAGGCCTATTTCTTCTGATTTAAAACCTATTTGGTGGGATTTACTTGGGCCTGGTTCTTTGGCTGCTGAGCTTGGAGGGAGACACAGGGCTGATACACTCTCTCAGCGCCAAGTCGGTGTCTGCCCAACACCCACCCTCCCCACACCTCCCAGAGTTCTGCTAATTTATAGGGAACACCTGCCCTGCAATTGGAGGAAAAGGCTGCAGGTGCAGCTCATGTAGTTCTAGCCACTGGGGTTGGATTTAAAGGCTGGGAGAGGAAGCTTAGGGAGTTGTTCATTTCCCTTATAAGTTTACTGTGTTGTACTGCACCTAGTAACAGGGTTACTGGTGTACTGTGGGACTGTATCTAAGATTAGTGGGTGACCTGATTAGGCAGTAGGGGTGTATCTTGCACTGGGGGGAACCTGGTGGCTCACCCAAGGAAACCTACTTGGAAGGGGATGGAACCACACGGCATTAGGGCCGGCATCTTTGGGAGGGTGGTGGGGTGCACAGGGTGTGGAGCAGCCATGATGCTGGACTGGGCTTGGAAGTTTGGTGGTTGCCCAGTGTGCTACCAGCTGGCACAGCTTAGGGAGGAGGTTGCAGGGATTAGGAGACAGCTGGGGAAGGGAGGTATGGTTGGGGAAGGGGGAGGGATCTCCCACAGGGTTGCACCAAGCACTGGGGGCTATGCATAGGGAAAGGAGTGCAGGAAATACTCAGGGGTCACATAGGGACCCCAGAGGGGTCCAAAAGGACACTACCAAGGAAGCAGGCAGGTAACTGGGACCCTCACAAAGGAGGGACAGAGGACAACATTCTCAGGAAGTAGGTAGATGGCCAGGGCTGGACAGAAGGAAGCAAGGTGGGAGGTGGATCCGACCTTACACTCAGTAACCGCTTCAATTCTCTTCTTCTGCTTGAGGATGAGGGGGTGATGTAGCCATGAGAGGGGTGGTTAGAGATGGAAATGGAGTGGGGGGCAAGAGGCAGGGGCCAGATAGCAGGAAGAACAGGGGGGAACCTGGAATGCAGGAAAATTGGGGGAGCAGTGAATCAGAGCAGGAGGGGCAGGGAGAAGAGGGAGGAAAGCGCAAGGAGAAGGACCAGTTGGGAGGAAAGGTAAAGGAGAAGGACCAGAGGTACAAGGAGGATTCATTAAAGGGAGCTGAGGGTTTAGGCCAGGGGAGCACAACAAGCAAGGAGGGACTAAATGGAGACAGCAAGGAAAGGAGGACAAGCCAGGCTAGTTTAGCAGATGGGGGAGAAGGACCAGTTGCGAGCAGTGAGGGGGGAGTTAGCAAGGTACAGAAGGATACTCAGGAGGAGGAGAGGCATAGGATTGGAGGGGAGGGGGTGGCCAGGGTAAATGAGGGGGTGGCATGTGGCACCCAGATAGGGGGAGGAACAAGGAGCCGGCTGGGTGTAGGGGCCGGTAGAAAGGATGAGGGACATGGAAGGGGGAAAATGGAGGAAAAGGAGTGGTCAGAGTGCTCCTGTTGGGGGATCCTATGATCAGGGGTATCAGATGGGATAGGGAGGGATAAGCCTGGCCAGTTAGAACAAAATGCTTCCCTGGACTAACGGTGCACAGGGCTAAGCATGAGGTATATCAGCTGGCAAAGGATTGTGGGGGTTCCCCGGACATACTGGTCGACCTGGGTACAAATGGCATTGAGGGAAATAGCAAGCTAGAGATACAGGCAAGATTCAGGGAGCGTGCTAGGGTCTGTCATGAAATAGGATGCACAGTTTCCTTCTCAGAAATCCTGCCGGTGCCAAGAGCTAGTGTGGAGCACAAAAGGAAGATTAGGGAGATAAACCAGTGGCTCAGGGAGTGGTGTGAGGCCAAAGGGTATGGGTTGATGGGGGACTGGGGGGAGACCTGGGAGGATAAGGAGCTGTATGCTAGAGATAGACTCCATCTCAATTTGGAGGGGAGGGGAAACCTTAAGTTGAAAATAGAGGGGTTCATTGGTGAAAAGTGAGGTTTAAACTTGTGAAGGGGGGAGGGATGGGAGAAAAGGCTGTCAAGGGGGTGCCAATAAAGGAGGGACTCTGTCTCCACCCCACTGGGGAGCTGGAGGATTGCAGGAAAAGGCCGACTGGTAAAGTGCAGACCAGGGGAAAACAGAATCCCCATGGGAACACGAGCAGGGGAAATGGAAGTATAGGGAAAGGGTGGAAGGTAGTCCTGCTAAATGCCAGGAACTTGGGAAATAAAATGCCTGAGCTCCAGGCAGTGCTAACTGAGGGAGCAGTGGATGTGGCAGCAGTCACTGAGACCTGGGCCACTGCAGGACACGACTGGGACCTGAACCTGGAGGGTTACACTATGTTCAGGAAGGACAGGGGGGAGGGAAGGGGAGGAGGGGTAGTAATGATAGTCAAAAACTGCATTGGCATAGGGGGAGTAAAGGAGGTGGAGGGAACCGTGGAAGCGATTTGGGTCACCTTGATAACAAGGGGAGACAAGAGAGTAAAAATAGGAGTGGTGTATAGACCCCCTGCCCTGGCAGAGGAGCTGGAGGAGAGTCTGGTGGCAGATGTTGGGAGACAGTGCAGACTGGGCAGAGGAACGGTGGTGGTGCTGGGGGACTTAAACATGCCAGAAACAGACTGGGAGACTATGACATCCTCTGTGACCAGGGAACAGAGGTTGTTGGATGTCTTTCAAGAAGCGTTCCTAACTCAGCAGGTGGGGGAACCAACCAGGGAGGTGCGGGTACTGGATGTGGTCCTGGCAGACAGTGACCAGATTAGGGGCCTGGAGGTAAGAGACCTGTTGACGGGGAGTGACCATGCCATGGTCTGATTCTGACTGGACCTAGGAGGGCTAGAAGGCTGCACAAAGACGGAGGTAACTGACTTCAGGGGAATGGATTTTAAGGAAATGGGAAGGATCCTTAAGGAGCATTTGGATGTGATTGGGTCAGACATGGACGCTGATAGTAGGTGGGAAATCATCAGGAGAGGGGTGCAAGATGCTACCAGCACCTGTGCAAGAGTAAGACGAAAACGCGGTAGGGCCCGAAAACCCTGCTGGTGGACCAGGGAGGTCCAGGAGGTAGTGCAGAGAAAGAAGGCAGCCTATAGGCAATTCAAGTGCTCAAGGAGTGAAAGGGATCGAGGGGAGTATGAGCTGATGGCTAGAAGGGCCACTAGGGTGGTGAGGGCGGCTAAGGCAAGGAAGGAGCAGAACCTGGCCAGGGAAATTAGGAGAGGGAACAAGGGGTTCTTTAGATACATTGGGGAAAAACAAAGTGTGGAGGGGCAGATTAGCAGGATTAAATCAGGGGAGAGATGGGCACAAGACCCGGGGAAGCAGGCTGAGGTACTAAATGAGTACTTCACCTCAGTTTTCACCAAGGAAAATGGGGTGCTGCATCATACATGGGAGGAGACAGAGATACTGAGGAGGGGGGATCCTTAGCAATCGGCTGGTCTGGGGAGAGGGGGAGGCATCACTGGCAGGAGGGGGAGGGCTAAGCAGGGAGAAGAGGTACCAGAAGTGGAAATCACAGCAGAGAGAGTGAGGGAAGCCCTCAGCTCCCTTAAGATGGAGAAAGCACCGGGGCCGGATAAAGTACACCCCAGAGCGCTGAAGGAACTTGCGGATGTCCTGGCAAAACTCCTGGCGGAGCTTTTCATCATCTCTCTGAGGACAGGGTGGGTGCCCCAGGACTGAAAGGTGGCACATATAGTACCTATCCACAAGGGGGGATCAAGGGAGGTGGCAGGGAACTACAGACCTGTCAGCCTGACATTGGTGGTGGGCAAGGTGATGGAGGGCATTGTCAAGGAGAAGCTAGGAAGGGACCTGAAAAAGTCAGGGTGCCTGGACAATAGCCAGCATGGATTTGTGCCGGGGAAATCATGTCAGACAAACCTTGTGGAGTTCTATGACTGGGTGATGAGTGCCTTGGACCTGAGTAGACCAGTGGACGTCCTCTTTCTAGACTTCAGCAAGGCATTTGACTCTGTTCATCACGTGGGCCTGTTGGATAAGCTGAGAGAAATGGGGGTGGGGAACCAGATGATCAGATGGATAGCCAATTGGCGCCAGGACCGGACCCAGAGGGTCGTAGTTGGTGGGATAGTCTCATCCCCAAGGAGGGTCATTAGTGGGTCCAACAGGATCAGTCCTTGGCCCTTCTGTTCAATGCCTACGCCTCTGACATAAGGACAGGAATCAGGAGTGAGATGAGTCTCTTCATGGATGACTCAAAACTGGGGGTGGTGGTGGATGGGGAGGAGGGGAGGGTTGCCCTACAGGGGGACCTGGAGGCTCTGGAAAGATGGTCTAGAAAGTGGAAGCTGAGGTTCAGTGCAGGGAAATGCAAGGTACTCCACCTGGGGGCCAGGAACCCAGGCCAAGTGTACACTCTGGAGGGGAAATGCTACAAGTCTCGATGGCTGAGAGGGACCTGGGGATGGTGGCGGATGTCAAGATGAACAACTCGGAGACTTGTAGGAGGGCAGCAGCCAAGGCCAACAGAATGCTGGGATGCATCGCTAGGGGGATCACCTCCAGAAGGAGGGAAGTGATACTCCCTCTGTATAACTGCTTGGTGAGGCCACACCTGAGTACTGCATGCAGTTTGGAGGCCACACTTAAGAGGGACATTACTTCCTGGAGAGGGTCCAGAGGAGGCAACCAAAATGATTTGGGGCTTGGGGGACAGGACCTATGAGGAGAGGCTCGAAGAGCTAAATATTTACACACTGGAAGAGAGAAGGGACCGGGGGGACATGATAGAGGTCTTCAGGTACATGAAGAGGGTAAATAGGGAAGGAACAGTTAGGGTGCTTTGAAGAAAGGAGAAGGGGGCCACTAGAGGGCATGGGTAGAAGCTGGAGGGGGGAAGATTCAGGGGAGAAAGGAGGAGGTGCTACTTCACTGAGAGGGTGGTGGAGCCATGGCATGCACTGCCTAGGGGGCTGGTGGAGGCAGAGACGGTGGAGGAGTTCAAGAGGGGCTGGGACAGGTGCAGTGGAAGGGTTCTGGAAGCAAAATCCAATGCAGCAAGAATATCCGGAACCGGGAATGGAGAAGCCAGAGAGGGTGAGGGGGGCAGCAAGGTCAGCACCCAGGGTTGGGGCTGACCAATTGAGCAGACTCGAAAGACCGTTAGGCCTATTCTGCTGCCATTTTAGTATGTTAGTATTCAACATTGGTGTGTCTACGGGGGGATCACTTAAAAAACTGTCAGGGAAAGTAAGTGTTGGAAAATGAGGGAAGAGGAAATTTAAATCCCCTGAAACTCAACAAGAGCCTACTACCCCCCCTCCAGTACAGCAGGCATGGGTTGTACAGGCCCTGCAAGATGCAGGCTGGAAAAGAAATTAAGATGGTAGGGGCTGGGATGCTAATCTCCCCATTTCGTTAGGAGGAGTTGGTACTACTGAGAAGGCCTTAGTAGAAAGTGATGGTCAGGAGGGTGGGACTATAGCTGGCACAGTATCTCAAATTACCCCAGTCAAAAATGTATAAATGGGATGGGAGCTACCCCTAAAAATGATGATGAGGTGACTCATGTGCTGGAAAATATAGTGACATTAGAAAAGGGAATATCCAAGGGGTTAGATATGATAGAACTCCTCCCCGATCCAGCAAGAAGTTGGACAGGATAGAGTTTGGCCTGTAATGGAAAACATACCATCTGAACCAGAGGTGGAGACTTCACCCTATGGATCAATCAGCATTACCTCCTAGACCACCTCCCAATGTATGGCACACGAATGTTAGAAACAGAATATTTCCAGAGAATGCACAGCATATGGCAGCACCTGGAGTGAGAGGTAATGCTGTGCGTCTGAAATATAGAGGGGGCATGGCAGGTCTCCCAGATAGGCTCTTTATGGGGAAAGTATTGCTTAAAGAGAGCATGAAATATTACGCGTACGAAGTGTATGCATTGATACATATGTCAGGTGATTCTATTTTTGACATTAATTTCAAGCATCCAGTAGGCCCGGACAGGTTTTGGAAATTGTGAACGGATTTGAAAAATACTGAACTTTGGAGACCTTATTTGGCTATACCGCTGACGAAACCTAGGTTTAAAAAATAACTGTCCTTTTTAGGAATGAAGGAGTGAATGTGGCGGATATCACTCATTGGCTTAAGCGACGTTGTACAGTTGATGAAGCTCCAGAACCCATCTTGGATGAGGAGCATTTCTGGACAGGGGGCTGGAGATATAAGGTTACCTTGCAACAAGAATTGGGTATTACCAAACATCTGCCAAACTGTCTCTTTTTTGGGAAGAGATAGAGGGGTAATCTTCTACCCAGGGCAACCCTGGTCCTGCTATAAATGTAGGGAGGTGGGCCACCTCAGCAGTATCTGTGAAAAACAGAAATGTGGCCTGTGCGATGCAATCGGCATATAGTGGCTCAATGTCAAGTACCACCAAAATGTAACTTATGTGAAGAACACGGGCACACATACAGAACTTGCTCCTGGGCAGCACATACTGTAATAGCTTGGATACCACATTACAATTAGAGCAAGATGGCTGTGGCAAATGCACAGAAAGACAGATTAAAGAAGCTACAGCTGCGAACGCAACCTAGATTGGACTCTCTGCAGACCCAGAAAGATATGCACCCAAGTACTGTGAGAACTGTAGTTGGAAATATTAGAGAGAGAAGCCCTGAGCTGTCATCACAGACAGTTCCAGTAGTACAAGGAGGACAAAATGGAGTTCCAGTGAATACACAGGAGAAAGTGGCTGGTATACAGGTGGAGTCAGCAAAGAATGCACCCCCCCACTCAGTGAAGTGAGAGCTACAGGGCCTTCAGAGGTGATGGATCCCACCCTGGAAGCAATGGTTGTTAAGGATGCAATGTTACCCACAGGCTCAAGAAATGACACATCCTTCCAGAGGACAACGCGATCAAAAGCAGCAAGGCAGATCTTAGAGACTGTTCCTGGGGTGGGTGAGACAGACAGCATCCCGGTGACTGATTATTTTGCAGTACTAATGGATGTGGAGGAAGATGACATACTGTAGGGGGGACTCAATCACTTCGGTGCATCAAGATGTGGGAGAGTTGCAGCCTAAGGAACATACGAACATACGAAATTTAACCGCAGATAAAGGCCTAGAGGTCTATCAAGTCTGCTTGAATGCGCAGCTAGCACCCCTTACTCTGCAGCTGCCCCTTCCTTCCACCCTTCCCCTTCATTAACCCTCCCCCTTGTCCTGTCCCATTCCCTTTTGAAGCAGTCCACTGTGCTACTGGATACCACTTCTGCAGGTAACGCATTCCACCCAGCCACCACCCTCTCTGTAAAAAAGTGTCTCCTCATCTCCCTCCTGAACCTTCCTCTCCAGTCTCAAATCATGGCCCCTGGTGGCCCTCCCCTCCCTTACTTTGAACAGCCCCTCTGTACCCGTCTTGTTTATTCCTTTCATGTATTTAAAGGTTTCAATCATGTCACCCCTGTCCCTCCTCTCCTCCAGTGAGTGCATGTTCAACTCCTTCAACCTCCCCTCGTATAATAAGTCCCCCAGCCCCTTGATCATCTTTGTCACCCTGCGCTGCACCCCCTCCAGTAACTTAATGTCCTTCTTTAGATACGGGCACCAGTACTGCACGCAGTACTCCAGGTGTGGTCTAACTAATGACCTATACAGTGGCAGAATCACCTCCTCCCTCCTCAAGGATATACCCCTTGTAATACAACCCAGCATTTTGTTGGCCTTGCAGCTGCCTTCCACATTGTGCCGAGTTGTTCATTGACCCTGTAATGAGCACACCCAGATCCTTCTCCTCCCTGTCTGGCTAGCTGCACCCCCAGCTGGTAACCCTCCTGGGTTCTTCATCCCAAAATTCAGCACCTTGCACTTTTTGGCATTAAACCCCAGTTGCCAGGTGTCTGACCAGGTTTCAAGCTTTGCCATCCTGCAACCCCTGCCATCCCCCTAGGTCATCCACCACCGCGCCTACCTTGGTATCATCAGCAAACAGACTGATCTTGCTCTTGATGTCCCATGATATGTCTGCAATGAATATCCCAAACAACACTGGTCCCAACACCGAGCCCTGTGGAACACCGCTCGTCACTCCCTTTGGGTGTGAGAGCTCCCCACCCGCCACCACCCTCTGTTGCCTTCCCTGAAGCCAGTTTCCTACCCATCTCACCTGCTTTGCACCTGCCCCTGTGCCTACTAACTTCCTTCCCAGCCTTTCATGTGGCACAGAGTCGAATGCCTTACTGAAGTCCAGATACAGGACATCCACTGCATGGCCCCTGTCCAGTTGCCTAGTTACCCAGTCATAGAACTCCACCAGGTTGGTTTGGCAGGATCTGCCACGTATGAAGCCATGCTGTCTGCTGTCCTGTAGTCCTTTGGCCTCTAGAAGTGTCGCCAGCCTCTCCTTCAGGATAGTCTCCATTAGCTTAGCCACGATGGATGTGAGGCTCACTGGTCAGTAGTTTCCCGGTTCATCCTTGGGACCAGTCTTGTAGAGGGGCACCACATGAGCCATCCTCCAGTCCTGAGGTACACACCCCGAATGTAGTGAGGCATTAAATAGGTTTGCCAAAGGTCCTGCAAGGACCTCTGCCAGCTCCTTCAGTACCCTGTGGTGGATGCCATCTGAGGCCTGGCGCCTGTCCACCCTCAGTGCCTTCAAACCCTCTCAACTCTGCCTCCATGATTTCCCATCTGTCACCTCCCCATTTCTGCCATTTCTCCCCTTGGGTGTCACCTCCTCTTCTTTAGTAAATACCAAGCAGAAGTACTCATTTAGTGCTTCTGCCTTACGCACCCAGCTCTCCACCCAACCTCCTTCCTAATCCTTACTATGGTCCTTACAGCTACTTTTCTCCCTGATGTACTTAAAGAAGTCCTTCTCCCCCTTCTTAATGCCTTGTGCCAGCCTGAGTTTCGTAGATGCTTTGGCTCCCCTTACTGCCCTTGTCACCTCCTTCAATTCTGTCAAGTACTCCTCCCTGTCCTCCTCCCTCCCTGTTTTCTTGTACTTCCTAAAGGCAGCTCTTTTCTTCCTTACCTTTTCCATGACTTCTTTGCTCAACCAGCTCGGTTTCTTAGCCCTAGCCTTCTTGCTCTGGGTTTTGCAGCAGGTTTTGTGCCTCCACTATCCCCAGCTTTATGAGCTCCCACCACTGGTTAGTGTCCATACTAGGACTGAATTCTGGCCAGGTACCTTTACTACTTCCCCATCCTCCCAAAGTCAGCCTCCTGAAGTCCAGCACTCTTGTGACAGATTCCACTCCTTCCTTGCCCATATCCAATGTGAGCCATACTGAGTGGTGGTCACTCCCTGACAGCAGTTCCTCCACTGTAAGTTCTCTCACAAAGTCCCCATTTGCCAGCACAAGGTCAAGGGTATTCCCTAACCTGGTTGGTTCACTGACCATTTGCAGCAGGAAGCTGTCCTGGAAGGCATCCAGCAGTACCGAGGAGAAACCGAAGCCCAAGAAGCAGAAGAAGCAAAAATGATACTGTTTTTTTCCTTAGTGTTCTCTGATACTTTGAATCCTCTGTAGTGGAATGTGGTGCTTTTTCTTTTAATTTAATATGGCAGGAAATATTAATATTGTAACTGCAAATGTGAACAGCATTAAATTACAGACGAAAAGAATCCTGACATTTGCTAGTTTAACAGAAGGAAAAGGGAATGTATTTTATATGCAGGACACGAGGCTCCATACTATACAGGAGATGATGGCTGTGCAAAAAGAGTGGCGGTGGAGACCTTCACTATGGTCATTGGGGGAAGATCAATGCTCAGGGTTAGGGATCATGTTCAGGGGACTGGAGGTAAGGGTCTTGAAAATGTTAGACCTATACCCAGGGAGAGTCATGATGGCAGATGTTCTTATCCATAATTGCAGGGAGTAGCCCGGGATTATGTGGGGGAAGAGCTCCTCCCCCACAGCCTATTTAAATGAAGCAGCTGTCTCCCACTCTGCTTAGAGCGAGTCGCATTTGCTGTTCTGTCGTCGCTGGTCCGTGGTTGCCTGTCCTCCCGTCAGTCCTGTCGTTTGTTCTTTCCTGTCTCTCCCCCACCCCCGTTTGTTCTCTTCCCTATTCTACTGGTTTTAGATCTCGCTACTCTCCTGCCAGTTTGTTTTTCCTGCTCCATTTTCTACTGCTTCCTGGTCCCCCGCTTTGTTTCATTCCCTGTGGTTGTTCTGTATTCGTTTCACTCCATTCTGCATTGCTGTTTTTCTCTACCTGCTTCCCCTTCTCCTGTTTCGCCTCGTCTGGTCGTCTCCCTTCAGGCAGCCCGGCTCCATGCCTAGTCGATCACCGCTTCTTCTTCGCCTCCAGTTGGTTTGGGTTTTCTACCTTGCCACCTCACCGACTACCTACTCCAGCACTTTGCGCCCGCCTACACTACATCACTCTTCTCGATCTCCATGCACAAACGCTGCCACTGCAGTACTGGGCTTCTCAATCAGCGGCTGCCTCTCGGACGCTGCTTCCCTTCAGCTGTTGCCTGCCCATTTAACCACGTTTGGATTTCCGAAGCGCCTGCTATATTTGTTGCTCGGCTTTGTTCCAGTCCACTCCACTTGTGCAGCCTGCATAATCCTGTGGGGTGTCCTTCCTCAGCTCGTTCTGCTTCTACCTTGGCCCTTGCCTCTGCAAATCTGGACCTGCCAGTTGCTCACTCGTCCTGGGATGCATCGTGGACTCAGCTCAAGTGAAGGACTTTGCTGCGTGCCACTGCTAGCTCTGTCTGCATGATACCTTATATTTCCTTGTGCTCCAGCTTTGTTAATTGCCAATTCCTATGCATACTAAGTCCTGCTGCTGTACCAGCTGCACCTGCTGGCCTGCATGGGGATTACTGTCCCTCTACTTCTCTTGCAGCTGCCCTACGAAAGGTTCGGCTGCATATGCTAGCTTCCGTGGGTCTAGCAATCACCTTGCTCATTCCCCAGATGCCTTGAGTGGGTCTTGCTACTCATATTTGCCTACTTCTATGTCATGCTCCACCCTTCGGGCTACAGGTACGCTATTTCTACTCCTCTTGTCAGCTCGGAGCTTACTGATTAGTTTCTCCTACTATATGCCTCAATGCTGCCGCAGCAGGCAGCCAAGGAGCTCCTCACTCTGGATTCCCAATTTGGTATGTCAACATTCCTCATCTCTTCTTTGGACGCTTGCTCTGCTTCCCTGCTCCTACATCTACATTGTACAGCATGCTTCCTATTGCAACTCGCCTTCCAGGACTTAGGGTCCTCACTACTAAACTGCATTACATTCTACTGCATTTCTCCTGAACCAGCATCAGTCTACCTCTGTTTACATATTTACTGTGACCTCTCCATGTCAGACCATGACCCTCTGCATTACTTACAGTTCGAAGTTCCCATTGCATTACATACAGTTGCTCTGCTACCTGCCTTGCCCATCGGCCTGGGACCGTTGCCTACTTATTGCCTGCTTCTACGACCTACCTTCGCCCATCGGGCTGGGAGGTTTCCCTACTAATCGCCTGTTTCTACATCTTGCCTTCTCCTTCGAGCTGGGAGATTTACCTCGTACTCCTCTGCCTCTATGTCCTACCTTCGCCCATCGGGCTGGGAGGATTGCCTACTACTCGCTTGTTTCTGGCCTGCCTTCGCCCTTCGGGTTGGGAGGTTCATCTACTTTTGTTCTACTTCTGCCTCGCCCAGCTCGGGGCCTGGAGATTCCCATTCTACTTTATGCCTACCTGCTCCTGCTGCCTCAGCCATGGAATTTCTGCTGCTTCCCTTTTTCAGGACACTTAGTTGGCGTCTCGACTCTTGCTCTTCCTGCCTGCCTAGTAGCTCCTACTTCTACGACTAGTGACTGGTCCTCGCACTCAGCCGCTATCAGACTACTTCAGTGCTCATTCAGCAGCTTCCAGGGCTGCTCTCTTAGATGTTTTGCCCTGTTACCTCAGCCGTGGAATTGCTGCTGCTTCCTTCCAGGACTCAGTTGACGTCTCCTGCAGACTTTCATTATCATGCTTGTGCTCTACCGCATTCAGGCCTGCGACATCGCTACTTCATTGGCTCTGCTTCTTCAGTTATTTCCATCGGACTTTCGGGTCTCGTCTGCTTTCATGCATTGAACTTTGCATACCTCAGCTTTCGATATTATTCCTCGTACAGTTGCCATATTTCAACATCAGTCTCTTCCGTGCATTTCGTGCCTCTCCAGCTGATGGATTCCTGCGCATCGAAGGACTACCTCGCTTGATTTCTGCCAGCAGACGTTCCTGGGTCTGGCTGCGCTTCTCATGCTGGAATCAGCCGCCTCTCTCCTATCCCACCTGCTGTCAGTTCAGATACGCTTCCTCAGGGGCTGGTTGCCACATCCTGTTCCTTCTTGATTTCCTTCATTGCTGCAATTCTGCTCCTACTACCTCGCTCCGGATTCAGTCCAATCGACTTATTTCCTTTTTGGGCTCACCATATTCTACTATTTGGATGCTTCATAACCTTGCATCAGTGTCTCCGATTATCCTATACAGCCTGCCATTACTCCACCTCAACTCTCCAGCCGTTGCGTTTATTCAATTCCTAAAGGCTACACTTTCTTATCAAAACTGGATTTGTCACTCGATAGCCTGGCCTCTAGCCTTCTCTCATGCCTCGTATCATTCAAGCCCTCTATTACTAGAAAACCTGGAAATCGTACTACTTATATTCGTCTTGCCTCATTGACGTCAAAGCTTGGATGCAACTATCTTCTGGTATCCTGTATTGAGTTCGTCAGTCATCAACTTCATCCACCATCATTCAATTCCATGGATTATGCCCTCTATCAACTGAAGTATGGAAGATGGTTCTTCAATATATCTACTCTACATCATTCCGAATTATCCATGGATTCTCGGACTCAGACTTTATTAAAAAGAAATTTCTTCACTAGACATTTACAATTCAGTTTTCTTAAGCTCCATTCATATGGATTGAATTCTATAAATTAGAATTCAGATTTAGCTGATTAATTAGTTTAATTAGGATCTCTCTCCTTTAGTATGCCCAGAAGGACGGGCAGGTCAGTAGCCATGGGTCCTCAGAGGTTTCCCCCCAAAGGGTTTTTTTCCTCTCCTGAGTGCTACTGGTCACACTCTCCGGAGTTGGAGGAGGTGATCATCTATTCTTATCACTAAATTATGCACGACTTTTTCAGCATTCAGTTATAGAACAATCATTGGATATTTATTCCTTTGGGGCTTTATAATTCTAATCCAAGCTTCCTTCCTACAGGTAGGATACAGAGAAAGGCCAAAACCATTAAATATTAGCAAAACAACTCATTTCAAGCATCCAAGTACCTAAGCACAATACATCCTATACTATTACTTAGTAAACATTGTCTTCTCTATACTGGCCTCTGTATCCAGCAATCATATTCATCATTCAACTGTATGTTACATAAACACTGAGCTATGAACCACGCATAATGAAGCATACAGGCTAATCAGCATATGCGTATCACAGACAAAGGCAGATAGAGCAACCTTGTTTCACACTATTGCCCCATATTTGCACACAAAGAAACAGGTCCTATGGTGGGGATTTTAATTGTGGGTTAACACAGAGGGATTGGGAAAGGCACACAAGCAAGATTTATAGTCATACCAATGTTTCACAAAAGATATTAACTATCATTTGAGAGATGTTTATGATACACTTCATCAAATACCAGAGCATACATTTTATAAAGGAACACTCTCCACAAAGATATATTTCTTCTTTTTGTCTTCTGGAGGTCAGCCCCTTAGGGTATCGGTGTTACCCTTAGAAACTTCTGATCATCTGGCTTTGATGATGCTGATTTGGAAGAATCCTGGGACTTCCTTTGGCAGGGGCTATTGGAAATTGAATGTGGCATTGTTACAAGAAGTGGAATATCAAAGGGAAATACAGGAATTTTTAGAGGTCTGGAATGATGTATTATTTATGTATGACTCATATATTAAATGGTGGGAAGATACTAAATGGGATTTAAAGTCTTTGTTTATATCCCTATCCTGTAATAGGGAGCAGAACAAATATTTGAAGTATTTAAGTCTGCGGGCCAAATCACTTGAAGGTTTTACACTAATGAAGATTACGGGTACTGACCTTAAGATGCAGCTCACTGAGATCAAAGCACAAATTAGCAGTTATCTGAGTGACAAGGAAAAAGTACTGCAAAACAACAACAATTTGTAACAAGGGGGACAAAAGAGCAGGTGAACCCTTTTGGAACGGAAACCCAGACATCCACTAGGGAGCATATGACGGCCTTGGTAAATGGTACAAGACAACTGTTTCACGATAGATGGGGGATGCAGCAAATAATACAGGAACATTTAAAAGTTATGTTATCAGAAGGAAAAAAAGGGGGAGGGGGTTCCTTTCTTACAACACATAAATATACCTATACTGACACCTCAGGAAGAGCAGGGATTAATGGCTCCTTTTAGTTTAATAGAAATCCAGGAAGCAGTGTCACATCTATCAGCACACCATGCCAGATAAAGATGGTTTGCCCAACGATTTTTATAAATCACTTATTGACATAGCAGCTCCACAATTGCTATTAGTCTTTATTAATTCAACAGAAAGATTGTTTAACTCCAAGCATGAATGAAGGGGTAATGACTTTTATTTATAAAACAGGAGATAAGCAGGACATAAGAAACTGGAGGCCTTTAAGTTTGCTGATGTCCGATTATAAGATACTAACAAAAATCCTGACAGTTAGGCTTGCAACAGTTGCCAAAAAATTGATCCACCAAGTACAAACATGTGCAATACCGGGGAGGGCTATTGCACAAAACTTAAGTTATGTTAGGGAACTCACGGAACAGGGTTTGGGGAACCAACTGGAGGGTACATCATGTCGTTAGACCACGAAATGGCTTTTTATGCCATGAAGCAAGAACATATATGGTCCACATTAGAACATTATGGTATTTCGGTACAATTCTGTCAGTTATTGAAAACATTATATAGAGAGGCGCAGGTGACCCCTTTAGTGAATGGGCATTTTGGGATACCCATTTTTTTTTAAATGAGGTTCGACAAGGATGCCCCATAAATCCATTGCTGTATGTTTTTGGACTAGACCCTGTATTAAGATTAATAGAAAACTCAGAACGGATTACACCAATACACACTATAACAGGGGTTGTTTTGGGGGAAATTACTGCATATGCGGATGACTGCACAATAGCAGTGGCTGATTTGGAATCTGGGAGGGAGTTGTTGAGATTACTAGAAAGAAGGGATAAGGCTGAACAAAAGAAAAAGTAAATTGATGGATCTAGGAGACATAGGTGAACAGGTAGATTTCCCCATTCTTAAGGTAATGGGACACATTAGAATTCTGGGCCTACTTTTTGGTACACAGGAAGCAGAGAGTTTGAACTGGGAGCTGGTATATAATACTGTATTAGCTAAAGTACAAAGATGGAAATCATGGAAGATGACGAAAAAGAAAAGAGTATGTTTGGCACAGGCCTATATAGTTCCTTTGTTTTTGCATGTTTCACATGTGTATCCACTCCCTTATGCTATGCTTGCAAGAATGATGGGACTGTTTTTTTTACTCCTATGGGGCAACCGTCTGAATCCTGTATAAAGAGCCCATACATACAGGACATGGAAAACAGGGGGCTTGAATATGCTACAGCCCCTGGTATTTTTGTTTGAAATTGTTTTTTATTCTACTATTAGGCCTGTCATATTGGAAACTGAAGGTATGGGGGAAAAGGTATGACACTTTGGGGAAGCCAGCTCCTTACTGCATGGGGGAAGGGGTGATGGCATTGTACAGAGAAATTATTGCCAGGTTGTATACAACTCACCCTGAAGTATGTTCGACAGCGGGGTATTGAATTGTCTGATTTTATGTCAAAAGATAAAAAGAAATTTTACACAGCTATTGTGGAGACATGTTATTGAGAACAACCCATTTTTCATGTCCCAGATGGAATAGTCTGTCAAGACATAATTAATAGTATGACAGACTCACGTATCCCATTAAAAATGTAGGATGTGGCATGGTTTTGTGGACATCAGAGGCTTAACATGAAGGGCAATCATAAGCACAAGAGAATGGAAGAAAGATTGTGTGTGGTGGAACAGTGTACTGGACAGACAGAAATGATGGCCCATCTATTTTTTGATTATATATTGGTTAGATATTTTTGGAAAGAGCGGGCTACCTTTTGGGGGGAAAGGTATTTCAAGACATGACATATGAAATGCTGGTACTGAGACAGATCCCAAGGGAATGGGCACAATGGCAGAAAAGCACAATCATAGTCATTTTAGCCTGCATTAAAGGGTCCTTGTGGCAGGTTAGATGCTCAAAGATACTACAGAATGTACAAAATAGGGAGACAGGATGGCTTTCTAAACTCCAGAATGAACTTGACAACATTTATCAGTATGAATATAATACCACGGGACAAGAAGCAGGTGATTATTTATGGAAGAATGTGTCATGGGTAGGATGAGGAGTAGGGGTACGGCTTAAGATATTATAAGATTGTTGAGGATTTCCTCTACTTTGACAGTGGGATGGCGGAGTGGTTGTTTTGATGGATACAAAAATGTGCTTTTAAATATTACTTGTATGCTGTGCCACTGTGTTTTTCTTTTTATGATTTGTTTTTGAGTTGCTATAGATTCTGTAGACTACTATTTTTTGTATGTGAACTATGATTCTCTTGCATATTTTTCTTTTCAGTATGAGGTAATACTGAGTTATGGTTTTGTTTTATTATGTGAATCTATATGATAGAAATATGAATTGTAGATACTGTCTTTGTTTTATAAATAAAAAATTCCCCTACTCTTGTCAGCAGGGGAGCTGCTGCATATATGGCGGACAGACCGGAGAACACAGAGAATGCTGGTGTACCTGCAGGTGAGCTGATCTCCCTCCCTGCAGGTCCAGCCCAGGGGATTGAAATGGCACCAGTTTTAATGTCAGCAATCTCAAATCCAAACGCTGTGAATGTTACAATGGTACCAGAAGCTCTACTGCAAGGGCACACTGAAGAGGAATGGTGCGAGGTAACCGAAAGTTACTCCTTATGGAGGCTGAGGAGTCGGGTGATGTGGAAACAATTACGCTGGTGGCACAAACTGAAGACATCTCTGAGCACAGTCCTACACAAGCCAGAATACCGGCAATTGATACAGAACAGTGTGACATGCACAGAGCTGCTGTCAGTGAGCCCAACCCAGCTGCGTGTGACACGACAACATCACAGGAGCCACCGCCCTGTTACACTGAAATGCTGCTTGACAGCGCTGAGAATTCTGAAGCGTCTACTACAAGAATGGACTTTCAGACAGATGACATGCCTTCAGTAAGTACTGCTGACTCTAAAACACTTACACAGTCTGTAGTTTCTTTTAAATTGGAGCTTAGGAAGGGGCGAACGGGACCCCCTTCAAGGGTACAGGAAACTTTAAAGAAGAAAAACCCCTGGTCCCTAGAAAACTTCCTGCTGCATGCAGGATGGAAAAAAAAAGCTTCTGGCCGATGGCTTCCAGATCCAGACCATAGCCCCATTCCTGGATCCCCAGAAGCAGAAGTCAGCAGTAATCAACTGCAGACTGAACCTAACTCGACTTTATCTGCTGCAAAGGAACACAGGGAAACCAATCTCTTTATTACAGAATCAGACTTAGACTTACAGGCAGATGATGTGGTTTATGAAATCTCTAACCCTAACTCCACCCCCACCCCCTGTATTGTTCAGAATGTTCCGGAAGAAGAGTCAGGGGATGAAGGACTAGTAACAGACCAGATACATGGGGAGAAAGAGTTGACATTGAGGCTCCGATGAAACCTCCCCAAAATAATGCAGCAGAAGTATCAAAAAATACTTGAGCTTCATTCATAAGGCAAGACAAATTTTTTCAGCAACAACTTCCAGCACAAAGAAAAAATGTGGTTTGACTGCAATATATTGGAGGCCTAGAGAATCCTCTGGACAGAATATATGTGGGATGCAAACTTATAAAAGAGTTGTTTTTTTTTTTACAAATGAAATATACACTCTTATACATGTTTCAGGAGATGTTTTATTTGACATCAGCTTTAAACATCCTCAAGGCCTGGATAGATTCTGGGTTAAATATGATAAATTAAGATACTCTGCATTATGACTACCATTTAAAGTGATTCTTCTCACTAAACCAGCTATAAAAACTGTCACAATTCTTTTTCAGAATGAGAGTGTAGCAATACATGATGTGACACACTGGTTAAAACAAAGATGTAATATTCTAGGCCCACCACAGCCCATATTTGATAAGGAACATATATGGACTGAGGGATGGAAATTTAAAGTGAAATTGAGGATGTCTAATACTGGGCCACATCTACCTAATAGCCTATTTTTGGGGAGAGATCGAGGGCACTGCTTCTATCCAGGCCAACCAAAATCCTGTTTTAAATGTGGATTCTTTATGCATTTAAGCTCCGCCTGTGACCGTCTGAAATGTAGCTTATGTTTAGAATATGGATATTTGAGTGCAGATTGTACAAATGACATGAAATGCAATTTATTTGATGAATCAGGCCTTTCTTATCGCACCTGTCAATGGGCTACTCACAATCGAGCAGACCAACCAGATCAAGAACAACTACTTACAACCGCTCAAAAAAATAGACATTGATGCAAAAAAGAAAGCCACCGCACAAGTTAACCTTAAGGAGTATGCTTGAAAATCCAGGTGAGAGCCAGGAAGCACTACCTTCAGAACTAGAATCCCATGCTTTGGGGGAGGGGGCACTGTGGAGCCCGAGCAGCTAGCAGCAGATTTTTACAGCTTTACATTCTACAGCTAAAATCTTTCTTAATCCTCCTTTTCTGGGTTTCAAAACTGATTTATTTTCAAATAGGGGAACTCAGATATGTTGATTTACTCATCATGGGGAATCCTAGAAAGGAAAAAACAGCTGGAGGAGCGGAGAAAAACCAAAATATCGGAGGGACCTTGAGGCCTGAGACAGCTACACAGGCAGAGGCTGGAAACGCTCCAGGAGAAACTATGGCATCTCCATGGCACAAGCTGCAGACACTAGTATCATCGGTGTCCTCACTGAATCAAAAAGTTGATGACTTTAATGGTCGAGTGCTGCTATTGGAAAATGCTGTGGATGGTCTCAATGGGGATATGAAAGACATGCACAAGCAGGTCAACGCATCGACTAGTGCGATTGCCCTATTGACTAGGGAGAATCAACACTTACAGGCCAGACTGAAGTCACTAGGAACCAGGCTCGAGTAGCAAATGTCAGAATAGTAGGTCTCCCAGAAAGCTGTGAAGGAGATCACCCTGTCATGTTTATGCAGGACTGGCTAACAGACAAGCTGATGTCGGAGGGAGTTGACTGCAATTGGGATATTCAAAAAGTCTATCGAGTAACCCCACGTGGTCAAGCATGGAACTCGGAAGAGCCATGCACTGTTATAGTTGTTACTTCAGGTGTGGGGCTCGAGATAAGATACTGCGATGTGCCCGATGTGCAGCCTCTCTGTCACAAGATGACCGGGAAGTACATATATTTCCTGATATCAGCTATGCTACTAGACAGCACCACAAGAAATTTGATGGAGTCAGGAGAGTGCTTCAGGAGGCTGGTGTTCCGCATATGATGATCTTCCCTGCTTGGCTTCGGCTAGTTCACCCAGGACAAAGTTTCTATTTTTTCAGACCCTATAATGTAGAAACCAGTAAATGGGCTGATCATTGTGCAGCCACAAATCAAGCTCGACATGAGGACTCCGATGATGAGGAACAGCCGGGGACTACCTGAAATTTCATTGGATGGACTTTAGAACTCCTTTACACAATTACGCATTTTTTTCTTCTTTTGAACTGAACTGAGTCTCCTAAAGTAAAAGCAGAGACAATTACACTGGGCTGTTTCCAGCAGGGTTTTCTACCGCTCTAAAGGCTTTGACCTAAATGTTGAAATGTTCTAATCTCCAGTTGTCTGTATTAGATGGGGGATATTTTTCTTTGTACTTCTAACTAAGTATTTAACTCCTTATCATTGTGGGAGAACTGCTGATTCTAAGTACAGTAATAATAGAACATAGTTTGATTACTGTTTCCAATAGTTGTGAGGGGAGGAGGTTTTATTTTTGCTTATTTGATGTTTACTCTACTGCATAACCCATAAAGGGAAATGTTATTACATTTAGAGTTCTACACATGACAATAATAGTCTTTACAAGGATGCTGCTTTAGATGGACAGGATATGCTGGACAATCCATTCAATTTTGAGAAAGCCATGTAGCTCATGGGCTCATTTTTACAGCACACACGGGATTTAATCAAGGTGTAATGTATTTTGTTTTCCTCCAGTGATGATGTACCTCTATATAGCAAATGTAATTGAATTCTTAGATTAAGGGATTTGTATCCTACATGGAGATTTATTAGATGGTCTGTTTGCTATATGTTTTCTGATGTCATGTCTGTGATAAAAAAAGCAACAAATAAAGTAAAAAAAAAAAAGAATCCCATCCTTTAGTAGAAACCACACAAATACAAGAGTGCCCTCCTCCTGTAAACCTGGACACGACGGTACGAATAGCAGAGTCCCACTCTGAAGCCAGCTTAAAAACAATCCCTTCCATACCTGCTGGAGACTCTAATACAGAGATGCCTCCTCCTATGACAGTGGTCATAAAAAAATGCTCCCTGAATCGTAATGACCCAAAATCTAAATTGGTTAAATCAGCCTCCTCACATGTACCATTGACAAATAGACATGAGGTATTGCATACAGGATCACATGAATCTGATCAGGGGGGAGACTCAGAATCCTCCTCAACAGTTTCCTCCCAGCATATGGCAACAACTGATTCTGAGGAAGAAACAGTTTCCCAAACCAATAGTGAAGGACAACATCGAAGTCTGGGACCTAGAGCGCGATGGAGTGCTAGACTTGGTACAACCACTCCATCAGCCACCTCATGACATCCTCATTTAAGCTTTAAGTATATACTTTAAATGTAAATAGCGTCAAGCAAGCTAGAAGAAGAATAGTAACCTTTTCACTGTTAGACTTAAATATTGATGTGGTGCTCCTACAAGATACTCGTTTGAACACTACGGGTGGGATATTCAAACTGAGCCCAAAATGTGCGCAATAGCAGGAGCAAGCACAAGTCCATTGCGCACATGTATAATAGACGCGATATTCAAACATGGAGCAAGCCAAATTGCGTAACCAGCCAACGTCTGAATATCGCACAACCTGCGCCATAGCGCAATCAGGAAGGGGAAGCTGAGCAGATACGATTCGCTATAGCGCAACAAGGGCAGCCTAACTGAGCAGTCCAGAGGCACCATAGCACAAGCAGGGAGCCTCCCAGCAGCAGAGCAATGGAACTGCACAACCAGGGAGGTAGGCAGGGGCCCACCACCATTCATGCCACAGATGGGCACAGGAACACACTGCAGAACTGACAATGCACCACCACACCCCAAGCACAGCATAACTGGGGGAGGGACAGAATATCCACCGGCCCATGGGGACAAGCAAACAAAGCACAGCCGGGCCATGTTGCATCAGCACACCCACTGGCAAGCTGAGACTGCCACACAAGGAGGGCGGACCACCCCAGTATAAAATAGCCCTCCCCCCGTGCACAGCACACCCTGCACTGTGACCCCAAGACACCCCCCATGAGCAGTGACCATCACTGCAGGAATCCGGACGCAACCCCCCATCACACTGCAACCCCGTGTACCACAGAACCATACAAGCCAGACCCACCATGAGCACCCAGCAGTGGGTGGCAGCACACGGCAATGCAACAACGGCAGACAAAGTGCCAACACGCACAACCCCTGAGGCACAGCTGAGACACTGAACATGTGTCGCCACAAGTGGTACCCCCACGGGAAAGGGCATGCCTCTGACACCACTGCCATTGACAAAGCACCCTGCACAGTAGACAGGTGTCACAGCACGACTCACCACAAGCCACAGCAGCCAGCACAGACACCCACAGTGGTGCGTGGAAGCATGCATCGCACCGGATGCAACACAGTGCAGGGGCAAACACACACCATACCGGGACACCAACACAAGGATCTAGTAGTGTGGCAACCCAGCCACCAGTGTGGGCACATGTAAATTGTGCACACACAGCCTGCAGTCCACCATGGCACAGGGTGATACCACCCTGTGCATGTACTGGGCTCCTGCACGCCACCAGCATATGCCTGGAGCACAAGTCACAGACAGTGCTGCACTGCCCCTGCAACACACACAAGACACAGCATGGAGGTGAGACAGCAACTGTGGAGGCCACAGTGTCACCCGAGGCAAACATGCACCCCACCGGTGACAGGTGGCAACCCAGCATCGTGACGGTCACAGTGGATGACCTGCAGGGACAGCACCCACTGACAAGGCAGCAGACCTGGCAGGCCGCAGACATGCAAGGGTGTCAGCTGCACAGGCCAAGGGCAGCTTGACAGGGCACAATGGACACAGAGCAGGCACCATGGAACACTGCACACAGCAATGCAATGCACAGGGAACAACACACACACAGATACCGACTAAGCCACTCCCACACAAAGACACCTCCCCATGCACACACACAACAACCCATGACTATACCACCCCAGATGCCATGCACACCACTGCAACTGAGCACTATAGCCAGCTGCTAATCAGAGACCACCACAGTATTCATATCAAAATATCTGTATTACAAAAATAACAACAATAAAGAAGAAAACAACAAGAACTATTTACAAATTTACAAAAGGTGGGGTATGGGTACAAGGTAGGGGTGGGTGGGGCGGGTGAACAACTGGGAGAGGGAAGGCAGGGTGTGAGGGATAGGTAAAGGGGGGAAGTGATGGGTAGCTACTGTCTGCCAGCCTGCTCCCCTGCTGCCTGGTGCTAGTCCTGGGGCCTCCTTCTCCGTCACATCCCATGCTGTTGTAGGTCCTGCAGGATGGCGAGCGAGTCCATTGCCACCTGCAACAGCTGCTGCATGGACCTCTCTATCAGGTGTTGTATCCGGACACCTAGGACAAGGGATCAGAGTCAATGGGTGTGACTGTCCATATCCCTGAAGCCCACCCATCATGCATGGCATACAGCCAAGTGCCACGCTCCTGTGATGGACTGCACCCACCCACAGTGACCGTGTACACAAGACATGCCCAACCAGGCAGCAACAGCCATGTGTACCACTGCACACACACACCGCCCATGTCCAGCACAGCACAACCAAGGCCGTACAGTAACGTGGCTACGCGGTGGGCAGGCAGTGCCACAGCCATGTGCCCAGTGCACGCATGGACCACCATTGACGCACTCCCAGACATGCAATGCCACTAGACAGTGCTGACTGTCACATGTCGCGTGCATGGCAGTGGTGTCCATGGATGGTGGCCATGCCCTGCCCCCCACTCTGTCACACAGCATGCAATAGCAATCATGGTGTCACGGCACTCACCCTCATCAGGCTGCTGCTGCTGTCGTGGTTCACCACCACCACCACACTCGGCCACCGCTGGCACCACTCCCTGCACTTCAGCCCTGGCCCTCCTCCGCTCCGCCATGCCTGTGGGAAACAAAAGGTGAGAAACACATCAGTGCAATCCCAAAGCAGATTCCCCCTGCCCCAATGAGTGTGCTCGCCCACCCAGCCAGACCCGTACATCACATATCCTGTTAACACCACCACAGCCAACCCTAGACCAACCCTCCCCCATGTGCTGGACACAACAGACAGTGTTACCCATATGGACCATACGGGTGCATAGACGGATCACCCACCTGACCGAGGCACCACACCCCTCCTGGCACATGACGCAGATGTGCCAGTATGGCGCGCTCGTCCTCGCGGGTCCCATGCGGTACCTGCACTGTTCCGCTGGACCTCCGCGGCCAGTGGCCTCCTCCAGCTCAGTGGCACCTGTTGCCACACTTGTGTCCTGGCCCTGTCTAGGGTATCTTCTCCAAATAGTGGGCCATAGTGAGGCTCCACTATGGCCACCAAGTTCGCCAGCTCGAGGGCACTCCACTGGGGGGCTCTTCTGCGTGCCATCCCTGGATGTATAGTAGGCAATATGGCGCTCCGCAGTGTGGCAACCCCACATGAAATTGTTGCGCAATACAACGCCGCTATTCCCTATCACGCTGTCGGTATAGCTCTACCAGTCCCTATCGTGCTGTCACCGAACAGCGCGATAGAGCTGCAGACATGCCATACGTACAGCGCCAAGAGGGCAAAGGTCGGGCACAGAGTCATGGGTCTCTGGCGCATGGCCACGCACAGCGCCATCGGACATCTATGCGTCCAGCATGATTGGTCGCCTGTGTGCCATTGCCACAGCGGACTATTGCGCAGTTGTGCCACAGCGCCATGTAGTGACCGTCACTGTAGCACCACTGGCACAATGGTGGTCATGACCTGAATTGCCTACCGCGCACAGCACATCATCAACTGTAGCGGGCGTATAAGAGCTACCTGGGCATGCGGTGCGGTGTACTACACAGTCACAGAACTGCGCCATTGGCTCAGCCCGTTCAACCGTATTGCGCAAAGCGCAAAAACGCGATATTCAGCCGTCATATGCAGGTCATCCAATCAGCCATTCAACGGCACAGCAGCATGATTTACATCTCATTAAAGTTGCTCCAGACCTAATTTGCATGGATTGCACTATAAATATGCGACACTGTTCTGCAGTGGCTATATTTGGTTACTGCAGTTGATAGGTGAG
This sequence comes from Neoceratodus forsteri, assembly GCA_016271365.2. Classification (NCBI taxonomy): domain Eukaryota; kingdom Metazoa; phylum Chordata; order Ceratodontiformes; family Ceratodontidae; genus Neoceratodus; species Neoceratodus forsteri. The sequence continues at coordinate 733,049,904 of CM057459.1, forward strand.
TTGCATGCATTGTGATGTTCTGGACTACGGCCTCAGGGAATTGCTGTGTACTGCACAGTCACAGGTGACCACTCTCACCCATACAGGCTGTGAAATGACCGAGCAAGGACTGGGTGAGGATGGGCGGAAGAGGAGGCCTAACTTTACGAAGGCTGAGACGGAGGCACTGTTTGAGGCCTACCTGGATGAAGAGCCACTTCTCAGTGGACGGTGGGGCACCCCTCAGGCCCATGCTGCTGCATGGGAGGGGCTGGCATGTGCCGTCAACCTGCACGGTAGCCACCAGCGCTCTGTGCAGGAGTGTAAAAAGAAGATGGGAACCGACAGGAGGAGTGCTGCAACAGATGGGCCAGCCGGAGGTAGTGCAGCTGACTCCGGCAGAGGACAGGCTCGCTGCAAGCATGCAGCGCAGTGCCATTGAGGGCGTTCCTGGAGGTGGCTTCCAGACAGGTGGTAGCCCATCACTGCATAGTATGTCATGGTCGGGGAAGGTAGATCACATGCACTAACATGTCCTTCCTTTCTGTTACAGATCCTGTCGTCTGCAGGGGTCAGCGGTGGAGGGCCTGTCCACTGCGGACAGCCATCTGGAGTTGGAGGAGGGACCATCCACCTCTGCAGGTTGCCGGCGTGCACTGTGCCAGTGTGCATGCCTGGCTACCATCACTGATGTCGCTGAGACAGGTGTGGGGGTGCCCTTCCTGTGTCTCAGCAGTCTGGCATGCAAGCATGCCAGCACACTGTGGCTGTGGCTATGGCACAGACCTGCACCATTGATGATGCACCGACCACTATAGGCATTGACGTGTGTGTCCCAGAATGGACACACAGCAGGACAGCTCATGCCCATGGACCTAGCTGGTTCCGACGTGTGTGCCAGCACGTCAGCACAGTCCCAAGCATGCCTGGCAGCACCGGTGGGGCAGCACTGGTGGCTGTGCAGGTCACTGGCACTGTTGCGGCCACAGCAGTGGAACAACTGATCCCTTGGGCACAGCAGGCGGAGGGGCAGCAGCAGCAGTCACCCACCGGGACTGGGGGTACAGGGCTCAGCGGTGATGTAGGTGCTCCGCCTGTGGACTTGCCCATATCTGGTCCTGGTGAGCAGCGCCCACCCTCAAGGGGTGCTGTACATCAGGCCCTTCCATACCCTGAGGGACAGGTTGCCGATGTGGCAGACGACCTCTTTGATGAGCACACCCGCCTGCTGCAGGCATCAGTACAGCAGCAGATGCAGGTTGCAACGTCCGTGAAGGCACTGTGTGTGGCTCTGGAGCAGCACAGCAGGGGCAACGAGAGGATCCTGTCACTGATTGACCATTTGCAGATGGATGTGACTGCCGCCATTGACAGGCAGACACAGGCATTGGTCGCTGTCGTGGCCACACTGGGCACACAGTCAGGTGCCCCTGTGCCACTCACACTGCGCAGTACGCTATCCACTCCCCATTCCCGGTGTCGTGCGACACTCACCCTGTCGATGCTGGGTTCAGCTGTGGGCATCCCGAGCACCCCTGGTGCAGGTATGTTCGGTGTGCTGCAGACCCCTGTGCGGGCAAGGTCGCGTTCGCACAGTGAAACCCCTGGTGGTCCATCAGTGCCACCCCATGAGGCCCGTGCTCAGCCTGCCAGTGCAGCTGGGTCTTGGAAGGCCGCCCATGCATCCGAGGTGGCCGTGGCACTGTGCCGCAAGACTGAGCTGTCTCCCAGTGCGGGCCCTGTCTGGTGCTGCCCTGTGTGCAATGTGTGTTTCAGTGGGCAGTGCACCAGTGGGTGCCCTGCCCTACACGCAGACACATGGACCACCTGCACACCCTCCAGACTGCTGTCCACAGGTGCATGTGCATCATGATGCCTGCATTGCGCTGTACACCAAAGTGTGAAGGTGCCCAGCATCTGACACACGTACATGGACAGAAAGTGGACATGGTGGCCTGTGGACGTGTGTGTTTTTAGTGTCTGTGTTCCTGCTCTGTTGTGCACCTGACCCCTGTGCACTTTGTGCCACTTGTGTGCGTGAGTGTGTGTGTCTGTCCATGAGGCGTGTTACTGTTCACCCCTCCCTGGTTGTATGTGTGTGCTTCTGTGCCCTGCCACTTCCCTTGCCATCTTGCACCCCTGGTGTGTTTCCCTGTGTGTATGTGATTTGTGCCCTAGCCACTGTTGGTTGCACATGGCCCCATGACTTACCTGTGTTGGGTGATGTGCTCCTCTGTGATGGTGTCCCGGTGCAGCTGGGCCAGCCGGATCAGTCGGGTGTCACGTCGTCCAAGGGGGGGGGGCTGCCCATCCCCATCATTATCGGCGTCACCGTTGTCCCCATTGCTGTCCCCCTTCTTCGACCTGTATGGCTATCCCACAGTCTTTGGCCATGTTGTACAGGATACAACAGGCCAGGAATATTCCACAGGCCTTTGAGGGGCTATACTAACTGTGGAGGCAGGGGACCTGGCACACTAGGGCTTAGCACAGAACAGCAGCCCTGACTGTGGAGACAGGAACAGGGGTTAACAGGTGCAGCTTCCTTAACTGTGAAGGTGAGGGAGAGAGGGCAGTAGGGTGCGTCATCCCCAACTGTCTGGGCAGGGGGTGGCAGGGTGCAGCAGCCCTGATTCTTTAGGCAGGGATGGAGGCAGCAGGGTGCACAATCCCTGACTGTGTGGGAGAAGACAGTGGGTGGCAGGATGCAGCAATCTCGCATGTGGAGCAGAAGGCAGGGGGCTTGTGGGGCAGGCCAGGTGACAGTAGGCTGCAGCTCTCTCAACTGTGGGAAAGAGACATGATGCCACACAGTGTTTCTAGTTGTACACGTACATGATATGTTTTCACACAGAAACCACCAAAGAACTGAAATTTGTGAGTTCAGACAGGTGCCTGTCACACTCTGCTACAGTATTTCAAGCACATGTACTGTTTGTCAATCTGACATAAAAAAATGTTCTTACGTGAACATATTTATGAAGGCTACATCAAAGACAAACTGTTTCTGTAAATGAACAACATTTAGATTTATTTTATATTCATTAAATAGCCCTGTGCTATAAAGTTAGAAAAAAAATCTGATTTTTGATTAGAAAGAACTGAAGGCTGTGATACAAACAAGCTGATTTCTCACAGAGAAAGAGTTTCACTACTTCAATTCAGCATTGGAACTGAAATTATCAGCTTTTTATCAGAAGATAATGATATATTTTAAGTTGATCTATCTAAACACAAACCAGAGACTGGGTTTGTAAGAAATTTGGAGAGCTCAGCAAACCATTAACTCTACAAAGTACTGCTCTGATTGGGAATCTGAAACAGTTAGCTACTCCAAAATGATGTCATCACACTCTAAGTTTGACTGAGAGGACAGCAATAACTCCACTGTTTTCAGCCACTGTAGAGCAAATTAAAATGCTGATTTAAAGAAAACCACAAAGTCTAACAGCATGAAATTTTCAGAAAACACTAATCATGATACAGGGACTTGAATGTCAGCTTTTCAAGATTTTATAAAAAATATGTAAAAACTGTTGCACATGATCTTTAAAGGAGCGTAGAATTTGTACACCTAGCCAGCCCATTGGCGCAGGGGTTGGATTTCCGCTTGCGAGGCTAGCAACCCGGGTTCGGGAGCGGACTCGAGTCACTGGAGGGCCGGCCAGGGGAAAAAGGCTTGAGCATCCCATGACAGCTCACCTTCTCTGGGGGGGAAGGAGGCCAAGGCCTGCTACTTGCCTGACTCCAAGCAGAGGCTCAAGGTACAGCAAGCCCTGTTCACACGGGAGGCCAGCTGTGATGCGTGGTGGACGTCGGCACATAGCGCCTTGACATCAGGGCATACACCATGCGAGGCGAGGAAACCAGAGGAAAAACTGGCTTCCATCACCGGGAAGATGGGGTGTCAGGAACGTGTTCTCGATGTGCCACCACTCACCCGGACCACCTTGCCCAACAAAACAAGAAAGTGTACAGGGTGTAAGAGCCCAGCCTCGTTCCCCACCCGGGGGAGCATAGCTGCTGCTACATGGGGTGGAAGGTAGGTCTTGGGTCAGGTGGATGGCAGAGGGATGACTCCCAGAGGCCCTCGAAGGGTTGGAGATGGAGGGCATGTAGGCGGGGAAAAATAGAAAGTAAAAAAAAAAAAAGGAATTTGTACACCTGGCAAAGCAGGGTTTGGCAATGTTTTTGAAAGCTGTAGAGCATGACCAGAAATAGAGACTAAAACTATGGTTACAATTGTGAGACAAGACAGAATCACAGTAAGTTCAGTAGTATGGCAGATAGTCTTAAAACAGTAAACATGCACCTGTATGAATTGTATGCAGCACCTCCCACTTCTGCAAGTGAAGTGCAGACATTTCTGGAAACCTTCCATAGACCTTCTATCCCAGTAGCACCCATCACATTACAAGAAATTATTGGGGCTATACAATCTCTGAAAAATTACCCTGCCCCAGGATTAGATGGCTTGACTTTGGAATTCTATAAATCATTTTAAAGTGAATTAGCAGTCATATTCGAAGTTGTACATAATTGGATTTTGCTGAATAAAACTATGAATTTTCATCTAGGAATTGCTATCCAAATATTTATTTATAAAAAAAATGATCAGGCAGATCTTCACAATTGGAGACCCCTGAGCCTATTAAATACAGACCTTAAAATATTAATGAAAATCTTAACAAAAAGATTAGCTAAAGTTGCTCCAAACTTAATCACTGCCACTCAGACTTGTTCAATCGCAGACAGAAAAATAAAAGACAATCTTCTACTTTTGAGAGAAATGACTGAACAAGGGAAAGACAATAGAATACATGGATATGTTATATCAATAGATCAAGAGAAATCATTTGATAAAATATCACATGATTTCATGAAGCAAATTCTGTTAGCATATGGAATTCCAGCTCAATTCTGCAAATGGAGCTTTACTATATATAATATTTCTGCAGTAATACTGCTGGTGAATGGTTATTTAGGGTCCTATGTAGACATTAGGAGAAGAGTAAGGCAGAGATGCCCTATGAGTCCCCTTCTTTATATATTCTGTATAGATCCTCTCCTATGAGTAATACAAGAGGATAATCACATTCATGGTATTAGACCTACTAAGTCAGACATGGAAGTTAAAATTGCATCTCATATAGATGACATATGTCTTTTTCTGGAGGATCCTTCCTGAGGACAGAGAGCTATGGATCAGGTCACAATGTATTCAAATGTAGCTGGCTCTTCAATTAATATATCAAAAAGTAGGGGACATCTGATTAGTGACAATACCATTAAATTTGACAATCTAAATGGAATTCTGATAACCACTGACCCCATTAAGATCTTGGGATTACAATTTGGATGAAGGGATAACAGCACATTGAACTGGGAAGAAAAATTACAGCTTGGAAAACAAAAAGTTACTTTATGGAAAACCTAGCAGCAAACCAAAAAGGAAAAAAAAATACTAGTAAAAACATTCTCGTTACCCATTTTTACCTATTTAAATATGGTATATCCAATTCCTCAGAATTTAGAAGTTACCTTATTAAGCATAGTATTTTGGGTAATATGGGGGAGCAGATTAAATCCAATTAAAAGAGACATTTTATATCGTCCTGTAAAGAACAGAGGTTTGAATCTACATAATCCTATAGTATTGTTCTATAGCATGTTCATGTATAATAATCTGGCACATGTTACTATCCCCTTCCCTGCATTATGGGCACTTTTTCGCCAATTCATGGCTATTGCAATTGATGGAATTCTGGAAGAAGGACCAAATATCTGTTAAAGTAGTTACTACAGTTCCAAAATTTTTGAAGCCTTTGGTTCAGAAAATTAGAAAATGGAAATTACGAGGTTCGGGCATGCACCACTGTTACGAGTAGACATCTCCTCTCATACCCCGGAACCTCGCTCAGCAATTTAAGCTATCATTTCTGTCAAAAACCCTTCACAGGACACCCACAGCAGTACGAGTGATATAGAAGGGCAGAATGGATACGTATCTAGCCCCGGGAGCTGCAAAATCGGGATGATCAGGATGGCAGTGGGGAAAGAAAAATCTTCCCAAACATGCAACAGGCCCAGGCGTACCGACTGAGCCTGATTGTGGAGAAGACACCCCAGGAACCTTAGCAAAAGAAGTATCAGCACAAGTACTGAAGGCGCTAGTACCTAAGTTGGAGACTTTATCTACCAAAATGGATAGCCTCAATGCTAACTATTTGATCCAGCATAAGTGAATCGGGGAAATAGAGCAGCAGATTTCAACAGTAAAAGATATCACTCACCCAGTGTCTGACAGGGTGAGCGAGCTTGATAAACAGCTGGAAGAACTGAAACAGCAGCTTGATGTTCAAGAAAATTTCCAGCGTTGAAAGAATCTGCAAATAAGAGGACTGCCTGAGGGTGCAGAGGGTGCAAACATGGAGCTATTTATTGGTAAATGGCTGGCTGAAAATCTAAAGCTGCAGACCAAGAATGGTGCTTTGAAGATAGACAAGGTGCATAGGGCATTGGCGCCAAAACCAAAGGGAAACGCTCCCCCCAGGCAAGTGATATTAAAGCCTCACAATTACCAAGATAAACAATTAATGCTAACAGCCTACCGGCAATTGAAGATTTTACATTACAAGGACCACAGAATCATCATCTTCTAAGACCTCTCTAGAGTGGTGCAGCAGAAGAGGAAAGTATATGCCCCCTTGATGGATGAATTGAGGAGGAACAAAATGGAGTTTCATTTCTTTTACCTAGCGGTGCTCAATATTCAGCTGGAGGGTCAGAGTTTTTCTTTCTTGGAAATAGATAAAGCAAAGCATTGATGCACTGATGAAAAAATAGTTAACGTGAAATAATAGGTGCCTATACCTTTAAAACTAGCATATTGGCACAGTGTGAATTGTGGGCATTCTGGCAGATAACCCAAGCAGTGACACTCCTAAGTGACTTGTAAATCAGCTCTTTGATGGACAAACCTTTGCCTCAGATGGACTAAAGAGCAGAAAACCTATAGTTTGGAGACATTCCCTTAATGCTGGGAAAATGTTGACCCTTGTGGACACCTTGCCATGGATTCCTCAAGTGCTTGTGTTGATGGAGGAGAAAAGAAACACTTGTTGGACTCTGGGGACTTGAAGGGCCCTCCAATTACCAATGCCTTGATGATTGGAGGACGTAAGTGAGAAGGGGAGGGGGAGCCCACATGTGGGATTTAGTACACAATATGGGGTCTTTTAATTTTTGTTTTCTCCATTTTTGCTTTCTCCTTTGTATGGTATTGGGGGGTTAACAAACATGCGGTTTGGAGTGGATATGAGAGGCCTGAGCATCGGGGGGGGGAAGCCTGATGCCGTGGATCATACCTCTCCAAAGCACTAGGGCCTTTTGCAATCTCATTCATTGGTTCCTCTGTTTTGACTATCTAGTCAAAGATAATGCTGAAGAGAGTGTGGACTAACTGGAGGAGGGAGCATAATGGAAGGGTATATATATATATATATATATATATATATATAAGAAAATACAAACTCACACATGCCCCCACAATGCAAAGCATCATGGGCTACATATGCAAATCACCACAGAATGTTATGCTGGTCCAACTTTAAGCAGAATTGCATGGTGCCGAAAGGCCTCTCACACAGTTTGCAAAGGTGCTAACAGAAGACATAGACACGTGTTTCATCCTACCAGGACTCATCAGTATGCCTCGTCTGTTTGACACCCCAGTGGAATGGACCAGCTACCCTCAAGGCAGTGTGCCTTGGATGTGTCGTGTGTGTATATATATATATATATATATATATATATATATATATGTATATTCACGGCAAAAAACTTTGTTTAATTAATCAGTTAGGGTTGTTCCACATGCTGGGCAGAGTTTAAAAGGTCATTTTTTTGGAGGTATTCAATAGTTTGGTTAGCTAAAAGCTTTTCAAGGATTTTCCCAAGAACAGACAGGATAGCAATTGGCCTGTTTTGTATTATAGTTCTGTTGATGTTAACTGGTTTGAGTGATGGCTGGAATGCATTCTGTGTTAAAACCTGCAATGACACTGGTGACAAGGTGCATGTATAGTGGGAAATACAAAGTGAATGCATAGCTCTGGGACTGTGTTGGGATGGGGATTGTTCCCCCCTTCCCTTCTCCGGAGCAAGAAACAAAAACATAAGCAAGTATAACATGAATACATTCACGGTTTGCTCCTGGAACGTCCAGGGTATCTCCACAACAATAAAATGCAAGAAAGTGCTCTCCCTATTAAAAAAGGATAAGGTGGATGTAGTAATGCTACAAGAAACATATCTCACAGACTTGGAGCATGGTAAACTGGTCTGTGACTGGGTGGAGACATGCTATGCTGCTTCATTTAATGGACATAAGAGGGGGTGGCAGTACTAGTTAAGAGGGGCATACACTTTGTAGTGGATGCAGTGGTGAGGGACCCCAAGGGAGGGAGGCAGGTACATTTTTGTGCAAGGCCACATTCAGGGAGCTCATTACACATTTGGGGACATGTATGCCCCTGCTATGCATGATCCAGTATTCTATGATAAAATACTATCCCTTCTACATAGAGAAAGGTTTATGAACCTCGTGATGGGGGATTTTAATTGCGCCATGATGCCAACATTGGATAGATCAGGGAGGAGAGGACAGACAGGAGGCAACAGTTCTCAGATGGGCTATGGGGTTGGCAGAAATGGACTTACTAACATACTAACATACTAAAATGCCAGCAGAAAAGGCCTAATGGTCTTTTGTGTCTGCTCATTTGGTCAGCCTCCACCCTGGGTGCTGACCTTGCTGCCCCCCTCCCATCCTCTGGCTTCTCCCTTCCCAGTTCCAGATATTCTTGCTGCGTTGGATTTTGCTTCCAGAACCCTTCCCCTGTACCTGTCCCACCCCCTCTTGAACCCCTCCACTGTCTCTGCCTCCATCAGCCCCCTAGGCAGCGCATTCCATGGCTCCACCACCCTCTCAGTGAAGTAGCACCTCCTCCTTTTCCCCTGAATCTTCCCCTCCAGCTTCCACCCATGCCCTCTAGTGGCCCCTCCTCCTTCCTCAAGCACCCCAGCTGTTCCTCCCTATTTACCCTCTTCACGTACCTGAAGACCTCTATCATGTCCCCGGTCCCTTCTCTCTTCCAATGTGTACATATTTAGCTCTTGAGCCTCTCCTCATAGGTCCTGTCCCCAGCCCCAAATCATTTTGGTTGCCCTCCTCTGGACCCTCTCCAGAAAGTAATGTCCCTCTTTAAGTGTGGCCTCCAAAACTGCATGCAGTACTCAGAGTGCGGCCTCACCAAGCAGTTATACAGAGGGAGTATCACTTCCTCCTTCTGGAGGTGATCCCTAGCGATGCATCCCAGCATCCTGTTGGCCTTGGCTGCTGCCCTCCTACAAGTCTCCGAGTTGTTCATCTTGACATCCACCACCACCCCCAGGTCCCTCTCAGCCATCGAGACTTGTAGCATTTCCCCAGGGTGTACACTTGTCCTGGGTTTCTGGCCCCCAGGTGGAGTACCTTGCATCTCCCTGCATTGAACCTCAGCTTCCACTTTCTAGACCATCTTACCAGAGCCTCCAGGTCCCCCTGTAGGGTCACCCTCCCCTCCTCCCCATCCACCACCCTCCAGTTTTGAGTCATCCGCAAAGAGACTCATCTCACTCCTGATTCCTGTCGTTATGTCAGAGATGTAGGCGTTGAAGAGGAGGGGCCCAAGGACTGATCCCTGTGGGACCCCACTAATGACCCTCCTTGGGGATGAGACTATCCCGCCAACTATAACCCTCTGGGTCCGGTCCTGGAGCCAATTGCCTATCCATCTGATCATCTGGTTCCCCACCCCCATTTCTCCCAGCTTATCCAACAGGCCCACATGAGGAACAGAGTCAAATGCCTTGCTGAAGTCTAGAAAGAGGACGTCCACTGGTCTACCCAGGTCCAAGGCACTCGTCACCCAGTCATAGAACTCCACAAGGTTTGACACGATTTCCCCTGGATGAATCCATGCTGTCTATCGTCCAGGCACCCTGACTTTTCCAGGTCCCCCCCTAGCCTCTCCTTGACAATGCCCTCCATCACCTGACTTGATTGATGTTTGGGGAGAGAGGTCAACCCAGAGGTGCATGAGTACACTTTTTTCTCTAATCCACACTGGACTTGGTCTCAGATAATAATAATAATAATGATAATAAACTTTATTTTTAAGGTGCCTTTCTAAAACCAAGGTGCTGAACAGATTAAAACACACCATGCATCTCAGTATCCTTAAAAGTATAAAACAATGATAAAACAACTAATACAGTCAAAGAAGACTTCAACCACCAAATGCTTGCCTCCATAAATAAGTTTTCAAGGCCTGTTTAAATCCCTCTACAGTCGGGCACTCTCGTAACTAATGGAGTAGAGAATTCCAGTGGGTAGGGGCCACAAACATAGATGCCTGGGCCCCAGCAGATCTTAAACGCACCCTCGAGATCTCTTAGCAGCCTCTCGTCAGCTGAGCGGAGTGAGCGCCCGAGGTGGTAAGGAACCAGGAGCTCTTTCAGAAAGTCCAGTCCCTGTCCGTGTAGGGCTTTAAAGGTCAAAAGAATGACTTTAAAGGTAATCCAACACCATACAGACAACCAGTGCAGTCCACGCAGCACCAGCGAAATATGACTGGACCGAGAGGTTCCTGTCAAAAGCTGGGCCGCAGCGTTCTGCCCCAGCTGCAGGCTGCAGATTTCCACCCCAGATAGCCCTAGGTATAGGGAATTGCAATAGTCTATGTCTTTGCACCACAGGGATTATACCAAAGTGTAACTCATACAGAAAAAACACCGATAGTTCTTTTGGACCACGCTAGAGTATTGTTGAGTCTCAGGATACCGATGAGGGGAAAAGACAGGGGTACATGGTGTTTCCCAACTTATTCAGCTTCCTCTAAAAAAATTATAGAGTACCTACAAGAACACTGGGGAATTTATGAGAGGGAGAACAAGGACTCTGCACCCTCAAAGAAGATATATTGGGAAGTGGGGAAGGCCTATATGAGAGGCATGATAATAGCATATAAGGCCCAACTTGCATAAAAGAAAAGGGAAAAGGCACAGGAACTAGAAAACATGGTGAAAAGATTGCAAAATGAGGCATATGGGGATCCTAACATGGATAAATTAAGGCAACTGAGAGTGGCCAGGGTACAGCTGAACTTGACAATTACAGAGGGAGCTAGCAGGGCATTATTTTATGCAAAACAAAGGTTGTATGAGTGGGGGAATAAGCCCAGTCCACTGCCAGTGAAATTAGCCAAAGGCAATTGGACTCGCAAAATGGTTACTGCGACGAGCAGGGGAGGGTGTGGAATAAGAGTGAGGATATTGGGGCACAATTCAGATCTTACTATAAGAAGCTATACACCAAAGAGTGTGTAAGTACTGAACGAGAAGCAAGGGATTTTCTGGAGGTGGTAAGCCTACTCAAGGCTAGTGAAGAACAAAAGGAAGCATTGGGGGAACCGATCACTGTGGAAGAAATAGCAAAGGCAGTGGCTGCACTACAAAAGGGGAAGGCTGTGGGGCCAAACGGACTTGGTGCAGAGTGCTACAAGGTGATGGGGCCCCCCAAGTAGTGAAAGGGTTACAGGCCATGGTTGAGGAGGCACAAGAAACAGGATCCCTGGCATAGACGTATTACCAAGCCACAGTAACAATACCTAAACCAAGAAAAGACCATACCACATGTATTGCATACAGACCCATATCACTTCTAATTGTGACACCAAAATAATTGCTAAAGTGCTGACTAGGAGATTAGAGAACTTGCTGCCCACAGTTTTTGAAGGAGTCACAGACTTCATCATTGATATGGTGTTGGAGTCCAGGCTGATGGTGCTGGGGCTTTCAATGCCTGGATCGACGATGAACTCCCGCAGTTTGGACAACACTTCCTCCGACTTATGAGTTATTTGGGCTTCACACAGGTTGTTTCCTCTGTGACACATAATCACAGTCACTCACTGGACCTGGTTCTTCTCCTGGGGTTGGAGGCCTCCAACTTGGTGGTGGAACCAGTTGGATAGTCCAACCACCAGATCATAAGGCTACATTTTTTGGCTCCCCCTTATAGGCCTGCCCCTGTGGAGATGGTCTGATACTGCCCATTGTGGGACTTAACCCCCAATGGCCTTTTGGTGGTATTGGATCCATTGGGAATGCTGGATGCAAGTGAGGGTCCAGAGAACCTTCTTCGGCTTTTAATGGAGCAGTGGCAGGAGCTCTGGATATCCTCTCTCCTTTCCGTGTTCACCCGCTTACTCTCCGCCATCGGTCCCCATGATTTGATGGGACTTTGAGGGAGCTGAAGCAAGCGGGTCAAAGGTTAGAGCGTGCTTGGCGTAGATCCGGCTTGGAGGCTGACAGGCTTAGACTGATGGAACATTACAGAGACTATCAGTCAACAATCTCTCGTAAGAAGGGCAGAGTTCCTGTCAAGTGAGATTGTTGCAGCGCAGACCCGACCAGCTCAGTTGTTCTGGACGGTAGACAGACTGTGCAATCCAGCCTGCCTATGAGTTCAGAAAGCCTTCTTGCAAATGGAGTGCAATGAGTTTGCTTGCTTCTTTGCTGATAAGGTTGCCGTCATCAGGTTGGAGATTCACCTATCACACCCTATGGGGGTTGCAGATGGTCGGAGTGGGGTCGCCGTTCCTCTGTTTTGTTGGAATGAGTTTGACCAACTGGGGATCGATGATATCATGTGGCTTCTCTGGGGTATACGGCCAGTTAGCTGTAGTTTAGACCCGGGTCCTACACGCCTTTTAATGGGGTGTATTGAGGTGATCAGCCCGGTTCTAGCAGAGTTAATCTGGTGTTCATTGGAGTTGGGGGAGTTTCCCAGCTACCTGAAGGAGGCTGTGGTGACCCCCCTACTCAAGAAGCCATCTCTTGACCCAGATTCCCTTGCAAACTACAGACCGATCTCCAACCTCCCCTTTATAGGGAAGGTTATTGAAAAAGTTGTTGCCCAACAGTTGGAGAACCATCTTACCATCCATGCTATTTACGATCCTGTCCAGTCTGGTTTTCATAAGAGACATAGTATTGAGACTGCTCTGGTTCAGGTACTCAATGATCTCCTGATGGCTGGAGACCAGAGGCGCCGTTCCATTCTGGTCCTTCTGGATCTCTCATCAGCTTTTGACACCGTGGACCATGGGGTGCTTCTTGACTGCCTGTGGGTCATCTGTGGCCTGTGTGCTACAGTCCTCAGATGGTTCCATTCTTTTCTCACAGGCAGAAGGTAGTATCAGAGATTTCTTCCTCTGACTCATTCTCCCTGTCTTGTGGGGTCCCGCAGGGTTCAGCGTTGTCCCCCATGTTGTTCACGATGTACATGCTACCATTAGGAGACACTGTAAGATGTAATGGGCTGAGTTTTCACTGTTATGCAGATAATACTCAGCTGTACCTGTCTTTTGTGCCCGACCAGGATAGTGCGCTCTCATTTTTTTTTCCAACTGTCTCGCTGAAATCCAAGATGGATGAATTCCAGTTGGTTAAGGTTAAATCCTGACAAGATGGAGATGTTAGTGGTGGAACCAGGTCACCGGATAAAGGGGTCAGCTGCTGGGCAACTGTCTGGGCTCTGGCTTGGGGGCTCCCAGCTGTTGACCTCTGAATGGGTGCGGAATCTGGGGGGGTGGATACTTGATGATGAGCTGACACTTCATTCACAGGTGTCAGCTGTGGTCAAGTCCTCATTCTATCACCTGAGGAACATCGCCCAGATCAAACACCTTGGTCCATCCAGTGATTTTCCAACCCTGGTCCACGCTTTTGTGATCTCAAGCCTTGACTATTGTAACTCCCTGTACCTGGGGCTTCCTGGGGTTGTTATCCACCACTTGCAGCTAGTGCAGAATGCTGCGACCAGGTTGTTGTCTGGGTCAACCCAATCCAGCCATATTTCTCCTGTGCTGTGCTCTCTGTACTGGCTGCTAGTACAGTGGTGGATCACCTTTAAAGTTGGCTTGCTGACTTTTAGAGCCCTGCACAATTTGGGTCCAAGTTACCTACAAGAGCTTCTGAGCCCCTACTGTCCCCTCTGACCACTCCGCTCAACTGACAAGGGATTGCTAGAGATTCCCAGGGTACATTTGAAGACCTCTGGGGCTCAGGCTTTTGGCATTGCTGCCCCTACCCTGTGGAATTCTCTACCTTGTTGGATATGAGAGTGCCAGACAGTGGAGAGCTTTAAAACTGCTTTAAACCTCCATCTTTATATATGTGCTTTCCCTGATTTGTGATTTGGATGATCTGTTTTAGTGTATTTTATGAATGCTTCTTATGTTTTAAAAAAAAACATTTTTTTGTAATTATATTTTATTGTTTTCAGTTAAAAACAACAGCATACAATATACTCCAGGGATTTATTTAACTCCAAAAATTGATTAGCGTTTTGCTCATAAAAGTGCTAAAACATTGTGAAAATGCATAGCACTTGCCTTACTGTGTTTAACAAACGTAACACTTCTAGAAAACCTGTATGAATACTTTTTGTACAGTTAGCATTGTCCCAAGAAAAAAACTGCTAATCAATTATTTAAAACCCTGTACTCATGTCAAATGTCACATATATCTTTCCAACAATACATCCAATTTATCAGTATTTGCAATCTAAACAATCTGGAGTTCAAATATGGGGGTATTCCAACAGGGTTATCAGTACAAGAAAATGTCCTGACTATGCTGCACTCTACACAACTTTGTGAGGTCCACTCCAGAATATAAATCATCCACAAAAGTTGCCACAGCAGCCTTTGTTGTTATGACCCCCATAGAAACATAGACTTTGACGGCAGATAAGGACCGCTAGGCCCATCTAGTCTGCCCCACTCCAAGCATTTCAACTTCCATAACGTAATAGTGTCCAGAGAAAGTTGGTTCCAGTTTATTTTTTTATTTTATTTAGTTTTTGTTGACCGGGTAAGTGCACTAGACAAATCCTGCCTATTTTCAAGCACGACCCAGGG
This sequence comes from Neoceratodus forsteri, assembly GCA_016271365.2. NCBI lineage: Eukaryota > Metazoa > Chordata > Ceratodontiformes > Ceratodontidae > Neoceratodus > Neoceratodus forsteri. Next base: position 733,064,912 of record CM057459.1, read on the forward strand.
AGGGGGATACAGATGAATGGCAACTGACCTTGAACCAGATTAAGCTGTTGGTGGTATTTTTTTAGTGAATGAGGGAAATTTGGCCAGGACACCGGGGAAATTCCCCTACTGTTTGGCCAGTAGGGGGACTTGCTGGCTATCGCCATGGCCACTATGCAGAGTTCGTTGGAGGGTAAGGACATCTGTGAGCCAGGGGAGCCAGCCTCCTCCTCAAGATTTGAGAAAAGCGAAGGTTTTGGTTCCGTAGTACAAACGGGAACCTTTTGTGTGCTTCATGAAAATGCTGCTGTTATAAATGAGCATATGGTTGTGATAATGGCTGATTCTATGGAAAAAGTAATTTCTTTACCTTATGAAGCGTCAGGGCTTCCGAGTTCTCCTATTTTCTGTGAAGGAGCTAAGGACAGTTGTCTTTCGGGAAATCTTGCATCAAGTGTGGATGTTAAGCCTGTCATTGCGGAGGATGTGGTTGCTTCGGTTGGTGACACTGCACAGGTGGAGGAGAATGCTTCCGTTTCACAATCTTCACTAACTGTTCAAAACTGGGATTTATCTGGAAGAATTTCGGCTGGCAGTATGGTCGCTGGCTATGGCGAGTGCCAAGAGCCGAGTCCCAATGATGAAGTCGCTGTTTATGGAACTTTAAAGGAAAGCTTGCAAGGTCAGTCTAAAGTTTTAAACTCTAAACATTCCCGGTGCCAGTGTGTTGCCTAGTAACAGACAAACAAAGCTTTTCACTATTGGCTCAGGTTCCTCGATAGTGGAAGAGTCTAAACAACAAGTAGGGTGTAGGCTACAAGAGGAATTGGTATATCAAACGGATGCTTCCAGCCAAGTGTTTGCTACATCCTTTTCCTTTATGAATAGAAATAAGGCTTCCCCAGATATAATTAAAAATAAAAGAGCTGCCTTAACAGCGGCAAATTGGAACTTGCATATACAGCAGACTGGTAATAACAATAAGGCTCCTCAGAAGATTTCTACTTCTACTCTAATTCAGCAAGCATTTCCCATACCTGCTAAAAATATAACTGAAGATAAGGATTGGGCTCCAGAGAAAGCGCTATTGGATTCTGGATGGAAATTAAACCCTTCAGGAACGTGGATTCCAGACCCAGAATGGTCGTCAGTTTTGCCCTTGTCCTCTCTCCCTTCAAAGTGGTCTCCTGCGCTCCAAAAAGTTTCTGAGCCTCAGAAAATGCAACCTGAAATTGGTAAAGTGACTGCTCCCTTACCATCTAGTTTGGATAAAACAGGAACTAATGTTATAGGGGAGGGGAAAAATCATAACAATCCTCTGGTGAACCCCCTTCCCCATTAGACCTCTTCTTTCAGATTTTTTTACACAATCTCATAAAGACTCGGCCCCCCGGAGAAACGCTGTCTGTATACAGTATAAGGGGGGACTGGTTGATCGGCCTGACCATGTGTATGTGGGGAAACTTCTTTTAAAAGAATCTCTGCAATTTTCACCTAAAGACGTATTTGCTTTCATTAACATTTCAGGGGAAGACAACTATGATGTCAGCTTTAGATCTGTTTTTCTGTTGGACTTATTTTGGCAACGTTACAACCAGTTGAAATTTTCCCCGTTATGGCCTTCCTTTGTTGTTACTCCTCTTACTCCATCATTAATTAAATATGTGACTGTAATGTTCAGGAATGAAGGGGTTCACGTTGGTGATATTTCCTTTTGGCTCTCTCAGAAATGTGAGGTGTTAAGTAGCCCTGAGGCTGTACTAGACTCCGAGTTATTTTGGAATGGTAGTTGGAGGTATAAAGTGAAATTACAACAAGTAAATAATGAAATCAAACACATTCCTAATTCCTTTTCCTTGGGGAGAGATAGGGGGGTATGTTTCTATGCTGGCCAGCCTCGGGCATTCTATAAATGTGGAAATAGGACACATCTCTCTAGTTCTTGTGATACCACCAGATGTGAGATATGTGGGGAACTTGGACATGGTAATTGTCAGTGTGGTAACCTGGTAAAATGTGACTTGTGTGAAGAGTCAGGTCATGGGTACAGGAATTGTCCATGGGCAGCTTCTAACAAAGCCTCTGTCAGTAGTCCTGGGTTAATAATACAAAAAGCTCAGGATGAAGCTTTTTCCAAAAATCAGAAAATAGGTCTTCACTCTAAAATTACAAAATTTGAAGGAGTAGAGGAAGAGAGAGAGGTCTTGGGGTCTGAACCTGCCATTCCTTCTAAAGCAGGGTGTGGTCCTCCTGACCCCTTTGATGTTAAAGAGTTTCCACCAGTATGTTATCATGCTAGTATAAAGGCTAAACCTCTTTGTGCTAGTACTGCAGAGAAAAGAGTTACTAGAAGTTCTAAAACCTTATCCTGGTCCCTCCTCCCCCAAAAACTTCTTCCCCCCTTGACTCCAGTAGATGTCCCTAATTTTGAGATGGAAAATTCATATGCTATTCTAGAGACAGTTACAGGGGACTCTGATATGGATACTGGTACCCCCGCCTTATCACAACCCTATGGGGGTAAAACTTCTTCCACAGATTACAAAGGAAAGAAAAAAAAGGAGGAAGAAAACCTAAATATCTATGACTCCCCTTAATGTTGGATCCCTAAATTGCAGTAGTCTTTTAAACAACTATAAAAGAAATGCTCTTTTTTATTTTTTTCATCAGTTCGGCCTTGATATTTGTTTTTCACAAGAAACATGGGCCTATACTTTAGACCAGTGTCAGTCCTTTAAACCTGAATGGATTTGGGGACCCTCCTATTGGTCTTTTGGATTAGATAGAGCGGATGGTGTGGGGATCCTTTTTGGCTCCTTTAATTTCACTCTTAAAAATCTGGTGGATCTAATACCAGGGAGGTTACTGATCATTGATGGTTTATGGAAACAGGCTGATTTTCGTTTTATAATAGTTTATGGGCCACAGACAAAGGCAGGAAGAGTGGCAATGTGTAAGACCCTTGTTATATTATTTTGGGGGGAGATTTTAATTGTGAAATTTCTGAGTTTAGTAGGGGGAAAGCAGGGAAGAAAAGGTATTGTGACACTATTGCCTTTGAGAGGGTTATTAATTTAGCAGGGTTAAAGAATGGGAGGAATTCTCAGGAAAAGGGGTTGAATTATACATTTAGAAAGGGATCCTTGATATCTACAATAGATTATTTATTTTTTTCAAGGAATTTATCCCTTGCGGTCCATAAAACCCATATTACTGAATTCTCTGACCACTTGTTTATCACTCTTTCCTTTAGTGACTTTCGGTATAAATCTATAAATAAACTACGTTGGAAATTAAATTCTTCTGTATTGCAGGACCCAGGGGTTGTAAAAGATATGTCCTTTTTATTGGCTGCCCGAGTATCTGTTATGTTTCTATATGAGGATTTGTGGGACTGGTGGGTGGACGCTAAAGAGGAGATCAGGAAATTCTTCCAAAAATATGGGAAAAAACGAGTCACTGCTAAATTTCTACGGTATTTAAACCTTAGGAATAAACTTCAGGGGCTGTTCTCAGTGGCAAATACTTCTAGAGGGGATTTTTCTTCTCAAATCTCCCTTATAAAGTCTGCTATGAGGGAGTACCAGTATGACAGAGCACAGACTTTATGTTCTGAGCTTTCCTTTGGCACTCAAAGAATGTCTTTAGGTGACCCCTTTGAAGCCTTTAAGGATAAAAGAAGTTCTTTAGGATTAGAGGTATTACAAAATAAGGATGGGGAATTTAAAACCTCCCAGGATGATTTATTTTCTATTATTCAGGATTTTATAAAAGAACAGGAAGGGCCTAAGACCCCAACTTGTGATGTTCATCAGTTCTTTCAGGATGTTACTATAATTCCTTCATGTGGGCAGGAAATATATAAATTAGCGGATTCTATATCCCAGCATGAAATTTTGGAAGTTTTTGCTTCCTTAAAGGGTGGAGTTTCCCCAGGATTAGATGGGTTATCATATGAATTCTTTAAACAATTTGGTGAGATTCTAGCTCCCTGTTTAGAGAAGATTTTTTTCCTTTTACATGGTCTTCCTTGTTTGCCTGTGCAGTTTTCAGCAGGATTAATGATATTCCTTTTAAGGGGGTGATAGAACTCTTCTATGCAATTGGAGACCTATAACCATTTTGAATTCAGATTTTAAGATATTATCTCAAATCTTAAATAAAAGGTTAAGATCAGTGTCGGCTGATCTATCATATCCTCTTCAGTTTTGCAGCATTCCAAATAGGAAAATTCTGTCTGCAATTACTATTATTAGGGAAATAATAGAGTTTACCAATAGATCTCCAAATTGGCATTGTATCTTGTCGCTTGATTAAAATAAGGCCTTTGATAGGGTATCTCGTTCCTATTTATTTGTAGTATTAGAGAAATATGGGTTACCTCAGGATTTTGTTGATTGGATTAAATTAATGTATAACAAAGTGGTAGTATATCCTGTCATTAAGGGCCAGTTTTCCCTCTCAGTTTTAGTTAATTTTGGGGTACGATAGGGTTGCCCCTTATTATACGCTTTTTCTTTGGATCCATTACTTAAAATGTTAGATCAGAAAAATGGATAACCAGGCATTTCTGGGTATCTGCCTTCAGATTCAGTGTGTGTTCAAGCTTATGTGGATGATATTTGTATTTTTTTGACTGCATTGGCTCAAATCCCTATTGTTTTAAATTGTATCTCTAAATATCAGAAGGTTTCCAACTCAAAAATCAATACAATGAAATCTAGAGGGTTGCTCTTAGGGTCTGTTGATTATGATCAGTTTATAGTATCTAATATTGTGTTTTCTTCCCTTCCATGTAAAATTTTAGGAGTAATTTTTGGAAGCCATAACCTCCCTATGGACAATTGGGAAATTGCTTTGGAAAAAGCAGAAGGGAAGGTCCAGAGATGGAAGGGATGGAGATTATCTAAAATAAAGAGGATTTCGGTTACCAAAAGTTTATTATTCCTGGGCTGTTATATATTGCTTTGGTATACCCTCCCCGCTAGCTTTGGAAACACAATTAGATGCATGTTTTTTTTTTCAATGCTTTGGGGAAGTAGGCTTAATCCCATTAAACATTGCTATACCTATCTCCCTATTTCTAAAGGGGGGTTGGGTATGGTGGATCCTCTTAGTTTTTTCTATGGGCTTTTTCTTCCTCAGAACTTTAATTTTGATCCCTCCCTCCCTTCCATCATTAATGCAGCAAAAATGGGTAATGAATAACTTTAAACCCTTATTTGGGGTTTGGAGGGCACCCCTTACTTCACGGATTCCCAAAAGTATATATATCCCAGGGTTTTTTTAAACCATGTGCTCAGAAGTTGTTAAGATGGTCCCTTTCTTATCAGTGTATTAAAGATAATATAATGGGTGGATTATATTTCTTTCTCTTGAGAAAATTGTATCCAAGCAAACCTGTATTTGTTAAGTGTCCTTCTTTTTGTACTGTATTTGTTCTCAAACAACTTAATTACCATAGGATTCCTTCCCAAATGTGGGAGGTGTTATGGCTGTCAGTTTATGGAAGGTTATATGTTAAGGGGAATGCTAAGCATAAAATGATTAGTGAATGGTATTGTCCTTATATGCTGTGTCAGGCGAAGGAGGAAACTATGGATCATTTTTTATTTAAGTGTTCCTATGCTTCAGGGTTATGGGTTTTTTAAGCACCAAGCTACAGCTTCCATGGTTACAAAATCTGGACTATCAGGCCTTGGTTTTTGGATTTTTTCCCCATTTGTTGGGGTTGCATGATTGGGGTACCCTAGTTGTTCTTTTGTTGTTTAAAATATTATTTGTGGCAAGCTAGATGCCAGTGGGTACTACAAAAAAAATTTATGCCATATGAAACTTTTTATGTACTTATTATGGAAGCAATGAAATCTATTTATATGAAAGATAAACACTTTGGGACTGCTGGGAAAATATTCAAATGGTGGAAAGGATTTCAGATTTTTATTAAATATAAATAAAGGGGATTGGGGGTTATATAAATAATGGTGTTGGGTAACTGATTTTTCCCTTTAATTATGGTAAGATATAATTAATGTATGTGTTCTTTCCTTTGGTGTTTTTAGATGTATTTTGATGTATTTTCAATAAAAACTCCCCTACTCTTTTCGATAAGTGCCATGGGATCTTTCACATCCACCTGTACTACCACCGATCCAGGCAGATGGGACCTCGGTTTAACGTCTCATCCGAAAGGCGGCACCTCAGAAGTGCAGCACCCCTCTCATGCTGCACTACAGTGTCAGTACTGGGATATTAACCCAAGTGCCAGATGTGGGAACTGAACCCACAGCCCTCTGATCTCCCGGTCTGAAAGGCGAGTGCGCTACCTACTGAGCCACTGACACTGCTAAAGTGGCTCCCCCAAGACATTTTCTAAACAAATAAGTAAAATTGTGTATCAAGGTAGACCATCAAACCCAGAACCTTAGGATGGCTTTGAATTATTCCATTTATTTCAAGCATTCTTGTACCCATTACAGTATAGATATGATTAAAGATCAGGGAAGTGAAAAAGAAAATCAAACAACACTTAGCTTAATTTTGAGTAGTGAGGCTGTCTTCATTCTAAAGAAAAAGAAGACAGTCATCTTACCACACTGAAAACCTAAGCCGAGTACAACAGTCAAGTGAAGGCCTGTATCTGCTATAAAAACAGCTTTGCTAAACAAAATATTCTAGTTATCAGGTCCTTCCATTCAGGTTTCTTCTTCTGAATCTAATGACTCCTGAACTCTCGCCTGGTTAAACTTCCTCGCAATAGCATCAGCCTTCTTTCCAGCTTCTTCTGGGTCTGTAAATTGGAACGTGTGACCACCGTAATGGATTCACAGCCTGGGAATGTGCCACCCCCATACTTTGCAACCTGGCTCTGACCCTATTAAACTTCTTTCTTCAGATTCTTGTTGCATATGAGAGGTCTGGGAATAGACGTACTGTCTTCTCTTGAAAGTTAAAAAGAATCCACCTCCCAAGCCACTTGTAGTACACAGTCCCATATAGTAGATCTAGCTGTAACAAGGAGAACAGCCCTAAGCAAACCAGCTTGATTCGTGGCTGCCCTTGGGGAAATCCGGTAAGCCTTCAAGAAATATTCAGCTATATGCTCTAGCTTGAGATGTAAGGCTCCCGGTAGCCAGGTTTGTAGAAATTGCAGAAGATTGTCCCCTTCACTATTCTCTGGCAAGCCTACCAGATGGATATTTGAGGCCCACTGCAAATTTTCAATTGCTTCCAATCTATACCGCAACTGAGCATTTTCCTGCACTAGTTTTGTTGTTATAGTTATTGCTTTAATTGCTGTCATCTCTGCAGACTGCATGGTTTTATTTGCTGCTTCAATTTTGGAGTCTTGTTTGGTGAACCTAGAGAGTGTAGATTCAACTTTCATGTCTATGGCCTGCACAGATCGTCGCAGGGCCTGCCATGGTGGTTTTGCTCCCGATGTTGATTTAGCAGCTCCCTCCACTTGGTTTGCATCTGGAGGTTATGTTTTTGAAGCTCCTGTTTAGGTTCTGTTTGTACGCCCCATATCTCTATCTGGTATCGTTCTGCTCTTCTAGGCTTCAGGAATACAGTTCTGATCTTAGATTTGCGATAGTCCACCAAAAAAGCAATAATGTGTATGCATTTGTCTTGGTTAGGTGCTAAGCTGTCTCTGAACAGGTGTCTTCAGTAGATGTGCTCCTCAGCGCCCCTATGTTTTAACATTTTTATGCATAATAAAATGTTTTAGAGTTTGTTGTGATTGTACAGCGCTTTGATACTAGTTGGACTGGGCTTATTAGATAAAAATAAAAATATTATTAGTGAAGAAAGTCCAAACTGGATTTGTTAAAGACAAGCACTCTTATAATAACCTTAGGAGACTTTTAAATATTGTATGGGAGGGGACAAATCCGGGAGAACTGTTTGTGCTGTCTTTAGATGCAGAGAAGGCCTTCGATAGAGTCAAGTGGCCTTATCTATATCAAGTGCTAGTGAAATTTGGATTGGGGAGAAATTCGAAGAATATGTGAAACTGTTATATGCTGCACCCAGGGCTAAAATACTGGTAAATGGAGGGCGATCTGAAGAATTTGGGTTGGGGAGGGGTATAAGACAGGGATGCCCATTATCATGGGTATAGGAACTGGGGGGACGAAAGTGGCGGCAGTCCCCCACTTTTGATTTTTGCTTGGCAAAAACTAGTATAGAAAAAGTGCCCTTTGTAGCCCTATAAGTGCCCTTCAGATCCTCCGGCCCTCAGCTTTTACTATCTTCAATCATCCTTGCCCATTATCGCCATTACTGTTTGCATTAGTGATCGAACCATTGACAGAATATATAAGGCAGCAATATGATATTTGGGGGGGACAAGGAAGTGGGGACTCAGAGCACTAGTACTTAGATGACATACTTACGTTTGTCACAAAACAGGCTAGCACATTCCCAAGAATAGAGGAGGCCCTAAGCAGATTTTCTAAATTTTCTAGTTATAAAATAAATAATGATAAATCAGAGATAATGCAGATGGGAGGCAAGGTAGAACTGACTAGCTGTCCTTTCAAAAGGGTCTTGATGGACTGGCCTGTTGGCGCAGCGGTTGGACCTCCGCTTGCGACGCCGGTGACCCAGGTTCGGGAATGGACCCGAGTCGTTGGAGGGGCTGGCCGGGGGGGGGCAGAAGGATTGAGCATCACAGAGACTGCTCTCTTTTCTGGGGAGGGTGGAGCAAGTGTCCAATGTTGACAGACCCTGGAAGAGGCCAGAGGAGCCCTGGCGGTGGCATCAGGAAGGCGATTTCCGGAGGCGGGCTGGGCGCTGAAATCATTGCATGTTCCTGCCCCCATGTACAGCAACCAAAAATCACTCCTGTGGATGACCCTTGATGAAGCCTGCCATGGCCTTCATCAGCCTCCAGGACCAACCCTCGGACCTAGCTATGCTATGCGGCGCTGTCTAGGGGTGGCTTCAGTGTCACACCCCCACCCTGGGGGGCAAGCCTAGTGGTATCCAAAAGGGTTGCAGTCTCATGTGGAGGTTGGAGTCCGTAACCAGGCTGAGGTGCCAGATCGTACACAGTGGGGCAAAAAGTATAATGAATAAAAGAAAAAAGGGTCTTTACGAATATAACACATTTGGGGATTAAGGTAAGTCCAGGGCTGACAGACTTATTCAGGTTAAACTATGTGAGACTCCTGAAGAGCCTAGAACAAGACATGAAAAGGTGGCAGGATCTTCCAGTATCATGGATGGGTAGATTGAACCGTCTTAAGATGAATGTGCTGCCTAGGGTACTTTACCCTCTGCAAATGCTACCAATGGTACTGACTAGTAAAGACATTAAAAGGTTAGAAGCACAGTGTTCCATATTTCTATGGCATGGGAAGAAACCTAGGATGGCTCTAAGAAGATTGAAGGGAAAAATACAAGGAGGAGGACTAAAATTTCCAGACTTCAGGCATTACCATGTGGCAGCACAGTTAAGGCTAATTAGAGAATGGGTAATGGATGATAAGGGGGTGAGGTGGGTTGCACTGGAGAAGGGGGACATGATGCGTACCCCCTCATATACGTAGATGAAGAGAACTTAAAAGATATAGGGCGAGAAGTCAGCCCAACCCATTAACATTATACACATTACAAGCTTGGAGACTAGCGACTAAATGAATGGGAGGAGAAGGGGACAAAACTATATTGGAAACCCAGAATGCCTGCCAGGACTGCAGGAACAGGGCTTTTGTCAAATGAAAAACAAAGGATTGCAATGTTTTGGAGACCTAGTGGGACCTAGGGGATAAGAAGTTTAGAAGAATTAAGAGAAATCAGTAGATTTGAGGAAAGACATATCTTCAGATATTTACAGGCTAGAACACATGTAGGGAGCATGCATAGAGTGCAAGTAAAGCAGGCCAAGATCCTTGCATTGGAAAGGGAAATTCTGAACTCCAGAACAAATCCCAATGGAATTATGGCAAGAATATACTCCCATCTGTGGGAAACTACACCATCTCTCTCTTTTTTTTTTACACTTTATTTTTTACCTTATATTAGTGCTGATACAGAATCTTACTTGGTTCAAAGTAATAGTAAGTATTAAAGGTACAGCAATTAAATCAGGATATGTTTTTTCTCACCCAAGGTTACAACATAGGTGGAGGAAGTACTACTGAATATTCAGCATGTATAAAAACAAGTTTAACAAAGTGTTAAAGGCAGCCATGAGTCCATGACCATGGACTTAATACCAAATGATCCAAAGTCCGAAAATGTCCCAGGGTGCAAGACCCATTAAAGTCAACCAGTGTCTTGTAATAAAGTCCATGTATAAATTCGTCATTCGAAAATCATTTCTAGATTTGGAGCAGACCATGGAGTCTACGCGCCCCTGAAACGACAAATCTTGTACTTAGTTGAACATAACTTAAGGAACTGTAAATATAAACAGAAGGAAGAAAAACCTTTTGTTTCATAGGAACTTAGAGACAGTTCCTGATAATAAATAACCATACCAAAGAAGTTATTTAGCCACATGTCCATATTTATAGCTTCTTTCAGCCCTCATCAGTCTCTTCAGGAATTAAGGCATTTTGCATGAAGTCCTCCTTGATCTTAGCCAGTCTTTTACCCGCTTCTGCTGGATCCGTAAAAATATAAGTTTTACCTGAGTATGAAATTCTAAGTTTCACAGGCACCAATAATGAGTGGTTAACCCCTGGAGACTTTAGCTCCCCTCGGACCACATCGAAGACCTTTCTTCTCTGACGAGTGCTGTAACTGGGATACGGAAAGTAGAAGATCATGGAGCCATTCAGCAACTGTAAAGGGCCCCTATTTTTTGCAGCCTAAAGGATTCTGTCCCTGATATGCTGCCCCACTGTGACAATCAGGATAGTGCAAGGTTGATCTTGATCTGCAGTTTTCCTCCATAGTGTAATCTTGTAGGCACTGAAAATGAGATCAGTAAGGGAGAGGTCCAACTTTAGTTAAAAGTAGATGGGAGACGAAGTGACATAAATCATCCCCCTTATAGCCCTCAGGGACACCATGGAGATGAATATGTGCCAACCGAGCTTCATTTCAAGATGCTCTAGACAAAGCCAGAGAATTTTGTTCTCAGAGATCAGTCCTGCAGTCACCGTGGAAGTTTTATCACAGATTCCTTCGCTATACATGACTCCACTGAGACAGCTGCAACTTTAGTCTCCAAGTTGGTTACCCTCATAGTAAAGAGATCCATTTTTACATCAAGTGCTTGCAATGATTTATCAAGGGCTTGAACCGCCTATAGAACAGTACTATTTGAAGGCTCATTATCTCCGGCCGCTTTAGCCATGAGGTCACAGTGATCGGCACCGTCAGAACTCTTGCCTTGTTTCCCTTGACCCGAATCTTGTTGTCCCATTTTGCAAGGGTTCCCCATTGCGTACAGTCTCAAAAATCATTAGGTAGCACTGGTTATCTTCTATGTCAAGATTTACAATCGGTTATTACAGTTCCCATTTGTAGAAATCCAAAATTTAAAAGATATTTCCAGAGGTAGTGCAGGAGCTCCTTAGAGTGCGACCGATGCTTTCAGCTGCTGGCACGCCCCCACTACACCATCTCAATCAGGGAAAGTGAAAGAGAGGTGAGAAAGAGACCTGGGGGTAGAGATATCGGACAGCAATGGGGAGACCATTTGTGAGTCACACATGTGCCTACTCTGATACAACAAATACGAGGAAACCCAATACAAATTCATCCATAGGTTGTATCTCCCGTCTGCACTGGTCCACAAGTTTTCGCCGGAGGTATCGCTCTATGTGTGGCAGATGTAAGGATGCAGTAGGGACATACATACACTACTACTGGAAGCGCCCGGCACTGCAGTGTTACTGGAAGGAAGTCAGGTAGCAGATAGAGCGGAGAGTGGGAACTCCGATAACAGACACACCAGTATCAATGCTCCTCGAAATGGAACGTGGGGGAGAGGGGGACTGGGAACCCTACCGAGGACTACACTGGTTTTACTGACCCTAGCCAGGAAGTGTATACAGAACACATGGGTGATGTGTACAGCCCACAGTGAATATGTGGCTAGAACTAGTGATGAACACATTACCGCTAGAAAGGGTAACATACAGGTTAAAGGAGAGGGGAGAGCTCTTTAAGAGAATATGGGGACATTTATGAATTCCTTTCCTCAAAGTGAAGCAGCAGTATTGAGACTCGATGTGTTGTAGCCCTAAGAATTGAAGAAGGAGATGTATTGGGGACAAGCTGATATATGGTGATACACACTGACAATGATTAACTAGAAGCTATCAAGGAAAAGAGGATGACAGAAGTATATGAAATCCAGCCATTTACTGCTAATTAAGGTTCTAATGGTTATTTAGACCAGTTCAGTTAAGTAAATTCCTGTTTGATTAGGCTAAAGAAAAAAGGGTGTGAACATATGTAAAAGAGCGAGTGATATAAAAAGCTCATAAAAAGAATATTAGCCATATGAACTATTATAGCCCTAGAAATGGTAAACATAGTTATAGTATATGGTGTTACTTTTGTATTTTTCTGTGTGCCATATGTATATGCTACCCAATAAAAAGATGATTATAAAAATGAAAATGGAAATTACAATCACAACAGATCAGTCAAATCCCTAGAAAATAAATGTATAATACTATACAGGAACAAGCTTTTAATACAAACCTAGAATTTAAAGGCATTCCACCAGTACATTATCAGAAAGTCCTTTTAACGTTGCAGGATGGTAGTAGCACTCCCCCTAGAATGTGGGATATGATATGACTTTGTTGTTATGATAGGCTGGGAGTCAGGGGAAATGCAAAACATAAAAGCCTATCAGAAAGGATGTGCCATAGACAGTCACGTTATACTAATGAGGAAACTATGGAGCATTTTTTATTTCAGTGCCCATTTATACAATCTTTTTTGGTCTTTGCTAGTGCAAAAATGGCAAAATTGAAGATGGGGTAAGATAAACCTACGAAGAATTGGTAGGGGGATATACAGAACAATTTAAAGAAATTGAATCTGGCACCATTAGATTTTTTAATTTTTTCTTGTAGATTATGTTTATACTCCTCCTAGGCTGGGCATCCTTCCGGGGTGCTCACGCAACAAGGACTGCTACTACCTGCTTGAACCCTGTAGTCCAACGGATCTCCCCCAACAACTAGGCAGCCCTAGTGTCCCAGATTACCCCCGGGCTGGGCCCACCTCCCTTAGTGGCCTGTCTGTAATTAGAGAGGACTTACTCAATTGTCGTGTTGGCCAGGAGTCCATTGGGAAATGTGCCGGTGGTGGGATGTGCGTCCTGCCCCTGGAGCCCCCATCATCTCCGTGGTCCTAGGCAGGGATTTTCTGGTTGTAGTTGGCCCCAGGAGTGCGACGTGCAATGACGTCCGCACAAGGCTCACCTGCTGATGTCTGCCGCACTCCTATCCCTCTTACTCTGGATGGCATGCCTGTGCTGCCCCCCAATCTCCATCGGGAGTTGCTAGGATGCCAAGCAGCCCCAGAACCCTCCCCAGAGAGAGGAGAGCAGTCCTCCGGATGCTCAGTCCTCTCCCTCCCCAGCCGACCTCTGATAGCCTGGGCTCATTCCCAGACCCAGGTCGCTAGCCTGACGTGAGGTGTGGCATCCAGCGCCTCAACCCTCAGCACCACCGGGCTGGTCCATTAGATTAATATTTACTTGTATAAGGTTTATTTTATGGCAGACACAGTGTAAACTGGTATTCCAACAAGTAGATTTACCCTTGAGTATTAGTGATACAAATGATAGAAAATGAGCTTTGGCTACAGAGTGAGCATGAAAAAGGAACAGTCACACAGGTGTAATGGTATAAAAGATGGGAACATATTCAGTTTTTGTAATATATGTGAACTATAGAACACTGATCTGGTTTTCAATGGCTGTATTCTAATGTTCAGCATGTTTGATATTTATTATAATTGTAATTGTACAGCTGTTTTTCTGTGTATGTTATTTTGATTTGTTTTTCATTAATAAAAATACCCCTACTCTTTTCGAGAAGTGCCATGGTATCTTTAACATCCACCTGAACTACCACCAGAACAGGCAGATGGGACCTCGGTTTAACATCTCATCTGAAAGACAGCACCTCAGGAGTGCAGCACCCCTCTCATGCTACACTACATTATCAGTATTGGGATTTAACCCAAGTGCCTGGTGTGGGGATAGAACTCACAATCTTCTGATCTCCCAGCCTCAGAGGCGAGTGTGCTGCCTGCTGAGCCACTGACACAGTAGCGCTACCACTCATGATGCCGGTGACCCAGGTTCAGGAATGAGACAGGGGAGTTGGAGGGCCAGCCTGAGGAGAAGACTTGAGCGTCCATGGACCGCTCACCTTCTCTGGGAAGGGAGGAAGGACAAGGTTCAGTGCTTGACTGACCTTGGGCGGAGGCTCGAAGTACAGCAAGTGCCTGGCCATGAGGGGGCCTGACGGACGTCAGCAGGTCCCGCCTTGACATCAGGGCACATGTCACACCCAAAGAAATACAGAAAATTGGCTTCCTGTGCACCGGGAAGATGGAGCACCAGTACAGATCCCCAAATGTCCCCTGCCTGCCCCGATCGGTAGTCCTGATGAAATGCAATTGTTCAGGGTGCATGGGCCTCACCTCGTCCCCACCTGAGAGAGAAAGCAAGGATACCTGGGGGACTACCATGGTCTCCAGGCAGAAAGGAATGAGAGAAAGATGCCAGGCATCTCCCAATAGGGTGGAGCACAGGGGGCAGGGGAAGGAGCATAAATAGAAAGTTAAAAAAAAAAACGTATCCACCACCCCTGGATCATCGCCAGCCTAACTGCCCAGTGTAAACTGTAAGTTCGCTTGTGGTCTACCTACAAATCCTCCCTGACCAAGGCCGACCTCCAAGCGTACAGGACACTATGAAACACATGTGTGAAGGCAGTCCAGACAGCCAAGGCAGATTATTTCAAGGATCTCCTACATTCTAGCCATCGCTCTTCCTCAAATTCTTGAAAAACCCTCCACGCTATCATTGACCCCCCAGTCAACCACCCCCGTCCTCTCAATTGATGGTTCCTTCGTATCAGACCCCTCATCTGTAGCTGACACCCTAAACAAATATTTTATCTCGTGCACTTCCTGACCTCCCTACAATGGCCCACTCTGACCCGCTCCGATGCTCCCCTAGTGGATACCATTTCCCCCTTATCTCCCAGCAGGAGGTCTACCATGCTCTATTGTCACTTAACCCAGCTAAGAATAGTCCTGATGGCATTGCCCAGAAGCTTCTTCGTATCTCCGCTCCTGCCATTGCCCTCACCCTTACACACCTGCTAAATCTCTCACTCTCCTCAGGCACAGTCCCTTTGGCTTGGAAAATGGCCAAAGTCCTACCTCTCCACAAAGGCAGTGACTCTTTCTGCCCTGAGAACTACTGCCCCATTTCGCTCCTCCCCTTCCTTGTCAAATTCCAGGAGTCCCTAGTCAAGTTCTAGGGTTGCTGATTTCCTCACTGTCGCCAACATTCTCACTCTGGTCCAAACTGGTTTTAGAAGGAACCACTCTACTACTTCTTCCTTACTGCGGTTCACAGACTCCATCCTCTCTGGCATGGATCTGGGTCACATCACTGCTGCTGTCTTCATTGACCTGGCAAAGGCATTCAACTCAGTGTCCCACTCACTCCTGCTAAGTAAGCTGCACTCAGTTGGCCTAGCAGCACCAGCAGTGAACTGGTTCAGTTCTTACCTTATGAGCAGGAGTCAGTCAGTTCAGGTGGGCTCCACCCTGTCATCTCCCCTCCCAATCCTTGCTGGGGTCCCCCAAGGCTCCATCCTGGGTCCTGTCCAGCTCTCTCTCTCTCTCTCTCTCTCTCTCTTCATCAACGACCTCCCCTCAGTCTGTATGCACTCTCAAATCCACATGTATGCTGATGATACGGTCATCTACACTTCTGGTCCCACCCCTGATGTGGAGGCCCCTGTCCAGCATGATTTTAACAGCATACTAAATTGGTTCCAGGCAAACTGACTGAGGGCAAATACAAAGAAAACAGTCTCTGTGACCTTGGGATCCAGACAAAAGGCTCTCAACACTCTCGTTCCCCCCCCCCGTCTTCTCCACTCCAGTCAGTTCCCAGAAGTTGTCCCTGCCTTCAAATACCTCCTGGGTATGGCGTGACAACAAGCTTGATTTCTCATTCCATATAGACACTTTGCACCTAAAAACTCAGCCCAAAACTTGGAGTAATGTACTGCAACAAAGAATGCCTCTCTTCTTCCGTGCATCGTGAGCGGGTTGCTGAAACAATCTTGCCTGTGCTCGATTATGGAGACATAGAAACACAGAATTTGATGGCAGATAAGGACCGCGTGGCCCACCCAGTCTACCCATTTCCTACCTACTGGATAAGCTGCAGATCCTAGTTAACCAGCAGCCTACTTCTTCTCCCCCACCCCCCAGAATTGCCTTATGACTGTCCCATGCATGCTTGAATTCCACCACTGATTTTGACTCCACAACCTTCTCGGAAGGCCGTTCCATGCATCCACAACCCTCTCTTAGAAAAATACTTTAAATTACCTCTGAGCTGCCTCCTCTATCTTCAAATTGTGCCTCTTGTTCTTGTACACTTTTTTTGAAAGATGCTACCCTCTTGGACTTTGTTGATTCCCTTGAGGTACTTGAAAGTTTCTATCATGTCCCCCCTCTCCCTCCTTTCCTCGAGGCTATACATATTAAGCTCCTTAAGTCTCTGTTCATATGTCTTCCGGTGCAGACCCTGCAACATTTTAGTTGCCCTCCTGTGGACAGCTTTCATCCTATGTCTTTGCAGAGATTGGGTCTCCAGAACTGCACACAGTACTCCAGATGGGGTCTCACCAGCTGTCTGTACAGAGGGATAATAACTTCCTGTTTTCTACTGGTGATGCCTCTCCCTATGCATCCCAGTATCCCCCCAGCCCTCCTTGCTGCCCTCTCACATTGCTTACCCACCTTTAGGTCATCTGATATGACTACCCCCAGGTCCCTTTCCATTTTTGTTGTTGTTAGTTTCTCATCCCCCATTGTGTAATCTTCCCCTGGGTTTTTGTTTCCCAGGTGCATTACCTTGCACTTCTTAGCATTGAATCTAAGCTGCCATACATTTGACCATTCCTCTAACCTTGCCAAGTCCCTTCTCATCCTTTCCACCCCACCCTGTGCATCAACTCTGTGGCAGATCTTAGTATCATCTGCAAAGAGACATACTTTTCCTTCCAGTCCTTCAAGAATGTCGCTATTAAAGACATTGGAAGAGGACCGTCCTAATACTCGAATCCTCTGGTGCCCCACTAGTAACCCTCCTTTCTTCTGGAGTGGACTCCATTTACTATTACCTCTGTGTCCTATTCTTCAGCCAATTCTTTACCCAGGCCATCTCTTGGGACCCACTCCCAGGCTGGCTAACTTGTATATTAATCTTTTGTGTGGGACTGTGTCAAATGCCTTGCTAAAGTCTAGGTAGGCCATGTCCACAGCCCCTACCTGATCTACTACTTTGGTCACCCAGTCAAAGAAATCTATCAGATTTGTCTGGCATGACCTTCCGCTGTATCCATCCATGCCTAGGGTCCTGTGCCCCTCTGGCCTCTAGATACCGGGACAATTCTTTCCTTCAGTTCCACCACTTTCCCTATCACTGAGGTTAAACTAACAGGTCTGTAATTTCTTACTTCTGCCTTGCTCCCGCTTTTGTGAAGGGGAAATCACATCTGCCCTCCTCCAGTCCTCGGGTACCACCCCATCCTCCCATGATTTGTTAAAAAGGGTAGTCAGTGGTGTCACTAGTTCTACCCTTAGCTCTTTTAGAATTCTGGGATGAATCCCATCAGGCCCCATTGCTTTGTCCACCTTCAGTTTTAAGAGTTCTTCAGAACCCTTCCTTCTGTAAATGGGCTGGTATCAACTTCTGTATCCAGAGTGTTACTACTGTTTGTTTTATGTACCTCCCCTCTTCATTTGTAAATACTGAGCAAAAATATTTGTTTAGTATCTCTGCCTTTCACAGTCTCCCTCTGCCCACCCTCCCCCCTTTATTAAGCCTCACTATCCCTCCCTTGGTCTTCCTTTGCTCCTGATGTACCTATAAAGGTTTTATCCCCTTCTTAACTAGGTTGGCTATCTTTTCCTTGGTTTGGGCCTCTTGCTGTTCTGACTGCCTTCCCAGCCTCCTTTTGCTTTAACTGATACAGTTTCGGTCCTGCTCCTTCTGTGATTCCTTGTACTTCCTGAATGCTTTCTTTTCTCTTGAACCTTCACTGCCACTTCCTTTGAGAACCATAGTGGTTTCTTACATCATCTTGTTTTGTTTATTTGCTTCACACAAAGGCTCGTTACCTCTGTGATGGCAGTTTTATTATTCCCATTGTTCTTCCACCCCTCCTTCCTGCCCATTTGCTAGTGCATTCCTTAGGTACTCACCCATTTTGGCAAAGTCAGCCCTCCTAAAGTCCAGTTCATTTGCCTTTGTATGGCTTGACTCTATTGCTGTGTTTATTGTGAACCATACTGTTCGATGGTCGCTAGTTCCCAGATGGCTACCCACTTCTACATCTGTGATCCTCTCTCCATCTCCATCTCATATAGACATAGTCTGTGGCACTGCTCCCACTTCCTCCCTCCCCAAACTAGACACCCACCTAAATGCCTTTTGCTGTTTCACCACAAACTCCCCATTCTGCACTCACCATTGCTCCCTCTACTCCTCTCTATGTGTCCCTCCCCTCGCCCACTGTCATCAGGTTCACTCCCTAGCCTTTATAGCAAAATTCTGGTTCGGACTTCTCCCCTTCCATCCCCTGCTAGTCCCTCCTTCTACCCACTCTGCTCCAGGATGTCCCAATCTTTCTCTCTCCCCCAACCTCACTCTACATCCAGTCAGTCTGCTTTCTCCTTCCTTCTACTTCTACCCCTCCCTCTGGAACCAACTTCCATTTACTTTCTGACAGGCCACCTCACTCCCAGCACTCAACCGCCTGCTCAGACATGCTCCCAATGCTCCTTGCCACTGTCCCTAACGTCTGCCTTAATCCTAGACCTGACTTAACTGTGTTCAGGATTTTTATTTTTATGCTCATACAAATTTTAATATTCTAGTGTGTTTGTATAACTGCACCGTGTGTTCTGAAACTAGCTGTATTTTGTTGTACCTATTCTCATGTCATGTTTATACATTTGTATGTTTCCTTTTTACCCAGATGTCCTCTGGGTCACACTTGGAAATGAGCCCTGGCTCAGTGTGCCTTTTCTGGTAACCAAAGTTTAAATAAATAAACAAAATAAATAAATACTATGCCACAGGTGCATTCTTACTTACAGTAGTCAACAAATACATTTGACCCTTTAGTGATTCTGTCTACATGGTCTTTCAGATTGTGTAAATATGTAACTATTAACTCCCAACTCAGTAAATAACTTGTATAACTAGAAAGCAAACTTGTTCCAATATTAACCCTGTACCAGACCCCAAATTGGCATGTCTTTCCTCCTCTGCCTCCTTTTTCCATCTGTGCCACTCCTGCTACCTGACAGATAGCAAACAGTAGTAGGCAGTGCAGGGATCTGCCCTGCACAAAACTGCATTGGAGTCATTTTTTTTATACTCCCCATCTCCCCAGTCAGCCCTCCTTCCTGTCAGTCCTCCCAGCCTTGTCACCCTGGCTTCTCTCACGGCTTATGTTTTCTGTAGTCCCCCATGGTTTACCCTCCATAATAAGGTAGCGGGGAGTCCCTTGACCTGCCAGATCCAGATCCAGATTCCAGGAGGAGTCTGAGTTGTTGGATGTGGGCCTGCGCATAACGACGATCATCCTTGCAGTGGCCAGGGTGTTTTCCCATTTCCGTCCCCATGGGAGATGTTGCATGCAATAATGTCATAGCGTATGCGACAATTTCTGCCGTGTCTCCCCAACCTTTCAGCTCAAGATGCCTCTCCCGAGGCTTCCACCAGGGGCCAGTCAAGCTCTGGGCTCTCCCCCCGTCCACTGGAGGAGGAGAGCAGCCCTATGGATGCTCAATCTTATTCTTGCTGGCCGGCCTTCCAACACCCCAGGCTCACTTCGGAACCTGGGTCATCGGTGTCGTAAGTAGTAGCGCTACTGCTGCTTCAGTGGGCTGACTCCCTGCGTCAGAGTCTAAACAAAAAAAACCTCCTGCAGTGAGTGTGGTGTCTCGCTTGCAACTGCAAGTCACAGTCCCACTTTCCCCAAGCCTAAAACTATAGCACCTCTGTGATCCTCCCCTCTACCCACCTACAGTCTCTTCAGCCCCATCAACTCACTTATAGTGCACTTCGTAAGAGGGTGCTATTTCCCATCTTAGTTGACCGAAAGGGCTGGTGTGGTGAAGAGAGGTTCCCTTCGCCACTTGCAATTGTTTTCCCCTTCAGGTCTTTACTCAACAGAAGAGACTCCTCTGTGCCACCCCTTTGTAGCCTTGCTCCCCATGTAGGTGCCTCTCTCCTTCCATCCACAGTACACGTAGGAACCTTGGCACGTAGGCAATCCCTAAGTGCCATGTCCATGCCTGCGGACCCCTGTGCACATGTATGGGCCAGGATCGCACATCTCTTAAGCACTAGATGTCCCCATCGGTCACGTGGCTAACATGGAATGGTCTTGTAGTGTTGTGGGCATGGTCACACTTTGCGCCATTCACAAAAGTGATGGACCGGGGGGGGTTGCAAGCTAAGCATGCAGGGACCCTGCTGTAGTAGTTATACCCCCATTCAGGACTCCCACTGGCCACAGGAAATGCAGGACCCTCACTTCCATGCTGCCCCAGCCCTTCATTCAGGCAGGGAGGGCTGGGAGGCAGCCACTGAAGCTCTATCCCACAATTTTCAAAAACCGGCACCCACACCATCCCACAATCCCCTGAACTAACTGAAGGTTCAGATGAGACATCCCATCGGATGCCTGTCTGTGTCCTCCGCTCCACACTGATCCTTCCTCTGCTATCCTGAGCACTGGGGGAGAGCAGACCTGTGGAGAGGCAGCTGGCAATCATGAATGTTGGCAAATAGAGCCACACAGAGGTACGGGTGATCTAAGACCAGCAATAATAGCAAATAAACAAGTCTTGGCACACCAATATTCAGACAAAAAAACTTACCACACTTAAATAGTAATCAGAACTTTTTACTATGAAACATGATGGCAGCGAACATAAAGTGCAGACTAGTGCAGACACGGACAAACTTCTCACGCATGTTTCACCTTAACACAGGCTTTTTTCAAAGGTAATAGCCACCTAGTGTTGTATTGCTTCAATAGCACATTTTACTGATCATGTGACATTTCTTTTAAAAAGGCACTACTCATTCTAATATAAACAACGTTAAACACTTTCCATGTCCAAAACACCAAGTGACACATTTATAAGAAAACAGGTATGCAGATCATGTATGAGTGTATAGCAGACTACCTCATTTTTATTTTCACTTTTAGTTTTTAATTTTTCAATTAATTTTTCAATAAAATTTATACATGTACTCTATAAATGAAGTTTTTCTTACCACTTTGACAAAAAAACATGATCTACATATCAGAAGTTCATTTTAAATATAACTTTATTATTACTAAAATGCACACTGTACATCATTTTAATATCCTTCACCCAAAAACTAGAACACCTTCTGCAGGATTATGGTAGATATCTCACATTCCGTATTGAGAGTACTAAAATTGGGATGAGAGGAAAAATCCAGGGGAAGATAAATAACAGCAAGGGTAAAGTAAGGAATAATTTTTTTTTTTGGGGGGGGGGGACTATATATGCATATAAAGAAATCATATTATTATAATATATAATATATACTAATATATAAATAAATAAATATGGAGAGCTTTTAGTACTCTCAATATGGAATGTGCGATATCTACCATAATCCTGCAGGGGATGTCATGTGATCAGTAAAATGTGCTATTTAAGCAATACAACACTAGGTGGCTATTACCTTTGAAAAAGCCTGTGTTTAGGTGAAACGAGCGTGAGGAGTTTGTCCGTGTCTGCACTAGTCTGCATTTTATGTTCGCTGTCATTATGTTTCATAGTAAAAAAGTTCTGATAACTATTTAAGTGTGGTGAGTTTTTTTGTCCGAATATTGGTGTGCCAAATCATGAACGCTGGCCAGCCGCAACTGTCTGTTGGTGCAGAGCATCTCTTGTGCATAGAGATAAAGCATGCTGATAGAGCCCATTAGGCAGTCTGTATCCATGACTTTTAGTTTCAAGGTCTGCCCTGTGTACTTCTTCCTTTTTTTCCTTTTCTGTCCTCCCCCCCGTCCCTTCCCCCTCTTTTCAAAAAGGGAAAAGGAAAGAAAAAATAGTTACCCTTCCTCCCTGGGTCCCCCATTAGCCTGAAACAAGAGGATGTGGTGTGGGGAGCCAGTAGGGGGTATAGCCTGCGCTATGCCTCAGATGAACCTGACTAGTACAATCCCAAACTACTTTCTCCCTTGTCTTCCCCACCACCTCCCCATGTGGTCAGTGTCCCCCTCGTAACCATACCATTGTGCTGACCCGTCTTTCATTTTACGTATATACAATACACCTTAGATTGGATTAGTATAAAAGTCTTAACAGCTCATTGTAGTTTTCATTTTCACTCTTTGTCACTGTGCTTAACCCCATTCTCTTATCACTCCTCCCACCCGATTCAGTAGTGCACAGAGTTGAATTAATACTGGCATCCTGCAGCGGAGGGTGGTATTCCCTCGAGGAGTCTCAGTTCCAGGGCCATGCTGCCTCTGTTTAACAGTTTCTCCAATTATTTATGCCAATGGTACTCATTGACGCCTCTGCATGGGGGGATGCAAACCAACAAGACAACTGGCTAACTATTTAGATACAAAAGACAAAAGGAAAGGTCCAATGTCTCTTTTTTCAGTCTCCAGCTCGTACTTGGTGTGGATGTGGTCTGTATTGCCTCTATCCACTTATCCAACCACCTCAGTGCTCTTAACTGGGGTGCTCCCCTTCCTCTTGCATTGCTGTCTGGTAGGACTCTGTCATGTTGTTGTTAGCCTTGCATGTAGAGGTTGTGGAATTGCAAAAGTTCTGCTGCATGTGGTGAAGCGCCATCTTGGACCATGGACTGTTTCTTACCATCAGCCCTTCTGTCCCACCAGCTCCTGTCCACCCTCCTTTTGGAACCAGCCATTTCCTCTTTTCTGGCTCTTTCAACTTCTGAGATCTGAGCAGCCCTTCAGTGGTTATGCCCACTTCAGCCAAATATGATTTTGTATCAGTCGGTATCTCAAAAGTTTTGGGACCTGTATCTGAGAAAATGCAGAGTTTGGCCAGGTAATCCACTTTGGCTTTTAGGCCTTTTGCTTTGAATTCCTTGATAACTGGGAACAACTGTTTTCACCTCTTCCTGGTGAGTGGTGTGAAATTATGCTCAAAATATAGTCTTTTGTCCCAAGAATTTAACTTCTTCTGGTCCCAGGCTGTTTTTAGAATTGCTTTATTCACCTTGTAGTCTTAAAAGGCCACAATTGTGAACCTGGGTCAGGCTTTCGGGTCCACCAGTGGAGCCATTAACCCTCTATGAGCTCTTATTATATTTAGTTGAAAGTCCTTCTCCAGATTAAGTAAACATAGAAACGTAGAAGTTAACGGCAGATAAGGACCGCAAGGCCCATCTAGTCTGCCCATTTCTTTTTCTACCTTATAATGGTGCCATCGTCCTTTGCTGTCAGTGGCCTATCTATTCATACTCATCTGTATTGCTCCCTTATGCCTATCCCATGCCTGTTTGAAGCCCTGCACTGTATTCATAGCCACCACTTCCTGAGGTAGGCCATTCCATGTATTCACCACCCTTTCTGTGAAAAAGAACTTCCTCACATTACCCCTTAATCAGCCTCCCTCTAATCTCATGCTGTGTCTTCTTGTCCTGCTATTCTTCTTATATTGAAACATGTTAGACTCTTTCACCTTGTTAATGCCCTTAAGGTGTTTGAATGTTTTGATCATATCACCTCTCTCCCTCTTTTGCTCTAGAGTATACATATTGAGCTCCATTAATCTGTTCTGATATGTCTTCTGATGCAGTCCCTGCACCATTTTGGTTGCCCTTCTCTGGACTGCCTCAATTTGGTTAATGTCATTGTGAAGGTGTGGCCTCCAGTACTGCACGCAGTACTCCAGATGGGGCCTAACCAGTGTCTTGTAAAGAGGGATTATTACCTCCCTCTTACGACTTGTGATACCCCTACTAATACACGCTAACATCCCCCTAGCCTTACCTACTGCTTTAGAGGTCTTCTTGGATGATTTCAGGTCATCGGTAATGATGATGCCCAAGTCTCTTTCTTCCTTTGTGACTGCCAGCAACTCCCCTCCCAGCCTATAGGTGGCTTCAGGGTTTCTGTTCCCTATGTGCATGATCTTGCACTTCTTTGCATTAAATCCCAGTTGCCACTCTTCCGACCATTTTGCTAGTTTATCCAGATCTCTTCTCATTCTGCCCACCCCATCTGGATCATCTACTCTGTTGCAGATCTTGGTGTCATCTGCAAACAGACAAGCCTTACCCTCTAGTCCATCTGCAATGTCACTGATGAAGATATTGAAGAGGACTGGCCCCAGGACTAATCCCTGAGGTACCCCACTTGTGACTTGCATCACTTCTGACTGCATACCATTTACCACCAATCTGTTTTCTGCCCGTCAACCAGTTTGCCACCCAGTTGACCAACTTCTGACCCAGCCCAAGCCTACCCAGCTTGTTTATCAATCTTTTATGTGGAACAGTGTCGAAAACCTTGCTGAAGTCAAGGTAGGTGACATCAACTGCTCCCCCTTGGTCCACCACTCTGGTTACCCAGTCAAACAAATCTATGAGATTAGTTTGACAGGACCTTCCTTTTGTAAACCCATGATGTCTTGGATCCTGTGCCCCTATGGATTCCAAGTGTTGCACTATCCTTTCCTTAAGGAGTGCCTCCATAATCTTGCCCTCTACTGAAGTAAGACAGACTGGTCTGTAGTTCCCTGCCTCCTCCCTGCTACCACTCTTGTGGAGCAGGATCACATGAGCCCTTCTCCAGTCTTCTGGGACCTCTCCTGTGCTCAGAGACTCACTAAACAGTTCTGTTAATGGCTCTGCTAGTTCCACCCTTAGCTCCTATAGTACCCTGGGATGTACTTCATGGATGAGTCCATGAAGGTGGTCACAGTGCCTGTCTCCATTTTTTCAGGTATGCTGTGAATTCAAATATTCATCCGATGAGAGCGGTTGTCTAAGTTCTCAAGTTTTTGGTAAAGGAGCACCTCTTGGTCATGGAGCTAGAGAACAGCCCCATTATGCATATCCATTATACGCTAATGTTTAAGTTAAATATTGATAAAGATGATAAGGTACACATGTAGCACCAATCTTACACACAATATATACGGTTCCATAGGGATTCAATGTTAGGGACGAGATGCCTTGCTAAGATGACATCATCGTGTTGCACGTTCCTGGCAGCCTCATGCTCCTATCAGTGCAATGCTCTTCAAATGCTTCCTGATTGCGGTAAAATGAAAAAAAACTCACGGAAAATATATTAAACTCCTAATTTTAAGGTACCTGTTTATCTTATTCAGCACCTCTCCCTTTCTGCTATACTTCTATGGGAGGGTTTCACGAACAATGCATCCTATAATAGCAGTGTTTAGGTAGCTTTTAAGCAATTGCATGACCTGTGTGGGGTTTGTGTTTGTTTGTTTTCTGATTGTTTTGAAGTGCACTACCACTGGCCAACCAGGTGCAGTGTCACCACGCCTGCACTTTCATACAGATGGGCACCCAGTAAAGCAGCGGGAGCTCCCATTAAAGTTTAATGGTTTAAATTGGTACAAGTGGGAAGTGGATAGTGCCCACAGTACTGGTGGACTGGTAATACAAAAGGTTTTAAAGTATTTAGTCTGCCATTATACTGTCTTACCTGGTGGGTATTGGGCACTGATACTACATTTTTTTAAACTTTATGTTTATTAATTTTCTAATGATACAGATAATTAATATCAGCTTTCTCATACCGGGAATAGGATGGATACATAACAATGGCACATTGTTAGACAAATACAGAATCAATATACAACTCCAGGTATCCCATCTATTCTGGTGCAGTAGGAATGGGGGGAATCCTGTTAAAATAACCCAATGAAACAGTAAAGGCTCCAAGAAGTTGCTAACCTCTTCAGCAGCATTAGGTGTCTCTGTTAGGGAGAATAATTCAAAAGGGAAATCACACAATCAATAGATTGCTGTTTAAACATGTTACAATAACGAGGGAGAAGCAAAGGCAAACTCGGCCCCACAAAGACTGTCTTCCAATGAGTATGAAGTTCTGGTGCCTGCCTGTAACGGTGTGTGTCTCATACTTGCACTTTATTGCATCCAATGTACTCAGTTTTGTTCTATTTCCCGTACTATCTCAGCCAATGTCATTGTATTGTCTGTATTACCTATGTGCCACATTTATGGCCCAGGTCATGCCTGAAAACGATCCACTGGATCAGTGCACCTGCCCGGTAAACAAATAAATAAATAATGATGTAACTACTAAAGTATAATAGAGGAAAACTGCCATCTTGTGGATAAACAAATAGCAATAATCTGCCATTGAAACATTAAAAGAACCAGGAATACGCCCTGGGTCAAAACTGGCACCAGTCCACTAGCCAAATGCGGGTGGATTCTCTATTAGGCTAGTAACAGTTTCCTTTAACTAGCCCTGTGGGCTTGTACTGCAGAAGGCAACATTTCAGTAAGCACACCAGCTGGGCCAGTGGAAAAGTCTGTGGGGCTAGTAGGTTTTCTCAGTCACTAGCCCTGCTGGCTGGTGGCTGCAAAACTTTATTTCAACCCCTGATACAGCATGAGTCCATCAGGACTAGTCCCAGAGTTACTGCGCCCAATGTCTGAGGGAGGAAAGTCAGTGGAGCAAGAAAATGACGGACTGCCTGCCGCAGCTAGCCAGCTGTAATCCAGGGTAGTGGGTGAGAAACATACAGGCAACCTTGGCCCCAAATTGTCAGACCCCAGTATAAGCCATAAAGAACTAAATAGCCACTGTAAAGTAGAAAGAAATACTGTACTTTTAAGGCACAGATACTGAGCCAGTCATGGGAGAAAGTGTAGCAAAAATAAATGGAAACAAGTCAAGTGAGCTCATGACTCAGTCCTCCTCTGGTTCATGATAAGTAGTTTCAGTGGTATCCTGGTGGTTGACAAATTCCTTTTCCGCCTTTTCTGTCCATTGACCCGCATCCTGGGGATCGATGAACTGCCAGGTCTTTCCACCATAAATGATGCTTAAGCAAGCCAGGAGTAAAAATGAATGGATGATCCTCAAAGCTTGCAGTCTCTGTTGTACAGCATGGAATCCCTTTCACCGGGCTCTTGTTTGGTAGGAAAGATTGGGAAAGAGTTCAACATCTGCACCTTTAATTATTAATGGATGTTTTGCTCGAGCTGCTGACAGAAGAATATCCCAAATCTTGGATCCCAAAGTGCGCAGTAGAATGGTGCGGTGCTGACTGAGGACCGCAGGGTGAACCGTAGGATTCACCAGGTAAGCCTTTCTTAAGGAAGACCACTGAAATCCTTCAGGGACTGTAAGATGGTTCTGAGGTCAGTCTAGCAGATAAGGCAGTAAGTCTAGCCCCTCGACCCCTTCCGGAACTCCAACAATACACAGGTTCCCAGCTCTAATCTCATTTTCTAGGGCCTCTATTCGACCATGTAGCTGGCCATTTTCTTTGGTGAGCGAGGCCACAGCCGACATCATGGTACTAACCCGTTTTTCTGAGTCAGCTACAGATACTATTAATGTTCTGATGGCAGCATCTTGAGTCTCAAAGTTTTGAATTAAGTGTTCCATTTTTGAGTCCATGGCCCACATGGACTTGACCATAGGCTGCCATGATGGATTAGTGTTCAAGTGCTGGCTGCCAGCGTAATTACTGTCTGATGTCCCTGTGGCCTGGCTGGGTGCAGATGACAAAGACTTTGGTGGTCCCTGTTGTGGCACTTTCTGATGGCCCATGTCAGTTTAGGTGTCAGTCTGTTCAGGAAAGTCTTTAGAAGTCAAATATCATAGACAAAAAGGCAGGGTTTTTTTTTGCTCCTCCCTCGCTCCCCGGCCGACAACTCCTTCGGGTCACCTAGGAGCCCCACTGGCACTCCACTTTCACTGCCAACCACCCCACATGACAGCCCCCAGGTAACCTGATGTTTCCCTTCGTCGGAAGGGCCCCCCCCGAGGGGAAGGTGCAGGTGGGGCCGGCCAGCACTACTTACTTGGCCCAGGTGCTGCTGGGGTGGTCCGGGCTGTCCAGGGCTTCATAGTGGTGAGGGACCAGTAACCAACATCCAGTTGGCCAGGGAGCCATCTTCTGATTTTTCTTGGGACTGCAACATCCAGGATGTCAAGGTGAGAGCCAACGTCCATTGCGCTCCCCAAGCAGCAGGACCTAACGTGCTGTCATACCTCCAGCCTCCGCCAGAGGTTGGCAAACACCGGGCTGTGCACCCCCTTCCCCCAGGAGATAGTGATCCATCGTGGGATGCTCAAGCCATCTACTCCAGCCAGCCCTCCGACACCTGGGTCCATTCCTGAACCTGGGTCATCGGTGTCGAAAGCGGAAATCCAACCACTACACCACTGGACCAGCAAAAGGCAATTTTTAAACTTTGGCACCAGTTATGAGTTGTAATGTCTCCTCATGGAAGAGAGCACTCATAAAGTGCATCCAGCATGGAAGACAGCTTTCTAATGCCCCCCCTGATACTACATTTTTAAAGTGTTTTACAGGCTGAGTCTAGTCAGGCACCTAATTTCAGTTCTGCAACAACAGTTCATGAGTGTCTTCTCAAAAGAGTGTTGCTTTGAATTCCCCATCCCCTGTGAATATGCTCCAGTAAATATTTTATTGGTATCTTGCATTTTGTCTTGTGAGCATATTATTGGTGGTAAGTCACCAATTGCATTTTTGTTGAATTTAAAGTTGCACTGTGATCTTGCATGTGTAGGGGGACACTGTGGGGAGGTGGGGAGGTACTGCATCCCAGGTGGTTGTACCGCTCTGACACCAGGCCCCCTTAAACTTTATTCTGGATGGAGGCACCATGCAAAACTTACTGGACACAAACCCCTCAATCAGGAAAATCAGAACCTAGACCCCTCAACCTTGTTCAAGCCCACAAGGCAGGGTTAGTAACCACAACATCTATAGCGACCCAGTTACAACTTTGGAGGTACCACTTCAATCTCCTTTTTACCAGTCAGACCCTGCATGGAGTCAAGTGAAACCAAGAATAGTTTGGTCCCCCCCAACTCCAAAAATAGTACCAGATGCCATGGCATGTGAAAGGTTGATCAGTTGGTGTGCAGATGAGGAGTTGGATCCTCTGAGAGCCATATTTCTCCTTTGAGCCCCAGTAGGGCTGATATCAGCAGAACTGAAGAAGTCCTGTTTAAGTATAGTTATTAAAAAAAAAAAAAGGAGTCCTGTTTAGAGTGAAGTGTCTTGGCAAAGTGGCTGTACAAGGATGTTTCCTGGATAGCAACACCCAGAGTTACGGTATTGGTAGAGTACCACAATATCATGAATGCCACGGATATGCCCAATCGACTGATCCCAGATAAAGACAGTGCCAAGTGGATGATAGTGATGCATGCCAGTGTGACCACACCAAAGCTAGAAGTCCAACCCATGACCGAAAGTTTTGAAGAAATTTTTCACAAGTGGCTATAAGCTGATAGGAAGTCACTCATTAAAGTCTGGGTGCTGTTTGGTGACCAAGGGGGTATACCAATTCAAGACATAGGAGCAAGACCTGTCAATGTGCCGCCCTGATCTGATTAGACTGAAAATCTTTTCCAGTGCAAAACCCGCTCCTGTTAGAGATGATGACCTAGAAACATGGATGGACTATGCTGCTCCATTGATCCAAGATTGGCAATGCCCAGAAACCGAGAAGGGAAAACAACTTGGGGAACTATTCATTCTTTGAGGTTTTCAGATCCAGAAGCTCCAGCCCAAGAGTATCTGACAGCCTCGGAGAATGCCTTCAGAAGCACAGACTACAGTGAGGATTTCTTGTTGAAGTTCAAGATGACAAAACAATGGAAAGGAGAACTATTGTCCACCTTTTTGAACCACCTAGAGAGAGCAGTGCAAAGAATATTTTGGAAGGGGGGCATGGCATCCCAGGACTTGAACCAGATGAGACTGCAACATGTGCTCAAGGCTACCTGCCATTCCCCATTGTTGATTCTCAAGTTATGACTGGCTGAGAGGAAGGGAAAACCATCTACAAGTGTGATAAAGGTGGACAGAAGAAGAAAGAACATCGGTCACAGGAAGATCTGCGGAGAGTCACCACTAAACTGCCCAAAAGAATCCAGAAGCAAGGAAACCTTCCCAGGGCCCAGTAAGGGAACACATTGGAGTCTCATCTGCATGATGCTCCAAACCTTCTGTGAAACCCTCAGTAACCAAATCCAGAGTCTAGCCACAATAAGAGACTTTATCAGAGCTCCTTGACAAGTTAGTTGGCCCTTCAACTAACACAAACATAACCATCAAGAATGTCAGTCCAAGCTGTCCTCAAAAGTGGCTCACAAGTCACCATCATCTTTGAGGACTGGTACAACAAACATCTAGCTAAGTATAGTAAGCTACAGCTATTGGAAGGCCTGAATGTGTGGGCCCTTAGAGACAAGTCCTACCCCTATCTTGGTTACTTGAAAGTCTGGATTGCTTTTCCATCAACAGTAGCTGGAGTTGGTGAGGCCTTTGAAATGTTGCCATTGTTCTGCCCACAGTCAGGAATGTTCAACAGTGTGCCCATCCTCACTGGAACAAATGTACACGTGTTTGGACATCTAGCCCAACTTTGTTAGGAGTGAAAGACACAATAGAATGGAAGAGCACTGTGAGTGCACAGACTGGTGAAGGGCTATCAGAAGCAAATGCAGAAGAATCTAAAGGACTGAGAAGAACCTGTTGGCATCGTCTGGTGTCAAGAGTCTGATGAGCTTGTCTTACCCCTAATGCAGAGTGTAGCATCACTGAAGTGATGAGATTGAAACAAGATGTGAACAACCAGATCCTGGTGATAGATGCCCCTGAAAAGCATGCATTGCCAGAAGGACTGCTGATCAAGCTGAGTGTGCTGCCTGTGACAGCGCATGCTTACGTGAAGAGACTCACTGTCTGGGTGAAGAGTGTGACTGATCAAGACATCACAGTAAGAAAAGGTTGAACATTGGCCCGGGTGTAGTGTGCAGACACAGCTGCACAGCCTCAACCCAACCTGGACAATGAATATGCTGGAATCGACCCTAAGTTCTTTGACTTTGGAGAGTCCACACTGCTTGAAAAATAGACAACAAGAGTGATTCAGTTGGCAAAATGGACATGAGTCTTCTACTTTCATGCATGGGATGTCAGATGCATCACTGGAGAGGAACACCATGTCAGACTACATGATGATCACCCTTTTCGAAAACAATCCCATCGCCTTGCCCCAGCAGACATTGATGATGTGAGAAGACATCTTCAGGAATTGCTTGTGGCAGGAATCGTCCAAAAATCAAGAAGCCCCTTATGCCTCTTCCATCATAAATGTGCACAAGAAAAATGGTACAGTTCACATGTGTGTCAACTACAGAACTCTGAATGAGAAAACCATCCCAGTTCATTAACAATGTTGAGGATTCAGGACACTTTAGACTGTCTGAATGGAAGCAAATGGTTTTCAGTTCTGGATTTGAGAAGTGGGTACTACCAGATCCTGATGGCTCCTGAGGAGAGAGAGAGAGAGAAGACTGCTTTCATATGTCCACTTGGCTTCTACAACTTCCTTCTTATGCCCCAAGGCATATCTGGCATCCCAGCAACATTCCAATGCCTAATGAAATATGCTGTCGGAGACGTGAACCTCCTACAGTGCTTGGTCTAGCTTGACAATGTCGTTGTGTTTGGAAATACCCTTAAAGAGCATGAGTCTCATCTTGTAAAGGTGCTGGATCAACCAGAAGAGTTCAGGTTCAAACTCTCTATCGACAAATGCCAATTTTTCTAGAGTTCCGTCAAATATGTCTGCTATATTGTGTCAGCCAAAGAATTCTTAAGTTTAAACTGAATTAGTTAGTCAGCCCCTTTTACTTCAAAGCTCTACTTGGACAATTTTGTGTTGATAAATGTGAATGCTACTAAATTACCATATTTTCTTTTTTACTGCATGATAAATACTGCATCGATAGTAGCTCTTCGAAGATATCAAGTTCTGCTGCAAATCCTATGTATTTACATTACTATTGTTTCTAGTCTTTGTTCTTAGTTTATATCTGTTGGCCTGTGTTTGTAAATTGATTTTTAAACTACTGTATTATATGAACTACCTCTCTGCATTCTGTCATTGTTACCTGTCCTAACCAGGACCTCCTTGTAACTAAGCATTGCTCAATGGAGCTTTTTTCCCTGATAAAATAAATAAATACAGAATTCAAACAGATCCAAGCAAAGTTGAAGCCTTGACCACCTGGTCAAAGCCGAAGAAACTGAAAGATTTACAGCATTTTCTAGGCTTCTGTGGGTATTACACATGCATCATAAAGACTATACCCAAGTGGTGAGGCCATTGCTGAATCTAACACAAGTGTAAAGTGGGTCTTTTTCTGTATGCACACCCTGGTACCTCCTTACACACTGACTTGCCTTGGGGTTGGCCTGAGTTCTTTTGGGTGCAGTATACAATTAGGATACCAGGAACAGGTTTTGGTGCCTCCACCTAGGGCAGGGGTATATACAGGCTATCCAAGGTGGCCCTAAGCTCCCCTCAGGCACAACTATTATTTTCCCTCCCACACGCAATTACTTTTCCCCATGCAGGAGTACAATAATACACACAAAGCAATAACCAGGAATACCAATTGTAACATAAACTAATCCCCGGATTTATTGTAGGGGTTGAAGGGAAAGCAAAACACAGAACAAACAATTTTGGTTTCAACAGTTTTCCCCACATAGTCCTCGTACCACCCCAACGGGTACACCTGGTTTTCCTCCACAGCCATAAAAGTTCTTACTGGTCTGTTGCGGTGGGTACCTCACTGGGTTGCTGATGGCCAACCAGATGACAAAAGGTTACAGGCAGTTTGGGATACGGTGGAAACAAAAGTCTTTTGAACTTAAAATAGCAGAACTTGATAAGGGGCCCCAAAATTACATAGATACATAGATACATAGACAGTGTCGGCAGATAAGGGCCTATGGCCCACCCAGTCTGCCCATTTGAGCTTGTAAGTTCAGTTTGTTTTCCTAGAAGTCTGTTGCCCCTTACCCCTGACCTCCAGAATTCCTTTATGTCTATCCCATGCATTCTTAAATCCTTGATTGTTTCAGCCCCCACCACTTCCTCTGGCAGGGTGTTCCACTTGATTCACCACCCGTTCTGTGAAAATTCTTTCTCATGTTTCCTCTGAATGCGTCCTCCTCCAACTTCATCCCATGCCCTCTAGTCCTGGAACATCTTTTTCGCTAAAAATAGTGTTTTCCTGCACCTGTTCCTCTCTATAAGATACTTGTATGTCTCTATCATATCCCCTCTCTCCCTCCTCTCCTCCAGGGAGTACATGTTCAGTTCCTTCAACCTGTCTTCATAGGACTTGTGATGCAATCCATGCACCGTCTTTGTTGCCCTCCTCTGAACCTTCTCTACCCTGTCTATGTCCTTACGTAGGTATGGTCTCCAGAAGTGTACACTGTACTCCAGGTGGGGCCTCACTAGTGTCTTGTATAGCGGAATTATGACCTCCCTTTTCCTGCTGGTGATGCCCCTGCCTATACATCCCAGCATCCTATATGCTTTACCTGCTGCCTTGTCACACTGTTTCCCTACCTTGAGGTCATCAGAGATGATAATCCCAAGATCCCTTTCCTGCTTTGTGCATGGTATATCCTCACCCCCCAACTGATATATTGTGCCAGGGTTTTTGTGCCCCGTATGCATTATCTTGCACTTCTTTGCATTGAATTTCAACTGCCAAACCCCTGACCATTCTTCAAGATTCTGCAGGTCGCTTCTCATTCTTTCTACACCCTCTGGTGTGTCTATTCTGTTACAGAGCTTTGTGTCATCAGCAAACAGTGAAATTCTGCCTTCTAGGTCCTGCGCAATGTCACTGATGAAGATGTTGAATAGGACCGGTCCCAGCACTGATCCCTGTGGTACCCCACTGGTCACTCTTCCCTCAGTGGAGTGACAGCCATTTACCACCACCCTCTGTGTCCAGCCACCCAGCCAGTTACCTACCCACCACACTACTGTCCTGCCCACACCCATATTCCCCCAGTTTGTATAATAGTCTTCTATGTGGCACAGTGTCAAAGGCCTTGCTGAAGTCCCAAAAAGGTAAACAAATATTTTTAGTAATCTTCTGCCTGGGCTGCCTGCAAATTGACAGTGTCCTGCCCAGGACTCCCCCCCCCCCATTTTGATATCTAGCTAACTAACTTTGGAAAGAACTCTTCGAGTTGCAGCCCAGAGGTACTCACAGTTTGCTGACCGTCTTTGGGGGTGCTGAGGTATGATAAGGCTTGGCACTACCGCTCTGAATGCAGCAGATAAACTCTCAGGGAACAACAACTGCAGGCTGGAAATTCTAGGCAGGTACTGAATTCCTGAATTCATCACCTGTGACAAACCTTTCTTGTCTCTGCCCGTCAGGCCTTTCTTGTCTTCGCCTATCATAGGCCTTTTCGTTATCACTGCTGCTTGGGCATTTCATTGTTATCACAAGTGGACCACCCAGGCTGGTGATCACCTAGAACACCAAGGGCCTACAGCTTCCACTGGAGCTGAAGTGCAGACAGGCTTCTTTACAGTCTCTGCCAAGCCCAAAACAACTTTTCTGGCCAGCTGGGAGACAGTTCAAACAGTTCAGCAGTCCCAGCAACTTTCACAGTGAGAAAACAGTTCAAACAGTTTACAACTTAACAATTGTGGCATAGCAGTTCAGGTAAATCCCACTGGGAAAACCCAATGAACATTCCAGTTCAAATTCCCTCAGGGAGGCTGGGCTAGTAGGCATTCTGCCTAAAGGGTTTTCAGGGCTCAGAGGGGCCGATCTGCACACAGGCTAGCCTTCTGGCTCGCGCAGCACTCCTTCAGCAGTCTCCTCCTCTCCAATCTCGACTGGACTCCTCCCAGATTCCAGGGCTCAGCTTCTTCTATCACAGCCCATAGCTTACTCTTTAATTGGCTGTTGCGTTTCTGGGCTTTCTCTGGTGCCCTCTGATTCCTTTCCAGCAGCCGTTATGGTTGGGAAGCTTATGGGGCCACCATTACTGTTTACTTTTAGCTGCCCTTCAATTGCAGCCAACTGTTTTAATTTTAGGCCCTTTCAAGAGCTGTTGTCCATTTATCCTGGCTCTGCTTTCCCTAATGGGGCCAAGAACCATTTTATTTGTTTGCTGGCTCCCAAAATAATAGGCTCATGTTTCATGTCTTTTTTCCCCCGCTACTTTTTTTATTTATTGAAATGTTTCACCAGGAAGGCACGCTGAGCAACAAGTCACTCATCTCTCAGTGCGACCTGGGGGGAAGGGGTACAATAGGTATGAGACATTAAACATTCAAGTTACAAGATCAACATTAGCATTCAGTTGTAAGGCAGGTGTTACAAACAGTGTTACAACAGTGTTGGGCATAATATGTAGAAAGAGTGGACAATAATAAGTGCCGGGTTAATAAGTAAACAAGTGCTTACGTGAAAGAAAAGGGGCAAAGGGGAGGAAGGGGTGAGGTGGGGGGAGAGGGAAGAGTCATGTCCCTGGAGACCCCCTCAGGATGTGAGGAACCCTGCAAGGGGACTGGGGACCACAGAAAATGGAATAAGGCAGTATTCCAGAGAGACCCCTTTAGGATGGTGGGGGAAGGGAGTACATGAGAGATACAAGCCCCTTGGGGAGTAGGAGAGGGAACCATGGAGAGCATTCAGGGCCCTTTATATTCTGTGAGAGATCAAGGGAGGCCAGTAAGGGGGAATAATTTTGGGGAAGGGGAGGAGAGCTAGAAATTTGGGGGCGTGGATGTGCATAGGGTAAAATGAAGGTGATGGTAGTGGGGTAGGGTTTGTCCAGGGCTTAGAGGAGGGAATTAGGGAGGGATATATCAGGAGCAGCTAGGTGCAGGGTAATTATTGATGGCAGAGCTGGTGGAGTAGGTGGAGGATGAGTGCTGGATTTTAGGGGGGAAGGAATTATAAATTTATGGGAGGCAGTGAGAGTAACCAGATTGCCCGATTTGGGTGGATCTACGGGGACAACCAAGTTACGGGAGTCGGTTGACCTAAGGGAATGGGAGGGTGGGGGTTGTTATAAAGGAGGAGGTGAGGTAGAAAGGAAGTTCACCCAAACAGTGCTTGGAGGTGAATTTAGCACAGTGGGAGAGTCATCTATTTGTAAGAGAGGGGAAGGATAGGGCACGATAAAGATCACAGTGGTGGGTGCAGGAGGGGCATCCAGGGCAAAGCAGCAGAAGGAACTGAAGAGGGTGTCCAGTCTGGCCAGGGAGGACTTACTGACAGCACTGTAGACTATGTCACAGTAGTCGAAAATGGGCAGTATCATCTTCTGAACAAGTTCACGCCTAGTCATAGGAGGGATGCAACTACAGTTCCTGAACAGGGCATCAAGACTGGGGCACAGTTTTTCTGGATGGTGTCAATATGCTCAGAGAAGTTTAGGTGTTGGTCCAACCAAACATCTGAGTACCTGAAGGAGGATGTGTCCTCAAGTAAAGTCCCATCAAGGGTGTGGAAAGTGGGTAGGGAGGGAAGCCTAGAGAGTCTCTGCCTTGTGTCAGAGGTCATGGAGACAGTCTTCTTGGCACTGAGGAAAAGTTGAGGGTTAGCAAAAAAGAGCTGAACCTTGTCGAAAACTTGCTTTAAGCTGGTTGTAACCTCATCAGGACAGGAGCCAGATGCATACAGGACTGTATCATCAGTATACATATGTATAGCGGAGGATGGAGAGAAAACAAAGGAAAGGTTGTTTAAGAAGATGGAGAATAGGAGGGGCCCTAATACAGAGCTCTAGGAGTCTCCAGTGCTAATCGGGAGGGAGGGGGGAAGTAGCATCCAAGATTTATAACTGATTGGGTTCTGCCAATAAGGTAGACCTTGAACCAGTTTGTGGCAGAGGAAGGTAGGCCAGCTGCCGGGAGTGAGTTGAGGAAAAGGGAGTGAGAGATGGTGTCGAAGGCCTTAGCCAGGTAAATACCAATGGAGCCATGGAGCCATGGCTCCTTTAAGAGTTTTAAATGGCGCATGGTGGCCATTATTGTTTACATTCCTTGATCTGCCACTTCGTGGCTTCTCCACAGACCGAGCAAACATCCCAACAGTGCCTCAAGATGCAAAACAGCCCAATCGGACCTCGGGCCCCTTCTGCTGTGAGACAGAGGAACATAAGATTTTGGTGACCACAACCACGGAGACTAATGGGGGAGCCCTTCCTGAATCCCGCCAGGGGCTCCTGAACAAGTCTGCCGGTCCTGCTTTCAGCTGCACCAGGGACCAGAGGCAGAACCACGACACAGCGGTGTTGTAGCCCATAAGGTAAGCCCCACACGGGGTTGGGGGCCTTACACAAGGTTACCCACCAACAAACAAAGGACAAAAAGTATCCTGCAGTTACAGATCCAACCAAAACGTATTTCAAGCCAAGTGCCCATTCAGCCAGAGTTGGGCTGTCCAGTGTGACAAGTCCTTCAAAGAAATCATCTACCATCTGACAACTGCACCAGTACTAGCATATGCTGACCCAGCAAAGCCCTATGTTCTACATACATATACAAACCTCTGTGAACTTGGAAATGTACTGTTATCCTGAAGAACAGAGGCCAGTTACCCCTTTGCCAATAGAAGCTTGAACATTGCTAATAGGAACCACCCTGTCCATAAGCTGGAGTTCCTTGCACTCAAATGGGTCATTATTGACCAGTTTCAGGAACACTTGTATGGGGCACACATCACTGTCAAACCAGATAACAGCCTATTGAAATATGTAAAACAACTGTAAAATTAGATGCTGCTGAACACAGATGGTTATCCACGTTGTCAACCTATAACTATTGAGAAGAGTACAGACCTTTCTTGAATCACATGGATGCTGATGTCCTGTCAAGATGACCAAATGCATCATCCACAGACAACCAAATGTGGGTACATATCCCAGAACAAACTGTCAAAGCACTCTTCAAAAAGTCTGAAACGTGAACTTCAGTCAACTGCAAATGCTCATTGTCTCATCCACAATCTTGGAGCCCTGGCAACTGTCTTCCAAAGGCCTACTGCCATCATGCTACAATAGATCTGACCACTGTCCCACAGTTAACTCCCCAATATTTACAAAGAGTGCAAAGAATGGACTTTAGCTGGAAAGACATTGTTGTCACCCTGATGAAAGGGGTGATGCCACACAAGTTTGTACCAATGATCCCTATACAAAACTACTACTGCAGGAGTGACCCAAGGTAAAAATCAAAGACAGCTTGCTGTACTGAGAAATTCAAGGATCAAAAGGTTTCCCAAAACTCCAATTAGTTTTACACTCACAGTTTAAAAGAGTTGTGCTTCGTGCCCTGCATGATGACATGGGACACCTTGGAAGTGAACAAACTTTGGACCTTGCTCATACTCACTTTTATTGGCCACATATGGGGAGTGACATGGAGCAACACTGCAAAAAGTGCAACAGATGTGTATGATTCAAAACTTTGCCACAGAGGACAACCCCTCTAATAAACATAGTTACGAGTGCATCCATGGAACTGGTATGCATTGACTTTCTCAGCCTAGAACCAACTCTAGGAACATTGCACACATCCTACTAGTAAGAGATAATTTCTCAAGGTATGTCCAAGCCTAGTCAACAAAGGACCAAAATGCAACTGTCGCAAAAGTCCTAGTAGAAAAGTTCTTTGCACATTATAAAGCCCCACAGCTGATCCATTCAGACCAAGGTCAAGATTTCGAAAGCTGCCTAGTAAAGGAAGTGCTGACCCTCTGGGGAATAACAAAGTAACAAAATCTCGAACTACTCCGTATCACTCTCCAGGTGATCCTCAGCCTGAATGCTTTAACTGAACTCTCTATGTATGTTGGACCCAAAGGAAAGAGCAAGTGGAGTCGGCAAGTCAGTGCACTAGTCTATGCTTACAACTGCACTGAAAATGATGCCACCAAATTTTCTCCATATTCCCTGATGTTTGGCAGGGAAGTCTGACTTCCTGTAGATTTGTGTTTCGGTGTCTCTGCTGATGCAACTAGGCCAGAGAATTACCTACAGCAGGTATGAAGATTGAAATACCAGTTAAGTGCCGCATACAAGTTGGCCTTGGATGCTGCAGCAAGTGTAATAAAGCCAATAAAGATAGGTACAACAAGAGGGTGAAGGCACTTGAACTGCTGCCAAGGGACCATGTCCTTTTAAGGAATTTGGGATTGCCTGAAAAGCACACAGTTGCTGACTGCTGAGGCAGTACCTCATATGCTGTGATGGAAAAGGCATGAGATATGCCTGTGTACAAGATTCATCCTGAATGAGAGTCAAATATATACCGGACAAGGCACCAAAACCATTTGTTGCCTGTTGGATAGGTGGTCACCATTAATGTAGTGGACTCTGTAGAATCTCCAACCCCCCCACAACTATTTGATCTGCTACATGCAGAAAAAATGTAAAGCAAAAGACAAGGCAATCAGAAATTGTTTCGTCCACAATGGGAGGGCTTTAAAGCCCGAGGTTAGATGGATGGAACAACAACGTCACTCCCCCATCGGGCTTAAAAGGTCACGCGTCCTGGAGCCCATTCAGGATTCATTTTTTGTTGTGGCCAGAGGCACCACCACTCCTGCCTTTGTTTCTCTCACCTTGTTGTGTGCTTTGCAGAGCCTCCAGCCATTGGCTCACTAATTTTCTTTGCTCCTCCAGCTGCTTGTTTCTCCTGTTGCCACTGACTCTGTGGCTGTTCTCCTCCACACTAGCCTGTTCTGTCCTTACATCGCTGCCTTTCTGCCTCTGTCTGACACTTGTAGCGGCGGTGTTTTGTATTCTCCGTGTCTGTTCTTCTCCCCGGGCATTTGCACCTGCATTGTCCCTTTTCCTGGTTCTTCTTTCCTCCTCCTCCATCAGCACTTTCGACCACTCTGCTCCTGTCTGGGCTCACGCTACTACATTTTGGCTGCCTAGGATATTTCTGCCTGTTTTGATTTATGTCTCACCCTTAACTTCCAGATTTGCTTTTGTTGCAGCCTTCTGGCTGTGTGCCTCGGTGCATTCCTCTTCTGCTCCTGCTCTGGTGGAGCACATCTGTATATGGCTGGCACATTATTAGGTTTCGAGCTCGGCAGCTCCTCATAGTTCTTTCTTTGTGCTCCATTGCTGCCTGTTCTGGTTGGTGCTCCAGAGTAGTTTTCTGGCTGTCAGAATTTTAAATTGGAGCTTGGGAGCTCCATGAAGTTTTATTATTGTGCTCTGCAGCTCCAAGGCATTTTACATGGAAGTTTTAAAAATTGTGCTCTCAGCATTCTGGTTTCAGTTGAGCAAACAGCATTGCCTTTCTGGCTGTGGGTTCTGAAGTTTTCATTTTCGGGCTTTCCAGTTGCTTACTCGGGTTCCATGCCTTTCATTGTAATCTCATGCCTGTATTTTGCTCTTTGTGCCCATTTTTGTTGGTTCACAGGGTGTTTGCTGGTGCATTTGACTGTCTTTCTGTTCAGTGTAGTTATTTTCTTTGAATTTTGCTTGTTCATGATTTGATTGTCCTTGAACCTGCATTTTCTGCTGCTATACCTTGCCTCGACCTGCTCATCCAATTCAATCCCTGCTGTCCTCCATCCTTTCCTACCTCGCTTTCCAGAACCTGCCTTCATGGTGCCGATCTATCATCGTACTTCATCCATTCCTCGTTGCCTTCCTTAGCTGCATTCAATATTTCTTTGTGGGCATAACTATCATTACTCATATGCCCGCCTCATCAATCAACAGCCCTCACGCATTCCAGCTATCATGGATCATATATCACCTTATCTGACTCACCCCAATGCAGTTCTCATCCCATACCGGCTGGGTCCTCTGCTACCCTATTGGCATCCCTACTGTCCTTTGTCCTTTCATACCTCACTTTCAAGTACCTGCCTTCGTGGCATCAATCCCTCATCATACCTCATCCGTTCATGTTACTTTCCTCCGCCTAGCGCTTATTCTTGTCCTGGATTCTTTCCACTCATGGCTTCTCTCCTCATCATCCATCATCCGATTTGACTCCCCTTGATCGCCGTCCTGAGCTTACCCTCTGGTTCACATACCCTCTGGTTTCTGATTCACCTTCTTGGCCTCTGAGTATGCCTCCTTTCCAAGAGCATTGTTAGTATCGCTCCATAGTGCATGATACCTTAGTCCCAGTTCTTTTCAAGTTCAGTTCCATCTCCTCTTCTTCCCATTCCATTCTGGCTCTTCATGATTCACTCCTCTCGTGACCTGTTATCGATATTTCTTTTGGGTGTACCTACCATAACTCCTATGCCACCTATCAACTGTGGTCATCCTGCCGCATGTATTGAGTTCATAACTCCAGTCATATCGAGTTCATAAATCCAGTCATCCTTCACTCAGCATTACCTCAAGGTTTGTCTATTACATCGCTTACTTGAACATTCCTATCATTGAATTCCATACTACCTCATCGACTATAACCTCAGGGTCTAACTGCATTGGCTGTTATGCTACCTCATTAACCTGCTGCCCTCTTGCAGTGATCACCATCAGTATTCATCGTTGCCTCATGTCCCTTTGATCTGTGCGCAGTTTCATGTTTCCTCTTCGATCTGTGCTTTCTTTTGGGAATTTTCCCTATTCCATTGTCATCCTCCCTACTCATGTCTCTTTTGTTACCAAACCCTTCTTTTTAATGACATACACCCTCAAATCAAATGTCGTCAGCCTGGAGGGAAGGGCAACCTAGGCTTTGGATCCCCAGAGCTTTCCTCTTCAAGGGTTTTTTTTCCTCTCCTCTGTGCCAATGGTCATAATATTAGTTAGAGTTAGTGCTTTCTTAGGTTAGTTAGTTAGGTTCCGCTGTTGGACGGAGGCAGATGGTGGCTCCAGGTTTCCCCTCTCTCATTAGGAAGTCAGCCCTTATCATCTTCTCAGAATTCATTCATTCATCATCATCGCCTCTTCGATGCTTGACACCTTTAGGTATTCATTTTGTGCTTCTTCCTAACCTGCCTTTAGCCAATGTAATCATTCCCACGGCAACGGTATAGGGGGAACCCTACTCTAGGGTTCCTTGCATCATACCCCTACAGGGTGCATGTCCCACGGATAGAGAGGCGGAAAACCACAAAGCAAATCAAGTTACACAAGCATAATCTCATATCATCTCATCAGGTTGCATAAGCACATTGAATGGGAGGGCTTTAAAGCTCGAGGTTTGATGGGTGGAGCAACAACATCACTGCCCCATCAGGCTTAAAAGGTCACGCATCCTTGAGCCCATTCAGGATTCGTTTTTCGTTGCCCACCATCTACCCCTCCTCCTCCAGTGGCTCATCTCTTTTACCTGTGGGCTTCTTCCTAACCTACCTTTAGCCGACGCAATCATTCCCGCGACACCTGTAAGGGGGGAACCCTCCTCGAGGGTTCCTTGCGTTGTACCCCTACAGGGTGGTATATCCCATGGATAGAGAGGCAGAAAGCCACAAAGCAAATCAAGTTACACAAGCATAATCTCATAATCTCATCAGGTCGCATAAGCACATTGAACTGATGCTCAAGTAGATCAGTATGACTCAGACTCTGAATCAGAAGGAGGGGTATACTACCATAAAAGGGATCTCGCCAACTGTTCAGAGGATCAAATGGAACAACAAACAATGTGTCAAATGTGCCTCTTGCAGAGCCCATACCAACAATCGTGGGCTCTGAGCTGACACCAGATGTATCCTTGTATGACAGGCCCATATCTGAAGAAATGCCAGAGGATGAAAGTGGAGGACCTGTAGAAACAACAGAAACAGTAGAAACTACAGAAGAAGTAGCCAAACCT
Organism: Neoceratodus forsteri; assembly: GCA_016271365.2. NCBI lineage: Eukaryota > Metazoa > Chordata > Ceratodontiformes > Ceratodontidae > Neoceratodus > Neoceratodus forsteri. The sequence goes on from CM057459.1 coordinate 733,108,044, forward strand.
ATTTTGACTACGATGCTTCATTGCTGATCAATAAAACGGGAAGGATCGCTGGCGCGTTGGTGCAGTGGTAGCACTACAGCTCTCAACACCGGCGACCCATGTTCAGGAACGAGTGCAGGGTGTCGAGGGCCAGCCAAGAGGAGGAGGATCAAGTCACCAAGAGAATGCTCTCCTCCTCTGGGGAGGAAGGGTTGCTAGCTCTGCTGCTCCACTGCCACTTGTGTGAGCACAGGTGGTAGTGCAGTCAGAGAGGCATAGTGGGAGGGAAGGACACAGGCTGTACTGTGCACTATGCATAGTTGTGTGCATGCACATGTGCACCCCTGCTGCCTGTGTCCAGAGGGAGGGGAACCAGAAAAAGGAAAAATGCACCAGCCAGACAGGATAAGAACTGGCCTTTCACAGGCCCCACACTGGTGACATGGCACTCCTCCAATCTGGGACCTGGTCTGTGCGGTGAGAGGCTCAGCCCAAAGCCCCCAGCCAGGGATGGGCAAGACAAGTGGAGGATGCAGTATACAGTAAGTCCATGAGAAGCCTGGTGACAGGGCTGGGGGATTCGGTGCAAAGGAGGGCCTGGCTGGAGAGGGGGGAAAAATAAAACAGGAAGGATCCACCCGGAATCTGAGAAAGAAATGATTGTTCCATGCCATCATTCTGAAAGAGCTGACAAACCTTTGCAGAAATTAACTTATGACTCACCAGGTTCCTACACCAGCTTGCCAATGCATGTAGTACACAGAGGTATCCCTGTCACACCCAGATTATTGCCTCAAATTGTCTTTTGCAAAGCCCAGACCATATCACCCAGAGTGGGAGGTACAGTAAAGGTTAAAAAGAGAGGTTGAATAATGTTGATATTGTAAAGATCAATGTTACTGTATTGCTCAAAGTTATGGAATTTCCGATTTCTGGTTATGCCTCCTGGCATGGCGGACTGACTCCCTGAGAGCTCTCCCTAGGCTTACTCTTAATCTAGCACCATCTGCATGTCGAAGCTGGCCAAACAATCAAAAAAGCAGCGTCTGGACATCATCATGGCCAACACTCACACCTGTCTTAAGGAATTTGCAGCGCAATCAGTATTAAAAGAGGCTTCGTCCAAACTGATGATCCCGGGCAGTGTGGACCGCGATGCCTGTAGCCGACCCATCTCTCCTGACAATCACTCATCCACAGACTTGAGCTCTGAAGACAAGGAAGAGGTCACGATAACATCTAGGCAACTATGTCGAGAACTGCGGAGACTGGAGAAATCAATCACCAATTTTCAAAAAGAGCTTCTCACAGTGAAAGCGGACCAGAAACAACAGGAACAGCACCTCACAGATCTGGAGCAGCACATGACTGAAATATCTGGCACAGTGGACCTGCATAATGGGGCTATCTTGCAGCTCCACGACAAGGAAATATGGCTACAGCAAAAACTAGAGGATCTAGAAAATCAGTCCTGGAGGATCAACGTGCACATACACAGGATTCCTGAAGGAACAGAAACTGGTGAAATGGTTAAATTTATGGAGAGCTTTATCCAAGAGATGTTGGGGCTGGACTCAGCATATCCACTAAACATCATTCGGGCCCACAGATCTCTCTGACCATGTCCCACCGATCCCAAAGCTTGTCCCCGCTCAGTCATAGTCACCTTTCTAGACTACAGGACAAAAACAGAAATCCTTCAGAAAGCATGGCAAAAAAAAGAAATTACCTTCAGAGACACCAGACTTTTCTTAGAACATGATTATGCTCCTATAACTATGGATCGCAGAAAGAAGTTGTTCCCAGTCATCAAGCTGTTGCAAGAAAAAGGAGTGAAAGCCTGAATGGACTTCCCAGCAACCCTAAGGATCACCATTGACTCAGGGACCCACCTTTTTCCCACTATCTCAGAAGCAAAGATCTTCCTGAAGCAATGGAATATCCAAATAGATGAGCTGCTGGACCCTGGGACAATCAAAGAACTTGATCTCTGTCAGTGGTATAATGTCAGGGGCACAGGACCAGTGCAGAGGCCTGGCGGAAAAAAGGCCTATGCTACACCGCAACCACTGGAGCAGCCGGAGTGCATGTCGGCGGCTTCGGCGGAGCAGGAGACAGAAGAAGGCCTCCAGCAAGCACAAACACTGAATAAAAAACTCCAATGTCAAAATGGTCATCCCCTGCCCTCCAGATACATCGGGGGTCTGAAGGGGAGTGGGATGCGATCTAGGACCTGTTTGTGGAACACTCAGCCCCATGGATGGGGCATGGCTGGAGGAACCTCCTCTGAAAACCAGCAGCCATTACCAGATTTGTGACTATCTGAGAACTCTTACATTGCTCAGGTACTGTTTATTCCAGTTATCTTCCCCCTCCGAAAGGAAAATCAATCTTGGAGGTCAATTGTCTTACAGTCCTAACGTGCATCGCATGTTGGATTAATTCAGGGACCTTGCACCCTGAGAGGGACCTGGTACAGATGGGACTAAATTAGCCAGATTATTTTCTCTTAAGGCCCCCTCTCATTTTGCTTCTCATTAAAGAGCCGGGGGTGGGGTGGAGAGGACAAAATATGTTAGACTGAACTTAATTGAATGATAAAGGACCTGTCTTCCCCTATTTCCTTCTCCTCTCAGGTAACTGCGTATGCATTTTTTTTAACTTGTATTTTTCACCCCAGATCCGACCAGCTACCCCCCGACCCACCTCAATTGCGATCCACCGGTCAGGCGCTCCCATGTAGCCTTGGCCAAGCCCCCCAGGCAGGGTTGGAATAAAGAGACCCCCAAATCCTTCTTGTTGGGTTGAGCCCCCCATTGTGGCCTCACAGATTGAGTGGTAAGGGTGCCACTTCTGCTGGAGGAGCTCAGTCAGCTCCATTTTTTCCCCTTTTCTCCCCCAGAGTCATGGTTGCGCTATGACGTCTAGGCACGTACACAGATGTCCTATCACAGTCCGCACTATGTGAGGTATCAGAGCTGCTGTACCTCTGGCCTCCAACAGAGGTCAGTCCAGCACCAGCCTGTAGCCCCCTTCCCTCCCAGGGGAAGTGAGCTGTCCATAGGATGCTCCAGCTTCCCCTTCATGTCCGGCCCTCAAGCTTCCCGGCTTGTTCCTGAACCCAGGTCTCTGGTGTCGCTAGTGGTAGCGCTACTGCTGTGCCGGCAGGCCAGCCATAACTGTGTATGCATACTGAAAGAGGTACAGATGGATGGCCAATCGATGTGTTTATTTGGCTAGCAACAAAAAGAAGGGACTTACAGTAACTGACACTAACTTAGCATTCAAAGTTATCTTAGCTCTTTTATCCTTTCTTATGTGGCGATAACTCACAAATGTGATAAAGAAGTGCCGGGGGAGTCGTCTGGAGGGAGGTGTGAGACTGGGTTCTTCATGTTTTGGGAAGGCTTTACCACCTTGCTTACAAGGGTCACCGTTTTGGGTTTCTTGGATTGGTGTGGCCTAAAGTTGCCACACACCCATCCTCCACTTCAACCCTTAGAGGATGGAATATGGTGGAACTGTTGGAAGTACACTTTCCAGAGTTGTAACAAAACTCATGTTGGAATAGCCCATTGGCTTCCAAAAGTTAAAAGCTGGTTGTTTGGATTTTTTGTACAGTATGTTAAATTAAGCACTGCTTGGAACAAAGGGGGAAAGGGGGGTTAGTACACACACACACCCCTCAGCATGCTGGGGAAACGGAGACAGCTTTTACCTTTTCTCACTGGATGAAATAATGTGATGGAATTGCAGATAGTCACCTATAATGTCAAGGGCCTAAACGGGCCAGTTAAGCAGGCTCGCATTCTACAATAGATAGGTAAATTGGGGTTTCAGTAGCCTTTTTACAAGAGACCCACCTCTCAGAGGCAGAGCACAAAAAGCTCCAAAGGTCTTGGGTGGGGGAAATGTATGTAGCCCACTGGCCAGAGCACCCACACAGGAGGAGTACTGCAATCTTGCTCAGACAGGATACCCTCCCCAAGGTCACAAAGATGGAATTCAATCCAAAAGGATGTTATGTTAGGCTCCAGGCCATGTTTTTTAACATAAAATGTGAATTGTTAAATATTTATGCCCCGAATGAAAGCAGGGACAACCAAAGATTCCTTAAAAGAATTCTCCAAAATTTTATCCCCGACACTGCAGTATTACAAGTAATCAGGGAGGACTTTAATATGGTAATGTCCCCATGACATGATAGGTGGGGAGCCCGCCCGGTAGGGGGCCCTCCAGCCTCCATGGGCTTTCTTAAATGCCTGATGGGGAGGTGAGTCTGGTAGATGCCTGGAGGATGGCCCATCCTTCTGGGAATGACTTCACCTTTTTCTCTCATAGGCACGGTGGGGGGAAGGAGTGGACACCTTCCTCAATCAGATAGCCCTACCGACCCTCCAGGGAGAGGACAGGGTGAGGCTGGTGAGGGACATGTCAGCACAGGAGGTCATGGACAAAATTAAACTAAAAATGAATAAATCTCCTGAGATGGATGGCCTCCCTTTGGAATTCTACAAGTCATTTGTGAAGGGTCTGGTCTCCCCCCATTGGACTGCTTTTACTACATACAATCAGGTGGGGAGACCCCACCCTCATGGAGATATGCCCAAATCGTAGTTTTACCAAAGGAAGGTAAGGACCCAAACCACTGCAGCTCCTACAGAACTATATCTCTATTAAATGTGGATATGAAAATATTTATGGGCATCTTGGCTGATCATCTCCAGGGGGTGGTCCAGAGGGTGATCCACCCAGATTAAACAGGCTTTGTGGCTGGCAGGTATATCTCCGACAACATAAGGAGGCTCCTGCATGTGATTTCATTACAGCGGGAAAGGGGTGACTTCCAGACAGCAATCTCCATGGATGCTGAAAAAGCATTTGACAGGGTTAATTGGCTGTTCTTACAAAAAACTATGGAGAACATGCAATTCAGCCCTAAATTCTTAAAAATCTTTGAGTTTATATACCCTCCCCTGCGTCCAGGTTAAGGTCAATGGCATTAACTGTAGACAGTTCTCACTACACAGAGGTTCTTATCAGGGATGCCCCCTGTCCACGCTGCTGTTTGCGCTGTGTCTGGAGCCTCTAGCTGCGGCGGTCAGGCAGGATGCCCAGATAGTGGGGGTGATGGCAGGGGGAACAGAAAACAGCCCTCTATGCTTATGACGCAATCTTTTTCTTGAGCTCCCCAGAGTCTTTGGTTCCCAAGTTGCTATCACTACTAGAACACTTCGGCACCTTGTCAGGCTATAAATTAAACTATGACAAATCAGAGGTCATCCGACTCAGTGGTACTTGCCCCCCAAATTTTAATTCCACCTTCCCATTCATCTGGGCTAAAAACAGTCAGATTAGATACCTGGGGTTCCAAATTAATGTGAACACCAAGACACTTTTTGAAGCCAATTATAGTAAGGCTTGGGGAATCATGAGGCAGGACCTGGCTAGATGGTCCCTTCTGCCCCTGTCCACAGCTGGCAGAATTGATGCAATCAAAATGAACCTTCTGCCCCAATTTCTGTTTTTTTTTTTTTTAGCAACCTTCCAATACCCATCCTCCCCGCCTACTGAGGTATGATTAATAAAGGTATTAACAAATTTATTTGGGGTGGGCGATGCCCATGCATTTCACATAAGATCCTTCAGTTACCTAAGGACTGGGGGGGGGCCTGGCCATGCCAGACTTGTGAAGCTACTACTGGACATGCCAACTGCAGGTGGTGTGCACCTGGATTGCCAAGCGAGAGGCCTCAGGATGGTACACCATTGAGGAGGGGGACTGTCGGGGCACCACGCTATCTTCACTGATATTGGCAGATGCTGGTGGCAGGATCTCATCCCTGATGCATAACCTGTGGACCCATCACACATTGCAGATACTGCGGAGGGCTAGATGGATTCTGGCCCCCATGGAAGCTTTGGGTCCTCTGTCCCCCATTAGGTACCACCCTCTCTTTCTTCCACCCCAGCTGGACATAGGATATGCCAGGTGGGAGCAGAGAGGCTTGACACATTTTGCACAGTTCCTGGAGAGGGGTGTCTGCCTGTCTTTTCAACAAATAAAAATCAAATACAACCTACAAGACAGATTTTCACAGGTATTTACAGGTAAGGCATTTTATAAAAGAAGCTGACAACTCTGCCCTTATTTCAAGACAGACAACTCCCTGGGAAGCATTCCTACAGGATGTGCTCTACCCACAAGTAAAAATTCAATATATCTCTCACCTCTACAACCTTCTGAGACCTCCAGAGGCCAAACTGTCTGCTTCTACCAAACCTGCAAAAAAAACAGGCAAAATTACTATTTGACAAGTCGAGAAGCCAGACATCTGGGAGAGGTCTACCAACGTCCCCTGCTCCTGAGAAACATCGCAACTTGCCAGAGAAATCCCGAACTCACTCGACTGAACAGCATCGAGTAGAACCTGGTATGGAGACGGCAGATAACTATCAAGCAATAAAACAACTAATACAGGATCTTAAGCATGACTTGGGGACCCGCATGGAAACGGGGTTCGAAAATGTTACCTCGCAGCTGCAGTATCTACAACAGACTGTTAATACAGTATCAGAAACAGTCAATACCCATGAGAACCGTTTGGGCGAATTGGAGGCCCGGGTAAGCTTCCAGCAAGATACAAGTCACATAATGAGCATCTATTTACAAAATGCATTAAAGAAGATCGAGAAACTTAAACAAAGCATCAACGACCATGAGAATCAGGAGAGGAGGTGTAATGTTAGAATCATTGGCCTACCTGAGTCCATGGAGGGGCGCGACTGCGCCACATATCTTCAGTCATGGTTGAGACAATCCCTACAGCTTCCACCTGAAAACCAGTTGAAGAGTCAAAGGGTGCATAGGCCTCCTGGGGCCAAACCATCCCGGATCAGAGGCCCTGGCATATAATAATTAAATTCCTATGCTATCAAGACCAGCAGAAAGTCCTAGAAGCCGCACGGAAACATGGGCCCTTGATGGTACAGCAGTCCTGCATGAGCATATTCCCCAACTATCCATACCACCTTCAGCAGCAGAGACAGGCCTACACTGCAGTCAAGAGATGGCTGAACGCACTGCAATGCCAGTTTTCACTGGTGTGTCCGGCTTGATTGATACTGCGACCTCGAGGAGCAAGACAACATTCCTTCTCATCACCAGAGGCAGCTTTGGAGTTTGTGAAGGGTCTTGAAGAAGAGAAGAGATGGGGAGAAGGTCAGGGTGACTGATTCTAGCTTATGGGTTAACAGATTGAAGGTACTTTTACCAGAGAACCGAGAACCTAAATATGGGGCTGCAGAGCTGGTAGGGGTGGTATAAATGTTCAGGGATCCACAACACCGTTTGATGGAGTAAGATGGCTGGATCCAGAAGCTCCTAATACAGCTCATATAGCAGCATTGTTTTGTTTGCCGAGTTCAGGAGAAGATGATTTGGTTACCGAAGACATAAATGGACCAAGATACAAAATGAGACAATATAATAGAACTTGATCATATCTTAATGTTGCTGTTAGGGTTTTTATTTTATTTTATTTTACTCAGGGGTCAAATGGGGAATGTGTATTTCATTATATTGAAAGGAGGGATGGGATCAGTTGTTTCATACAATGGCCTAATACTATAAAAATGCTCCCCTCCCTAGCGCTCTAGGGAATTTTCAATGGACAAGATTAGGTGGGTATGGTCCTGGAAAAGAAAAGAAGACTCAGGGAATACTTCACATTTGCATAAAATGGACAGCAGAGCAATATTGTATAATCTGTTTTAAGTCTTTGCATAGGGGTTCACCCTCCTCTTTTCAGGTTCAGTTGGGGATGGGGACCCCTGGTGGAGGATCTCCTGGAACTAAATACCGTAATGAAATAGGAATGTCTGGAGTGTGGGGGGGCAATGTTTCTCATCTATGATGTTATTTATGTTTTGTCTCCAGATACAATATATTTAATATTCACTTAGTGGGAATGGAGTGGGGGTATTGTTCTCCCACATAATTAATAAACAAAATGGGGACAACAGTGGATTAATAGCTCAGTCCACGAAAGGTAGTGGAATGTATAGTTTTGGAGGGGAGAAGAGGGGAAAACTTGGAAGAAGAGCTGTTTGGTTGTGTGTATATCCTCTCCCGTTGGAAGGGCTTTATAGAAGTTGGGGAGGGAAGTTTTTGCTGATAAAGGGGGGAATAGTTGGGGATGTTTTGTTGACAGTTTTAAAAATGCACAGCGTAAACTCTGAAGTACTGTATTTACAGTGGAGGGATGAAAATATGGTTCAAATGGAGGTTATATGGACAAGATAAACTTTCTGTCACGGAATGTAAATGGACTTAAAATGGTTATTAAGAGGAAAAAAGTGTGGTCCTTAATTAAGAAATTGAAGGAGATATTATATGCTTACAGGAGATACATAAGGATAAACAAGAGTCACTGAAACTGGCGGAGTCCTGGAGTGGTTCCTTTTTGGTATCCCCATTTACATCAAAGGCGAGGGGGGTGGCTATCTGGATCCATCCTGGCTTCTCTCATAAGGTAAATTCTTTCCTTTCAGACCCACAGGGTAGTTATGTTTTGGTGGAGGTAGAGGTTGGAGCTAAGAAGCTAATGGTGGGTTCAGTGTATGGACCAAACTTTGACTCCCCAGATTTTTTTTACCTGACTGGGATTGACTTTGGGACCATACCCTGATAATATTATCTTGGCGGGAGATTTCAACACGTACCTGGATCCTAATTTAGACCATTCAAAAGGGAAATTAGGACCCCCCCGGTAGGACAGCAGCCCTTAAGAATTTGGTGAGGAGCCGGAATCTTTGGGAGGTTTGGAGACATTGTCACCCGTGGGATCAGGAATATTCCTTTTGCTCTCATGCTCATGAGTTGTATATCAGATTGGATTATGTATTTCTTCCCTCTGGAATGGTAGGAGAGATAACAGAGGCCTCGTATGGTCCAATGACGATAGCAGATCATGCCCCACTTAAGAATACCCTTAGCATGCCAGAAAGTTACCCAGCAGAGTCCCAGTGGAGGATGGACCCAGCCCTCCTAGTGGATCCCCAATATTTGGCCCAGATTAAAGAAAGATTAGAGGAATATATATACAGTTGAAACCCCAGAAGACACTAGCATAGGTAATGAATGGGAGTGTCTCAAGGTTTATGTGGGTGGGGGGAACTATTTCCTACACTGCATTTAAAAAAAGGCCCTGAGTAGGGAAGAGGCAGCCCTGGAGGAAGATATAGTGAATTTGGAAAGACAGAATATGATAACCCATTCTTCCCAGGTATCCAAAGCACTACAAAAGCTCAAAGGACAACTTAGTCAGTCATCAATCAGAAGACTAGAGCGAAACTTATTAATCACAAAATCGCACTCATACTTTGATGGAGACAAAGGGGGAAAGTGGTTGGCAAGCCTGATTAAGGGGAAGAGAGCAGAGAGGTCTGTTCTTTCATTGGAAAGTGTACCAGGGACAGTTACGTATAACCAACAAGAAATTAATAATACCTTTAAAGAATTTTATTCCTCCCTATATACAACAGAATTCCCAGAAGATTCATTCTTAGATACTGTCCAACTGCCCTCCCTTACCCTCTTTGAGATGATGGAGATGGATTCACCTCTCTTGTTATCTGAGGTAAGGAGTGCAGTGTGGAAGGCTAATAAGGGTAAGGCTCCCAGACCCAACGGTATTCCGATAGAATTTTATAAAATTATGTGGGATACTGTGGGCCCTCTTATGTACCGGATGATCAGGGAAACCCTGGATACCGGAATACTTCCCCCTTCCCTTTGTACTGTATGGCTACTATTACTGTCCTACCAAAACCTGGGAAAGATCCCACCAAGTGTGGATCATATCGTCTAATTTCCCTGCTCAACTCTAATTACAAGGTAATAACTAAGATATTGGCATCTAGACTGGAACAATGTCTTCCAAAGTTAATACACTCAGATCAACGGAGATCTGTGAAGGGCAGACATGCTAAACTTAATTTGAAGAGATCAATAAATATCATGCACCAGTGGCGGGGGAAGGGAGAGGGGGGACTACTAGCTTTAGATGCAGAAAAAGCCTTCGACCGTGTCGAATGGCCATTTATGATGGCAGTTCTGCATACATTTGGGTTTGGGGAAGGTATTTTGAGTTAAACACAAGCTCTGTACAAGAACCCACGGGCCCAGATATTGACAAACATCATCATTTCACCACCCTTCAATCTCACTCGAGGAACGAGACAGGAGTGCCCCCTATCCCCTCTACTTTATGTCCTAACCATCGAAGCATTAGCAGGGGCTATCAGACAGGAGCGGTCAGTGAAGGGATTGTGTTGGGAAGGGGAAAACAATGTGACATCTCTTTTTGCGGATTATATCCTTCTCTTTCTAAAAAATCCCGATAAGGCACTCCCAGCACTAATTAAAATGTTTAGAGTATATGGACCAATATCAGACCATAAGATAAACTGGTCAAAGTGTGAATGGATGCCCATGGGGAAGAGTAAAAACTCCATAACTCTGGGTTTGGTAGTAATCCCTCCTTCCCCCTCAATTAAATATTTAGGAGTATTATTAACAGCTAAGCTGTCTACCATGGCTAAATCTAATCTTATCCCGCTGATTCAAAAAATAAAAGAGCAATGCATTAACTGGAGGGCCCTACCTTTGACACTAATTGGACAGGTCAGCTTAGTGAAAAGGAATATCTTACAGCAATTCCTATATATGTTTCAATCACTTCCTATAAGTATACCAAATAAATATATTAAAAGCATTAGAAGGGGCCATAACTCAGTTGCTATGGCAAGGCAAATGCTCTAGGATAAAAAAATAGACACTTTGGCTACCAGTAGGTAGGGGAGGTTTAGGACTACTGAGTGTTAAGTACTATTATATGGCCACACAGCGGGTACATATACAAGACTTGGTGAGAGAGAGGCCTTTACGCCTGGGATGGGTAGACATGAAGAATCCTGTATCAATTTTGTTATATAATGATATAATGGTAGGGTATCTCTATGATAGATCTTTTGATAGACTGGCTAACCCATGCTCCAACACTACATTTAAGGTTTGGAGGGAGGCACATCATATTCTCCAACACCCACACTCATTCTCCCAAGACACTGAGTTGGGAGCTATATTGAAAGGACAAGCTGGCATATTGGTTAGAGAGTACCAGATACTCAAAATCTGGAAAAAAAAGGCCTATATATGGTGGGTCATGTATGGGAGGAAGGGGAGGCCATCCCATTTAGGGTACTAACACAAAGATTCAATATTAGTGTCACATTTCTTCTTGTGGGCTAGGATCCAGAGCGAGTTGAGAGCTAGATGGGCCCAGGGTAGGGGTTTCTCTTGCTCTCTCCAGAAGAGTTATTTATAGGACGAAGAGAAGATAAAACCTTTAAACCACTGAGAAATTGTTATAGATTATTATTGGGAGCACTTAAGGACCCACTGGGGAACCTGGTTTCTAAATGAGAACTAGATATGTGGCCAGATGGGCTTACAGGTGGCAATTGGCTGAGTATCTTTAGAAATCTCCTAAAAGGATCAATTAATAATAAGCTTCAAGCTATCCAGCACAATATCTTTACTCGAGCATACTTCATCCCAGAACTAGCAAAGAAAATAGATCCAGACTCCTGTGAGATATGCCCGAAGTGTGAAGTACATGTTGGCACCTTTTTTCATATGATATGGGAATGTCCGAGGATCCAGACTTTCTGGAAGGGCACAGCAGCTTTCCTATCACAAATTCTGGGTTATCCAGTGAGGATGAACCATATTGAAAATATCCTGGGGTCATCTCAAGGGTATGGGTCAGAAAACAGACCGCATCTGAGTTTAAATAGGTTGGGAATCACAGTGGCCCTCCGTAGTATTGTGAGATACTGGATGGCTAAAGAGGTTCCCCCTGTAACAATGTGGCTCAGCTCACTGCTAGATAATATGAAATTGGAAAGAATCCAATATAAAGTGAGAGGGCAAATGGATAAATATATGAAAATTTGGGGCCAGATGGAATGGGCAATACAACAAGACTGGTTTCCTATGTTTTGAGATAACAGCCTTGGTATGTGATATTTTCCTCTATGGTAATATGAATTTTGAACAATGTAATATACAACTGGTATAAGTTAAATCTGTCCTAATGTAAAAACATGACGCACCCTTATATGTGATTACTGATTTTAACTCTGTGCTTGAAAAATAAAGTTTATAAAAAAAATAGAAACATTTGCTTCTCACATGTGATTTTTTTAATTCATGCTGCCAAGCCATTTTTTACTAGATTTACTCTAAACTCAGAAGACAGATAGATTAAAGTGTGCTACGCAACCGAAAAATAGTTTTTAATGATTACAATGTGAAATAGAGAAGTCACTAACGTTAGAAGGGAGAGTGGGTCTTGATGAAAATAAATCCATGCAGACAGTTAGACAGGAGATGGAGTTAAGTATGGGAAAATGAATGTTCAATTACTAAGTAAAAAACATGTTGTGGTCAATGTAATTAAAGGGGAAACTGCTGTTATCAAGAGAAAGTGAAGAGGCGGTTATGCCTGAATAAAGTCATGCTCACAGAGGCTCCTGCCTTTATCAAAAAAAAAACGAGTGCCAATCTTTTTATACTTTAAATAACAAATACGAAACAACCAAAAACAGCGACGCTCGATCACAATGAAGCATGGCCAAACAACATCGAAACCGTTTTCAGCCCATCGCAGTGGAAATGGAAGCAGAGGACCCAGTGTCTGAAGAAGATGAGGCCCAATTTAAACCTACTCCAAGTTCAGGAAAAAACCCTCCTCTAACAAATTAAAAGGATCCAGAAAACCACCAGAATCACCCATGATCCTTCAGGCAATTACGGACTTCAGAGCAGAGACCAGAGAATCTCTTAATGAAATTAGAAACAAACTTACCAACTTACAGAGTAGAGTCTCTGAAGCCGACAACCAGATCACGCTGAATGCCACTAGAATTGAGGCCCTCGAGGATTCAGTCCACTCCTTAGCTGTGGAACAGCTAGCTATCTCGATCAGACAGGAAGATGCAGAGAATAGGGGGAGACGAAGAAACATCCACATTTTTGGTCTTCCGGAGGGAGAGGAGGGTAACGATTCTAGGGCCTTCTCAGACTACTTTCTATGGTTGGTACTAGAGCTAGATCCAGACGTCCAACTTGACGTGGGAGCGAGCCCATTGTGCTCTGTGCCCGAAGCCGGCCCAGCCGCCCTCTTTCGTAGTCCGCTTTTTAAGCTATCAGACAAAGGAATCTTTGCTCAAGAAAGCCTGGCAAAAAGGTAAAATAATGTGGGGACAGCAGAGAATTTTGTTTGACAATGACTATGCCCCATGTACGCAGAGGAAGCGCAGGGAATACAGCCCTCTATTCCCAATACTTAGATCCCAAAAAATTCTGTTTAGAACCCCTTGCCCGGCTAAATTAGTGGTTTTCCTACTCACTGGCTAACACACATACACTTCTGCCTCAGAAGCCACATCCGACCTTCTGCTTCGAGGGATTGTTACAGAAAAATCTGTCAAGGGAGTGAGACAATGCCAGCAGCAATTTCAATGCCCAGGATCACTCTAACCATCCGCAGGCTACAGAAACACCACTAATGGAGATTATTCAATGTTTGCAGCAATTCCGTAACCCAACAATGCCACCCTGAAATATTCGGAGGTAACTCTAAAAATTTAGTTTGAACATGATATAGATGTCGGCCTGGGGGCGAGGGGAGGTTCTGGGGTGGATTTCAGGAGTGTGGGGTGGAGAGCATGACCTACTTACAATAGGTTCAGGCAGCACAACAAATTATTCTCTCCCTTTCATTTGGAACTGGGCTGCCATCTGAACTGTTGTGAGTTCCCAATTGGTGGGGATATTCCCTTACCGGGGTACTCCAGTGATTGAAGCGGGTTGCCTTCCTCTCCTGTGTGCCCTGGGGACCCTCCGGTAGTTCTTCCCTTGCCACGCTTTTCTCTACCGAAGTGCCAACTTCTGGAGTTCTCCTTGCTCTGTTCTGAAACACCCATGTGATTTACTCCTCGTTGCCTCCTTGCTCTAGTACCTGAACTCTTCTAAGGCCTCTCGTTGGATCATGAACTGTGCAATTACATACTAAGGGCATATTAACAATAATTTCATTATAAAATTATAAAAAAAAAAATTTTTTTGTTTTTTTTCTCTTTCGTCACCTTGTTGAACTAAGGTTTAAACTATTTTTTAAATACTTAGTATATCGAAGATACCAAGCAATGTATACAGAATGTCTTGGGCCTGGGGAGATACTTTCGGGGAGGAGCGCCCACTACAATTCCAAGCCTCTAGGTGGGGCTGAGAGAGAGGGGGTATTCACAATGTTAGTTTTTAGAGATATACTGTAAGGTTTTGGTAAACAAATTATTTAACCAAGAACTTTGACCAGTAGTGCTTTGGATAATCACATATTGGATCTGAAAAGCATAGTCTTTACAGGGTTGTCCGGGCCAAACTTAATGCTCCCATAGGTGGTTCCCTTCTTGTCTTTGCCTCTACTGTATGACTCATTAACAGGGTTGTGGGATGTTTCCCCTCCTCAGCTTAGGGGGGTTCTCCCCAAAAGTGGGGGAAGGAAGGAAAGAAGGGAAGGGGCGGAGGGGAGGGGAAAGGGAAGGGTAGGAGAGGGGGAAAAAAAAGAAGGGGGGGGAGAAAAAAGACAACCCCAGCTCAAGTTTTGAAATCTCAGAAATATCTTCTTTACATTATGGTATAGGATACATTAGGTTGGCCCATAAGCAGGTGGTTCGCCTCTAAATCTACGGTGCTATAACACTCAGGCAATACTGGTTCCACCCTGGAGTGGGTTCATTCCGTCTTCCTTGGGGCTTTTTTATCCAGATCCTAGGTATATTTCTTCCCCAGTCTGGTCCAAATGCCCCACATCCTTTTCCTATCCTAAAGAGATATCAGGAGGGATGATTCAGGAGGAGCTTCATACAAGCACCTCCCATATGGGAGTCACAATGTATAAAGTTTTTTTAACCTTGTGTTTATACTCCTTATCTGCCTCCTCCTCCACTCCTCCGGACGCCCTTCAGGACCCCCAGTGACCCCTGTCAAGATCTGCTCCTTGGAGCACCTCATCCACACACACTCCCCTGAAGACCCCTGGTATACCCCCGGGTACCACAGCGCTTACCTCTCTCCAAACCAGCACTCTGTATATGTGTACATGGATCCGGCACAGCGGAGTCTGCCCAACGAACCCCAGAGATGTCCAGTGGAGGTGTCTTCGCCTAGGAGGCAGCGAGGTGTTTTTCCTGATTCCTTCCCCCCTGACATCGGCGTGCAGTGAGGGGCTATGAGCTAGGAGGCACGCTGAGACGTACCTCCTGCTCCACCCTTCTGCCGACTGTCACCCAATCTGCTTGCTGCTGCTCCACCTACCGCGCCATCCACACGGGATCCCCCAGGTGGCGGCATTGCAGCGGGGATCCTGCATTTACACCCCCGGAGAAGGAGAGCTGCCATCGGGTACTCTATCCTTCTCTGCCCCGGCCGACCCCCGACGACACATGTTCGTTCCCAAATCCGGGTCACCGGTGTGGTGCGAGGTGTGGCGTCCAGCGCCTCAACCCTCAGCGCCACTTGGCCTGCACAATGTATAAAGTTTTAGTGTGTTTGTTTATAGGCAATACATGGTTGACCCCTCGGGGTTTAGTTAAAACTAGTTTATTGTTAGTTGGTTGTGAATTTACTAGTTGGGAAGGGGGGTACAAAATCACACAGTTAGAGACAAGATAAACACTGCATTTTTGTTGAACTGTTTGCAAATTCAGGTCTTGATTTGGTTCTCTTTTTGTGGAGAGGGCCTGGCAGTTCAGAGGAGTCTGGTCTGGATGGATTCTTATAGTTTCTCCCATTGCAAGGGGGCTACAAAAGGAAAAAAAACAAAGAAAGAACTTAGGAATTCAGTTCTAATAATAACAAAACATGACGTTTACAAAGCCAGTTGAAATCCTTTCTCATAATATTAATGGCCTCCATAATTCAATTAAAAGGACCAGGCTAATGCAATCCTTATCAAAAAACCCATCGGATATTATATTTCTCCAAGAAACTCATCTTACGGGACCAGAACATCTTAAACTTTCTTGGAGAAGGAGATACAGGGTGGTGGCTTCATCGCTCCCAAGGGGTAGAAAGAGAGGGGCTGCATTTCTAATCCCTCAAAATACACCCATGGAAATACAGCAAACTCACATAGATGCTCAGGGTCGCTATGTTATTATCAGGGGACTACTTTATGGTAGCCCGGTCACATTGGCTAGAGTATAGTTTCCTCCCCAAACAAAGTTCCCCACGTATAAGGGTTTCATATCTACCTTACTTGACCTGCTCCATGGTCAGTTGATAATGGGAGGGGACTTGAACATAACCCTGTCTCCATATATGGATTGCTCTAACCCACAAAAACATAGAAACACCTCCATAGCCAAACAAATTAAAAACACAATTGAACAACTGGGTTTGATAGACGTGTGGAGGAAAATATTTCCTACTGACCCCAGATTCACTTATCATTCTCCCAGATTTAATTCTTATTCAAGGTTAGATTATTTCTTGACAACATGTGAGCATCTATCAGTGATCCAAGACATTTCAGTCGGACCCAAATTTCTCTCTGATCACCATCCCCTGATATTAAAAATAGACCTGGGAAAAGAAAAAAGGAACTCCCTCTGGAGACTAAACCCATCCACTCTAAAGGACAAGGAATTCCAAGAAAATATTGCATCCAAACTATCCCCTTTTTTTCAGTGAAAACGCTGTCCCCGAGGTATCGGAGGCAATGATATGGGATGTGATGAAGGTTACCATCCGGTAGGAAATTATAGCTTATTCCTCTAAGAAGAATAAGGAGAGAGAGGCTAAGTACCAACGATTGTCTGCCCTCCTACTGAATTATCAGTTGTTATATCGGGATGGAGATGGAGATGTAGATCTTCAGAAACTGATTTGAGATACCAAGGCATCCCTACAATGGATCTTAGATAATAAAATACAACAATCTCTCTTTTATCTCCGCCAGTCTATCCATGAGGGCGGTCCTCGTGCAACTAAAAAGCTAGCGCATAGGTTAAGGGCTCAGAAAAGCTCATCCACCATTCTAAAAATTAGAAATCCTTCTTCGGGGAAAGTCCATCACCTCTCAGATCATATTCAATAGGCCTCCCTAGACTTTTATTCAAAATTGTATACCCCAAACTCATCCTATAACCAAGTAATGGCTAAGCATTTCCTTGAAAAAGCAGACCTTCCTATATTGTCACCAACCCAGATTAATGCACTGACTTCCCCGGTCTCAAACCTTGAGATTGAGGATACAATTAAAAAACTCCATTGGGGACGATGCCCCGGGCCAGATGGTTTTACTTCAGAGTGATACAAGTTATTCCATAAAGAGCTTACCCCAAAATTAAATTCCTTGTTCAAGGAAATCTCCCAGGGTGGCTCGATTTCCCCCATCATGGGACTATGCTATGCTTGCGCCAATCCCCAAACCAAATAAGGACCCCTCAGAGCTGGGATCCTACCGCCCAATTTCAATTCTCAATGTAGACTATAAAATATATATGGCCATACTGGCTTCTAGATTACAGTATATTATTCCCCAACTAATACACCCTGACCAATCAGGCTTTATTAAAAACAGAAATACATCAGATAATATTCGACGTGCCCTTGTCCTACAGGAATTTGTATGTACCCGACAAATCCCTGCAGTCTTTATTAATTTAGATGCTGAAAAAGCATTTGATCGGGTAACGTGGCATTTTCTCTGGGACGTCCTGGAAACATTTTCATTCCCTTCATTGTTTATACAAACCATGGTTAATTTATATAAATCTCCTCAAGTGTATATTCGTACGAATGGGACAATAGCCCCTCCCCTCACATTGAGCAGAGGTACACGTCAGGGTTGCCCCCTGTCTCCATATCTCTTTGCCTTGTTTCTTGAACCCCCGGCATCTGTTCTTCATAACACTCCCCAAGTTG
This sequence comes from Neoceratodus forsteri, assembly GCA_016271365.2. Lineage (NCBI taxonomy): Eukaryota > Metazoa > Chordata > Ceratodontiformes > Ceratodontidae > Neoceratodus > Neoceratodus forsteri. The sequence goes on from CM057459.1 coordinate 733,126,084, forward strand.
AAGGGATTCCAATCGGCCAACAAGTATATAAGATAAGAATGTTTGTGGATGATATATTGTTGACCTTCATGTCCCCCTCCCATTCTATTCCAATTACTTGGAGTATACTGCCCCAATTTGAAGCTATATCAGGCTTCAAGCTAAACGTAACTAAAACCGAAATCTTGGCATTTAACTATAAACCAAAGCCACAACTGAAAAAAAGTATCCATTTAAATGGTTGTCAACCAAAATAAAATACCTTGGCCTACAAATTCCTCATGACTTGGGTCTGTTGGAGACTATCAACTTTGAACCACTATCGATACAGACCCACTCAGACAAATGGGCAACAGGATTTTTTCCATTCCATCAAAAAATTGAAATTGTATGAACAAATATACTCCCCCGCATATTATACCTATTACAGACTATCCCTACTTTCCCATCAAAATATTACTTTAAATCATGGGATAGAATGATATCAGGCTTCTTATGGGGTTAAACCCACCCAAGGATCAGGCTCTCGGTGTTGAAGCTGTCCCTAGCTAAGCAGGGACTTAATCTTCCACACTTCGGACTTTATGCCCAAGCAGCCTTCTTGTGAATAATTATACTGTGGCTAACTGGGTCATATAGCTCCCCTTGGAAGACAACTGAGTTCCATCTGAATGATCTCTTCGACACTGAGAGAATATTGTTCTCCTCCGAAGAGAGATCAATCAAAACCTCGGACCTCACAAATATTACTTTCCAACCATATAAATTATGGAAACGGATGAAAAACACAGGCTCAATATTAAAGATTTATGAATACTGTAAATTAATTTCTCAGGACAATACATTTGTCCCCATCTTTATGGACCCGACTTTTGCTTTGTGGAGAAACTTGGGCCTTTCACATGTTTTTCAGTTTCTCTCCCCTCAGGGAATTCTTTCTTTTGAACAGCTTCAATCACAATATTCATTTAGACAATCCAAGTTGTTCAGATATTTTCAAATTCATAACCATATTTTACGTAACAGAATAATCCAACCCACTATACCTTCCCCTATCCCAAATCTATTAAAACTATTTATGGAGACTCTTAAGGGTAACTTAGGGACACATATAATTGGACAAATTTATAGGGAATTAAGAGACGAGGGACATGAGTCAATAGCAGCCATTTTAAAGGAATGGAATAAAGACCTTAACCTAGAAATCTCCAAGGAACAGTGGTCGCTTTCCTCTTTGACGGTGGCTAGATCCACACAGTCCCCTCATTGGAGGGAGTTTGCCTTGAGATGCCATTTCAGATACTGTAGACCTCTGGCAATCCTCCTCAAATATCTCCCAGAAAGATTTGCCCACTGTTGGAGGCTTTATGGATGCAGGGTAGCCACACTCAGACATATGTTCTGGTTCTGTTCCCATCTTTTACCCTACTTCCTCTCTCTCCAAATTGAGCTTTCAAATTTATTAAATGAACCAGTTGAATTAACGGTGGATCAGTTTTTATTGAGGATATTTCCAGACCATACTCCTCTGTGGGGGGTCACGATACTGCCTGTATGTTTACTAGCAACTAAAAAGACAATTAATCGCCATTGGATGACCTCACATATTCCAACAATACAAGAATGTAGAAAACCATGTGTGAAATTTATACTTCAGAGAGTTTCAATCTAGAAATGTGGGGCAAGGGTTCTTCTTCTCTTCAGAAATGACAAAGTTGGATGCATTATATATCAAAGATTGATCCAACATTTAGTCCATAGACTCGACTTGATGATACCACTCAAGAGAGTATTCTATTAAATAAGGTTAAATATTTGATAGGGGGAAAGGGGGGTGGTTAATAAATAGGGGTTTCAGTCCATATAAAAATTAAAGGGATATTGAGGAGAGAAACCCTTGCCCCCCTTTTAATACTTTAAATAAGAATGATGAGTAAAGGATATATGGAGAAATTAAATTATAACCTGAATCTAAAATAAGTCATCCAGTCCAAAAAACTGTATGAAGTGTACTTCGAATTTGTATGCAGATATGACTGTCTTACTGTTTTGAACATGATTACAATAAAAAGAAATTAAAAAAAGAGAAAGTGAAGAGAAAAATGCTTAGAAGTGGTTATTTTATAAGTTTAATGACAAATAAGTGTAAGTCTTAGCGACTTAGCTTTCCTGTGGGTCATTTTGCACAGAAAAAAATTCAGACCAGAGCTAGAGATGTCAGCTTTCCAGCCATAATAGCGAAAAATGCTTAGACATAAAGTGCTTATTTTTTATGACAAAAGAATGTGTACATAAATGAGAATCAGTTATAAAAAAAAGGGAAGCCTTAGAATATTGAGAGGGGCAGTTGGATTTCAAACCTGTGAAACCCATTGTGGCATATGCTGCTGTAGAAAGGATTGTGACTGGTGCTGTACCCCTGGACAGGTCAGTGTCCACTCAGTGTCCAGTTATTATTGTAACTCCTTTACAAATTGGGGTTCCTAAAATGTCTTCGTGGGTTGTCTAATGCCCACTGCCAGGCTGGCATTCTGTGTTTAGACAGTTTGAAAGTGCTTGCATGCGAGTGCCCTGTTAGCCTCTGTGCCTATCTCTTTAAGAGGTGTCTATCTCATGGGTTATAATTGATCTTGGTGAGGGCTGAATGGTTTCAGGCTCGAATCCCACCCGGGCTGTAGTACAGTTGCTTCATTCTGCCATCGCTAAGTGCGCAGAGGAAGCTCTAATAGGATCTGTGATTATTTGTTGATTATCTGCTTTAATAATAATAATAATAATAATATCATAGTTTGTCTAACCTGCCTTCCTTTGCAGCCTGGACTTTCTGCTAAGAGACACCATTTTGGTTCTGGACTGTCAGTTTGGACCAATCGGTATCTCTGGGGACCTTAAAATGGAGACTGTCCCCAGAGGTCTTGTGGGAGTGAATTTCTGTAGGAATTGTAGTTTTTACTGTTTAGCACCTAAATGGACCTGGAGGGGGAGCCCTTTCTGTGACAGACAGATGGATCAACCAACCAAACCTTTTGGATCACTGGCAAATCCCAGAGCTGTCTGCAGCAGTGAGTTAGTGTAAAGTTGGAGTTGAGAGAGTGAACAGCTCGAGTAATTCGATCAACTGCTCCTGCGAGGTAGTGCGGAGATTTGGCCGGAAGGCTGTGTCTGGTCTGTCTGCTACCATCCTCCAGTGTGAAGAAGCCTGCAATCTAATATCGGACTTTATCTGAATTGCTGATATTGTGACCAGAATCCTGAATTGTGAGGGAGTGAATTTTACCTGGTGTGGACTGAAGACTTGCTCCTGGAGCGATCTGCCTGTCAGGGATTGGAGAGAACCGCAGAGCATACGATTTATGCAAAGACACCGTTTTATTGCAACCGGACTGTCATCCGAACTGTGGTATCTGGCTATTCTTACTATAATTGTGCTGAATGTGTAGTGTGGGTTGCAATTTGGTTCCCCACACACCTGAATGTGTCACGATAGCTGGAAGCTGTATCCAGCATCTAAAATGGACTGCCATCCGAACTATTCACCTGGTCTGGGCCTCACTATCTTGGCCTAGATTGCCACTCACGCCACAGAGATTCATCCAACGAAAGACCTGCTCAGGGATTCGGCTCCCTGCTCAACACCATCGAACATGATTGACCATCACGGTGCATTGTGTGGGCCCTGCTTTCCCTGGCAACCAGCATACCATCCTGAGGTCTTCATCTCATCAATCCTGCCTCCTGGTCAGGGTAGCGTGAGTAACCATCAGGGCAGCTCCCTGCAACAAAGCTCAAATCGTTGTGTGTCATCTGATTTAATTGTTTTGGTTGATTATTATGAATGGAGCCATGTGGCTCTGGAATACAAATTGTGGGTTAAAGTGAGAAAGGGGGGGAAGTGATGTGTACACTATGTTGAAAACCAGCGATGACGTGCACACTGTGGTTGATAGCATCCTGGTGTACACGTCACAATCTGGTTATCAAACTGTGGTTGTGATACAGATTTTTATCTGATGCCATATCACTTCACCCCCATTGTAGAATAGGGGATCACCTGAATCCCAGTGTAGGGTCAGGTAAGGTAGTGAGTGAGAGCAGGGTGAGAATAGAAAGCCTGCTGCTTCAAGTGCCTGATGATCCTGTTGTACCAAGCTTTCCTCACAGAAAAAAGCTGCAACCTGAAGAATTCATCGCTTCTTCAGATTACAACAACAAAGCTGCTTGCTCCTGAAGGCCCTCCCAACAGTTCTTCAGCAGTTCCACCATAGAATTTCTTCAGAAAATCCAAAGGAGCGTGGTATTGTAAAAACACCTTATTGCTACCATAAGAAATTTTTGTCGTCTGAGGGACTGAACAGTTCGAGGACTGAGGGGGGAATGTCCTAGCTTTTAATGTACCAGTGTGCAATATGCTTTATGCCAAGGTCATTCCTGAATGTTTAAAGTGAATTTATCTGTTGAAATACCAGATGATTTTTAACTGTGTAAAGTACAGAGTGAATAGTAAAGTAACTGTGTGACAGATACCAGGGTAGGTATCTGGAGTAAGGGGTCAGTGGGCTGACTGAGGTAGGATAAGGCTTAGTAGTCACTGCTCGCCCTTAAGATTTCAGTGTAATCAAGCTCATCGATCAAGGCCAGAGAGAGGTGCTTATCCTGGGACTAGCTTGTGAATGGTCTGACTCTAGAGGGCTGGTACGTGGTGAGTGCTTGCAGTCTCCAGGAGTATAGTGTATGTGCTGGAGATCTGGTGGGTGGTGAGTGCCTGCAGTCTCCGGGGAAGAAGGTTAGTGAGGTGGTGTTGCCCTACTGGGAAAGAGAAAACAAGAAGGTTAGTGGGGTGGTGTGCCCTGCTGGGAAAGAAGTGAAGTGCATAATCAAACTGTTAATTTTATGTTTCTTTGTTTACTATTTATGCAAAAGGTGTGTGGTGCCATTTGTGCCTGTTCAAGCTATATTTTTCACCATTTCAGTAAAATTTTACCTTTTTTTCCAACAATCCAATTGTCAGTGTCCTTGTTTAAAGAGCCAGTGTCTCACATTCTGGAAGGTCTCCAGGTCAGTTCAGTGCAGCATTCCCTACCCTTGGCAGCTCTTAGCTACACCAGTTGGGGAGGTAAGGTACTGTACTCAGGTAGTACCCAACTGGGAAAGTGTTGTCAAAGTGGAAGGAACAGAGCATCCTTGATGACACCCACTACTGTGTGGAATGGTCCCAGCTGTGGCCAGAGGTTAATGCAGTAGGGGTCCCCTGTCACCACAAGACAGTCTAGGAGACGGATGGTTAGTTCTACTGCTAGGTACCAGCTAATGTCTCACATGAGGGTCCAGAAGCCTGAGGGTGGGTATGAAGCATATGAACTCTGCTCTTTAGACTAGTCTGTCCTGTGGAGGATGAAGAGAGAAGAGCCAGAGAGGTCCAGACAACTGTGGATGCACAGCCTGATCCACATCCAGAGGCAGCTGAAACCTGTATCTTTGAGCTGCCCCCCCACAACTGCACAACTGAACCATTAACCTGACAGAAGCTGCACCTGCAGAGGAGAAGGAGCCCAAGTTGACAGGGAAGCTGGTACACCAGAACTATGAGTACTCTCAGGGCTTGCCTACAATTGGGAAGTTTGTACAAAGTTTGCCACCAAATCTACAGATCTAGCCAACAAGCCAGGAGTTACAAATACCTAATTTCTAGGTTTTGTCACTTAAGCAATTGTGTAGCCTTTGAGATTTGGGTTTGGACAGTTCGAGCCTAGTCAGACACCTAATTTTGGTCCTGCAACAACAGTTCATGAGTTTCTTCCAGAAAGAGTATTGCTTTGCATTCCCCCATCCCCTGTGAATGTCCCCGAAAAAAATTTTTATTGGTAGTTCACACTTTGTCTCCTGAGCATATTATTAGTGGTAGGTCACCAATTGCATTTTTGTTGAATTTAAGGTTGCACTGGGATTTTTCATGTGTAAGGGGACACTCTGGGAAGGTACTGCATCTGAGAGGGTTGTACTGCTCTAACACCAAGCCCACTCATACTTTACTCTGGGTGGAGGCATATTTTATCGCCTACTTGCCGGCGAGGGCTCGGTGGCAGCATACCGACCACCCGGAGCTCCATCCTCCCCATACAGGGCTCACACTGCATGGCAGTGGGGGTGGGATTTTTCATAGTTGTGGAAGTAGCTGTGTGGTTCCGTATCCCCACCCTTGAAGATGCCAGTGCAAAGGACCAAAGTCCAGGCATGAAGCAGTGCTGAGGATATTGCTTTAGCCAAGCGCCTAACAGCGTCCTCCCCTCCCCACACCACATCCCAGCGGAGCAGTGCCAGAACCCTCCCCAGGAGAGAAGAGCTGCAGTGTGGCAGTTCAGTCCAACTCTCACCCCCCCCGCCAACTCCCGACAATCCAGGCTCATTCCTGAACCTGGGTCACTGGCATAGCGCAAGGTGTGGCATCCAGCACCTCAACCCTCAGTGCTCCCGGGCTGACTCCTGAGCAAAGATCGTGATATGAACCTCCCAATCAGAACCCAGGCCCCTCATCCTTGTTTGATCCCACAAGGCAGGGGTGGTAACCACAACATCTACGGTGACCCCTTTACACTTATGTCTATTGTACCTCCTCCTCCATACCTGCTTTAAAAGCTCTATCTGGGACCTCTTCAAACTTGCGTCGAACTGTCACTGTACCTAAGGCATCATGTCCCCTTTCTACACTGTGCTGTACTTTATTGTTTTGCCCAGTTATTTCCTCTGTGATCGGTGTGTTTTATAAGATTATAACCATGCATGGATTACAAAAGGGACCTTGGGACTTGGTGACACTATTAAAAGATGGGGGAAAAGAAAGAAAAAAATAAATGTTGAAATGGAGGGAGGGGGGTGCATTGTTACTTCGGGATGCCATAGTAATCCCCATACATTTATAATGGAGGAGCTTCAGTTTGATGTAGTAGCAGATCCTTACGGAAGGAAGCCCATCTGTGGGGAGAAGGGATAGCTGAGAACAACACAGTTGCAATTGCAACAAGGTCAGTGGTGGATTTTACTATATCTTATAGGGCAATATTACCAGGCTGTTTTCCATCAAAGAAATTGCCCCAGTAGCAATCCTCATAGCAGAGGATACACACACTGCTGCAGCTCTGCAGGTGTCCTTAACCTTAGCAGAGAGAGGGTGCTGAAATCTCAGTGCCCCCACCTTGGAAGTGAAAAATGTAACATACATTCTATAGCCAGATTTTATTTAGATAGCTGGTTTTATACCAAGTTAGTGATGTTTGTTAATGTTATGCCTGTTCTTTTATTTACTTTGTACAATTTTTTTCCCCCGACTTCAGAGATTAGTTAAGAAAAAGTGGAGAGGGAGGGGGCCTTGCCTTTGGCTAAGGTGCAATCTGACAAAATCTTTTAGACAGATATGGGAATCAAAATCTTGACATATAATGTCAACGGTCTAACAAGCCCAATTAAACGTAAAAAAAAAACCTTACAATATATAAAACAAATTAAACCAGATATTATTCTCTTACAAGAGACACATTTTTCTGTAAAAGAACATGAGAAATTACTGAAGTTTGGTTGTTCAGGGGTCTGCTTTTCTTGTTATTAAACATCCAGAAAATAGAAGATTTAACATTTCAAATCCAAAATAGAAGGGAAGGGCCAGCCCAGTGGCACTGAGAGTTGAGGTGCTGGACGTCACACCTCACGCCATGCTGGCGACCCAGATTCGGATGCGAGCCTGGGCCGCCAGGGGTTGGCAGGGGAGGGATAAGATTGAGCATCTGGAGGACTGCTCTCCTATCCCGGGGAGGGATCCAGGGAGTCACCGCTCTGTAGCGACCCCTGGTGATGACCGGGGGCCCTACTAGAGTGGTGCTATAAAGGAGGCGGAGTGCAGCAGATGTTGGCACGCTGTGCCTAGAAGTCACTGCATGCCTCACTCCGCAAGGGAGGAAAAGCATCGGGCACAAGTTGGGCAGCATGATCCTCCATCCTCCAGCCTGACCCAAATGGTGCCTCCTTGGCTGGATCCTGTGTGAACGAGTGGAGCTGTGGGTAGTTCCTCGCAGCCCCACCATGGGGGGGTAATCTGTGGAAGCATGAGGAGGTGGCCTGATCTCAGGTTCGGGGCCAGAGGGTCAGTTGGGGAGGATTTGCTGACCTTGTCTGAGGGAAGGCGAGAAACTATGTAAGGAAACAAAATAGAAGGGAAGCATTTGTAGCTAGATGGTCCAGATGGGCTTTACAACAGGATTAATACCACATATCAGTGGCTCCGGATATAGCATCTTATGGGGGCTTGTTGACCACAATAATACAAACACCTGTGTAGTCATATCTAAGGCTAAAGGCCTCTCCCTTAGATGACAAGTTAGGAACTCAAGTCAGGAATAATATTGACTTGTTATAGTTTTGTTAAGGTTACCCAGTCTTGACCTAAAGAGGTTGTTTTCTCTTTTTTGTTATAAAAACAAAACAGGCCCAAGAGAGGCTGTTATTACTACTGCAGCCATTGTTGAAGTGACACTATTTGACGTACTTGTCCATATCTGAATGTAAGATATTTTTTATCTGGTGTCATGATGCTTACGTCCTCAATAAAGTAAGTACTAAAAAAAAAAAAAGATTATAACCATGGCTGTCAAATGTTACCCAGTTATGTTATGTTCAATACTTGACAGTCAAATGTTTACCTATGTTGTGTTCTATACCTGACTGTCAGATGTTTACCTTTGTAATGTGTTTTTACCTGTCTCCCTTTTGTGGTGCCTGACTATTGTTTTTCTCAGAATTTCTGTAATACCTGCTTCTGTTTGTAATGTTCCCTGTAACCTCCCAGGTCGTACCTGAAAATAGGCATATGCTTGTCTAGTGTGCTTATCTGGTTAACAAAAGCTAAATAAATTATAAATATCCCACACACGTTTGAAGCCCCCTAATGTTTTCACCTCCACCACTGCCACTGGTAGTCTATTCCAGGCGTCTGCCACTCTTTCGGTGAAATAGTACTTCCTCACATCCCTCTTTAACCCCCCCACCTTCATTGCATGCCCTCTGGTCCTGGTGCTCTTCCTCCTTTGAAAGAGACTCCCCTTCTGCACCCTCTTCAGTCCCATGAGTTACTTGTAGGTCTCCGTCATCTCCACTTGCTCTCTTTTCTTCCAGGGTGTATATGTTGAGATCCCCCAGTTTCTGCTCATAGGGCTTTTGGTGCAACCCCTGCACCATTTTAGTTGTGCCCTTCTGGACTGCCTCCATCCTATGTCCTTTCATATTTTTATTTACAGAGACGAAAATGAATTCATATTCAGTATAGATCGTAAGACTTTTTTCATTTTTTTTCATCTTTTGCTTATCCCCCAGCTGTCCACTGGCAGGCACGCCACCCTACCAGCCACCTAGGACTGTCCACTACTCCCCAAGGCTGTCTCCCCCCACCCCACCCAGGACACAATACAGATCAGGGCAATTACGGGTGGTCCGGTGGTGAAGCTGGATGCTGCTCAGCTGGCATGCTTCACAGAGCCTCCGGCCACCCTTCCTTTTTCCACTTGTTTTTTTTTTTTTCCAATTGTTTAACCAGGAGAGACACACTAAACTGAAAACTTGTTTACAAGTGCAACCTGGGAGCACAGGCAAGTTAAGTGACTTGCTCAGGGTCACACAGTATGCAAGTGAGGGCTGTGGGATTCAAACCCAGGTCTCCAGATTTGCAGCTCAGAGCCTTAAACCACTGCGCTATACTGCTTCCTTTTTCTGTCCCTTCCCCCTCGTGGCCACGAACACGCGCATGTGAAGGCATGTGCACATCACGTAGCCATGCTATTGCCTCCCTAACTCTGACACTGCCACCCAGCCTCCAACAGGAAGCAGCCAAGGAGCAGGACGACATCCCCCCTTCCCCAGGAGAGAAGAGCTGTCAGTGGACGCTCAATCCTCTCCCTCCCTGCTGACCCTCATCACCCAAACTTACTCCCAAACCCAGGTCACCGGCATGGGTGAGGTGTGGTATCCAGGGCCTCAGCCTTCAGCACCACCAGGCCACCCTGAAACTTTTTTCTGATATTAAATAATACAATACAGCAATTCTTTCTAAAGTAAATAGAGCACAAAAAAATATTTTTCTATGATTTTAGGGGGTTACAAGAAACCTGAAATTAGCTTAATCTATAAACCCATAAACTTTTAATAAGCAACTTATTAGTTCAAGTGCTCCAAGCTTATTCATCCCTACAAAGATAAAGAACATAAGAAATGTATTAAATCCAAAATATCCTAGATATAGCACTAAGCCACTTTCTTCCTACCCAGGCTGCTTATCCATAAACCTTCCAAGGTCAGACTTTTTTTTACATTTTAACTAGAATTGGACTGTTATATCCACAAATAAGCAGTCAGTTTAGCTGAGCTGGGTGGTATTCAGTAGAATTTGCTGCATCCTCCTCAAAATGAGACCCCGTATCAGTAGGCAGTTTGAACATTAGTCTCAAGGAAAGCTCTGGTTTGATCTGGATCCTCAAAAAATTATTTCCCTTGAAAATCATTTTTTAATTGAGCTGGTGCAAGCAAGAAAGCTGGAACCTCTGATTCTTTAAATTCAGTGAGTAGGGCTGGTACGATGGCGCTGAGGACTGAGGAGCTGGATGCCACACCTCACACCATGCCAGTGACCTGGGGTCAGGAGCGACCTCGCTGGAGGGTCGGCTGGAAGGAGGAGGATCGAGCATCCCAGGGACTGCTCTCTTTCTCCGGGGAGGGTGGGAAGGGACTACCGCAGATGCATTGGCTCCTGGCGGCTGCTGAGGGTTGGTGCATGCTGTGGTTAGCTATGGGGTCAACGTGGGCCGACGTCGGATGTGCCATGGCAGCGTCCTTGCACGCCCATGTTGTGGGGGGGGATCAAACACAGTAAACTTCTGCTGGCACAATGAAGGTGGATCCAGCATTGCATCAGATGTACCTAAGTCAGCTCCCCTGGTGTCTGCTCCCTGGCCTTCCACGGTGTGCGGGGTAAGTACCCACCACGATGTGGCTGGGAGGGGCAGGACATATGGGTTAGAGAACTCTGGCTGTGGCTGGGGCAGGGCCGAGGAGACAGCTGGATGGGGAGGGGGACCATAGGTACAACCCCTCCAGCCAAGGAGAATAAATAAATAAATAAAAATTTAGACAGCATATTAAGAAATCTTCTACTTCTTGAGCTCCCCATCCAGGACAGAGGTGGGAAATCCTATTAGCTTGAGGTTTCTAAGCAAAATCTGATTCTCAAGCCTCTCAACCCTTGCAGCTTTCATGAATTGCTCATGGAGCAGTGTTCACAGCTCATTCTACTGTCAAAATGTGAGTACTCGGAGATTTTAGCTTTGAGTTCATTGGCTTTCAGAGCCTTTTCAGTCACTTCAGCCCTGTCCTCAATGGCAACACACCTTTTAGGAATCTCAGTGAGCATTCCTTCCATTCTTTGGGGAGGTGGTCGAACTTCTGCCTGAAAGTCAGAAAACATAGCTTAAATGGACAAGGTCAGCTCTCTGGGTTTGGGTTTAGCACTCACTTCTGAGCATACTGCTGCTCTGGGTCTGTTTGCTGGCCCCTGGACTACAGTACCTCTCCTGGCTGTCTTGGGGAGACAAATTTATCCATGTTTGAAGCCACAGCTGTATCCATAAAGCACCACACTTTGCTGAGAGGGTTCAGTGCGGTACTATTCATAAGAAATTACTCAATGCTGTTAAAATGCATTTTTTTACAGAAAATGTTGATCGAAACTGCAGTGCTCTCAAAGAACACGTCTAGCCACCATTAGCTCAGCAGCATCTCCCTTTATGCCCTTTCTTTTTTTTTTTACCTTACGTTTATCAGTTTTATCATATTGACAAAACAGTATCCATCTTCGTACAAAACACGAGGAGAGTGTGAAAGCTAATACAACATTTAGCTGTCCTGTTAGAAATTGAGGGACTACATTTTAACTAGTTTCATATTTTTGTACAATATGAGTGGGGGAGTCCATGAACTAAAGTCCCCGAAAATGCTAAGTCCAGGAGTTGCTAACCGCTTCAATGGCTAGGTACAATCCATTAAAATAATGTCCAGGGAAGCATAAAATGTAAACACACAAGGTTTGCTATCAACAATTTTCTTGTAAGTAAATAGTAGGGAAATGTTAGTTCTGAACATTCCCTCCCCCTCATGAAACTCCACCTAAAACCCACAATATATTGAAATTATTAATCCAAACAACATTTAAAATGTAAATCTTAAACCTGAAATAATTATACTACTGTTGTCATACTTAATACTGGAGCAAGTATAGTGCTTGATCATTTCTAGGTCTGTTCTCTTCCAGCTCTAGTCAACAAAAACGGCTTATGCCACGTGGAGAACAGTAGCTTACAGATCTAGCTCTTCAGCAAACTGATGTCACCCTGCATCAGTAAGGGAGAGAAAATTACAACCCCAACATTTTCAACATTTTTTTTTATAACTTTATTTTTATTGAATTTTTAACATACATAGTCGACATATCAGACTGTTTACAGCATTCAGATTTTACATACGGTTATGGAATCAATTCCAGTAAGCATTAATACAGTGGATTTATAACTTTAAGACAGAGGCCTCCAATAGATTAACTTTAATAATTTAAATAGTAAAGAGAAAGACGGAAATCACAATACTCCATGTTCATTATGAAAGATCAATCTGTAACAGTTAATATTGAACAGGGAGAACCAACTGGAACATAGCTTAAACCAAGGCTTCCTATTAGTTAGTGGCTTATTCCATACTCTTACATATGACAGGAATTCATATTCCATCGACACACCCAATTAAGGTGAGGAGATGAAGAGGGGTGAGGGGAGGACTACTAGTGGGTGTCCCCGCAGCGTCCCAACCCAACTCCAGAGGCGGGGAGGGGGGTAGGCGGGGAGAGGGGGACTATATACTGGAAGGTAGAATTGGGGGGGGGAGTGGCGGATAGGCAAATGTGGGAAACTAGAGGAGCTCTGAATAGCTATAACTATTTTAGGGGGTTCTCCCTCTCAGTAGTGAGATTCAGGTGATAAAGGATTCATCTTGTAGCATGTAATATAGCTGCCATCAAGACCATCTGGAATTAAATTGCTCTCCCCGGTCATTTAGGTTATGTGTTATCCGCTCCATATAGTATATTTGTTTAGTGATCTGCCACCAATCTTGAATGGTTGGGATTTTTGTGGTTAACCATACTTTTGTAATGGCCTTCTTGGCCGCTGTGAGACGAAGGAGGAGGAGGTATCTAATAGATGGTTTTCTTAGTTCTCTTGAGATTAATAGTAAAAGATATGTTTCCCCAGTTAATTGAAATTGTGGGGCAAAAAGTTCTCGGAGGTTAGCCTGAAGTGCTATTATGAAGGGTTGAAGTTTAGGGCAGGTCAACATAATATGTGAATGGGTCGCTCTGACCTCTCCGCATTGACGCCAGCATGCTGCTGATCCAGACTGTGTGTAGTGACTGGTGATTACAGGTGTTCTGAAATATCTAATAAGGTTTTTCCATGTGTACTCATGCCACTGATGTGAGCTGGTTACCTTAGCATCATATTGGCATGCTTTCTGCCATTCTTCAGGGGTAACAGGGTGTTCTAACTCCTCTTGCCACTGGAGTCTAACATTATCAATAATGGTTAGTTGTTGGGCTTTTTGGGAGTGGTAGTAAGCTGAGAGTAAGTGTCTTTGCTCATGTGAATTATTCAGTTGGATTTGAAGGTTGATCGGAGGGGTATCTGAGCAGGCGTTTGAGCTGAGATAGGCAAGGATTCATAGTAGTGGCAAAGTTGTAAAAATCTATAAAAGTCACTGCGTGGCAGATTGTATTGGCTTTGAATTTCAGTAAAGGATCGTATATTCCCCTGAGTTATGACTTGTAAGAGGTATAGCAAGCCCAGTCTCCCCCAGACCAAGAACCCGTGATCCATTCTGTTGGGAGTAAACTGGTCTATGCTTGCTATGGGGCATTCAAGGGGTAGAAAAGGGTCTAAATGTTGTGAATTCCTTATAGTTCTCCAGGAGTTTAGATAATGAATTATCCATGGCTTCGTAAGATTGGGTGGAGGAGGGTCATTGTGTTGCCCATATATTTTCCCAAAGTAGTCTCTATTACTGATAAGTGACATTTCAATTTCTGCCCAGTGCGGAGTAATTATGCCATTCTGTCTCGCCATCAGGTGTGTAAGCAGTGCAGCATTATGATAGAGCCAGAGATTGGGAAATGCAAGTTCCCCTTCTGGTCTTGGGAGGGTGAGCACCTTAAAGCGGACTCTAGGTCTTTGCCCTGCCCAAATAAATCTGGAAATGGAGCTGTTCCATATCCGAAAAGTGTTGTCCGCAAGTGGAATGGGGACATTCTGAAATAAGTAAAGGGCCCTAGGGAGTACTACTATTCTAATCAGCTCTATTCTTCTGGAGAGGCTTAGTGGCAGTGTGTTCCAAGTGGCCAGGTCAGTTTTAAGTTGAGAAGTGAAGGGGACATAGTTATTCTTATAGTAATCCACCGGAGACCAGGATAGCTGGATACCTAGGTATTTCAGTTTAGTCAGGGACCAGTTGCAGGGAAATAGGTTTTGTACGTTGGAAGACGGGGAGTAGTGGAATGTGAGGATCTCAGTTTTGGAAAGATTAAGCTTGTATCCTGACACCTGTCCAAACTCATCCAAAAGTTGCCTTATTGCTGGGAGTGATTTTTCCAGATTATGTAGGTAAAGTAGCACGTCATCAGCATACAACGCAACTCAGTGTTCTGTGCCACCCAGTGTGACCCTGGTGAGAGTCTGTGAGTCCTGAATATACTGTGCGAGGGGTTCTATGAATAGCGCAAATAAGAGTGGGGAGAGGGGACAGCCTTGTCTGGTCCCTCTACCTAGCCAGAAATATGCAGAATGATGTCCATCTATCTTTACACAGGCCTGGGGATGGCATATATATATTTTGTATGACCCTAACTAGGGCTGGGGGGATCCCAACTTTGCAGAGAACCTGATAAAGGAATGGATAAGTCACCCTATCGAATGCCTTTTTGGCATCAAGGCTAATTAAGACTGAGGGAGTATTAGTAGAATGCATCTTATGGGACAGATGGAGAGTGCGCTTAATAATATCAGTGGTGGAACGGGTACTCACAAAGCCAGTTTGGTCTCTTCTATGAGTTGAGGGAGAAAAGGGTCTAGGCGGCGAGTCAAGATAGATATAAATAGTTTGTAGTCAGCATTTAGAACTGAAATTGGTCTGTAGGAACTGCAGAGCTGTGGGGGTTTCCCTGGTTTAAGGATAATTGAGATGGTCGCATACGGTCATGAAGGTGGGGGCAAGTCTCCCTCCAGGATAGAATTGAACAGTCTCAGAAGTTTATGGAAAATCTGGGGTCTAGTTGCCCTATAGAACTCTATTCCATATCCATCCGGACCAGGAGCCTTTAAGGTTTTCGCTCTGGCTAAGGCAGCGGCTAGCTCATTTTCTGTAATCGGATTGGTCAGGATTTCTCTCTGTGGGTCTGAGAGAGAGGGCAAGGTTATAGAGTGAAGATATTGATCTATTTGGTGGGCAGTAGGAGATTGTTCTGGGGTATATAAAGTGGAATAGTAGGAAGTGAATTCCTCCATAACATCATGCAGCTTAGTTAGCAGCTGACCATGGGCAGGGTGTCTGATAGTAGTTATAACTGAGGATTTCTTTTGTTTATGGATCTGGTAGGCTAATAACCTTGTTGCTCTAGGCCCTACTTCATAGTATCTTTGTCTCAAGAAAGTTAAAGCAATCTCTGTTTGTTGTAAGGTTAAGTGATCAAGGTCTGACTTGACTTGTAATTGGGGAAGACAAGTATCCCCATGTTTGTGGGCCATTTGTAAAAAGTGTAATTTGTCCTCTAATTTAGTCTTCTGCTCCCTTCTTTGTTTGTTTAGTTCCACTGTGTGCTGAATTATATGTCCACGGAGGACAGATTTCACTGTGTCCCAGTGTATTGCAGGGGACAATTCTTCTGGGGGATTGTTTCCCACGATTTCCTTAATTTTGTCCTGAAGGTATTCTTGAAACTGCTTGGACCAGAGATTATAAGGGTTAAGTCTCCATCGGGTACTTTTGGATTGTAGTCCCATGTCCCAGGTAGTAATCAGGGGGGCATGGTCAGAGAGGGCTATGTCACCCATCCTTGCATCCTGTAATATGCTAAGGTTCTCAACTTGGGTATAGGTTTGATCTATGCGTGAATAGGTACTGTGTACTGAGGAGTAGTGGGAGTAGTTCCGTGCTTGAGGGTGTGCGCTGAGCCAAACATCACACCAGCCCACCTCCTGTGTAAATCTCTTGAAGAGTTTTTGGTTAGCTGTTTGCCTTGGAGGGCGTGGGTTGGAGGATTCTATAACAGTATCTGGGAGGAGGTTGAAATCTCCTGCCAAACAGAAGAGTCCCACTAGTCATTTGGACTATTTTATCTAGGAGTATTTTCAGTTGGGAGATAGGGAGGCCTGGGGGGGAAATAGGCGTTCGTCAGGGTAACCTGCCTAGCACCGATCATGTCCTGCACAATAATAAGTCTACCCTCAGGGTCAGCCCATTGTAGTCCCGGACTAAAGGGGGTGTGTGGGGGTATTATGATTGCCACTACCACTAGAGGAGTAAGAATCCTCCCCATGGCTTAGCTGTGCTAATTTGGAATGTTCTGTAGAGCTTAGGTGAGTTTCTTGCAGGTAGATCAGATCGGATCTGCTCTTCCTCAAATATGCTAGTACTCTGGATCTCTTAACTAGGGGAGTTAAGCCATTTATGTTATGGGATAAAAATTTCAGATGTGGCGTGGTCATGGGTTGAGTTGGGGTGAGACACTGCCAAAGGGTCCCAACCCCTCCCCCAGAACAATCAGATCATCACAGGGGTCCTCTGTCAAAGGTTTTCTTGATCCAATTACATGGTGATGGTTGACTAGAATATTAGAACAATAACAAATTCGAGATACATACAATCCTATCATAACAGGTACTTCTTGGAAGAAGCTAACTTGTAACAGAGAGTCAACATTTACTAGAATTAAAACCCTAATTAGTAACAGGTTCCAACATGCAGCCAACTGTGTGAAAAACTTCGCTCTGCTAAAGCTAACTATTATATTTCTACCCTCGAACAAGCTAAAGGTAACCCTCATAAAATATGGAAGACTATCAAAGCTATAGAAGGACGGCCCATGGCCTCCTCTGTCCCAACAAAGATAGTTGCAAGTGGCAAGATTGTGGAAAACAAGTCCCTAATCCTGGAGGAACTTAACTCCCACTTTGCCACAGCTGGATAAGCTTCTGACTCGTCCTTATGCTGGTGCTGCGGTGAGCCAGCATACCCCTCCCGCCACATCTAGTCCTGCACCAGCCCCTTCCAACTGCGCGTGAGATAACTTATAAAGAAGTAGAAGATTCTCTTCTTAACTTAGACACCAAAAAAAGCGCAGGGGACGATGGCTTGGAACCCTTTTTCCTAAGGTCAGGCTACGCCCATCTCACTGCCCCAATTCTCCACATCTTTAATCTTTCTATTACATCTGCTACTGTGCCGTCCTGCTGGAAATCAGCACATATCCTCCCTCTATTTAAATCTGGTGACCCATGCGATGTAAACAACTATAGGCCTATCTCCATATTGCCTATCCTTTCTAAAGTTCTCGAAAACTAATCCATATTCAGTTAAAATCTCACTTGAAACCTCTCTCTCATTAACCCAGCTCAATCTGGCTTCTGGGCTAATCATAGCACAATCACTGCACTAGCAAAAGTAACCAATGATTGGATCTCTGCTATAGATGCTAAGAAGGTAACTGGTGCAGTCTTTTGGACCTCAGCAAAGCTTTTGATGCTGTTGATCACAAACTATTAGTCAATTGCCTTGCAAAGTTGGGTGCCACATACCATACCACCCAGTGGTTCTCTAGCTACCTAACTGGAAGATTCCAAAAGTAAAGGCAGAAGGTTTTTTTCGCTGCCTTGCCAGTTGCAAGAGGAGTCCCCAAGGATCCATCTTAGGCCTTATCTTGTTTTCTCTGTACATTAATGACTTAGATGCTAACATATTCACGTCCAATCTGCACTTTTTTGCAGATGATACTGTGTTGTATACTTCTGGCTCATCGTTATCTGAAGTCAAGGGAGTGCTTCAAGCGGACTTCGCACAACTTGAGCATAATCTAATAAAGGCAAAGCTTCTGCTCAATGCTAAGAAGACTAAAGCGATGATATTCTCCCGCAGTGCTGTCAGAGGCCCCCCCAATACCCTTGCCCAAGACTTCATTGTCACCACGCTAAACGAGCCTCTGAAAGTCGTAACCAGATTTAAATATCTAGGTATCTGGATCGACAATAAATTATCTTTCAATGACCACGTCGAAGATGTCTCTAGAAGGTTAAAAGCAAGGTTAGGTTTCTTCTACAGAAATAGGCCTCTTTTCCCCCTTGAAACTCGAAACAAGCTAGTACAGGCCACTGTTCTCCCTCTACTCGACTATGGCAATGTAATCTATTCCTCCACCACTCTTGCAAATCTAAGTAAACTGGACATCCTTTATCACCGTGCGTTACGGTTCATTACCAACTCCCTTACCGCTCACATACTGTGACTTATATGCAGCTGTTGGTTGGACATCCCTTACTACTAGATGCCTGCTCCATGCTGGGCTATGGACTCTTAAACTGCTCCTGCAGAAATTGCCAAGCTATCTCTCTTCCCTTATTAGTATCTCACATAGTGCATACTTTAAGAAAATCTGACTTTATTATGCTTGACATACCAAGGATGTGGACTTCCTTGGTAAACGTGCATATTGCATATGCCCTTCCCTCCATTTGGAACCAATTACAAACCGTACTGAAACTAACTAGCACAGTTTCAATAAACTTCTACAAATCGCTAAGTTCAGCCAAAATAAAAGACACCTGTAACTGTCATTAAGTCTCTTCCTACCCCATGTGTGCCATATTTATCCACTGGTAAGGTATAATTGATTTGTCATATTAACTGCTTTCCTTCCTTCTACTCCTGGCTTTATCTATGCTTACGCCCACTGCTACTCTATCAAATCACCCTCCCCCATATCAGTTGTAGACTGTTGTTTGTTCTAGCTGCCAAAATACTGTATATGTATTGCACACACCAGTCATCATGTTTCATTTATCAGTATGCAACCTGTAAGTCGCTTCCTGTCTCATATCAATGTTTACCACCGCGGTCACCCTATGTGGTACCCTTGTATGTATATCCAGCCTGTATCATGTAACGTGCATTTCATGTATATACTGTTATTACCTATCTGTGTTTGTACTTTAAGTGTTTATGTCACAGGACCTCCTTGTGAATGAGCTTGCTCAATGGAGTTTTCCTGCAATAAACTTGAACTTGAACAACTGGGCCACAATGTCGGTAAAACAGAAACTAGTGCTTCCATGAAGCAGGGTTATTTCTAGACCCTGAAGAAAGAAGTTTCCTTCCAAGGAGGAATGATCCCTTAAAGGGGTCCTCCAGACACCTACAGTGTCTAAATAGGGTACAGGGGAGAAGGGAAAAAGAAAAAATGAAAGGGAGGTGAAAAATACAAGACGCCATATGGAGAGGCGGTGACCAACCTTTAAGAGGTGTAATGCATAAAGGTTAGCCTTAAGCAGGGGATCCTCGCTAGGGCTACCAACTAGAAGTGAGAGGGCCGGGAGCCACTGTATCTCCAAAATCCTCCCAGTCTCATCCAGCGAGCAAGAGGAGGGCAATGCCCTCCATTGTCGCTATCTTGAGTAGTTAGGTCTAGCAACTCCGCTCCAGGATGAGGTGAGGAGCAACCAACCTATGTAGTTAAGCGGCACTCCAACAGCAGAGGTGCGGCGGCTCCTGCAGGGTGGAGGGACAGAGGCCGTCGGGCAGGGGAGTCAGGGAAACAGCCCCTTCATCCAACCTGACCCAGCCACACTGGCCTCCACGGCCCAAACAACTCAGGACCCCCGCAGTGAGGGGACAGTTCACAACTGCCTACTCCCATTTCCATAGCTCGCAACTATCCATTAGCAGTAGGGGTATATGCAGCCTACAGTGAAGCCCCCAGGTCAATCGCAGAGAAGCAGCAATCCAAATATACAACCCCCCCTCCCCAACATGGTCAGTTCACTCAGGTCCTGATAAATGGCTGCAATGAAATACTTAACCCTGAGCAGAATACCAAGCGTTCATATTGACATAGGAATGCAAATGTGTGAATCAACTGGTGGGGGTAGGACAGCGCACGTTGCAGCATGCTTGTATTTAAAGTCACCCCCCCAACCAGATCCAGAATGGTCCAGGGAAGGAGAAGAGTAAGGGTGGGAATACGGGGGATAGGGGTGTCCCGTTGTCCCCAACACTTTTGCTCC
Organism: Neoceratodus forsteri; assembly: GCA_016271365.2. NCBI lineage: Eukaryota > Metazoa > Chordata > Ceratodontiformes > Ceratodontidae > Neoceratodus > Neoceratodus forsteri. The sequence goes on from CM057459.1 coordinate 733,146,462, forward strand.
AGTGCGGGAGGCCCACCACCCACTTCCCAGACAGAACCAGTGCCAAAAAGCACCAGGGGTTAGGCCGTGGCAGGCCCCACACTCTCCAATCTCAGGGCATGGGAGCATGCTTAGCAATGTGGAGCTCACTTCATCCCTTATGGGCAGGGTCTTCACTGTAATCGGCGATGCTCTCCTCGCCAACCTATCCTGGGCCCGGCAAGCACGTGCACCACATCGTACATCACCAAGCCCTCCTCCAAGGAGCAGGCCACGTCGTCAGGCAGCATCAAGTGCCCCACTCCCTCAAGGAGAACAAGTCCTACCACAGCTCCCCGAAGTGGAATCCCAGTGGAGATAAAAACTCAAAGGAGGGAGAGGAAGGCAAGGGAACACCGGGGTTGGGGTAAAAAAAAGAGAGACACTAGGTGGTGAGCACGCCCGCTCTCAGGGCAACTTCAGCGGAGGAATGTAGAAGGTGAGAGCCGAGCAGCAGCCACTTCTGACTGGCAAGATGCAGCAAACCTACAGGCCCAATGGACCCCCAGAGCTGCAGTTTATATTATTATACCAGCGTGGGTTGCACTCCAAACCCCCCCCCAGCCCCAGCAGACCAATTAGATAATTGTATGTTTATATCTGTGTATCTATAACAGGAAGAATACTTGCTGTTTGAGACAGCCGACTCCAGACAGAGGAATTTGCTTAACAATGTGGAGCTCTACTATCCCATAAGAGCAGGGCCTTTGCTCTAATTAATGCCACTCCTCATACTAGCCTCTCCTAGGTTTGGCCAGCGTGTACACTGCAGCGAACAACACCAAGCTCCCCTCCATGGAGCATGCCAGGTCATCGAGCAGCATCGACGCTGTGTTCTCAAGACTTCCCAGGACAAACCCCATCTACATTTCCCCGGGCTGAAAGTCCCTGCAGGAGCAGAAACCCAGGAGGAGGGAAAGCGAAGCAAGGAACATCGGGGGAGGGTGTAGAAAGGCACTCAGTAGTGCACACGCCCGCTCTCCAGGCTGTTTAGGGAGACAAGGGGAGGGTGAGGGCCTGGCACCAGCCTCACCTGTCTGGCACAAAGCAGCAAGAATACTAGGCCCCACGAGCGCCCCAGAACTGCATTTTATGCTGTTGTACCAGTGCGAGCTGCGCCCCGACACCCCCGGCTCCAGTTACAACACACAGATTAATCAGTCAGTGGAACATTCATATTAGTAGTGTCTGTTACAGAGGAAATACTTGCTGTTCGGGACAGCTGGTTCTAGTCTCATTGGGGGGCATCCGAAGAATCCAGACGGTCAGGGAGAGGGGCGGACTGTCGTGCCTTCAAAGTGCTTATAATGTCCAGTATTGCCTCTGTGCCCCTACGGCAGCCTGCATCGCATTGGCCACTACTCCATATCTTCTGAGAGAGTTTTGCCGCTATGGGGGGCCAACTGGGTCGGTTCTGGTTTTCTGCTGAGGGATGTCAATCTTTCTAGATTTCAGGGCCGCCATTGCTGCAGTCACCGAGTCGAAGGTAAGGGTATCATCTTTAAAATAGATCGTCATCTTCGCTGCGTATGGAGTCCTGAATCGAACACCTGCACTTTTGAGCGCTTTCATTATGGGGATGTAGGCCCTCCATCTCAGCATAATCTCCGGGGCGAAATTGTTTTCGAAATACAGCTGCTGGCCGTTGAGGAGCACCACCCCCTTCTTCCATGCTGCATGTACGACACTCTCCTTTTCTTGAAATCGGAGGAATTTAGCTAAGATCACTCTCAGCCTTGCTCCAGGGGCTGATTTTGGGCCTAGGGTCCGATGGACATGCTCGAACTCCAGGGTGTGGTGTGATGGGAGAGTGAGCACTTCGCGGAGAGTGTTCTGGAGGAATTTGATGATATCTGAGCCCTCGGCTCCTTCAGGTATGCCAGCAATTTGAATGTTATTGCAGCGATTCCTACTTTTCCGCGTCTTCAGCCCTGTCTTGGAGGTGTTTTATACTGTAGTGTAGCTGTACAATAGCTCTCTCTGTGTTATCCACCCTGCCATCCATTTCTGTGACCTGTGCCTCAGTGGATTCTTGTCACTTCTCCAATTTAGTGATATCAGTGCGGAGGCCTGTAATAGTGGATCTCATTTCTTTTCGAAAATCTCAGAGTTTGGCTAACATCTGCACCATTTGTCACTGAAGAATATCTGTTGGAATGTGACTGCAGGTATTCGTGCTACAGCGCGAGATCGATGAGGCCCGGGATCCCTCACTCTCTGAGCCGGCCTCAGACAATCTCTCTTCATCCGGCGTAGTGAACGGTTTAATTTTTGATCGATCCCTTGCTCGCGGCATATTTGTATCCTCCGTGCAGTTCATGTAGTTTAGTTTTTACTAAAAACGCTGAAATTTGGAGGCTTTGTGTTGATCACCATAGGAGCTCCTTTCTAAGATGTGCAAGGGAGCATGACGTCACTGGAAGTCTCAACATTTTCAGGCTTTAAAGGTAATTAACTGTTGTTCAGGTAGTTCAAAGACACTACAATGTCCAACTGGTCTGACAATATCAGTTAAACCTCCAGCTTAATCCTCAGCTTCTGAATCTTCCATCTCATCTATCGGTCTGGCCCTCGCAGCAAATTTGTCCTCTGTCTTCTCCATCCATCTTCCTGCATCAACTGGATCTGAAAACCGCCAGCTTTTCCCCATATGTTATACGGAGTCACACTGGAAGGAGAAACAAATGTGTTATTCCCAAGGATCTCAGACGGTGCCAAACTCCATCAAATGTTTTGAGGCATGTCCTCGTTTGGAAGGACAGATCCAGGGAAAACTTTATATCAGATGCACTGAGAGTGATGGGTAAGCCGCTCTTCCAGCCCAAAGGAACAAATCTCTCACCTCTGAGCCTGACGTGCGAACCAGGATAGTCCGTGGCTGTGATGTGTTCTGTGGCTGGACTCTAGGACTGACTTGGTAGGCAGTTTTCAATAGGTCCCCGTTGGAAGTCATCGGAGATCAGGGCAAGATTTTTGAACCATTCCTTGATGTAGGCTAGTAGATCAGTCCCCTCCATCCCCTCAGGAAACCCAACCAGCCTAATGTTGCCAGCCTGCATTTCATTCTCTTAACACTTCCATTCTGTTGCACAGCTGTAAATCCTCCCGTGTTATGTTGGACACTGCTGCTTGCATTGACACAGTCCTTTTTTCTTGGTCTGCCACAGCACCTGTTAAAGTTTTTATAGCCACGTCTTGAGATTCCAGCTTAGTGAGGGTGCGTTCGATCTTTGCATCCATAGATACATAGACAGTGTCGGCAGATAAGGGCCTATGGCCCACCTAGTCTGCCCATTTGAGCTTGTAAGTTCAGTTTGTTTTCCTAGAAGTCTGTTTCCCCTTACCCCTGCCCTCTAGAATTCCTTTATGTCTATCCCATGCATTCTTAAATCCTGTGATTGTTTCAGCCCCCACCACTTCCTCTGGCAGGGTGTTCCACTTGTCAACCACCTGCTCTGTGAAGAAATTCTTTCTCATGTTTCTCTGAATCGTCCTCCTCCAACTTCATCCCATGCCCTCTAGTCCTGAAACATCTTTTCGCTTAAAATAGTGTTTTCCTGCACCCTGTTCCTCCCTGTAAGATACTTGTATGTCTCTATCATATCCCCTCTCTCCCTCCTCTCCTCCAGGGAGTACATGTTCAGTTCCTTCAACCTGTCTTCATAGGACTTGTGATGCAACCCATGCACCATCTTTGTTGCCCTCCTCTGAACCTTCTCTACCGTGTCTATGTCCTTACATAGGTATGGTCTCCAGAACTGTACACTGTACTCCAGGTGGGGCCTCACTAGTGTCCATCGCCTGCATAGATTCTATCATGGCCTGCCATGGGGTCTCTGATCCTCCAATATTGCTAGGCCCCACTGCACATGTGGTTTTGTCTGGTTTGCCATTGGATTGAGGCTGCTTTTGTTGACTTTGCTGATTCCTAGCACGCCCCATACTCGAGAAAGGTATGATTCTGTTCCTCAGGCTTTCAGCAGTACAGTTCTACCAAAGACAGTGTTATTTAAATACAAATTTCTGTATTTTTGAGCTTTTTAGCAGAGCTTGAGGAGAGAGCTGATGTCAAACCGTCCATCCCGGAAGCCCACTCTCTAGTGCCCCCCTCTATGCTCTTTCTGAGATGCAGCCTTCAGAACTAGACACGATACTCCAAGTGGGGGTCTCACCAGTGAGCAATATAGTGGCAACACCACCTCCCTCCTTCTGGAGATACTTCTTCCAATGCATACCACTACTCTGCAACTTTGAGGTCATCAGATATGATAACCCCAGGTTCCTTTCCTGCTTGGTGACCAATAGCACCTTCCTCACATCCTATACTCAGTTCCTGGGTTCCTTTGCCCTATATGCATAAATTTGCACCTTTTGATGTTGAACTCCAAATGCCATGTTTCTAACAACTCCTCATGTTTCCCAAGATCCCGACACATTCTTTTCACCCCTCCTGAATGTTCACCCTATTACAGATTTTGGTATCATCATCTGCAAAAAGGCATACCTTCCCTTCCAGTTCATCTGCAATATCACTTATGAAGACATTGAAGAAGACTAGTCCCAGTACTGAACTCTGCAGCACCCCGCTGGTCACTCTTTCATCCTTAGAGTGAATGCCATTAACCACCATCCTCAGTCACCTATTCGTTAATCAATTTCTAACCCAATTCACTACTTTGGATCCCACCCCTAGACTGTTCAATTTTTTAGTCCCCTGTGCAGCACAGTATCGAAGACCTCACTAAAGTCCAGATAGGCGTGTTCCACTGCCCTCCCATGATCTATTTCCCTGATCACCCAGGACCCAGGTATGACTGTCCTAGATAATCCAAGGGTAAACAAGATAGACTTCTCCTTTGTCTTCCCTGCGGTGGTGCAGACTAAACATGAGGTAGCCAGCTACTTATTCTGTAAGGTGGACAAGGCTTAAGCTTTTGTGAAGGAACTCAAGAAATGTACAAGGTGAGAAACGGTGGTACTTCATGTGGCAGATCTACCCAATCTTTGAATCTACTCAGTCATTTGACACTAGGCGTCATGGGGTGATGTTCTTTATCGCTCCTCCCCTCAGATGGGGGCTCCGATGAGGGGCAATGACAAATTCACATCAGCGTGAGTACAATGTTTGCATAAGGGTGAAATGTTCTCTGCACGGTATTACAGCAGGCAGCAGGGTACACATGTTTATCGCTACTAGGAACTTGCCATAAAATAGTGGACTTACAAACTTTAGTGTGTTCATGCACACTTACATCTATAAGAACTACAAGCACAGCTTTGTATATGGGGGTGGGGCAACATGGCATCTTACCTTATGATAAGGTGGGAACTATGCTGAGGAAGACTGACAAATCTTCCATTTGTATTGGGGGGGGGGGTCCCTGGGAAAAGACGAAGTTCTTAGCTGAAGAATTCCTGAATGGGATTCAGATCCTGATTATCACAAAAGAACAAAAGGGGCTTCTGGGAGCCAAGGTTACTAAGGAGAAGCTGAAGGGGGCAATTGGGTCCTTGAGGAAGGGGAAGGCTGGAGGCTTGATGGCTTTGTGGCAGAATTTTATAAGGCACTGGGGGGATTTATTAGTTGGTCCTATAGCGGACATACTAGAGGAGGCCATGGTGGATGGGGTACTCCCTGCCTCGTGTTACAGTGTGGTGGTTTGTGTCTTAGAAATACAGAAACATAGCATTTGTTGGCAGAAAAGGACTTGTACGTAAATCCAGGCTGCTGTATTTTTTCCTGTCTATTCCAACACCTCAGACCCTATTTGGTTACAGACTTCCCTCCCACCTCCCTCTTCTCTACTTATTATGTCCCTGTGCCTATCCTATGCAGCTTGAAACTCTCCACTGTTTTCACCCTCTACCACCTCTTCTGGCAGGCTGTTCCAGGCATCCACCACCCTTTCTGTGAAGAACAATTTCCTCATATCCCTCCTAAACTCCCCCCCCCCAGCTTCACTGCGTGCTCTTGGGTTCTGATGTTTTTCCTCCTCTGAAAGAGATTCCCCACTTGCACCTTGTTCATCACTGTGAGGTACTTGTAGGTCTCAATCATTTCCCTTTTCGCTCTCCTTTACTCTCCTTCAGTGAGTGCATATTGAGATCCCAGCCTCCCTTGTATGGCTTCTCGTGCAACCCTCACACCGTTTTGGTAACCCTCCTCTGGACCGCTTCCATCCTGTCAATGTCCTTGTGGAGGTATGGCTCCCAGAACTGGACACAGTACACTAGGTGGGGTCTCACTAGTGAGCGATACAGTGGTAAAACCACCTCCCTTCTCCTGCTAGAAATCCCCCTCCCTATGCACCCCAGCATCCCACTGGCCTTGCCTACTGCCCTGTCACACTGCCCTGCCACCTTGAGATCATCAGATATGATTACCCAAGGTCTCGTTCTTGCTTGATGACTATCAGTACCCCCTCAATCTTATACACAGCTCTTGGGTTTTCCTGCTCCAGAAGCCTGACTGTGCACCTCTTGGCATTGAAACCCAGCTGCCACACCCAGGACCACTCCTCTAGTTTTTCCAGATCCATTTGCATTATCTCCATCTCTTCCTGACTGTCCACCCTGTTGCAGATTTTTGTGCCAGAGACATACCTTCCCCTCCAGTGCCTGAGAAACGTCATTTATGAAGACACTGAAGAGGACTGGTCCCAGTACTGAGCCCTGTGGCACCCTGCTGGTTACTCTCCCGTCCACTGAGTGTTTGCCATTTACCACCACCCTCTGCCCCCGGTCCTTCAACCAGTTTGATACCCAGCCTACCACTTTCTCCCCACCTCCCAGCCTGCTTAGTTTATTAGTCTACTGTGCAGCACCATGTCGAAGGCCTTACTGATGTCCAGAGAGGTCACATCCACTGCCATCCCCTGATCCACCTCCCTAGTCACCCAGTCAAAGAAATCTGTAAGATTTGTTTGGCATCACTGCCTTCCTGTGAAACTGTGCTGCCGATAATCTTACAACCCATATGTACCTCTAGGCACTACATCAGTATCTCCTTCAGCAGGATCTCCATTAGTTTCCCCACCACTGATATGAGGCTGACTGTCCTGTAGTTGCTAGCCTCCTCCCTGCTGCCACTGTTGTGCAGAGAGACCACATCAGTCCTCCTTCAGTCCTCTGGAACTACCCCCATCTCCAATGAGGTATTGAATAGTGCCATCAGAGGGGCAACTAGCACCCTGCTCAGTTCTTTTAGAACCCTGGATGGAGGCGCTGTGGTGCACACCTACAGACAAGACACACTTTGGAGCGGCTATGTGGCTCTGAAGCCTTTAAATTAAGATTTTCTTATATAAACTAAAACCAACTGTTAATCCGGCAACTGATTTGGAGAGAGGGTTCCCTTTTGAATAGACCAATACCAAATACTGCTATGGAGTGCACGCAAAAAGCAAGCGGGAGTGCAAACAAAAACTCTCCAATGGCAGATTCACAGGCCGCATCTACATCCATGCTGCAGACAGCTGGGCCTGAACCTCCCTGGAAAGTCTTGCAAGCATCGATGCAGGCAATCAACTTGAAGGTAGAGTCAATCCTACAACACTTTGCCGAACACGATGTCAAGCTAGAAGCGGCCTCACAAACTGCTGCTTCAGCAGAAACGCTTGACACACAAGCTCTAACTGCCACAGCAAAAATAATCCAAGAGAATATGCAGTTAAGATATCGCTTGGAAGCACTTGAAAATACTAATCAAGCATCCCATGTTCGGCTGGTTGGGCTCCTGGAGGGGAGTGAAGAGGAGAATTTACTGGGATTTCTGCAAACATGGCTCCCTGGTGCTTAAAATTGAATCAGGATGCAATTGTGAGTCAACTGCATAAAGCCTACTGGATAACTTCACGTGCAGCAGGGCCTCAAGCAGAAGCTCCCCAGACAGTCCTCCTAGTGATGGCCAGTGCGTTGACTTGGGACTTCCTTCTTCAAGCTGCTAGATCCACAGACTTTTTAAATTACAACGAGACCACTCTGCATCTATTCCCTGATCTATCTTATGCAATGAGGGCACACAGGAAAAGGTTTGATGCAGTCCATGCCAGATTTAGGACCCTTGGGTAACTCATTCGTTACTGATTTATTTATTTATTTATTAGCTTTTGGTAACCAGGTAAGTGTTCTAGGCAAAAAACTGCCTATTTTGAGGCACGACCCAGGAGAGTACAATTTGACAAAGTACAGCAGTGATAACAATCAGGTACATAAAGTAAGATAACTGTCAAAACAACAAATACATCAGTAGAAGCAGATTACAGAATTAATAACAGCACAGAGATAATATCAAGAATAGTGAAGTTGTGGTTGAATACAAATTGCATAATAGCACAATGATGGCATAATAGCGAGGTAAACAGGTCATATTGCCTTCCTAGGGGAAAAAAAGACAGGTAGACACTCGTACGCATAAGGCTTACATAACAATGGGCATGTACACAAGCTGATTGGGCAGAATTGAGAGACAAGCAGATGTTAAGTGCATTCGCAGGTTCCAAGATCATTAAGGTGAGAGAACAGAGCATGCTTAAATGTAAGGTGAGGTGAGGAGTTCTTAACATGGAGGGGGAGTGAGTTCCAGAACCGAGGTGCAAAATATGAAAAAGCTTGCTCGCCCATTTTAGTGGAGCAGGGCTGAACAGTGAGCAAGGGGGAGGTGGAGGACCTAAGGGAGTGAGAGATCAGGGTAAGCACTGATGCCGGCTAGGCTCTAAATTCATTACGGAGGAAAGACATTCCAATATACAGATCCTATAGAAGCAGGGGAAATAAAATGAAGTGATTGCCAGAGAATTTGATGCCAGAGGGTCCAGTCAACAGGATGACTCCAAAGAGGAAACATGACTTAGAACTTTAATAAGTAAAGTGTACAACTGTTACTGTGCCTCTTTATGAAGCCTGTTGCTACTCTTTTAATTGATACACTTAGAAGGTGGGACTGTATTATTTGGGACGTTCCTTCTTCAGTTAGCTGTGGATTTATAAAAATAAGCTGTTTAATGTTGGGGTTTGGCTAGTACTCCTCCTGAAGCGTTCGTAAGGGGCTTTGAGACAAGGGAGCTGTAGCCATTAAGTGCTGCATTTCTGTTAGGATATTAATAGTTGGACCTGGGGTCATAGCAACACCCTGTGTTGTGCTAAGTTTAGAATCTAAAAAATTCTGGGATTGACCACCAAAAGTCTTTGTGGGGTGCAGCTAATATCAGATGGGTCTTTTTACACATGGATAGACCCCCCATTTCTTAAGCCAGATTGTATAGGCTAAAATAGACTGTAACATTGGATGTATCCGATATATGCACATTTCTATACCTTACATGAGATGTATTGTATGCTATTGCTTATTTTATATGCAATAAACATAAAGTTAAAAAAAAAAGAACCCTGGATGAATCCCATCTGGTCCCATTGCCTTGTTCTCCTTTAGGGCTTCCTATCCCTTTTGGACTCTCTCTTCTTAAAATGGACTTTTGACACTTCCCCAGTGCCTGCTGATACATATTGGTCCTTCTCCTCTTCTACTGTAAAGACCGAGCAGAAGTACTCTTTTAAAATTTCTGCTTTTCCTGATCTTCTTCTGCACAGTTCCCCCCCACTCCTTGCTTTCCTCTTTTCACTCACTTACCTAAAAAATAAGGTCTCATCCCCTTTTCTGTTCTCCTTGGCAATCCTTTCCACTGTTTATGTCTTTGCCCTCACCCTCCTTCCTGCTTCCCTTTGCTGTTTTTTTTGGTCCTTCATTGCCATAACCACCTCCTTTGAGCGCCACAGCAGTCTCTTCCTCCTCCTTTCCTTGTTTTCTTCCTTTAGACAGCATGCCATTGCCTTAGTTATTCTCTACTTCATTTGTTTCCATTGGGTCTCCACTCCCCTCTGGCCATCCCCTTCTTCAAGGTATTTACTGAGACAGTCTCTCAGTTCTTTAAAATCTGCCCTCCTGAAGTCCATAACCCCCATCTTAGTGTGTTTTTTCTCTTGCCCAACCCATATGACAAACCACACAGTACGGTGATCATTTGTACCCAGGGGACTACCCACTGTGATGTCTGCAGTGCTGTCCATGTTTGTAAATACAGGTTAAGTACTGCTCCATCACTAGTGGGTTCCATAACCATCTGCCTGAGAAATGACCCCTGAAGGGAGTCAAGGATGGTCCTGCTTCTTGTTGTAGCTGCAGCTGAAATGTCCCAGTCTACATCAGCGTCCCAATGGTAATGCTTCCCCCTTGTTTGCCATTCTGTCAGTAGTCTCCACCAAAACCTTGTCTAACTCCTTCCCCTGTGTTGGTGGTCTGTATACCACCTCCATGTGCATAAGAGCCCTGGATCCTGTCCCGAAGCTGACCCATAGTACCTCACCCCTTCCTTATCCCGATGTCCCTGTATCTCTGTGCTCTTTATACCTTCTATCACAACTTGTCCACCCTCAGGACATAGGTTGCCAATTTTCTCAACCCTCAACATCTTTAACTGCCACCACTCAAAAGTGATTCTCTTACCTGGGGACTTTCTGTCCATATCCCACCAGAGCCACTGCTCACATAATACAGTGCTCCTATGGTTAAGGTCAAATCACCTTCCCCTGTCCCTCACTCCTGAGAAACACTTTACTTCTAAATATTGTGACTGTAGCCCTCTTCTCCATTCAGAGACAAATGGTGGATTTGTCAATACCAATAGTTAACTATTCCCCCAAAAGATTCAGTCACAGAGGCATGAAGTATATAAAAATAATATTTAATACTTCACAGTATGTACGTAATCTACAGGATATCACAACACACAAATATTATGTGAATTACAGGGTTACTATGGGAATTAAAAAGAGAGGACTTCTGGTAACATCACCCTCATGATGGCAGCTTGACAGCGTCGACTGCAGCTACAACCTTCTGAAAATCCCTGCAACAGAGCAAATATTCACCTACCAAAATGCTAGGAGATAACAGGGCAGACCACATCCACTCGATGGAGGGTTCCAGAGCAAAACATGATAGCTCTGATGATGAGGGATACGGGAAGGGCTGCTCTGACAGCAAGTTCTCAGAGGCCTCAGCCATCTCCTTCTGCTCCATCACCAGCAAATGGCCTCCAAACAGAAGCATAAATCAGAATCCCTGCCATCGGAACAGCTCAACTGGAAAATGGACATTTTGATATCTAAATTTCAGGACTTTAGATGGGAGGTCCACAGCACCATTGCGGTCCTCCACACTGATATTAGCAAGCTGGAAAAATGGGCAGTTGATCACAAAACCCAGCTTACCTGCACAGTTAGTTGGATGGATGCAACAGAGTCTGCTGTCTACCAGCTACGCTTAGCCATCTAGTCGATAGAAGATATGTTAGTGGATGCAGAAGACTGAAATTGCCAAAATAGTCTCCGGTTATATGGGATCGCAAAAGGGGAGGAAGCATCGGATATGATTACATTTCTGCTGCCCTTTTTTTAAAACAGCACTGGACTAACCCCCCCCAATAGAATGAATGAGAGAGAGAGAGAGAGCACATCAGGCATTGGACCTGAAATCTACTGATCCAGTTGCTCGACAATGCTCTGTTGTAGCAAGTTTTCTCCAACATAACAACAAACAAGACATCCTGAGCAGAGCGAGGCATGCTATGGAGGTCCTGCACAATGGGAAAAGGTGTTTTTTGATAACAACTATCCTGTATCACTCCAGGCCAAGAAAAAGGCCTTTCTCACCTTCATGAAGCCTTTAAGAGTCCAAGGACTTAAGTTTTCACTCCCTGCCCTGCGAAGATGATAATACATTTCTTGGATGTACCTAAGACTTTTCTTATGGCTGACCAAGTCCATGAGGAACTCAGAACATGTGATAGCCCCTTCAAAGTGCTGATGGAGCAGCCCCCACCCCCACCATCAATCACCTCTAAGTTGGCCAGGCATGCATGGAAGACTAAAGGCTTCAGGAATAAGCAGGTAGCTGAAACTATACAGAAGATCATCTGGCATCTTCGAGGGAACTGGGAGATGGCTGGTTGCTTGATGGATCCTGACTGATAGCAGCCACAAAACTAGTTCTTACAGTGCCTTGATAGTGACCCTCCCCAGGTAGGTCCCTTGGTTGCTCAGCCTCTCCAGGTAGGTCCTGTGGTTCCTCTCCTCATGCCCTCCTCATGCTTTGCTTGGGCTCCATTTGGGTTCCCTCCTAGCTGGGTGACTGGTTGATGGTGTCCCCGTACCTGGATGCCACCCAGGTGCTGGCTGTTGATATAGGGAATTCCTCCCTGCTTGTACTGATGATGGGGCTATTTGGCAGTGTCTTTACTGAATGTTGACCCCACTTAGCCATTCCTTATTGCCTTGGCTGTTGCTGCTCTAAATACTTTATTTGGGGGGGGTCTCTTCTGGCTACTCCTCGAGGACTTGTCCTCAGCTGGGTGGTCTGTGGGCCACTAGGATTCAGGCCCTCCCTCTGGTGTAAGATTATCTGGTGACATGGTGGAGGACTCCTGTTCTTGTCCACCATGTTGGCAAGTGGGGAGTGGTTGATAAGCACGAGTACTTCTTAACAATAGCCAGTTAGCAGTATGGCGACCTTGAAATCAGATGAGCTGGATACTCCAGAAATAGAGTCTTAATAGCAGCAGCGAATACTCCCTATAGGTATGTGCCAGTCATGATGGGTAGTCCTTTGTCTCGGGGAGGTGGCCGGCTGCCCCGGGAGAGTACCGAGACCCTGGAGCTGGGAACTGAAGGGGGACCTAGGGAATGTAGGATTCATTTTTCCTGTGTCTCCAGAGAGAGGAACTCACTATTTAAAAACAGTTCTTGGCCAGCCCAGTGATGCTGAGGGCTGAGGCACTTGTTGCCTTGCCTCGCGCCACACCGGTGACCCATGTTCAGGAACAAGCATGGGCTGCTGGGGGTTGGCAGGGGAAGAGAAGGATCAAGTGTCCAAAGGACTGCTCTCCTTCTTCAGGCAGGGGGATGTCAGTGGTCGGCTCCAGACTGGCCCCTAGCAGAGGCTGGGGGCAGTGCACCAATGCTGCAGATAGGGTTGGAGATGGGGCAGACGCCTGGAGGAGCACATCTGGATGTGTGTATGCTCTTTTCACCAGCGTTACTGCATGCCATATCTCCAGGGGGCGAACAAGGAAAATTGGACTCTCAGTCGGGCAGCGTGAGCTTCCGACCTCCGTGGCCTGACCCCGAATGGTGCCTCCTCCAATCTGGATCCATTTCAGGTGAGTTGAGGTTGGGGAGCTCCTCACCACCCTGCCACAGAGGAAAAGCCATGGGAGAAACTGGGGAGGTCAGCCTGATGTCGAGGTTTGGGTCAGGAGGTCAGTCGGGATGTACAGCTGACTGGGAGCCAAGGGGAGAAACAGTACAGCAAAAAAAAAAAACAGTTCTTGGACTGCTTCATGGCAAGGAACTATTCTTCCCCCTAATTACTGGACAACTGGTGGATGACATTGTTGGTACCTCTCTGGGACTGTTCTGTGATAGTAGGCACTCTGATCATACCTTTGGGCCATATGTTTTATACACTCTGGGGGGTAGGCGAGGGGGGGATTTTACAGCCCACACTACAATCAGACCTCCGGCTTGATGGAACAATTACTGCCATTAGTCCTTCAATGCATCTGGTAAAGGGATCATGTTTTTTAATCAATGTCTACCCATTGGGGTGAGGGGATACCTGGTGCAGGGATTTCTTTCTGGCACTGAATATAGACAGTAATGAATACAAACTATGACAAGTCTTCCCTTCATTCCATGGCCGACTAATGTCAGTAAGATCTACAGTATATTACCCACATTGGTGGGCTTACTGCATACCTAGATCTTAATATTCTGAACCAGGGGCTGCAGAGTGCTGTAGCCTGCTATGTGGTGTCAATATACTCCAATTTCCCTTTCCTTATAGTAATTCTTTACTATTGGGGGCCCCCCTTGTTGATGGAGGGACATCCTTGACCCTTGGGATTTCTAGCGGGATCAGGGCTCAATGATGAACTACTGCCACAGTTGGAGCAGGGCCAGCAAGCTGGCATAGGTCCTGCAATAGGTTATTTTTCCTATGTAAGACCTCACTCCCTGGTGTCCAGGGGTATATTAATGATGGAGATAAAACAGGGAGGAGAGCAAACACCAAAACTAGCTTACTTACTTGACCTTCTACTACTCCAGAACATGTCAGTGCACTCAGTCTGCAAGGCAAGAGGGGTTAGCACACAGAATATTTTTCCAAACAAAGTTGAATGTCCAAACTTGGAATTAAACATCAAAAACAGGATACTTTTACTAAATAATGCTTATGAACAGAGTATTCATCCCCCCCCCCCCCCAAAGGGCAGGCTGAAAAATCTCTCAGTGTTTCACATTATGGCAATCTATATATTCACCCAGTGCAAGGATGGCAGTAAAGGCATTTTACGAGGTAGTAAAGTCCAATGGATATTATCCAGGGTCGCTCCAACAATCGCCAAAAGGCACACAGGTACTTTTTAAACCATTTTCCTCTGAGCTGAATTCACAATTACATTTTCACACAAGACTAACCAGGACTTGCACTATACAGTATATCTGGTCCCCTGTAGCATGAACCCCCAACGGCTCTTTATCACAGGCTCCTTATTTACAATATTGGGAGCATTCCAGATCCATATTTACACTTTAAGGAGTTTTCTGCTTCCCAGAACAGTCCTTCTTCACACATGTAACCTGGATGCCATGTTCCAATGGGCTACTAACCCTGCCTTGTAGGACTAACCATGGTTGAGGGACCTGGGTTCCCATATCTGATTTTAAACTGGTTCTTTCCCATAGATAACATTATTGGGCAGTTCCTCCACCCAGAGTATCCTTTTAAGTGGGTCTGAATAATACCTGGTACAACCCCCTGGGATGCTGTACCCACCCACAATACCATAATGTCACCCCACACATGGATTAAAAACCAAAACCCCACATTTCAACATTTCAGGAATTAAAGGCTCACTATATTAATATGCTCACACACCAAGATTTATAAAAAATGGTTAACCAACATTTATTTACAAGGGGTGAGGGTTAGGAAGGGTAAAATTGGAAGCAGAGATTAAATAACAATTTAGATTGTTTGGTCTGGCATCAGGTAAACCAGTGTGAATCAGGTTTACATTTTAAAGTCAGACATTAATTGCAGTGGCCACCCACCAATCTTCTGAAAGATTCAGGATTTTCTATCTAACTAGCTGCACTAGTTAGTAAAACACATATTTAATGCCCACACTGGTACCAGTCCTCAGTCCAGCTAAGGACCCTGCAATCCTATCCTTAAACCTGGGTACCCAGTACTAAATGTGTAAGTTGCAGGCCTGATGTAGTTGCAGCTGAGTTGGCCAACGTTGAGGCCCTTAAAGGAAACTCAGGTTAACATCCTTTCTTTAGATTACCCTTGAATCAAACTCTGTAACAGACAAGTATTCCCCACACTTAAACTTGGGCTTTAGCTTTCTAAACTTGGCAGAACTAGGAATAACTATTTACAGTTTCTTTTGGGTGACACCGAGAATGGCTCTGCCCACTCACGGTTTGGATGTAATCATTAGGTGTAGAGAAGCTTTAGCTGAGGTGCAGGCAGGAGCTTGGACTGACCCCTTTTCTGGGAAGGCTCTGCAGCTTGCAGGCTGGAGCTTTCTCAGCTTATTTAGCGGTTGACCCCTCTCTCTGGGTGTGGAGTCACATTCCGGTTTTCTTTCATGAAATATACCAGGCTGGGACCGGGACCAATAAGGCCTCAGACCCCCAGGTCTAGGCTATGCCCCTCAGGGGGAGAGGCATATGGCAGTGCATAGCTGGTGCACTACCAGGCTGCCTCCCTGATGAGTCTCAAATACAGTCTCTTACAGTTTCAGGTGATTCAGGTAGCTTTAGACACATTTGCACTTCAATCACAACTGCTGGCATAGCAGCCATGGTCCTTTTACATTCAGATTTCAGTCTCGGACATGGGTGCATCCCCTAGGGCTAGGGAGGATCCAGATCTAGCACAGTTTCTTTCTCTTTTTCACATTACAGCACATTCATTTAACTTAGCTCTTTCAGCCAGATGATTAGCACAACTGCTGTGGCTTTTCAGAAGGCACAGTCTTTTAGGCAAAATCTCTTTCTTTTCTTCCAAGCAAAACAGGAGCTTAAGGCTTGACTCCTCACCACTTTAAGCACTTTACTCGTCAGCAACTCTTGTTCACTGTAGCTTCTCACAAGCCTAAATCACAATATCAAAGTTCCTCTTGGCCATGCTGGCATTTGCAGCTCCATTTGGGCATTTACAGTCCTCACAGGCAATGCTAGGAAAATCTCGACCTCAGGATACTCCCCTTCCATTCCTGTAGGCACTCAGTCACAGCAAGCATTTCACACACTGGACCATCTGTGGTCACTCTTGTAACAGATGTCCACCCTATCTCAGGTGGTGATCAAACGCAGAGTGCAGACAGATAAATTACTTGTACCCTTCGTAGACGTTTATTCACTCAGAATCAAATGCAGCTTTCTATTATCTGAAGTCACAGATCCCATCAGCTCTCTCTCTGCTGAGGCAGAAATGTTCATGCAGCCCTCTCACAACTGCAGGCAGACTTTTTGCAGCTGTCACACAGCTGAGAATAGTTCAGGTTTCTTCCCCACATTTTCCAGAATGTGGTAAGGCAAATGCTAGCCCTGGGGAACAATGACTGGCAACCCCCGGCCAGCAACTCCAATTCCTTGCAGTCACATTTTTCTTAGCAGAGGCCAGACCCCCCCCTTCCCTGTGGAGGGGCTCCCCTGAACTGAACAGGCCCATTGTATTTAGCAAGGAGCCAGAGCCCCCTTCCCTCTGGAGGGGCTTGTGCCAAACTGAGCTCAGGCAGAAAAGTCCCTGGGGTTTTGGGAGCTCTCTGCAGCTCCTCATTGGCCCATTTAGTTGTCTCTTCCAAAAATGAATATTCATTAGGCTTTCTCGACACCTGATAGGGTCCTTGTTTAGGCACCTAAATTTAATCCCTGCTTTTCCCCACATGACCTTGGCACTGTCCCATAAGTCTCTGACAAAGTCCCAAAAGTCTCTACAGTAAATCCTGGCTTTCAGAATGGCTGCAAAACATGACTGCCATTAAACACAGTCCCCATGCAGTCCACAGAAGTCCTGACATAACAGTTTTGGTGCAGTCAGTACATTTACTTTTTATTTACATTAGCCCCACAGTTTTAAAACAGATACTGTGCCCTCATAAATGCTGCCACTTTTAAACATTTACTTGAGTCACTATGCCTGTTGCTAGCACCAAAATAAACAGTCTCCAGGCACTAGAACGACAGCTCATTATTATGCATGGGCTCCTTATTAATATTCATGAGCCCCCATACAGCGTGAGAGGTGCTCCTTGTTTAAAATATATAGTGGGGTCCCTTGGTCCTTGTTCTGGTCACCGGTCCCAGCTTTCACTTTCCCAGGGGCTGGAACCACTGAAAAGCCATTCATTTGACCATAATCACAGTCAGAACATGGAGTGTGCTTTTGAGCATGCATGAGCTGCCAGCCAGCCGTGAAGTGTATGGGGGAGAAGCTGGTGGCTCCGCAATTACTCCGAGAGCCCACTGTGGGCAAAATAAATGCAGGGGCTGCCTGGAAGCCCCAGGGGCACACTTGGGATCCGGGCCAATGGCAGTGCACAAACGGGGGAATGATTGGGAGAGATAGGAGCACTTGGGAGGCGATCGGGAGAGACAGGGCAAATAAGGTAGGTCCCACATGGGAGTTACACTCTCCCTGTCTGAGAAAACTTGGTATCTGTGCCTGGTCTGTGGCATGGCCTGACACCTAATAAGTGGCATTCAATCGCCTTCAAACATTAAAACAGTTCTAACTAGACATATGACTTCCTAGCTGACATTGGTTACCAACATGTCCTAGTCTAGACACATACAGCTACCCAAACAACAATGAAACAACCGTGAACATTATTAAGTATCACATTTTCTCTTGGGCCCTTAATAGCAATAGATTTTATTTATTTATTTATTGAAATCTTGGAAGACACTATTGAGCTAGAAGCTCATTACATAGGTTCCACGTCATGTAAGTTACAGAAAATGTAGGGATTATGCTGCTAGCTGACAGCTAGTAACAATTACAATGAAGTAAAGTGATAAGGTAGTACAGATAAACAATGGCATCAGAAAATGGCAATAATACAGTGAACATCCACTTGCAGAGATCCGTGCTATACATGAGAGAGGTACAGAGAGCATTTAGAGACAAGGTGACATAAGAAGAGGAGGATAAGTCCATGGGCCTAGATGAGCAGAGGAGAGTTAGACTTAGGCATCAGCTAGGAGAACTGAGTCTGGGGAAGAGTACAATAAGAGGAAGGGAGAATTAGCCTAGGAGGCCTTGTTGGCAAGGTAAAACAGGGGAGGAGAAAGGGAATGGGAGAATCAGCCCAGGAGGCCTTGTCAGCAAGGTAAACAGGGGAAGGGAAAAGGGAGTGGTTGGGGTGAGGGTGAGGGTAGAGAGTGGGGGTAACAAGGGGGAAATAAAATGAGGGAGGCCAAGCTAGTGGGAGGGTCCAGTTAAGACAGGATGGGTGGACTAGGGGGTGAAAGAGAGGGAGCGGGGAGGAGGGATGTGGAGGGAGGTGGTATAGGGAGCAGATAAACAGGAGGAGAATGTAAGAGGGTAAAGGGAAGTGTGAGGGAGTGAAAGGGGGAAGAGAGTGGGACTTGTGGTGGATGAAGTGCTACAAGTCAGTAATGTGGTGAGGAGGAGAGGAGGGAGGTTAAGTGCTAGGTTCTGGGTATAGGTAGGTTAGTGGAAGCAATCACAGCTAGCATTTGCTACTAGGTGTTGCTGCAGCTTCCTCTTAAATGAGCCCAAGGTAACAGTTGCAGATACATCATTACTGAGGGAGTTAAACCAGAGTGGGCTCAATGAGCAAAAGACTGATTTTGAGAGGTACGACAATGAAGGACCCTAAAGGACTGACACTCTGCACTTCTTGTGTGCCGTTGAGTGTTGGAGGGGAAGAGGAGCTTCTGTACCCCCGGTGGCATCAATTCAAGGCTAACTTTTTTGGCTAGAAGACAGGCTTGGTACATGAGCCTGTTCTTAAGCTGGAGCCAGTTAGCCTGGGAGAACAGGTCACAAGTGTGGGTCAAGCACCCAGAGCCAGTAAGGAAGCAGCAGGCTTTGTTTAGTGCTGCCTTGATTCGGTGGAGGGCAGTGTCTGTGGCTGCCCCGTAAATGACCGATCCATAGTCGAGGAGAGAGACAACTGAGCTATGGATAGCAAGGTTAAGGGCCTCGGGGGTTAGACTATGGTTATGTCTATAGAGTAACCCGATGCATGTATTAACTGATTTGGCAATACTGTCAATGTGGGGAATATAAGACAAGGTACTGTCAATAGTGATCCCCAGGTACTTAAACTGAGGGACTAGTTCCAGTGGAGAGCCCATGGCATTGTTGATGATAAGAGGATAGGTCCTGGGTCTATTCTGAGGGCTGGATAATAACACTATGTTAGTCTTCTTATAGTTCATTATAAGTTTGTGTTTGCTGAACCAGTTTTCTACTTCCACAAAGTGTTGCTGAAGTTGTTTCTCAAGGGCCTTCGGGTCAGGGTTACTGGCAAAGATGACGGCATCATCTGCGTATAGCAACATGTGACCCTGACATGCAAATGGGAGTGAGTTGAGGAAGATACTAAACAGGAGCGGCCCTAATATGGACCCTTGTGGTACTCCTGAGTGGACAAGTCTACTATCAGAATGGACATTGCCTAACTTTACTTGCTGCATTCAATTGTGCAGATAGCTTCTGAACCAGTCCACAGTGTCGTGGGAGAGGCCAGTGGCTGCAAGCTGATCAAGCAAGAAGGTATGGTGCACTGTAGCAAAGGCTTTGGTTAGATAAATAAAAACCACACCAGCGAGGTGACCTTGGTCAAAGGAGTTATGTAAGAAGCCAGTGAACTCCAGCAGTGCCGTTGTGGTACTATGTCCTTGTTGAAACCCATGTTGCTGTGGGCATTGGAGCTGATATTTATCCAGATAGTTGACCAGCTGGTCGGCTACTATCCGTTCCAGTGCTTTACATAGCAGAGGGAAAATGGAAACGGGTCTGTAGCTACCATGAACGGCACGGTCCCCACTCTTGTGCACTGGCGTCACTACTGCTGACTTCCATTTTTGCGGAAATTGCGAGTACCTGAGGAAAAGGTTAACAATATGAGTAAGTGGAGTCAGGACTTCAATCAGAGTAAGGGCAACAAATTTGAGATTGAGGTCATCACCACTATGTCTAGTTTTCCCTAGCACCTTAAGGAAATACTTTTTGGCTTTTTTTTGCAAGATGACTCTGAAGTGGAAAGGTAGGTGCATGGGGGCACAGTCATGGTTCCCATGGTTGACATTTGCAGCTCTGGGGCTGAAGAAGTCTGGGGGGAGGACACCACTGAGGTCAGTAAATGCATTGTTGAACACGTTAGCAATGAGACTTCGGTCAAGGGAGGGGACACCATTAATGTTTAGCATCAAGGGGGCAAGCTTGGGGTCTTTCCCTGTGACTTCTTTTAGGTTGCTCCAGAACTTTTTTTCATCGCTCCAGGAACATGAGAGGGTTTCCTTGTAGTGCTGACTTTTTGTGGCATGGATAGCCTCAGTGCAGGCATTTCTTGATTTTTTATAAGCTTGAAGTTCTGATAGTTTGCCTGTAGTTCGGGCCCTGCACCAGAGATGATCTTCGAGTTGAAGGCATTGAATTAGTTTGGGGGTGATCCAAGGATTGCTCAGTCCTTTAATTTTGTGCTTTTTGATCGGGACATGTTTATCACATGCTGCCTTGAATTTTGAGATGAATTGTTCCAGAGTGGTATCAACATTGAAGGTGGAGTAGACTTCAGTCCAGTCTGGGAGATGATGGTCTGATTTCAGGAGATCCAGATGATTTTTAAGCAGGCCCTGCTAGTGAGAGTTCAAGCAGGGGCCTTGGAAAACTTATTCGACCAACTGAACAAAACGGGGGAGTGGTCACTGATGGCATCTGAGAGAACCGTGGTATTGGAGATGTGCACAGGTCGATTAGAGAGCATCCAATCTAGTAAGGTACAGGTACCAGTCCTGTAGTTCATTCTAGTTGGGGACTCAACTAGTTGGGTGAAGTGGACTGCGGAGACTGCGTCTTTGAATGAGTTCACTTCAGGGGAGAGCCAATTGACGATGAAGTCTCCCAGCATGATGACTTCTGAGTTCAGACTCAGACTGTCTAGGCAGTTCATGATCGAGTCAAAGCCAGGTGACATCTGCCTAGGCAGAATATAAACAGAGAGCACAGTAAGTGCTCTGTTCTGAGGACTAAGGAGGACTTTAATGGCATGGGCTTGCATGTTGTCACCAGTGTTGGGCAGTTGCATGACAAGGCCCTGTAAGTTGTCTCAAAGGTAGATCACACAACCGCTAACTCTCTTAGTTAGCCTGTCTTGCCTAAAGACCGTGTAGCCCAGAATCAAGATTGAAGTGTCAGGTAGTTTTGGAGTGAGCCAAGTTTCAACGATGGATAAAACATCAGGGTTGTGCTATGACACCCAGACTTGCAAGCTGTCAAGCTTAGAGAGGAGGCTACGGGTATTAAGTGAAGCAAAAGTGAGTGATCCAGATTCCTTTTGAAGGGCTGTCTGCTGTTCTGGAAGGCCAGGGTTGGGATTTATGATTCCCGAAAGAAGCAGCAATAATATTGCAAGTCTGCATAGATATTCCTTACATTGCTTGTTACTGAAATTGCAGAGCCTAGACCGGGTACGGCGAGATTTACTGTTTACCTGAGAAGTTATTTGTCCTGAGAGAAGTATCAGAGGCGGAGTCAGGGAGGGGTGGTTAGTCAATGGCCACCAGCAGCAGGGTGGCTGTATTTTCCCACATGGATTGCGGTCGATAGTGACAGATGGTTGGGTGGAGGTTATTGTGCTGTATACACTAAGAGGGTCAGTTAACAAAGCTTGCAGGGCTTTTGTGTGCTCAGGGTCCTGTGCGAAACCTGGGAGTGTAAGCAGCAAGATCTGCACAATGCCTCTGGGCAGTAAGCGGTGAATAGGGTCCAGCATTGCTAAGCCAGACATCATGAGAGAGTTAACTGGGTAGGTACTCACAACAGGCAGGGAAGTGGGGAAGGGTGGGAAGGGTAGGTGTATAGCCAGGAGTGACGAAATCAAAGTCACACTACCAAGGTGCTGTTGTTACTAGTCAGCGAAGATTACTCCGTGAAGCTGTCTGGTCAGTGATAATTAAGCAATTTACACTATTAAGTGCAGGAGTTGACAGTCAGCACAGGAAGGCAGGACAAGAGAAATAAGGCAGAGCAAACCACCATGGTGCAGTTGCTAACTAACTAGCGGTGTATGCACAGGGAGGTCAGTGCAGGCAAAAATTGAGGTGATGCAAGCTCTAGAGGAGTGAGAGTCCCTGTAAGAGAAGAACAGCCTGGAGGGATGTAGAGTAGAAAGAGATGAAATTGAGCAGTGACAGGTGGGGGAGGAGTATTTAATAGAGATTGGAGTCGGTGTGGGTGGGCGGGCTGAACAAAATATAGCACTACTAAAGTTCCAGTTTAGCCAAAATAGGGCAGCGTGGGTTTGAAAGTGGTGCCAAAAACTGTAAAAGTTGCTGGCAACCAGAAGGAGAGGCAGAGAGAGAAATCAGCCACTAGGTAGCCATGGACAGTCTCGAGAAAGCCAATCAAATTGGTGGCTTCGGAGCCAGGCTTCTCCAGCCATGTGCAGCATACATTGTTGTTGGGAGATAGGCTGAAGCTTCAGGCGCAGCCAGCTCAGAGCAGGGGCCAGTCTGCTACGCAGCAGAGGCACCTGCAGGGACGGGAGGCTCCTGTGGAAAGGGAGAGAAAAGATGTGGGTCAGAAGCTTAAATGCCTATTCAAGGCTAATCGGAGGGAAGGGCTTGGGGCAACAATGGAAGTGGGAGGGAGTGAGAAAAGAAGGTGTGTGAGGGGAATTCAATTGAAACAGCTACAAGGGGGAGGGGGCACAAGCGAAATGCACCAGGGGCTGAGAGAGAGAGAGAGAACAATGGAGAGGTAGTTTGAGAGACAGGTGGGAGGGATTAGTCAGGAGTTTTTGCCATAGGAGGCTTGGAGCAGAGAGAAAGAGGCCGAGCAGGCGGTGGGTCCCTTCAGGGGCCAAGGGTGTTGGAGCACAGCAGTGAGGTATGAAGGAGGAAAGTAGGAAGGGGTGAGCAGAATGGAAGCGGGCAGAAGGAGAGAAAAATAGAGGGGTAGGAGAGGTGGAATTGGTGCCGAGACAGTGACAAGAGTGGAGGTAGCACAGACAAATTAACTTAGCACTGTAAGCTAGCAGTTACTACTGTCAAAATTAACTTAGCAAGCTAGGCAAACAAATCTTTCAGGTAATTAGGCAGGTAAAACAATTACTCCAGATTAAATGCAGTTCTTAGGCAAAATATAGTACTACTAAAGTTAGTTTAGCCAAAATAGGGCAGCGCAGGTTTGAAAGTGGAGCCGCAAATTGTGAAAGCTACCAGCAACCAGAAGGAGAGGCAGAGAGAGAAATCAGCCAGTGGGTAGCCATGGACAGTCTCGAGACAGCTAATCAAATTTGTAGCTTCGGAGCAGGGCTTTGGTCATGTGTAGTGTGTCTTGTTGTTCAGAGACGGGCTGAAGATTCAGGTGCAGCTGGCTCGGAGCAGGGGCCAGTCCGGTAGGCAGTAGAGGCACCTGCAGGGGCAGGAGGGTTCTTGTTGTTGGTAGATGGACTGAAGCTTCAGGCATGGCTGGTTCAGAGCAGGGGCCAGTCTGCTAGGCAGCAAAGGTGCCCGCAGGGGTGGGAGGGTCCTTGTTGTTAAGAGATGGGCTGAAGCTTCAGGCGCAGCCAGATTAGAGCAGGGGCCAGTCCGCTAGGCAGCAGAGGCACCCGCAGGGGCAGGAGAGCCCTTGTTGCTTGGCGATGGGCTGAAGCTTCAGGTTTGGCCATCTCGGAGCAGGGGCTAGTCCGCTAGGCAGCAGAGATGCCCGCAGGGGTGGGCGGGTCCTTGTTGTTGGGAGATGGGCTGAAGCTTCAGGCATGGCCGGCTCGGTGCAGGGGCCAGTCTGCTAGGCAGCAGAGGCGCTGGCAGGAGCGGGAGGGTCCTTGTTGTTGGGAGATGGGCTGAAGTTTTAGGCGTGGCCCAGCTCGGAGCAGGGTCTGGTCTGCTAGGCAGCAGAGGTGCCCGCAGGACATTTAACCTGGAATAAATATCTGGTGCATTTCCATTTTCGGCCACTAGGGGGTGTACCCCTGTATACTTCATTGACCAGCAATGAACAATCTTAGGGCAGAAATTGATGCCAAAACACATTTCCATTACTCTCAATAAGTTGCAACCATTTTTTTTTTTTTATACTTTAGTGATTATTTGTCTCCTGCACCGGCAGCCCCCATCAGCCTGACCGGCACCCCCAGCCTCGACATCCCAGAATTACTGGGGCTTACTTTAAGCCCGACCGGGGAGTGGAGCCTGTGGAGGGTTGGGCATCATCCTGCTGCCGGCTCTATGATTTTCTGTTTTTTTTCCTGAGGTCCCATTTCAACCCCAGGAATAGAGACGCATGAGCATGCAGGCGTGCATGAGTACTACAGCCCCGGTGATGACCCCATCCACCCACCCATCCATCTAGTGCCTGGTGCTCCCTCTGGCCTACGCTGCCCCCCTGCCTCCACCACAGTGCAGTCAAGTGCTGAGGAATACCACCTTCCCTCCCCAGAGAGGAGAGCTGCCTTTCCGTAGCTCCATCCAGCTCCGTGCCCTCCCCCCCGCCGACCTCTGATGGTCCATGCTCATTCCTGAACACGGGTCGTCGGCGTGGCACGAGGTAAGACTTACAGCACCTCAGCCCTTAGTGCCACCAGGCCAATTTTTTATACTTTTTATTTATTGATTTACTATGTAACATAGACATAAAATATCAGTATCCAATATAAGCCATTTCACAGTTAATAAGAATGGGGGATGCAACCCCCTTAATCATAGGACAGATATATCTTAGATATGCTGATACTACATTGGGAGGTAATTTCAAAATTAAATAAGTATTTCTAAAGTATCTAAATAAACATGCTGTATGAAAGAGTCCATGAGCAGTATGACTGAGTACATTTATCTAAAAGTCCAGTAGATCAAAAGTCCATCTTCTGCATGCCTATTACAAGGCTAATAGCATCATACATATACCCTGAAGAATACGTAACATATGGTTACAGCAGCAGACAGTCTGTTATACATTTTTAACAATTACTAGCCCAAACCATCATAACAAGGATTAAATACTTAAACTAATGGAGTTATCCCCTAAACTACTGTATATACTCACACATAAGTCATTTTTTCGGTAGTTTTCTGAGAATGTTGAGTTAGGGGTACTGACTTATGAGCGAGTACTTGCGCTGAAAAAATAAGTTGCTCACTAACAATGATAACAATGCGTGTAATTCGAAAATGTTGTGCACACCCTATTTCACGCGAAGGATAATTGACTTGTGCTGAAAGACTGTTAGCACCTCTGCTGGTGCTTAATGACCTGTCATTACCTGCCTTTGCTGTTTGTGATTAAATAATTAAGTGATTAGTGTTAAATAACTAAGTGATTAGTGTTGATCCTGTATTAAAACCATGTTCAAACTCCTGTTTGTGTCAGCTCAGAATGCCCTCAGTCAAACGAAAATGGAGTTCCTATACTGCTGATTTTAAACTTCGCGTTGTACAATACACGGAAACGCATACTAATGCCGCCGCTGAAAGAGAGTTTCATGTAAATGAAAAATTAGTATGGGACTGGCGAAAAAGAAAAACTGAGCTTCAGCCAGTGGACAAAAATAAGAAGAAGAGGATGAAGATCTACACCTCACCTGCTGCAGCAATCGAGTCCGAGCTCAGTGAATGGGTGCTTGAACTTAGACAGCAGGGGTACATAGTAAACCGCATGTCTATTCAATTAAAGGCTTTGACATTATCGAATAAATCAGGTCTCCAGGTCAGCAGCACCATTAAATTTCTTGCTTCCGCTGGGTGGTGTACTAGGTTTATGCAGCGCCATGGTTTATCTTTGAGGTAGAGAACACACATCGTGCAAAAGCTGCCAGCTGATGTGAATAAAAAAGTGGACAATTTCCACCACTTTGTTTTGAATGAGAGAAAACAGCACAATTACCACCCCATATCAATTAGGAACATGGATGAAACTGTGATTAGCTTCGACCTCCCCTCAAACAGAACTGTCCACATTAAGGGTGAGAAGACAGTAACTGTCCGTACTTCTGGAGCCGATAAGAATCACTTCACAGTAGTTCTCTGCTGCCTCGCAGATGGGAGCAAGCTTAAGCCCATGATTGTTATGTTGCTTGCACGCATGTGCAAGAAACATAGTGCCATCATTGGAGATTTCGGAGGTGTTTCACCTCCTCCTCCAATCCAGGCAGTGTGCTGGCAGGCTGCCCCTGTTATCGCATTTTTGGAGCTGTCTATGACACGCCTAAAATGTAGTGGCATACAGTGGGGGAGCTACGCTTCAGTGAGCAGAGATAAGAAGCCCACTGGTTCGTAGTTCCCCACACGCAGGCGCATGCATGCTGCACTTACTGCGTAGTCCGACAGGGTGCCCAATCCCCGCCATTGAGCTGCTGTCGCCCCCCAGTTAGGTGCCACGCTGGGAGCCCACCCCAGCGTGGGCAATGAGTCGCTTGCCAACGGGGTGCCCAACTCTGGCCGGCTGAATGCCCCCTAACGCCCTTGTGCCACACTGGAGCCTACCCTAGCGTGGGAAACGTCCCATCGACGCCTTTTTTTTTTTTTTTAACCTGAAAAGAAAACGGTCCTGCTGGAGCGCCTCCCGACTCCCCACAACCCGCACTCATCCACTGCACACCCAGCCTCCCCACGCCCCTCACCCCATACTTACCTCCGGACTCGGCGCGACGATCTTCGTGGACCGAACACGCTCTGCACTCTTCAAAGCCGACCGCGAACTGAGGAAATGCCGGTAAGCTGTATAATGGCCTAGATTGGGGGTTTCAACTTTGTTGCATATCTCAGGATTTGACTTTGCATCATTAACATGGCGGACCATGAATGATGTCATTGTGACATAAAAGCTCAATTCAAGGGTGATTTCGCAATCACCCTTCAGGCCTGAATACCACCATGACAGTGACATTATTCATGAGAAGGGTCCCAAAACCCATGTTGAAAATTTGGTGCAAAATTCCAGAAAATGACTGTTTTACTTAGCGCAAGTGCTATAGTTCCTATGCAGGCTTGTAAGTTCACGAAATTTCAATATTTTCACTCCAGATTTTCAACATTGCCATTTTACCACACCTTCTTATGAGTAGTACAGCTGTCATTTTTCACATTCACCTAAAATGTGTTTCCTACTTCAGGAAGAGAATGGCGAGTCAGTGTGCTGCAAATCAATGTACAGGACAATTAAGAAAATCACAGTGACACTGTTCATGAGTGAGAGGTCTTAAAATGGCTATGTTGAAAATTTGGTGTGAAAAATTCCTAAAATGACTGTTTTTACGGCGTCGTTTAGCGGTTCCTCGCGAGACTCGTAAGTTTGCAAATTTTCAATATTTTCACTCCAGATTTTCAACATTGCCATTTTACCACACCCTTATAAGCAGTATAGCTGTCATTTCTCATCCTGCCCAAAACATGTTTGCCACTGTAGCGCATAATGGCTAGTCGGTGTGCAAACTCAATGTATGGGACACATTAAGAAAATCACAGTGACACTGGTCATGAGCAGAGGTCTTAAATGGCTATGTTGAAAATTGTTGCAAAAATTCCCAAAATGATTGTTTTACTTAGCCATGTTGTTCCCACGCACGCTCGTAAGTTCGCAAATTTTCAATATTTGCACTCCAATGACTTCCAAATACCTAAAAAGCACATAGAAGCAAGCAAGCAACATTCGGCATTGACAAATGCTTGTTTTTAAGAGAGGAACACTACCTAAAGAAAAAATGCCAGCTGGTGTTCTGGTAGCAGTGCATGGAAAGGGCTGGATGGATGAGGTGCTGGTAAATACATGGGTGGACGAAATCTGGAGCAAGAGACCTGGGGCACTAATATATAAGCAAAGCCTGCTTGTGTGGGATATGTTTCGAGGGCATCTAGTAGATTCAGTCAAGCAGAATCTGAGGAAAAGAATGACACACACTGCTGTGATTCCAGGGGGCTGTACGTCCCTGTTGCAGTCACTTGATGTAAGCCTGAACAAACCCTTCAAAGTGAGAATGAGGGAGTACTGGCATCACTGGATGATCACAGGTACACACACACTTGCTTTTCATTTTTATTTCTTAGTACATAAGGGTAAGGGAAAGGGTATTTTACTGTACTCCAACTGTGAGTATTATTTTTTTTATTTGCAGGCAACAAGGAGTACACAAAAGGAGGGAATGGTAAAAAAGCCAAGTTTTGTAATGCTATGCAAGTGGGTACATGATGCCTGGAATGCAATTCCCTGTGAGACCATCATAAAATCATTTAAAAAATGTGACAATTCAAACAGCAGAGCCTGTTCTGTTCAGATCTCTAAAATATGCTGGATCCTTTGCCTGGTAGCTTCTATTAAAGGGAGTACTCCTGCATTTCCCTCTGCATGCTCTGATAATAATGTTTTTAACTGATTTTGAAGGGTGTACAAAACATGTGCCTGGGTCCTTTTGTGATGGGATGCAAACTTAATAATTTCACCTCTGAGTACTGCTTTAAGCGTGTCCCACAGAAGACTTGCTGGGGTTTCTGAGTTATCGTTATCTATTAAAATCTGTTGTACCTTATCCTCCGCCAGCTCTTTAAATTGTGGGAGGTATAGTAGGAAGTTGTTGAAACGCCAGATCATATTCCTGCATGCCCCCCCCCAAAAAAAACTCCAGCCTGATTAGAGAGTGGTCTGAGAGAACTGAGGATGTCATCTCACAGGCCACTATGCGATATTGAAACTCTCTTGACACATGAAAGAAGTCAATACATGCATATGTCTTATGAGGATGGGAATAATTTGAGTAACCTTTTTTTTTTGTGGGTGTATGAGGTGCCAGGCATCTGTTCACCCTGTCTCTTTCATATATACCTGGGCAGCTCTTTGTGCTGCTGACTTCCTATTCGGGTTGGGGTTAGTTGCATCTTGATTATCATATATAAAGTTATGGTCTCCCCCTACCACCAGCACCCCTTTATGGTATTCAGTGATTTTTTTGTAGTAGGGATCTAACCACTCCCGCATCTGAGCCCGGTGGTAAATAAAAACTGGCTAATGTGATCTGTTCCCCCCTCATACAAACCCTCCACAATAGCCAATTGCCCTTCAGGGTTGAAGTAAGTCATAGACACCTGAAAATGGGTATACCTGAGTACTAGGATCACTGTCCCTCTCCTTTTGCCCTTTTTATACGAAGAGGCCACCACATGTGTGAAGTCAAAGTCCCCCAGTTTCTGATGTTCTGACCTGCTAAGATGAGTTTCCTGGAGAAGGAGAAATGTAGGTTTTTGTTTTTTCAGGTAACTCAGGGTTTTGTCTTTTGACAGGGTTATTGAGCCCGTTCACATTCTGTGAACAAATTATTATCTTTCTAGTGGTATCCATCCGAGCTGACTAAGGGATTCTGGGGAACCACCTCCCCTTCTGGAGCCCAAACATTCTGACGATGTACTTTATTACATGTAAATGTTTCAACAGCTGATCCTCTGATGGTCTGTTTACCTGGTGAGCCAAAACAATATAAAACAACAATTTTAACCACAGCTCTATCAACATATGTACAAAGTTACCTCCAAGGAAGAGGAGCTTCCACTTTAGCTCCTTAGTTTTCACTGTGGAGTAGATCTGCGAACTCTCCACAGGATGGGGGAACAAGTGGTGAGAACATCCCCCAGTGGTTCCCTGTCCAGTCATATGCTGGACTGTAGCCTGCTGTTCATGGCTACTACATGTAGTCATCACCCAGTCCAGACTGGTCACCATCTCAGAGCCCTCCAGTAATTCCTATGGGAACATCGCCCACCAAACAATAACGACAATAAAAGTAAATCTTTCAATGTATTGAAAGTCCAACATCAAGAGAGGTGGTCTATGGAGAACCAGGTCGGCAACTTCTAGCTGTAAAAGAGATTTTATGTTGATCATTCAGCAACTATTATCCTGCCCCCCACCAGCTTAATATACCAAAGCCTCTAAAAGGAAAAAACGGGTAATAAGGCACGAGAGGTAATTACACATCTACACAGCGCTTCATATGGATCATTATGCTGCTAAGAAAAGTTACGATCAACAGTTAAGAAAAACGCACTGTTTGGGGACAGTCCATCCCTTGTGGTGAAGCAGGTATGCCCCACTCACTCTGGATCCAGTGTTTTCAAAAAAGGGCACTCAGCTCTGTCAACAGTTCTAGCTCAGCAGCTGATTACCATCAAGGTCTCAAAGTCACAAACTCGATTAGTAGATGGGAGGAAAAAGTCTCAGTGCGAGTATAGGCACGCTGTGTAGGGGGAAGGAAGGGCACCCAGGCAAGTCCGAGAGGAAACAGTCTTGAAACTTTTAAACATGGGTTAAGGGCACTCCCTCCCCCAGACCAAGTATGTAGTGCTGCCACAAGGCTGAATAGGCCACATCGGAGCCCTCGGGAGTCAGAGTAATCATGCTGATGCGAATGTTGACTTCAGAAGGAACGGGTGAACCCCCCAGTCCCCTTCTTCTAACTGAAGCCCCAAGTGAAAAAAATTTCTGCACTCAGGTTTGTGGTGAGTTTCCCCGGTCGGACTCCTTCTCCCTCTGGCCATGCTGTTGCAGCAGTCGGCGGATCTCCTGCAGGGTTGCGGGTGGCCTTGTTCCGGTGGTGATGCTGAGAACCTGACTGCCATCCGTCGCTCGAGGGTCTGGGTTGTTGGTTTCTTGGGGCTGACTCTACAAGTTTCCAACCTTTTGCTGTCATCTCTGCTCTTGCTGCTTCTGGTGTAGAGTAGGTAATAGGACAGGACTCCCAAAAGATTTTAAGTGAGGTAGGGTACGGGGTCTGGAACTTTACCTGTCAGCTTCAGAGCTCCCTCAGGAGATCAGAATAGACTATTCTCTGATGCACTATTTCAGCCGGGTAGTCGTTATCCAGGATCAGCCTAGCAGTGTTGTATGTTACCAACTTTTTGGTCCAGGCTGCTCAGAGAATCTCCTCCTTGTCCTTAAAGCTTGAAAGCTTCAACACTATTGAGCGTGGCCTTGCTTTGGGGTCAGCTGGACAAGGCGCCAAAGCCCAGTGTGCTCTCTTGATTTGGAACTGAAAGGTCGAGGACAAATCCAGGACATTTCTCAGCAGGTCTTCGATGAATTCCGTCATCTTCCCTGTCTCCGAGCCCTCCGGTAAGCCATAAATTCTTAAGTTATCCCTACAGGATCTGACCTCTAAGTCCAGGAGTTTGGCTTGCGTTGCCTCTTGCTGTTTTAGAAGGTAGTCGACTGCCATGTGGACATGGTCATTCCTCAGTCTCGAGAGAGGAAATGCGCATCTCCGTCTCCTCCAGGTGCTCCTCCACAGCTGTCAATTGCTTCTGAATTGTTGGCAGTTCTCTACGATTTTCTCCTCTAAAAGTTTTTATCTCTTGAAGCAGCGTTTCATAACGGGAGCAGGGTAGACGTTCCCCTTCAGTTCCAGTGTCTGGATCAGGGCCGGACTGGCTGTTCGGGGAAGCACTCCGGCTGGCTGATGTTCGCTGCTTTATTCTGTCACCATCTGAAGTCGTAGGACTTTTTTTTTGCCACTCTTGCCGGACCTATGTCCTCTGGCTGATTTAGATGCCATGGTTTCAAAAATTAGCTGGTTTTCTCTTGCTGGAGAGGTTTTGATCGGTGAGTGATTCCTGGAGCTCTGCTACAGTGCCACCATAAGCTCGGTGACATCACCAGAGGTCCGTCAGACCTTTCCTTCATATACTGTGTAGAGCCTTGTTTGGTAGATCGTGGCACGTAGGATGAGATCTCTCTCAATTTTTGGCGGACTCCATTAAATTTTTTACAACGCATGCATGTGGCGTAACTGATATTTGGAAACAAGTAGATATTTCTGTCCTCATATTTTAATGGGCCTGCATGATGAGCCAACCTCAGGATTTGATCCCTAGTTCCCAAACCATCGGTCACCACCAGCAGGATCCTTGGATTTGCAGGATCCTCTCTATAGCCACATGGAGTAATCCTATATACTTTCTGCAAAGCAAATGGGATTGGGTGCTCCTCTGGCTCAAGCTTCTCCTGAAACCAGTCCTGAATAAACATAAAGGAATGGTCCCCTTTGGCTCTTTCAGTCATTCCCAAAAGTTGGACATGAAAGCAACGGGCCTGTTTTTCAAGCATTTCAGGTCTAGCTCAACAAGCATTTGTCAATGCCGAATGTTTGCTTGCTGGCATTGGCAGTGGTAGTGTAGAAGTTACAGAGCTGCATAATAGGAATGGCAGGGACATATTGAACTGAAGCCAACCCCACCACCACCCTGCAGAGAGTGACAGGCATTGGGGTGTGCCTTTGGGTCGTCAGGCATAACGGCCATGCCATTTCACCACACCCTACCCTGCAGACATGACAAGTGTCACCATGTGCCTAAGGGTCTTTGGCCCTTGTCAGCCCATTCCATCAGGAAACACGTTGAGATGCGTGGTATAGGAGAATGGGGTGAACTTTGGGGCTGAAGAGTCCAAGGCACGATGCCTCTCACTGGCTGCAGGGTGTGGAATGGTATGAGCATTACAGGCAAGAATCCTAGTCACACCCCTGATGCCTGTCATTCTCTTACAGGGTGGGGCGTTATGGTTGGAAACTCTAACACCTCAGGCATTTGTTGGTATTTTCCTCAAATTTTTCAACAGGATTTTTTGACATTACCTCATGAACAGTGGCAATATCAGTTTGTTAGCGAAGCTGCTTATGCACAGCCACTACGCATTTAGCAGCACAGGTGCAAAACACATTCCGAACAGGATGTGAAAAATGACAGCTGTACTGTTCATGGGGAGGTGTAAAAAATGGCAATGTTGCAAATCTGCAGTAAAAATATTAAAAAAACTAGTGAAGTCATGAGCGTGCATAGAAACTGTGCAATGCACACCCGTAATGTAATTAGTTTGGGGATTTTTTACAGTAGATTGTCAACACAGGCATTTTGGGACCTCCGATCATGAACAGTGTCACTGTGATTTTCTTTATCTGTCCCAAACAATGATTTCCCACAGCATCCACGCATCTCTGCACTGAAAGTGTGAAAACACATTTCGGCCTTGTTGTGAAAAATGACAGTACATTCATAAGGAAGTGTGGAAAAATGCCACTGGTGAAAATCTGGACTGAAAATATTACAAAGTCATGAACTTACAAGGGTGCATGGAAACTAACATACTAACATACTATTTGCCAGCAGATTAGGCCTTACGGTCTATCGAGTCTGCTCAAACCTAGATCCTTAGTTGGGTGCCGAGATCCTCCCATCCCTTGTGCTCCAGAAACCCCTATCATCCATCCCCCCCCTCCGGGACAGGCCATCATCTGATACATCCACTTTCTGTGTCTGTCCCACCCTCTCTTGAAGCCCTCCACTGTGGATCTCTGAACCAACTCACCAGGCAGTGCATTCCAAGGGTCCACCACCCTCTCAGTGAAAAACCTCCTCCTCTTTTCCCCCTCACCCTTCCACCTTCCAACTTCAAACCATGCCCTCTGGCGATACCTCCCTGCTTTAGTCTAAAGATCCCCTCCATGTTTACCCTATTTATTCCCTTGAGGTACTTGAAGACATCAATCATGTCCCCCCTGTCTCTCCTCTCCTCCAATGAAAACAGGCAGAGCTCCTCAAGTCTGTCCTCATAAGTCAAATCCCCTAGCCCTCGTATCATCTTTGTTGCCCTCCTCTGTACCCTCTCCAGGAGCTGTATGTCCCTCTTCAAGTGTGGTCTCCAGTACTGTACACAGTACTCAAGGTGTGGTCTAACCAGTCCATTGTACAGCGGCAGAATCACTTCCTTGCTCCTAGAGGTGATCCCCTTACGATGCATCCCAACATCCTGTTTGCCTTGCTAGCTGCTCTCCTGCACTGCTCAGAGTTATTCATACATGTATCCACCATGATCCCTAGGTCTTTTTCCCCTATTGAGGCCTTCAGCGCCTCCCCTCCCAAGTGTACCTGTGTTTAGGGTTTCCCCAACCAAGATGCAACACCTTGCACTTGGTGATATTGAAATTTAATTTCCATGTGTGAGCCCAGCTTTCCAGGGTGTCCAGGTCCCCTTGCAGGGCCAACCTTCCCCCTTCTCCATCAACTACTGCTCCCATCTTGGAGTCATCCGTGAAGAGACTCATTTCACACCCTATACCCTCCCTGATGTCCGATATGTATGCATTAAACAGGATCGGACCCAGGACCGAGCCCTGTGGTACCCCACTACCAACCTCTCTAGGGTTCGAGAGCTCCCCACAGACCACTACTCTCTGAGTGTGTGTCCAGCTAGCCAGTTTCAATCCATCTGACCATCAAAGGGCCTACTCCTAACCCCATCAGTTTCTCCACCAGACCATTGTGGGGGACAGAGTCAAACGCCTTGCTGAAGTCCAAGAATAATACATCCACAGGCTTACTCCTGTCCAGTTCTGATGTTACCCATTCATAGAACTCCACAAGGTTGGTTTGACATGATCTACCTGGCACAAACCCATGTTGCCGACTATCCAGACCTCCCACCTCCTCCAAGTACACCCTGCGCAATGCTCACTCGTAACACAGTCATTTTATGGACTTTTGTCACCAGATTTTCAACATAGCCATTTTAAGACCTCTGCTCATGAACAGTGTAACTGTGATTTTCTTAATCTGTCCCAAACATTGCTTTCGCACACCGACTGCACCATTGTGCGCTACATGTGCGGAAACACATTTTGGGTGACATGTGAAAAACGGCAGCTGTACTGTTCATAAGGAAGTGTAATAAAATGGCCATGTGGAAAATCTGGGTGAAAATATGAAAATTAACAAACTTACGGCGTCGCGTAGGAACTGCGCAACACTGTTCGTCAAAACAATCGGTTAGGAATTTTTCACCAAATTTTTCAACATCAGCCATTTAAGACCTCTGCTCATGACCAGTGTCACTGTGATTTTCTTAATGTGTCCCTTACACAGATTTACGCACACTGACTGCGCCATTGTGCGCTACATGGGCGGAAACACGTTTTGGGCAAGATGTGAAAATGACAGCTGTACTGCTCATAAGGAAGTGTAACAAAATGGCAATGTTGAAAATCTGGAGTGAAAATATTGAAAATTCATGAACTTACAACGTGCGTGAGGAACTGCATACATGCGCTCATAAAACAGTCATTTTTAAAATTTTTCACCAAATTTTCAACATAGACTTTTGAGAGCCCACCTTATGAACAGTGGCAGTGTAGTTTTCGTTACTCGGTCCCAAAAGGTGATTTTGCACAGCCAACTGCAAAATCACCCTTCAGGCCCGATTAACGCCAATGACAGTGAGAGCATTCATGAGAAGGGTCCCAAAACCCCATGTTGAAAATGTGGTGCAAAATTCAAAAATGCCTGAGATATGCAGCAAAGTTGAAAAACCCTATCTATCCTTATACAGCTTACGGCATTTCCTCAGTTTGCGGTCGGCTTTGAAGAGTGCAGACATGTTCCGGTCCACGAAGTCGTTGTGCGGTTCCAGAGAATAGTATGGGGTGAGGGGTGTGGGAGGCAGAGTGCGCAGTGGGTGAGGCACGGGTTGAGCAGGGCAGCGAGGACCGTTTCGAGTTTCAGGTTGTTTTGTTTTTTTAATGGCGGCGGGCGCTTGCCCACTGGGGTGGGCCCCAGCATGGCACAAGGGCGGCTGGTGGGCGTGGAGCTGGCGGGGATTGGGCACCCCGTCGCGCAGCATCTGTTACCCGCAGCGGTGGGCTCCGCGTGGCACCCTATACTCTTGGGGGGACCAGTGGAGCCAATGGGGGATTGGGCACCCACGTCGGCCTAACGATGTGTAGCCACTAAGTGGGCACCCAGCGTGGCATATGGAACTCTGTTTTGGGGGTGCAGCAGCCGATTTGGGGATTGGGCAATTCTCAGTCGGCTATACAGTGTGCGTGGGGGGCGAGCACAGTATGCATGCGTTGTGTGTGTGTGTGTGTGTGTGTGTGTGTGTGTAGGGGAGCGTGCATGAGCAGGCGATATCTTATCACTGCTCACTGAAGCGCAGCTCCCCCTTTCAACTGTACTCCACTGCATTTTGGGCTGCTGTCATAGACAGCTCCAGCAGGCATTGGAGAACTGCAGCCGCGTTTGCAAACACATTGACTGAATTGGAAGAGGGCTGCCACACCTTCGAAAACTCAGATGATGGCACTATGTTTCTTGCACATGCGTGCAAGCAAACATAAAAATGTGCATTCTCTTTAACCAGAGACACTGTGGCCACCAATGTTGTTTCGACCTGGCACCTCACATCTCCAGTCTCAGTTTTCATCTGGTCCACCAATGTTTCCACCACAGTCAGGCAAGTGCCAAACAAATCTATTTTGTTATTTAGGTCGGATGCCACAGTTATTAATCATTGTATTTTTAGCCCAATAGAACCCATTGTCTCCTCGGCCTCATTACCACCTGTGGCCTGTGTAGTCGGGTCAGATTTTCCAGGCTGAGATGAACCAGTTGATTTTCCTCCAATTCCGCCTCCTTTATCTTTACGTGGGTTGCCCATTTTATGTTTCTTGAGGCATTCTTTCCGAATCTGATAGGATTTCTCCAAAGTTTTAAGTCCAACAGATCGAAAATCTCCCTTTTTAGGCTAATAATCGAGAGCTGTGCTAGTTTGCTGCCACTCAGCTTGGGCGCCACAGCACCCCCCAAGTTGCAACCATTTTAAGGGTCACTATGCTTGATGAGCTGGGGGAGGGGGGTCCATGTCGGTGCGACATGGCTAACAGGAGATATCAATGGCGCGTCAAAGCAGCACACCACCAAGTACGTCTCCAATCCACTACCAGGAGTCACAGGTCTTCCCACCCCCTGGACGCTCTTCACTCCCTCCCTGCCAGTCTCGGCTCCTGGTACCCGGGCTCAAGGCATGAATCCGGGTCGCCAGCATGCCGAATGAACCCCTTCACTCAGTGCCACAGAGCCAGCTTTCTCAGCATCTGTAGCTGTTGCCCACTCTCTCTGGGCTTGGATTCACGTTCTCATTTTCTTTCTGGAAACAGACTAGGTTAGGACTGGGGCCATTACGCCTCAGACCCCCAAATCTAGGCTATGCCCCCCCAAGGGGAGACGCATATGGCAATGCATAGCTCGCACACTACCAGGCTGACTCCCAGACCAGTCTCAAACAGAGTCTCTTACAGTTTCAGGCAATTCAGGTAGCTTTAGGCACTCTTGCAATTCAACCACAACTGCTGGCATAGCAGCCAGGGTCCTTTTACATTCAGATTTCAGTCTCGAACATGGGTGCATCCCCTAGAGCTAGGGAGGACCCAGATCTAGCACAGTCTTCTCTTTTCCACAATACAGCATATTCATTTAACTTGGCTCTTTCAGCCAGACGATTAGCATAACTGCTGTGGCTTTTCAGAAGGCAGTCTTTTAGGCAAAATCTCTTTCTTTTCTTCCAAGCAAAACAGGAGCTTAAGGCATGACTCCACGCCAGGTTAGCAAGCAGAGCTTAAGGCATGGCTCCTAACCTCTTTAAGCACTTTATCTGTCAGCAAATCTTGTTCACTGTAGCTTCTCACAAGCCTAAATCACAATATCAAAGTCCTTCTTGGCCATGCTGGCATTTGCAGCTCCAGTTGGGCATTCCCAGTCCTCACAGGCAATGCTAGGAAAAGCTCCGACCTCAGGATACTCCCTTTCCATTCCTGTAGGCACTCAGTCACATCAAGCATTTCACACACTGGACCATCCGTGGTTACTCTTGTAACAGATGTCCACCCTATCTCAGGTGCTGATCAAATGCAGAGTGTAGATAGATAAATTACTTGTACCCTTCATAGAAGTTTACTCACTCAGAATCAAATGCAGCTTTCCATTATCTGAAGTCACAGATCCCATCAGCTCTCTCACTGCTGAGGCAGAAACATTCATGCAGCCCTCTCACAACTGAAGGCAGACTTTTTGCAGCTCTCATATAGCTGAAGATAATTCAAGTTTCTTCCCCACATTTTCCAGGATGTGGAAAGGCAAATGCTAGCCCTGGGGGACAGTGACTGGCAACCGCCAGGCCAGCGACTCCAATTCCTTGCAGTCACATTTTTCTTAGCAGAGGCCAGAGCCCCCTTCCCTGTGGAGGGGCTCCCCTGAACCGAACGGGCCCATTCTATTTAGCAAGAGGCCAGAGCCCCCTACCTATGGAGGGGCTCGCGTACAACTGAACTCATGCTGAAAAGTCCCTGGGATTTTGGGAGCACTCTGCAGCTCCTCATTGGTCCATTCAGTTATCTCTTCCAAAAGAAAAAAAATACTCAGCTTAGCAATGTTGTTTCTTCTAATGGAGTCTTGCTATATTATGACAATTGCAGTTTGTCCCACCATTAGAACTGCTCTGGAGGTGAAAGAGTTAACTACCATGCCAGGCATGGAGTTTAGAGCGCAAGCTCGGTTAGAGAAGCTCTGTCTGGCTAATTTCAAACCGAAACTGTCAGATCTTTACGAGCAAAAACTCACTAAGATTCTATGTGGAAGCTGTAACCTACACTAGCCAACTGGCTACCTAAATATTAACACCTATTCCTGGTCCCAACACCAAGACTCAAGTCAGGGGACCAGAAAAATAATAATATAAGATAAAATAAACACAACACCCCAAAACCCCAAAAAGGGGTGGAAAAAACATATAATGGGCATAACAAGTGCCAACACTGGACTGCCCACCCCATACCCAAGTAGAAGTTCTGAGAGGGGCAGGCTGGGGAGGTCATAATATAGCAAGACTCCATTAGAAGAAACAACATTACTAAGGTGAGTAATTTTTTCTTCAAACAACATGAAGTCTTGCTATATTATGACAATTGCAGAATATACAGCAGTACCTCCATGGTGGAGGGACAGAACCTACTTAGG
Organism: Neoceratodus forsteri; assembly: GCA_016271365.2. Taxonomy (NCBI): domain Eukaryota; kingdom Metazoa; phylum Chordata; order Ceratodontiformes; family Ceratodontidae; genus Neoceratodus; species Neoceratodus forsteri. The sequence goes on from CM057459.1 coordinate 733,185,627, forward strand.
GAATAGGCTCTGAAGCACATCTGTGCCAAATCTAGCATCCATCCTGGCCTGGATATCCAAGGAGTAATGCTTGGTGAAAGTGTGTACCGTTTTCCAGGTAGCTGCTTGACATATCTCCAAGATAGGGATGTCTCTGGCAGCAGCTAGAGACGCAGCTGTACCTCTGGTAGAGTGAGCCCTCAGGCCTGAAGGGGGAACCTTTCCCAGTTTTTGATAACAAAATTGGATACACGAGACAATCCACCTGGCAATGGATCTCTTAGTGGCAGGTTTACCTTTCCCAACCTCACCATAAGTGAGAAAAAGTTGGAGGATTCAACCTATGACCCTTAGTACGCTCTATATAGTAACTAAGGGCCCTCTTAACATCTAAGCTGTGCAGCCTCCTCTCACCAGAGGAGGAATGGTCAGTGAAGAACACTGGAAGGAGATAGATTGGTTAAGATGGAATTGAAACCACCTTAGGCAAAAACTTCCTGTTAGTCCTAAGGATTACTTTATCCTGTGAAAGGAAATAAAGCAGTCTCCACTGACAAGGCTTGTAACTCAATTATCGCCTGGCAGAAGTGATGGCTACTAGAAAACAGTTTTCCAAGTCAAATACTTAAGCTCTGCAGAAGACAGAGGTTCAAAGGGGTTGCATCAACTGAGCAATGCAAACATCAAGATCCCAGGCAGGGCCGGGTCCCTGAAAGGTGGATTAGTATAGTAATCCCTTGAAAACTTGGAAAATACAGGATGAGTGGAAAGAGAAGAGGGCTTTCCTGCTGAAATAAAAGCAGAGACAGCTGCCAAATGTACTTTCAGGGTAGCTGGTCTCAGGCCCAAAGAGTTAAGATAGACCATATAGTCCAAAACAATGGGCAAATCAGCAGATTCCAGGAATATGCTTCCCAGAGCACCAGATGGAAAACCTTTTCCATTTAGAATTATAAGTAGCTCTAGTGGAAGGCTTCCAGAAGCCTTCAGGATGTCAAGAACACCTTCAGAAAGGTGTAGGTCAGCAACTCTAACTCCTCAAGAGCCAGGCCTTGAGGTTGAGGGATTTGAGATTCGGATACCAAACTCTCCCCTGGGCACAAGATAACAGGTTGTGTTTCCTGGGAAGGCACAGGGGAAGATGGACTGCTAAGGACAGAAGGAGTGGGTACCAGGGCTGCCTGGCCCAATCTGGAGCAATCAGAATCATCCTGCAAGGCTGGGATCTGATTTTGACTAGCACCTTGAAAAGGAGAGGGAAGGGGGGAAAGGCATATAGAAACTTCCCTTCCCAATCTAGGAGAAAGGCATCCAGGGGGACTGAGCCCATCACTGGGGGCCTGCAACAAAACAGTGGAAGTTGGTGATTGTCTGGGGCTGCGAAAAGATCTATCTGAGGGGTGCCCCATCTGGCAAAAACTATCCCCAGTACTTGGGATCCAGTGACCATTCGTGATGGCCCTGGGAAATCCTGCTGAGAGCATCTGCCAGGACATTGTCCTTTCCTGGGAGGTGAACTGCTATGAGGGAAGTGTTCAGGGAATAAGCCAGAGACCACAACTTCATTGCCTCGGTGCACAAGGTCAAGACCGAGTGCCCCCTTGTTTGTTGATGTACCACATTGTGGTGGTGTTGTCTGTTCTGACTTGTACCACTTTGTTCTGAACAGATGCAGAAAACACTTGAAATGCTAGAAAGACAGCTCTGAGTTCCAGCAAATTGATGTGGAGCAGAGATTCCTGAGGGACCACACTCCTGGGTGGAGAGGTCGCCAATGTGAGCTCCCCATCCCAAAGGAGCATCTGTAGTAGGTTCAAGGAGTGAGATAGAGGATGAAGGGAACCCCTAGTCTTAAATTGCTCTGATCCTGCCACCACTGAAGGGCCTGGATCAGGGTTTGAGTCACTGGGATCAACTTGGAAAGGGATCTTTCTTTGAGACCAAAGGCTCTCAAGTGAAACTGAATGTCCCTCATCTGAAATCTTGCTCCTTGCACTACAGCTGTGGAAGTAGCCATGTGTTCTAGGAGCTGTAAAGTGCCTTGCTGGTCGAGAGACCTGCAGAGTAAAGGAGGAGGCCAGGGCCACCGGTTCCTTACCCTCTCTAAGGGCAGGAAGGCTCTGGCCTGCTTTGTATCCAGTTCTGCACCTATGAAGGTGAGTACCTGAACAGGTTCCAGCACTGACTTTGGGAGATTGAGCAGGAAACCCAGAGAGGTGAGCAGCTGCTGGGTAACATTGCAGGTGTGATTTGACCTGTTCTGGAGACTGGCCTACAATAAGCCAGTCATCTAGGTAGGGAAAGATAGCAATCTTTTGCCTTCTAAATGAGCAACTGCTACTGCTAGACATTTTGTGAATACCCTTGGGGCAGAGGTGAGGCCGAGGGCATTGCTCTGAACTGGTAATGGCCTGAGGGCAGTTGAATCTAGAGTACTGGTGGGGAGCTCTGATTAGAACATGGAAATAGGCATCCCTTGAGGTCCAGGAAGCTAATGATCCCTGGCCTTAGAGAAGGTAAAATTATTGCCAGAGTCACCATTTTGAATTTTAGTTTCAAAAGGTGCTTGTTCAGATATCTTAGGTCCAAAATGGGCGCCATTCTCCTGTCTTTTGAGTGAGAGTACCTGGAGTACAGACCCTTGCCCTGGAGTAGGGGGGAAACCCTTTCTACAGCTCTGAGAGCCAGGAGGGTTGAGACTTCTGTTTCTAAGGCAAAGGTCTCTAGAGGGTTTGCAGGTGGAAAAGATCTGGCTCTCATCTTTGGAAATTTTTTGAAGCTGAGAACCAGACCCTGGCTTACTACTTCCAGGACCCACTTGTCTGATGTTAGAGACTCCCAGTCCTGAATGAAGTAAGCCAGCCTGCCCCCTACAGGTAATGGAGAACCGGCCCTGGGCACCCCATCAGGGTGCCTGTTTGGCAGGGCTTTAGGCTGAGGGGTGGAAGCAGGCCTGCTTGCACCCCTGCCTGCTTCTGCTCTGAAGAACCCCTTCTGAGCATAAGCAGAAGAAGCCTGGGTTTGGTAAAAAGGCCTGTGAAAAGGCCTACCTCTACCCCTGGGGGTTTGCTTCTGAGGAGTGGCATGCCGCTCCTTGGCTTGTGCACTCCTATAAGTTGTTCTATATTCATCCATTTTCTTCATGTAATTCTCTGTCTGCTCCCCAAACAGAGAATTCCCTACCACAGGAAAATCCATGGCCTTAGTCTGGGTATCCTGTGACAAACTAGTACACCTGAGCCAAGCCAACCTATGAAAAGCCACAGATGTAGCCATGACTCTAGAGGATACATCATTAGAATCAACAGCAGCATGGAATTGCACCTTGGATGCCTCAATACCATCAGCAGCCACCTGCTCCAGTTCCTTGGCAAGATGGCCAGGGGCCTGTTTGCTGAAAGCCATGACAGTGTCCCATCTAGATTTTTGGTATCTTGCCACATCAGCCATGTAATTTGCTTGTCTGAGTCCCAAGGACGCTGCCATGTATTGTTTTTTAGCCATGGCATCAATCTTCCTGGAGTCCTTGTCAGGAGGATGTGAAGCCAGGGGAATGTTAGCTTTATCACAGGCTGCAGCCTGAACTACCCCAACATGACTGCATTGCTGTGAAAGAAAGTCTGTATCAGGACCTGACAAAGTGTACCTCCTGTCCATCTTTTTGTCAACAGGAGGCACAGAATTAGGAGCTTTTAGAATTTTTATTGTTTGTTTCCTAAATGATTTATGTAAGGATAGATAATCTCCAGACTCTGGGATATCCATCATTTCCACAAAATCAGGTTCCTCTTGCTCATCCACAGCTTCCTCTAATGGGAGCTGGAGGGTTTCAACAACCTTTTATAAAACAAAAGTGAGAAGGGACTCAGGAAACATAGGGGAGATTCAAAGGTCTGTCTGGGGAGATGTCCGGTTCAATGGGCACATCCAGGCTCTCAAAGTCACATTCACACTGATCATAATCCTCCTCCCCTCCTCTGGTTCATAAAACTCTTCAATATCATATTCCTGAACGTGAGAACCGGCCGAACCGACATTTTACCAGACAGTCGGTTCATGGAACTGAAGAAAGGACTGACAATCTGTATAGCTTTTGTTATTTCTGCAGCAGTTGGAAGAAGGAATTTTGGACTCCAAACCTGCTGATTTTTAGTTTTCTTTGCTGGAACTGGCTCCTCAGAGCCAGCTTTCCGCTTGTCTTGAGAAGTTCACTGGTCAGAGGGCGCCTTCTGGATCGGGTTGGCACCGAACCGGCTGGCTATCCGGTCAGACGGACTTTTGGCCTCTCGCTCCTGGAGCCTGCCCACTCTCTTGTCCAGGGTGGCTGCAGGAAATTTTACAAATCTGGCAGTCTGAATTGAGGTGGTCAAACCCCAGACAATAGACACATGTAGTGTGTGGGTCAGTCTTGGCAAAGGCTTCCCCACAGACACTGAGTGTTGAAGCTAGTGGGCCGGTTTTTCTTTTGGGTTCTCAGACATGATGCCAGCCTAACAACAAACTTGCCTTTAGCGGCAGTGCAGGCAAGACACCCTTATCGGTTCCCAACCGTATCATGTCGTGGAAAAACGTAATGAAACTTTTTTTTAGAACCGATAAGAACCGGGAACCGCACTCTAAAAGCTTTAAAATGCTTACTTTTAAAAGTTTTAAACAGCCTGATCGGTTCGAACCAAACTGATAAAAATTTACAAGTTCCACACAGAAATAAACCTATCTATTACTTACAATACCACAGACAGAGCTTGAACCGATCGGTTTGCGGTTAAAATAATAATACTCGCGGTTGCATTTAACCGAGAAAATACTGTTTAAACCGAGAAATGAACTGAGCAGTAGAGAAATCTCTGGAGCGACTGTTCAGTGAGGCGGAGTAAAGAATCTGACAGTTTCGGTTTGAAATTAGCCAGACAGAGCTTCTCTAACCGAGCTCGCGCTCTAAACTCCATGCGTGGCATGGTAGTTAACTCTTTCACCTTCGGAGCAGTTCTAATGGTGGGACAAACTGCAATTGTCATAATATAGCAAGACTTCATGCTGTTTGAAATTAATATTCATTAGGCTTTCTGGATGCCTGATAGGGCTCTTATTTAGGCGCCTAAATTTAGTCCCTGCTTTTCCCCCACAAGTCCTTGGCACTGTCCCATAAGTCTCTGACAAAGTCCCAAATGTATCTACAGTAAATCCTGGCTTTCTGATTGGTTGCTGGCTGCAAAACATGGCTGCCATTAAACACAGTCCCCATGCAGTTCATAGAAGTCCCAATTTAACAGTGCTGGTGCAGCCAGTATATTCACTTTTTATTTACATTAGCCCCACAGTTTTAAAACTGATACTGTGCCCTCATAAACCCTGCCACTTTTAAACATTTACTTGAGTCCCTGTGCCTGTTGCTAGTGCCAAAATAAACAGTCCCCAGGTGCTAGACAGGCAGCTCATTATTATGCATGGTCTCCTTAGTAATATTCATGAGCCCCCGTACTACACAATTGGCGCTCCTTGTTTAAAATATATAGTGGGCTCCCTTAGCCCTTGTTCTGATCACCAGTTCCCACTTTAACTTTCCCAGGGGACAGGACCACCGAAAAGCTATTCGTTTGACCACAACTGCAGCTGGAACAGGAAGCGCACTTCTGTGAATGTGCAAGCTGCCAGCCGGCTGTGAAGTATATGGGGGAGAAGCTGGCAGCTCCACAATTGCTCCAAAAGCTCATCATGGGCAAAATAAATGCAGGGGCTGCCTGGAAGCCCCAAGGACACACTTGGGACCTGGGCCAATGGTGGTGCATAAATGGGGGAATGATCGGTGGAGACAGGAGCACTCGGGATGCAATCAGGAGAGACCAGGCAAATAAGGTAAGCCCCACAGGGGGTTACACACAGACAGAGGTATCAGGCTCCGTAGAGCTACCCAGGGAATGGGCTGCTACTTCTCCTGACCCTGGTACCAAGTATACCTTACTTGACCCTCTGCAGTGGGCAAAGTAGGGACCCCAGCCCTTAGATTCACATGTACTGTCAAAACTTTCAGTACAGATTAGACACAGATGCAAAAGGGGCTAGTTTCCCACATAAATTACATGGAAAGGAGAGGCTCTCACTACCTGGGAGTCTGAGGTTGCCACAGTAATACCTCCCACTCTCCCCCAAGAACTGACCCCTGTGGGCAGAGAATTCAAATCCAATTTAGAGCTTCTCAGGCTTCATCCCCACCTGAGGAGTCATAATTTAGGGGCAAGGAGAGTTGAACACCCCTGTGGGTCCAAGGTTGCCACAGGTACCACTTCTCACCCTGTCCCAAGAACTGACCCCAGTGGGTGGAGTGCCATATGCAGTACTGGTTTAAAACAGTTTTTTACATCACCTCTCTTCTTTGGATCACAGAAGCACACAGTTCGCAGATTTTGCTATTCTCTCCATCTCTGACTAGAGGAAACCCAGTGATTCCCCCCCTCTGAGGATCCTTGCCACTGGCCTCTCCCATGAATCAGTAAGTTCTTGTTGAGCCCTTCACAATGGAACAGAGGTTCAGTTCCCGGAAGCAGGCATTGTTTGCCTGTCTGCCATTCCCAGATCAGACAACCTGACTCCCCAACTTCTTGCAACTTGTTTTACTACAACAAGCTGGCCCCTCGCCTCAGCAAACTGAAGCAGACCAGCTGGCCCAGCCTAATGAGACACCAAGGAAGTTAACCGAGGATTTTACTAGGTCAAATAGACCTACCTGGTTTTACACAGTCACGAAGACCTACATAAGGCAGCGCGGTTTGCTATCTCCCCGATATTTTTCAAAACCCTGGGTTGCACGTTAGAGATTATATAGCTATGTAAGGAGGCTATGGATTTCTGGGAGGGGAGGCGTGCTTTGCTTGATGATGGGTAGGGACACACTACAGTACTAGCTGAATGTCAACGGATTAAATAATCTTGTTAAATGAGCTAAAGTTCTGTCTTTTATTAGGATAGAAAAGCCTGACTTTATTTACAAGAGACTCATCTGGATAAAATGGAGCATGTTAAATTGGGAAGTCTGGCTATAAGGCAATGTATAGTTCTGAAATGCATAAAGGGTACTGGAAGGGGTGGCCATCTTAGTACCCCACACATCAGGCTAGCAAGATCATACAGGATGGGGAATGCCATCTGCTTATTGTTCATGGAATACTGAGGTTGCAGTAACCTTAGCATGCCTTTATATCCCTCCAGGGTCTAATACCCTGAGATCTAGAAACTACTGAACCTTACATTGGTCAACATAATGGGGGTACTGCTCCTAGCAGGATACTTTAACATACTGGGATCCGATAGCTGGGACAATTCCAACCCCTCACGACTTAGGCAACCAGCAGCTCATAAAGCTTGACTTTCCCTCCTGCGTGCCAACCACTGGCTTGACATGTAGCAGGAGTTGCACCCTAGGACCAGGGGCTATACTCACTATTCCCCCATCCATTCAGTCAGTACCCAAACTGATTATAGCTTCATATACCAGGAATAGCTACACTGTTACAGACCATAGGATAGTATGTTACAGACCGTAGGATAGGAACTATATTATTTTCGGATCATGTCCCAGTGCTGACCGCCTTGAAATTAGATAAGGACCGCCTTAGGACCCAGAGTCATTTGAATGCCTTTCATTTGTGTTTAGAGGAATTTCAGACTTTTGTACGGGACAAGTTTTCAGAAACACTGGAGTTTAACTGGGGTGGAAGGCACACAGATGCAGTTGTGTGAAACTCACTGAAAACGGTCCTTAGAGGCCACATTATTAAGTACACAGCCTGAAAACAGAAGAAACAGTGTCAGAGGTTAGCTGACCTACAGTATACCCTCAGCTTTTTGCAGGAGATCCACAAAAACAGGGATGTGACTGTAGTGGAACAGCTGGCCTCCATGAAAAAGGAAATGGATCAGATTTATTTGCATAAGATGGAGATGGCTCTTTCCTTTCTCGGACACAAATACCATGAAGTGGGCCTGAGGGCCATGTGGCTTTTGGCACATCCGGTCAAATGCCAGAAAGTTCAAGCCACAGTAGCTAAATTGACCCAACCCCTTACTAAGCATCCCCTACATAAAACAGGTGACATGTCCGAGGCTTTTTGCACTTTCTACAAGGCCCTTTACACCCCTGACAAGACATTTTATGCTGAGGCCACTCAGACCTTTCTGTCAACCCCTATCACTGCCTATTTTACAACAAGCACAGACAGACGCTCTGACTAGACCAATACAACTTGCAGAGCTAGATGGTGTCCTTTGCAAAGCTAAGATGCAGAAAGCACCAGGCCCGATGGTTACATCCATGAATATTATAAAACTCTGAAGGACCTTTTCCTACCACATCTGCTATGTACTGTACCTGCAATGAAGTAATAGAAGGGGGTGAAATACCACGGTTGTGGCAGTACGACACAAGTTCAGTGATACCTAAACTACGCAAGGACCCTTTAGAGTGTTCAGCTTACTGGCCGATCTCTGTTTTAAACATGGACTACACATTATTCATGGCTATTAATGCCCACCAATTGGACCCCCTGCTCCCATTCCTTGTTCATCCAGTTTAGACTGGCTTTGTCTGGACTAAGCAGATATGTGACAACACCCGACGAAACCTCCCCATACTCCACCATGTACATACCCAGTCGAACCCCTTCTTATTAGCCAGTCTTGATGCCAAAAAGGCATCTGATAGGATCTCCTGTCCTTATCTGTTTGCCACATTAAATAAATTTGGCTTCTCTGAAGATTTTGTTTCCCTTCTTCAAAGGCTGCATAGCTCTTTGCAGGACTTTCTCAAGCTTAATGGTCGTGTCTCTCCTCTTTTCAGTTAGGAAGTGAGTGATATGTGACAGGGCTGCCCCCTTCTCTCCTTCTCTTTGCCCTTTATATTGAACCCCTAGCTCAGGCACTCAGGGAGAGTACAGGGTTTTTGGGCATCCATGTTGGGGAAGGGGATAGAACATTAGATGTCCTTGTACGCTGATGATGTGTTGTTATATGTGATTAATCCAACAAACTTTCTAGGGGGCGCAATTTTTCTGTTCCACAATGGCTTAACAAGGTGCCTGATTATAAACTGAATACCTCCAAGACACAGGTGCTACCGTTTTACTGGACACCCTCACACTCCCTGCGGGAACAGTATCCCTTCTGCTGAGATCTCTGTGCCCTTAAAAATCTTGGTATCACTTTGACTTTCTCTAGAGATGGGCTGTATCAGGCTAACTATTGTTCTCTCTCTCTGCCAGGTCCTGGCAGACCTGAAGCAATGGCAACATTTGCCATTAAGTCTGATTAGAAGGGTGGACATGGTCTGGATGATTACATTCCCTTGCTTGTTTCATTATTTTCAAAATGTTCCCCTTCCAATACCAGAGAGAGACTGGAGAAGGTGGGAAACTGCTATCTCCCATTTTGTCTGGAACAGAGTGTCCTACAGTCAGGCTATGCACCTTGAGGCTCCCAAAGGCCAGGGGTAGGTTAGCACTTCTTGACCTAAGAGCGTATTACACTGCCTCACAACTCTGGATTCTGTTTACCTGGCACCAAACTGGACCTTGGCCACAGTGGCTGGGCTTGGAATGTGCTTTACTCCTTTCATGGGAAATGGCTAGATATATGTCTTCTCTTCAGAGGACCCAGAGTGGATAGAGACACACCACAACTGACTGCTCAGGTCTGCCAGATGTGGCAAGAGACAGCAACCACCTTGAAATTAGCCAAAGCTGAATGGTGGGTCTGCCCAATAGGACAACTGGACTATTTCCCATCTTCTCACTTGGACCCCAGCATATCGCAGGTAGGGCAGGCATAATCTCATTTATTTGTCCTAGTTCTGTTCCAAGGGGATAATGTGCCCATTCCAGGAGATACAGGATCAATATTACCTGGACAGGTGAGATTTCTTTACATATCTCCAAATCTGACATTATATTGAGTTCCATCCTCCTGTGGGGAGAGACCCGGGTCAGGTTCCCCTACTAGTTCTTGTCCTGATGACACACATCAGAGCCCCAAATTCAGTGCATTTAATCTCTGTTCTGTACAGGGCAATACAAGCCACATAACCTTGTACGACCCTATATGTAGCTTTGAAATGGGTTGTGGAAACTGGACAAGTCATAGATCAGACAAAGTGGGAGAGAGCCTGCTCTGAAGTGGGCAGAATTGCCTTATCCTATATCTGGTGGGAATATGCCTGGAAGCACTGGCTTTGTTACTTTAGAACCCCTGTCATCACAGTTAAATACAATGGGCAAAACAGTGCTGCCTGCTGGAGGTGCTGTGGAGAAATGCATGGGACCCACACTCATATTCTGTGGAACTGCTCAGTAGTGAGACCTTTCCTAGGGGAGCTAGACACAGCAATAGCAGAAATCCTGCATACCAGGGTAACAAAAAATGCCTCCCTCCTGATGCCCTCCGCCTGGCTGTCACCTCCTCTGTCATGTCTCTCATTGACTATGGCCTTCCGGTCTATGGCTCAGCAGATCAGACTGCCCTCAACAAGGTTCGTCTCACAGTAAATAAGGCCTGCAGACTTATCACTGGTGCTCCCAGACTCACTCACACATGTGAGCTGTATACCCTGGCTACCCTACTCAACCTGGAAGAGCGACTCATGTATCAGACATGCCAGCTCACCTTTAAAGCCCTGCATGGCCTATCCCCCATAGGCCTATCCAACTCCATTCGCCATACTGCACCGACCCTGATCACGCGCAGCTCGTCAAGAGCTACCCTAGTTCTTCCGAGAGCCAGGACCTCACAAGGTCAGAGGGCATTCCCCTACCGTGCGCCCCACTGGTATAACTCCCTCCCTGCCAGTGTCTCAAACTCTCTAACCTTAGCTTGCTTTAAGCCCAGGCTCAGAAACTTCCTGCTTAGCTCTCGCAAATGCAACTGCCGCTAGCCCTCCCCTATCTCCCTCCCTTCTACCCCCACCAGCTCTCCCCCGACCATAAGTTTTGTACCTTTTGTTATCTTTTGCTCGTTGGAGATTGTACTCTATTGTAACAAAACTGTAATTGAACTGTAACTTTTTTTTGTTTGTAAGTACTGTGTCCCTTGTACTACTGTTCTGATGTCCTCTTTGTGACGAGGTACCTTTGTAAGTGAGCCTCTGGCTCAAAGGTTTCTAAACTGATGTTTAACTAAATAAATAAATAAACACTCTCCCTGAGGTCTGTCTCTTGCCTCAATACCTTAATGGTGCTGAAAGACAGGAGGGAGAAACAGCTTCTCAGTTTCTTGCTCTTAGTAAATGGCTAACAGATCAGGGGCTAGATCTGGGCCAATGGTGAGATACAGTGAATTCTATATATCATATGGAAAGAATCACATTTGGTCTTAATGAGAGGGCTGAAACCTTCACATCTTGGTGGAACTCATGGGTGCTCTGCATCATGCAATATAACCCATATTTTGTCTCGTGAATGTATAGGTTACCAGGTTGAAGAGAACTGGTGGAGTCTGGAGATAGATGGAAAGAACAGGTGAAGTGTGATGACATGAGATAAAGGGACAGAGTGTGGGAGAACTGATGGCTCCCCCATAACCCTTTTATATGGTGTACATTTTACCTAGAGACTGTTATGAATGCAGGGGTGGGTACCTCACCCCCAAAGCTGTGTCAGGGATTTGGGGAACCCTGGAACACTTTACTCAAGGAGTTATGGTGCCATATTTCATTTTTGCAATATTATCTACTGCCTTTGTCCATGTATTTGTTGACTTGGATGTACAACTCTATTTTTAATAAAAATATATTCACAAAAAAGAAATTAACAAGAAATGGTTTGCACATCACAGAAGAAATGCACAGAAAAACCTTTCTATAGCTTCTTAACTCTTACCAAAGTAGAAAGATTTCTTACCACACAGGCTAACTTTTCGAGCTATGGCAGACTCAAACCTTAGATGGTGAAAGTATGAAGCCCCAACTCTGAATGACTTACCCTTCTGACATGCAGACTTCAGCCTGCTTGCAAGCCTGGCTGCACCCACCCTCGTCACCCCTGCTCAGTGACATAATTTCCAAGACAAGTGCTTTTGTTCTGTGGGGACTGCACCTCCGAAGGAACTGGGTGGAACTGGACCCATGGATTTTGTGTACACCAGGCCACCTCTCATTGTTCTAAGCCATGTCTGCCCTTGCAGGTGCTAGCTGTATGGTGAGGATAGTTTCCTGACATGAAAGACCTTGGGTTCCTTGAAGCTCCATTGTTAAGTGACCAAGGGCTCTTGTCATTACAGGACAAAGTAACTGTAATTATCTTTCAGGGCCAGCTACTCTGCTGCTGACAATGATTTTAATTTAATTTCCCAAGCACATCTCTGTTCCATCAACAGACAGAGTTTATTACAAAAAAATGAAAAAAAAAAAAAAGTACAAAATTATTCTTACATCGCCTCCCCAGAAAAATTAAAAACTCATTCCATTAGCATCCCTAATGGATGTTTGTATTTTCATGTCAGCCAGCTGAATCTACTTGCTATGCCCTCAGTTCACTTTCTGTGTGTGAACCCCACACTAGTTCCTCACAGCACCTCTCCCCTCTTTTTTCCTAGGTCCTAGATACTGTCTAGACAACCCATAAGCACTTCTGTGCTGCAACTCACTGTAAGGCCTAACGTCCATATTATAGGACTGCAGCATGAAGCTCCACCTTAGCAACTTTGGGTTTTGACCACCGGTCCTGCATCACCATGTCAGGGAGTTGTGGTCAGTGACCAGGGTGAACTTCCCCCATTCATATAAGGTTGCTGCTTCTGCAATGAGCAGACAACACCTAGGCACTCCTTTTTGACTGTAGTGTAAGCCTCCACTCTGGGCAGCAGCTTCCTGCTCAGGTACATGACTAGGTGTTCCTCTCCCTAGCATGTAACCTGATTCAGAACCATGCCTAGCCCATGATCAGATGCATCTATGTGCACAATGAACCTTAGAGAATAGTCTGGGCTGGCAAGCACAGGTGCGCGACACAGTGCCTCCTTCATTTGGCAGAACATGGTATTGCAGGTTTCTGTCCCCTGAACCTTTTCCAGTATTTTCTTCCTGGTGAGGTTGGACAGGGGTTTGGCCATGCTGATGAAATTTAGCACAAACATACAGTAGTACACTACAGTCCCTAGGAAGGTCCATATCTTTCTCTTGGTTGTGAGTGTGGCCCATCCCTGGATGGCCTTAATTTTTACTGGGTCAGACTGGATGTACCCACTCCCCACCCTGTGCCCAAGGCTTGACACCTCAGCCATTCCTATCAGGTACTTCTCCACTTTGACTGTCAGCCCAGTGGCCTGCAGTTGGTGGAACACCTTGGTCACATGGCTGACATGATCCTCCCAGGTCTGGCTATAGATAGCAATGTCATCCATGTATGGTAGCGCAAATGCTGCTACCCATTCAGACTGGGGTCCATGAGCTGTTAAAGGTGACTGGTGCATTCTTCATCCTGAATGACATTAATCTGAATTCAGATAACCCAAACAGCGTAACGAAGGCCAACATCTCGCTGGCATCATGGGTCAGAGGTGCCTGCCAATAGGCCTTTGTCAGGTCTGTGGTGGTTAGGTACATCACCCCCCCAACCTCTCTAAGACCTCATCTGTCCTGGGCATGGTGTATGCACTCAGCTCCATACAGCTACTGAGCTTGAGGTAGTCAATGCAGAGCATCATGGTCCCATCATTTTTGGGATCAGTATCACTGGGGAGGCCCAGGGACTACTGGGCTCCTGGATTACCAGGAGAACCAGCATCTCCTTGATCTCTCCTTCTATAGCATGTTATATACCCTCAGGGACTTGGTAGGGTAACTGCATCAGGGGGGCCTGGGACCCTGTATCCATGTGGTGCTTTAGCAGCTTGGCATACCCCAGCTTCCCCATAATCATCTCCTCAAATGTTTGCAGCACCCTCCACATTTGTGTAGCTTGGGCCAGTGTGAGCCTCTCCGAGAGGGTGACGGCATCCATTGAGGATTCTCCTTTAACCTCCCCCAAGAGATCCACCAGCAGGTCTGCTTCTCTTTCCTCCTCTGGGTAGCTGCACACAGCCAGGACCATCTCATCTCAGTCATGGTAGGGCTTGAACATATTAACACGGTAGAGCCTCTGCCTGCATCTCCTGTCTAGCAGCTCCACCACATAGTTACCATTGTTCACCCTCCTGACCACTGAGTATGGATCCTCCCAAGCCACCTGCAATTTGTTCTGCAGTGGATGGGGATGAGCACCACTGCCTGCTGTCTGAATTCATACTCCCAGGCTCTGGCCCCATGGTTGTACCATGTCTTCTGTCTCTGTTGTGCAGAGGCTAGGTGCTCCTGGGCAAACCCCATGAGCTCCTTGAGCCATGACCTGAAATTCAGGACATACTCAATAAAAAATTCCCTTTGGGAAGCAAGCTCACCCTCCCATTCATCCTTATCAAATCAGGGAGCCTCTCACCCTTTGGCATTTAGGAGTTCAAAGGGCAGAAACCCTGTGGAATCCTGGGTGACTTCGCTGTATGCAAATATGTGACGGGGTAAGTACTTGTCCTACTGTTCAAGCTGGTCAGCAAATCCTCTCAACATAGCCTTAAGAGGTGCATTAAATCACCTGACCAGACCGTTAGTCTGAGGATAGTGTGGGAAGGCCCTAAGCTGCCTCACACCACACATCTCCTAAAGACTAGTCAATAAATCAGATATGAAGTTGGTGCCCTTGTGTGACAAAATCTTCTGGGGGAGCACACCAGACTAAATATCACCAGCAGTTCATTGGCCACCTTCTCAGCCTCGATGGAGGATAAGGGTGTGGTGAGCTGCCCGTCTGCTAGTCCTTATTTGTAGATATAATTCTGTGTGTGTATATATATATATATATATATATACACACACACATATATACATATATATTTTTTTTTATGTAATCCTGTGTATATGTACAGGCCAAAAGACATGCCAGTGCCAGCACAAAGGCACCTAGGGAAAACACTAGCTTTAAAAAAAAAAAGGCTTGATCTTCTTTTGACCTGAAGGCAGCTGTTTGCCAGGAACTGAAATTGTATTCCCAGTTTTTTTTTTAATAGAGATATGCCAAAATCCAATTGTATGTCATAAAACCATGCACTCAGGAGTGGAATGCTTTGATCTAAGGAAGCTATTATAATAGGTTATATTGTATGAGGTAACAGGAGAGGAACAGGCTTCCTAGAGAACCTGTGTGAATTTTATCTTATGGGTGCTAATGGTCTACAGGGAACTTCAAAGGGCTTAACTCTGAAATGTCATACCAATGCTAATTATAGGTCTCAGAATCTGATTTTTAATATTCTTTGACATTTTGGAAACAGCACAACAGTGCCATCTCCTGGCCAAATGGGTTAGTTGCTCTGAGCTGGAAAGTGATGACACTGCAAGATTTCAGGCAGGTATAAATAGCCCAACTCTGGGCATTTTGGACACACACATTTTGATTGGACTCTCCTGACCACAAAGAACACCTGTCAGCACAGAGACTGCCTAAGAGCCAAAGGCTACTACAGAAAGACTGCAATATTTTTCCAAACCAGTGATTCTCTGGACTTTGAAATCTTCGTAACTCAGATAGACTTAGCTAACCTGTCTTAGTGCATTTTTCTGTATACTTTCCCTTTTATTTCTTATGCTGTAACCTAATTTAGTACATGTTCTCTTTTAGTTGTAACTGCATTTAAATTATTTTAGTAAAAACATTTGCTTTTCTGAAGACATTCTGCCTGCGTGAGAGTTCTTATATTGTATGTGTGACTGTAGAAAGTTTATTGATAATCTGTGACAACTGTTAATTGCTTAGAGGGGCCACCATAGGCAACCAAATTGAGAAGAGGGTCTGTAAAGGGACATCTGGAAGGATAAGAAGAAAACCAGAGTCTACAAAGATTCTGAACCAGGCTGTTGCATGTCCTGTAGGAAGAAGGTCAAATAGTACAGTTATGTAAGAACTTACCGTAACAGTAGATCTTAGAGAGGAGCTCTTGCAGCAGGTAACACCATTAGGACTATGCTGCCAGGCACTAGGACCCCACAGAAAACTTCTAGCTAGCAGTCCAGGTGGGGGACTGCTGCACCCTGATGTCAGCTCTGCCCCCAATGTCCCCTGTGGTATAAAGGGGGTGGTCCCCCGGCACCACCTCACTTCTCCCACTGAAGACTGGCTGATGTATAGGATGGGGAACCAAGGAGGATCTCCCATCCCCAGAGAGAAGTACAGTTACATAACCCCGGGGGCAGGTGGGTGGGAAAACCACCTGCTGCAACAGCTCCTCTCGAAGATCTACTGCTACAGTAAGTTCTTATGTAACTGTACTATCTTACTTTGAGGGTGAGCTCTTGCAGCAGGTAACACCATTAGGACTGAGTCCCAAGCAGTACAAAAAAAAAGAGACCCAGGTCAGAAGGGTGGAGGACTGTAAACAAAGCCCTAGGCACATGCAGGAGAGGAGTCCCTGGAGGACTGCTAGGCTGAAACCTGCTCTCCTTCTGTAAGCAATGCCCAAACTGTAGTGCCTAAAAAAGTGTGGGCCAAACTCCAAGTAGCAGCTGTACAGGTATCTGCTACAGAAATGTTCCTAAGGGAAGCAAAAAAACGTAGCAACCCCTATGGTGGAATGGCCCCTGACCGGTCCAAGTAAGGGTTTGTCATACTTCTAGTAACAGAAAGTAATACAATTGACCAGCCACTTGGCTAAAATTTGCTTGGTCACAGGAGCTCCCAGTAATCTGTGAGTGAAAGAAACAAACAACTTGTCTGCATACCTCTCAACCTTTTGTCACTGAAATGAGGGACATGGACATTTTGGACACTCAAAATGAGGGACAGTGAGGGACACAGGCCCTCAAAATGAGGGACACATCCTCAAGCATGGAGATACAAGCTCAGAACACTGTAAAAACCATACTGTTTACTTATACAAAGTTTATTTTTGAATTAGTATTTTAGAATATTAAGAATTTCTGCTTTAAAGTCTGAATTTACAGCACATTTTCTGCGTGGGCAGCATCTTTTCCATGAGGGACGGATGAGGGACAGAGCAATTTTAAGGAGTAAAATGAGGGATGTCCCTCGTAATGAGGGACAGTTGAGAGGTATGCTTGTCTGTTTTTCTAGAGGAACTAGTACGGTCTACATAGTACTGAAGAATTCTATGTACATCCAGAGCATGTAACAAGGTATCCCCCTGTTGGAGTACTCTGGGAAGTAAACTGGTAATTGTATGTCTTGATTTAGGGTAAATTCAGATGGTACCTTTGGAAGGAACTTAGGGTTCATATGCAGGGCTACTCTGTCCCTGTGAAAAAACAGGTAAGGCTCTTTACACATCAGAACCTGAAGCCGGGAAATCCTTTGAGCTGAAGTAATGGCAACTAAAAACAATGCTTTCCAAGAGAGAAAGCAAAGCGCTCAACTTGCAGCTGGCTCAAAGGGAGGCAAAGTAAGCTTTTCTAATACAAAAAGAGGGTTCCTCCTAGGGGGTTTGATATGCAAGATGCCTCTTACAAAGGTCTTGCACAAGTCCAGTTGTGCCAGAGCTTTCCCATCATGCGGTGCATGATAAGCTGAAAGCGCACAGAGATGCACCTTAATGGATGAGTAGCTGAGACCCAAGTCCGATAGGGAAAGAAGGTACTCTAGCACATATTCCACTGGACATCTGAAGGGATCTAGGGAATGGGGGGATCCCACAAGCAGAAACGCTTCCACTTCATGACATATGTTGCCCTGGTAGAGGGTTTTCTTGCTGCCACTAGAACCTGTGCCACCCTGGGAGATACTCTGAATCTGTCCCTGACTAAGTCTGCAGGAGCCATGCATGCAGATGCAGAGATTAAACATCCAGATGTACTAGGTCTCCCTGCTCCTGGGAGAGCAAGCGAGTAGACAGGGATAACGGAACTGGTGGTTCTGATGCCACCTGTGGCAACAGTGGGAACCTAATTTGTCGAGGCCAGAAGGGCACAACCAAGATCATGCGAGCACCTTCTGTCTGCAACCTGAGCAGTACCCTCTGAAGAAGTGGAAAGGGAAGGAAGGCATACAGAAACCTCCCTGTTTAAGAGAGGGACAATGCATTGTGCCAGAAAACACCAGGCCCTGGATCTAGCAAGCAGAAATTGAACAGTTTGGTGTTATGCAGGGACGCAAAGAGGTCCAATTTTGGATGGCCCCATCTTTCGAATAGGTCATCTGCAACCTCCTGCAGTAGCTCCCATTCATGACTCTGAGAGCAAGAGCGGCTTAGGCTGTCTGCGAGAACGTTGTGAATCCCTGGTATGTGCACTGCTGTGATTTCCAGGTTGTGATCTACTGTCCAATACCAAACTCTCATGGCCTCTCTACAGAGGGGGTAAGAATGAGTGCCCCCTTGCTTGCTGAGATAGAAGACTACCAGAGTGTTGTCCAACTGGACCAGCAGGGGACCAGGTGAGAGTACTCCTTGGAAGGCCTGCAAGGCACTCAGGATGGCTCTCATTTCCAGGACATTTATATGGAGAGTATGTTCTGCCGAGGTCCAAGAGCCTCTCGTCTGGTGGGATGCCAGGTGCGCTCCCCAGCCCATCCCCGAGGCATCCGTCATCAGAATTTGATGAGGACTTGGATGTTGAAAAGTAATTCCTGTGTCTAGTTGATCCAAGGTGACTCACCACTCCAGGAACCAGAAGACAGCACTGGAGATTCTGAGCGGATGTTCAAGGTTGTCTGTGCTTTGGTCCCATTGCACTCTGAAGTTCCACTGCAAGACCCTCATATGCAGACAAGCGAGGGGAATTGTTGCGATGGCTGCGGCCATGTGGCCCAAGAGCTGAAGCATCACCCTGGCCGGGACTGGACTGGAAGCCATTATCCTTTGAGCAACCACCCCTGCAGTCTGTCTGTTCAGTAGTCGGGAAGAAAGGCCTTCCCCGAGACAGTATCTAGGATTGCTCCGATATACTGCAGTCTCTGGGTAGTCCAGGGGCATGAGTTGGGGAGATTCAGAGTTATGCCCAGGACCTGAAAAAGGCTTAAAGTCTCCTTTAGTGACTGATGTAGCTGGATCTCTGATGACGCTATAAGCAGCCAGTCGACCAGGTAGGGGTAAACATAAAGGCCCCTTTTCCTGAGGGTACCGCCACTACAGCCAGTCACTTGGTAAAGACCCTTGGTGCCAAATAAAGGCCGAATGGCAGCGTCCTGAACTGGTAGTGCTCTCCTAGGAAAGTGAAGCAAAGGAATTTCCTGTGGGACGGCAGGAAGTTTATATGCATATATGCATCCTGCATGTCCAGGGAGCAGAGCCAGCCTCCTTGATAAATCATGGGCAACAGGTCAGACAGTGTCACCACCCTGAACCTTTGTACTTCATGTAAGTATTCTGCTGACTCAGATATAGGATGGGACGGAGATCCCCAGTCTTTTTTGGGACTAAGAAGAAGTGGGAGTAGTATCCCCTGCCTCTTTGGCCTGGGTGTACTACCTGAATCACCTTTTTCTCTAGCAGGGCCTGGATTTCTGACTGCAGGAGAGTGGTGTGGGACTGGGAACAGTGGGAGGGGATGGGTGGGCTGTCCGGTGGGATCTGGGTAAACTCCAGAGAGTACCCTTTTGGATAACCTGGAGGACCCACTGATCTGTGGTGACACTGGACCATCCTGACAGGTAAAGGGAGAACCTCCCTCCTACAGCCTCCCCTGAGCCTCCACCGAAAGAAGGAGGGCCAGCAGGGAGTCATGCTGAGGCAGAGGGGTTAGGCCTTGGCACTTTTGGGGCCCTGGGCACCTGAAGGAAAGGGAGGTCCTCTTCTTTTGAATCCCCCTTTTGGTTGCTGGTGCCTTCCTTGCTGACCCTGGTTTTTATGAAAGAGGCGGCACCTAGCAGTAGCTGGTTCTGACTTCTACATCCTGTGTACGTCAGAGACTGCTTTCCCCAAATCCTGAAGCCCTGTAATCAGCTTCTCAGTATCTGGTTAAAAGAGAACTGACCCCTGGAACAGTGCATTTAGTATGGCACCATGTAGATCTTGGTGGAACCCTGAGACCTGCAGCCAGGCATGTCTCCTCATGCACACCCCTGTAGCATGTTTGCCAAATCACAAGAGCTCTGCCGGACATGCTTGCCAACATCTATTGCTGACTGGATGATAGCCATGAGTTCTGACCTGCCATCTGAGCCTTAACCATATTTAATGCCTTACTCCATAATGATTTTTGGTACATGACCATATGTGCCAAAACATTTAGCGACCTCACGGTGCAGGTGGCTGAGGAGTAGACCTTACGGCCCATTTGATCCAGCCTTTTAGATTCAGGTTTCTGGAGGCTGAGAGCTCATATGTCTGGGCTGCTGCACCCTGCCATGTGCTGCAGTGAGCACCATGGAGTCTGCCTTTGGCTGTTCACTTAGATGGGGCTCCCCTTTTGGGGTTTTAAACAGTCAGTCCACTTTTCTGGGCATGGCTGAAGTAGTGACCGGATGCTTCCAGGCCAGTTTTGTTACATCCTGGAAGGGTTTGACTAGCGGTGGAACAACCAGAGGTTATGGGTCGGTCGCCCCGAGGAACCTGGCCAGGCAGTGGTGTTCTGGATCAAGCTCTTCTGTGTCCCACTTTTTTAAAGCCTGGATGTGTCTCATCACATCCCAGAAGGATGGATCATCCAGAGGGGACCTTGGTGGGTCCTTCCTGTGATCCAGAGAGGGCATGGGCAGCTCATCCTCTGATGAGTAGTAAGAGAAGGAGTCCCCTGCATCTTTCCTTGAGGAAGAGTGTGGTCATCCCTTGGAAGAGGGAACAGATGATGGGTGCCTTCTGCGATCACTGGGAGCTGGCAACCCCTAGTCATCATTCCCTGACAACAGGTGATCTCGCATCAGGGGAGGTTGTTTTGGCCTCTGAGATGAGGGCTCCCTCGGCGGTGCTGGAGGTGGGAGACCTCTTGGAATATGGGATGGCTCCCATGGTCTGGGCAGCAAATCTGCTTTTTTTTTTTTAAATTCAAATTTATTGTCATTCCAGGCTACATAATTTCATACACATTTAAGTACATTACATGTTTAAATGTTTGAATATACAGCAATGTCATTATGTATATAGAATACATTCCTCTTAACTTCTATAGGTTCTTCCTAATATCTATTTTACAATTCATTCCTCTGAATTTGTCTCTATCTTTGAAGAAATCCCCCCCCATGAATGTCAGGGTTTCACATTTTATTCTTTCCCAGACTGTTCATGGGAAAACCTTCCTTTTAAGGTCCTATCCATTCCCCCCCATCATTTCCTCTCCATAGGACCCACCTAGTCCATCTACACACAAATGTTTGCATTCGGAAGTTGATCGTGTGGGTCAGCTCTTCCATTTTCATTATATCCTGGACCACTCTTTGCCAGTGCTCAACATTTGGGAAGTCAGCCATCAGCCAGCGTTTGGTAATGGCTTTATGCGCCGCAGCCAGAAATATATTCCAGAGATACAATGCATCTCTTCCCCTGATTTCTGGAGGCAGCAGGCACAAAATGACATGTGGTAGGGACATCTCGGATGTAATGTCAGACATTTCTTTCAATGCCTCTTTTATTTGGCCCCAAAAGGGTTGCAGGACCAGGCACTGCCAGAATATATGGGTATGATGGGCAGTAGATTCACCACACCTTCTCCAGCACATCTTGGACCCAGCCCTGTCCCACCACCCTGAACTACTGGGGTATAAAAAAATCTCATCCTAATTTTCTAGGCAAATTCTTGCCGCACTGGTGAATAGGTTGTTCTACTAGGTGAATAAAATATTTTCCCCCACTCTACTTCTGTTAGCTGACAGCCTGCCTCTTCCTCCCATCTACACCTAAGGGATTGGGTGCAGGATTGATACAAGTCTCGAAAAGCTTTGTATATTCCCGATATGTGCCCCTTCAGCAGTGTCTGGTTTTGTATCGCCTGGATAACCTCCTTCAGTCCCAAGACCTGTGGGACTCCTTGGCTATCCCTTTGAGTTTCAGTGGTGTGATTCCTTAGTTGGAGGTATCTAAAGAAATCCCTGTCCCGTGTATGGTATTTCTCTTTCAACTGGTTAAATGGCAAGATCATTCCCTAGTCTGTCAGTTACCAAATAGAGCACAGACCCATCTTCGCCCATTGTCTGAATGTATGGTCCAGCCTGGAAGGGGGGAAGGTATCACTCCATGCAAACCATTGCAAGGGCCAAATTGCCTTAGAGATCTTATATTTAGTCCAAATTCTGTAGCCTACTTGCAAAGTATTTTTAGTTGTCATAAGAAGGAGTTCCCCTATATAGTATTTAAGTGAGATATCTATCATTCTTGCCCCTAAGGAAGCCCCCTCACTGTTCCCACTTCCATTTTCTGCCAGTGTGCCTCATATCCCTCTCTTGTCCACAGTATCGACGACTGTAGCTGGGCTGCCAGATAGTAATCCTCTAAATTAGGAAGGGCTCTGCCCCCTATCATCTTGCTTGAGTGCATGATTGAGGTTTTTATGCAGGGTCTCCCAGGGACCATATATATTTGGAGATAATCCCCTGCCAGCTTTTGAATTGGGTCTGTGGGATCCACAGGGGCAGGCACTGAAACAAATACAGAAAGCTAGGTAAAACATTCATAGTTGTAGATTGCATACGTGAATACATGGGAAACTTTAGCAACATCCATCTCGCAATATCTTGCCTGATCTGTTGGACTAGGGGTCCGAAGTTCACCTCAAATAACTTACCTAGGTTCCTGGATATGTAAATCCCTAAGTATCTAAGTTTAGAAGCTGCCCAATTTAGGGGTATGGTTGCCCTGGTGTCTTCCAAGGGATTGTAGTGGAGGCAAAGAACCTTAGTTTTATGTTTAAGGTATAACCCGCATGATGCCCAAATTTTGCCAGCCTCCTCCATACCTGTAGTATGGAAGTCTCTGGTTGTGTGAGATACAGTATAACAGGACATCATCCGTGTATAGCGATATCTTGTGTTCTGTGCCCTCCATCCCCAGTCCGTGTATATCTTGGTCATCCCTTATTTCTTTGGCCAGGGGTTCAATATAAAGAGTGAATAATATAGGGGACAGCGGGCAACCCTACCATGTACCCCTACCCAGATTAAATCTGTCTGAGATTCCCCCTGTTAATACTGACACATGCCTGCGGGCCCGTATACAAGGCCTTTAGTCCTGTGACAAACTGCTGTGGAAAACCTAACTGTTTCAGCACCTGGAAGAAAAAACCCCAGGACACCCTGTCAAAGGCTTTTTCTGCATCCAGGCTCATCAGACACGCAGGCGTGCGTGAACAATTAACCTGATTAATAATGTTTATAGTCCATCTGGCATTGTCAGAGGCCTGTCTTCCGGCCACAAAACCGGTCTGGTCTAGGTGTATTATTTGTAGGATAAGCGTTTTGAGTCTTTCAGCTATTATAGCTGCAAACAGCTTATAGTCTGCGTTAAGAAGGGATTTTGGTCTGTAGGACCCACACTCTGTTCTCTGTTGGATCCTTCCCTTCTTTGGGAATTACTATGATTGTAACATGATTCCACGATGGGGGGGACCACCTCACCTTCTCTCCAAACTGCATAACATTATACACTTCTCCCAACAGGGGTATCATGTCTCCAGAAGAAATCTTATAGAATTCTCTCCCCCCCCCAATACCCATCCAGGCCTGGACACTTCCCTGATTTTACATTTGTATGATCTTAGCAACTTCCAGATGGGAGATATCTGCTACCAATGCCTCTCCCTGTTCCCTGGTCAGTGTGGCAAACCCAGCCTCTGGAGAAAGTCTTTTTTTCTCGGTAACCATGGATTCTTGCTAGGGCCTATATAATGCCTTATAATATGAGACAAATGCGTCCGTCACCTGGTCCCCTTGATGGGTTAACTGTCCCGTTTGGGGGTGTCTAATTTTAGTGATATATGACCTGACTGCCTGCTGTTTCAGACGGTAGGCCAAGAATTTGTCACCCTCAGGCCTCCCTCATAGTATATCTGTTTGAGGTAACATAATGCCTTTTGTTTTTCCACATTTAGCAAGGTTTGGATTTTATCTTTTACCTCCTTTAGCCTTTTCCCCATTTGTGCATCACACTTTTGGTTTTGTTGGGCCTGTAAACTTTTTAGTTGATCAGTGAGGGTACTCTCTGTCATTGCCGTTCTCTCTTTTTATGTACTGCAGTAGAGATCAGCTTTCCTCCGACCATCACCTTCACTGTGTTCCACAAAATCTGTGGTGAGATATCATGTCTTGAATTTGTTTCTACCATCTGCTTAATGAGATCTTAGATTTCTGAGATCGTTCTCTTATCCCACAGAAGGGAAACATTAAGCCTCCAGTGTGTGTTTTTTTGGGGCAGAGCTAGATCAGTCCCTACGTACACTGATTGATGGTCTGAGTATGTAGCCGATCTCACCCACACAGACCTGAACATAGACATGTCTCTATTGTATGTAAAAAACATGTCTATTCTGGAATGTATTTTAAATCTAGGGAAGAAATAGGTGTAGTCCTTGGCATTTGGATATTTTCCCCTCCACACATCCACAAAACCCAATTCCGATATCAACCTCCCAAATTGTTTTGCAATTTTATTCTGACTGACAGGGATCTTTGATGTTGTGTCCAAGTTTCTGTTAAGGGTCAAGTTCCAGTCCCCCCCATGATAACTAATCCTTTTGCCTTGTCCACTATAAGATGTATTAAATTGGAGTAGAATTGCATCGGTGAGCCAGGTGTAGTATAAACATTGATGAAGGTGACCCAAGCATCTTTCACTCTTCCCTTCACCACTACATACTGTGCTCCCAGGTCTACTATTGTTTCATCTTCTTCAAAGGGTAGGTCAGCTGCTAACAACATAGCCACCCCTTTCTTTTCCCTTTCTCTAAAGAGGCATGGTACACCGTGGGGTATGCCTTGGTTTTAAGTTTCATTGCCTCTTTAGGGGGTAGGTGGGTCTCTTGAAGGAAGCAGGCCGAACATCTCTGTTGTCTAAGAAACTGCAGAATCTGCTTCCTTTTTATGGGATTGTTAATCCCATTTATGTTGTATGAAATAGTTGTCAGTCTGTGATTAGTCATAATAAAATTCCCAGGAGATAATCTGTTTCATAAGAAGTACTGCAACAATACTTTGTTCTCTTACTTTGTTCATTGCTGTGAATATTTGAGTGTACCCATAACTAGAAAAAGCAACTTGCAACCATTCAAAATTTTTAACATGTTAAACTACTAACAGGAACATCTGGGAGTTGGAAAGTATACTCCTCTACGATAAAACACAGATAACAATGTTATATAATTTGTGCAACAGTGGGATATTCCCTTTGTTATATACTGTAGTAACTTAACTCAATTCACCCAACAAAGGGATAATTTTAAATGGTGTCCTAAGCTTTCAGTTGTAACTTCCTAGAGCGAGCTGGGTCTCCCCTGCTCGGGTGGTGCCTCCCTAGTGATGCCCAAATCCTCCGTATCAGATGGGAGAAAACCACAATTTCAGAACTTGCAGGGTTTACCCAGTCATGCAGCATAACCCTCTGTCTGCACGGGTCTGGCAGAAATTTAAGTGTCCTCTCTTCCCTTCCACCCCCCCCCCGATCCTTCATATAATACCACTGATTTTGGTTTAACTTTGCTGCCTCTCATTTAGATTGATGGGAGAAATCTCCCTCAGAGCATGCCTACTATTAGTAGCCATTGCAGCCCTCCCACATTGTATCTGCTTCTTTCCCTTGGATTTATTCTCTATATCATTTACAAAACAGCCTTTTCTAAACCCCATCAAGATCAGAACATTCTATACAGTTTTCAGGCAACATTGGTTCTCTCTATTCTCCACCAAAGTTTCCTTTAGTTTAGCCCCTTTCTGTCCCTGTAATAAGACCTTAGGTGAACCGTGATCAATTGGATTAATGTCTAAGGTTTTGCCTTGGTCCCCCAAGTCTTGTATAGTTTCTTGTCGAGCACAGCCCCCCATTATCTTGGCTGGTACTTCTCCCCCCTTTTCCAAAATCTTAAAGCCTTCTATTAGCCCTCCTCCCATTTCTGAAGCTGGTATGTTATACTTGCAGTTCTTAAAGAGTTTTTTCCCAAAGCAGGAACGTCTTGGCCAGGAATCCAATCTCTCTACATGTGGATCCCATTTATGGAAAGAGGAGGTACAGCAGTTCACAATCTGCTTCGGGGATTATGGGCCTGTGTCACCTTCCCAGCCTGCGAAGGTAAAGAACACAGACAGTCATTAGGGCAACTGTTTTCAAGAGTCCATTCCATTTCCTCCTTTGTTTCCCCTTGATGGTAGTTCTTGTTCCGTGTCATTTGCCTGCTTCAGTAGGCCTTCTATCTGGAGCTGCAATCCGTTCATTTTCAGGACAGCCCCTAAGTCTGTTTGCAGTGTCACAGGATTGTTTCCGGAGTGACCTCCTTTTCTCCTGACACCCTTGTGGGCTACCGCCCAAGCTGACCATAGAAGTTATTTTATGAGCAGTTCTTTAATCAAGATGGGGTCTCAGTTCCCAGGTCTTTCAGGTAATTAGTTGCGGTGAGCAGATCCTAATAAACACGAGTGCCCTGTTCAGTTTCCACCTGCAGTCAGGCCGGGTAGAGTACCAGTGCTTTAATTTATCTGGCCCGGAGTTGCTTCAGTATAGGCCACATGGTGCGGCGGCTCTCCTGAACCACTGTGGTATAGTCATTATCTATGTTCAGTCGGTATTGCTTATATTTTAATTCTCTCTGCCTCCAGGCACGCTGTAGTAACTCCTCTTTCACAGCGTACGAGGTCATCTTAAATAAAAAAGACCTTGGCCTGGCTTCAGCATTCAGCCGTGGGCCCAGGGATCTGTGGACTCGGGTTTATGGACAAATCATAATCTGATGGCAGTTGCAGAGCTAATCGGAGTGTTTCTTGGATAAAGCTGATAGTGCTTGGAGCTCCCCTCCTCTGCTCCTTCCGTACCCCATACAGAAGGAGATTCTGTCTCCGACTACAGCCCTCCAGGTCATCTAGCCAGTAGGTTAGCTCTCATTCACTGGCCATGAGGTATAAGAGCAAGCGATCATGTCGGTCTAATTGATCAGTGACTGTATTAAGCCCTAATTCCAACTGATCCGTTCGGTGCTCGATGTGTTCCATGTCTGTCTTGGGTCCCATGAGGGCATGATCTATTTTAGTGACTGTTGCCGCTGTTTGCTTTATCATCGCTACCAGATTGGACCATTCTCCAGGTGTAGAGGCCCGAGCCGCCATGCTTAGCTCTCCCTCTGAATCGTCCTCTGGTATGGGCTGTTTATCTTGTTGCAGCATGTCTTGCAATTTTTGTACCGACGTATTTAAGTTTTTAGATGTTACAGCTTTTGATCTAGTTGTTTTTGCCGGTGAGTTCATCTTAGGAAAGGCAGATGTAGGTTGACTGAGATCGAGGGGTAGGCAGAGCTCAAGAGTTAGGCTGCCATTACCCTGTCAATGTCACCGGAAGTCCGGCAGCAAGTCCCCTTTGATGGTATTCCACCAAGAGTTAAACAGGGCCCCTAATTCCGCCAGTAGGATGACAGGCGGTTGTGGTAGCGGGGTAGGGACGTTCAAGGGTCCTGGCAGCGGCCCTTGTGGTGCTTTGGGTGCTATCACCTAGTCCTCAGGCTGTTTGTCTTCGTGCGTCAGAGCCGAAGGGGCCTTGTCCTGGGGTCTGGTGTTCAGCTCCTTGGTGGGAGGCAGAGGTGGAGGTGGAGGAGTCAGCCAACTATCTATGGGCCTGGGTGTATTTGACATCTGATCTCTCGGCCACTGTTTCGGAGCAGACGGCTGCTTCAGTGGCGGTGACTGGTCTGCCTCTGACGCCAAATAAGAGGGTCCCATGTTCTGTTGACCCTCAGAGGTGGATGTCACCCTGTCTTCAGGTGGAGGAGGCATCCGATGCTTGATGGCCTCCTGGCGTCTGGAGGAGATGCCCAATCCTTTATGCCAGTTGGACGACCCTGAGGATTTTTGGGTGGGAGCATCTGCTTTGCCACTCAAAGAGGATGTCTGTCCCTCTGGCATTAACCCAAACAGCTTGTGGGGTCTAACAGCCAGGGACACAGGGGCAGATGCACACCCATGGCTGGAAGCCTTCTTGCCCTGTGAGTGAGAAGTGGGGAGGTCGTCTTTGAAG
Organism: Neoceratodus forsteri; assembly: GCA_016271365.2. Lineage (NCBI taxonomy): Eukaryota > Metazoa > Chordata > Ceratodontiformes > Ceratodontidae > Neoceratodus > Neoceratodus forsteri. The sequence goes on from CM057459.1 coordinate 733,213,761, forward strand.
CAACCCTGGTAACAGCCACAGAACTGGGGAGAAGGGATTCTGACCTCCGGCTGGAGGTGGAAGAAGCAGAGGTCTTGTGAGGGGACCTAGGGTGGGATTGTGACCTGGCTTTCTCCTTATCTTTATGGTAGTGTTTCCCGCCCAATCTCTTCTCTTTGGGGCGGCAGCCCTGGCTGAAGAGGAAGAGCTGTGTCTGGAATGGGTCCTCTGCATGGTGGCCATTTGTTGCTTCAATAAGTAGGCCTTGAGGGTCTTGATGCGACAGATGCATGTTTTGTTGTTAAACTTCTGGCAATGTGGTTAGTCATCCGGCTTATGGTTCAGACCCAGGCAGATAAGTTAGGCTGAGTGGCCATCTCTTGCCGGGGTCTGCTTGCCACATGTGCACTTCAACTTCTGCCGCTGTGAGGATGAAGAAAACATGCACTAATACTGAAAAATTCTTGAAGAAAAAAGGAAAACGAATGGTAACTGCGCGAGGCGCAAAATGGCAGTTGACTGTGATAGAGACATCTGTGGAGCCGATACTAGTGGGTCGATGGAAAAAAGAACTGAGGTGATGCCAGGGGACCGCCCCCTCCTTTATACCACAGGGGACGTCGGGGCAGAGCCAACATCAGGAGGCGGTTCCCCACCTGAACTGCTAGCTAGAATTTTTCTGTGGGGACCTAGTGCCTGGTGGCATAATCCTAATGGTATTACCTGTTGCAAGAGCTCCACCTCAAAGTAAGATCAGGTGTTATGCTTCTACCCCGAAGACAGTGTGACACCTGGGTCTTCCTCCTTTGTGTAATAGCCAAGGAAAGGTTCATATTTGGCCACAAGACTTGAGACTAGTATTGTGCCCTTATCCAGAGCTAGAGGGATGCCCAGGATCCTCATGGCAGAGGTGCAGTTGTGACCTTGGCGAGCATTTTCAAGGATGAGGAGGGTATCCCTGCCCCCCCGTCATGGATTGCGCTTTTTTTTAATCTCATCTTTATTTTTCGCCTCTGGTCGGCCACCCCATTCCAACCGACCACTCCAGCCCCGTCCCCTGGAATAGCTGGTGCTCACCTTGTACCCAGCCCTGGAGTGGAGCCTGTGGGGAGTAGGTCCGCATCCTGCTGCCGCTGGCATTTTCTGCCTCCAGTTATCACCCAGGAGTAGGAGCGCATGTGCATGGAGGCACGCATGCACCCTATGTCCCCGGTTATGACTTCTTTCCCCCACCCCATGGCCTACGCTCTGGCCTCCTTCAGCCTCTGCTACTCCCAGCCTCCACTAGGGGTAACCATTGGCTGAGGGATGCCGTATCCCCTCCCGGAGAGGAGAGCCTGCCTGTCAGCAGCTCAATCCAGCTCCGCCCTCCCCCCCTGCTGCCGACCTCTGGCGACCCGAGCTCGTTCTCGAACTTGGGTCGCCGGTGTGCCATGAGGCAAGGCGTCCAGCATCTTGGGCCAGCATGGATTGCACTTAAGGGTGGGCACTGTGAGCTCAGTGGGCCAGACCTCCAGGAGTGGGTTTGTGACAAAGGGCACTGACTCTGGGTACCTTGTGGTGTAATCTACAATCACCCAGATGTACCACTTGGCAGTGTGACTTGGGTGCTAAATGTCCTCAAAATGTTCACAGCAACTTGCCTGAACACCTCTTCAACAACAGGCAGGGGAATCAAAGCTGTCTTTGCCTTGTTCCCAACCTTTCCCACCCTCTGGCACCAAGAACAAGTCCAGCAATAGTTTGCCATGTCTTTAAAAATGCTGGGCCAGTAAAAATTGTTGTCGTAGGAGGAGGGGGGGGGATGCTGCTGAGCAGCCAAGAAGGAAGCAGCAAATTCTCAAGCGCTCAGAACCTTTGCTAACTTAATACTAATTTCACCTTATTTAGGGGAGGTTCTCTGCCTAAATTGGATCTGGTGTGAAGGTGAACATCTCTGCTATGAACTGGGCAAGTCTTGGGGGTCCAGTGTGCCTGCAGTAGACTTTTTTTTTACACCTAATAGTCCGCAATGTGATGGCAGGCCTACCCAGGCAGAGAAAGCAGTGACACTGGCTGACCCACTACCAGGAGAAGCGTCTCTTACTACCATCCAGACAATGTTACAGCAACTGGTGAAGATGGTCCAGGATTTAGACCAAAAGTTTGATATTCTTAATGCTCAGTGTCTTGGCTTTGGAGACATGTATGGATGTGTGTGAACAGGCATCACAGAAAGTTGAAGTTACCTGTAACAACTGTGGAAGTGGTCACCAAACTTATTAAGGAGAATACCTCTCTGTGCCAAAGATTGGAAATCACTAAGAACCAGGCCCGAGAATGACACCTGAGGGTCGTAGGCTTATCGGAGGGAGCAGAGGGTGAGGACTGCCTGGAATTTGCACAAACTTTCCTGCCTACCCTATTGGGATTATCAGAGTCGGACTTCCCACTCTCTATAGAGAAATCTTACCAGCTTACACCTTGGCGTGCTGTGGCTTCCTCAACCTTACCTCGAATCTTGATGGTGGTCTACACAGGGGTCAGAGATAGAGACAGAGCCCTCCAGTTGGCCAGGCACCATCAGAAGTTAAAGTATGTCAATGATGGGATTCAGCTTTTTCCTGATCTCTCCTTCAATACCCAGCAACGTCAGAAAGCGTTCAACAGGATTCACAGCCAGTTTAAGCTTTCAAAAATTCCACACCAGCTACTGTTGTCAGCTAAACTTCACCTTTCCTGGAATGGGAGGCAATACTTGTTTAATGATCCAAAGGAGGCCAAAGACTGGTGAGTTGAATCAAGGAGGACTTAACAACTGAGGCAGGGAGGGAGGGAGCCTCTGATGAGGATTAATCTGTATTTATGGCCTTCTCCTTTTGTGATGCCTTGCTGACTGGTGACAGTGGAGGTTAATGACTAGTGGGGTTGTTCCCTTGAAGTGGCTCTCTGTTTTTCTATTTGACTCCCCGGTCTGGTAAGTGTGCAAGGTGTTTTTTTTTCCTTAGACTACTGGATGCTGCCTGTAGCCAGTGAGACCTTATCCCTAATAGCACCCTCGCAGTTTCTATTATGCACAATGGGTGGTTGCCACCCTGGGACTCCCCACTGGTGCATGTTATTTTGTTTGGGGACTCTCTCATGGAATGCCATGGTTCCATGGACTTCATGCTGTTTAATGTTGTTTGGACTATTTGGACATTACTGTTCTGGTTGGAGACAGATTTAGTCTTTGAGATATGGTTGCTGTACCCACAAATTTAGAGCATTGCCTACTGTATAATTTACCGCGTAATATACGATAGCAGATTGTTGCCTTGTATCTTAGATTATTCTTACTTTCTCTTATTGATGGCATTTACTGTTATGGGTTTTCTGGCAGCCGGGGAATATCCTTTACATTATTTTACATTATCTTATAGTTATAACAGGGGAGTCTTGTGACCTTCAGGTCTCGATGGTGATGTGGACTTTGGGATATTTCCTCTGCAGACTACCCTGGGACCTTCCCTGGCTGCATACATTTTGAAGTACTTTTGCTGAGAGAACTTTGAGTCTTTTGACTCCTGGTACTTCCACCAATATTGTACCTAAGGAGGGGTGTCTGAAATGTTCCTTTGTAAGTGTACATATGAGCCTTCTTGTTTGCTATCCCCAGTGGATACAATGTTTTGGCTTGCAAATCTAATAAAAATATTATGCAAAAACAAAAAAAAAAATTGTTGTTGCAGGCCAAGCTCAGAAGCTGCTTCTTATGCTCCCTAGGAACCACTGTCTGCTGGAGTACCCCTTCCTCCAGTCTTCCCTTAGGAACATGCTCATGGTACAGAAGCCCATACTCCCAGTACACCTCCCTTTTCCCAGAACTCAGAGCCACCTTCCACGCTGGCGGTTAATTCCTTTAATATCTTGAGGGATGGATCAGCTTGCTGAGCTCTCCCCAGCTCTGCACGCTTGATCTTCCTCAAAACACATTCTCCTGTGGGAGAGCTGCTACGGCTGAACTCTTATCTGTCTGTAGCTGGGACTCAGAACTGCTGCTCCCAGCACATCCTTTAGCTACAACTTCCCTGGCTACTGAAGTAGGGGTGACTTCCTCTTGCACTGCACGTTCTGCATCTTCAGAAACCTTTTGTCTTGCTTTGCTACTGTAGTGACACACAGTATTGGCCCTACTATTGAAGCCATTCCCCATAATCACATCCACAGGCAGATCTGATACCACAGCCACCTCACATATTTTATTTATTTTATTTTTTATTTATTTAGTTTTTGTTGACCAGGTAAGTGCACTAGATAAATCCTGCCTATTTTCAGGCACGACCCAGGGGAGGGGGATACAGATGAATGCCAACTGACCTTGAACCAGATTAAGCTGTTGATGGTATTTTTAGTTATGCCCTGATGACTTTTCCAGCTTAAGAAGATTCTGGTCATTGGTACTGAGACCGCTGGACCTGTCACTCCTCTAATCCAAGAAAACTGTCTAGACAGGATCTGTTCCTCATAATTCAAATACTGCTTCACCATAGACATACAGACCTCAGTGTCCCTGGGTTGCCAATCCATTCACCACCACTGGGTGTATATATGCAGTGGAGTTAGGGGCCACTGCACTCTGTGTACAGGCCACTATCTGCTAGGAGTTCCCTGGGCTACCTCCTCCTGCTGCACTAGCCGCTTTTGTTAAATTTTTCAGAAAATCATAAGACAAATGCCCGTTACTTTTTTTTTTTTCCATAAAGCTCTTTCTCCTGTGGGAGGCTGGCAGGCAAGGCTTCAACTCTCTCTCTCTCTCTCTGAGGGCTACGATCCACCCTAATCAGGGCTTCATATTGCCTGCCAGTGTCCCCCTTTTCCCCTCTTTCCTTGTTGCTGGGGTGCACACGTCAGCGCACGCATGTGGAGTCGTGTGCATGCTGCAGAAGTCCTGCAGCACCCTCCCTTCGTTGGCACCCTCCGTCCCACACTACCCTTGGGCCTCCACCTAGGGGCAGTCATTCTGTGGGAATGCCAAGCCTCCCTACCTGGGAAAGGAGAGCAGTCCTCTGGACACTCGATCCTCTCCCTCACCAGCCAACCCCCTGCGACCCGTGTTTGCCACTGAACACGGGTTGCCTGCATGGCAGGAGGTAAGGCACGGATGCCTCAGCCCTCCACATCACTGGGCTGGCAAATGCCCCCATTTCTGACAGGTATAACACCTGTGTACTCCTTAGCTCTGAAACCACTTTGCTTCCCTTTTGGGTTGGGCACAGGCTGGCTTCCTTTAGGTTGCTCCCCGGGATTCTCTTAAACCCACCTGATGTCATTTCCTCATACTTTTGCTATGAGAAAATGGTTGGCTGGATATGGACTGATCAGCCCTCTTGGCTGCCTCCCTCATGGAGCTCGGAGTTCTAGCCAACAACCATATTTTCAGTTCCTCTTGTACAGTTTTTCAGAACTATTCCAGAAGAAATGAATCTTTTATTTTCTCCACAGAACAAGCTTTTGTAGCCTTTACCAAGCATTATAACAAATTACTTAGCTGCACACATATTTCAGCATAGCTATCTCCTGGTCCCTCTAAATTATTGCTTACAGGCCTCTGGAGTTAATTAAAAATGCTTTAGCAAGGCATTTTTCACTTTATCATAGTCCATGCAGTCCTCATTTTCCACTCTGGTGAAAGCTTCTAATGCCTTGCCTGCAAGCAGTGGCACTAGGCAAGGTGCCTAAGAAGCCCTGTCCAATGTAAACTGCCCACAGGTCAACCCCCTCCTGTCCTGATATTTGGGAAACATTTTAGAATTTTGGCTTCCTAGGTCAAACCCCTCATACCGTTACTCACAGTTTGTGGAATTGTCCTCTGGCGCAGAATGTCCATCTCTCTCTCGTGCTTCTTCATCTGGATGTCGTGCTGGTGCACTTTCTCTTGCTTCTCAGCCTTTTGCTTCTCCTTCTCTCACTCCTCTTGATCTTTCTTTCACTCTTCTGCTTCCAGCTGCATCTTCAACAGCTCTGCCTCAGCCTTTGTCTGAACCAGGGCAAGCTCCATCTTCTACCTCTGTACCTGCAGGCTACAAAGCTGCCTCAGTTCCCAACTCTAGCTTCCTTTCATGCTCTCCTGTCTCGGTCACGTGACTTCGGCTAGCAGTGACTGCTTTTACAGTGCTTCCCTGGTCACTTTCCTCAAGGATGTTTATGAGTTCTGCCCGTTATTGGCTTTCCTTATAACCCACCCCTCTCCTTTTGCACAAGTCTTGCATGTTTAGCAAAGTGCATTTTTCATATGGTCCAGACATAATGTCCTCTCTCTAACTACTCTTGCTAACAAAAATAACAGTAGTAGTGTACACTGTGTTTCCTTATGTAATATCCTATTCTGTGACTGGATAATTAACTAGGTTATTGACAATGCTTTTCATATCTACATTACTGACTCCAGTTTGTCACAACCTCCCCTCACTCACCACTGTCGCCTTCACTCTGCCCTACCACTTGCTTTCTTGCCCCACAGGAAACTGGTTCACTGTGCATCCTTCGTTGCTAAATTCTGGTTTGGTACCCTCCCCTCCTATCTCTCCTCACGCCTCTCCCAAGCTGCATCCTCCAATTACTCCCTTTGCCACAGAGACCCCCACTCCTTCTCTATCCCTCAACGCCACTCTGTTTCTGGGCAATCTGCCTTCTCCTTCTATTGCCCTTCTCTCTGGAATAAACTACCCCCTGACCTCCATCAAGCTTCCTCTCTCTCCCAACTCAAAAGGCTCCTCAGACTCCTACCCCACCAACCGTGCCCTCAGTGTCCCCAATCCCCAACTATTTAATGTTTATTTTTTTATTCTCTTGTTGCTCACCTGGTTCTGGCCATAAAGTGTATTGTTACTGATGTGTTGGGGAATGTGCACTACAACCCCTCACCTTTTTCATTTTGAGTTGCTTCCTTTTTTCATTTTTGTGAATTGCTGGGGCTGTATTATCTTATTGCTAAGTCTGTTGCTTTACAATATTATGGGTCTTGTAACCCTGACCCAAGCTTTAGTTTTTTGTTTTTTATTATTTATTTGCTCATTGTTGATTGTTGCTATCTCATTTTGTACCTATTGTCCCTGGGTCACACCTGGAAACGAGCCTTGGCTCAATGTTGCCTTTCCTGGTTATCAACTTTTAAATAAATAAATAATCTGTCCACTCTTGGGACACAGAAACAGGTTGACAATTTTCTCAACACATTTAAGGGTCCCTCAGTAACTGCCACCACTAAGAAGTGATTCTGTTACCTGGGGACTTTCTAGGTCTGTATCCCACCAGAGCCACTGCTCACTCAGTACAGGGCTCCTTTGGCAAAGGGCAGTTTACTTCTAGAATATGGTAACTGTAGCTTTCTTCTCCCTTCAGAGATGGATCATGGATTTGTCAATGCCAACAGTTAACTATTCCCCCAAAAGATTCAGTCACAGAGGCATGACATATATAAAATATTTACTACTTTACAATATTTCCACAATCTACAGGATATCACAATACACAAAGACTGTGGGTTTTTCAGGACTACAGAAATTAAAAAGAAATGGTTTGCACACCACAGAAGAAACACATAGACCAACCTTCCTATAGCTTTTTGACTCTTAATAGTAGAAAGATTTCTTACCATACAGGCTAACTTTGTGAGCCGTGGCAGACTCCAGCCTTAGATGATGAAAGTATGACGCCACAACACTGACTGCCTTACCCTTCTCAAATGCAGACTTAAGCCTACTTGCAAGCTTGGCTCCACCCACCCTTGTCACTCCTGCTCAGTGAAATCATTTTCGGAACCAGTGCTTTTGGTCTCTTGGGACAACCCCTCTAAAGGAACTGGTTGGAACTGGACTCATGGATCTTGTGTACTTAAGGCCATCTCTCATTGTTCTGAGCCATGTCTACCCCTGTAGGTGGTGGCTGCATGGCCAGGACGGTTTCCTGACATAAATGACCTTGGGTTATTGAAGCTCCCTTATTAACTGACCAGGGGTTCTGTCATTACAGGACAGAGGAACTGTAATTATCTTCCAGAGCAAGCTAGTCTGTCGCTGGCAACAATTTCAATCTCATTTTCTCTAGCACATCTCTGTCCCCTCAGTAGATTAGAGTTAATTAAAAAAAAAGCACAAAATTATTGTTAAACACCTTCCCTCACATATAACCCCTCTCCTCACCTTTCCTCACTGTCCTTTCCTTCTGGAACATGGTGTAGCCTGATATGGCCACTTCTCAGTTGTGGTCGTTGGTATACGATTACTCCATTATGGCCACCAGATCCAGGTCTGCCTCTGCAATAACTGCTTCAAGGTCAGGCATTTTATTTCCTAGGCTCCTTGTGTTGGCACACATGGCTCTCCACTGCTTTTATCCCTCTCTCCCCCCCATTCTGCCTTCCATTACTGTCTCCAACCCTCATTTACCGGGAGGCGTCTGAGTTGCCAGGTGCAGCACCTGCAGAGGCCGGCGGTCAACCTGCATGACCGTTTTTTTTCCCTGTTTTCTACTCGGGAGATGTAGCGTGCACTGATAGAAGGAATCCTTAGAATGGCAGAAAAAAAGAGAGATATTGTTGATGGGGGACCTGAATATGCCAGATGTTAACTGAAGCACCTTTACTGCCATCTCAACAAAGAGCAGGGTCATTCTCAATGCCCTACAGGGGGGCATGCCTCAGCCAGCTAGTGTTAGAACCCACTCAGGAGGGAGCAATCTTAGACCCGGTACTCTCAAATGGGGATGGAGAGAGGATCTCAGATTTAGAAATGGGTAGTCATCTGGGAACAAATGACCACCAAACAGTGTGGTTCACAACCAACACAGCTGTAGAGTGAAACCATACAAAAGCAAGGGTGCTGGACTTTAGAATGGCTGACTTTGGCAAAATGGGAGAATGCCTCAGAAAAGCACTAGCAAACATGCATAAAGGAGGGTGGAGGAACAAGGGGGGGAACAAAACTGTCATCACAGAGGCAATAAGCCTTTGTGTAAAGCAAATCAACAACACAAGATGAAGGAAAAAGCCACTATGGTTCTCAAAAGAGGTGGCAGGGAAGGTTAAGAAGAAAAGGATAGCATTCAGGAAATATAAGGAAACACAGAAGGAGCAGGACAGAGAACTATATCAGTTAAAGCAGAAGAAGACAGGGAAGGCAGTCAGAATAGCAAAGGCCCAAACTGAGGAAAAGATAGCCAACTCTGTTAAGAAGGGGGATAAAACCTTTTATAAGAATATTAGGGAGTGAAGAAAGACCAAAGGAGGGATACTGAGGCTTAATAAAGGGGAAGGAATGTGGGCAGAGGGTGACAGTGAAAAAGCAGAGATACTGAACGAATACTTATGCTCAGTATTCACAACAGAAGAAGAGGAGGAGGTACCTAAACCAAACAATAGAAGTACTCTGGATGGGGGGTCAATACCAGCCCATTCACAGAAGAAAGGGTTCTGAAAGAACTCTTAAAATTGAAGGTGGACAAAGCAATGGGGCCTAATGGGATTCACCCCAGAATTCTAAAAGAACTAAGGGTAGAACTTGTGACACCACTGACTACTCACTTTAACAAATCATGGGACGATGGGGTGGTACCTGAGGACTAGAGGAGGGTGGATGTGATTCCACTTCACAAAAGAGGGAGCAAGGCAGAGGCAGAAAACTACAGACCTGTTAGTTTGACCTCAGTGATAGGGAAAATGATGGAATCACTTCTGAAGGAAAGAACTGTTGAGTGCCTAGAGGCCAGCAGGGCACAGGACCCAAGGCAGCACAAATTCACTGCAGGAAGGTCATGTCAGATGAATCCAATAGATTTCTTTGACTGGGTGACCAAAGTAGTAGACCAGGGAAGGGCTGTGGACATGGCCTACCTAGACTTTAGCAAGGTATTTGACACAGTCCCACACAAAAGATTAATGTACAAGTTAGCCAGCCTTGGAGTGGGTCCCAAGGTGGTAGCCTGGGTAAAAAATTGGCTGGACAACAGGATGCAGAGGGTAACAGTAAACGGAGTCCACTCTGAAGAAAGGGTGGTTGCTAGCGGGGTACCGCAGGGTTCAGTACTGGGACTGGTCCTCTTGAATGTCTTTATAAGTGACATTGCGGAGGGACTAGAAGGAAAAGTATGTTTCTTTGCAGATGACACAAAGATCTGCAACAGGGTTGATACACAAGGTGGGGTGGAAAGGATGAGAAGGGACTTGGCAAGGTTGGAGGAATGGTCAAATGTATGGCAGCTTTGATTCAATGCAAAGAAGTGCAAAGTAATGCACCTGGGAACAAAAACCCAGGGGAAGAGCACACAATGGGGAGTGAGATACTAACAACAACAGAAATGGAAAGGGACCTGGTGGTAGTCATATCAGACGACCTAAAGGTGAGCAATCAATGTGAGAAGGCAGTGAGGAGGGCTGGGGGGATACTGGGATGCAAAGGGAGAGGTATCACCAGTAGAAAATGGAAACTATGTACCTACCATAATTCTGATCTTTCTGTGTATCTTCACCATTCATCACCTTTGGGTACTTGGCTGGAGGTCATAACCCCATGGGAGCTTTTTTTTTTTGATGGGCAGAGTCGACGCACCATCAGCGCCGCCCTCCAGACCGACGCACTGCGTGGTGCTCACGGGTTGGCCATTAGGTGTTGTCGACTCCACCCTCCCGCCAGTTCTGAGTCGCCATAGAGGTGAGAAAAGGGTTGGGAGGGTGAGACAAGGAAGTCCAAGGGACAAACAAAGGGAAAAGATGTATAAACTAAAAGGAGAAATAAACGGCTGAGAGGACAGAACAAGTTTGAAAGACTAAGGGGATTGGGTAGGGGCCCCAATCTCTAGAAGTAGAAAAGGAGGAGGGAGGGTGGGTTAGGATTTTAGAATAAGGATAAGAGTAAGAGGGGGAAACGGGAAAAACATACCCTGAAACCTTGACCTGTCTCCAGATTGTATAGGAACTGTGAAGGAGTAGCCAAGAGGCTAACTACCAGAATTCAAGGCACAGAATCACTGGCAATAACTCCAACAAAAGCAGAATTGGCTATTCTGGAAGAAAGACAGGATACAGGGATATCTCTCCCCCTCACAAAAGGAAATTTTGGTGTAAGAAACCTAGGTTGTTAAATTAATTGAGGTTATGTCCAAAGGACAAGGAAATCAAAGGATTGACGGGGGAAAAGGAAAGAAAGGAGGCCAAATGCCAACCCCCAACCCACAGGGTGGAGCAAAATACTGAAGGAGGTGCCCCCATCCTGACCACTCTGCCCCTAAAGAAAATTATCCCACTATGTGCCCCAGTTTACCCCACTCCAGACTAACAGAAAGGAGGGGGGTGAAGATGGGCACAGAGAGGAAGGGGGCCCCAGAGACTGAGGCCCCAGCGGGATGGAGGGTGGGACTGTGATAAATGGTGAAAGATACACAGAGATCAGAATTACGGTGAGTGCGTAATTCCATATCTTATCTGTGTCCAATCTTCACCATTCATCACCTTGGGAGTGCTGAGCCCTCCAAGGGGCTTTAACCCTCAAAGGGCTGAGTCCCTTAGCTCTCAGTGGGTGACACACCAAGAGGGAGAACCTTCATGCGTCTGGAGAGGCCCGAGAGTGGGGAGAGTGAGACGGGGAGCCCCCCTGGAGGAGGTAGGAAGTTGCCCCGACAGATGCCGTCTCACCCTATGGGAGAAAAGATAGGTTCTCTGGTGAGCGGAGTTAATCACCCTACGCCAGGCCAAGGGTGACAACCGGGAGAAATGCAGCCATGCCGTCCACCTAGTGCAGATCGCTGTCCCTACAACCCTGTTAGCTACCTCACTGGCGTCATACGATGCCCTTGTTTGGTGCCTAGCTAGCTCCAGGCCACGTGCAGAGAGTGCAATAGCTTGTCTGGTTTACTCTGTGTTAGGCATCGAGGCTAAGAGTTGACCCCACTGGTCATGGTCAAGGGCACGAGGCCCATCAGGAGTGTCCAGTTGCGTCAATCCTGACTGGGGATGAGGCATGGAACCCGAAGACTCCGGGGGGGCACAATATCGCTGGAAGAGATCCCTAGGGGCTGGGACTCCGGAAAAGGGTCTCTGCCAGAAGTGCAACGATGCCTCCAGAAAGGGAGCAGGCCGGGGGGGGGCACCACAAGGGTGTCCGCATTGAAATCACCTAGAAAGGCATGTGTCGAGTGCTCTGGATTGTGTTGAGTGGGTGGGGTGATGCACAGGTCCTCCAACATCCTCACGAGGAATTTCTTCCTTTCTTTATTTTTTATGAGTTTTACCAGGAAGGCATACTGAGCAACATGCTCGATTCCAGATGCAACCTGGGGGCCGAGACCCAAATTATAAACATGACAATTTACATGAAAAATTTTTCATACGTAGTACAAAAATGGGAGCAACAAGCATCGTATTACAACATTTTATGAATGGTTACAGACAGAGGTAAAACATACATAGTGTAGAGAATAAATTGGAGGATGGTCAACTTAAGAGCAATTAATGCACACCATGGGTGTAGGGTTGATTTAACTGAAACAGGAGCAGCGGGAGGAGAAATGCCCTCGGAGTAAGCAGTTTCGTTGGTAGGGGTTTGAAGCATGTCTTATGGGGGCAGGTAGGGTGTTCCAGATTTGAGGCATTCGGTAGTTAAAAGCGGCCTGGCCTTTTTTTGTGGGCATGAACGGGACGTGCAGCAGCCTACGGTCTGTGCTCCTGAGAGAGTACGCAGGTGAAGGTTGTTGGGAGAGGGTAGAGGACAGGTAGGGTGGAAGGGAGAGGGACCAATATTTGGCTGCGAACTTGGCACAGTTTGTTAGTCTACGGTCATGGAGGGATGGCAGGGATAGAGAGCTGTAAAGGTTGCAGTGGTGCGTGGAATGTGGGCAATCGAGGATAAAGCGACAGAAAGAGTGGAACAGGGTGTTGAGGCTGGCCAGGGCGGATGCGGGAGCTGTGGTATATACTATATCTCTGTAGTCGAGAATGGGCAGTATAATTTTTTGGACAATGGCTTGCCTAGTCTGTGTGGCAAGGCTGCTTTTGTTTCGGTATAAAGTACAGAGTTTTGGGAGCAGTTTCTTGTGCAGGGATTCGATGTGAGAGGAGACGTCTAGGTGTTGGTCAAGTCAGACACCTAAATACCTGAAGCTAGTGCAATTTTCCAGGGGAGTCCCATCCAGAGTTTTAAAAAGGGTGCAGGGAGATTGACAGGAGAGTCTTTGTTGGGAGCCAAATGTTTGGGATACAGTTTTTTTTTTTTTTTAGAGTTTAGGAACAACTGGTTGGACCTAAACCAGTGCTGGATGGTGTAGAAATCTTCCTGGAGGAGGATTGCTACGCTAGATGTTGAAGGGCCTGAAGAATAAAGGACAGTGTCATTCGCGTACATCTGGATGGATGAATGTTGGCAGGTTGATGGGAGGTCGTTTAGAAAAACGGAAAAGAGTAGGGGACCTAGGACAGATCCTTGGGGGACGCCAGATGAGACTGGTAGTGGGTTAGAGGTGTGTGAGGCAAGTTTGATGGATTGGGTCCTGCCCACTAGGTAGTCTTGGAACCAATTTGTGGCTGGTTTAGAAAGCCCTTCGTCTGTGAGTTTAGAGAGGAGTAGGGAGTGAGAGATGGTATCAAAAGCCTTGGCTAAGTCAATAAAGATGGCTGTGGTGATGTGACCTTTGTCCATACTCATGAGAATGTCACCAGTGACACGTAACAGGGAAGTGATGGTGGAGTGGGATTCACGGAAGCCCGACTGGAATGGAGTGAAGAAAGAGGATGCTTCCAGGTAAGAAGTGAGTTGGGACAGGAGCAGTCGTTCCTGTAATTTGGCCAGGACAGGGAGTAGGGAGATGGGTCTGTAATTGCCTGATACTCAGCAAGATCAGCAGCTGGAGAAATGTGGACAGATGGCTCCTCTCTCCCAGAAGTGGGGGAGAGGAACTGGAGGACCTCGGATGTTCAGCATCTGACTGCTCAGGGGGAGGTTGAAAAACCTGTCTGTCCATAGCCCTAACGTAAGAGAGAAACTGAGCAGTCATCACTCTGAACTGCTCCCAGGAGAAGGGGCCACTAGGACCAAGAATACCTGGGAGTGCAGGAGAATGTGGCAGAGGAGTGGGGGCAGAGACAACAACAGGAATCAGATGACCTCTGCCTGGGCTCAGGAGTGCACCAGGAACCCTAAAGAAAGAAGGAGCTCTGGAAAGCTCCACAGCCGACAGCTGATCACCCAAACTTGAACTGCCTAGGCTGCGCCCTGAAGAATCCCCCCTGTGAGGTGACCGGCGCCGTGAAAGTCCAGAAGGATGGTCCCCTACCTCCAAAGAACGGGGCCCTCTTGAGGAAACTGAAAGGGAAGGATGAAGATCCGCACTATGTCTTCTCCCAGAACCCGGATGGGCATCGGCAAAAGGCCATCGCACGGACCCCAAACCCCTCGACCCCTTGGAATACGAAAGTGCCCTCCTCCTCGAGAAAGTCAGCCTAGGCAGCTGGCAGTCCTGGTCAGCCCCCGAAGGGGCAATCCTGGGAGCAGCACCCTTCCCTCCTGTGGGTGCTCCAATCGGCCCCAAAGTTGGGCGATCCAGGCACACCACTTGAGGGGGTACCACCATTGGGGGTCAGAGAACCCTCTGAGTCCAGGCTGCAGAGCAATGGTGGCATACATCACTGGCTGCTGGTCAGCACCCCTGACCCTTGTCTCAAGGACCACTGTCCACTCCTCAGAGGGGGTCTGACTCCGGTCTGTCAAGGACACTACCATGGTGTCAATGTGGGCAGCCAACTCCAAAGAGTCAGACTGCCTATCTGACCCAGAGTACGATTCCTCCACCGAAGAGGTAGAGATCGAAGTTCTGTGCCAGACAGTGCGTGGACGCCTGCTGCCATCCCAACTGAAAAGGGCACCAGATCCACAGACTGCACCAGAGTCAGCACCAACGTCCCCAACTGCACTGCGAACAGTATGGGAAGAGGACACAGCTCCAAGGATGACAGCAGCCTTGGGGCCTGTCATGGCACCATGCCGACCCACAGCGCCGAGGCCAGAGACAGCGCTGACGACGGCTCTGATTGCACTCTTGGTGCCACGAATGGCACAGAGGTCAGAAACCCCCACGGTGCCGTAGATTGGGTCAGCACTGAGGACAGAGGCGGTTCTGACGACAGCCCCAATGGCGCCGAGATCCGAAACCCCCATGGCGCCATGTCCTTGCTTGGAGCTGCAAGCGATTCTAGAGCTGGACACTGCGCCGTGCTCAACCATGGTGCCAGGGTCAGAGACAGACAAGGATGGCACCGTAGACCCTCCCATGGTGCCGCGAGCGCCATCAGCACCGCAGACAGCACCGACAGCAGCAACGGCACAGACGGCGGTGCAATCAGGGCCCATGGTGCTGCAAATGGCACCAAAGTCCGAGATGGCGCTGACAGATGGTGTTGAGGACAGCGCCAACCCAGGCCTTCTGAGCCGAGGGGAATGGACTGGGCTTCCTGCACCATGGGAGGGGCTTCTGTAGTGGCTAGGCCACAAGAAGCAGAAGCCCCCTCTTCCTCGATCCATAAAGAACTGGGAGGGGACATGGAGGAAAGGCCGGGAGAATGCAGCTTGGCCCAATGAATGCGTGCCCATCCCCCGGAAGTTGGCGGAGCTCGTCCAACTTTCCACGTGCGTTGTTTGATGACACAACAGTCCATGGAGAAGCAGGCATTGCACGAATCCATGTTGTGTAGCAGGCCAAGACACATGAGGCAACGGTCATGCTGGTTGGTGACGGAGTACTTACGGCTGCATGGGCACCGACACGTGGGAGGCCATCCCATCTTCAAAGTTTTCTTGCCACCCCGACCGAGACATGACCGACAGAAAAAGAACACCAAACAAGACCCGACGTCGCAAAATAAAATAAGGAACAGTCTTACCAGGCGATGTCTAGTAGAGTGAACAGAACCAGCAGGATAAACTCGGAGCCGAAGGACTGCAACACAGAGTCGACGAACTGCAGCACATGAAGGCTTCGAGACAGAAGTAGGCCTCTCAGAGATTCTCTCTCTCACAGCTACTCACGAGGTGAGCTAGATGGTGGGAGACAAACTGGCGGGAGGGCAGAGTTGACAACACCTAACGGCAAACCCGTGAGTGCCACACAGTACATCAGCCTCGAGGGCAGCGCCGATGGTGCGTCGACTCCGCCCATCTAACAAAAAAAAAAGCTCCCGTGGGGTCAGGACCTCCAGCCAAGTACCCAAAGGTGATGAATGGTGAAGATTGACACAGATAAGATACAGGAAGTTGTTATCCCTCAGTACAGACAGTTGGTGAGACCCCATCTGGAGTACTACATGCAGTTCTGGAGACCCCATCTCCACACGGACATAGACAGGATGGAGACTGTCTAGAGGAGGGCAACTAAAATAGTGCAGGGTCTGCACCAGAAGACATACAAAGAGAGACTAAAGAAGCTTAATATGTATATCCTCGAGGAAAGGAAGGAGAAGGGGCACATGATTGAAACTTTCAAGTACCTCAGGGGAATCAACAAAGTCGAAGAGGGTAGCATCTTTCAGAAAAGGCGATGTGCAAGAACAAGAGGGCAGAATTTGAAGACAGAGGGGGGAACGGCTCAGAGGTAATGTGAGGAAGTATTTTTTCACGGAGAGGGTTGTGGATGCATGGAACAGCCTTCCTGAGGAGGTCGTGGAGTCAAAAACAGTGGGGGAATTCAACAATGCATGGGACAGACATAAGGCAATTCTAGTGAGGAGTAGGAGGAAGTAGGGTGTTGGTTAACTAGGATTTGCAGCTTATCCATTAAGTAGGGAAATGGGCAGACTGGGTGGGCCAAGCGATCCTTGTCTGCCATCAAATTCTATGCATGTTTCTACATCAAGGTGCACACGCCAATATCTACCATGTCTCTCCCACTTCTTCAGCTCAGGCTGCCTCTCCCCGACTTCTGCTAAGGGCCAGTCAAGCACTGAACACTCCCCCCTTGAGGAGGGGTGTGGTCCTGCAGATGCTCAATCTTCCTTCCCCTGACTAGCCCTCCAATACCTCGGGCTCTCTTCCAAACACAGGTCATCAGTGTCACAAGCAGCAGTGCTACCGCAGGCCACCCCTCTTAACCCTTCTCTCACCCTTAATTCCTCTTCCTGACTCACCCTAAGCTGGCAAGGACCCATCAGAGTGTTGGTCTTACCGGTCATTCCTCCCCTCAATTGTGCCCTGAAGATTCTTTGCTAAAGTAGTGGCCCACCGGTTGGATATGGAAATGACATACCTACCGTAATTCTTGATATTCTTGGATGAAGTCTCCACCACTCATTCACACTAATGGGAGCAAGCCGGAGGTGCTAGGACCCAGCGGGAGCCAAAAATCTTCAGGAGGGCCGGTGCTGGGGTAGGACCACGCATGCGCGCGCCACTAGACTGGCTCACGCTGTATAGGCTAATTCAGTGTCGACCCTCCAACTGCCTCAGTACCTTTTTTACCGAGGAGGTGCAGTGTAAACTAACCTAGTGAAACTAACCTATGTCAGACATAAGATAGTCCGAATGACCCATGTAAGAAGGGTCAAATCAACAGAGTCTTCACAGCCTAAACAATTGGGGTGAAGACCAAAACAGGATGAGTGAGCTTGGGGGATGGTGGGTGGGTGCGTGAATGAGTGGCGAAGACTTCGTCCAAGAAGATCAAGAATTACGGTAGGTACGTAATTTCCATATCTTCCTGGACATAAAGTCTCCACCACTCATTCACACTAATGGGAGAGTGCTGAGCTAAATAATCCCCTGAGACAGACGGCAGGAGAGAGGAGCTCACTTAGGACATAAGTTCATTAAGGATTGTCCTGCCAAAGGACTAATGCTGCCTGGCATAAACATCCAAAGTGTAGTACTTTATGAAAGTGTGCATGGAGCTCCAAGTGGCTGCACTGCAGATGTGTGCAATGGGCATATCCCAGATTTCTGCCAGAGACGCCGCAACTGCTCTAGTAGAATAAGCGTATACTCTGCCTTCCAGCTTAACCTGTGCCATGGAGTAGCACTGGCGAAGGCATGCCACTAGCCATGTTGAAATGCATCCGACAGTAACAGGTTGACCCAGCTGGCCTGTGCTGAAGGAGCCAACAGTTGTTTTGACATGCAGATTTCTTTAGTTCTGTCTAAATAGAACTGCGAGGCTCTCTTCACATCCAGAGAATGCAGGGTACACTCCCCCTTATTCGGGATGTTCGCGAAGTAGGTTGGAAAGACCAAGGGCTGATTCAAGTGGAATTCTGAGACAACCTTGGGGAGAAACTTAGGGTGGGTCCTAAGAACCACTTTGTCTTTGTGAAATACAGTATATGGAGGGTCTGTGACCAAAGCATGTATTTCAGACACTTTTCGAGTGAAAGTGATGGCTGCAAGAAAGGCGGTCTTCCAAGTCAGAAACTTCAGCTCACAAGTAGCTAGAGGCTCGAAAGGTTTACGGGTGAGCATGTCTAGCACAAGGTTAATATCCCAGGTGGCTACCGGTCACCTGACTGGTGGCCTAGTATGCAGAATGCGCTTAAGAAACCTCTTGACCACAGGTAGCTGAGCCAGAGACACGGAGTGTACAGGCTCATGGTACGCTGAGATCACGCAAAGTTGAACCTTCACGGTTGAGTAGTGTAGGCCTGTTTTCAAGACATCCAGAAGATACTCTAGGATCTTGTTTGGTGGGCAGGAAAAAGGATTCCATGAGGGTTTTGCACACCAGATGGAGAACTGCTTCCACTTAGCCGTGTAAGTTTTTCGAGTAGCTGGCTTGCATGCAACTAACAGAATATTTGAGACCCTACATGAAACATTAAACCTGTTCACCTCTGTCTCTTCATGAGCCATGCATGGATGTGAAGGGACTTCAGGTTGGGATGGACCACAAGGCCCTGGGTCAGCAGGTTCATAAGAAGTGGAAGCTGTCTTGGAGAAGTTTCCAATAATCTGTTGATTAATGGAAACCAGATATGATGAGGATTATTCTGCACCCCCTGCACCTCTAGTTTGAGCAGCACTCTCTGAACTAGGGGAAGAGGAGGAAATGCATACAGAGAGCATCTTGTCCACTGCAGTCTGAATGCATCCTGACTAAAAAAAATGCCAGGTCCTGGATTTCTGGAGAAGAGAGGCAGTTTTGTGTTGAGTGGGGATGAAAAAAGGCCCAGGTCTGGAGTTCCCCAATCTTCGAAGAGTGATTGCATGACGTTTGTGTCAACAGACCACTCATGAGGGTCTGTCTCCATCCTGCTGAGATGATCCGCCAGATCGTTCTGTACTCCTGGCAGGCAGACTGCTTAGATCAGTGCTTTGTGCTCCAGGCACCATTCCCACACTATCACTTCCCTGCATAAGGGGTAAAAGTGTGGTCCGCCCTGCTTGTTAATGTAGTACATCACTACTTTGTTTTCCATTTGAAGGAGAATGATCTTGTGACAGAGTATGTCCTTCAAGGCTCAGACTGTGTATAGGATGGCTTGCATTTCTAGAATGTTTATGTGAATCTGAGACTCGTCCTGACTCCATCAACCCTAGGTGTGGAGATCCTGGCAGTGAGCTCCCCATCCCAGTAGGGACGCATCTGTGGTGATAGAGATCTGAGATTTTAGAGGGTCGAAGGGATAACCTTCCAGAAGATTGTCCTCCTGAGTCCACCAGGTGAGTGACCATTTCAGAGGTTCCGTCATCTTGATGTAGAAGGACTGTGGGTGCGTGCTCAGTGACCACTGAGTGTTGAGCATCCACTGAGTAGTCCTCATGTGAAGATGAGCCGGGGCACAGTGAACACTGAGGATGCCATGAGACCCAGTATCCGCTGCATCGAGAGAGCTCGAACCAAGTTGATCTCTCTAATGAAATGGGCCATCTGAAGAATGCCATTCCTTCTGTCCTCCGAAAGAAAGGCTTTTGCACTGGAGATAACTAAAAGCACTCCTATGAAGAGGAGCCACTGGGAGGACTGTAGCTGCGACTTCCCAGATTTAGCAGGACTCCGATGGATGTGAGGAATTTCGAAGCCATAGTCATGGCTTCCTGAGTCTCTTGTCTGGAGGGGCTTGCTAGAAGCCAATCATCCAGATATGGGAACACCTGAATTCCGAACTTCACGAGATGCACTGCGAGAACTGCAAAGCACTTTTTAAAGACTCAAGGTGCCGAGGATAGCCCAAAGGGCAGGACTCTGAAATAGTAGTGTTGATCCAACGCCACGAATCTGAGGTATTTGTGGTGGCTTGGGTGTATGAGAACATGTTGATAGGGATCCTGCATGTCCAGGGAGGCCAGCCAATCGTTTTGATGAATCAGAGGTAAAAGTGTACCAAGTGATATCATCTTAAATTGTTCCTTGTAAAGGAATCTGTTTAACTTCCTGAAATCAAGAATAGGGCCCATGCCGCCTGTTTTCTTTGGAACTAGGAAGTAATGGGAGTAGAAATCTGTGTTCCGCTTATCCAGCGGGACTACCTCTACTGCCCTGTTGTTTAGAAGGCCTTGAATCTCAGAAGCAAGAAGGTCTGACTGAGAGACAGACAGCTTTGGCTGTCGTTTGGGTGGGTGATCCAGAGGGGTTTCTGAAAGATTTAGAGAGTACCCCTCACAGATTATCCCGAGTACCCACTTGTCTGATGTGATTGACTTCCACTGGTCGTTAAACTGAGTCAGAAACCCTCCTACTGCCGAGGAAGAGTCCCCCTTGGACAGCTGAGGTGGGACCTGGGCCGGAGTCTCAGAGAGTGGCACTAGGTGCTTTGGGGCCCTGTGCTTTCTGCTGCATTTTCTTTTGCAGCTGAGGGGGTTTGGTTTCTGTTGATGCCCCCTCTGCTTTTACCATGAAAGGACTGACAGTTATGAAACTGACGCCGGTTCCCGCCCCTTTGAGGGGCTGCAGATGACGGTCTGGTCGTTTTGAAAGCCATCCTAATTTTCTGTGTGGCCTCTAGTGCCTGCTCAACCTGAGGACCAAACAGGTACGTACCATCAAAGAGCAAAGCAAATAACTCTTTTCTGGGCATCATTTGTGAATCCCAACGTGTGCAACCAAGAGTGGTGTCGGGTGCATATACAGGCCGCTACTGCTCTGGAGACAGTGTCAAATGCATCTGTGGCAGCTTTAAGCTGCTGGTTATTGGATTCAATGCCTCTAGTAATGGTTTGAAGAAGCTCTGTGTTAACCTGCAAATCTAGGAGAGATTTTACTGTGGCCTTGAGTGAATGCCGGAGTGTATACTCGGACTGAGAGGAGTAGCCCTGGTAGCTAGCAATGCGCATGCCCAGGGTGGAAGCGGCAAAGTCTCGCTTTCCCAAAGTGTCGATTTTGCGAGATTCCTTGTTTATTGGACGTACCATAGATTCTTGTGGAAAAATGGCTCTGTCATTCTCTGCCAGGAGAACTATGGCAGCAGCAAAGGCTTGCGAGGCCAGAATGGGTCAATCCTTGGGAGGGGCATATTTCCTGTCTATGGACTTAGCCACAGCGGGAATAAGCGCCTGATTATCCTACACCATTTGAGAGAGAGAATCTCAAAAGAGGGTTGCACAGGGGGAGTCAATTCCACAGGAATGTCTGGAATATGCAGGTACTGCAGATGCAGCAATTTCCCAAGATCAATCTCCGAAGTCTGGGCAAACAGAGAGAGAGAGAGAGAGGTATTTATGTTTCTAAGCAGAGACTTAAAGGAAAGTTCCTCGACCAGAGGATCTGCTGTAAGAGAAGGTTTATTCACCACTCCTAGGGAGGAATCGTCGTCAAAGTCGTACTCCAACTGAAGATCAGGATCAGGCTCAATATCATCTCCTACTAGTCCCAAAGGGCCTGTATAGATAGAAAAGGGAGGAAAAGAAGGAGGAGGAACACCACGAATCAGAGTCAAAAACCCCGGTTTTGCATTCAGCACCGCAGGTGCTCCCGACGCTGGAACAGAAGGTAGCGCCAAAAACACCGGTGGCACAGGATGTGGCACTGGAGGAGCTGGAGCCAGAGCCGGTGGCACCAAACCAGAGGTTCCCAACCCCCCGACTTGCTGAGGAAAGATGACGAAATTCAGCAGGAGATAAAGGCACCAGTGTAGATCCCTGCGCCACAGCTGTATGAGGGGAAAAACACCAGAGCATGGCATCGACACCAAAGGAGGCACTGCAGGACTAGGAAGCCCGCAGATTCGAAACCGAAAGGCCCAAAGGCACCAGCGATGGACTCACCAGCTTGGGGAGACAGGACAACCGCCAAATCCACTGTTCCATAAGAATGAACCAATGGTGAAACTGCTCACCGGAGGACCTCCCAGGGGGTTGGGAGGGACTCCAGAGTCGAGGATGCCACTCACCAGAAACAGAAGCCAGAGAAGACCCTGGAAGGGACGGAGTCGGGCCTCTGCTGCTGGTAACTGACCTCGAGTGGTGCCATTTCTTTTTTGACCAGGAGGCCAAAGAAGAACTCAAGGCTGAGTGGTGCCAAGTCATCAACGAGGATCAAGAATGGGACCGCTTCTTTTTGTGTTTTCGGGAAGACCACCCACCCCTCCAGCACTGGACTGCCTGTAGTCAGAACCCCCCCTCCGTAGAGGGCAGTGGACCAGATCCAGACCTGCTGACAACACAGCTTTCATGTGAAGTCTCCCTACTGTCACCTGTCCTGTTCATGGTTGACTCCGTTGAAGGAGGGCTGAAGACTTCTTCTGATGAAAAATGTACTTCTTTATTTTTCTTTTAAACTGATAATAAAGTAATAATAATAATACACTTTATTTCTTTTGTGCCTTCCTTAAATCAAGGCGCATTACAAAATAATCATAAAAACATCATAAAACAAATTAAAATCCAAGCTAAAATATACAGGATTAATTAAAATCTATGTCATCACCAAATGCCTTTTTCCATAAAAATTATTTTAGGCCTTTTTTAAAGCCCTCCACTGTCATGCACTCTCTAATCCAACGGGATAGAGAATTACAGAGGGTCGGTGTCACAAAACTTAAAGCGCGGGTGCCGGAAGATTTTAAAACTACCCTCGGAATCTCTAGCAACCCCTCGTTGGCTGAGCAGAGAGATCGCATCGGAAGGAAAGGCACCAGAAGATCTTTCAGGTAACCAGGGCCCAAACCGTGTTCATAGGAAGATACGAACTCAGGAGGCGAAAAATGCCCTTAATGAGCTCGCCACCAACTAGGCGGAGTAGTTCTACTATAGATACAATGTTTTTTTACTTACCTTATAATTATCTGTTTTTTAAAAAATTCAATATTAACATTCTCCACTACTATCCTTGGTAAAGCATTCCATTGTATTACAACCCTTTCTGAAAATCATTTAGTCCTTTTTTGTGTTTTACAGTTCACCCCTCTAAGTTTGTGGCTATGTGATCTTGTTTGTGCCTCAGAGTTATTCTTTATTAAACCTAAAGTTTCAAACAGACACTGGTCATTGATTGCTTTATATATTGTACATAAATCTCCTCGTATTTGTCTATATTGTAAAGAAAAAAGACCCACATGTTGTAACCTTGATATATATTGAAGGGATCCCAGGTCTCTAATTTTTTTTTATTTTCCTTTGTACCCCCTCAACTAATTTTTTCCCTTTTTTTGTAATTGGTCCACAAAAGGAAGAACAGTATTCAAGATGAGTCCTAACCATACTTGTATAGAGTGGTAGGATTACTTTTTGGTATCTGTTTTTAATATGTTTAAGAATACATCCTATAATTTTATGACACTTTTTAACTTTAACCAAAGTATTATTATCAAAGGTCAGACTGTTGTCAACAAAAAACCCTAAATCTTTCTCAGTTGTAGTTACTGCAAGTAGGACATTATTAATTTTATAGTTAAAATGTTGATTATTGTGTCCAAAGTGCATAACCTTACATTTTTGTTCATTAAAACACATTTTATTTTCAAGTGCCCAGGTACAGATTTCATTTAGTTCTTCCTGGAACTGGATTGCATCTTGTATGTTGTTAACTATACAGCCAAGTTTGCAATTGTCTGCATACTTGGCCATCCAGACCTTATTAAATGGTTGCATTGCTGATATTAATAAATTGAACAAAACAGGGCCCAAAACCAATCCCTGCGGGACTCCACTACCAACCTTTACCCATGGTGATAAATGTCCTCTAACAGCGACTCTCTGATACCTATTCTGTAACCAAGATTTTACCCAATTAATTTTGTTAGGGTGAAAGCCAGACATACACATATAATTAATTATAACCTGATGTGAAACTTTGTCAAAAGCCTTGGAAAAATCCACTGGTAACCCCAGTCAAGGGATGCACTTACATTCTCATAAAAGTTTAACAAATTGGTCATACATGATCTACCCTGAGTAAATCCATGTTGAGTTAAATCCTGTAAGTTGTTTTTAAAATTTGTGCTTCAATTCTGGTTAATAGAGTTCTTTCAAATAGTTTATCAATAACTGAAGTGAGACTAATTGGTCTGTAGTTGGATACTAATTGTTTATTTCCTGCTTTATGTATGGGGGTAACTATAGCTTTGTTCTATATTTGAATTGTCTTGGCTTGATTAAGTGATGTATTGAACAAAACGGTCAAGGGTCCACATATAACATTAGCTGTTTCTTTTAGGAATCTAGGATGTATATTGTCGGGTCCTGGCGAAGATTGAATTTTGAGTTTTTGAAGTAAAGTTCTAACCTCAGTCTCAGTAATAGGTGGTATATACTCTTTGTTATCCTGCTCCAAAATTATTGGTAAGATATTGTCTGAAGTAAATATACTAGCAAAATAATTGTTAAATTCGGTCGCCATTTCCGATTCTTCATTTATAGGACCCTTATTGTTGACAAGTAGTCCAACTGTAGAACTATTTTTCCTAAGAGAACCAATATAATTGTAGAAGGATTTATGGTTGTCCATGGTTTTAGATGCTAAATTTAGATCGAAATTACTTTTTGCTTTTCTAATGTAATATTTTACTTTTTTTGTTTTTTCTTTATATGCACTCCAGGTAATTGGGGACAGATTTTTTTTTATATTTCTTATAATAGGCCTTTTTTTTGTTGATAGCCTTATTTATGTTCTTGTTCCACCAAAGAGGAATTCTATTTCCCTTATTATATTTAGGTCTATTAGGCACCCATGCTTTCAAACAATAATTAATTTTATCCCTTATATATTCCCATATTTGACAAAAGTCTAAATATTTAAGATTATTTTCCCAGTCCCAAGAGCTTAAGTATCTAAGTATTTCACCATAATTTACCTTAGTAGGGCTTTATATGTCAGTAATCTGACTTTAAAGGTGATCCACCACTGAACTGGCAGCCAGTGCAGATCCCGAAGCACCGATGTAATATGGGAAGAACGTGAGGACCCCATTAACAACCAGGCCACTGAGTTCTGCATTAGCTGCAAGCGGTGGATATCAACCCCAGGAAGCCCAAAGTAGAGGGAGTTGCAGTAGTCCAAACGGGAGGTCACAAAGGCGTGGATCAATGTAGGCAGGTCACCAGATGGAACAAGGTGCTTGATCCTAGTTATGTTCCTAAGATGGTAAAAGGATACCTTAACAACGCGACACTTGCATACGCCAATGTCAGCTGATAAATCAAGGATCACCCCAGGTCTCGCACCCGTTCAAGTGGCGATCCACATCCCCCAGGAATAAACCTGAGGTTTGATTTGCCCCTGGCCCCTCAATCTGGCGGCCAGGATCCACGACCATCACTTCCGTCTTCCCAGAGTTCAACTTCAACCAGCTGGACCTCATCTAACCCTGGATCTCACTGAGACAGTTGTTAAACACCGAGAGTGCTCTATTCTGGTCAGGTGCAAAAGACAGAGCTGGGTATCATCGGTATAACAATGAAACTCCAGCCCATACTGTCTTACAATGTCTCCGAGGGGAAGTATGTACACCTCAAACAACATGGGGGACAGCACAGAGCCCTGAGGCTCCCCACAGGGCAGAGCGGTAGGATCAGAGGAAAATATCCCCAATACAACCCTATGAGTTCTATCTGTGAGGAAGGAGGTAAACCATCTGTGTACCAAACCCGTCAACCCACAGATGCATCTCAGGTGCTCGAGCAGCACCTCTTGGTCTACGGTGTCAAATGCTGCTGACAAATCCAGAAGGACCAAAATGGACCGTTTTTTCTGGTCTCTCGCCATCAGGAGATCACTGAGCACCCAAACCAGTGCAGTCTCAGTGCTATGTCTCAGGGTTTCCCACTCTCTGAAAATATAGGGCGGTGGCAATGGTGATCGGATCAAAAGGTGCATTATTTTTCTGGACCTCCTATATGCACTGTACATGTGCATAAGTAGATTTTAAGTAACATAGTGTGCTGGTATTAAATGGGTAGTAGTGCAATAAAAGATGTAAATAAAAGACAATTTTGGAGGGTTTTATAAAAAAACCAAAACAATAATGGATAAATATATATGGTGGTGGCAAAAAATATAAGGTGGTGGTAAAAAATATAGGGTGGTGGCCCACCGCGCTAAAACAATGAATGGGGAACACTGTGTCTCTTTCAAAAACCTGATTGAAGAGGGTCGTAGATGTTATGGATGGATAAATGGTTGTCCAACTAGGCTGCCACCACTTTCTCGATAACCTTCCCCACAAAGGGGAGGTTCGTGATGGGCCTGTAGTTGGCTAGGGAGTCTGGGTCCAGAGAAGCCTTTTTCAACACTGGTGTCACCACCGCTTCCTTCAGGGAGTGGGGATATTCACCGGAGTGTAAGGAGCACCAGACTATCCTAGCTAGAACCGGAATGATAACCTCACCACAGCCCATAATCAGGCCAGTGGGACCCGGGTCTAAACTACAGCTTGTGGTACACGTACCCTGGACAATCCTCATAACATCATTGATTTCCAGCCTTTTGAAGGAACTCCAGGCAAACGGGGTACTTGTACCCGTAGGCTGGACCACAGCAACTCCCATGGCGAGTGCTGTGCGAGTCTCAGCCCTGATGTCAGCCACCTTATCTGCAAAGAATCGAGCAAGCTCCTCACATTGTATTTGTGAAAAGGCTCAACGAACCTGCGGACAGGCTGGGTTGCACAGCCTGCCCACGGTTTGAAAGAGCTGGGCTGGTTGATCCTATGCAGCAGCAATTTCTCCAGACAGGAATACTGCCTTCTTATGAGAAATTGCTGACTGATAGAGTTTGTAGTGCTCTAGGAGTCTAAGATGGTCGGCATCTAAGCTGGATTTTCGCCAGCACCTCTCCAACCTGCGTCCTAGTCTCCGCATCTCCCTCAGATCCCAATCAAACCAAGGGGATCGAGGATGAAAGGAGAGAGGGCACACACGGGTGAGAGCGATTAAATCCAAAGCAGTGATAACAGCCTTATTATAGGCTAGCACCAGCTCTTCAGGATTAGAGCTTGTCCCAGGAAGTTCTGATAGGTCAAGAACTGCAGTTAGACCTTCAGAAGTAACATCCCATAAAGGGCAGTACTTGACCATCTCCACAGGGGTAGGCCTACGCAGGGGGTTGCAGAAATTGAATCTCACGGTGTGATGGTCAGACCAAGCGACAGGTTCCACCCCCACATCGGAGGCTTCCATCCCCAGCAGGAAGACCAGATCCAGTGAATGGCTGTGTTTACGAGTGGCAGAGGTAACCACCTGTGGGAGGCCCAATGAACACATCAATTGGAGGAAGTGCTGACCAAATTGTGAGAGTTTGCCATCGATCCAGGCATTAAAGTCACCCAGCACCATCAACCTGGGCGACTCAAATACCAGGTCGACGACGAAGTCCACCACTTCCTTAAGGAATAGCTTCCCGTCACCATGTGGATGATAAATGAGTGCTATCCTATAGCCCCCACCTGCCACTACAACACATTCAAAGGATCTGGTCTCCACTGGAACACTGGTGAGATCCAATTCAGTATTGAAACAGACTGCAATCCCCCACCCCTGCGATCCAATCTCGGCGGTGTATCACCGAATACCCAGCTGGAACTGTGGCCTCAACTACTGGGCCAGCATTACTGTCCAGCCAGGTTTCAGTGATGCAAGTCAGGTCCGCAGTGCCCACCAAGTCTGCTGTAATGGCAGACTTATTCACAATGGACCTGGCATTGCAGAGCACCGCCCGAGTTGGATAGGACTCCTGGGACGCCCCGACCACCTGCCCACCATTTACAGAGGTGGTGCCCTTGGGTATGGAGACCAACTAATAAACTAATCAAAACTGAGAAGACTATAGCTGCTGTTGTACAGACGTGAAGTTTTGACTCCCGACGGGTGAGTGAAATCGACACTGAAGCGCACTCGATGGAGGGGAAAAAAGGAACCGAGGCAGTTGGAGGGTCAGCACTGAGGTAGCCTATACAGCGCGAGCCAGTCTCATGGCACCAAGCATGCATCGTCCTACCCTGGTGCAGGCCGCCCTAAAGATTTTTGGCTCCCGCTGGGTCCTATCACCTCTGGCGCAGTCCCATTAGTGTGAATGAGTAGTGGAGACTTTACATCCAGGAAGACCTGCTGTTGCCTGAGATCATCCATGTGGACCAGATCAGCTTTGTGGACTTTTATGCTGGTTTCATGAAACTTCTCCATGAACATCTACTAGCATCTAATCCCTGCATGTGTTTCCATCCACCTTAGCTCACACGTTGCTTTTATCTTACTTACTCTCCCCTCTTCCTCCGCATTTTTCTCATCTACTCTCACCCATCTCTCTGTCCTCCTCTCCCCTCTCTTTCTCTCTATGTTTATCAACCCTGTTAATAGCACTTACTGCATATTTGGACATAATACTTGATCAGGCCAGTTCTGTACATGTCTTGCACTTGTCTATATTTTTGAATATCTCCTAGCATTATTTTGTTTATATTTTGACTTTGTATAACTGTACTTTCACCGTTTGCAAACTGTCTGTATTTTCTGCCCACCTGGCATTGTTTATCCTATTCAATGTGCTGCATCACGTTGTTGTTTGCTCATGTATTTGACTTGTATCCTCCTGGGTCATGCCTGAAAACAGGCATCTCTATGCCTAGTGCACCCACCCGGTTATCAAAAGCAAATCAATAAATAAATATCATAACATGTGGAGGCTTTTAAATGTGGCACACTAGAATTCTCGGCATCCACGACAAGCCCTGATTCTGTCCATGGGTGCCAAGAAAGCCTTTGACCTTGGCCCAGTGGTGCAGAGCACTGAGGAGCTGCAAAGCACCTTAACTCATGCCATGCCAGCAACCTGAGTTCAGGAATGAGCTCAGATTGAGGATTGAGCAGCTGACAGGCAGCTCTCCTCTCCTCTTCTGGACAGGGATGGCATGCCTTCCTGGCTCTTTGCTGCCACCAGATGGAGATCTGGTGGTAGTGCTGATACTCAGGGTGCCAGATGAATGTCTGGGTGGGTAGAAGGAGGCTGCAGTTCCAGAGCATATGTGCACCTCCACGCACAAGTGCTTCCACGCCAAGCCGCAGCTCTCGGCTGGGTGGGAGAAAAAACTGGTGGAAATCAGGGTACCAGGGCTACATGAAGCCTCGCCTGAGGTGCCATGATCCACCCTGCCTCTCCAATAGAGGGGGCTTCTGCATGAGAGTCACCACGGAAGGATGGATCTTCCCCCAGGCCCTGCCACAGGCAGGGAAAATGAGCATACTAGGTGGGCCAACGGTCCTTATCTGCCGTCAAATTCTATGTTTCTATGAGAGAGACAGAAAGACACTGATAGCACCCCAGGATGAGACTGAACAGCTGCACAGACAGCCCTGGAGAGATAAAAACCTTTATAAAACAAAAAAAAAGAAAGCCTTTGACTGTACCGAGTTGGAGTACTTATTTATGGTTATGGTGACGTTTGGGTTGGGAGATGCATTCACTGTTATGGTCCATCTAATGTATATGGATCCAAGGGTATAAATCTTAGTCAACAGAGAGCTGTCAGAGTAAGGCTTGCTGCAATAGGGCATGAGGCAGGGTTTCTCTCTATCCTGACTACTGTCTGCCCTGGCCATTGAGCCACCGGCAAGCAAGAGCAGGGCTGATGAGCAGATACAGTAAAGGGGATGGCAGCAAGATTGGGGAAGCAACATAAGCTCTCACTATATGCAGATGGCCGATTACTCTGTCACAGAACCAGAGAATTTTGTACTGATGCTCCTGCAGGTGGTGGAGGCATTTGCTTGGTTCTCTGGCTAGAGGCTTAACTTGTCCTAGTAGGAACTGCCACATTTTGGTCAGGGGGCCACCTGGAGGTAGATTGCAGGACTGGGTGTTCTAGATGGTGGGAGCAGCCTTCACTTATTTAGGAATACAAGTAGGGTAGGAATGGAGGGGGTGCTATATGCCCTGAACTATAAGCCTCTGGTTAACAACATTTTGAAGGACTTGGAGAAGTGGAGGGCATTTCCAATCTCGTAGATGTGTCAGATTAATTTAATAAAAATGAACACGCTTCCGAAGACACTCTACGTGATGCAAATGCACCCTATGGCCCCTACCACTGAGGACATTAAGGGTATGGAGAGGGGGATTCACCCAGTTTATTTGGGAGAACAAGAGGCCATGCACGAGTCTTAGGAGACTGAAGGGAGGTACAGAATGGGGGAGGGCTCGGTTTCCCACATTTGTTGAGATATTTTCTATCAGTCCAGCAACGCTATGCTAGGTGGATTTGAAGGAAAATTCAGTGCCTGGGAGGTTATCAGTGTATATGGCACCAGTGGATGAGTGCTTATGGTGCATCTGAGGGCAGTATCCTATAGAGATTCTCCTTGGGGGCATTGGAGGAGGTGAGAAAGAGGAAGCAGGCTAAAGAGGACTATATGCTTTAAGTACCCATTGCAGGAAATCCAGCATTTTTGCCAGGCATTGATGATGCTGGTTTTAAGGAACAGTGCATACGCTGCATGGGGGACATGCATATGTGGGAAGGGGTCAAACTTTTGGCAGCCCTGCAGGAACAGTTTCAGGCCCCACCCACATATATGTACTGGTATTTTCAGGTAAAGGCATATAGCCACAGCATGGGGAGAGACCCTGTGGAGGCCTTGCTATTATTCCCAGTGGAACAGGTCACCCTGGGTGCTTGAGTGTCCCTTAAGGGGTTGATTGCTAAGGTGGTCTGGCAAGGCAAAGCCTGCTTCTGGTATTTATTTATTTGTTTTTGATAACCGGGTAGGTGCATTAGACATTATAAATGCCTATTTTCAGGCACGACCCAGGAGAGTACAAGGCACAAGTTTTCACAATAACACAATTTACAGAATGAATTGATACAGTACGGAGTAAACGTTTTTACAAGTTTTACAGAGAAGAGTTGATAAAGTTTCAGGGGGAAAAGAACAGGTTACTCACCTGTAACAGTAGTTCTAGGAGTGGTATATGTTGTTCATCCACACTCTCTGGCGTGTCCCTTTCCCCTTTAAATTCACTGGAAAGTCTTCAAGCTGGCTCCTCCTGCCCACCCGGGTGGTAAATACCTCGGCTCCGCCCCATGACGCCAGATCTTAGCCTGCTGGAAGCAAGGTGGTGCGCCTAAAGCTGGGGAGGTCGGGTGGGTGCGTGTGGATGAACAACATATACCACTCCTAGAACTACTGTTACAGGTGAGTAACCTGTTCTTCTAGGAGCGTGGATATGTTGTTCATCCACACTCTCTGGCAGACTCCAAGCAGTTCTTCGGGAGGAGGGAGGCAAGGTGCACACACCCTCTATTTAGGAAACAGAGATTGGAGAACCGAAGCCCCAAAACCAGCATCCCGGCGTGACTCAAGGTTGACGTGGTAGTGGGTAATGAAGGTGTTTGCTGACTTCCAGGTAGCAGCCAGACAGATTTCCTGGATAGGGATGTCCCTGGAAGCAGCCACCGATGCAGCCGTATGGTGGGTAGAATGAGTTCTCAGCCCTCTGGTAGGCTCCCTGCCCACCAACTCATAGCACAGACCTATGCATGATATAATCCATCTAGCAATAGTCCGCTTCGCTGCAGGTCTGTCAGAAGCGGTTTCAGCGTAGGTGACAAACAGCTGGCAAACCTCTCCCTGAATTTCTGCCATCCTCTCCTTATAATAGGAGAGAGCACGTCTGAGGACCAGAGTATGGAGCCTGTACTCGGCATCCGAGGTGTAGTTAGGGTAGTATACTGGAAGAGTTGATACCTGGTTAAGGTGAAACTCTGACACCACCTTCGGAAGGAATTTCGGGTGGGGGCACAGGACAACTTTGTCCCTGTGAAAGACCAGATGAGGGGAGTCCACTGAAAGTGCCTTGAGCTCCCCTGTCCTTCTGGCTCACGTGATAGCCACCAGGAAGGCCGTCTTCCATGACAATTGTGAGCTCTCACACTTGTGCATGGGTTCTAATGGCTTGCCCATGAGCTTTGCCAAAACCAGCAAGAGATCCCATGGAGGTGGAGGTTCACGCACCAGAGGGGATATGTGGTCCAGGCCTTTGAAAAAGCGCCCGACCACTGTCTCCTGTGTCAATGTCGGCTGACCGGCCCATGCCCGTTCAGCAGAGGTGGCTGCCAGGTGCACCAAAAGGGTCGATGACCGTAGACCCCCTTTGGAGAGAGACCAAAGGTAGTCTAAAATGTTAGCCACAGAGCAGGATAAGGGGTCCAGACTATTACCATGACACCAAATGGAAAACCTTTTCCATTTGAAGGCAGAACATTTCCTGGTCGATTCCTTATGAGAAGCCTCCACCACAGTGTAGACATCCTCGGAAAGACCCAGAGCCTGGAACTCTAGCCACTCAGGTATCAGACTGTGAGGTGCAGGGACTGAAGGTCCGGATGGAATACCTTCCCCTGGTTCAATGATATCAGGTCCAGGCGTGTACAAAGCCGCTCCAGGGTGCTGCAGCTGAGGCTGAGGAGATCTGGATACCAGAACTGGCGGGGCCAGTCTGGGGCTATCAGAATCACCTTAGCCTTGTCCCTCCTCACCTTGAGTAGCACCTTGTGGATCAAGGGAAATGGAGGGAAGGAGTAGAGGAGGCATGGGGTCCACGGCCTCGAGAAGGCATCCCCCTGCAGCGAGCCCTGCTGAGGGGGGCGGGCATGGTACAGTCTCAGCTTGGTGTTCTCCCTGGAGACAAACAGTTCCACCAATGGTTTGCCCCAATGGGAGAACAGATTGTAAGCTACCTCTGGATGGAGAGACCACTCGTGGGATGTCTGGCCTAAGCGGCTGAGAGCATCCGCCAGCTGGTTCGAGACTCCTGCCACATGGATGGCAAGGAGATCAGCCTCCAACCGGCTGATGAGGGTCCAGATCCAGAGCACCTTCTTGCACAGCACACGGGAGTACATGCCGCCCTGTTTGTTGAGGCAGTACATGGTCGTGATATTGTCCGTCTGGACTTGAACCACTTGACCCTGGAGTTGAGGAGCGAAAGCTGACAGGGCCAGTCTGACTGCTCTGAGGTCCAACAGGTTGATGTGGCACCAGGACTCCTCAGGGGTCCAGAACCCGTGGGCCCTGTGGTCCCCCATGTGGGCTCCCCAGCCCATGAGAGAGGCATCAGTCATTAGGACGACCATTGGCTCGGGGTGGACAAACAGGATTCCTTCCTGCAATCGGTCCGGGACGGTCCACCATTGGAGAGCGTCCCACATCTTCTGGGTTACAGTGATCAGCTGGTCGAAGTGACCATATCGCTGAGTCCACTGGGTGGCCAGCTCCCATTGGAAGGGGTGCATATGCCACCTGGCCCAACGGACCACCGAGGTGCACGCCGTCATGTAACCCAGAAGGCATAGAAAGTCCCAGGCAGAGTGCAAGTGCCCAACCAGAAATGATTGGGCAAAGGAGGAGAGAACCTCCGCCCTGTCCGCTGGGAGCCGGGCTCTGGCTTGACGAGAGTCGAGCTCTGCCCCGATAAAGCCCATCACCTGAGAGGGCACGAGTTCCGATTTGGCCTTGTTGATCAGGAGGCCTAGATGGGAGCAGGTTCAGAGGGCTAGATCCCTGGATCTCTCCACCTCCTGAAGGGAGGAACCCGCCAGGAGCCAATCGTCGAGATAGGGGTATATTCATACTCCTCGACGCCGAAGATGGGCTGCCACCACTGCAATGCACTTGGTGAAGACCCGAGGGGCCGATGACAGGCTGAACGGCATGGCTTGGAACTCGAACAGGGTCCCTTCGACCCTGAAGCGGAGGAACCGCTTGTGGGACGGACGGATTGGGACATGAAAGAACGCATCCTGTAGATCCAGTGAACAGAACCACATGTTTCGCTCCAGGGATGGTATGATCTGGTTCAGAGTTTCCATCTGGAAGGTGCGAGACTTGAGATATTGATTCAGGTCGTGGAGATCTAGGATGGGGTGCCAACCCCCCTTCCGCTTGGACACCAGGAAGTACCTGGACACAAAGCCTGGGTCTGTAGGAGGATCTGGCACTGGAGCTACCGCTTCCTTGCAGAGGAGCTAAGCAATGTCCTGAGGGCTGACTGAGTGCGAGCTGAGATCCTTTCCTCCCGAGGGGCTTGGCTTGGCTGGGAGGGTACTGCTCGAATTCTGGAGGCAGTCCCTGGCCGACCACTTCCAGAACCCACCTGTCCGAAGTGACACCGGACCAGGCGGAAAGAAAGTGGTGGAGCCGGCCCCCCCACGGGAGGACCCAGAGCTGATGTGACAGGTGTAGGGGTGGCAACCCCTGACCCATCACTGAGCAGGCTTAGAGGAGGAGGAGGCTCCTGGACCAGCACCTCAGCCTCCTTTATGGGGCTGTTGAGGACCCTGCTTGGGCCTGGGGCGCCAAGCTTGAGCCTGCTGTTGCTGCTGACCTCCTTGATAGGAGGGCTGTCTAACCGCAGGGGAAGCGTGCCGAAAGGGCTTCTTCTTGCACTTCTGCTGGTTCTTGCCTGAAGAACCCTTTGCTGAGGTAGCATCCAAGGTGGCACTGGACTGCTCTATACGCTGGAGGTGACCTGCCACTCCCAGACCGAAGAGGTCAGTGCCGAGGAAGGGCATGTCAGCTAACTTGTGCTGAGTATCCGCCGGAAAGGAGGATAACCTCAGCCAGGCCCTGCGGTGAGTGGCCACTGCGGCTGCTAAGGAGCGGGCACAGGAATTTCCAATGTCCAGGGCCGTCTGGAGCTGCTGTCTGGCAAAAGCACGGCCCTGGTCACGGACCTGCTTCACCGTGGTCTGCATGTCCGCTGGGAGATGAGGGAGGACTTCATCTAGTGACCCCAAAAGGGCATGACAGAAGTGTGCTATGATCACAGCCGAGCTGGCCTGACGAACGCCCAAGGATGAGGCCGCATAAACCTTCTGGGCAGAATGGTCCATATACTTGGAATCCTTGTCCAGAGGGCGGTCACTGTCAGCTGAGCTACCCGTGTGTCTAAACACAGAAGCAGTCACAAGGCTCTTGGCTGAGGGATGCTCTGTGAAACCTGCAAGGGACCCCATGGGTACTGTATACTGGTGGGCCATGTGGGCAGACGGAGCTGGGCAGGAGGCAGGGCATTGCCATAGCTCAAGGGTCAGGCCAACAATGGCTTTGGCCACTGGAAAGGCCTCCGTCGGGGTATCCCCCTCTTGAGGATATCCGTGAGGGGGTACTCCGCCTTCTTTTGGATAGGCTCCAAGGGCATTCTGGTTGATTCTGAAATGAGGCAGAGGATGCCCTGAAAAGAGGAAGGACCTTCCTCCAAGCCTGCCACTGATGACTCGTCATCCCCCGGATGCGAGTGCAGACCAGTGGCATCCAAGTCCGAAGAATCGGGATATAAAGGTCTCCCACCTATGTCTCCCTCGATATGCTGAGGGTGATCGGGGACCACCATAATGGACAGACGATGGGGAAGGCCGGTGTCTGTCCTATCCTCTTTTGAGGGAGCCCCTTCCTGAGGTGGCTTAGGTGGTGGTTCCATCAAAATCAGTGGGGAGACCGAAACAGGCCGAGCTGGAATGCATGCCAGCCCTACGGGTGGAGGAACTGGGATCTTCGGTTCCGGAGGGGTCGGCGTCGGCCTAAGAGGCTGAGGCCAAGTAATGGCTGGTGTTGCCAGTGGAGCCGGCTTCTGACCGGTCAGAATCAGCTGTTGCCACATGAGATCCTCATAACGTCAACAGAGCTTCCGTCGAAGTCTCTCCTCTTCCGAGGAGGATGAGGATCGGTGGCGTCACCTCTTCCTAGAGTGCTTGTGACCTTTCTTTGGTTTTTCGACCGAAGGGGTCCTGGTCCTCGATTGAGACCGGCTGGGTCAGCTGGTTCGATCGGGAGAAGCTGGAGATGGGGAGAACCGAGGTTCCGGCACCTTTCCATCGATCGGGACACCCGAGAGCTGGGTCTCCTCGTCGGGGAAGGAAAGGATAGGTGTCTTTTCCAAGGAGTCAGTGACCGGAGTCAGCGACAATGGCTCGATCGGGTTGAGAGAAATCTCGCCCGGTTCAGCCGTGTCCTTGGCCTCAGTGCCTTGGCCTGACGGAAGGTCTGAGAAGCTGGCGGCCGAGGAAGCGATCTCGACTGAGGTTGACACCGCAAGGTCCTGAGAATCGGACCGCTCTCAGTCCCAGGAATGTCTTCTTTGGGAAGAAGAAGATTTAGGGTCCTTGTCCCTTTTCCTAGGGTGGGAGGAATGCAAGCCCGAGGGCGCTTCACCCCTGGTTGGGAGAGACTGGCACAGCTACTGAAAGGACCCAGTGAAGGTAGAACCCAGATTAAGCGGCATGAAAAAACTTTGGCTGGCCGAAGCTTGAGCAGCTTCCTCTTCGGAAGCCGCCATCTGGTCGAGCTGCTCGGCAGATCCCGTGGCCGTGGAAACCGCCTACCTGGCCTCCTTCAATATCACCGGTGGTTTAAGTCCGGTCTCCCCAGTTTTAGGCGCGCCTTACGGTCGTCCAGGACGTTGGGATGGAAGACCAGATAGATGGTGCAAGAAGTGATGTCATGCACGACACCCAAGCAATAGACACACGAGAGGTGGGGATCGGTGCGCTACATTTTCTGTCTGCAGGGACACCGGCAAAATTCGGGGGACGACTTGTCCTCCATGTCCGATGCGCTCGGATCGGTATCGTAAACTCTGAGGAGTTTTAAAGAAAGCGATTGCAGTGAAAACCGCCGTTGAGAATCCAGGGCCTATGAACTGCAGAAGTAGCACGAGGGAACCTGAATCTTCCAGTGGAAAGGAAGATCTGGCGTCATGGGGCAGAGCCGAGGTATTTACCACCCAGGTGAGTGGGAGGAGCCAACTTGAAGGCTTTCCGGAGAATTTAAAGGGGAAAGGGACATGCCAGAGAGTGTGGATGAACAACATATTTACGCTCCTAGAACATTGTTTTAACAATTTTGCAAAAACTCAAATATAGGATAAGCTAGATGATAATAGACTGGATATACATCATCTTCAAATAAAGCAGAAAACAACAATACATGGTTTCAACAGTAGTGCAATACTTAAAATTTATCTCAGAGGAAAACTGGGGAATTTGGATTGGGATTCGAAGGAATGCCAGTAGGGAGCAGAGGAAGCAGGTGAGAGCGTGAGTGCAAGCTAAGTTGCTCATTGTGTGGGGGACTGAAGTTGTTGTGTTTGATGGGATTTAAACAATTTTCAATGTGAATCTTTGCTGTTGAGAACTGTGAGGGCTACAGGAAGAGGGAGGAGACAGCAGAGGGCAGACCTAAAGGCGAGTGGGCGGTGGCTGAATCTCGGAACCATTTTCGGTCTCAGTGGACCACATGACTACAGCCAACTAATAGGGCAGCTTTAGTTCCTATAAAGACCTACAATCCCTAGCGACCCCTCACGTGGAAGACCCTGAAGCATGAGTGCCACGAAGGAGGAGTGTGGCGTCTGACTCAGAAGCATCTGGGGGTGTCAGTAGGGCATCCACAGAGAGGACCACAGGCCATGTTGCTAACAGCAGGAGGGGCAAGTGTAAAAGGGCAGGTAGGAAGTACACTGTAGGGGGTTGGAAGGGAATACAGCTGTTCCCTATCAAGAGTCAGCTTACATTTGTACTAAGCATCAAGAAAGCAGGAGGGGTTAAGGAAATTGGGGGAATTTGTGGATTGCTGTAAACATCACTAACCGGGTTACATACAGGGATACATAACTGGGGTCTAGGAGAAGCTGGGCCAGGAGGAATAGGATTATGTACAGGAGTCAGGATATTGGGAGGAGAGTGGTAAGCTGTAATAGCTGTGGGGCAGCAGTCTTCCTGGGGATGATGTGGAGTGCAGGGGGCTGTCCAGTGTGCAGGAGCCTGGAGCAGCTTATGGCAGAAGTAAGACTACTCAGGTGGGAGCTGAGGAGAATGGAGTGAGTCAGAGAAGCAGAGCAGTGGAGAGAAAAGCAGATGGGGGGTGCCCAGGGGAGCAAGGGCAGCGGGAAGGGAGAAGGGAGGATCATCCAGTATTCAGGGGCATCTCTTCCTCAGAGGACCAGGGAGCCCAGGGTGGAGGAATGGCAAGTGGTGGGGGGAGGGGTAGGAATGTGAGGGTAGCAGCAGGGATAGAAACTCTTGAAGGGCTGCCTTTAATGAACAGATTTGCACCACTGTCTGGAATGGGGGAGGGGGAATCAGGAGGTGGGGTAGGAGGCTGGGATAAACCAAGGTCGAGGGCAGGAGGACAGGGAAAGGGGGGGACTAGTTCAGCTGGCAGGGAAGATAAAGCAGATAAAGTCAGGCAGAGGATGGGAGGAGGGAGAGGAAAGGGTAGGTAGTGGGAAGGGAAAAGTGGAAGCAAGCATGGCTAGCTAAAGAGGGAAGGCATGGGGGAATGGAGAAACAGTTGGGGGGATAAGTAGTGGATGCAGCAGAAAGTTAAACAGGGCAGAGGAGAAGCAGTCAGGTGGGGAAGCAAATGGTACTACAGGTGGGGATGAAAGGATGGGAAACACAGATGTAGGGGGGATGGAAGGCTGGTAATCCTAGGGGACTCCATAATTAAGGGTAT
Source organism: Neoceratodus forsteri (assembly GCA_016271365.2). Lineage (NCBI taxonomy): Eukaryota > Metazoa > Chordata > Ceratodontiformes > Ceratodontidae > Neoceratodus > Neoceratodus forsteri. The sequence goes on from CM057459.1 coordinate 733,252,601, forward strand.
TCACTGTGGGAAAGAAGAGGGACGCAAATGTAAGAAGGAGGGTGGCTTGCATGTCAGGGATGACAATGGGAGAGTGTGCCCAAGAATAGATAGAAACATAGAACATAGAAACATAGAATTTGACGGCACATAAGGACCGCTTGGCCCACCCAGTCTGCCCATTTCCCTACCTACTGGATAAGCTGCAGATCCTAGTTAACCAGCAGCCTACTTCTTCCTACCCCCACCCCCTAGAATGGCCTTATGACTGTCCCATGCATGCTTGAATTCCACCACTGATTTTGACTCCACAACCTCCTCCGGAAGGCCGTTCCATGCATCCACAACCCTCTCTGTGAAAAAATACTTTCTTAAATTACCTCTGACCCCCCTCTATCTTCAAATTGTGCCCTCTTGTTCTTGCACACCTCTTTTTTTGAAAGATGCTACCCTCTTGGACTTTGTTGATTCCCTTGAGGTACTTGAACGTTTCTATCATGTCCCCCCCCTCTCCCTCCTTTCCTCGAGGCTATACATATTAAGCTCCTTTCGTCTCTCTTCATATGTCTTCCGGTGCAGACCCTGCACCATTTTAGTTGCCCTCCTCTGGACAGCTTCCATCCTGTCTATGTCTTTGCAGAGATTGGGTCTCCAGAACTGCACACAATACTCCAGATGGGGTCTCACCAGCTGTCTGTACAGAGGGATAATAACTTCCTGTTTTCTACTAGTGATGCCTCTCCCTATGCATCCCAGTATCCTCCTAGCCCTCCTTGCTGCCCTCTCACATTGCTTGCCCACCTTTAGGTCATCTGATATGACTACCCCCAGGTCCCTTTCCATTTTTGTTGTTGTTAGTATCTCACCCCCCATTGTGTACTCTTCCCCTGGGTTTTTGTTTCCCAGGTGCATTACCTTGCACTTCTTAGCATTGAATCTAAGCTGCCATACATTTGACCATTCTCTAACCTTGCCAAGTCCTTCTCATCCTTTCCACCCACCCTGTGCATCAACTCTGTTGCAGATCTTTGTGTCATCTGCAAAGAGACATACTTTTCCTTCCAGTCCCTCTGCAATGTCGCTTATAAAGACATTGAAGAGGACCGGTCCTAATACTGAACCCTGCAGTACCCCACTAGTAACCCTCCTTTCTTCTGAGTGGACTCCATTTACTATTACTCTCTGTGTCCTATTCTCCAGCCACTTCTTTACCCAGACTGTCATCTTGGGACCCACTCCCAGGCTGGCTAACTTGTATATTAATCTTTTGTGTGGGACTGTGTCAAATGCCTTGCTAAAGTCTAGGTAGGCCATGTCCACAGCCCCTCCCTGATCTACTACTTTGGTCACCCAGTCAAATAAATCTATCAGATTCGTCTGGCATGACCTTCCCGCTGTGAATCCATGCTGCCTAGGGTTCTGTGCCCCTCTGGCCTCTAGATTCTCGACAATTCTTTCCTTCAGAAGTGATTCCATCATTTTCCTATCATTGAGGTTAAACTAACAGGTCTGTAGTTTCCTGCTTCTGCCTTGCTCCCACTTTTGTGAAGGGAATCACATCTGCCCTCCTCCAGTCCTCTGGTACCACCCCATCCTCCCATGATTTGTTAAAAAGGGTAGTCAGTGGTGTCACTAGTTCTACCCTTAGTTCTTTTTTTAGAATTCTGGGATGAATCCCATCAGGCCCATTGCTTTGTCCACCTTCAGTTTTAAGAGTTCTTTCAGAACCCTTTCTTCTGTAAATGGGCTGGTATCAACTTCTGTATCCAGAGTGTTTCTACTGTTTGTTTTATGTACCTCCCCTCTTCATTTGTAACTACTGAGCAAAATATTTGTTTAGTATCTCTGCCTTTCACAGCCTCCTCTGCTCACCCTCCCTCCCCTTTATTAAGCCTCACTATCCTCCCTTGGTCTTCCTTTGCTCCCTGATGTACCTATAAAAGGTTTTATCCCCTTCTTAACTGAGTTGGCTATCTTTTCCTTGGTTTGGGCCTTTGCTGTTCTGACTGCCTTCTCAGCCTCCTTTTGCTTTAACTGATACAGTTCTCTGTCCTTCTCCTTCTGCTATTCCTTGTACTTCCTGAATGCTTTCTTTTTCTCTTGAACCTTCACTGCCACTTCCTTTGAGAACCATAGTGGTTTTGTTTATTTGCTTCACACAAAGGCTTGTTACCTCTGTGATGGCAGTTTTTATTATTCCCCATTGTTCTTCCACCCCTCCTTCCTGCCCATTTGCTAGTGCATTCCTTAGGCACTCACCCATTTTGGCAAAGTCATCCCTCCTAAAGTCCAGTACTTTTATGCTTTGTATGGCTTGACTCTATTGCTGTGTTTATTGTGAACCATACTGTTCGATGGTTGCTAGTTCCCAGATGGCTACCCACTTCTACATCTGTGATCCTCTCCATCTCCATTTGAGAGAACCAGGTCTAAGATTGCTCCTCTCGAGTGGGCTCCAATACTAGTTGTCTAAGGCATGCCCCCTGTAGGGCATCTAGAATAACTCCACTCTTCGAAGTGGCTGCTGCAACTGCACTCCAGTTAACATCTGGCATATTCAGATCACCCATCAGCAATATCTCCCCTTTTTCTACCATTCTAAGTATACTTTCTATCATTTCCTTGTCCATTTCCTCCCCCCGAGAAGGGGGTCTGTATACAACCCCTGTGCGGACTGTGGTGCCATTGCCTGTCTCCAAATTTATCCACAGTGCTGCTTCTCCTCCCTGTTTACCCTTTTGTTCTGTTGCTTTTATTCCTTCCCTTATATAAAGAGCTACTCCTCCTCCTCCTCTTTTACCCTCCCTGTCCCTCCTGTAGACAGTGTATCCTGGTATGTTTACGTCCCAGTCATGGTTTTGTGTGTACCATGTTTCTGTGACTGCCACGATATCCAGATGTTCCTCCTCCATCAAGGCCACTAATTCAGGAAGCTTGTTACCCAGACTATGGGCATTGGTACTCATTGCTCTCCATTTTTTAATGGCTTTACCTTATGTTGCAGCATCCTCCACTGACCTTTCTACCTCGGTCTTTTTCTCATTTAGTACCCTGTTTTGTAGGGAGAGGCTGGGATTTTCCTGCTGCTTATCAGTGCCTCCCTTTGACTAGTTTAAAAGCTTGCCAATGAAGCATTTAAACTGATTGCTCAAAGACTTGTTCCCTTCCTGGACAGATGCAGACCATCCTGCCAGTATAGGCTGGTGTCCCTCCAGGTGGAACCCCAGTCCCCAATGAAGCCAAACCCTGTGCTCCACACCATTTCTTCAACCATTCATTAAACTGCATGGTGCTAATTACCCTTGCCTCCTCCATGCCACTGACAGGCAGCACCTCTGAGAAGGATACTGTGTGTGCTACTTGTCTTAGGCCCCTCCCCAACTCTGCAATGTCCTCCTGCACTGCTCTAATCTCATGATGAGCCAAGTCATTTGTCCCTAGGTGGACAATTACGTCCAGCTCAGACTCCCTTGCAGCTGTTCTCGTGATCCTGAAGATGCGCTTCCTGTCACTCCAAGCCATGGCACCAGGCAGGCACCTTACTCAGTTTTCCCAGCTCCCCAGTTCTATCCCCACACTGAGTCCCCACCAGGAGCTGCTTCCTTTCCCTGTGGTGTCCTCTGCCTCCTTCCTGTGGGCCTCCCTTGTGACAGTTGTCATCAGTCTTCTCTGCGGGTGCATCCATAGGGGAGCTATGCTCCCCCAGAATGGTGTATGGATTGTGGAGTGGAACAATTGACTGGGTGTGCCTCTGTTCCACCATCCTCACCCTCCCTGAGCCCACTGTGGTCCAACTGCTGTGCTTTCTTCGCAACCTCTGAGGTAGTGGTGGTGGCGCTGGTGCTCCCTGGATGGGGGAGGTTCCCTTCCTACTGTCCAGTGTGGCCTGGGGGAAGGTTTCCTTACTACTGTCCAGTACGGCCTGAAGACGGGCCTGAATCAGGGACATAGTAAGGGAGGTTGGAGGGAAATTAAACCTATCTGAACACATGGGTAGTAGCGATCTAGATGGGGAGGAGGTGGAGGTAGGGCAAGGTAGATTTAGGGTGTTAGGGAAGACCTGCAGGGAGGAAGTAAGATTGCTGGCTTTCTCAGAGGTGATGCCAGTACCAGGGCCAGCACAGTCAGGAAGAAAAGGATAGAGGATTTCAATGACAGGCTGAGGAACCTGTGCAGGAAGGAAGGATTCACCTGTATTGGGGACTGGAGGGAGACCTGGTCTAATTTTTTTATTTATCAAGTCTACGATTTCAAATACCTTTGAGTCATGGCTCTTTTACAAAGGTTCCACGTCAGAGAAATACAAATTATGGGGAACATCAAGACAGGCATTACAACAATGTGGACATTGCAAACAGAGTACAGATTAATACCGTTCAAGGGTAGCATTGTAACAAGGCAGCCAGCGGCATTTGTCAGAGAAAACAGACAACAGATAAGAAGTGCCAGAGTCATAGGGAGAGGGAAGAGGGTGGGGGGGAGAAGAAATGTAGGAAGGGTGGCAAGAGGGTGAAAAGTGCAGCACTGGGTAATAAAACAGTCTTTTCAATGGACAGGCTACACCTCAGTAGAGAGGACATGAGGGTACTCGGACAAGCTGGGGGGTACTTAACCAATAAACTGAATTTAAACTACTGGGGGGGAGCGATGGGCCTGCAGGTCCAAAGACTCCAGGAGAAGGAGGTTAATGGACCCCTGCCATACCAGTAGAAGAGGTCTGGAGGGTAGACTGGGAGGGGGAGCAGAGCAATTAACAATGGGGTGGTGATGGTGGGGAGGACATAGAGAGGAGAAATGAGAAAAAAAGAATAGAGGGAAGGGAATGAGGCTCAGATTCTAGGTAGAAGGTGGTGTCTCTGAATGCGCAAAGTCTTGGAAACAAAATGGATGACCTGCAGGCGCTGTTAGCAGAAGGGAGGGTGGACACAGTGGCAGTAACCGAGACTTGGGCCAAACCACACCATGACTGGGACCTCTCGATCCCTGGATATAAATTATACAGGAGGGGCAGGTCAGTAGGGAAAAGGGAGGGTGGCGGTTTATATCGGGGAGGATATAACATGCACAAGGGAGGAGTCGGAAGAGGGGAGGGTGGAAGCACTGTGGTTTCTGTTACGGTCCAGTAGAGGAAGAAAGCTGAATGTTGGGGGGTGTTTTTTTTTCTGAACTTGAATCTTTTACTAAACTTTCTTATATCAACAAATCCATTCTTGGAGCATACATCGATAGACAAACAGTACATATTAGTGACAATCAATTCTTCCCATTGTAAAAGTTGTCTTCATACTTACAGTCCGCATAGGTATTAATTATCCTAAAGTCCATCTTATATTTTTTTTCCACAGGAAACAATCCTCTGAAGATCACCATTTGATCGACAACTGACTCTTCAATCAATTTAACGGTCAATAAAGTACTGGCTGATATAAAATGTTCCGTGTCTCCCATAGCAGTTCGAGTCAAACTCCAATTTCATTGTATGCACCAACATATAAAATATGATAGCAAATACATAGTTTAACTGAACTCTTTTTAAATAAAGAAATTAATAAACATTATAAACACACTAACTTTGTTTGCTGTGTGATCATTCAAAACTGTACATGTTTTACATGGGAAAAATCACTACAAATATTGATCTACCAGTGTAGCCTGTTATCTATATAATAAAGACTAGGGTCTAACTTTGCCATCTATCAGATTCAGTGCCCCCACTGAGCCATAGATGGCGGACCAACTCCTCAAATAAGGTATTGGTCCAACACAGAAATGGACTCTACTTCCTCCACATATGAGAAGAAAGGCAGCCACATGGCATTGTATTTGTTCACCTTTATGTTGGGGGTGGTTTACAGATCACCCAATCAGGAAGAGAAAAGGAACAGGGACTTCAATCTGCCCAAGGTAGACCGGAAAGTACCATCCACAACATGTTTCAGGAGTCAGGTGATCCTAGAGGGGTTACAGAGTGGGTTCCTGACTCAGGATGTCAAGAACCCACCAGGAAGAGGGCAATCCTTGATCTAGTGCTCACAAATGGGGAGCACATACAAGAAATAATGGTCAAGGACCTTTGGTGGAAGAGACCATCGCACAGTGTGGTTCTGGTTGGATATGGGCAGGGAAAACATCCCCACTAAGACCAAAATCCTGGATTTTAGGAGGATGGACTTTATGAAGATGGGTAAAGTAGAGCTGGGCTGGTGGAACTGAGGGTTGAGGCACTGGATGCCACACCTTGTGCCACACTGGCAACCCGAGTACGAGAGCGAGATTGAGGCACCGGGGGTCAGCCAGGGAGGAGAAAGTTCGAGCGTCCAGTGCCAGGTCACCTTCTCCAAGGAGGGGTGGGTTGAAGGCTCCGGCAACAGTATGCCTCCCAGAGGTGGCTGGGTGGTATTGAGCTGATAGCCTTCCACTTTCAGGGAGCTGGGCCGCTGTGTACGTCAGTTTGGTGCGTGCAGGAGCATGCACACCTCCCTGGACATCATTGCACGTCTGTGCTCACCGACAGGGAGGGCACTACATAGAACAAAGAAAAGCCCCAGTTCCTGGATAGGCAACGTTGACCCCGAACGATGTCCACCGCCAAATCCTGCCCGCCTGGGTCCTGATGCCACTTGACCTTGACCTCCACCCTCAAGGTAACTGGATTTCATGTAAGGGAGCACCGGGAAGTTGAAGGTGGCTCGGCCTCGGGATGCAAACTGGGGGTGTTGACTGACGGTGTGCCATGGGTGGGTTGGAGATCCGGGGTTTCCCATGGCAGGGAGAATCTCAGATAGGGCCGGAACAGCTTGGTGACAGAGTTCCCGAAGCCAGTGACCAGGAGGGAAAGAAAGTTAAAAAAAAAAAGAAGATGGGTGAGGTACTAAGGAGGCACCTGGTGCACATCAGAAGAGATATGGGGGTGGACCAAAAGTGGTCCATTATTAAGGATGGAATAATGGTTGCCACAGAGGAGTGCATTAGGCTCAAGGGGAAGAACTCAACGGCCAAAGCACCCAGTTTGTTCAGTTCTGAGGTCACCCAGGCAGTAAGGGACAAGAATTTAGCCTATAGGAAATTCAGAAATACCAATAGTGGGGTGGACAGGGAGAATTACCTAAGGTTGGCTAGTGTGGCAAGTAAGGTAGTTTGGTGGCATAAGGCACAGAAGGAACTGTAGATGGCTGAGGGAATTAAGTAGGGGAGGACTTTTTTCACTATATAAGAGAGAAATGGGACAAGAAGGATGGGATTGTTGGGCTTTGCAAAGGGGTTGAGTAGGTGGAGGAGAATGGGGTGGGGGGAGCAGAGGTACTGAAAGAATATTTCTGTTCTGTCTTCACCAGGAAGAAAAATGGACTGGTCCCTACGGGGGTGGGGGGCATGGATGTGGTGGTAAAGGAGGGCAGAGTAAAGGAGGGGCTACTGGCATTGAAGGTGGACAAATCCTCAGGCCCGGATGGTATACACCTAAGGGTATGAAGGGAACTGAAAGAGGAGCTTGCGGGACCACTGGCAGGCTTGTTCAATAGTTCACTGAGTCAGGTATAGCACCTCATGACTGGAGAATAGCACTTGTGGTGCCCCTAAATAAGAGTAGTCCAAAGCATGACCCAAGAAATTACAGGCTAGTCAGTCTGACCTCAGTCGTGTGCAAGTTCATGGAGGCCATACTTAAGGAAAGGTTGGTAGAGTATCTAGAGGAGTGTGGCCTCCACGATGTGAGGCAATACGGGTTTATGGGAGGGAGATTGTGTCAAACGAATCTGACTGATTTCTTTGACTGGGTCACTAAGACAGTAGACAGGGGCCAGGTGGTGGACATCCTTTATCTAGACTTCAGCAAGACCTTTGACTCTGTACCCCACAAGAGGTTGATCAGAAAGTTGGTGGATCTTGGGGTTGGGGAAAGGATGACCAGATTGGTAGAAAACTAGTTGCGGAACAGGACCCGGGGAGTTACTAGCACCAGAAAGGTCTCCAGTGGGGTCCCGCAGGACTTGGTGCTGGGACTGGTTTTGTTCAGTGTCTTCATTGATGACACTGGAGATAGCATTAAGGGCAAAATGTGCCTATTCTCGGATTACACCAATTTCTGTGTGGGGGTGGACACAGCTGAAGTGATACAGGACCTACAGGATGATCTGACAAAGCTTGACAGGTGGTCCAGGATTTGGTAGTTTGGCTTCAATGCCAAGAAATGCACAGTTATGCACTGGAGCCAAAAATCCCAGAACAGAGTACTACATGGGAGGGGTCCAGGTATCTGCAATAGAGGAGAAGGATCTGGGAGTGATGATCACTAGTGACCTGAAGCACACCATGCAGTGCAAAAAAGCAGTAGCAAGGGCAGACAAGATGTTGGTATGCATAGCCAGAGGGATCAGCAGTAGATGAGAGGAGGTTGTACTGCCCTTGAACAGGTCACTGGTGAGACCAGATATGAAAATGATGTACCTACTGTAATTGCTGATCTTTCTGTATATCTTCACCATTCTTCACTGGTGGGGTACAAGCCGGAAGCGCAGGACCCAGTGGGAGCAATTTTTTTCCCAAAAGGGGTGGAGCTGGTGCCAGGAGTGGTGCTGCCCTCAAGGCTGATGCACTGAGTGGTGCTCGAGGGTTGGCCAGTAACTGATGCAGACTCCTTCTCTGCATCAGTTTTGCATGCCTGAGAGTGAAAACAGAAACAGGGAAAAAGAAAGAGGGCGGGGCATGGGAGCCCAAGAGATAGAAAAAGGAAAGGATATAAACAGAAAAAGAAATAATGCCGGCCAAGATGACAGAAAGAAGAACCAAGGGGTCTGGGACAGGTGGCCTCAACCTCTGGGCAAGCAAGGGAGGGACAGAGTAAGGGAGGGAGAGTAAGAGAGGATAGAAAAGAGCAGAGAGATAGAGAGAAGAACCACGACACCCCAGCAGAGGTCCAGAGTACTCTCTGGGGGCCAGGGAAGAAGGACACTACTGTCCAATGCCACATTTCATTTTTTTTTTTTTTTTTTTAGCTTCAGGGATGGAGGAGTGAGAAACAGAAAACTGTCAGGTTGAAAGAAGACTTAAGGAAGGGCCAAATGGACATCGGTCCTGTAGGAGAGCAAGCGAGTCAGGGTACCAGGCATGAAGATGCCCTCTTCCCCCAGCTCAGAGGAGATGGAAGGGGTGGCTAGGGTCTCCCACTCCTGTCCTTAAAATACTCCAGGGTGGGGACAGAACCCATCCTGTAGCAGGGTCCTCCTGCAATAAAAACTCCTCCAACAGAAGGTCTAACGGAATAGACATTGCACCCCCTGAGCCGGACAGCAGGAGGGGAAAGAGGATGTCTGGAGGAGGTCCCTCTCTTCACAGATATATAATATATTGTTTTAGAAGGGGGAACCCTGCCCAGGAAGGGCCCCACTGGAAAAACCAGCAGGAAAAGGAGTCACAGTTCCAGAAAGAAAGGGGACTGGAGGTCCCCAGGGCCCTCCCAATTTCACCATAGTCCCGAGGAGGACCCCACAGGTTGAGTTGACCAGAGCTGGCAATATGGACCCTCAAGAGGGAAGGTCCAGGCAATTAGCTGGAGGAATTCCCATCAGGACCGCGAGAAGAGGGCCCGGGGAGCCCCTACCTTGACAGGGCAAGTGCCCCTTCTTGCCCTCCCCCAACAGTGGGCCTCTGTCACTTCACCGGAAGGAGCAGAGAGCCCAGAGGTACCAGCAGGACTAAGCCCAGAACTGACCTCCACTGAGGAGGAAGGCAAGATGGGAGGAGACACTGCCCAGAGTCTGAGGCCCAAGGGGGAAGGTGGGCAGGAAGCAGTGATGAATGGTAAAGATATACAGAAAGATCAACAATGACAGTGGGGGGCGGAGCTAGCAGCCCAGCCAGCAGCAGCAACTTTCTGGAGCTCCCTGCTCCTTGTTACTTATATCTTTACAAAACGACAAATATGAGCCAGAACCATCATCAAAAAGTGGAATATTGATGGAAGAAGAGTTATTGTACTTGGCTGTCGAACCAAACAACGAAAATGGGGCGTACAAAAACAATTAAACAGGACTTTTTCTTGACACGCTCCTCCAGCGCCAAACCACCAGACGATCCACCAGGCCCAACCCAAGTGACAAACTCCGACTCTACTGGGGCTACCCTGTCAACTCTGCAAATCGAGGTGCAAGCTCTCACCAAAACAGTCCAACAAATGGACCAAAAGTTAGACACTTTTCTTAAAAATGTCTGCAGATGGAGCACAGACTTGACACTATGGGGAAACCACAAAGTTGGTGGAAGCTACGGCAGGAAGGGCTGTGGCTACTACGACTACACCGCTAAAAGAACAGGCTGCCTTGAGAAGCCGCATCGAACAGCTTGAAAACTCAGTACGGGCCAATAAAGTCCGGGTTCTCGGTTTGCCTGAGGAAAAGTACAGTTACGTAAGAACTTACCGTAACAGTAGATCTTCGAGAACAGCTCTTGCAGCAGGTTACACCATTAGGACTGAAGCCGGCAGGCGCCAGGACCCCACGGCAATTTTCTAGCTAGCAGTATTCAGCAGGGACTGCCTCTGACGTCGGTCCTGCCCCCGATGTCAGGCGTAGTACATAAGGAGGCACCCCCCCCCCATAATCCCCAGTTCTCTCGCCGGAGACTCCTGGCCGCTGGATGACATCAGAAGAGGAGACCGAGGCTCTGCCATCAAATGGCAAACAAAGAGGCTGTAAATGCCTTATCCTAGGAGAAGGATGTTGCGACTATAACCTACCTCCAGCGGGGATGGTGGGAGGAAAGTACCTGTTGCAAGAGCTGTTCTCGAAGATCTACTGTTACGGTAAGTTCTTACATAGCTGTACTATCTTACTTCGAGAAACAGCTCTTGCAGCAGGTTACACCATTAGGACTGATTCCCAAGCAATCCTGGAAATCACACACCATCGGGAGGAGGAAAGGTAGAAATCCTCGAATTACATTGAGCCTCAGGACAGAAGTCCCTGAAGGACTGCTAGACCAAAACCTGCTCTTCGCCTCGAAGCAATATCCAGGCTGTAATGCCTGATGAAAGTGTATATGGAGCTCCAAGTAGCTGCAGCACAAATAGCTGAGGGGGATACGTTCTTCAAAGCTGCAAAACATGTAGCCACCCCTCTGGTGGAATGACCCTGAACCGTGCCTGGTGGGGGTTTGTTGCGCTTCTGGTAACAGAACGTAATACACTGGATGAGCCACCTGTACAGCGACTGTTTTGAAACAGGAGCCCCCATCATCCTGTGGGCAAAGGAGACAAAAAGCTGGTCCGATTTTCGGTGGTGTTTGGTTCTGGTCAGGTAACATCTGAGACACCTGTGTACAACTCAAGTGTGCAGAAGGGCTTCTCCCCGATTAGAGTACTTATGGAAATACACTGGTAAATTGATATCCTGATTAAGGGCGAGAGCTGAGACCACCTTAGGCAGAAATTTTGGATTAGTCCTTAGGGATACCCTGTCTTGGTGGAAAACCAAATAAGGTTCTTTGCACATAAGTGCATGTAGTTCAGAAATTTTTCAGGCTGAAGTAATGGCAACTAAAAACAATGTCTTCCAAGAGAGAAGACGTAGCTCACAATCCGCGGCTGGTTCAAAAGGTGGCAGCGTGAGCTGCTCCAAGACAAAGGGTATATCCCATGGTGGGATCGAATCCTTAATCGGAGGCCTAAGGTGAAGGACACCCCTCAGGAAGGCACGTGTCGTGTTCAATTGAGCTATAGTGCATTGGCCTATAGGAACGTGACAGGCTGAAATGGCACAAAGATGCACCTTAATCGAGGAGTAAGCCAAACCAGAGTGGAAAAGGGACAGCAGGTAGTCCAATACCAGCTTCTCTGGACAGTCCAAAGGCGATAAGCTGCGCGCTTGAACCCATAAGCAAAACCTGTGCCATTTCATGGCATAGGTCACGTGGGTAGCCGGTTTCCTGGCAGCAGTGAGAATATCTGCCACCTCTTGCGAGACCCTGTGTCGCATCATGGCTATGTCCCTAGGAGCTAAGCATGCAGGTTCAGGGAACGTAGGTCCGGATGGACCAAAGAACCCTTCTCCTGAGACAGCAAGTGAGAGCTGATTGGCAACCGCACTGGAGGTTCCCGGGATAGCTGATGCAAGAGAGGGAATCAGATCTGTCTGGGCCAAAAGGGCGCGATCAGTATAACAGTCGCTTGCTCCCTGCACAGTTTTAGAAGGACCCTCAGGATCAACAGGAAAGGGGGAAAAGCATAGAGGAATCTGCCCGCCCAGGAGAGGGACAACGCATCTCATCAGAAAACACCAGGCCCTGGATCTAGCGAGCAAATATTTGGGCAGTTTTGTGTTGGATGGGGACGCGAAAAGGTCTAATTCTGGAGTACCCCATCTGCTAAACAGATCCTCTGCTACTTCCTGAAGTAGTTCCCATTTGTGGACTCTGGCCTGAGAGTGGCTCAGGCTGTCTGCGATGACGTTGTCCACTCTCGGAACATGAACGGCAATGAGGTTTGTGCCGTGTTGCAAAACCCAATCCCACACTCTCATAGCCTCCCTGCAAAGCGGGTAGGAATGGGTGCCTCCTTGTTTGTTGAGGTAATACATCATTGTCTGTTTGTAACAGAAGTGTACCTGGTGGAATCTCAGACTGGAAGGCCTGCAGGGCATAAAGAACTGCCCTCATCTCTAGGATATTTATGTGGAGATGAGACTCTTGGTCTGTTCACAGGCCCTGAGACTGGACACTGTCGAGGTGTGCTCCCCAACCGAGCCCTGAGGCATCTGTGGAGAGTGTCACAGTCGGGGACGGCGCTATGAAGGGGACTCCCGACGAGAGATTCCTCGAATCTAGCCACCATTGCCAATCTCGAATTACAGCCTTCGTGATCCGGATTGGATGCTGCAGATGGTCTTGCCTTTGGTCCCATTGGACCCGTAACATCCACTGGATTACTCGCATGTGGAGACAGGCTAGCGGGACTGTTGCAATGGCCGCAGCCATGCGTCCAAGCAGGCAAAGGACCAGTCTGGCAGGAACGGTCTTCTTCGCCGAAAAATCCCTGATGAGGGATATGATGTGTTCCGCTCAGTCCAGTGGAGGAAAGCTTTCCCTTGGACGGTGTCCAGGACTGCACCTATGAATTGCAGAGTCTGGGGCAGAACCAGGCGTGACTTCTCGTAATTGATAATGCCCAATGTCTCGAACAGAGACTGAGTGCAGTGAGTGGCAGACATCAGGGCCTCCCGGGAAGGCGCCATGAGAAGCCAATCATCCAGGTAGGGGAACATGTAGTGGCCTTGTCTCCTCAGAGAAGCGGCTATGACCGCCATGCACTTCATGAACACCCGAGGTGCAGATGACAGCCCGAAGGCGAGAGCTTGGAACTGATAACAGTGACCCAGAAACTCGAGGCGCAGAAACTTCCTGTGCGCCTGACCAATAGGAATATGCAGGTAGGCATCCTGCATGTCTAGGGACGCTAGAAAAGCGTCCTGCTTCAGCATGGGAATCAGACCTGGGAGGGTCATCATGCAGAAGTGCTTGTACAGGACCGAGTCGTTGAGGTCGCTGAGGTCCAGTATCGGACGGAGGTCCCCTGTCTTCTTTGGAACCAAAAAGAAGTGAGAATAATATCTAGTCCCCTCTGGTTCCTTGGTACGTGCTCTATGGCTTCTTTTCCCAGAATCGTGAGCATCTCCTGCTGTATGAGCAGGGCATGCTGACCCGAATAACGGGAGAGCAGGGGAGTTCTTGTAGGTGGGTGGTCTAGAAATTCTATGAAATGGCCTTTCTTGACCAATTGGAGAACCCACCTGTTGGTGGTGATCGACTGCCACCCTAAAAGTGGTGAGCAATGCAACCCCTGACCTTTCTTGCCCGTTGATCCAGAGGAGGGGCGGGGGCTGGGAAGGAGTCATGCTGTGGAAGCACTGGTCCCTGCGGGCTGGGCCCTTTTTGTGTAACGTTGGCCTCTGCCTGGGAACGACCTGCCCTGGGCTTTACGCTGGAAAGTGCCCCTTTGCTGCTCGCCGGAACATGGCTGCTGCCTTTGTTGCCGGCTGCGGAAACGGCTCTGGTTCCTACAAAAGGAACTAGGCCTGGATCTGTACATGGCCTGTACAGATCGGACTGCCTTCCCTGTGTCCTGGAGTTTGGTGATGACCTTCTCCAAGGATTCACCAAAGAGTACTTCGCCGTTGTACGGGACATCTAGGATATTCTTTTGTACGTCTGGGGTGAAGCCAGAGACACGGAGCCAAGAGTGTCGCCCGAGACAAACGACTGAAGCTGCTGCTCTGGCAGAAGAGTCCGCAGAATCATATGTGGCTCTAAGCACTGGGGTCCCCACATCTGACCCTGTGTGGAGTAGGTTAAGGAGCTCCGCTTTCTGGTCGCCATCGGGAAGCTTGTCGACTAGGTCTTGGCCCTGTTCCCACAGGGTCTTCTGAAACTGTACCATGTGGGTAAGGTAGTTCAGAGACCTGATGGCACATTTAGCAGCCGTGTACGCGCGCCTCCCCAGGGCATCCAATTGCTTGGATTCCTGGTCTGGTGGCTGAATGCTCATATGCTGGGGTCTCTGAGACTGGTCATGTGAGGCCGTGATGACCAGGGAGTCTGCCAGAGGTTGCTTCGCCAAGTACTGGTCCTCTCTCAGATCCTTGTACAGGCGGACAGCTTTCTTCGGCACTGCAGAAGTGGTGTGCGGGCGCTTCCATGCAGCCTTGGTGACGTCCGCAAAGGTGTCCACCAAGGGTGGGACTACCACAGGCTTTGGGTCTTTCTGCCTAACATAGCAGGCAAGGCATTGTCGTTCGGGGTCAAGGTCTTCAGCATCCCACCCCATGTTGTCCTGGATGTGCCTCATGATCTCAGCGAAAGAGGGATCATCCGGTAGAGACCTGGGGAGGTCATGTGGGTCAGGAGAGGAGATGCTGAGCAGAGAAGGAGATCTGGAGTAGTCCGAGGTGTCCGATCTGGAATCCTCCCCCGATGGAGTAAACAGGCGCCGTCTGGGTCTCTTAGGGCTGGGGGACCCTGATGGAGATCTGAGGATGCCTTCTCCTATCTTTAGATCTGCCCCTCGGAGGTGGAGTCTGTTCCTTGGGGGTTGGTGGTTGTCCTGCTGGCCCCTTAGGTGGAGGAGGGGGCGGAGGAGGAGTAGGAGGAGGTTTAACTGGGACCACATCCTTTCGGATGGTGTCTCACCAAAAAGTAAAGAGTTCCTTTACTTCTTCGATGTTCATACCCGACGATGGGCCTGGCGCCGATGGGCCTGGCGCTGGGGTCGGGCGTTGGGTCCCCGGTTGTCTCCCAGTCTGGGGAGGGATCCCGCGAGAGCCCGGTATCCTCGGTGTCACCAACCTGGTCTTTGGACAGTGAGGTGTCCTCCTCCGTTGATTCCCTGTGACCGGCATCCACCGGTGACGGGTGGGGGCGGTCTTCCACTCCGGAGATGCTGACGTCGGTCTCTTGGCCGACGCCTGAGGATCCGGCAAACATCCGACCGGCAACTGGTGTCTGGCTGGTGTCGTCAGTTCCTGTGAGCGCTTGGATGGTTTCAAATGTTTGGCCGACGTCGGGTGTTTAGCCGACGTCGGGTCCAACACCCTTTTCAGGGATGCCAGGTCCTTAGTTTTTCTGGGTGCTGGATCAGGACCTCTGGGCGGTTGGGAGGCTGACCTGGAGCCGGTGTCCCGACGTCGGGAGGAAGAAGAGGACTTATGGCGCTCAGAAGACTTCTAAGAGGCCTTGGAAGGGGTGGAGGAAGCCGAGGGCCTCGATGTCTTGATTGGCTGGAGCAAGGAAGAGCCACCTGAAGTCCGGACCTTAACTGGGGGGGGGGGGCTGTGACCAAGCCCTGGAGGGAGAGCGGTCCGATCTGGAGCCTGAGCTGCGGAAGTCTGAGGCCCACGTAGGGGACCTGGACCTCACCTTCTCCTGGTGCCTGTCCCAGTGTTTATGGGCCTTGGTAGAAGATTCTCCCCTGAAGGAAGGTTCTTTATCCATCCTTTTTAATCTCTCTTCCAGGAGATATGCCTGTAGTGCCTTCTGACGGCAGATCCTGGTGCGGCTGTTGAACCCTTGGCAAAAGGTGCAGGCCTTGATATCGTGATCCAGGCCTAGGCAACGCATGCAGGAAGAGTGAGGATCCTTGAAAGGGATCTGTTTTCCGCAGGCACCCTTTCAAAAGTGACCCTCAAGCAATGGAGTTGGAGGGGATATCAGTTGTGCGAAAAAATCACAGAAAAGTTCTGTAGTCGTCGTACGCTAGATAGAGACCGAGAGGCCAATGCTGGCGAGTCGACGGTGAGAAAAGAACTAGGGATTATGGGAGGACCGCCTCCTTATGTACTACGCCTGACGTCGGGGGTTGGACCGACGTCGGAGGCGGTCCCCGCTGAATACCGCTAGCTAGAAAATTTCTGTGGGGTCCTGGCGCCTGCCGACTTCAGTCCTAATGGTGTAATCTGCTGCAAGAGCTGTTTCTTGAAGTAAGATCTGAAGGTGACTCATTACTAAATTTTCTGCAATCCTGGCTCGAGGGTCTGACTTATCTGACAGACTTTAAAATAATTAAAGCATACCGAATCACCCCCAGAAGACCCTCGAGCGTATTTACCAATCCCCGAACTGTCTTGCTTACACTACGTTCCTCCAGAGAACGAGATCTGTTGATGGGATCCCTGAGAAATCGGGGCCCGATACATATTGATGAGGCCAGGGATGGGGCAAAAAGGAGTAAGGCCATCAGGAAATTGAGGATAATGAGTACCAATGCCTGTAGCCTGGGCAACAAGCTCCCTGACCTGGTGGCCTTGATGGAAGAGGGATGCCTGAATATCGTAGCAGTCACAGAAACATGGTACACAGACAACCATGACTGGGATGTCAACATACCAGGGTACGTAACCTACAGGAGAGACAAGGAGGGGAGAAGAGGGGGAGGAGTAGCTCTCTATCTAAAGGAAGGGATAAAAGCAACTGAACAAAAGAGTAAACAGGGAGGAGAGGAAGCACTGTGGGTCACCTTGGAGACTGGAAGTGGCACCACAATCCGCACAGGAGTTGTATACAGACCCCCAGGTCAGGGGGAGGGAATGGACAAGGATATGATAGAAGGCATTCTTAGGACGGCAGAGAAAGGGGAGATACTGTTGATGGGAGACCTGAATATGACAGATGTTAAGTGGAGCACACTTGCTGCAGCCACATCCAAGAGCAGGGCCATTCTCGATGCCCTACAGGTGGCATACCTCAGACAGCTAGTTTCGGAACGCACTCATGAGGGAGCAATCTTAGACCTCGTACTCTCATATGGGGACAGTGAGAGGATCTCAGATCTAGAAGTGGGTTGCCATCTGGGAACAAGTGACCATCACACAGTGTGGTTCACGTTAAACTCCGCTACAGATTCAAGCCATACAAAAGTGAGGGTACTGGACTTTAGGAGGGCTGACTTTGGCAAGATGGGAGAGTGCCTCAGAAAAGCACTAGCAAACAGGCTAGAAGGAGGGGTGGAGCAACAATGGGGAATTATCAAAACTGCCATCACAGAGGCAACAAGCCTTTGTGTGAAGCAAATAAACAAATCAAAACAAAAGAAAAAAACACTATGGTTCTCAAAAGAGGTGGCAGGGAAAGTCAGGGAGAAGAAGATAGCATTCAGGAAGTATAAGGAAACACAGAAGAAGCAGGACAGAGAGCAGTACCAGTTAAGACAGAAGGAAGCAGGGAGGGAAGTCAGAATAGCGAAGGCCCAAACTAAGGAAAGGATAGCCAACTCAGTTAAGAAGGGGGATAAGACCTTTTATAGGTACATCAGCGAGGGTAGAAAGACAAAGGGAGGGATAGTGAGGCTGAATAGAATGAACGGTGGGTGGGCAGAGGGGGATAGTGAAAAAGCAGGGATACTGAACGAATATTTCTGCTCAGTATTCACAAAAGAGGAGGGGGAGGTGCTTAATCCAATTAACAGGAGCACTCTGGATAGGGGGGTCGATCCCAGTCCTTTCACAGAAGAAAGGGTTCTGAAAGAACTCCTAAAACTGAAGGTGGACAAAGCAATGGGGCCTGATGGAATTCACCCCAGAATTCTAAAAGAATTAAGGGGAGAACTAGTGACACCACTGACTACCCTTTTTAACAAATCATGGGAGGATGGGGTAGTACCTGAGGACTGGAGGAAGGCGGATGTGATTCCCCTTCACAAAAGTGGGAGCAAGACAGAGGCAGGAAACTACAGACCTGTCAGTTTGACCTCTGTGGTAGGGAAAATGATGGAATCACTTGAAGGAAAGAACTGTTGAGTACCTAGAGGCCAGTGGGGCACAGGACCCAAGGCAGCATGGGTTCACAGCGGAAGGTCATGTCAGATGAATCTAATTGATTTCTTTGACTGGGTGACCAAAGTAGTAGACTAGGAGGCTGTGGACATGGCCTACCTAGACTTTAGCAAGGCATTTGACACAGTACCACACAAAAGATTAATAGTCAAATTAACCAGCCTGGGAGTGGGTCCCAGGGTGGTAGCCTGGGTAAAACATTGGCTGGACAACAGGACACAGAAGGTAATTGTAAATGGAGTCCACTCTGAAGAAAGAGGGGTTACTAGTGGGGTACTGCAGGGTTCAGTACTGGGTCCAGTCCTTTTAATGTCTTTATAAGTGACATTGCAGAGGGACTGGAAGGAAAAGTATGCCTCTTTGCAGATGACACAAAGATCTGCAACAGGGTTGATACACAAGAGGCATGGAAAGGATGAGAAGGACTTGGCAAGGTTGGAGGAATGGTCGGAAGTATGGCAGCTAGGATTCAATACAAAGAAGTGCAAAATAATGCACCTGGGAAACAAAACCCAGGGGAACATAGAAGTGATTGCAGATAAGGACCGCAAGGCCCATCCAGTCTGCCCATTTCTTTTCTACCTTATAAATGTGCCATCGGCCTTTGCTCTGTCAGTGGCCTATCTATTCATAGTCATTTGTATTGCTTCCTTATGCCTATCCCATGCCTGTTTGAAGCCCTGCACTGTATTCATAGCCACACTTCTTGTGGTAAGCCATTCCATGCATCCACCACCTTTCTGTGAAAAAGAATTTCACATTCCCCTTAATTGGCCTCCTCTAATCTCATGCTGTGTCCTCTGTCCTATTTTTCTTATATTTACACATGTTAGACTCTTTTCACCTTGTTTATGCCCTTAAGGTGTTTGAATGCCTCGATCATATCACCTCTCTCCTCCTTTGCTCAAGGGTATACATATTGAGCTCCATAATCTGTCCTCATATGTCTTCTGATGCAGTCCCTGCACCATTTTGGTTGCCCTCTCTGGACTGCCTCAATTTGGTTAATGTCCTTGTGAAGGTGTGGCCTCCAATACTGCACGCAGTACTCCAGATGGGGCCTAACCAGTGTCTTGTACAGAGGGATTATTACCTCCTCTTACGACTTGTGATACCCCTACTATACACCCTAACACCCCTAGCCTACCTACTGCTTTAGAGGTCTGCTTGATGATTTTAGGTCATCAGTGATGATGATGCCCAAGTCTCTTTCTTCCTTTGTGACTGCTAGCAACTCCCTCCCAGCCTATAGGTGGCTTTCAGGTTTTCTTCCCTATATGCATGATTTTGCACTTCTTTGCATTAAATCCCAGTTGCCACTCTTCTGACCATTCTGCTAGTTTATCCAGATCTCTTCTCATTCTGCCCACCCCATCTGAATCATCTACTCTGTTGCAGATCTTGGTGTCATCTGCAAACAGACAAGCCTTACCCTCTAGTCCATCTGCAAGGTCACTAATGAAGATGTTGAAGAGGACTGGCCCAGGACTGATCCCTGAGGTACCCCACTTGTGACTTGCATCTCTTCTGACTGTATACCATTTACCACCACTCTCTGTTTTCTGCCCGTCAACCAGTTTGCCACCCAGTTGACCAACTTCTGACCCACCCCGAGCCTACCCAGCTTATTTATCAATCTTCTATGTGGAACAGTGTCAAAAGCTTTGCTGAAGTCAAGGTAGGCGACATCAACTGCTCCCCCTTGGTCCACCACTCTGGTTACCCAGTCAAAGAAATCTATGAGATTAGTTTGACAGGACCTTCCTTTTGTAAACCCATGCTGTCTTGGATCCTGTGCCCTATGGATTCCAGGTGTTGCACTATCCTTTCCCTAAGGAGTGCCTCATAATCTTGCCCACTACTGAGGTAAGACTGACCGGTCTGTAGTTCCCCGCCCTCCCTGCTACCACTCTTGTGGAGCGGGATCACATGAGCCCTTCTCCAGTCTTCTGGGACCTCTCCTGTGCTCAGAGACTCACTAAACAATTCTGCTAATGGCTCTGCTAGTTCCTCCTTTAGCTCCTTAAGTACCCTGGGATGTATGCCATCAGGTCCCATTGCCTTATCCACCCTGAGCTTAGCAAGCTCTTGTAGGACCCTTTCTTTTGTGAAGGAGTAGTGCTCACCCCTCCCCTGTGTCCATGATGCTGAGCTGTGGGCCCTGCCTCACCTTCTCTTCAGTAAATACTGAACAAAAGTATCTATTTAGGCTAGATGCCTTTACAGGGTCCTCCTCCTCACATGCTCCCTTTTCTCCATTAAGCTTAGCAATACCCCTCTGGACTTTCTCCTTTCACTAATGTAGCTATAGAAAGTCTTGTCACCTTCTTTACTGTTCGTGCTAGTGTTTCCTCAGTTTGGGACTTTGCCTGCCTTACTGCCTTACCTGCTTCCCTTAGGGCAGTTTGGTATGCCTCCCTATCTTCATCCCGCTGTGTTCCTTATATTTCCTGAAGGCCAGCCTTTGGCTCTGACCTTTCTGCTACTGTATTTGAGAACCAAAGTGGTTTCCTTCTTCTTTGCACTTCCTTTTCTGTCTAACACAATGGGATGTTGCTTCAAGTATTGCATCCTTAATGCTTGCCCACTTTGCCTGTACCCCCTCACCTGTGTGAAGATTACACAATGGGGAGTAACAAAAACCAAAAAGGAAAGGGACCAGGGGGCAATCATATCAGATGACCTTAAGGTTAGCAAGCAATGTGAGAAGGCAGTAGGGGGAGCTGGGGGTATACTGGGATGCACAGGGAGAGGCATCACCAGCAGAAAACAGGAAGTTGTTATCCCTCTGTACAGACAGTTGGTGAGAGCCATCTGGAGTACTGCATCCAGTTCTGGAGACCCCATCTCCGCAAGGACATAGACAGGATAGAGGCAGTCCAGAGGAGGGCAACTAGAATGGTGCAGGGTCTGCAAGAGAAATCATACAAGGAGAGACTAAAAGAGCTTAATATATATACCCTTGAGGAAAGGAGGGAAGGGGGGACATGATAGAAACGTTTAAGTACCTCAGTGGAATCAACAAAGTCCAAGAGGGTAGCATCTTTCAGAAAAAGACACATGCAAGAACAAGGGGACACAATTTAAAGATAGAGGGGCGCGGTTCAGGGGCAATGTGAGGAAGTATTTTTTCACAGAGAGGGTAGTGGATGCATGGAACAGCCTTCCTGAGGAGGTTGTGGGGTCTAAAACTGTGGAAGAATTCAAGAATACATAGGACAGACATAAGGCAATTCTTGTGGGGGGTAGGAAGAATTAGGCTGTTGGTTAACTAGGATCTGCGGCTTATCCTGTAGGTAGGGAAATGGGCAGACTATGTGGGCCAAGTGGTCCTTATCTGCCATCAAAGTCTATGTTTCTAGGCCCGCATCTTATTTTTTCCGGATCTCTCCTACGCCACCCGCATGAGAATGAAGGCCTTTGATGGTGTGAAGCAATGTTGGAGCACTTCAACAGGTCACTTGAGACAGGGAGGGTACCTAGGGATTGGCGAGAGGCACATGTGGTGCCAATCCATAACGGGGGGTCGAGGGAAGTACCAGGTAACTATAGACCCATCAGTTTGACCTTGGTGGTGGGAAAATTAATGGAGAGTATACTAAAGGAACGATTGGGGGTGTACTTGGAGGAGGTGGGAGGTCTGGATAGTCGGCAACATGGGTTTGTGCCAGGTAGGTCATGTCAAACCAATCTTGTGGAGTTCTACGAATGGATAACATCAGAACTGGACAAGGGAAAGCCTGTGGATGTATTATTCTTGGACTTCAGCAAGGCATTCGACTCTGTCCCCCACAATGGTCTGGTGGAGAAACTGATGGGGTTGGAAGTAGGCCCTTTGATGGTCAGATGGATTGAAAACTGGCTAGCTGGACGCACTCCAGAGAGTAGTGGTCTGTGGGGAGCTCTCGAACCCGATAGAGGTTGGTAGTGGGGTACCGTAGGGCTCAGTCCTGGGTCCGATCCTGTTTAATGCATACATATCGGACATCAGGGAGGGTATAGGGTGAGAAATGAGTCTCTTCGCTGATGACTCCAAGATGGGAGCAGTAGTTGAGGGAGAAGAGAGGAGGTTGGCCCTGCAAGGGGACCTGGACACCCTAGAAAGCTGGGCTCACACATGAAAATTAAATTTCACTATCACCAAGTGCAAGGTGTTACATCTTGGGCGGGGAAACCCTAAACTCAGGTACACTCTGGGAGGGGAGGCGCTGGAGGCCTCAATAGGGGAAAAAGACCTAGGGGTCATAGTGGATGCATGTATGAATAACTCTGAGCAGTGCAGGAGAGCGGCTAGCAAGGCAAACAGGATGTTGGGATGCATCGTAGGGGATCACCTCTAGAGCAAGGAAGTGATTCTGCCGCTGTACAATGGACTGGTTAGACCACACCTTGAGTACTGTGTGCAGTACTGGAGACCACACTTGAAGAAGGACATACAGCCCTGGAGAGGGTACAGAGGAGGGCAACTAAGATGATACAAGGGCTAGGGGATTTGACGTATGAGGAAAGACTTGAGGAGCACTGCCTGTTTTCACTGGAGGAAAGGAGAGACGGGGGACATGATTGAGGTCTTCAAGTACCTCAAGGGAATAAATAGGGTAAACATGGAGGGGATCTTTAGACTAAAGCAGGGAGGTATCACCAGAGGGCATGGTTTGAAGTTGGAAGGGTGAGGGGGAAAAGAGGAGGAGGTTTTTCACTGAGAGGGTGGTGGACCCTTGGAATACACTGCCTGGTGAGCTGGTTCAGAGATCCACAGTGGAGGGCTTCAAGAGAGGGTGGGACAGACACAGAAAGTGGATGTATCAGATGATGGCCTGTCCCAGAGGGGTGGAGATGGATGATAGGGGTTTCTGGAACACAAGGGGGTGGGGAGGGCCTCGGCACCCAACTAGGGATCTGAGGTTCGAGCAGACTCGATAGACCGTAAGGCCTAATCTGCTGGCAAACAGTATGTTAGTATGTTAATGTCTCTGAGAGTTGAACATTGCTTACTCCCTTGCCTTCCCTGCCCAGCTTTGCTTCACGGTGGATCACCATCAATATCGCTTTACTGACCCAAAGGAAGCTGGGGCATGTATTGAACGAATAATTGCTAAACGGCAATGGGCTGAATATTCCTCGGAGGGCGAAGAATCAGAAGGGGACTGCGATCATACCTCTCAACTGTATCACATTACGAGGAACGTTCCTCATTTTACTTCACAAAAGCTCCCTGTTCCACATTGTGAGGACTTGTTCCGCATTCAGTATTAACATTTTAAAGCAAAAATATATAGTAAATGATGCAAAAAATCTATTATTCAATTAATAACAGACTTTCTGAACATAAATGCAAACATTTTAACAGTGTTCTGAGCCTCCTAGGTAAAGATTTGATAAAGTGTTCCACATTTTATTAATTTGTTCCACATTCTGAGAGGCAATGTTCCACATTTGGGGGACAAAAGGTTGAGAGGTATGACTGCGATCGGTCTGAGACTGTGAGCCATGATAAATATTACATGCTCAGTTTTATTTCGTTAAATGAGCTGTATCACTTTGGTGGTTTTATTTGTTCCCGAAGGCGCTGCATAATGGGACCTTATATAATTCCACTATCTAAAGCATCAGCTCTTTTATACAAAGGACTTAAGAGCTCTTAACTGGGACTTTTTATAAGCAATGTTTAAGTTTATTACGCACTCTTCTCTGTCAGTGTTTCAATGTTTAGCTGTTATGATCTTAGTATTAAAGTTTAATAATGTACGGTTCTCTGGTCAGAATAATATGGGGTGAGAGGTGCTTTTTGCCTTTTAGTCAATTAATATAAGTGACAATGCCGCAATCTCTGGGAGCCCTGGAAACTTGATCTACAATTTGGTGCCATGATTTCCTACAGATATGGCATGAGCTGGTCTTGGTGCAAGTGAAGTTTTTCCACTACAGGCACCAGACATACTATTTCTGTTGCATTTCTCAGTGGGCTAATTTCCTAGACCGCGGTAGGCAGCACCACCTACCCCTCCATACACCAGGGGGTGCTCCGTAATGGAGATTTCTTAGTTATCTTATTGATGACAAATATAATACAAGACCTTTGGTCGGTTTAACATGTTTAAGATGTAATATTACTAAGTTACCCATTTAGGGCATTGGCTGCAGTTTAGCTCCTGAAATAGATCTGATGCTTTTTATACTCATAAGATGGGCTTTTTACCCTCATGATGCACCAATCGAATAGATAATCGGCATCCTGAGTAATGTACCAAAGTATGTGTATTCTGTATACCTATTCAGGAATCTAGTAGTATGTATGTTTATGTACTAAATGCTATAAATACAAAAATAAAAAAAAAACAAAAAAAAAAACAATGACAGTGGGTTCGTCATTTTCATATCTTATCTGTATCAATCTTCACCATTCATCAGTGGTGGGTGATTACCAAGCCCCCCGAAGAGGACCTGGTACCTCTCTGAGGGAAAAGCTTTCCCTCAGCCCCCCTGTGGGGGAAACACAGGGAAAGAAGACCCTCACAGGCCAGGCCAGGCCCATGACTGGTCAGGGTGAGATGGGGGTCTCCCTTTGCCTGGGAGAAGGAAGTCGCCCCGCAAGTTGTTGCCTCACCCTACGGGAGAAAAGGTGGGTCCCCCGGAAAGTGGAAGCAAGCACCCTTTGCCGGGCCACGGGTGTCAGCCTAGACTGGTGAAGCCATGATGTCCGCAAAATGCAGATCGCTGTCCCTGCCAGCCTGGATGCCACCTCACTGGCGTTGTACGATGCCCTTGCTTGGTGCCTCGAAAGCTCCAGGCCATGCGCGGAGAGGGCGATGACTTGCCTGGTTGCCTCCAAATCAGGCACTGATGCTAGCAACTGGGCCAGCATCGACCATAAGTGCCTGTTGTAGGCTGCATAATGGGCCTGATGCAATGCGACACAGAGCATAAGGCATGCCGGGGAGAAGACTCTCCTCCCCCAGAGGTCAAACTCTGCATAATCAGCCTCTGGGGGTCAGTCATGCCCTGGGCTTCTATGCCAGGTAGGGGTGTGCAAGAGACTCAGTCCTGAGGGGGGGGTGAGGCAAAGCTCCTGGAGATCCCTGGGGTGTGCAATACCTGTGCTGGCAGTCCATTGGGGCTGGAGAAGGGGCTGATGGATGCTGCCAGGTGCGGTACGCCTCCTGAAAAGGATCTGGCCAGACAGGCACCACCAGGTGGTCTGCATTGTATTCACTTAGAAAAGTGCACATCGCCCACTCAGGATTGCGTCTTGCTACCCTGGAAACATGCAGCTCATCAACCAGCCTCAAAAGGAAATGCTGATAGGAGGGCTGGTCAGTGTCAGAGGACAGGTGAACGGATGGATCCTCTTCCTCAGGCGAGGAAGACAAGGAGGCAACGAGTCCGAAGAGTCAGAGTCCGGCTTATGCTGGGAAGATAGGTAGAAGACCTGCTCGTCCATGGCTCTCACATAGTGGGGGAATTCAGCAGCTATGGCCCTGAACTGCTCCCAGGTCAAGGGCCTCGAAGGACTCACATGGCCCTGGAAAAAGGGAGGAGGAGGTAGAGGGAGGGGAAAAAGCACTCTCACAGAGTGAGAACGCCCTCTGCCAGGGCTACAAGACCCTGCAAACAATCCAACACCAGGGAAGGATCCGCTGGTCTCCTCTGTCAATGGTCGCTCAACCAGACTGACGTGGTCAGGACTGAGCCCAGAAGGGGAACCCCCCTCCGTGAGGCGACTGGGGACGTGTAGGTCCAGAAGGGTGGCCCCTAGCCCCACTTACAGAGGTCTCACCTGAAGACAATGAGGGGGAGAAGGCAGGTTCAGTGCTGCGGCTCCTCCCCGAGCCCTATAGGGCTCCAAGGGAAGGCCATGGCACCTCACCTCACCTTGCCCCCTCAGCCCCACTAACTCCGAGAGGGACCTCTTCCTCATCACCAATTGCAGGGCTCCACCACTCCCACTGCACTGGGGAAACAGCTGGTGTGGGAGCCCACTTTCTAGCACCGGAGGGCAGAGTAGCGCCAGAAATTATGCTGGCTCTGGACCCGGTGCCGGAAGACTCAATTTCTACTGGGGTGGAATCACTCTCAACACGAGGCGCCCACATGGCACTGCTAGCAGCTCCGGAGAGGCTCCCAGTGCTGGAGTTGGTGCCGGGACCTGCATAGATTGTAATTACTGGCCCTGAAGAAAGAGCGGATTGGGAGAGCGCTGTAGTGCTGGGAGAAGGAGAGCCCCGGAACCAAGGAGTCGGGTTGTAAATCTTGATCTGCATCCCAATCATCATCCTCCTCCTCCAAAGAGGAGATTAGGGAGATCGCAAGAGTGGCCACCCCAAGGCCCTCCTTCCCATGGTGCTGCGAAAGGCACTGTAGGGAAACCCGGCACCGAACACGGTGCCGCTCTGTTCACTGGAGCTGTGCACGGCTCCAGGATCAGAAGTGGCTCTGGTGGGTGGTGCTGAGGAAGCCAATGGGCTGGGCCTAGCAGATGTATGCCACAACAACGGGGGAGCCTGCACCTCTGAGGAGGAGACAGCCAAAATGGTGCCCCCAGACAGGCCCCCAGAGGGGGCTGACCATCCCTCTGGCACTGTGGAAGAGACCTCCACCTTGGCGATGCTCCTCCATGGCCGGTAAAGAACTGGGAGGGGACCTGGAGCAAGGGTCGAGAGATCTGTGTCTGGCATTCCGCATACAACGACGCCCCCCCGAAGGTTGGCAGAGTACGGCCGATCTTAAATGCATGGTATTCAAGAACTCTGCAAAGACCAAATAGTAAGAATAAAGAAGGATGAAGGGTGGACAGAAAAGGAGGATGAGCAGACAGAAACACAACGAATATTTCCGCTCTGTGTTTACCAAAGAGAAGCAAGGATCACTACCACATGGGGTGGGTAGGGTATGCTGATTTAACGGATGGGAAGATCCCAGTCAGCAGGGTGTTGGAGGGACTAAGAGCCCTGCAGGTTGATAAGGCACCCGGACCAGATGGCATACACCCCAGGGTTCTTAAGGAGTTGGCGGATATCTTGGCAGAGCCACTTGCAGACCTGTTCAACTTTCCTCTGGGGACTGGATGTGTGCCACAGGACTGGAAGATGGTGCATGTGGTGCCCCTACACAAAAGTGGACCCAAGGACGAACCAGGCAACAATAGACCGGTCAGCCTTACATCCACTGTGGGGAAGCTGATGGAGACAATACTGAAGGTAAGGTTAGTAACCTTTCTGGAGGTGAACGGACTCCAGCCAGCATGGATTTGTCTCGGGCAGATCCTGCCAGACAAACCTGGTTGACTTTTATGACTAGGTGATCAGGGCACTTGACAGGGGCCTAGCAGTGGATGTCCTTGACCTGGACTTTAGCGAGGCCTTTGACTCCGTACCACACGGCAGGCTGCTTAGCAAACCGAGTTACAAGGGAGTAGGGGGGAAATTAGTGGACTGGGTAAAAAACTGGCTCCAGGACAGGCAGTAGAGAGTGTTGGTGGGAGGGAACTCTCTTCTCTAAGAGATTTAACCAGCGGAGTGCCACAGGGCTCGGTCCTGGGTCCACTGTTGTTCAACATATTCAAAGCGGACATCTCACAAGGCATTAAGAACAAGGTCAGCCTTTTTGTGGATGACACAAAGATCGGGGCAGTGGTGGATGATGCAGAAGGGTGGCAAGGACTGCAGGGGGATCTGGTTGAACTTGAGCAGTGGTCGGAAACATGGCAGCTGGGGTTTAACGCTAAAAAGTGCAAAGTCATGCACTTGGGAGCACATGGGGCCCGGTAGGGAGCTACATAGGGGTCCAGAATGATTAAGGCCAGCCCTGAGAGGATCACTGATCAACCACCTCTATGTATTGCCATGCTCTGTGGCTTCCTCCCTTTCAATACTTGGTGTGTGCACCATTTCTTGATTTTTGCCTCTGCTGTGTTTAAATTACATGGTTGCACTTTTAGAAGCCCAAGAGTGCTACCACTCTCTCTGTCTGCACAGGAATCAGTTGGGGCACTCCATAAATAAAGTCAAAACTAAATGGGACAACAATTAGAGTCTCATTTCACAGAAAACTTGTGAACATATCCTGGAGAAGGGTTAGAAAGTTACAGTGCCTCCAAACTCCCCTCCCCAGCACACCAGGAGCATCGCAGGCGGCCTGCAAGACATCAGGCTGCACTCTCCACACCTCCCCTCCCCAGCACACCAGGAGCATCGCAGGCGGCCTGCAAGACATCAGGTAGAGTAACTCTTCAGAATTCCTCTCAATAGAGCAAAGGCTGCAGTGTGCTATCCCATCGCCGCTACTGTGGCAACTGCTCCCCCCCATGGCTTGTCATTTCCATTACGGGTAGTGGGAGTCACATGACTTCCTGTTGTTCCTTTTTCTGACACCCTAAACTCCCCCCCTGCTCCTTATACTTTCCAGCCACTAGCTGGCGCTGCTGTATCCTTCTGCAACCTCTCCTTGCTCCTCTCACCTCCACTCCTCCTACTTGCACTTCTCCCTGTACCCTCTTGCCACTGGGTGGTGAGGTTGTAACCTTCTTCAGCACCTTAAACAGAAGTGACCTAGACCTGCTCCCTCTACTCCAACCCAGCTGCTTAACACTTCCTATTTTGATTGGACCCTTCCTCCTCTTTGCTCACCTCCTAGCCATTACTAGGTCTTGAACCCTGTACTGAGGAACATCTCTTGCCCCGAAGTCTTCCTCCCTGACCCTTTCACTATACGGCCACCTAATAACGCTCACCAGTATTTATTCCTTCTTGTTCCCTCTCTGACCATTTTGTTATCCTTAAATTTACACCTGTCACATCTTCTTGAAATATTTACCTGCTATATCATCCTGATTAATTAAACCTCCCTGAACTGAATTCAAACTTAAATTTAAAACTTCCTGGGCTTCGAAGCAGTGGCCCTATATATCTAGTCCAATTTCCAGTGGAAGCTTGTTACCCTCACCACTAGACCATCCCAGTGGTTATAATACTGATTCTGCACCCAGTCCCTTAAAACCCTCCAGAGTGGAATTCGAACTTAAACATCCCAGGCTGGGATCTGAACCCCTGACACTAGATACTTATTCTAGTTCCACATGGTAGTCAATCATTCTAACCACTAGGCCATCCCAGCAGTCTCAATTCTGACCCAGCTCTCTCTGGCCCTTACTTCCCTGACTTGAATTTTAAACGTAAATATAAACTTCCCAAGCCAGGTTTCGAACCTTCTGCCTAATATCTCTAGTCTGGTTACCAATGGAAGCTGGTTACTCTAACCTGTACGCCATCTCAGTGGCTCCAATCCTGACAGAGCACCCAGACCCTTAAAACCCTCCAGGCTGGGATTCAAATTTAAACGACTCAGGCCAGGATCTGAACCCCAGACTCCTATCCTAAGTTCCACCTGGTGGTTCATCACTCTAGCCACTAGGCTGTCCTAGTAGTTTTGACTCTGACCTAGCTCTCTCTGGCCCTTTAACCCCCTCGTCCCTTCTTCGGTTCAGGTTAACTCCTGCTCATTATTTTAAGCAACTGCATTTATCGTTCACCTGCTATGTGCAAGACAAGCTGCGTGGCTACCCTCTCCTACCTTCTGATCCTTTGTGCCGCTGACTACCTTACTGTCCTCTTCCTGAGGCACCCTCCCCTGCACAGTGAGCACCCACTACCACAGCATGTGCTCCCGGAATCCATACGTATGCATCTCCTCACTCCCTGCCTCCTCAAACGTGATGCTTTCTATCTTGGGCATTGGCTCCGGAAAAGACTGTGTGTGTTTATACCTCTCGGCTGCATCACCAAGAAACTACTCCACTCCTCAGTCTGGCCATTCCTACCTCTTCTCATCCTCCTAACCCAAGTGGAAAACATCGAATGCAACCCTGGCCCTACACACCCCGTGTATGCCCCCCCAATTGTTAATGGCCCATCGCCTAAAGGTTTGAAGGGTTGAAGTTTGCCCATGGGTTACTCAACACTTTCTGCACATTTTGGGCATATCAGAGTCTTGGCTAAAGCCTAGCATCAAGCAACATGAGATAGAAATACACAGTTACAACTGCTTCAGGAAGGACAGGCTGGGTAAACGGGGATTTGGTGTCATCATGTACGTTCAGGTTGGCTTAGAAGCCACTGAAATCCCTACCCTTATCCCTGAACCCCATGTGGTGGAGTCACTGTTTCTCTCCCTGACTCTTGGCTGCATCAAACAATAGTGGGCCGTGCCTACCTATCTCTCGAGGCCTCCATCTGCCTGCCCCCTTTCTATCCTCCCTTGCCAACCTCCCTCACCATGACCTCATACTCTATGGCGATTTCAACATAGACTGCCTGAACATCAGTTCTAACAAGATTTGTGCCTCTTTTGCCGATGGCTACCTGGCTCACCTCATGAATGTTCCAACAAGAATAGACACAAAATTGGGAAACCATTCCTTGCTTGACTGGATGATCACCAACTGTGTCCGTAAGGTTAAATCTGTGGATGTACTTGCTGACAGCATCAGTGATCACTCCCCTACCTTCTGTATCTGGCTAAATAACTTCCCTAACCCTCCACCCAAGGTCACTCTGGTCAGAGATATGTCCCGTCTCAATTCCAGTGCTTTTTTTGCCTCTATCTCGGATGCCAATTGGGGACCGATAAACACTCTCCCGGACATCAACCAGGCCCTCGATTTTTTTGTGACCACTTTCACCAATATAGATGATCTTCATGCACCCATGAAGAGGTACACATCAAAAGAGAGCAAAGCTCCATGCTTCTCAAAGGATATTAGGAAGCTCATGACCACTCACGATTGGGCTTGGAAGACCTTCAAACGAAGCGAGCTACCCTCTGACTGGCAAGTCTATAGGCAGCTCTGGAACAAGTGTAAAAATTCTATTCAAAAAGCTAAGCACGGCCAGCCCAGTTGCGCGGAGGGCTGAGGTGCTGGTCGCCTTACCTCGAGCAATGCCGGCGACCTGTGTTCGGGAACGAGCACAGACTGCCGGAGGTCGGCTGGGGCAGGGAAGGATAGAGTGTCCGAAGGACTGCTCTCCTTCTCCGGGGTGGGGGAAGGGGGTTCAGCTGTCGGCGTCTGGTTGCCCCCTAGTGGAGGCTGGGGGACACAGCTGCCGCACTGCAGATAAGGGAGGAGTTAGGGCAGACGCTTGAAGGGGAGCGCATGCGGATGCATGCGTGCTCCACTCTGCAGGTGTCATTGCACGGCCCGACCCCTAGGGGAAGGAAACAGAAAATCGCTTGCCGCAGCAGTGTGATGGAGGGCGCCTCACAGGCTCTGCTCCGGGCCAGCCACGGCACTGGCTCCTTGAATCCGGTCTCCAGTGGGGGTTGGGGATCCCCGCCGGCCTCACGGGGGGCAAGCCCTGGGGCTGGGTAAGTGCCAAATGGTGGACGTCGGGGGACGGGGCTGGGGTGCCCTCTGGATGTAAGCCAGCAGATATAAAGTAATAGCTGTAACAAAAAGCTAAGCACACTCACTTCAGGTCACTCCAAACCGAGCATCTCTGTAATCCCAAAGAATTCTGGAGGCAGGTGAACTCCTTAATCAAAGGCAAGTCCTCTGAGGCCTCAAGCTCCATCTCTGCCCAAGGCACTGTCCTCTCTGACCCCCCCCCCCGTCCATCACATCCGGATTTAATAAATTCTTTACTGACCTGCATAGATATATCTCACCTTTACCAACTCCCCACCCTCTCCTCCCCACCCCACCAGTGGACATTGGTGCTCGCCCAGCCTTTTACCTTAAACTTGCCACCCTCGATGCAGTTTGTCGGCTTCTCGCTAACCCAAAAGTTGACAGTTCTCCCAGTCACAACACTCGAAAACCCAAATTTCTCAAAATGGGAGCTGCAGCCCTTGCCCGCCCAGTCCACGATCTGTTTAACTGATCCTTCCTCTTGAGCACTGTCCCTGATAAATGGAAGTTAGCCGTGGTTGTTCCCATTCATAAGGGTGGACCCAAAACAACTATTGAGAACTTTAGGCCTATTTCCATCCTATGCCCGCTGGCAAAAATCCAAGAGCGTATACTCTATAACCATCTACAGGATTATCTGGACCACCACCACCTCCTTCTCTCAAGGTTCCAGCATGGGTTCAGAAAAACCACAGTACCCTCACTGCCTTGATACAAGTTGCATCCAACCTATTCCATACTATGGATCAGAGCTTTGCCACCGGTGCTTTCTTCATCGATTTGACAAAAGCTTTTGACTTGGTCAGCCACAATCTCCTTCTACAGCAGCTACACTCACTTGGCCTTGACGTTAGTGCCTTAACTTGGCTCCAAAGTTACCTTACTGGCCGCACTCAAATGGTCAAGTGGTCTGGTTTCTCTCTCGGATCTCAGACCACTAACCCATGGCGTCCCTCAGGGCTCCATCCTGGGCCAGTTATTATTTTCTCTATTCATTAATGAATTACTAAATAACTGCAGAGGGGCCTCTGTGCACCTTTACGTGGATTACGCCATTGTTTACTGTTCTTCATCCGACATTGTGTGGCTCAACAGCATGCTTGCCTTGGACTTCTGAATTCTCGAGGACTGGTTTCTAGATAACCAACTAGTACTCAACACCAAAAAAAAAACAAATGCATGTTGTTCTCTAATCCCTCTTCCTCACCGCATCCCCACTCCACCTCTTGCGATACTCTCCCATAATGGTGATGCCCTTGAATCTGTCCCATCCTTTAAATATCTGGGTATCACCTTAGATTCCTCGCTTTCCCGGAACACTCATTTCACCCTCCTAACCAAAGCTCCAACCCAAAAGCTGGGTCTGCTGTACCGCATATGACCTTTCTTCACACCGGCTTCATGCCACAAGATAGCAGCCGCCACCCTCCTGCCCCTCCTCACATATGGCGCCCCACTACTACAACCCACACAACCATCCTATCTCACCTTAAACAGGCCTATCATAGGGTGGGTAGGTTTGCCAATGGGGTCAATGCCCATCACCACCACTGCGATGTCCTCTCCTCTCTGGGCTGCCTAATGTATGAATCCAAACTCCAGTATGCCACACTGAGCCTAGTGCACAAACTAGTCCACCGTTACACCCCTCCTTGCCTTACTGAACTTATTCAGCTCTGGCAACCTCCGCATGCTCTTAGATATGACTCCCTCCCTCTTCTCGCACTGCCCAAACCTCGGTTATCAGTGGCCCAGAGATCTTTTGCCTTCTGGGTGGTATCTAGCTGGAACTCACTAGTACACTCTACCTTATCCTGCACCTCCCTCGTTAAGTTCCAGTCCTCCGTATTACACCACCTCAATGTTTCATTACTTTGCTCCCGCTTCCACTGACTCTTAGGCCGGCTTCCACAATGCTATGCATAAGTGTTCCCTGCTTACCGATCCTCATATGTATAAGAATCCCCACTCTCAGACCCCTTCTGTTTATTTAAATATTTGATGTAAGCGTATCTGTAAATGCTGCATTTTGTAAATCTATGAACAATGTAAATATAACCACTGTAACTGCCATGTCTTTGTAATCTGTTAATGTTTAATCTGTGAATGTTTTTGTAAATGATGAATTTTTGTGAATCAATAAATGATGTAAATGCATCCACTGCTACTGCCATGTCACTGTCTATGTTCTGCACTTTCTGGGTTGCCTCTGAAAAGGGACTGTAATGTCTCAGCGGCCTCACACGGTTACCAACATTCAAATAAATTGGAGATAATTTTGGTAGAAGCTATTACTCCAGTATTTTCATACATGCACTGTCGCCTCTCACTTTAAACAAGGGAATTCCAGGTTGTGCTGGAGAGGCTGTAACATGCCCGGCACCCACTACCACATGTTCTGGAGCAGTCCCCACATTCAAACTTACGGGATATAACTATAGACAGAATTAGTCAAGATGTGGCCTCAGCTCCAAAAAGCTCTCATCTGAAGTGGTGATGCTGGGGGCCCCTTCCTCAGGAATGCACAGACAGCCACAAAGGGAAGTTTTACACTATGGTCTGGATTTTCAAACCTCCAAGGATGTGACAAGAACCTTTTCACCGAACGTTTGGCACACAGGGCTTGTGGCATTCTCCTGGCCAGCGCTCGCGAGTTTCTATCCCGAATGCCAACTGCTGCAAGTTAAACCAACTTTTTGTGATTTAGCTTGTGGCAATCCCAGGGCCTTTTTTACAGAGCTTGTGCCAGACATTTGGTGCAAGCTGACATAAATAGTGGAAACTGTCACAACTGCACCCAAAATTGTAAAATCGGGGCAGTTGCAGCGAATGGGTTTGGCGCACCACCAGAACCTAAGTGCCATGGCGCAGGGCTTATCACAAGCCTTGTGCCATGCTTTGAAAATCCTGCCCTATGTGTTTAGCAGCCTTAAAGGGAGTAACCTTCCACTGGCTGTCTCCCACCTTACCCACAATATAGGAGTGGCAAGATAAGAGTGCAGTTAGTTGTAGGAATGTAAAGAATGACATCAGACCTTTGACTGACCAGGGACAAAGTTCTGGAGAAATGGGGTTAATGGCATAAATATACCACACCAGAACAGAGTTATAATATATAGACAGAGAACCAGATAGATCACCCTGAAATGTATGGTAAAAAAAACTTCAATGAAATATGTATGTGATCAGATGAAACTTGTTAAAAGTTTATAATTTATTGTTATGTTACAGAAAGTTGATGGAGCAAGGTGAAGGGGCTGCCCAGAAAGCCCTCTTCCAGAAGGAAGTCACTTTACACTGTACATTACCGTATTAACTTAGTACAATGTTTTTGAGAATGTATAATGTGCTGGAGGATACCAATGTAATATATCGAATAAACGTGAAGTTACAAAAAAAAAAAAAAGATCTGGCAATTGAGGCTCAGGGTCAGTGCGATCAGTGCTTGGTTTGGTTCCAACTACTCTGGTGTTCCAATTTAGAAACATGTGTTGGACATCTGCTTAAGCGACAAATTAATGAAAACACTGATGATGTCAGACCATGTATAATTTCACAAATGTTTGAACACTTTCCTTTATCCAGTCCAGTCATTTTTATGACTGAAAATTAATAGCTTTGCTAACTAGCCCTAGCTTAGGGCTTCAGAATACTCAAAGTAATACATTCCACACTCGAAACCTTTTCTGTTGAGGGTTCTACCAATAAAATAACACATACACATTCAAAAAAAGCATTGTGCAGCTGTATTACTGTTTAATTTCACAGAGACTACTGCTGAAAAGATATCCACCAGTGTAAACGGTAACCCACAGGTTGGTTTCCGAACATTGAAAGAATCCTGAAATACAGACATTATCAAGTCTTCATTAATGTTTGCAAACTGAGCACTGTGGTTCAGAGTTGGATGACCTGCTTCTTTCTAGCTTGATTCTTCTGAACCATCTCCATAGAAACTGTTGCTTCGTACAACGGAATGGGCTCATCCAATAGTGGCCTGAAAGAGAACAAACATCCAGACTAGTTTGGTCTGTGTGACTTGGTGGTCAAAGTATCTCATGTTTGTTGAAGAAGCAGTGATATTTATCAATGCAATGTCTTTCTTCCCAGCAAAATGAATACAGCCTGAATCATCACCTTTAAAACCAAATGGGATACCACTAGTATAACTACAAGCAACTATTTAACAAACATAATGTGTGTATTTGGGAATACCGCGTTGAGCAGTGTATTGCAGACAGGTGTGTCTACAGCATGAATATGGTGAATTGGTGACAGGCAGAATAAGAAAGCATTTACAGCACTTACTCAGACAATTACTATCCGAAGATGTGCCAGTGTTCTATATTTTTGTATGTAAAGTTACTGTGTCGCTTAGGGTTGTAAGAATATTAATTCACTGGTGTAAGTCCCAAGCATATACCACAGGCAAACTTCCAGGGTGAGACAAGAAGGAGCTCTTATCCCTGATCAGGTGCTGCCACAAATACCAAAATAAACTAGTAAAAGGATGTGATTCTACTTGATGGAATACCACTAGAATCGTCCCTGTACTTTAACTGAACAATTAAAAGAGTCTTCATCTATCCCATTTTTCGGCAAAGGATCATGAAAATTCAGAGGTGGCAAAGATACCAGATCAACTTCATAATGACAATTCATGCCACGATATACATCAATACGCTTGTAAACATAATGTTATGGTTAAAAATATATTTATGAATATCGACATGTACTCAAGTTAGTGGCTCGGTGGTGCGGAGGGCTGAGGCGCTGGATGCCACACCTCGTGCCATGCCAGCGACCCGGGTTCGGGAACAAACTTGGGTCACTGGAGGTCTGCAGGGGAGGGAAGGAATTGAGTGCCTGGAGGACTGCTCTCCCTTCCCGGGGAGGGTTCCAGGGTAAGGAACCGCTCCTGAGTGGCCCCTTATGTTGGTCGGGGGATGGCCAGGAATAGGCAGTGCTACAGAAGCGAGCGCGGAGCTGTGCTGGATGTCAGCACATACGTGCCTAAGGTGTCAGTGCACGACTGAGCTCTGAGTGGGAAAAACAAGCACAGAAAAACCCTGCAGCCACAGCAGAGCTGAGGAAGACCCCAGGGACCTGCCCACATTCCGTGAGTCAGATCCATCTGCACCGGTCCTCCCATGCCTGACCCGTCCCCATGGTAAGTCCCTCTAATTTTAGAAAGGCCACCAAGGAGGGTGGAGGGAGGGTGGGTCCCCAGGGTGATCTGGGGAGGCTGAACATGCCATGGGGGTCGAGGGAAGGCTGGAGCAGGGGTTTCAGACAAGGGAGTAAAGGCAGTGTCATGAGGGTACTCTAGAAGGATGCCCTGGGGGCTGCAGAGCAGAAACAGAATAAAAAAAAAAAAAAAGATGTACTCAAGTTTATCAACTCATGGAAACTCTATCACCTTGCTGACAGGACTTCCAAGTTTTCATGTAAAACCAAATGAAGTTCCTAGTCCTAATAGTTCCCAAAGTTAGCTTTTTATGGCTGGTCTGCACAGCAGATCCATTCCTACTGTGATCAAAGTCAGAAAGTTTGTTGCTGTCTCAGTGGAATGCTTTGGGGGCTAGGACATGAGCTGAAAAATGAGTGACTGAACTGGCTTGCCACTGTTTAGTAATGCCATCTTTCACAGAATCTGTCCATTCCATCGGTTTGGTGGGCCAGGTGTGCATCGGGGTCACATGAGCAAGTAGTGAACCACTCCAGAATGTGGCAGTAAAGGTCTCAAGAATGCACAGAATATGATTCTCAGGCTGGCTTGGTGGTGCAGAGGGTTAAGGTGCTGGACGCCACACCACAAACCATGCCGGTGACCCGATGTTGGGAGCGAGCTAGGGTTGCTGGGGGTTGGCCGGGGAGGAAAAGACTGAGTGTCCGAAGGGGAGCGCCTCCCTCCTGGGCAGGGTGGGGGATCAGAGCCACTGCAGCACTGGCTCCTGGTGGCAACTGGGTGGTGGTGCGCAGCAGCTCAGAGAGCATGGGGATGGCGAGGGCAGATGTTGGACATACAGCACTGCGACATCCTACGCCTGTGCCGTAAGGAAAAAGAGAAAAAATGAGGAATCCTCCGGCGCGATGAAGCCTTGGCCGACTGGCGCCACACCGGACGCATCAAGGATTCTCCCTCCAGCCTCGCTCACCAGGAATTCCCCAGTGTGTGGGGTGCGTACCCACTGGGTCGATGCCTGGGTTGTGTACAGCGGGAAGAGGTTGAGAACAGAAGCTGCAGCCAGTGGGGTGCCGGAGGTCGCAGGACTGAAAGGGGCACCATAGATAACACCCCCAGCCGAGGAGGTAGGAGCATAAAGAATAAATGTAAAAAAAAAAAAGAATGTGATGCTCATTTATACTCAGCTCGTACTTTTTTTTTTTTGACATAAAATTGTTTAAATGACAAAAACCCACCCTTGGCCACTTTGGAATATTATCCTACTCCCCTTCCACCACCTACGACCATTTAAACTATAGCCTCCTTGCTCTTGTAACACCCCAGTCTTCCCTTCCCCGCTTGTTCTGGCAAAGTAATATGCGTGTATGTATGTATATATATATATATATCTATCTATCTATATATTCTTTGCAAAAAACTATGTTAATGCAGACATTAGGGTTGTAAAATGCAAACTGCAAAAAGACGGGAAATGAAATTAAAAACATTAGGGATTTGGGTCTACAGAGTATTGGCAAATCAGTGGTGGGGTTTTACTTTGGGTTGCCAAACCTAATGCCCACCCTGTAGCCTGCTGTCTGAAGCACAAGACACCGCTCCAAACTAGTGCCTCATAGTGATAAAGTATCTGTTGGAGCTTTCTTCACGCAGGGCCCGTCTGATCAGGGGAGGGGTGGCTATCAGGGTTAACAACCCCAAGTAAGACCCCACCACTGATTTGCCAATACTCCATAGGCCCAAATCCCTAATGTTTTTCATTTCCTGTCTTTGTACGCTTTGCATTTTACAACCCTAACATCTGCGTTTTCTGCACAGAATTTCCCTTCTTTTTGTGATAGTGGAATTGTATCGTCATTTGTGCAGGTCCCGAAGAAAATTAATACAATATTGGCAGTGCATGGGCCCAGCTGACCCCAGCACACATGTCGATACCTAGTGGGTGAGGTTCCCCGACCCACCACAGGGTGTGGCGTCTGCGCAAATACACTGCCCCATCCCTACGTAGGCCAGGGCTGGTGCTACATGCTGCAGCACCTTCCCCATCAGCCTTGTCCCAGTAAAACTGGCTCACTGAGTTCACACCTGAACTCAGCTCACTGATACGGTAAGGCAGCGTGTTCCCCAGTGGTGCAACGAACATCCCTGCAAACGACGTTACTTAATACATTTTTTATTTTTCAATATTTTGATCCCAAACTTTCAACAGTGTTCTTATGACTCCACCTCATAAACCCCGTAGGTGAAAATGTTCAAATGTGTGCCAAAACGCCATTCCACGCCACAGGTGCGAAAACATGTTTCGGATAGGACCTGAGAAAGGACAACTGTACTATTCATGAGGTGGTGTGAGAAAATGGCTATGTTGAAAATTTGGAGTCAAAATATTGAAATTTACCAAAGTTAAGCACGTACGTAGAAACATTTCAATGAACGCGCATAACTCGCCCATTTATAGGAACTTTTTCACCCAACTTTCAACATGGCTTTTGTGGGAACCCACCTTATAAACACTGGTGGTGAAATTTCGTTTTTCAGTCCCGAAAGGTGATTTTATGCAGTGACTGCAAAATCACCTTCAGGGTCTGATTAACAAAATGACAATGACAGCGTTCATGAGGTGAGGTTCCAAAAAGACCATGTTGAAAATGTGGTGAAAAAATTCCAAAAAATGGCAAAGATATCAACATAAGTTCAAAATGCCACTGAATACATTATACAGCACTTGCCTGTATTCCTCAGTTCGCAGTCTGGCTTTGAAGAGTGCAGACGTGTCCCAGTCCACAAAGATGACAGCCCCGACTTTTGGTGGTAAGTACAGGGTAAAGTGGGTGGGGGTGAGGAGAGGGATGGGGGAGGGGATGGCGGTAATGACGAGGGACCGTTATCTTTTTTTCAGGTAAAATAAATAAATAAATAAATAAAACAAAGACATTGCAGGATGTTTTTTTCTTTTCAGGGAAGGATTAAATACAATCAGGGATGGAATCAGGTTTTTATGGGCCCTGGGCAATGGACCTGTAGTGGGCCCCATTCAGACCCATGTGTCTGTGTAAAAGACAAAAAAAAATAAAACCAGCCAACTTGGCAGAGGGAGATGCTAGTATCACTCCACCCCCGAGAGAGGAATCAGGATTTATGCAATGCAGAATTTGTAGTACCAACTAACTACAAAATGTGACCCCTCAATACAGGACTGAAGACTCACAATGCCAACCGTCCGTCCATCACAATCCTCTTCACTCAGCAGTGACAGCAAGTACTGATGACCCTTTACACACAGCAGCAAGCTACTATCAGTTCAGAATTTCAGACTCAGAATTCCAATCCGACACAAACTTAGCTGGTTGAGCCACTCACGCTCAGATCACGACTGATGCCTAAGTAAGTCCGTCCTCCCACTCCCACACCACCAACAAAAAAGGCAATGGCAACTGCTGAATAGGGCAGATAAAGATTTTTTGGTGCACTGTGCTACATGGGCCGCAGCAGCAGCCTGTGCCTCCCCTTCCCTCTGGTCGCTCTGTTTGTCTGTCCAACCTGGTGTGGCATTGGTGCGGACCACATCTGGCTCTCCTCTCAGCCAGTGAGGGGAACTTCATCCAAGACCTGCCACATCCGTTGCTTGCTTGTTGCTGATGCTGTTGATTCATCGTGGACTGTCTGTCTGGTGCCGTGCCAATTCAGAGCTCCACTGGCCAGAGGTCAACGCACACACAAGGCAACCATTACCGATCTCAACGGTTGCTCTGCTCAGTCAAGTCCTGCCCGCCCGCCTGGGCCAGTCAGTGCTCTGCTACCAATACACCTGGCTGTTGTACACCCTATTTTGAACTTCAACTTCTACCTTGGTGCCTCTTCCCAACACAAATGCACAGCTAAGCTAAAAGTCGGCTGGCCGGTCCACGGCTCTGGCCCACCCCTCCACCATACTCTGCAGGCATTGGCTGTTTGGCCACCTAGTCATCCTACACCACGCCCCACAAAATGTAATGGATCAGGGCCCTGCCAATCATGACTCAACAAGCAGTGAAGTCAGGGCTGAGGGCTCGTACCTTCGCACAGGCAGCCTTAAG
Organism: Neoceratodus forsteri; assembly: GCA_016271365.2. Taxonomy (NCBI): domain Eukaryota; kingdom Metazoa; phylum Chordata; order Ceratodontiformes; family Ceratodontidae; genus Neoceratodus; species Neoceratodus forsteri. The sequence goes on from CM057459.1 coordinate 733,293,554, forward strand.
AGGGGAATCTGTTCTGAGCACAGCACGGATTGCACAAAAAAGTATGAACTGCAACCAGCGCGGTCCATGCAAAGCAATGACAAAGTTTGTTGACACTTTTTGAGCCCCTGGTGGGTTCCCTCTGGTGTCAGGGCCCCGGTCAATTGCACAGGTGCTGACATCGGCCCTGAATACAAAAAACTATTTTGGGGCACTGGGGGTGGGCTCCCCAGTGTCCACACTGCTGGGGGGGTGTACATGCCGACACAGAGATTGGGCACCCGATGTTGGCACTTTTACTAAAACTATGGGCTGGGGGGTGCGGGGGGCATCTGACAGCAAGGGTGGGCATCCCCGTGACGGATCATATAAAAAAGGGAAAGCTAAAAAAATAATAAGAATGAGTAATACATACATACATAAATTAGTGAATACACTGCCACTGGGATTGGGGCCCCCGGTGTGCAGATACAGTTCATAGCAAAGTCAGGATGGTGGGGCTACAATGACAGTAGCCCTGTCCCTGACAAAGAAGTCATGACACAGCAGGGGTTGCACTATATGACACAGCTATTTTTTTGGTTTTTTTGTTATACATTTTCTCCCTGGCCATACCTGATCTGCTCCCATGTCTCTGCATCCTTGTGTGACTCCAGCTGCTGCCCGTATCTGCCGCACTCCCAGAGACCTTGTTCTCTACCTCCTGTGGCTTACCCCCCCCGAGGCAGGGTGGCGGGGAGCCCCCAACTCCCAACCCTGTCCGGATCCAGTTCAAGTGATGTATCGAAGCCAGAGATGGTATGGACTGCCATCAAGCTGCACGGTCAGGTTGCCGTCTTTTTCAGTTTTTCTCCCTCAGGCAGTGGAGCATGCAATGCCGTCAGGGGATGTACTGTGCATGTGTCCACCCGCAGCATGTCCGATGGCAACTCCTCTGCCTCCTCAAGTAGATTCAGCAACAGTGTGCCAGCCACCGCTAGGGGCCAGGCAAACACCGACAACTGGAAGACCCCCCCACCCCAGAGAAGGTGAGCTGTCCGAGGACGCTTCATCCTTCTCCACCCCTCCTGACCCCTGTCAACCTGTGCTCGCTTCCGAACACGGGTCGTCGGCGTGGTGAGAGGTAAGGCGTCCACGCCTCAGCCCTCAGTGCCACTGGGCTGAAAGCTGTTTGTTAAACAACAGCTGTGTTGAATAATGCAACTGGCTGTTAACTGCAAAAAACATTATATGGCATTAAGGGTTGCACTATAAGACACAGCTGTCGTTTAACAAACGACAGCTGCGTCGTATAGTGCAACCAGCTCCTAACTGCCAAATACACTACATGGCAGTAAGCTTTATTTCTCAGCTCGTGGTTCAGCTTTGAAGAGTGCAGACGGTCCCGTCCACAGAAGATGACAGCATACAACCTCCAGAGGAAAGTATAGGTTAAGGGGGTGGGTGGTGGGTGTTCAGGAGGGTTGGAGTGGGGGAGGGAATGGCGGTGATGGTGAGGACCAGTTTCTTTATTTCAGGTTTAAATAAAATTAAAAAAGACGTTGGAGATGCTTTTCTTTTTGCAGGTATACCTATAAAATGTATCTATTTTGGGACAACGGGGTGGCCCCTAGTGTTCTCCACCTGGGGAGGGGTGAATTACATGAAACAAGCTGCAGGAGAGCAGTCAGAAAATTAATAACAATAAATATACTGCCACCGGGATTAGCCCCGTGTGCAGATACAGTTGAAAGTACAGCACAGTCAGCATGGCTGGCCACAATGACAGTAGCCCCATCCTTGATCTATGAGTGCACGACAGCAGCAGAGCCTGCACTATATGACACAGCTGTCATTTATTAAAGACAGCTCTGTCATATAGTGCAAACTGCTGCTTTTGAAAAAATTCAGTCATGAACAGAATGTTTTTTTTTTTTTTTTAAACTGCGCATGCTCAGAAACGGAACATTTGTATCAAATATTTTAACACCTACTTAACAGCTGGACCTAAAAACCACAAATGTACATACCTTGGACCAAGCTTTATCAAATCTGAAAGTTTTAGGTTTCAAAGTCTCCTATTTTTTTTTTTTTAGTTATTGGGTGGCAAAAAAAAGTCTTAAAATGTTCAAAAACTGAGACTTTTGCAGTTTTTTGCACCTCTGTAACGCTGCTTCCCCAGAACGGATCTAGATGAAATTTACAGGATCGAGAGATCCTGGCACAGAGACTGCGCTTTTTCAAATTTCATATAAATCCGTCAAATGGGGGCAAAGTTATTAAGGTGCAAAAATTTGAGTTTAACATAGAAGTGCTTACTCAGCCCTAATATACAGGCATTATTGTGCCTGTATAATATAAATATATTTATACAATAGGTGTGAGCACGTACATGCCGACATAAATCTGTGTATTCTCACACCCGTGAAATAGATGACATATGCACCACGAAAATATCAGACATGTATTCCACGGTCAGCACGTCATCTCCGTTTATACACATAAAGTTTGGAACTGTCTGATTTTGAAAGCAGCACAAGGTAAATCACAGAGTTTGGAACTGTCTGATTTTGAAAGCAGCACAAGGGAAATCACAGAGTTTGGAACTGTTTGATTTTGAAAGCAGCACATGGGAAGTCAAAGAGTTTGGAACTCAGTGCTTTGGCTTCTCAGAAGGAACTAGAAGGGGGACAAGATCAGATCTACAGTACAGTAGCTTCTTGTTGTTTTACATTGTTTCTTGTGGATTCTACTTGGTAGAAGGTTATTTCTTTTCTTTCTTACTACTAAGGGGCTAGCAGGGTATGTTTGGGGCTGTTGGAATTTTGAAACCTGTTTTGGTAGCTATAAGTGGGCTCTTTTGTTTGATTCACTGTGTGGCAGGCTGCATTTGTAGAGACCTATTTCTTCTGTTTTAAAACATAATTGGTGTGATTTAACTGGGTCTGTTTCTTTGAATTGGAGACATATATCTTCTAATTCCAAGCCTATTTTGATGTGTTGTTGGTGAAGCTGTTCGAATTGGAGTCCTGTTTCTTTGGGTAGCAAACTTATTTTGGGGGCTTTGAGTAGAATTGTGATTCATTGTTGCTGGCTTCACTAGCTGCAAAGTTTGAGTGCAGAGTTGGGGAAGGGTGCTAATGGTCTGACCAGAGGCCTCAGCTACCTGATTGTTTCTGGAAGACTTGGGCTGGTCCCACCCTTGGTCCATTATTTTATACCAGGGGTTCTGACATCACTTCTCAAACAGGCAAAGGATATGCACCTGTCATAGCAAAAGCAGACATCCAGGAAAGGAACAGCAGCAAGTGAAGAGGTGACTGCCTCTCAGTGGAAGGGAAGCAATGCAAATCTAGGAGCTCTATTATTACTTCTTCGCATTGATATTGCATTGGGGAAAGGAGGAGTAGGAGTTTGAAGAAGGTTGTGCAATGGCTACTTAGAGTCTGTTTTTGAGTGTGGATAGGAAGGATAGAATATAAAAGCAGTTGCTCAATATATCTAAACGTACAACAAAGGAGGTAAGGGAAATAAAGAAAATATTTTGCACTGATAGAGGAGGGAGAGGGAGACTTGGGGAGTGTTTGGTATCCTGCATCTGAAGGGTGGGGTCGCTGGTAAGCAACGCAGCAATGGTAGGGTGGTAGGCTGCACAATCAAGTGCACCAATCTTTCTAAATATTGCCTGGAGTGTGGAGGATGTTTAGTGTGCAACCACATAGAAAACTTAGAAAGGAGATTGAGGGTCTGCAGAAGGAACTAAGACAGGCAAGGCAGATTGGGGTGGGTTTAGCCCAATACTGGAGGGAGGAAGAAGGGAGATGAGGGAGGCGATTTAAGCCAACAGTGGTGAGCGAGGGTCAAAAGAAGGAAGCAGAGACAAAGGGCCCAGGCCAGGAAGAACAATTGCTGGGGAAACCAGGTCAGGAGACAAAAGACAAATGGAAGGAGGAGATAGGGACTTGTGAGGGGAGGCGAAGAAGTGGCAAAAGTCATGGAGTGGAAAGGAGAGAACAGGTTACTATGAAGAGAGAGGGAGCGGGCATTTGTGAAGGGCCTTCAGAAAATAGTTTTGCACTGCTAGAGAGGAAGAAGGTGGAGGAGGGAAATTATGAAATTAGAGGAGTAATTGATAAATGCCTGGACCAAACTGGAGCGGGGGAAAGTTCTGCTGGGAGAATTGCAACAGGGGTAAAAGGGGGAAATAATGTGCAGGAGGAAGAAGAGGAGCTGGAAATGAGAGAGGGAGATGAATGGAAGCAAGCAGGGAGTAAGAGGGGTGGAATCTTAGTACTGGGGGACTCAATACTAAGAGGAGTTAGGTGGGGTAGCAAGGGGGAGAGGCATAGTCGCATTTGGGTGGAGGCCATGCCAGGAATGACAGTGGAAAGGGTGGGACAGTCTGTTCTGAAATATGCTAGAAGGGGTAGGGACAAGCCTCATTTAATTATACATCTTGGGACAAACGACCTGGATGACAAGACAGTAGATACAGTCCAGAGGAGGTTTGAGGAACTAGCACAATTCTGTGAGGGGGCAGGAAGATCAGTAACTTTTTCAGAGATACTTCCTGGGCCAAAGGCAAGCACAACAAGAAAGCTGAGAATAGAGGAATTTAACGGATGGCTAAGAACCTGGTGTTGTGCTAAAGGGTATGGGCTGTTGGGGGTGGGAGGGACCTGGGAGGACAGTAGTCTCTATGCCAAGGACAGACTACACTTGAGTGAGGAGGGAAAGAAAGTGTTGAAACAGAGGATGGAGGAGTACATAGAGGAAGTTGGGAATTTAAACTAGGAGTGGGGGGGGTGGCAGTTGGGGAAGAAATATGAAGAGACCACAGGTTGGGAAACCATATGAGTTTACCCCATAACAGTGACAAAGGACAAATGGCAAGTACTGTTGGTGATGCTAGGAAAGGAGGGCAGGATGGGGGGAGAAGGGGAAGGTGGTTACCCTTAATGCTAGGAGCCTTGGGAGGAAAACTGCAGAGTTACAGGTTCTCATGGCAGAGGGAGAGGTGGACATTGCAGTCATTATGGAAACATGGGCCACCCAATAAAATGACTGGGACCTGTCTGTACCAGGGTACAGATTATTTCGTAGAGACAAAGTGATTGGGAAAGGAGGGGGGGTGGCACTATATGTGAAGGAAGGACTGAAGTGTGTAAGGGAGGAAGGGGAGGAGGGTAGACTTGAGTCACTTTGGATGCAATCCAGGATTCCAAGAATAGGATTCTAGAATGGGAGTGGTGTACAGGCCACCATCAGAGACGGAGGACTTAGACAGGAACTAGCGGGACAGATCAGGAGGACCTGCAGAAGGGTAGTGTGGTGATTATGGGGACTTCAACATGCCAGGAGTGGACTGGAGCACCCCAACAACCAGGAACAGAAGGAGCAGGTACTGCTGGATGCTCTCCCAGGACAGCATCCTGCTGCAAATGGTCAGTGAACCAACCAGGTTAGGAAATACCTTGAGCTTGTGCTGGCAAATGGGACTTGTGAGAGAACTTAAAGTGGAGGAACCGCTGTCAGGAGTGACCACTGCTCAGTATGGCTCACATTGGATGTGGGCAAGGAAGGAGGGAATCTGGCACAATAGTGCTGGACTTCAGGAGGCCAACTTTGGGAGGATGGGGAAATGGTAAAAGGGTACCTGGCCAGAATTCAATCTAGTATGGACACTAACCAGAGGTGGGAGCTCATAGCTGGGGATAGTGGAGGCAACCAAACTCTGCTGCAAAGCCCAGAGCAAGAAGGCTGGAGCAGAAATCAATCTGGTTGAGCAAGGAGGTCATGGAAAAGGTAAGGAGGAAAAGAGCTACCTTTAGGAAATACAAGAAAACAGGGAGGGGAGGACAGGGAGGAGTACTTGACAGAATCAAGGAGGTGACAAGGGCAGTAAGGGGAGCCAAAGCATCTACGGAACTCAGGCTGGCACAAGGCATTAAGAAGGGGGAGAAGGACTTCTTTAAGTACAGCAGGGAGAAAAGGAGCTGTAAGGACCACATAGTAAGGATTAGGAAGGAGGGGGGTTGGGTGGAAGCAGGGTGCGATAAGGCGGAAGCACTAAATGAGTACTTCTGCTCAGTATTTACTAAAGAGAAGAGGGGGGTGACACCCAAGGTGGGAGAAATGGCAGAAGCAGGGGGGGAGTGGTGACAGATGGGGAAATCATGGAGAGCAGAGTTTGAGAGGGTTTGAATGCACGGAGGGTGGACAAGGCGCCAGGCCCAGATGGCATCCACCCCAGGGTATTGAAGGAGCTGGCAGAGGTCCTTGCAGGACCTTTGGCAGACCTATTTAATGCCTCACTACATTCGGGGTGTACCTCAGGACTGGAGGGTGGCTCATGGTGCCTCTCCACAAGAGTGGCCCCAAGGATGAACCAGGAAACTACAGACCAGTGAGCCTCACATCCATCGTGGGTAAGCTAATGGAGACTATCCTGAAGGAGAGGCTGGTGGCCCTCCTAGAGGCCAAAGGACTACAGAACAGCAGACAGCATGGCTTCATACGTGGCAGATCCTGCCAAACCAACCTGGTCGAGTTCTATGACTGGGTAACTAGGCAACTGGACAGGGGCCATGCAGTGGATGTCCTGTATCTGGACTTCAGTAAGGCATTCAACCTCAGTGCCAATGGAAGGCTGGAAGGAAGTTAGTAGGCACAGGGTGGGTGCAAGCTGGTGAGATGGGTAGGAAACTGGCTGCAGGGAAGGCAACAGAGGGTGGTGGTGGGTGGGGAGCTCTCACACCCAAGGGCAGTGACGAGCGGTGTTCCACAGGGCTCAGTGTTGGGACCAGTGTTGTTTGGGATATTCATTGCAGACATATCATGGGACATCAAGAGCAAGATCAGTCTGTTTGCTGATGATACCAAGGTAGGCGGTGGTGGATGACCTAGGGGGATGGCAGGGGTTGCAGGATGATCTGGCAAAGCTTGAAACCTGGTCAGACATCTGGCAACTGGGTTTTAATGCCACAAAGTGCAAAGTGCTGCATTTTGGGATGAAGAACCCAAGGAGGAGTTACCAGCTAGGGGGAGTGCAGCTAGCCTAGACAGAGGAGGAGAAGGATCTGGGTGTCCTCATTACAGGGTCAATGAATAACTCGGCACAATGTAGGAAGGCAGCAGCAAAGGCCAACAAAATGCTGGGTTGTATTGCAAAGGGTATATCCTCGAGGAGGGAGCAGGTGATTCTGCCACTGTATAGGTCATTAATTAGACCACACCTGGAGTACTGCATGCAGTACTGGCGTCTGTATCTGAAGAGGGACATTAAGTTACTGGAGGGTGCAGCGAGAGTGACAAAGATGATCAAGGGGCTGGGGACTTATCACATACGAAGGAGGTTGAAGGAGTTGAACATGTACTCACTGGAGGAGAGGAGAGACAGGGTGACATGATTGAAACCTTTAAATACATGAAAGGAATAAACAAGGCGGTACAGAGGGCTGTTCAAAGTAAGGAGAGGAGGGCCACCAGGGCCATAATATGAGACTGGAGCGAGGAAGGTTCAGGAGGGAGATGAGGAGACACTTTTTACAGAGAGGGTAGTGGCTGGGTGGAATGCATTACCTGCTGAAGTGGTATCCAGTAGAACAGTGGACTGCTTCAAACGAGGATGGGACAGGACAAGGGGGAGGGTTAATGAAGGGGAAGGGTGGAAGGGAGGGGCAGCTGCAGAATAAGGGGTGCTAGCTGCACATTCGAGCAGACTTGATAGACCGCTAGGCCTTTATCTGCTGGCAAATTTTGTATGTTCGTATGTTCGTGCATAGTGTACACGTCATATCCCCCTCCCCCACCAGCCGGCACTTCATTTACACTTCCTCTTTTTTTTAAGAAAAATACACATGCTGCTTCCAAAGTAAAACACCACAACAGGCAGCCCTATTGTAATCGATACCGATGATCGCTCGTTGAATACACACTTATGTGAACTCGCCGAGAGTGACCTCGGACTGTCACGCTCAGCTCGTTTACATAAATCATGTATTCAATGGGCAGCCATCAGGTATCCCCACACACACACACACACACACACACACACACACACACACACACACACACACACACACACACACAGACATATACATAGATATACAAAGATACACACGGACTGGCCACCATACCATATTCCTACTGTTTATATGCCGTACAAATGTGTAAGAGGGACTGAGTTCCTGCCAGTTCTTGTCCAATTTAACCACTGCTTGTTACCCTCCTCTGTACTGCCTCCAGCTTGTCCCTGTCCTTCTGTAAACGTGGTCTCCAGAATTGCACACAGTATTTCAATGAGGAAGAACCAGTAACTAATAAAGTTACCTCCTGCCGTGGATCCCCCATCTTATGCCCCCTAAAATCCTATTTGCCCTTCCTACTGCATTGTTCTGCTTTCTTCTAACTATATGAAATTATTACCCCAAGTCCTTTTCCTTAGTAGTACTTTCCACTACTATCTCACAATTCTATATTTAGTTGTCAAAGATTTTTTTACCCCAATGTGCATCATCTTGCACTTTTTGGTGTTAAATTTTAACTACCATGTTTTGACCACTTCTTTTATTCCTCCATGTCCTCTTTCAGAATTAAGACATCCTCATTACAATCCACCTGGCTATAGATCTTAGTATCATCTGTGAAGAGACATACCTTGCTCTTTATCCTTACCCCTATGTCACAGATGTGGACAGTCCCAAGACTGATCACGGTGGCATACCACTACTGACCCTCAAAAAACTCCCCATTTATTACCACACTCTGGGTACTGCTACTTAGTCAATTTCCCACCCATATAGTGATGTCGTCCCATATCCCCAGGTCACGGATCTTTTCTACCAACTGTCCATGTGGGACTAAGTCGAAGGCTTTACTGAAGACAAGGTACATTATGTCCACCGCCTGTCCCTTTGTCCACCACCTTTGTAACTCATCTAATCCTGGGCCAATCACTACCTCACTTTCACCCTCTGTGTCTTCCGGTCTACCGAAAGGGCTTGCTATCTTTCACTTTTGGAAACTACCAAGTATGAGCATATTCTACTTGGTGACTATCTTATTAATTGGCTTCCCCTACTTCTGAAACACTACAAGCTAATATTAAGTCCTTGAACCTCGCACAATTCATTGTTTCTCCCACAAGGTATAACCCTCATTCTAATTACTACTCCTTACTGGATTGAGTGCTTATCTCCCACAGAACTGTAGCCACTGATACCCTTCCTGACATCGTCAGCGACCACTGCGTAACTGTGCTTGCAAAAATAAGGCCCCTAAGTCTTTACCCAGAATTATCCACATTAGACCCAGTAGAACCTTTCACCTTGCCAATTTCCTGTGTGGCCTGGAATCTGCAAACTGGAGCACTTTATATGACTGCATGGACCCTGAACAAGCATTACAATACTTTCAAATTATTTTTAACTCGCTCATTAATTCCCATGCCCTTCTAAGAGAAACCATTTGTGATGTGCTCCATTTATTTTTGCACCCCTGCCCTGTTTCAAAGTATGCCTCATTGCTGTCTGTTTTTTTGACCTCTAAAAACTTGAATAAAGTTCACCATATGCCACTCCTAGAACTACGGTTACAGGTGAGTAGCCCTCATTTCTAGGGACATGGATATGGTGTACTATCCACACTTTTGGCAGCCTCCTAGCAGCTCTCCGGGAGGAGGGGGCAAGGTGCACATCCCCTATTTAAGGAAAACAGACTGGCGAACCAAGGCCCCCAAACCAGCATTCCGGCTACACTCCAAGGTCGATGCGTTAATTGGAGATGAAGGTGTGGGCTGACTTACAGGTAGCAGTCCTGCAGATCTTCTGGACAGAGATATCCCTGGAGGCAGCCACCGAGGCAGCGGTATGTCTGATGGAATAAGCCCTAAGCCCAACGGGAGACTCCCTACCTCTACCAGGCAACCTATAGCAGAGGTCGATGCAGGAGACTAGCCACCTGCCAATTGTCCGCTTAGCTACCAGTCTGCCAGGTGCTGCTTCAGCATAGGTGACAAACAACTGGTGAACCTTTCCCCAAACTCCAGCCGTGCGCTCCTTTTAGTATGTTTAGTATGTGAGCGCTAACCATAGGTCTAACAAATGGAGCCTGTGCTCAGCCTTGAGGTTGGGTTGATAAAGTGTGCCGGGAAATTCATCACCTGGTTAAGGTGAAACTCTGAAACAACCTTTGGAAGAAACTTTGGGTTGGATCAGAGGACAACCATGTCCTTGTGGGAGCCCAGGTAATGAGACTCCACTGAAAGCACCTGGAGCTCACTGATTTTGCTTTCAGAGCAAGTAACAGCAGTCTAGAATGACAGCTTTTTTACTAATTGCCCTCATTCCCACCCTTCCACCCTCCCACTGTAAGCCAGTTCTACTTTTATAGCCACTGGATTTGACTGACAACCGGAACTACCTATTTGGCAGTAGGAATGGAAGGATCACTGAGACACATTAGTTTCATCAACCTTGAAGGAACCTAAAAAATAGCTCTTTCTCCCCCCGGCTGCTGGAGGTCTGAATCCAAGCACGGAAGAAGGAGACTACTGAAGACTACAGGAACCTCCAGTCCCAGAACAGGAAGGGCAAGAGTTGTAAGAGCACATAGGCAGTAGGAAAGTAAGTGTAAAATACATAGAGGGAGGAGACAGTAAACATACAAAGCAACAGGAGAGGGGACACAAAATAAGTCAAGATGGGAGTGGTACAGTGCAATGGCTGTGGGCCAGCAGTGTTCCGGGAGACATACTGGAGGCTGCGATGCTGCCCTGTTTGCAGGCACGTCTCTGGTCTGAGGGAGGAGGTTGCCAGTCTCCAGGCTGACCTGGCTAGGATTCGTGAAACCTCTTCCCCCACCCAGGGACAGCCAGGGCCACCAACGCTACCTCAGAGGTTGCCAAGAAAGAGGAATGGTTGGACCAAGGTGGGCTCAGAGAGGGAGAGGGTGGTGGAACAGAGGTGCATCCCTCCAGTTGTACCTCTCCACAATTCATATGCTGTTCTGGCAAAGAGGGGTTCCTCTATGGGGGCACCTGCAGTGGAGACCAAGGAGGATGCTGGGAACCTCCAAAAAGGAGACCCACAGGAGGGTGGCACAAGACCCCACAGGGGAAGGAAACAACTCCTGGTGGGGGACTCGACCATTAGGGAGGTAGAAATGGGGGAGGAAGGGGATAGGGAGGTAAGGTGCCTGCCTGGTGCCATGGCTCAGAGGGACAGGAAGCGAATCCTCAGGATCGCAGGAGCAGCTGCACGAGGGTGGGAGCTGGATGTCATTGTCCACCTAGGGACAAATAACCTAGCTGTGAATAGGATCAGAGTAGTGCAAGAGGAGTTTGTAGAGTTGGGGTAAATGCAGAAAAAGGCAGTAAGGACAGGGATGGGGCTAAAAGGGGTAAGGCCATAAAAGAAAGAAAAAAAAAGGAAGGTGATGAGTACCAATACCCACAGTCTGTGTAACAAGCTCCCTGAACTAGTGGCCTTGATGGAAGAGGGATGCCTGGATATTGTGGCAGTCACTGAAAAATGGTACACAGAGAACTATGACTGGGATGTCAACATACTAGGATACACAATCTACAGGAGGGGGAGGGTTGGTAAAAGAGAAGAAGGAGGAGGAGTAGCTCTCTATATAAGTGAAGGGATTAAAGCAACAGAACTAAAGAGTAAACAGGAAGTTGATGAGTCACTATGGGTCACCTTTGGAGACAAGAAATAGCACCACAATCAGCATGGGGGTTGTGTACAGACCCCCATCTCAGGGGGAGGAAATGGACAAGGAAATGATAAGACGGCATCCTTAAAATGGCAGAAAAAGGGGAGATATTGTTGATGGGGGACCTGAATATGCCAGATGTTAACTGGAGTACCTCTGCTGCAGGCACATCCAAGAGCAGGGTCATTCTTGATGCCCTACAAGGGGCATGCCTCAGACAGGTAGTGTTGGAACCCACTCAGGAGAGAGCAATCTTAGACCTGGTACTCTCAAATGGGGAAGGAGAAAGGATTTCAGATTTAGAAGTGGGCAGCCATCTGGGAACAAGTGACCACCAAACAGTGTGGTTCACAATAAACACAGCCATAGAGTCAAGCCATACAAAAACAAGAGTATTGGACTTTAGGAGGGCTGACTTTGGGAAAATGAGAGAGTGCCTCAGAAAAGCACTAGCAAACGGGCAAGAAGGAGGGGTGGAGGAACAATGGGGAATAATCAAAACAGCCATCGCAGAGGCAACAAGCCTTTGTGTGAAGCAAATCAACAAAACAAAACGAAGGAAAAAAACACTATGGTTCTCAAAAGAGGTGGAAGGTCAGGTTAAGGAAAAAAAGATAGTATTCAGGAAATATAAGGAAACACAGAAGGAGCAGGACAGATAACTTTATCAATTAAAGCAGGAGGAGGCAGGGAAGGCAGTGAGTATAGCAAGGGCACAAACTGAGGAAAAGATAGCCAACTCTGTTAAGAAGAGGGATAAAACCTTTTATAGGTACATTAGGTAGCGAAAAGAGACCAAGGGAGGGATACAAAGACTTAATAAAGGGGAAGGAATGTGGGCAGAGGGTGACAGCGAAAAAGCAGGGATCATACCTCTCAACCTCTCAGCATTAAAAATCATAGCACTGGCCTACAAAAATCATAGCAATTGGCCAGCATGTGGCGCACTTTCTTACTTTAAGGAATACAATGTCTACAAATAGGTTAAGGAATGTTTTTATCTACTTAGTTAAATTATTTAATAGTTTATGAGTCCAGATATAGCTCTAGCATTATTAAGAACATAAGAAAAACTATCTGACTATGAAAATCATAGTGCTATGCGAAATTCATAGCAGTTGAGAGGTATGGCAGGGAAACTGAAAGAATATTTCTGCTCAGTATTCACAACAGAAGAGGAGGGGAGGTACCCAAACCGAACACGAGAAACACTCTGAATAGGGGGGTTGATACCAGTCCATTCACAGTAGAAAGGGTTTTTAAAAAATAACTCTTGAAACTGAAGGTAGACGAAGCAATGGGGCCTGATGGGATTCACCCCAGAATTCTAAAAGAACCAAGGGTAGAACTAGTAATGCCACTGACTACTCTCTTTAACAAATCATGGGAGGATGGGGCGGTACCTGAGGACTGGAGGAGGGCAAATATAATTCCACTTCACAAAAGTGGGAGCAGGGCAGAGGCAGGAAACTACAGACTAGTTAGTTTGACCTCAGTGGTAGGGAAAATGGTGGAATCACTTCTGAAGGAAAGAATTGTTGAGTACTTAGAGGCCAGTGGGGCACATGACCCACGGCAGCACGGTTTCACAGCAGGAAGGTCATGCCAGATGAACCTAATAGATTTCTTTGACTGGGTGACCAAAGTAGTAGACCAGGGAGGGGCTGTGGATATGGCCTACCTAGATTTTAGCAAGGCATTTGACACAGTCTCACACAAAATATTAATATACAAGTTAGCCAGTCTTGGAGTGGGTCCCAAGGTGGTAGCCTGGATAAAAAACTGGCTGGACAACAGGACGCAAAGGGTAATGGCAGGGTTCGGTACTGGGACCAGTCCTCTTTAATGTCTTTGTAAGTGACATTGGAGAGCACCTGGAAAGAAAAGTATGTCTCTTTACAGATGACACATATATCTGCAACAGGGTTGATACACAAGGTGGGGTGAAAAGTATGAAAAGGGACTTGGCAAGGTTGGAGGAAAGGTCAAATATAAAACAGTTCAGAATTAATGCAAAAAAGTGCAAGGTAATGCATCTGGGAAACAAAAATCCAGGGAAGAGTACACAATGGGGAGTTAATAACAACAACAAAATTGAAAGAGACCTAGGAGTAATTATATCAGATGACCTAAAGGCGGCAAGCAATGTGGAGAAGGCAGTAAGGAGGGCTGGGGGATACTGGGATGCATAGGAGAGGCATCAACAGTAGAAACAGGAAGTTGTTATCCTCTGTACAGACAGTTGGCAGACCACATCTGAGTATCATGGCAATTCTGAAGACCCCATCTCCCAAAGATATAGACAGAGTGGAGGTTGTTCAGAGGAGGGCATTCAAATGGTGCAGGGTCTGCACCAGAAGACATACGAGGAGAGACTAAAGCAGCTTAATATGTATACCCTTGAGGAAAGGAGGGAGAGGGGGGACATAATAGAAACTTTCAAGTATCTCAAGGGAATTAAAGTACAAGAGGGTAGCATCTTTCAGAAGAAGAGATGTGCAAGAACAAGGGGCACAATTTGAAGAAGGGGGGCGGCTCAGAGGTAATGTTAGAAAGTATTTTTTCACAGAGAGGGTTGTGGATGCATGGAACAGTCTTCCTGAGGTGGTTGTGGAGTCAGGAACAGTGGGAGAATTCAAGAATGCATGGGACAGACATAAGGCAATTCTAGTGGGGGGTAGGAGGAAGTAAGCTGTTGATTAACTAGAATCTGCAGCTTATCCATCAGGTAGGGAAATGAGCAGACTAGGTGGGCCAAGTGGTCCTTATCTGCCGTCAAATTCTATGTTTCTATGATCCTTCTGGCAGAGGTGATAGCCAACAAGAAGGTGGTCTTTCATGACAGGTATGGCATATCACACCTGTGCATGGGTTTGAATGGCTTGCCCATAAGCATTGCCAAAACCAGCATCAAGTCCCAAGGTGGTGGTTGATCACACACCGGCAGGAACATGTGGTCAAGGCCTTTGAAAAAGCACCCAACCACCTTCTCCTGTGCCACTGTCGGCATACCAGCCCACACCCACTGTGCAGAGATAGCTGCCAGATGCACCTTAAGGTTCATTGACTAAAGGCCCGACAGAGAGAAGGACCATAGGTAGACTAGGATGCTAACCACCAGGCAGGACAAGGGGTCCAGCACCTTGCCCTGGCACCAAACAGAAAATCTCTTCCATTTGAAAGCATAGCACTGGTGAGTCAACTCCTTCCAAGAGGCCTCAAAGACATGGAGGACTTCGTCAGAGAGACCCAAAGCCTGGAACTCTAGCCGCTCAGGAACCAGGCTGTTAGGTGCAGGAACTGAAGGTCTGGGTGCAGGATCTTTCCCTGCTGGCATGACAGCAGGTCCGGGCAGAGAAGCAGTCGCCATAGGAGTATGCTGCTGAGGCTGAAGAAATCGGGGTACCAGAACTGGCATGGCCAGTCCAGAGCCACCAGGATTCATTTATGCTTTGTCCCTTCAAACCTTAAGCAGCACCCTGTAGATCAGAGGAAAGGGAGGGAAGGCGCACATGAGGCCCAGAGTCTAGGGCCTCATGAAGGCATCCCCCAGCAGTGTTATGCACTGAGGGGGGCGGGCACAAAACAGCCTCAGC
This sequence comes from Neoceratodus forsteri, assembly GCA_016271365.2. Lineage (NCBI taxonomy): Eukaryota > Metazoa > Chordata > Ceratodontiformes > Ceratodontidae > Neoceratodus > Neoceratodus forsteri. The sequence goes on from CM057459.1 coordinate 733,308,829, forward strand.
ATCGTGTTCTCCTGGGAGGCAAACAGGATGACCTAGGGAGTGCCCGAAAGGGAGAACAGGCAATCAACTACTTCCTGCTGAAGGGACCACTCATGAGATGCCTCGCCCACTTGGCTGAGGGCATCCGCAAGCAGGCTGGACATGCTGGCTGCATGAATCGCCACAAGGTCGGTGCCCAGACTGTGCATGAAGGTCCAGATGCAAGGAGCTTCCTAGCACAATGGGAGGGAATGCATCCCACCCGGCTTGTTGAGGAAGTACAAGATCATCGTGCTGCCCATCTGGACTTGGATGACCTGACCCCGAACATGTGGAGCGAAGGTCATCAGCACTAGACACACAGCCCAGAGCTCCAACAGGTTGATATGACATTGAGACTTTCTGGGGGTCCAGAGACCGTGGACTCTGTGGCCCCCAGGAGAGCTACCCACCCCATCGGAGAGGCATCAGTCATGAGAGTGACCATCAGCTCTGGGCAGACAAAAACCGTACTCCTTCCTAGAGATGTTCAAGGATCAGCCACCACTGGATGGCATCCCACAACAGCTGCGTCATTGTGACCAGCTGGTCGAGGTGACTGAGACCACTGCCAGACCACCTCCAACTGCAGGGGGTGCATCCTCCAGTGGGCCCACCGGACCATGCTTGTGCATGCCATCATGGTCCCCAACAGATGCAGGAAGTCCTTGGCAGGGTGCAATTACCCAGCCCGAAATGACTGGGCAAAAGTGGTGAGATCCTCCACTCTGTCCGCTGGAAGTTGGGCCTTGGCCAGAAACATCGGGCTCTGTCCCAGTGAACTGGATTACCTGTCATGGACTGAGTTCCAACTTGGTCTTGTTGACCAGAAGGTCTAGGGCTGAGCAGGTCTGTAGGGTCAGATTCCGGGACCTCTCCATCTCTGCCATGGAGGAACCTGGGATCAGCCAGTTGTCAAGGTAAGGATACACCCGGACGCCTTGGCACGTCAAGAGGGCTGTAGGGTTGTCATGGTATGCCGGTTTCACGGTATACCACGGTATTGGGACCGTTCAACTACTTTTTTTTGCATTTTCAGGGATAACTCAATTCGAGGAGGCTTCTTTTTTATGCAAAAAGTACTTGTACTGCAATACCGCAGTATGATGATAACCGCGGTATTACATGTGACGGTTATCATACCGTCAGAATTCCATATCGTAACAACCCTAGAGGGCTGCCACGACTGCAATGCACCTGGTGAATACCCTGGGGCTGAAGAGAGGCCGAATGGCATGGCTCAGAACTCGGACAGGATCCCTTCTGAGTAGAACTGCAGGAACCGCTGGTGGAATGGACGTATGGGGATGTGGAAGAAGGTGTCCTGGAGGTCCAGAGAGCAGAACCACATGTCTGCTCGAGGAATGGAAAGATCTGATTCAGATGGACCATCCAGAATTTGCGTAGCTGTACATACTTGTTGAGGTCATGCAGACCAATATGAGGTGCCAGCCCCCTATCCGTGAAAGGAACTGAAGACAATCCCTGGACCGGCCGTGGTGTTCTGGACATGAACCATTGTTTCCTTCTGGAGGAGCTGAGCGATGTGCTCCCGAAGGACGGACAACATGTCTACTGACACTACGTCCTCCTGTGGGGAACGGGCTCAGCTGGGCAGGAGAGCCTCGAACGCCAGAGGCAGAGCCTGGCTGACCACCTCAAGCACCCTCTTGTCCAAGGTGATAATACAGACCAGGCGGGAGTGAAGTGGTGGAGCCAGCCCCCCACAGGAGGTCTCGGTGGGGACAGAATGAGTGGGAGGGAGACACCCCCCCAACCCATCACTGTGCACGCTTGGAAGCAGTGGTGGGGCTAGCTGAAAAAGAAGCTGACCCTCGCCGTCCAGACTTCTTGACGGCAGAGGAGGTTTGCTTCGGCCTGCTGTTGCCCCACTGGGGGCTGAGGTGGTCTGGCCATGGAAGCAGAGTAGGGCCAAAACTGAAAGGACTTTTTCCTTTGTTTGTGGCCCTTAGCATCTGTCTGGCAGATGTGACAGAGTCCAGGGTGGCACTGGACTTCTCAATATAAGTGAGATGGCCATACACACCGGGCCTGAATAATTTGGTGCCCAGAAAAGGAACATCTGCCAGTCTGTGCTGCGTGTCAGCTGTAAAAGCCAAATCCCCAACCATGTCTTGCAGCGCATAGCCACCGCCGAGGCCACTGATCTGGCACATGATTCGCCAATGTTCAGAGCTGTCTGGAGCTGTTGTTCAGAAATGGCATGAACTTGGTCGCAGACCAGGAACGTAAAGTACGAGACTGCTCCCAGCCCCATGACCTGCGACTGGAATTCTTGCTTTTGGAGTCCTGTTTCGAAGGCTTAGACCCCTGAGAAGGGCTCTCCCCTAGAGTTGGAAGGGACTGGCACAAGTCCCGAAAGGTGCCCATGCCCACTGGAACCAGGGCAGACATGGATGAAGCACCCGCTGCAGCCTGGGCCACGGCCTCCTCAAATGCAGCAAGTTGCTCAGCCAAACCCACTGCCACAGAAACTGTCTTGTGGCCTCTTTAGATTTAATGGGGGGCGGTCCCATTGATCCAGATGGCCCAGGAGGAGGGCGTAGCAGTCCTCCAAGGTGGAGGGCTGAAGAATACAGCACAGGCTTCAAGACGGCGGGTTGTGCTGCATACCCAGGCAGTAGATGCACGCAGAGTGCAAGTCGATGCACGACATCCTCTGGTCACAAGTTGCGCACTGTTTGAAGCTGGGACCAGTTTTCTGGTCACCAGAGTCAATACTGCAACACTACGCAGATGAACAAGTCGAAAAACGAGAGTTTGAAGACCAAATTTTGAGTCTGAAAAGTTAGGGCCTACAGCTAGTGCGGAGCTGCGATGGAGGGAACCTGCTGTTTCAAGTGGAAAGGAAGATCTGACGTCATGGGGCGGTGCTGAGGAGGATACCACCCGGATGCGTGGGAGAAGCCAGCTTGAAGACCTTCCAGCCATTATTAAAGTCAAAAGGATTCTGTCAGAAGTGTGGCTAGCACATCATATCCATGTCCCTAGAAATTTTTATTTCTAGGTCTATAGCTATTGCAGAGCAGATGCCCCATGTCTTCAACTGCTAAAGTTCCCTCTGTGAGGAAGAGTGCACCAATAATCCCTCTTCATAAGGGTGGTGCACTAGGTAATTTAAACATTAACCTCCCAATATCCTTGCTCCCAGTATGCTCTAAAACCCTAGAGAGCACCAGTACAGTGGCATGGAGGGTTGAGGTGGTGCATGCCACTCCAGCCACCACACTAGTGATCCTGGTTTGGGAGTGGACTTGGGTCGCTGGGGGTTGTCGAGGGAGAGAACAGAGCAACGGCACTAGGGGTTTTAAAACATGGGTGAAATCAGACTTACTGGTGTAAAAAATGTGAGTCAGAATGAGAAACAACTGGCTCAAAACCTAATCACAAGTACAAATGTCACCAGTAGAGAAGCTTAAATTTGTCAAGTGAAAATACTTTTCTATTGTTTACTTTTCCATCTTTCGGCTATTGTTACAAACAGGTGCACCACTTTGGACCCACTGTCATGTGAAAAGTGGGTCATTTCGGGGCAAGTTGCAACTTTTTCCCTTTTTGCCCCATCTACCACTGTCCCTGGAACAACCAGAGGACTGCTCTCCTCTCCCAAAGAGGAAGGATTACAGCCCCCGGTGCTAGCCTGGACCCTAGCGTTGGCTGGAGGCACAGCAACCAGGGACTGTCACGTAAGGGATGGGGAAGAGTGGTGGCCGTTGATGTCCTACACATGGAAATAGCATAGCATGCCCACTCCTCAAAACAGGAAGAAGAGCTTCGGGTGGCTAGATGACCTCCAGCCCGCTGCAGGCCATGCACCCGATGCATCCAGGCCACGCTGCCTTTGCGAGACCATATGTCCTGGTGGAAAGTCAAGGTGATGGAGCTGGGGTGGCTGGCATGACAGGATGGCCGCCCACACTAGGTGAGAAAAAACACTAACTGCAAAAAATACAATGCCAAAGAGATTAAATAGTGCATAACTCACAGAGTTCCAAAACACCTCTGACTTTTTCACACCAGTCCAATTAGGGTTCGGCACTAACCACTCCACCACTACCTCACTACTTAGAATCACAGACTATTTTATTAGGATTTTGTACTCCAGTAAGAGCTCTGCGGACATCTTTACAGACCTGGCCAAAGCCTCTGACACTGTAAACCATTCCCTTCTAAAAAAGTTAGAAGTCTCTGGTATTAATGCTACTACTCTGGTTTAGGTCCCACCACACGGACAAACAACAGACTGTGAAAGTGGATCAAAGCATTATCTCCCCCTATCCCCATTAGCCTGGGTATCTCACAATTTTCAGTACTGGAGGCCATTTTTTATTTCAGTTTTTGTCAATTATCTCCTTAGTTATATCTCTGCATGCAACCTTCACTTGCTTGCAGATGACACAGTCTTGATCGACTTAACATCTATCATTAACCAAGTTCTCCCAACTAGGTTTCCCTTATCTATAGAACTGTTTTGGCTAATCAACTTATTCTGAACCAGAAGACTGTTTACATGTCCTTTAGTACCAAACACTGGTTGAACAATTCTGATCCCATGTGTATCTATGCCCTGGATAAGGCTTTATTGGATGTCACTTAGTTCAGATATCTTAGCATGATACTAGGTTATCCAAGCAAGAAAAACAGCTCCGTGTCCAACTGTGCCAGTGCTACAACCATAACCAAAAAACAAAGAAAGCACTGCAGCAGCCACCAGATCCAATGCTGATTAAAGTGTGTTACTCACAGTTTGCAGAGTAGATAAAATCTTTATGAGCAATGCCACGCAGGACTGCAGAGTGCTCACACCACCAAGGCCTGACTGGTTTCGCTCATGCGCGCTTCCTCAGGAACGTCCATTTCCCAGACACCAGTGTAATTAAGTATCAAAATAATTAAAGTGACAGTATACCAAGTTTTAAAGTGTGCACAAGGAAATAGAAAGATGAAATTGGGCATTTCAAACAATACGTTTTCTTACAAAATGTAGCTTAAACCATCATTAATTAAGACTAAACGTCTAATTTAAATTAAAGCTGTATACTGCCCATGTTGCTTTAATTTGGCTGGAGACATTTGTGTTATCCATTAGAAACAGAAGTAAGCATCAAGATACATGAATTGTAGTATTCCTTCCAACAAATGCTCTTCTTTCTGCAGAAGAATCGTATAAAGAAAATTATTACAATCTCCCCCCCCAAAAAAAAAACATATGTTAGGGATCCAGATCACATCTTCAGTGATGATTGTTTTACTAACTTTTTCTTAAGAAAGGGGTGATCTCAAAAGTGTCATTAAGACCCGGAGTTTAAAACTGAAACTGATGACATCTGGATGAAAGCAGCTTACGAAGGGGTCATTTCACAGTCTACCCAGGAATTTTTACAGGTAGCCCACCCAGTTTGTGCCACCATGTACATTTTGCCTAAGATCCACAAAAAGTCTGCGTAGTCCTCCAGGAAAGCCCATAGTCTCTGGTATAGGTTCACTCACAGAGCCTCTTTCACAGTATGTGGATTCACATATAAAAGATATAGTTAAAGGGCTCCCATCATTTTTACATGATACCACGGAGGCTCTAGCTTTCCTGGAGGACTTGTAGATGGAACAAGACTTGATCTTAGTCTCAATGGATACTGAATCATTATATACCAACATAACCCATGAGGGAGGACCACTGGCATTACGCACCTGGTTGGATGAAGTCACCAATCTGGGGGAGGAGCATAAGGCTTTGCTGTGCACTTTAGCAGAATTTGTTCTTAAATACAACTCCTTTAGCTTCCAGGGCAAATATTATCACCAAATTAAAGGTGCAGCCATGGGGGCCATATTTGCCCCAAATTATACAAACTTTTATTTGGGACAGTGGGAGAAGGATGTGATATACGATCAAATGAGGAATCCCTTCTACCACAAAACTGACTTATGGAGAAGTTATATTAACAATGTCTTGATGGTGTGGCAGGGCACAGTAGAGGAGTTGGAGGAATTTGTGAATACCTCCATAGGTCAAATTTAAATATCAGGTTTTCTGTGCAAGCTGATTTGTACCAAATTAACTTTTTAAATCTTCTGATTAAAAAACAAGAGAATGTTACAATACACAGAGATCTGTTTAGGAAAACAATTGATCGGAATACCATCTTACACGCCTCTAGCTGTCACCCCTGCCACACCATCAGGAACATTCCTAAATCTCAGTTTATGGGGATCAAACGTAATTGCAGCACTATGTCCGACTTTGAGACGCGTGCTGCAGAGACGACTAACCATTTCCGAAACGGGTATAGTGCTGCCCTGGTAGATAAAGCCGAACAGGATACTAGGTTTATGCCACGTCCTACTCTGTTAGATTACAAGGAAAATCAATTATTACCTGAAACACAGATTAACTTCATAACTACTTACGGAGTTAATTCAGGTAAAGTGAACAAAATAAATGAGAACTGGCATATACTAACTACTGATTCAGCACTTGCAAAAGAAACACAGAAGTTACCTAGGACAGTACTTAAACGTGGCAGAAATATTTCAGATATTTTGGTTCATTCCCTGCAGCCCATATTCAAACAAACTACTTCGTGGTTACCTACTCCCCCTAGAGGTTGTCACCCCTGTGGCCACTGTAAACACTGCTCAGTGATAGTGAAGGATGTAGACTTTTCATCAGTGAATGTAGACAAACGATATGAGATACGCCAGTATATAAACTGTTCCACTGTAGGCATCATATATGTGGCAAAATGTGTGTGTGATGCCGTCTATGTAGGAATGTCTACTAGAGCACTTAAGATGAGAATAGGTGAGCAACTTAGTGACATTCAATGTGGTAATGTAAAACATGCATTGTCCAGACACCTTCTTAAACATCAAAGTAACAGATTCCACAATTTTACATTCAAGGGATAGACAGAGTCGGCTTGGGCCCCGTGGGGAACCTGAGCAACAAAATTTTGAGTAGAGACCTTTTGGATATACAATTTGGGAGCATTAAAAGCTCCAGGTCTTAATGACTCCCTTGATATCACCCCTTTCTTAAGAACAAGTTAGGTACAAGGTATATAACAATCATCACTGAAGATGTGATCTGGATCCCTAACATGTGCTTTTTTTGGAGAGGGGGAAAAAAAAGATTGCAATAATTTTCTTTATACGATTCCTCTGCAGAAAGAAGAGCATTTGTCGGAATACTACAATTCATGTGTCTTGATGCTTACTTCTGTTTCTAATGGATAGCACAAATGTCCCCAGCCAAATTAAAGCAACATGGGCAGTATACAGCTTTAATATAAATTAGACGTTCAGTCTTAATTAATGATGGTTTAAGCCACATTTTGTAAGAAAAAGTATTATATGAAATGCCCAATTTTATCTTTCTATTTCCTTGCGCACACTTTAAAACATGGTATACTGTCACTTTAATTATTTTGCTATTTCATTACACTGGTGTCTGGGAAATGGCTGTCCCTAAGGAAGCCGCATGCACGAAACCGGTCGGGCCTTGGTGGTGTGAGCACTCTGCAGCTCTGCGTGGCATTGGTCATAAAAGTTTTTATCTACTCTGCAAACTGTGAGTAATAAACTTTCATCAGCATTGGATCTGGTGGCTGGTGCAGTGCTTTCTTTTTTTGTTTATGATACCATGTTACTCATCTGTAACCATAGTTCTATTAGGGGTATACAGTTCACATCCACACTCTAGCAGTTCTGCTGGAGACAGTCGAGTCATCGGAAGTCTTCAAACTAAGCCCCTCCCATCACCCAGGTGCTATATCCTCCAGCTATGCTCCACGACATCAGATCTTTGCATGCTGAAAGCAGGGATAAAGATGTCACATTGCCAGGGGAATTGCTCGCTTGCTAGATCCAGAGCCTGGAGTTTTCTGGCAAGACGCGTTGTCCCTCTCATGGAGCAGGAGGTTCCTTTATGCCTTCCCTCCGTTTCCTCTTATTCAGAGGGTGCTAATCACATTGCAGATGGAGGGGGCCAGAGTAATTCTAGTAGCTCCATTCTGGCCTTGGCAGATATGGTTTCCTCTGCTACAGCAGTTGGTGGAGGAACCTCCGGTCTGTCTTCCTCTCTGCAGGAACCTGCTGACCCAGGATCAGGGGACCCTGGTCCATTCCAACCTCAGGCCCCACCATCTGCAAGCTTAGCTCCAGAGGACATAGCCACAGCCAGACTTGGGGTCTCTAGCAGAGTGGCGGACGTCCTAGTGGCTGCCTGGAAGCCTTCCACTCACACCAGATGTGCCATGAAGTGGAAGCGGTTTGCCATCTGGGCTGCCAAACATAGTCTGGACCCTTTCACATGTCCAGTGAACTACATCCTGGACTACCTGATCTCTCTGTCTGACTCGGGTCTCCAGTATTCCTCCCTCAAGGTGCGCCTTTCATCTATTTTTGCCTTTCATGTGCCCATGGGTTACCACACGATTGCTCAGCTGGATGTCTCCCATACTTTTAAAGGGCAACCTGCATCTGATACCCCCAATCCGTTCTCCTGTCCCGGCTTAGGACTTGAATTTTGTTTTGGAGAAGTTGACCCTGTCTCCCCTTTGAGCCAACTGCGACTTGTGATTTACGTTTTCTCTCTTGGAAAGTGTTTTTTAGTTACCATTACTTCTACGAACATAAGAATTTGCCAGCAGATAAAGGCCTTATGGTCTATCGAGTCTGCTTGATTGTGCAGCTAGCAGCCCCTATTCTGCATCTGCCCCTCTCTCCCCCCTCCAATGACCCTCCCCCTTACCCTGTCCCATCCCCTTTTGAAGCAGCCCACTGTTCTACAGGAAACCACTTCCACAGGCAATGAGTTCCACCCAGACACCACCCTCTCCTTAAAAAAGTGTCTTCTCATTTCTCTCCTGAACCTTCCCCCCCCTCCAGTCTTAGATTATGACCTCAGGTGTCCCTCCCCCTTACCTTGAAAAGCCCCTCCATGCCTGTCTTATTTATTCCCTTCATGTATTTGAAGGTTTCAATCATATCCCCCTGTCCCTCCTTTCCTCCAGTGAGTACATGTTTAACTCCCTAAGCCTGCTTGAAGAATTTCTGAGCTTCAGGCCCTCTGGTGCGAGGAGAGCCTTATTTGATTTTTCACAAAGATACAACGACTTTGAGCACAAATTCCAAGTTTCTCCCCAAGATGGTCTCAGAGTTTACACTCTACCAGTCTACCCACCTTCCTGTTTATTTTCCCCAGCGTGCCAATCCAAGGAAAGCACTGCTTCCTATGTTAGATGTGTGCAGAACTTTGAAGTTATACTTGCTTCGGACCAAGGAATGTTGAAACTTGAAGTAGTTGTTTGTTTCCTTCACACCAGGTAGAGAGGGCACTTCTGTTTCTAAGCAATGTTTATCCAAATGGCTGGCAAACTGCACTGTGCCCTGCTACAACAAGTATGGCAAAGAGTTGCCTGGAGCTGTTAAGCCTCACTCCACGAGAGGCATGGCTACCTATGTGGCATGTTTCCGATGGGTCTCAGATGCTGACATCTGTGTGGCAGCCACCTGGAGTACCGTCCATACTTTTACCAAGCACTACAATCTGGAGATTGCTTCAAGAGCCCATGCAGGTTTTGGCAGGGCTGTGCGGCAGGGCCTCCTGTCTTAGGTTTATGGTGAGCCCTCCTCCCAGATTATCTGCTTGCACCTGCAACTGCTTGGGACTCGTTCCTACGGTGTAACTTGATGACTGTTGTCTATGAACTGGCTATCTGGTGTATCCAGTCTTTTATATGTATCTGGGCACCTCTCTCTCTCTCTCTCCTTGGTATCCCATGGCTAGAGCTATGCTCCCTTTGTTTCCGGAGGAAAGAACTGAGGAGGGCGTGGGGTCACTCACGCCTTTATAGGGTTAGTGATGTCGACAGCATGGGCAGCGCCAGCTGTACTGCTGAAAATCTTCTGTGTGGATCCTGCTTCACTGACAGCGAAGGTTTCTATGGTGTAACCTGATGACTGAGATCTACTGTTACGGTAAGGTCTTACGTAACTTTTCTTTACACACTTACCGTAACAGTAGATCTTGCTGCACCTTTGAAATTATACCCGTGTTAGTGCTAGGACCATACGGAAACTTTTGCTAGCTGGGGGCAGCCCATGATAACATCACACATCAGCGCTACATAAATGCAGGTGGCCCCATCTCTCCTCAGTTCCCCACTTAGAGGACTCTCTTCTTGGGGAACAAGGAGATTATACCAGCAACTCTGATATTAGGAAAATGCAGGTGCTGGAGAAAGCAGCCATGAAAATTTCCAAGGCAGAACTGGATGCCAAATTCCTCTACAGCTGATAAAAGGGGGAAGGAGGGATGGCTGGCCTGGCCTACGGGAAGAGAGTCTCTTGAGGAGCTACTTTTACAATGAGTAACTGTTCTATCTTTTTTGAGGATATCTCATTCCTTAGGCCACACCTTTAGAACGAGTCCTAAGCAGTCCCAAAAGTTAACTGGGAGGTTGGTACATTCTGTTCATGACAGCAGACCCTGTAAGACAGCAAGGTAGAAGCTTGAACATCTATGTGAAACAATGTCCAAACTGTAGTGTTTAGTAAAGATGTGGACAGTACTCCAGATGGCTGCAGCACAGATGTCAGCCGCAAAGACATTTCCGAAGGAAGCAACAGATGTGGCCCTGCCCCTTGTGGAATGACCACAGACCGCATCAGGAAACTCCTTCCTGTACTTCCTATAATAGAACATAATACAATGTGCTGCACACAGGTATGTCCTCTTTCCCAGGGATGAATGAAACAAAAAGCTAAGAGGACATTTTGCAGTCCTTGGTGCAAGCAAGACAGTAACTCAGGATTTTATGTACTGTACATCCAAGGTATGGAGAAATGCCTCACTTTGATTGGCATGCTTCTGATAATAAACTGGATGGTGGATGATTTGATTTAGTGTGACCTCAGGGACCACCTTTGGCAAAAACTTAGGATTAGTATGTAAAGACACCCTATCTTTACAGAAAATCAAATAAGAAGGCTATAGCTCCAAATCCTTCAAGCTGAAGTGACTGCAACTAAAAATAATGCTTTTCATGAAAGACAGCATAATCCACAACTTGTGACTGGCACAAAAGAAGCCAAAATAAGTTTCTCAAGCATATAACTGAGGTCCCACAGGGGGACCGGATTGTGCATGGAAGGTTTCGTATGCAGAATACTTCTCAAAAAAGTGCAAAAGACTTCTAACTGAGCTACCGTACACCCGTCAACAGGGGCATAGAAAGCTGATATAGCTGCCAGATGCACCTCAGATGAGGAATACTGCAGACCGGAGTCTGACAGTGACAATAAGCATTCCAATACCACATTGACCAGACAGGTAAAGGAGTTCATATGTTTTGGAAATGGCCCACAGAAAGCAACGCTTTCCCTTCAAAGAGCGCGTATGTCTGGTAGAAGGCTTTCTGGCTGCAACCAGTACATCAGCTACTTTTGGTGACACCCAAACAGTGCCATGGCTGTCTTCAGAAGCCATGCATGCAGGTGTAGGGACTTCAGGTCTGGATGGACCAGGGCCCCCTTGTCCTGTGACAAAAGGCCTCTGCAGAGAGGCAAGGGTACCAGAGGATCCACAGCTAGTTTCTGCAGCAGTGGATACCATATCTGTGAAGGCCACAGTGGTGCAATGAGGATGAGGGTCGCACCCTCCATCTGTAGTTTCAGTAATACTCACTGTATTAATGGATTCGGGGGGTGCATACAGGAAGAAAAAATTACCACAGTAATCTTGTTTCTTCCAAGATATCCTTCAATTTGCTTAAACTAGTGCAGTTAGCCTCCTGCGTCTTACTGCCCAGGAGAGAATGGAATTTATGCAAATAATGGAACTCTCACTGGCTTGTGCCAATTTCAAATTGCTGCCCCTACTAACTGCTACGATCTAAAGGCACTCAGGTCTATTATGAAGCCTAAAAGGGTGAAAGCACCCTCAGTATCTATACTATCTTCCAACTATTCACACTCAAGTGAAACCCCCCAAATGTGTGGCCCCTATAAGAAGAGACAAAAAGGTCAGAACAAAATAATTTGTAAAATTCCTTAACCACAACACTGAATCACAACACAACATAAAGTGACCTGCAATGATGCAGGATAGGGGGATCCCTTTTTCTGGTTCTGGAAAGGGAGGCAGGGTGGGAGCTTCATGCATATGAAAGGATACCTTGGAAGAAACAAGATTACTGTGGTCATTTTTTCTTCCTGTACACATCCCCTCCCCCAACTGATGATGAATAATTTTTCCTTCAAACCCCAGGAATCCTTCAATGTGCTTAACTAGTCCAGACTACCAAGCAGTACATTTGAAGGCAAGGTACAGAACCTATTTAGGAAAAAGATTCTGCAGGACTGCTGTGCCAAATCTGGCATCATTCCTGGACTGTAGATCCAGGCTATAGTATTTGGTGAATGTATGAACAGTCTTCCATGTAGCTGCCCTACAAATCTCCAGTAGTGGAACATATCTTGCTGCAGCAACTGAAGCAACTGTGCCCCTGGTAGAGTGTGCCCTGAGGCCCAGAGGAGGTTGTTTTCCAATCTTACTGTAACATAACTGTATGCAGGCCACTATCCAGCATGCAACAGTTCTCTTCGTAGTTGGCCTGCCCCTGCCCACCTCACCACAGGTGAGGAACAACTGGGTGTGCTCTGGTCCGAAAGGCCTTAGTCTTGTCCAGATAATGGCTAAGTGCCCTTTTCACATCCAGGCTGTGCAGTTTTTGCCCGCCTGAGCTGGAATTGAAGACTGGCAGTGTAATGGACTGGTTCAGATAAAAATCTGACACCACTTTAGGAAGGAATTTCCTACTGGTTCTGAGCACCATTTTGTCCCCGTGGAAGTAGATGTAGTTCAGGTCTGTACACAGGGCCTGTAGCTCACTTACTCGCATTGCCGATGCAATGGCGACTAAAAAAAACAGTCTTCCAGGTTACATACTTCAGGTCTGCAGCTGGCATAGGCTCAAAAGGGGGCTCCATGAGACCGGCAATACAAATGTTTAGATTCCAAGGTGGAACTGGTTCCCTCAATGGAGGATGAATGTGGAGTAGTCCTTTAAAGAATTTCCTGAAGACTGGATGAGATGCCATGGATCTGTCCTTGCCAGCAGAGATGTAAGCTGAAACAGCAGTTAGATGCACCTTTAAGGTGGAAGGCCTGAGGCCTAAAGAGTATAAGTGGGTCAGGTAGTCCAAGAGGGATACTCCAGCTGCAGTGGGGTTGACCCCAGTGTTTCCACACCAGAAAGAGAACCTTTTCCATTTTGAAGCATAGGTTTTCTTAGTTGAGGCTTTTTATGATCCCCGGAGGACAGTCAGTACCTCCACAGAAAGGTGTAGGCTGGCAAATTCTAAGTCCTCATGAGCCAAGCCTTCACGCGAAGGGATTGGAGGTTGGGGTACAGTATTCTGCCCTGTGGGGATGTGAGCAGACTGTGCCTCTGAGGGAAGCAGATCGGCCGTGCCACTGACAGGGTTAACAGGAGGGAGTACCATGGCTGTCTTGCCCAATCTGGTGCCAACAGTATCATTGTTGCCAGTTGAGACCTGAATTTCACCAGGACTCTGAACAACAGAGGAAAAGGAGGGAAGGCATAAAGAAATTTACCTGTCCAATCCAATGCTAAGGCATCCAGTGGCATTGTCCCTTGGGCCGGAAGCCCGCAGCAGAACAGTGGCAGCTGCTGGTTGTCTGTGTAAGCAAAGAGGACCATCTCTGGAATGCCCCACCTTCCGAACACTGACTGTAGCACCTGTGTATTCATGGACCAGTTGTGGTGGTTCTTTTTATTTAGTGTGCTTTATTCTGCATGCCTGCCTGTGGTACTCAGCCCTTGCTCACCCCCGGTCTCCCTCTTTGTTCTCTGGAACTTACCTCCTCCTTATCGATACACCCTGGATTGCTCTCTAGGGCGGGGCCACCTCACCAATGTGAGCCCGCACAGCGATGGGAGAAGGGTGCTGGCAGAAGGATCTACCAGCATTGCTTCCCTGGACTGCCCCCCAGGGCGCAGTGTGGGGTCGAGCCAGATCCAGTGGGAGACAGGATAGATCGGCTTTGGGAGAGTCATGGCGGGCGATTGGAGCCAGGGAAGCGGGGCATCATATATGGTGGCCGCAATTTTTGGTAATGGAAATCCAGGAGGCATGGCATGCAATGATGTAGGACACAGACTGCATGGACATCCGGCATGCCACCCAAACACCTCAGGCACTGGACACTGCTGGACCCCCCCGTCTCCACCAGAGGTCAATCAATGGGCTGGATACACAGTCCCCTCTCCCCCCGGAAAAGGAGAGCATTCCATGGGACGCCTAATCCTTCTCCCCCCGGCCGGCCCTCTGACTCGCAAGTCCATTCTCGAACCTGGGTAGTCTGCGTCGCAAGTGGAAATCTAACCACTGTGCCAGCAGGCCGGCATCAGCTGTGGTGGTTCTGACTGATTCTACTGAGGGAGTCTGCCAGAACATCGTCATTCCCTGGGAGATGAATGGTGGAGAGAGGCACCTGAAGGGAGTAGGCCAGGTTCCAGACCCTCGTGGCCTCTGTGCATAGTGGAGTCAACCTGGTGCCTCCCTGTTTATGTAATACATGGTGGTAGTATAGCCTTTTCTCACCTGTACCACCTTGCCACTCACCTAAGGGACAAACTATTGCAAAGCCAGGTACACTGCCCTGATCTCCAATAGGTTGATGTGTTGAAGGGATTCCTTGGGGGGACAATATTCCACTGGCTGTAAGGTTTAGCATGTGTGTTTCCCACCCTAGGAGGGAGGCATCTGTGGTAAGGACCACCGATGGGTGTTCTGTTTGGAAGGGCACACCGTCTCTGACATTGTCCCTGTCCTGCCACCATTGTAGGGCCTGTATCAGAGTTCTTGTGACAGGCACCAGCTTGGACAAGGAATCTCATCTTTGGGACCAGTGAGACCTTATGTGGAACTGAATGTCCCTCATTTGAAATCTGGATCATGGGACCACTGCTGTGGCTGCTGCCATGTAGCCCAGTACTTGCAGGAAATGCCTTGCTGGCCTGGGCCTGTTTAACTGGAAAGACCCTACCAGCTCCAAAATGCTGTCTTCCCTGTCCTGGGGAGGAATGTCCTCCCCTGCAGGGTGCCCAGTTCTGCCACAATGAAGTCCAAGACCTGGACCGGTTCCACCTGAGACTTCTGGGTGTTTATCATGAACCCCAGGGTGCTCAGCATGAGGGCTAGGGAATTCCTGGTCTGCTGAGGGGACTCTCCTATGACCAGCCAGTTATCTAGGTAAGGAAAGACTGTGACCCCTTGTCCTCTCAGGTGTGCCACCACTATGGCTAGGCACTTCATCAATGCCCTTGAAGCTAATGTTAGGTCAAAGGGCATGGCTGCGAACTGGTAGTGTCCTGGGGGCAGTCTAAACCTCAGGTACTATCTGTGACCTAAATGGATTGGTGTATGGAAGTAAGCATCCTTGAGATCCAAGGAGGCTAGCCAGTCTCCTTGTGGGAAGGTTGGAATTATCATGGTCAAAGTGACCGTCTTGAATTTTGGTTTTGTTACATGTTTGTTCAGAATTCTGAGATCTAAAAATGGGTCACCAGTCCCTGATTTTCTTTTGTGTCAGGAAGTATCTTGAGTAGAAGCCCTTGATCCTTTAAGGACAGGCTCCACTGCTGTTATTTGCAGCAAATGTTTCACCTCTGATTCCAGCAGTCTCCTTTCTGCTGGGGTTGCTGGGACAAATAACCTGTTTCTTAATTTGGGAAGTTTCTTGAAGCTTAGTGACAGGCCCTAGCTCAACCCACTTGTCTGTCCTACTGGGTCACTATGTCGTACGCTTTATAGTGCACATCAATACCATGCAACAGAAATAGCGCGGTACGGAAGAGTGAGAGGGTGCAAAACCGTGGAAGGATGTATGCACAGTAGAGCATCCTCTCACTCTTCCCAGTACAGGATAAGAATCTGGCTGGAGAGCAGCTGCCGTGGCTCGATGGGATGAACCACAGGCAGCAAGGGAGGCAGTGTGTCTGTGGACCGAGTTTTGATTCCCAGTCCCAGATGCATGGAATTTTGTCATTTTTCACACTTAGTGCGAATTTAAGTGTTAACCTCACCCCTTCCCCGGAGTTGGTTATTTTAGGTCGGGGGGGTTGGAGGCAGGGGTCAAAACACAAATGTATGCCGCTGGCAATATATTGTGCTGCATTGGCAGCGCGGTATACTGCTTTGGCATAATGTCTTGCGACACTATGACCCCGTGCCCTTGTCTGTGGGATAGAATGCCACTCTTGGAGAAAGTGAGACAAGCCTGTTGCCTACTTGTAGGGGGTAGGCGACCTGGGCGAACACATCAGTGATTTTGTTTGGGCTGGGCCCTTCTCCTAGCCCTTCTGCCCCTACCTCTAAAGTACCCTTGGTCTGCTGGTAGTCTGGCAATGCCTGGATCTGGTAAAAGGGTCTGGAGTATGATCCCCTACCACTGCCGCACCTGGCGTGGGCTCTATAGGATGTGGAAGGCCTATCTCTTCCAGTGTTACTTCTTTAAGTGGCCTTATATTCTTCCAGTTTTTTCATCTAAGCCTCAGTCTTGTCCCCAAAAAGTGAATTATTCTCACAGGGGAAATCCATAGCTTTTGTCTGGTCATCCTGGGTTAGGTTTGTAGTTCTCAGCCAGGCAAACCTCCTCGTAGACACCGTAAGTGCCTTAAGCCTAGCTGCCATGTCACTGGCATCCACAGCCATATGAAACTGGTATTTTGTGGCATCTAGGCGGTCCTTGCTAGATGCATCCCCACTTCTTCAGGCACCTGATCCACTAATGCAAGCACTGTGGACCAAATGACTTTCTGATACTGGGCTGCATAGGTCATGTAATTGATCTGTCTCACCAGTACGGAAGCTGCCAGGTACCCTTTCTTCCCAATGCCATCAATCTTCCTTGACTCCTTGTCAGGAAGATGGGAAGCCAAGGGGACTCTGGCCTTGTCACAGGCAGCCACCTGAACCACACCCTCATGATCAGGATGTGTGAAGAGATACTCAGCATTAGATCTATCCACCTGATATTTCTTGTCTACCTTCCTATCTACTGCTGGAACCGAGGTGGGTGTTTGTAGGATTTTCAGAACCACTTTTTTTAAGAGATCTGTGGATAGGTAGAATAAGTCTCTCATTGGGGGTGAGCCCCATCATATCGAGGAAGTCTGCTTCCTCTTCCGACTTCTGGTGAGAGAGATTAAGGGTTTCCACCATTTGCCTTAGGAAGGCATTGTGGGATAAGAATTCCTCCAGTCCCCGGGGAGAGGAACCAAAGTCTTGCTCTGGGGCAACCTCAGGCTCTATGGGTTCCCCCAATACCTTCTTTCTCCTTCTCCTCAAATTCCTCATATAAATATTCCAGTTCCTGAGCAGAGGGAACTGTAGGGGGAAACTGAGGAAGGAACCATTCTTGGAACCGACTGAGAGATATGGGGGGGAGGACTGGAGGAACCGGTGGAGGGGCTATGGAACAGACAGCCTGAAGCATCTGCAGAGTTTGCAAGGCGTTAGCAATGTTCTCAGCCGAGGCATAGTCGATCTGTCCACTGACAGCTCCTTTGCTTTTTCAACAGGAGGTGCAGTGGAATGTTTTTCTTTGTGTTTACATTTAGCAGGAATTGGTTCCGCAAGCAGTTCCACAGGCCTTTTTCCTTTTGAAGAATCATCCTTCGTTGAGGATTCCTCTCCTGGTTCCTTAATCTTTCTTAAAGGGAACCTCTTTTTTTGAAGAAGAAGAAGCCTCTTCCGTGTTTTGTGAGGGACAGGCAGAAGTAGCCATTTCTTCCAATTTCTTAGCCTTCTTTTTAAGGGTTTTAGGACAGAAGATTTTGCAAATATAGCAGTTAGCAAAAATATGGCTGGTACCCAAACAAGAGACACACAGATTGTGCCTATCGGCTTTAGCTATAATTTGACCACAGGTTAAACAATTTTTAAAACCAGCAGGTCCTGTCGTCTTTTTCCTGTGGCGTCTCTGACATTAGTGTCAGACACTGCTTACACAACACCAAAATATAGATAATCCCACAACGATCCGGTTCCCGCACTAAAGGGAACCAAGGAAATGGTCGGTTCTTGGGGTGAAAAGGAACCAAAATAAAGTAACTTCAATAAGAAATTAATGGGACTAAGGTACCCAGTATAATATCATACGAACATATGAAGAAGCCAGCAGAAGAGGGCCATTTGGTCTATCAAGTCTGCTCGTATTGCAGGGTCCACAGTTTGAGCTAATGTCCCTGCCCTCCCTCCCCACTCCTCCCATCCTCCCTATCCATGATCCTCACCTTCCCCCATGTCTATCCCAGTCCCTCTTAAAGCTGCCCATTGTCTTCAACAAGGTGACCTCTTCCGGCAGCACATTCCAAGTGTCCACCACCCTCTCTGTGAAGAAGTGATTCTGATCTCCCTCCTAAACCTCCCACCCTCCAGCTTAAGACTGTGCCCCCTCGTGTTATGGCTGCCATGCAGCTTAAAAAGACTCTCCTTATCAACCTTATTTATCCCTTTCAAGTACTTGAAGGCCCTAATCATGTCCCCTCTCTCTCCAATCAAGTAAATAAAAACGTTTACATAGAAAAATGTCCGGAACCAATGAGGAACCGTTAAAAATGCTAAAAACTCAAGTAAAACTTGCTAAGTATAAACTAACAACAGAGGCGTAATCTTTTTAAAAAGTAAGTAATATTATCGATACTTATGGAGGAAATAACAACAGAGTTAGAAGTTGAGGAGAGCTCTCTGAGGCATCCGAACTGTCAGGCAGAGAAATAATCTGAGCGCCTTTAGAGTGCAGCAGTTACTAGGGGCAGCAGTCTGAAATTGGCATGAGCCAATGAGAGTTCCATTGTTTACATAAATTCCATTCTCTCCAGGGCAGCTCAACGCAGGAGGCTAACTGCACTAGTTAAGCATATTGAAGGATTCCTGAGGTTTGAACCTCCCTTTCCAAGAGAAGAACAATGGGTCTAGCCAAAAAACTCCAGGCCCTGGAGCAAGTGAGCAGAAATACGGCAGTTTTGTGTTGTATGGGGATGCAAATAGGTCCAACTCTGGACAACCCACCATGCATTCAGATTATGTACTACTGAGGACAGCAGTTTCCATTTGTTTATCTTGGACTGTGACCTGCTTAGCTTATCTGCTAAGATGTGTTGGACATCTGGGAGATGTGTGGCGGATAACTCCAAGCCATGTACCAGCACCCAGTCCCACATTCTTACTGCTTCCTGACACAGGCGATAGGAATGAGTTCCCCTTGTTTGTTTATGTACCGCATAACATTGACGTCGATCTGTACTAGCAGATGACCCGGAGTCAGATGCTCCTGAAAAATCTGAAGACTGTTTAAGACGGCTCTCATCTGCAGGATATTTACGTGCAATCTAGTTTCTATCTGGGTCCATGAACCCTGGGTTCCATAAGGGCCCAGATGTGCTCCCCACCTGGATCCTGAAGCATCCGAAGGGAGAATCTGAGTTGGAGATGCGATTAGAAATGGAATACTCCTCAAAAGGTTGCTGTTGTCCATTCACCACATCAATGTCTTGCGTAAATGGGATGTGATGATCATCTTTTGGGCCATGTCGTCTGTCAGTCGGTCCTACTGCACTCTCAATGTCCACTGTGGTATCCGCCATGTGTAAGCAGGCCAGAGTCATAATGGTTGCCTCATGCAGACAAGGAAGTATGACTCCTTATACATCTATAAAATAAAACAAAAGTCACTGGGAGGGATCAGACTCCGTAACACCTCAAAGCATAAACCAACCAGAATTGGAGACAAAATACCTACTCACCAGTAAATTTTATAAATATTTACTTTAAAAAACCATTCATTCCACCACAACTTAGATCAACATTTCGTAGTGACCCCACTACTTCATCAAGATCTCATGTGGCGAATGGACTAATCATTGTGGTGGTATCTATTCATTTTTGTTAGAAGACTGAACTGTATCATTAAAGGACAACTATCCTGAGATACTTCTAAAATCCTAGTGTCTTGTACAACTATAAATCTGTATAGTTAAATGATTTATACCTTCTTCACTAGTTTTAGTTTTATTAATAATTAATTTCTCTCTCTTAGTGATTTCTGATTTTTCAAGAGTGGGTCTTTTGTCTCCAATTCTGGTTGGTTCACAATGGTTGCTACCATAAGTCCCAGGAGAAACGGAAAAGTTCTGGCTGGGGTGTAATAACTGCTGTATATCAGCTTCAAACATGAGATGTTCTGCCCTGTCCAGGGGTAGAAATGCTCAGCTCTGTTCTCTGTCCAGGACAGCACCTATGTACTGTAGCCTTTGGCAAGGGGTCAGCACTTACTATGGCACATTCACTGTAACCCTAGGTCTTTAAACAAATGCCTTGTTTAGGACAGTATGTGCATGAGTTGGTTCCTGGAACTGGCTTTCAACAGCCAGTCGTCTAGTTATGGTAGACATACAGACTTTCCTCGTGAAGGGCAGCTGCCACCAATGTTAAGCATTTGGCAAAGACCCGTGGTGCAAAAGACAAGCCAAAGGACAATACCCTGAACTGGTAGTTCTCCCCTTCCAGGACAAATCTCACATATTGTCTGAGATGATGTCTGATCTTGATATGAAGGTATGCATCCTTCATATCCAGGGAGCAAATCCAGTCTCGTGTTTGCAATAGGGGAATCAGATTTTGCAGGGAGACCATCCAAAACTTCCTGTATTCTACGTAGAAGTTTAGGTCTCTCAGAATTAATATGGGCCTGAGATCTCCTGTCCATTTGGAGACCAGGAAGTATCTGAAGTAGAACCCTTTGCCCTTCTGATGAGAAGGTACAGGTTCTATGACACATCTGGTTAACAAAGCTTGTACCGCTTCTTTCAGCAGGGACAGATTTTCCGAGGGAGAAGTTGAAAGAGACAGAAGATGCTCGGAGTGGGGGTGGGGGAGGTCTAATAATTCCAGAGCATGTCCTATGGCAATTATCTCCAGAACCCACTCGTCTGTGGTAATCTCCCTCCACTGTGTCACATGAAAGGAGAAGCAACCCCTACCACCACCTCTTGAGGCTGAAGTGGTGTGGGGAAGTCTGACACGGGCATGCTGAGCCAATGGGGGCAGAGCTACTGGCATTGGATGCTTTGGAATGGGTTCCTGGAGGAGGGAAGCTGGCAAGGCTCCAACAGGCTTACCTCAGTCTTATTGATGGTAGGCCACCTCTGGCACCATGCTGATGAAAGGATAATTTACCCTGACCTCTACCAGGTGTGGGGTACAAGGATTTGACTGACCTTATTTATTTTAAAGACTTGAAGACCTCTTGATGCCTCTAAAGTCCATCAAATTCTTTTCAGTGGAATCTTCTTCCAAAGCAAATCCCATTGTATTCTGCATTTTCTGCATCATAATTTGGAATGTAGGGTCTTCAGGAGGAGAGCTGGGTGTATACACCACAGAATCCTCCCTACAAGAGATACTGTGGAGCTAGAACATGGAGCATAATGTTCTTCTCCATAACCCTCCTTTTCATAATCCTCCTCCATAATGAAGTTTGGTCTATATTCTTGCTCGTAGTTGGCGTCCATGTTGACAACAGGAAATGAAGATCTTGCTGGTGACCGTCGGAGGCCGCTGCTCAGGAGGTACTTGCTGTGTACCAGCAGATGATGTCAACAGGGTCTGTGATGCAGGAACCCCTGTCAACGGCAGTACAGGCTGCCTGGAAGTATGTGCCACATCATATCTGAAAATGACTCCAGTACTACCTGCATGTGAATGATGCCCTGGCCAGGGGCTGTGACTGCTGCAGTCAATGATGGGCCTGGACCCATCAAACACAGCTACACACCATCCTAGTAGGTTGGCAGTGCATAAGCCAAACCCCAACCTTGGTGTCTAGTCAACGGGCTGATGTCACCGCCACTGAGGTGGATGATGATGATGATGCAGATGAAGTACCTGTAGGCTGCAATGGTGACTTAGACCTCACCAGGGAAGCAAATTTGTCCTTATTCTTATGTCCTGATGACCGCTCTTTTTCACGGTCTTTCGACTTCAACAACTGTGAGCTGGTTGATGGGACTGGTTATGCCGCTTTGTGACCCTGGGCTTTCCCATGGCTGCTAGAGTTTTTTCTAATAAAAACTTCTCTAGCACCTTTCTTCAGGATCACCTGGTTGCTGGACTGAAGCCCTGGCAAATCTCACAAGTCCTGACATTGTGAGAGAGGCCTAAAGAGCAGATACACACTCTGTGTACATTGTCCTTATAAATCTTTTTCTGCACTTGCAGTACCAGAACAACGCCACTGCTTTTAGCGGCATGCAGAGGTGGCAATATCACAAAAAAATTTACTGATTACTTACAAACAACAACAGCTAGTTGGTCGGTGTTTCCACAGTTGGTCTGACGAGTATGATCAACGATGGGAAAAGAACTGAGGAGAGATGGGGCTGCCCTTGTTTATGAAGATACTGACACACGATGTCATCATAGGCAGCCAATGGCTAGCAAAAGTTTCCATGTGGTCCTAGCACTGAGGCAGGTATAGTTCCAAAGCTGTGGCATAAGGAAAGCGATATCCTTGAAGAAGATCACAAGGACCAGCAGCCTACATGTCAATCCAAGTAATACTTCTGGTTTCTCTACTTTCCCAATCCACCTCCTAGCTGGGTTGCATCTTAGCAGTGTGCACAGCAGCATGTGGTCACCCCACTGTCAAATACACCTTAACTGAGCTACCACCCGAAGCTGCTATAAAGGCAATGTACACCAGGCACTCTCCCTCATGAGAGCACCTTAGCCCTTCCGCTGGCCTCCACAACAGTTGACTTGAGTTCTGGGTGCGAACCTGGATCAAGCGCACGCTGAGAAGGTACCTCACTGCATGGCACCACAAAAGCAGCGAATGGAGGTTTTTAGTGTGAATCGAGACATTTTATACGGAAAGTTGTGGGCCACAAAGACAATGATGGAGGTTCTCACCTGGCCCACTGACAACTGTTTATCCACCGGTGCAGCACGGTATTATAAAACTTGTTCTACAGATGTTAGTAATGAAATAAATTCTTGTACTTGTGATACTTCGGACAAAAACATTTGCAAATAAAAAAAAAAAGGTGAGGGGCGCAGTTTGCAGATAGACAGGGAGGACATGGTCTTTTGGTACTCCCGCTGTTGGACTCGTATTCTGTAACAAAAAGAACACTTTCAGACTTCTGAACACTGTATTTGTGGATGACAATCGATACACTCCTTACCCTCTGAAAAAAACGAGTAATGACAAGTTTATAGGACTTTTAACCAGAATAAAGGTAAAAGGCAAAGCTGTCTTACCTGAAAATTCTACTAGATAGTTTCTCCATTACATCCTTCAAGATATCTGTCAGTGTTGTTAAGGCAAATAATAAATAAAGGGCAAAACAGTGAATGCATACAAGAATCATGACATTGTATGCAGACATTCATTTTTAAAAAGCTATGTCCTTCAGCTTAGCGAAAACTTAAATCATTGCAGGAAACATGGGCAGAGTGTCAGAGGTTCTGGGGTATGAAATCAGCAATTTTAGCACCACTCTCATTTCTCTGAGAATATTAAGCAATAACCTATAAATGGGTGCATAGTAATGCTAAACTAATGCACATCCCAGGGTGCCGAGGCATGAGGCGACAATGCAGAATGCCTTACATGCCCGGAAAATGTATCAATTTAGCATTACTGCAACTCTGGAGTGGCATATTGCGATTATAAAGCAGCTTGCTGTTTTTAGCAAACTTGACTTTTTTGATATAATCCAAAACAAGACTGTGCATCGATGTGTAACAGATGTACAGTCATGTACTCTTTCTCGGCCAATCAGATTTATTTCTCAATTCAGTTTTTTAAAGGTCTATATTCAATGGCCACCAAACTCTTTTCAGTAGTTTAGCAAAGAACCATAAACGTGTAAAAGATGGTATCCTGGTACATAGATACATAGACAGTGTCGGCAGATAAGGGCCTATGGCCCACCCAGTCTGCCCAGTGGTGACGGGCAGCTCCTTAGACAAGCAGAAGGAAGAACTGAAACAGGTCCTGGATGGGTATGGATCACATAATGGAAACAAGAGTTGTGATTTGTAATATTCTTCACTTTATTTTGAACTACTAGTTTTATGGCACACGCTGGCTGACAGATAAATTCCAAGTCCTGTGTTAAGTTGTTTTGTTGCTCTGCCATAATACTGTATATCTGCTGAAAAATTTAACCAGCTGAACCATATTAAATTAATTGCGACTGTCATGTATACAGCACACGGCATGTTTGAGTTTCTAAGCAAATATGCGATTTATGAAAAGAAATACAATCAATCAGTTACATTTATTGAAGGATTATGCACCTGAGAGATTTCTACTAATAACACCGGATGACTGCCTGTTCTGTTACAGGACTTATGGAATAATAGTGTGAATGACAATGGAAACAACCTTCACCGTCCACTGCCTCAGAGACCCCCAGGATCCATGCAGGTGAATGGATTGTAGTGGGGAGGGTCAGAGGTACATGGGGGGGCAGGGCGGAAACCAGGAGCTGCTGATCCAAAAGGGAAAGCACTTGGGAACATAAACAGGAGGCTGTTAAGGACAGAGGTCTGGGTTTATATTCTGTTTTAACTGAAATATTTGAATAGTTTTGTATGTGAAATTAGTTCTGTGTGTTAAAAATTACTACTTTGAGCTATAACTGTTACTTGGGCTGTGATATTGTAACTTTTGGGACTTGGGAACACTTGTTTGGCAGTGATAATTAGAGTGAAATTTAAATGTGACGTTTGCCTGGTGTTAGGGGGAAGGGAAATTTAACAAGAATCACCTTGTCTTTCATTGTTCACTTGGGAACATAAGCAGGAGGCTGGTAAGGACAGAGGTCTGGGATATGTGCCTGGTGTGTGGGGCTGTGTATTTCTGTTTGGGACTGAAATTTGAAGCAACAGGAACTGGTGGGTCTGTGACATCATACGGTACCTGATGTCTGCATACACACACTGTTAGTGGAACTTGACACACACTGGACGGTATGTGTTTGTGAGACTTGGGAACTTTATTGGTGGGGTGGAAATTGGGTTTGTAAATAACTGCAGTCAGTATAAAGAGTAACTGTATTCCAGGGGGAAGGGACTGAGAAAAGGGGTGTGTGCCATTATAAACAGAGGGAGACAAACAGGGTGGCCATATTCCACCATGGCAGGCATCTTCGGAAGGGTTATAGGCTGCACAGGCTGTGGGATGGCAATAATTCTCAACTGGGCCTGGAGAGAGAGAGGCTGCCCACTCTGTAGACAGCTATCTTGTATCAGGAGTGAAGTATTTTGGTTAAGGAGTAAGCTGGGGGAGTTGGGGGGGTGTCCAAGGATAAGGGGTGTGGATATGGGCAGCAGAAGGGTGGGGCTGAGGCGAGGCTGGGGCAACACTCTGAAATTACAGGACGTTATGTTACAGCAAACAGGAGGGGGGATATTAGGGACAGAGGACCTTTAGATAGGGATGTTGACGCTAAGGGGAAAGCGTACAGGGTGAACATTCCGAATACAAAAAGAGCGGAGGGGGAAGAGTCACGAGAGGCTGTTGTGGGGAAGCCTAGTAGAGCAGACATTCAGAAGGGAGGGGCTGTTGTGGGGAAGCCTAAAACAGCAGACTGTGGGAAGGGAGCTCCTAAGGAGAACAGAGCAAGAGAGGAGGAAGAGGAGTAGTTTAGAGGTGCAGTCAGGGGAAACTCGGGTTACTTGATGGAGGCTGACATACAGTGTCACAATAAATTTGAGCTACTAAGCAACCTAGAGGGGGAGGAAGGGGTTGATGGAAATGAAGAAACTGGTACAGAGACCAGTAGTGAGGAGTCAGGATACCCATAGGGCATCCAGACTGGCAATGGAAAGGATAGAAATAGTCCCGAGAGAGAGGGAAGCATAAATGTTAAGCAGATGGGAGATGCAACATATTGCAGACATGAGGAAGACAGCATGACTGGGGAGAAACTGGGAGACAAGGAGGTGGGGAGGGCCCCCTTCAGCAGGGGGTCAGTACCAAGGATGGGGCCCTAGCTAAAGGGACCCACAGAGAGCCTCTGGAGTAGGGTACTATTACAAGGGGAGGATGGCGGTGTGGGGAAGGGAAACCATCAGGGCCAGGATAAATGGTTTGGATAAGAGAGGGTTAAAGGGACACCTATTCAGAGGGGTCTGAGTTAAGTGGGCAAAATATGAGGGAGGCAGAAGGGAGGGTGACAAGGGGTCTCTAATAAGGCAGGAAGACTCCCATGGGAATTGAGATCACGAATAAAGGGGATGGGGATGAGAGGGCATAGTGGAGTAACCAGAAGGATGATGGCGTTGTTGAGGTTCTGTTATTGGGAGACTCGATGCTTAGGGTATCCAGTGGGAGGGACGGGGGTGGATGCCATGCCAGGTGAAGGTAGTGAGTATCTCTGGGCTGACAGTGCACAGAGCAAAGTTCATAGTGTCATGAACTGGTTAGGGATTGTGGAGAGGCGGTTTCCTGTGCATTTGGGAACTAACGATCTAGAGGAAATAGCATTTGGAAATCCAAGCAAGGTTCCAAGAACTTGCCGAGTATGCATGATAATGGATGCAACATTTCCTTTTTGGAGATATTGCCAGTACCAAGGCCTCAGTGGAGAAAAATGAAGATCACAGAGGTTAATGACTGGCTCAGGAAGTGGGGTGAAGAGTGGGTTGGGGTGTGAGGAACTGGAAAGGAGTTTGGGAGGATAGGGACTGTATGCCAAGGACAGGCTTCATCTTGCCCCATTAGGGAAGGAGTCCTTAAACAGGGGATGGCTGACTACATTCAAGAAAGGTGGGGTTTAAACTTGTGGGGGAGGGATAGGGAGGGGCTGACCAGAGCCCTCTCCTCCAGATGAGGGAGTAGCCTCAAACCCATGGGAGGGAGGGGAAACAGACTTGGGGTGGAGGTTTCAGGAGGAGCAGAGGGAGGATGGAAGTATAAGGAACCTGGGTGGGGTTCACAAAGGGATCAGGGATAAGGGGTGGGGTTGATGTTAGTAAGTGCCAGAAGCTTGGGAAACAAGATGCAAGTTCAGGCCATGCTGTTTGGGGGGTGGATGTGGCGGTGGTCTGGAGGCGTGGCCCAGCAAAAAAACATGACTGGGACCTAAGCGTGGAGGGTGACACTATGTTTGGAAGGACAGAAAGGAGGGCAGAGGGGTGGAATGGCTATGTTCATTACAGATGACATAGAAATTGCTAGGGTAGAAGAGGCAGAGGGAAATGTGGAGGCCTTATGGGTCACCTTACGATCCCCAGCAGGAGATAAGGTCAAGCTGGGTGTAGTATATAGGCCTCCTGGGATGGGTGATGTTCTGGAGGATGGTTTGCTGGACAACATCATTGCCCAGTGTGGACCAAAAGGGGAAGGAGTGGTGTTGATGGGGACCTTAATATGCCAGGTACAAACTGGGGAACCATGTCCTCTAAGGTGGCCAAGGAGCAGAGGCTGCTGGACGGCTTCCAGGATGTGTTCTTAACACAGCATGTGATGGAGCCCACAAGGGAGGGCATGTCCTGGACATGGTTCTGGCAGATGGGGATCTGGTAGGGACCTGGTTGTAGGGATCCCTTGACTGGGAGCGACCACAATACTGTCTGGTTTCAAATAAGAATGGGGAGGGGGTGAGATCTAGGACACTGGCAGTGGACTTCAGGGGCAGACTTGTGAGCATGGGAAATATTCTCAAGGATCACTTGAAGGATACATCAATGATGAGTGTGGAAAGGAGATGGGAGGTCATAAAAGCGGGGACTTCATGAGGCAGTCAGGACTCGGGAAGGTGAAAACGTAGAGAGCAAGGTCACATAAACCATGCTGGTGGTCCAGTGAGGTTCAGGTAGCAGTCAGAGAAAAGAAGGTGCCTACACCAAATATAAAACAGCAAGAGGATAGGGATAAGGAAATGTACCATCTTGCATCTAGAAAAGTCACCTGGATGGTGAGGGGAGCAAAGTCCAGTAAAGAGGAGCGGCTGGCACAGGGGATACATGGAGGGAAGCGGTTCTTCCAGTACATTGGGGAGCAGAGAGAAAACTAAGGGCCATCTCAGCAGATTGAGATCAGAAGGAGGGTGGGTGGAAGAGGTGAGGACCAGGCAGAGGTATTTAACAGTACTTTGCCTCTGTGTTCACTAGGAGGGATGGGATATCTACAAAGCAAGGCACGATGGGGATAGAAGTGGCAGTGGTGGGATCAGGGGACAACAGAATTGGAGTAAGAGGGAGAGGTACCCCAGGGGTGTCACATCAGGATAAGGATAAAAAGGCCAGTAAGGTGGAGGGGATGGATGATGCTATCTCCACTGAAAGGGTGTGGTTAGCCCTCAATGCCCTAAAGAAAGATAAATCTCCTGGACCAGATGGCATTCATCCGAGAGTACTATGGAAATTGGTGGACATACTGGCTGCACCCCTGGTGGAGCTCTTCATCAGGTTGCTTGAGACAGGAGGGTAGCCTAGGGATGGCCTGAGGCACATGTGTGCCAATCCACAAAGGGGGGTTTGAGGAAGTACCAGGTAACTATAGACCCATCAGTTTGACCTCGGTGGTGGGAAAATTAATGGAGAGTATACTAAAGGAACGATTGGGGTGTACTTGGAGGAGGTGGAGGTCTGGATGAGTCGGCAACATGGTTTGTGCCAGGTAGATCATGTCAAACCAATCTTGTGGAGTTCTACGAATGGGTAACATCAGAACTGGACAGGGGAAAGCCTGTGGATGTATTATTATTGGACTTCAGCAAGGCGTTTGACTCTGTCCCCCACAATGGTCTGGTGGAGAAACTGAAGGGGTTAGGAGCAGGCCCTTTGATGGTCAGATGGATTGAAAACTGGCTAGCTGGACGCACCCAGAGAGTAGTGGTCGGTGGGGAGCTCTCGAACCCTAGAGAGGTTGGTAGTGGGGTACTGCAGGGCTCGGTCCTGAGTCTGATCCTGTTTAATGCACACATATCGGACATCAGAGAGGGTATAGGGTGTGAAATGAGTCTCTTCGCTGATGACTCCAAGATGGGAGCAGTAGTTGAGGGAGAAGAGGGGAGGTTGGCCCTGCAAGAGGACCTGGACACCCTGGAAAGTTGGCTCACACATGGAAATTAAATTTCATTATCACCAAGTGCAAGGTGTTACATCTTGGGCAGGGAAACCCTAAACACAGGTACACCCTGGGAGGGCTGGAGGCCTCAACAGGGGAAAAAGACCTAGGGGTCATGGTGGATGCATGTATGAATAACTCTGAGCAGTGCAGGAGAGCGGCTAGCAAGGCAAACAGGATGTTGGGATGCATCGTAAGGGGGATCACCTCTAGCAGCAAGGAAGTGATTCTGCCACTGAACAATGGACTGGTTAGACCACACCTTGAGTACTGTGTAGAGCACTGGAGACCACACTTGAAGAGGGACATACAGCTCCTGGAGAGGGTACAGAGAAAGGCAAATAAGATGACATGAGGACTAGGGGATTTGACGTATGAGGACAGACTTGAGGAGCTCTGCCTGTTTTCACTGGAGGAGAGCAGAGACAAGGGGGACATGATTGAGGTCTTCAAGTACCTCAAGGGAATAAATAGGGTAAACATGGAGGGGATCTTTAGACTAAAGCAGGAAGGTATCACCAGAGGGCATGGTTTGAAGTTGGAAGGGTGAGGGGGGAAAGAGGAGGAGGTTTTTCACCGAGAGGGTGGTGGACCCTTGGAATGCGCTGCCTAGCGAGCTGGTGCAGAGATCCACAGTGAAGGGCTTCAAGAGAGGGTGGGACAGACACAGAAAGCGGATGTACCAGATGATGGCCTGGCCCAGGGGGGTGAGGATGGATGATAGGGGTTTCTGGAACACAAGGTGGGGGAGGGCATCAGCACCCAACTAGGGATCTGAGGTTCGAGCAGACTCGACAGACTGTAAGGCCTAATTTGCTGCCAGTTAGTAAGTTAGAAAAAGTAGGTCTTGAGAGGTGCAGCTTGCAGTCAACAGCAGCAGATGTGCCTGAGAGGCACACTGTGTCTGCTCATACTTTAAGATATTTCATAGATTTTAGGCACTTATTTTCTTACTTTTTCTCAACATACTGTTCAGTATATGTTAGGTGCTACGGAGTGGTGTATTTTCTGTGTACCCCTGCTGATGGTTAGGTCACACCAAACAGCTGTTTTGAGACCGGGAAGATGAAAACACAGAAGCTGCCAGAACCTGTGAGGAAAGGAGGAATGGGTCCTGACATTAATGAGGTGTCAGAGCCCTCCAAAGTGGCCCTACTCCAGGCTATCAGGGAGTCAGACTGCAAGGGTGAGTCTTACACCACCAGGCTCACCACAGTTTCTTCTTTTTCATAATCTTCTTCTTGTTTGTAAAATAATAAATTACTACTTTAAAATATTAAAACATTAAGAAACAATTTAGTCATTATCAGAGGCGAAAACTTGACTCCGACGAATGGCGGCGTCGACATCCAAGCACTTTTCGGCGGAGAACTGGCCGATTTGGAGGGAGTCGGCTGAGATGAAAGCCTACAGAAGAGCTAGTCTGATCTGGCCGGTGCCGTTACATCAAGTGGTCCTCTCGGTAGCCGACCCTTCTGGCTTTAGGCTCCCAGCTTGCTCCCTAGCACCTCCCGAGCATCCCACTAGTGTGAATGAGTGATGGAGACTTAGTCCAGGAAGATCTACTGTTACAGGTGAGTAACCTGTTCTTCTAGGAGCATGGATATGTTGTTCATCTACACTTCTTGGCAGACTCCAAGCAGTTCTCTGGGAGGAGAGAGGCAAGGCGCACACCCCCTACTTCGGAAAGAGAGACTGGAGAGCCAAGGCCCCAAAACCAGCATCCCGGCATGACTCAAGGTTGATGTGGTAGTGGGTAATGAAGGTGTTAGCTGACTTCCAGGTAGCAGCCCGACATATTTCCTGGATAGGGATGTTCCTGGAAGCAGCCACTGACGCAGCAGTATGGCGAGGAGAATAGAGCTCTTATCCTCCTGGAAGCTCCTTGCCCTCCAACTTATAGCACAGACCTATGCATGATGTAATCCATCTTACTACGGTCCATTTGGCTGCAAAGATTGCCAGAAGCGGCGCTGGCAGGTGACCAAAAGGCAGGCCGAGATCTCCAGTATTTCAGCCATTCTCTCCTTATAATAGGAGAGAACACGTCTCAGGTCCAAAGTATGGAGTCTGTACTGGCGTCCGAGGTGTAGTTAGGGTAGTATACCCGGCAGAGTCAATACCTGGATTGGGTGAAACTCTGATACCACCTTGGAAGGAATTTGAGTGAGGCGCCGGAACCAGCTCTCTCAAGAGAAAGACAGAATGGGAAGTCCACAGACAGTGCCTGGGAGCTCCCTGGCCTTCTGGCTGGCGTGATAGCCACAGGGAAGGCTGTCTTCGACAAGTGTGAGTGCACACTTGTGCATAGGAGTTGAATGGCTTGCCCATGAGTTTTGCCAAAACCAGCAACAAATCCCACAGAGGTGGAGGTTCATGCCGAAGGGATTTGTGATCCAGGCTTCGAAGAAGCCCGACCTGTCTCCTGTGCCAATGTCAGCTGACCAGCCCATGCGGTAAGCGAAATGGCTGCCAGGAGTGCACCCTGAAGTCCAATGACCAAGGGCTTGCTAGAGACCAAAAGTAGTCAAGAATGTTAGCCATAGGGCAGGATAAGGGTCCAGACTCTTACCCTGACACCAAGTAAAATCTCTTCCATTTGAAGGAATAACATTTCCTGGTTGATTCCTTACGAGATGCCTCCACCATGGTGTAAACATCCTCGGAAAGACCCAGAGCCTGGAACTCTAGCTGCACAGGTACCAGACTGTGAGGTGCAGGGATTGAAGGTCTGGATGGAATACCTTCTCCTGGTTCAGTGATATCAGGTCCGGGTGTGTACAAAGCCACTCCGGGGCCTGCAGCTGAGGCTGAGGAGATCTGGATACCAGTACTGGTGCAGCCAATCTAGGAGCTAGGATCACCTTAGACTTGTCCTTCCTCACTCTGGTAACACCTTGTGGATCAAGGAAATGGAGGCGTAGAAGAGGCCTGGGGTCCACGCGGCCTCAGAAGGCACCCCCCCTGCAGTGAGCCCTGCTGAGGGGTGAACATGAGGCACAGCTTCAGCATGTTGTTTCCCCTGGAGGCAAACAGGTCCACCATCGGTTTGCCCCAGTGGAAGAATGGACTGTAAGCTACCTCTGGATGGAGAGACCACTCATGGGATGTCTGGCCTATGCAGCTGAGAGCATCCGCCAACTGGTTCGAGACTCCTGCCAAGTGAATGGATAGGAGATCCGCCTCCAGCTGACTTACGAGGGTCCAGATATGGAGTGCCTCCTTGCACAGCAGACGGGAGTGCATGCCACCCTGTTTGCTGAGGTAGTACATGGTCGTGGCAATGTCCATCTGGACTTGAACCACTTGGCCCCGGAGCTGAGGGCTGAAGCGACAGTGCCAGTCTGACTGCTCTGAGCTCCAACAGGTTGATGTGGCATCAGGAGTTCCTCGGGGTCCAGAACCCATGGGCCCTATTGTGTCCACCATGTGAGCTCCCCAGCCCATGAGAAGACACATCCGGTCGTCTGAGACGACTGTTGGCTCGGGGCAGACAAATGGGATCCCTTCCTACAACCGTTCTGGGGTGGTCCACCACTGGAGAGCGTCCCACATCATCTGGGTTACAGTGATCAGCTGGTAGAAATGACCGTGGTGCTGAGTCCACTGGGCGCCAGCTCCCATTTGAGGGGGCACATGTGCCACCTGGCCCAACGGACCACTGAGGTGCATGCCGCCATGTAACCCAGAAGGCACAGAAAGTCCCAGGCAGGGCACAAGTTCCCAACCAGAAATGATCAGGCAAAGGAGGAGAGAACCTCCGCCCTGTCTGCCGGGAGCCAATCTCTGGCTTAACAAAAGTCGAGCTCTGCCCTGATGAAGCCCATCACCTGAGCAGGCACGAGTTCCGACTTGGCCCCGTTGATCAGGATGCCAAGTTGAGAGCAGGTTTGGAGAGCCAGATCCCTGGACTTCTCCACCTCATGAAGGAGGATCTGCCAAGAAACCAGTCATCGAGGTGAGGTAGAGTTGCACTCCCAGGCGCAAGATGGGCGCCGCCACCACTGCAATGCACTTGGAGAAGACCATGAGGGGCGATGACAGGCGGCGAGCATGGCTCCGGAACTCGTACAGCGTCACCGACCCTGAAGCGGAGGAACCGCTGGTTGGATGGATGGATTGGGACATGAAAAACGCCGGTCCTGTAGATCCAATGAGCGGACCACATGTTTTAGCTCCAAGGATGGTATGATTTGGTTCACAGTTACAGCCTCCGGTCACGATACCTGAGATATTCAGGATTAGGTAAGGAGATCTAGGATGGGGCACCCAACTGTCTGGCCGGGCACCGGAAGTACCTGGACACCAAAGCCTGGGTCACGGTGGGAGATCTGGCACTGGAGCTACAACCTCCTTGGGAGGAGCTGAGCTATGGTATTGTCACCAAAAGAGCAGGAGCTGAAGTGCAAGCTAAGATCACTTTCCTCCAGGAGCCAGGAGGGCTCAGCTGGAGGAGTACTACTCAGAACTCTAGAAGCAGTCCTGACTGACCATTTCGAGAACCACCTGTCGAGTGATATGGACAAGGCGGAATAAAGAGGGCGGGCAGCCCTCACCGGGAGGACCCAGGCTGGCGTGAAGGGTGTGGGGGTGGCGACCCCAACCTGTTACTGAGCAGGCTTAGAGGGAGAGGATGAGGGACCTGGACCTGTGCCTGGACTCCTGCAGAGCTGTTGAGGACGGAGGAGGGCTTGGGCCGTGGGCACTTAGCTTGGAAGCTTGCTGCTGCTGCTGGCTCCCTTCATAGGAGGGCTGCCTGACCACAAGGAAGAATGCAGAAATGGCTTCTTCTTTCTTTTTGCTGGTTCATGCCCAAAAGACCTTTAGCAAGTAGCATCAAGGTGGCACTGGACTGCTCGTATACTGCTGAAGGTGACCGGCCACTCCTGAACCGAACAAGTGGGGGTGCTCGAGGCAAAATCAGCTAGCTTCAGTGGGCATCCGCCGGGAGGACAACCACAGCCAAAAGCCCTCACGGCGGTGGCCACTCTTGACTGCTAGAGGAGGCGGGCACAAGTCTCGATGTCTAGGGGCCATCTGGAGCTGCTGTTTTACCTTAGCCGGCCCTGATCACAGACACTTGCTTGACCCGTGGTCTGCATGTCCGCCGGGAGATGAGGGAGGACTTAGATCTAATGACCTGAGGAGGGCATGAGAGAAGTGTGCCATAATGACAGCGAACTCGGCCTGATGAAGGCCCAAGGAAGAGGCAGCATGAACTTTGGGCAGAGTGGTCCATATTTTGGACTCCTTGTCCGGGGGTCGGTCTCGCTCGCCGGCTGAGCCTAGTACGTTGAAACACAGAAGCGGTCACCAGGCTCTCGGATGAAGGATGTTCTGTGAATCCCGGCGGGGACCCCATGGGCACCGTGTACTTGCGGGCTATGTGGGCAGACAGTGCTGGGCAGGAAGCTGGGCACTGCCAGAGCTCAAGAGCCGGGCCAGTGATGGCTTCGGCCAGTGGAAAGACCTCCATTGGGGTATCCCCCCTTTTTAGGATGTCCGTAAGGGGGTACTCCGCCTTTTTCTGGATAGACTCCAGGGGCATTCCAGTAGATTTGGAGATCAGGCGGAGAATGCCTTGAAAGGAGGAAGGACCCTCCTCTAAACCTGCCATGGAGGACTCATCATCCCCAGGATGGGAGTGTAGTCCTGTGACATCTGAGTCCGAGGAGTCATGATACAGCGGTCTCCCGCCTACGTCCCCTTCGATCCGCCAGGGGCGGTCGGGGATAACCATAATGGACAGGCGTCGGGGAAGCCCGGTGTCTGTATGGTCCTCTTTCGAGGGAGACCCTCCCTGTGGCTGTTAGGCGGTGGTTCCACCAGAATCAGTGGAGAGACTGAGATGGTCTGAGCCAGGATACAGGCCTGCCCCGGCCAAATAGAGAGCCGGTTCCAGAGGGTGAGGTCGGCCCAGGCATTGTAAGTGATGGCTTCCAGGGTGGCTGGCGGAGCCGTCTTCTGCCAGGTCAAAATCAGCTGTTGCCACATAAGATCCTCATAGCGTCGACAGAGTTTCCGTTGAAGCCTCTCCTCGTCCAAGGAGGATGAAGATTTTCAGCGATGCCTCTTTTTAGACTGCTTGTGACTCTTTTTTGGTCGTTCGACTGAGGGTGTTCTGGACTCCGATCGAGATCGGGCTGGCCAACTCGATCAATTGGGGGACACCAGGGTCAATGAAAATCGAAGGTCCGGAACCATGTCCTCGATGGTGACACCAGCGAGCTGGGTCCCTCCATTGGGAAAAACAAGGACTGGAGTCCTTTCTAAAGAATCGTTGACCGGAGTCAACGAAATAGGGTCAATCAGGTCAACAGAGATCTCAACATCGTCGGCAACTTCCTCGATTTCTTGGCCAGATGGAAGATCCGTAAAGCCGGCTGCCGAGGATGCGATCTTGGCCGAGGTCGAGACCATGTTTTCCTGGGACTTGGATCATTCTCGGTCCCAAGAACATCTTCATTTGGTCTAAGACTTAGGGTCATTCTCCCTCTTCCGAAGGTGGGAGGAGTGCGAGCCCGAGGGTGCCTCACCCTTGTAAGGAGAGACTGGCACAACTCCCTGAAGGAGCCTGAAAAGGTGGAACCGAGGTTCAGAGGAAAAAAACAGCTCCGAGCGGCTGAAGCTTGAGCCTCTTCCTCCTCGAAAGCCTTTATTTGCTCCAACTGTTCGGCGGATCCCGCAGCTGCGGAAACTACCCACCTCGCCTCCTTCGATTTCACTGGCGGGTTCCTTTTCTCCAGTCTCCCCAATTTCAGGCGCGCCAAGCGGTTGTCCAGGATGTTGGGATGGAAGGCCAGGCAGAACGTACAGGTAGAGGTGTTATGTCTGACACCAAGGCAGTAGGCGCATGTTAGGTGGGGATCGGTGTGCGACATCTTCTGGCCGCAGGAGCACCGGCGAAATCTGGGAGCAGATTTTTCCTCCATGTCCGACGCGCTACTATCGGAATCGATAACTCAGAATGAGTTTTCAGGCAAGATTCAATTGAAAAGCGAGTTTGAAATCCAGGACCCTCACGATTGCTGTGAAGCACAAGGGAACCTGTATCTTCCAGCGGAAAGGAAGATCTGGCATCACGGGGCGGAGCCAAGGTTTATACCACCCGGGTGGGTGAGAGGAGCCAGCTTGAAGACTTCCAGCAAGATTTAAAGGGGAAAGGGACATGCCAAGAAGTGTGGATGAACAACATATCCACGCTCCTATAAAAACAGGTTACTCGCCTGTAACAGTAGTTCTAGGAGTGGTATACATTGTTTATCCACACTTGTTGACAGGTACCTTGCCGCTTTAAGATGTGCCAGAAGTCTAAAAGTTGGCTCCTCCCACTCACCCGGGTGGTATAACCCTCGGGTCCGCCCCATGATGCCAGATCTTAGCCCGCTGGAAGCCAGGTTTGCAAGTCAAAGCCGGGGAGGTCGGGTGGGTCACTGTGGATGAACAACAAATACCACTCCTAGAACTACTGTTACAGGTGAGTAACCTGTCTTTCTAGGTTCGTGAATATGTTGTTCTAGCCACACTTGTTGGCAGACTCCTAGCAGTTCTCCAGGAGGAGGGAGGCGAGATGCACACCTCCTACTTAAGGAAGAGGGACTGGAGAACGGAGGTTCCAAAACCAGCATCCCGGCGTGACTCAAGGTCGATGTGATAATGGGATATGAAGGTGTGTGCTGACTTCCAGGTAGCAGCCCTGCAGATTTCCTGGATAAGGACGTCCCTAGAAGCAGCCACTGATGCAGCGGTATGGCGGGTTGAATGAGCCCTTAGCCCAATGGGAGGCTCCCTACCCGCCAACCTATAGCAGGGGTCAATGCAAGATGTAATCCATCTTACTATTGCCTGCCTGGCTGCAGGTCTGCCAGGTGCAGCTTCAGCGTAGGAGACAAACAGCTAGTGAACCTCTCCCCAAACTTCCACCATTCACTCTTTGTAATAGGCGAGCATTCATCTCAGGTCCAAAGTATGGAGCCTGTACTCGGCCTCCGAGGTGTGGCTGGGATAGAACACCAGCAGAGTAATCACCTGGTTAAGGTGAAACTCTGACATCATCTGCAGAAGGAATTTTGGGTGAGGGTGCAGGACAACCTTGTCCCTGTGGAAGACCAGGTAAGAAGACTCTATGGAGAGCACTTGTAACTCCCCAGTCCTTCTGGCTGACGTGAGAGCCACCAAGAAGGCGGTCTTCCACGACAAGTGTGACATCTCACACTTGTGCATAGGTTTGAATGGCTTGCCCGTGAGCTTTGCCAAAACCAGCAGTAAATCCCATGGAGGTGGAGGTTCACTGAGGAGATATGTGATCCTAGGCCTTTGAAAAGCTCCAGACCACCTTCTAGATAGCCGCACTGACTGCTGACAGGCCTCGCCGGTAAGCAGAGATGGCTGCCAGGTGCACCTTTAGGGTCGCTGACCATAGTCCCTGCTGGGAGATGGACCAAAGGTAGTCCAAAATGCTAGCCACTGTGCAGGACGTGGGGTCAAATCTTTGCCCCGACACCAGATGGAGAATCTCTTCCATTTAAAGGCATAGCATTTTCTGGTTGATTGCTCACGGGACACTTCAACAATGCTGAAGACCTCGTCGGAGAGACCCAGGGCCTGAAACTCTAGCCACTCAGGAACCAGGCCATCAGGTGCAGGGAATGAAGGTGCGGATAGAATACCTTCCCCTGACTGACCGAGAGCAGGTCCAGGTGTGCTGGAAGCTGCCTCGGGATCCTAGAGCTGAGGCTGCGGAGATCTGGATACCAGAACTGGTGCGGACAGTCTGGGGCTACTAGGATCACCTGCGCCTTGTCCCTCTTGACCTTGACCTTGATGAGCACTTTGTGAATCAAGGGGAGTGGAGGGAAGGCGCAGAAGAGGCCTGGGGTCCAAGGCCTCGAGAAGGTATCCCCCTGCTGAGGGGGACATGCATGGAACAGCCTCAGCATCACATTCTCCCTGGAGGCAAACAGGTCCACCTGCGGGGGTTCCTCAGAGGGAGAACAGATTGTGTACTACCTCTCGGAGGACAGACCACTCCTGAGATGCCCCGACCATCCTGCTGAGGGCATTGGCCAGCTGATTCGGAGCTCCTGCCACATGAATAGCGAGGAGATCTGCCTCCAGGCTGAGCATGAACGACCAAATGCGGAGAGCTTCCGTGCACAGAGGAGAGGAGAGGAGCGTGTCCTGCCCTGTCTGTTGAGATAGTACAAGGTCATGGTGTTGTCCATCTGGACTTGGACCACTTGATACCGGACAATCGGAGCAAAGGTGGTCAGAGCTAGGCGGACCACTTGGAGCTCCAGCAGGTTGATGTGGCATCCAGACTCCTCATGGGAACAGAGCCCGTGAGCTCTGTGTACCCCCAGATGGGTACCCCAACCCATCAGAGAGGTGTAGATTGTCAGAGTGACCATCGGCTCGGGGCGGACAAATGGGATCCCTTTCTGCAGGTGGGATGGGATGGGATGAGCCACCACTGGAGGCCGTCCCACTTTTTCTGGGTCACAGAGACCAGCTGGTCGAGATGACCTGAGCACTGAGACCACTGGCTGGCCAGTTCCCACTGAAGGGAACACATATGCCAGCGGGCCCATCGGACCATGCTGGTGCAGGCCACCATGTAGCCCAGAAGATGCGGGAAGTCCTGGGCAGGGCGCAGTTGCCCAACCAGAAATAATCAGGCAAAGGAGAGAGCCTCCATCCTGTCCGCCGGGAGCCGGGCTCTGGCTCAGCAGGAGTCAAGCTCTGCCCCTATGAACTGAATCACCTGCGCAAGTACGAGTTCCAACTTAGCCTTGTTGATCAGAAAGTCAAGTTCTGCGCAAGTCTGGAGGGCCAGATCCCTGGACCGCTCCACCTCCAACATGGAGGGACCTATTATCAGCCAATCGTCCAGGTAAGGGTACACCCGGACCCCTCGGCGCCTCAGGTAAGCCGCCACCACTGCCATGCATTTGGTGAAGACCCTGGGGGCTGAAGACAGGCCGAAAGGCATGGCCTGGAACTCGAAGAGGATTCCTTCTGCTCTGAAGCGGAGGAACCGCCAATGGGATGGACGGATCGGGATGTGAGAGAACATGTCCTGAAGATCTAGGGAGCAGAACCACATTCCTTGCTCCAGGGTTGGTATGATCTGAGCCACAGTTACCATCTGGAAAGTGCGGGACCCGAGGAACCCATTCAGGTCGTACAGATCTAGAATGGGGTGCCAACCCACCATCCGCTTTGGCACCAGGTAGTACCTGGAGACAAACCCTGGGAAGGCTACTGGACGCACCACCTCCTTTAGGAGGAGCTGGGCCTAGTAGGCTCTGAGAGCCGCCTGAGAAGCTGTGGACACCTAATCCCCCCATGGGGCATGGGCTTGGTACGGAGGGGCCTGCTCAAATTCCAGAGGCATGTCTTGACCGACCACTTCCAAAACCCACTGGTCCACAGTGATAATGGACCAAGTGGAAATAAAGTGGCTGAGCCAGCCCCCCACGGGAGGACCCAGGGGAAGCGTGATGGAGTTGAGGGAGGCACCCCCCAACCCGTCACTGGGCAGGCTTGGAGGAGGGTCAGGCGGAAGGACCACTGGGACCTTTCCCTCCGGGCTTCCTAAAGGAGGAGGAGACCACGGACTTGGTCCGAGGATGCCAAGTCTGAGCCTGCTGGCCCTGCTGCTGGGCCGGTCTGGCCACAGGGGTGGAGGAGCGAAAGGGCTTGTGGTTAGCACGCTTGGAGCCCTTGTTCTTTTGGGCAGATGTAGTAGAATCCAAGGTGGCATTGGACTTCTCTGTGCGCTGGAGGTGACTCTCCACACCTAGCCCCAAAAAGGTCAGTACCCAAAAAGGGGACATCTGCCAACTAGTGCTGCATATCTGCCATGAAGGTTGAGATATGGAGCAAAGCCCTGCAGCGCATGGCCACTATGGCTGCTACCGAGTGGGCACAAGAATCGCCAATATCCAGAGCCATCTGGAGCTACTGTTTGGCCACCACAATCCCCTGATCCCAGACCTGCCTGACCGTGGTCTGGAGGTCAGCTGGGAGATGAGGGATCACCTCATCCCGGGAGCCCAAGAAGGCGTAGAAATGTGCTATGATAATGCCTAAGCTGGCCTTGAAGCAAGGCCCATTATTTAGCTTTTGTTTACGGCAAGTACACTAGACAAGTATTATGCCTATTTTCAGGAACGACCTGGGAGAATACAACATGAGGAACAACAGTCAAGGAGGCATGGCAAAGAGAGTACAGTTTTTGTCACAGTAAACAAACGTGTGGGAAATACATAATTTGGCCTTCAGAAACATATAGTAGTAAGCACATTTCAGATTATACACTCTAGACTAGCTAGTTCAACTGACAGATATATACAAGTCATCATACATAGAGTGGAGCATAGCTCAAGGACTGGATTGGTCATAATATAACTTATAACATTGTCATATACACCCCCTAGGCTAGTTGGATCGTGGACAGGTATATATAGCTCATCACATTTTTCTAAATATGCACGTTAGACAGAAACAGAAACACTTGGTAGTACAAGTTTCTACCAAATGACCAAGGTGCAATATGTCATGGTTAGCCTATGACCGTGGAGCAATAATGGGTGTAAAAATGCCCAAGGCTTTTTACGCAGAAGTAGTCAGAAGTCAATGATACAGTGGGGAAAATATCTCCAGGAATTCAATGGAGACACCCTGGGGAGGTTCAGACACAACAATTTGATACTTTACTCTAGGGAGGTTTGGGGCAGTCACACTCTGATGCTAGTTTTAGGAAACCCCACAGGGAATTTCGAAAATTCAGATAGGAGGGGGCAGCTCGGATATCCACAGGCAGCGAATTCCAGAGTCTGGGCGCACTTATGGCTAAGTCCCGATCCCCCATGAGGGTCTGGGTAGGAGGGACTTTGAGCATCCCTGATGTGAGAGACCTAAGTTGGTAGGGGGTGGGATTCAGTTTAGGCAGAAGCCGGGCCAGTCCCTGGGGGGTGCTAGTTCTGATCACTTTCCCAGAGAGGCATCCCAAACCAAAATCAAGGTATCTAGCTGGTGAGAGCCAGCAGGGTTTCTCATATAGCTCACAACAGTGGGTGAGTCGGGGGGCAGCCAAGGCAAAATGACAAATGTTATTGTAAGCAGTGTACTACCGGGTGAGATGTTTCTTTGGACAGTGAGCAAATAGGTGCAGCCCATAGCTGAGGGAGGGAAGGAGCACACCCTTCGCTAGGGCAAGCCTGGCTGCTGGTGTAAGGTTATACTTAGCCCTACAGGCCAGACCCAGTTTGCAGTTTGCCGCCTGCAGATGTTAAGGATATGATTACCCATGTCAAGTTGGCAGGTTCTCAGATATTTGATGGAGCTCACTATGGTAGTGAGGATCCATCCGCGCTGGTGACGGTAAGCAGGCCGATGAGGCTTTGATTTTAGCCACTGAGCCAAAGAGCATAGCCTGTGTCTTTTTCAGGTTCAGGACCAGCTTGTGACTAGTAACCCATGACGATACCCTGTTAAAGTCATGGGTCAGGTTCTGGTTTAGGGTAGTGGCATTCTGGGAGTGAGCCAGGATTACCAGATCATCTGCATACAAGGTGGCGCTACAGCTGGTAGTAACCATGAGTAGTTGATTGATGAAGAGGGAGAAGAGAAGGGGACCCAGAGAGGACTTTATTGAAGCAGGTATGCTGCTTTCTGCCATGTAGATAACCCATTAGCCATTTCATGGCATGGGGGGAGAGGCCAAGTGACCACAACTGTGCACCAAGCAGTTTGTGGTCAACGAGGTCAAAGGCTTTGGACAGGTCGATAAATATTGCACCAGAGAGTTTGCCCTGGTCCATGGCTGTCCGGATACTTGATGTAACCAAGATTAAGGCTGTGGTGGTGCTGTCCCTACGAACCGTGCTGGACTGGTGACAGAAGTTCATGAGAGTGGATATATTCCAAAGCTGCTCAGCCACTACCTTTTCAAGGAGCTTACTTAGGGTTGGGAGAATGGCAATCAGTCGATAATTGTCAGGCAGTTTGGGATTTCCTTGCTTCAGTACAGGGACAATCCTCGCTCTCTTTCCAGATGTCTGGGATGGTCCCCAGACCAAGGGATAGGTTGAAGATAAAGGCTACTGGTGAGGCAATGTGTGCAGCACCAAGCCTAAGGAGTTTAGGCTCCAGGTTGTCTAGGCCAGGACTGGAGTACTGGGAGAGCCAGCTAAGCGTTTCTGCAAGTCCTGAACTGATACAGCCCTGAGGTGGAACATTTGACAGGAGGGTGACCCTCTAGCAGAGTGGAGGGAAGGGGGTGGGACAGAGCCTCATCAGGTGAGAAGAGGGTTGTGAAGGCAGAGAGGTCAGAGAAGTGATTATTTAGGGAGTTGGCAATAGTATGGGGATTACTGCAGGAGACTCCATTTATGACCATGTCGGTAACCCCCGGATGGGAGGATCCCGCTGACAAGGGATTTAATATCTCTCCAGAACCTCCTGGGATTACTGGCAGAGCTTAGTAGGGCGGACTTGCAAAAGTCACTCTTTGCTGCCCTGATAGCCTTTTTGCACTTGTTCCTGAGGTGTCTGTACCTTTGAATAATCATGGGATCACTGGTACCTTTGGAACGAGCCAACACTTATCTCTCTCCCGCATCTGGGCTAGGAGATTCCCATTTAACCAGAGGGTAGCGGACCCCCTCACCCTACGGGTGACCTTGGGAGCATGCTTGTCTTGCAAGGCCCCAAAGATGGAGAGGAAGTAAGAGGTTGCTGCCGAGGGATCAGTGGCACCATACACCCCAGACCAGTCAGTAACTCTTAGGTCCTCCAGGAACTCCTCAGTATCAAATCTAGAGTAGTTTCTGACATGCATATTTTGTGTGGAATTTTGAGGGTGGGAATTTTCCATACACAGAAAACCGGTGAGTGGTCAGAGATGGAGTCAGATAATGTATCCGCTGATGAGATCCTGTCAGGATGGTTAGACATGATCCAGTCCAGTAAGGTGCTGGAGGATCCATTTGCTGTCTGCCTAGTTGGTTCCTGGATGAGCTGGGTCAGGGCAAGGTTAGCAAGCAGAGGCTCAAACTGCTTAACATTACCACTATCCCAGTTAAGGTTTACATCCCCCAGGATTATGAGTTCGTTATCCCGACTCTGGGACCAATTTTGTCCATGAGGTGAGTTACGCAGGTAGCCCACCTCTTGGAGGGATTATAGGTGCACACCAGGTGCAGTTTCTTTGCGTCCCCAAGTAGCAGTAGCACATGTAGCAACTCACAGGGGACACGTTTGAATCCCTGGTGGGCAATTTGGGGAGATTTTAAGTGGCTCTTATGGTAGATTGAGTATACCCCTCTTTTCCCCCAGCTCTGTCCAGTCGGGTGAATTCATACCCAGTGAGTTCACAGGCAGAGTCAGGGACAGAGGGTTTCAGCCAGGTCTCTGTCACTCCTAGGATGTCGGGTTTGTAGAGTGCAACCCATGCTAACAGCTCATCACGATTAGGTAGCAGGCTCCTAATGTTAAGATGAGCTATTGTTAGCCCCTTACCCATGCCCCATATGGGAGGGATTTTGTGGGTCAGATTTAATGGGCCAGGGTTGGTTTCAATATCACCGGCCAGTAGTAGTGCAAGTAGGAGGAGCCAGGGGAGATACCACCTCCTATGTGCTTGACAACCTGGGAGTTTTTTTTAGCAGGGGTACGCTTTACCCTGCTTGTATACATAAGGCAATCAAGATCTAGACAGCAAGTCACTGCAGTGCGCTCGAGATCACAAAGATATTGGAGAAGGTGTAGTCGGGGACCCTGTGAGGTGGACGCA
Organism: Neoceratodus forsteri; assembly: GCA_016271365.2. Lineage (NCBI taxonomy): Eukaryota > Metazoa > Chordata > Ceratodontiformes > Ceratodontidae > Neoceratodus > Neoceratodus forsteri. Next base: position 733,352,847 of record CM057459.1, read on the forward strand.
CCATCCCCAGTTGTCACCCAGTGTTATTGGGAGGGAGGTGACCATATGCAACAAGGAGAGTCCGACTATAAGACCTACAAGGCCTATATCCCTCGGATGACAGCCAGCACCTCTCTACCTTTAATATTTGAGTATCCCTATCCTCACTAGATGGATGGGAGGGGAACCACGTCCACATCTTGGCTGGAGGCATAGCACTAGCCTGTGAGATAATTATCAGTCAGCTAACAAGAACTGCTGTGAAGGAAGGAGAGATGGATGTACTAAAGCTGGAAGGAAGTTAGTGAGATTTGTTATTGGTATGTGCCAAGTAAATAAAATAAGGCCTGCACAGTGCAATTCAAGGCTACCAGCTATGGACACAGGGGCTGAGGTTTATTTCTGGGAAGGAGTTCCTGCCCTTGCCCTTTGTAAGCACACTTACCACCTGTCAACAGTTATACGAGGACAGAGTTTAGACAGCCAACAACCAAGCAATGCAAGTGGGGTTAGGATTGGTATAATAGTAAATACTAGCAAGGTTGTTTTGAACAGACAGTGTAGCAGGACTGGGATAGTTAGGCCCTACACCTTTTGTCGGGAGTCTGGTATAGTGAGGCCCTACTCCTTTTGTTAAGGTCTCTACTAACAGGGGCTGAGACAGGAGAGCCAGCAGAATGAGCAACACCTGTACAAGACTTAGGTTCTGACACAAGACAGAGCAGGGCAGTTTAGCAGACAGTGGTCGCAGAGAAGTAGGCCATCAGGATAATGTTGACAGGCAGTAGACAGTAGTGCAGTCAGTAGGCACATACCAGCATAAAAAATTTATTTGACTCTATTTAGCATATACCAACATGTAAAAAAAAAAAATTCATTGACTCCATTTAGTATCAGAGAGTAGGAAGGGCAATTAACCAGGGTAGGAGAAACAAACTAATTACCACTGATAATTAAGCAGCTACTTCCCCTGTTGGCAGTTTGGGTGATACTGGCTTCCACAAAATAGAAATCAAGCTAGTTACCACTAACAATGAAACAGATACCTCCCCTATTAGCCAATTGGGTGAGACAGTACATTGGGGCGGAGCCAGTGAGCATTTAATGGGAGGAGGGAACCCGGTGGGCGGGTGGGCTGAGAAACCTGTTCAGCTTTCTCCTGCACTGGGGCAGGGGCCGGGAGCTTGTGCGATGCAAAATCATCAGCCGAGGAGGCCCGCCAGAGCAGCAGTAGCCCACGGCACCTCCACTCGGCAATTCTGATGTCCTCTGGGTGGCGCGAGGGGGGGACCTTTTGGAGCAGGTCAACCCTCGCCTCCCCTCCGCGCGGTGTCAGCTGTGTTGGTGGGACAGTTCTCCTTTTCAGGAGCAAAGCGAGAGTGTCACAGTTGACCAGTAGGCAATAGGGGATTGTGCGTAGTGTAGGTAAGAATAGGGTGCTCAGAGTCTATCTGATTTGAGTCTGAAGGGTGGATGGCAAACACTGAGGGCTTCCTGTTTTCAGCTGCAGAGCTGTCGCACAGGCAGTTTTAAGGAAGTTGTCAGCCTGTTCAGTGAAGCTTAGGGGAACCTCAAACTACAACCTCCCCTTGTAGCAGCACTGGGAAAGAAGTAGAATGATAATGCAGGCCATATAGCCCACAATTGAGTACAGTGATTTGTGTACAAAGACCAAGAATCCCTCTAGTGGCAGGTCTGTATAACCTGCTAATGGAAAACTAGCCACTTAAAGCAGCAGTACTACGAAATCAGGAAGTGACCTATCAAAATTCTGTTTTTCGGCTGTAAGCATGCGGCCAAAGTTCCAGTTTACATACCTGTAAATGTTTTTTTCCAGTCATCTTTAGTTTTTTAGATATTTGCAATTTATTTGAAGTGTTGTAGCACTACAACAAATATGGCAGCTGACTAACTTTCAACTACGCTTTTTCTACAGGTCACATCATGTCTTTTGACAACAGCAGAGGGATCCTCTGCTGACCATTCCCAATGTCCCTGCAAGTCATTCACATGTGCAGTCTTCTAGTACGTTCGGGGTGAACGACCGACAAAATTCGCAAGCCTGAAGATCGTGGTCTAACCCAAGCCAATAAACGCATGAGGCGTGAGGCTCCATGCAAGACATCTTCTGCCCGCAGGGGCACCGGCGAAACCTGGGGGCCGATTTTTCCTCCATCACAGATGCGATCAGAAAATGAGCACATTTTACTCTAGAGAGCTTGAGGATCAGTTTTAGAAGCGAATTCGAAGATTCCGAAGCCAGAGCCTACTACACGCAGGAGCGCTAAGGAGGGAACCTGGACCTTCCAGCAGAAAGAAAGATCTGGCGTCATGGGATGGAGCCGAGGGTTATACCACCCCGGTGAGTGGGAGGAGCCTGCCTGAAGACTTCCGGCACATCTTAAAGCGGCAAGGTACCTGCCAACAAGTGTGGATAGAACAACATAGCCACGACCCTAAAACAGGCAGTTTCAGTTCATAGGTAGGAGCCAAAATCATGAAAGTGGGGGTACGGGGCATTTGCTGGAGGGGTGGTCAGGAGTGCTGGGGAGGGGAGGGTCAGGTGGAGGGATGGCAGGAGCAGGGAGAAGCCTTAGCTGGTATCTAAGGGCTGGGAGTGAGTGGGAGAGACAGGCAGTGGGAGGAGTGGCACAGGTTTCAGAGGGAGGAGAGATGACGACAGAAGGCAGACTGCCCATCTGAGGAGTGAGGGCGGAACAGGGAGAAGCTGCGAGGCTCCCTGGAATGGGGGGAGTAGGAGGAAGAGGGGATGGGAGAGAGGAGTGTGGAAAGGTAAGAGAGGAGAGACCTGAGATGAAAGCACAGTGGGACTGGCGACATGATGAGGGGAGACGGAGGATGGAAAGGGAGGAGAAGAGGGAGCAGTGATGAATACAGTAGGGTGATTTGGTAGTAGCAAAGGGGCAGAAAACATTGCAGAGGGTAACCAGTCTGCAACGGAAGAAGAGGGGGTGGTGCCACAGACCACATCTGCACAGCTGAAAACCGAGAGAACCATCTTTTTTTTTTGCTATTCAAACTTCACTGCATTTTCGTGGAGCAATGCATCAGCACTGTATCAACTCTACAGACAGGCATGAGGCACAGTAAAAGACAAGTCTTTCTCTCGGCATGGAATAATCACTTTTTCTTACAGTTAGAACATTAAAACCATGACCTTATAGTATTTGCCATATGTCATTTAATTCTGTTAGACAATACATTTCTTCTGTTTGCTGATCTCTCAGGGAACAGTGTCTGATCTTTGCTCCACCACCCAGAGTAACCACTTGTTCCAGAAGCTGGTAGATTTCTTCATTTTGAGGTTCGCCCCCGCAGTCAGTTTTTCCATCTGGTAGACTTGCTGCACTGTATCTTCCAGTTCCTTATTATGGGGAGGATGGTTGCTATAGTCAAGCTCTTGTAAGCTCATTCTGAGCCTCCCCTGTACACCAGAAGCTCAGGGTTGCAATGGTTCTGCTGCCCTCCCTCCACACTGAAAGCAGTGATCCACAGAATCAGGGAGCACGCTCTTTTTGTAAGCTCATTCTGAGCCTCCCCTGCACACCGGAAGCTCAGGGTCACAAGGGCTCTACTGCCCTCCCTCCACAGCAAAAGCAGTGATCCACAGAATCAGGGAGCAAACCCTTGTAAGCTCATTTTGAGTCTCTGCTGCACACCACAAGCTCAGGGTCACAAGGGCTCCGCTGCCTTCCCTCCACACCACAATCAGTGATCCACAGAACCAGAGAGCAAACTTTTGTAAGCTCATTCTGAGCCTCTGCTGCACACCACAAGCTCAGGGTCGTGAGGGCTCCGCTGCCCACCCTCCCTCCACACCACAAGCAAAGATCCATGGAACCAGGGAGCAATGTTCATTGCAGCACAGCTGTCGAACTGTTTGGCTTCTAGCGTCATCTTTGAATCTGTACTCCTGTGGACTCTACATGTGGCTCCGTGTCTGCCTAAGGCAATGTGAGCTAGCATCTGAACCTACAAAAGCTAGCATACTGTGTATAAATTACAAATGAACTGTCTGTACAGATCTGTATTTTAGCTGTATTTACACAGTGACTTTAGGAATAGCTGGTTATGGCCCGTTGGCGCAGCAGTTGGATTTCCACTTGCTACGCTGGTGACCCGGTTTCGGGAACAGACCTGGGTCATCAGAGGGCTGGCTGGTGGGTGAGAAGGATGAAGCGTCCCTAGGACTGCTCCCCTTCTCGGGGGGGCGGGGTGAATGCCCACTGCTTGATGGACCCCTGGCGAAGGCAGGGGGTACCGCAGCAACAGGCATTAGAGGGCTCTCAGGGGGTGGGGTGGATGCAGGATGTCACTGCACATGCCTGTCCCCAAGAAACACATGAAAATACTTGCTGCTGGCCGCCCTTGATGAAGACCGCCTCGGCTTCAATTAGCCTCCTCAAGACTGACCCTTCGAGTTAGTCCCCGTCGTTGCGGCACTGTTAGGGGTCAGTGCTGCAAACCCCACCCTGGGGGGCAAGCCAGGGGCTATCGGAGGGTCGTAAAAAAAATTAAAAAATGAGGAGGGAAGCCAGGTCCGCCACTGGGCTGAGGCGCTGCGCGGATGGCAGTGGGGGAAAAAGCAGAGTAAATAAAAAAATGACTAGCTGCTTAGAGTATCACTTTTAACTGTATTAGGGCCATTACCTTGCAATCAGAGGACAGTACCTGACTGAATTTGGCCTGCAGCTACATCACAAAAGTACTGGGTTACACCCAGCCCACTGACTTGCTCTTTTATTCCTCCTCAGCTCTTGTAAGCTCATTCTGAGCCTTCACTGCACACCACTAGCTAAGGTCACGAGGGGTCCGCTGCCCTCCCTCCACATCGCAAGCAGTGATCCACTGAACCAGGGAGCAAGGTATAATATTGCAGCACAGCTGCTGAACTGTTTGGCATACTCACCCACTCAGGGAGATGCTGTTTTTATAATTATTGGCTGTGTGCTAGAACCAGTCAGCCCTCTTTTGGCCACCCACTCTGAAAGAATTCATTGCCTGCTCCCCCACCTTAATGAACCCCAGTGGTCCCTTCCTGATCAAGACAATACTGCAGTACTGCAACTGGGAGGTACTGATTCTGACAGGTTACACCTGCTACCCACTGAGTAAATATCAACAAAGGCTATTACTGGCCTGCTAAACATTACCTCAGTGGACAACTGGGTACTGCGACACTGACTCACGCTACCCCATCTCAATCAAGCCTCCTCTCGTCCCCTAACCACACATATAGTAGGTCCCTGCCCACCCCCCTCCCCACAATGGGTTTCCCTCTAACAAATATTCTCATAGTTGAAGGACACTAGTTGCGCTGTCCCACTGCCAAAATAGTGCTGCTGGAGCCTCCAGTGTAAAGATCAATCAATCAATCAATACTTTATTTTTAAAAGGCGCTTTTGTTCAACCAAAGCGCCTGTACAATTTCATAAAACAATAAATAAACAAGATTTAAATTTATTATAAATCATTAAAAGCTATATTAAAAAGGTGAGTCTTCAAGGCTCCTTTAAAACTTAGGACAGTCGGGCAATTTCGCACCTGACGGGTAGAGAGTTCCACAGGTGCGGGGCCATAAACTAAATGATCTAGCCCTGAAGTTTTCAAGCGAACCCTGGGAATCTCCAGCAATCCCTCGTCAGTGGATCGGAGGGGCGGGAGGGACAGTAGGGGCAAGGCTCTTCAGGTAAGTGGGTCCCTGATCATTGTAGGGGCTTTATAGGTCAGCAAACCGACCTTGAAGGTGATTCGCCCAAAACACTGGCAGCCAGTGCAGTCCATGAAAGCACAGGCATTATATGGCTGGAATCTAGAAGAATCCAGTCAATAACCTAACCGCCGCATTCTGCACAAGCTACAGGCAATAGGTATTCAACCCCGATAGCCCTAGGTACAGGAGTTGCACAGTCACATGGAGGTAACGGCATGCGGATCAACGTTGGAAGATCCTCTCTGGAGGAACCAGGTGCTTCACCCTGGCGATATTCCTCAGATGGAAAAAGGAAGTTTTGACCACCGCTGACACCTAGGATTTAAGTGTCAAGTGGTGCGTCAATTATTACATCCAAGATTCCGCACCTGATCTGAGGTTGTCAGCTGAACGCCCCAAGCCATAAGCCTGAGGCGATCCATCCGCAAACCCGCCTCACAGCGACCTCGATCCACGACTAACACCTCAGTTTTCTCCGGTTTAACCTCAGCTAACTCCACTCATCCAGTCCTGGATTTCGGCAAGGCAGTTATTAAATACCGATAAGGCAGCATCCTGATCGGGTACAAAAGACATATACAGCTGGGTATCATCTGCATAGCAATGAAAACCCAAACCGTATCATCTAATAATCGCTCCCAGCGGCAGCATATACACCGCAAACAACATGGGTGCTAAAATAGAACCCTGCGGTACCCCGCAGGATAAGGAGACTGATGTCGAGGAAAAGATTCCCGACACCACCCTCTGAGTCCTACCCTTGAGGTAAGATTGGAACCACCTGAGGACCACACAGATAATCCACAGATGGACCGCAGATGCTCCAGCAGCACACCATGGTCAACAGTGTCAAATGCTGCAGAGATCAAGGAGTACCAAGATAGAACAGGTCCCACGATCTCTCACTATTAGAGGTCATTTAGTACCCGAACAAGTGCTGTCTCGGTACTATGCCTTTTCTAAATCCTGACTGGAGAGAATCATAAATATTGTTGTTGGTCAGATGATCATCCAACTGTACTCGACCACCTTCTCAATAACTTTACCCACAAAGGGTAAGTTAGAGACTGGTCTGTAATTTGCTAGACAGTCTGGGTCTAAGGAGGATTTCTTTAAAAGAAGGCTAACTATAGCCTCTTTAAGGGGATCAGGAAAGATCCCTCTCTAAAGACTTCAGACTATCGAAGCCAGGACTAGGCCGATTTTATCCACACAATCCACTAAGAGATGTGTAGGGCCAGAGTCAAATCACAGTTGGTTGGTCGCAGCGTTAGGATGACCATCACAATATTATCAATTGTGGGGAGGCTGAAGTCAGACCATACAAACTGAGTGTTGACATCTCTAGCCGACCATCACCGCTCCCACTGGAAAGGGAAGGACCGGACGTCTGACCTGATTTTGGCAACCTTATCTGCAAAGAGAGAGCAAACTCCTCACACGTTCTAGAGAAAAGGCTCTTCTGGGCTGAAGACAGGCTGATTGCACAGTCTGTCCACAGTCCGAAAGAGCTGAGCTGGTCTATTCTGTGCAGCCGCAATCTCTCTGGACAGGAATTCTGCCTTCTTCACGAGATTGCGATTGATAGGCTGTATAATGGTCCATCAAACTAAGTTTGTCATCATCCAGACCGGACTTCCTCCAACGCCTCTCCAGCCTTAGTCCTACTCCTCAACTCCCTCAGGGTCTCATCAAACCATGGAGACCTGAAGTCGAAAAGTGAAGGGCGAACACGAACAGGTGCAATGGAATCCAGGGCCCCTGTCACGCCTTTATTATAGGCATACCAGATCACCTGGATCCAAGCAATCCATCGGTAGGCCTGATAGGTCCAGCACCGCCATCAGGTCATCCGAGGACACACCCCTTAAAGGGCGGCACTGCATCATCTCCAAAGGGCTGACCTAATAGGGTGGCCTCAAACTGAACCTAATGGAGTGATGGTCAGACCATCCAAGTGGTTCCACCACCAAATCGGATATCCCCATCCCCAGAAGGAATACAGATCCAATGAGTGTCCACCAATATGAGTCGAGGTGGAAACAACCTGTATGAAGCCCAGTGATACCATCAACTGGAGGAAGTCTTGACCAAAGCGTGAGAGTTCATCGTCGACCCAAGCATTAAAGTCCCCCAGAACCAACCATCTGGGGGACCCCAATGATGTCCACAAAGATGTCCACCACGGTATGTACAACTGAGGAAAACTGCACTGCTGATCGTCTATCTCTTGGTGCTTGTGTCTGGTAGTACTCTGGGAGTTAACATACTCCAGCCCACCACCCCTCCCTGTGCTCTCTCACAAAGATCATGCCAGTGGGAAACCAGGGACTCTACTCCCCCTACTGATCCAACGGTACCACTATCAACAACTTCCCTCATCTCATCACCTAACAGCCTATCCCTCAGCCTGGTTACAGCTTGCGCTGGTGTCTCCTAGAGCCCGGGGACCATGGAAAGCTATAACCCATCCTCCTATGTACAAAACTCCTCCTGACTCTATACCCACCGGAAGACTGCAAGGAAACTACTGATTATCCTATTGCTGACGTCTGGCACATCCAACCCAACCCTGGGCAACCCCAAAAGGGAGTATCCAGTAAAAGACAGACATGTACACTAAAGATCAGCTCACTCAATATTGGTAGTCTCTTGCCAAAACTCTACTGCCTTGAAGCTTGGGTAAGGCATGTACAGCCTGATCTTACTGCCCTCACCGAAACCTGGTTCTCACCTAAAATACCCGATGTCTCCATCTCCATGAATGGATGCAACCTCTTTAAGCAGGACAGGTTAACAAAGCGGGGACGTGGGTGCCTCCCAAAAGTATGAGACAACCTCCAGGACATAGCATCCCTTAGAGCCTCCCACTGATGACAGTGAGTGCCTGGGTGTTAAAATCCTCCTGGGGAAGGGTGGTAAACACCTCATTATTATGACAGTCTACATACTCCTGGGTAAACAACAAACAGGGATTACCTCCTTTGCTAAGCACTTTAAACATGCTAGTTAGCAATGGGAGACAATACAGTGCTCCCTCCCTATAATGAACACAACTGGTGCCAGTCCTTGCATTCGTTATAGTGCCCCATTCGTTATAGCGAGGATCGATGAAAATATGCAAGCAGGAGTTGTAAATACAGTAGATGAAAAGAATACATTGCCTTTATTTAATTACAAAAGCAGACAATATTAAAAAAAATAGTTAAATAAAAGAAAATTTAATGTTTATGCATGTCATGTGTCAATTAAAAATCATGAATCATGAATGCAGTACAGGTACATTTTTGTACTGTAATGTCCAGTATGAGGGCTGTATTAGGAAGCGTACACTGCGAGCATCTGAAAATTAATAAAAAGGACAGTACTGTACTAAATTTCAAAGTCTTATTTGCTGCATCACTTCCAAAGTTTGTGAATTGTTTTTTGGACAAGAGCACCTCACCAGAGATCATGGGCATATGACAGTATCTGCCGCAACTGGAGTAACTTGACAGGGTCCGCATTTTTCTGCCACTCCATCTATGTCAGGCACTTCTCCATCCCTTTTATTGCTTGTGTGGCTGTTGGCACATCTCCAGCCACCCCCTCTTCCTCTGTATCACTCTCACTTTCCCTGCAGTACTCTAGGGAACAGCTGGCAACAGCGGCAATGATCTTGTCATCTGTTCTGTTGCTGGAGTCATGTCATCAGAGAAAATCCATTCCTTTATCAGTTCAATGGCTTCTTCTTGGTCCCCCACGATGTTTAGGTCTGTGGCGAGCTGGATGATTTCATCTGTGTCATCTTCGTCTGGCTCGTCGGAAACAGTGGCTGCTTCTGGTGGTTATAGTGTGGGTCCTAGTGTTGAATCCCAGCAGTGGCAAACAGTGGCTGTAGAAACCATAGCTCATGCTTCTGCGGACGGGTGAATGACATCTTTCAGTGTCAGTGACTTTCGGAACACTGTCACTGAATCTCCCTGTTATGCTAAATCGCCCAGCAAGCGCTTCCTATAATGTTTTTGAAAGTTGCAATTATCCCACCACCAAGTGGTTGAATGCGGGCTGTAGTATTTTTTTGGCAAAAATACAGTTTTGATCTTTCCATCCTGGGACTTCAGTGCAGATTCAGGGGTGTCGATGGGGCATTGATCCATCAACAAGACTGCTTTGGGGGGGTAAGTGCAGTAAGTGAAGGTGTGCTCTCACTGAAGGCACAAACGATTTATCAGACCACTTTTGGAACAGGTCTGAGGTCATCCAGGCACTTTTGGAGGATTCATACTCCACTAGCAGAGAGGACATGTTGAGATGGTGAAAGCACTGGGGGGGGAGCCAAACTTCCCGATACACAGAGGTTTCAACTTGTGTGAGCCACTGGCATTTGTGCACAACAGGTAAGTTACCCTGTCCTTTGCGAATCTGAACCCTTTTGAGGCATTATTCTCATTTTTGGTGGCCAAGGTTATATCTGGCAGACAGCACCAACAAAGGCCTGTCTCGTCGCAATTGTACAGCTGGTCTGTGGTGTATCCGCCATCCTCAATTATTTTTTAAGTTTGGGCAAAAACTCTGCAGCAGCCACCTCGTCACTCAATCTCTGCTCCCCAGTAATGCAAACACAGTGGATGCAGTGATGGTGTTGAAAAGCGCTGGAGGCAGCCCACTGAGGATCGAAACTGGTTTGCTTCTCCATACAGCTCTGCCGCAAACTGGTTTGCCTTCTCTCTGACCAGGGAGCTGGACACAGGTATCCCGTTAAGGCACTGCTGTGAAAACCAGATTTGCGTAGCCTTGTCTATGTCAGCCTCATCGGCTTTCCGAAGTATTTTTTCGTCTGAGACCCTCGCTCTCTGAGTACTCCATAACATAACAAATTCTCTCAGGGGAATCTCCATTTTCTCCAAGTACATATTGTAGACTTGGAGTATCCAGTCTCGGCTGACACGCTTTTTTAAGCAATCACCACTATTCAGCCGGTCAGGGATCGCAAGCTTGGTTTTTACTGAATACCCAGACCGTTTCATTTTGGCTGAGGAGATGTTTGAGCAGTGCTTGAGTAGTGGCTTATAAGGTTTGATTAAGTTTAAGCTGTCTCAGCTGCCTGCCATGTTATTTAAAGCATTGCCAATTAACTTCATTTAAAGAGATAGTGGCTATTGAGGAACGCAGTACATTGCAAGCAGTCAGACTGGCGTTTTTTCTTGGGAGCCATCAGTGCCATTCATTATAACCATGTATTTGCTATAACGAACTTCGTTATAGCGAGGGAGCACTGTAGTAATAGGAGACTTTAACATAAACTGGTCCAACAAATCAAGCAGGGCTATTAAAGACCAGATGGCTGGACTCCCAGATTTGCGTAGCCTTGTCTAAGTCAGCCTCATCGGTTTTCCAAAGTTTTTTCATCTGAGACCCTCAAGGGAATCAACAAAGTCCAGGAGGTTAGCATCTTTCAGAAAAAGAGATGCGTAAGAACAAGGGGGTACAATTTAAAGATAGAGGGGGTACGGTTCAGGGGTAATGTGAGGAAATTTTTTTTCACAGAGAGAGAGTGGTGGATGCATGGAACCACCTTCCTGGAGAGGCTGTGGGGTCTAAAACAGTGGAGGAATTCAAATATGCATGGGACAGACATAAGGCAATTATAGTGAGAGGTGGCAGGAAGTAGGCTGTTGGTTAACTAAAATCTGCAGCTTATCCAGTAGGTAGGGAAATGGGCAGACTGGGTGGGCCAAGTGGTCCTTATCTGCCGTCAAAGTCTATGTTTCTATGACTCTACCTCTCTCAGGCAGTGAAGAAGTGCACAAGGACTAACTATAAGACTAGCACTAGCACCCTTATTGACTGGGTACTGACCCCATCCAGATCGGCTAACAGAGATTAAAGTCCTACCAGATGTAATAAGTGATCACTCTCCTGTAACTCTAAAACTGCCAGGTTCCCCGGCTTGCCATGAATAGGGTACTCTGGAAAAGGCTACTTGGAGCCTTCAAAGAATATCTGGCCAATTTGGACTAGAGCTATCGAAATCACAATCTGGATATCAACAAAGCACTGGACTATGTAACAGAATTCACTAAAGCATGTGACATATATGCCCCTTACAAGAAACGGATATAAGAGGCAAGATGTCGGAATGGATTACCCCTACACTACTTGCACAGATGAGGGCTAAGGACAACCTTTGGTACCGAGCCAAAGCATCAGACTCTCCGTCTGACCTCCAAAACTATAGGGCAGCATGCAATAAATGTACAAGGGATATCAGGTTGGTCAAAGCCAACTATTACAAAGAGCAGCAGAACCACACTTGGGGCACTGGGAAGAAGTTCTGGCAAGTACTAAAAGAACTCTTGGGGGATGGGGACAAATCATCTCTCGTGATGCTCAGTGTTAATGGTGCCACCACCCTTGACCCTGCTAAGATGGCAAACCTGTTCAATGAGGCCTTCACTGACCTAAGTGCGACCTTCCCTCCCCTGTCCCTGTCCTCCCTCCTGTATTTGTCCATACTGGTCCACCAGACCCCAACTGTCCTTCAAACACAACCAATGACACTAGGCTCCCAAACTTCTACTTTAAAACCATCACACTGGCCGACACTAAAAAATACAGTATATCAAATGAGTACTGGGCAAAACAAGAATGGGGAGTGATACATTAGACTTGAAACTAATCGCTCTATCTCTTGATGAAACTGCCCCCCCTCTAACCAAGATCTTCAATCTCTCACTGTGCCAGTCCCAATTCCCCAAATTTGGAAACTGGCATTAGTCACCCCAGTTCATAAAACCGGTGACCACACTAATGTTACGAACTATAGGCCCATCTCTATACTCTCGCCACTGTCAAAAGCCCTTGAATGGGTAATGTCGAATCAATTAGTCGACTACCTCAGTAAATACAACATTCAATGCCAGCAACATGGATTCTGTAAACTACACAACACAAACACCACCCTAACTGCATATACTAACTACATTCACGATGCACTGGACAACAGCCACCATGCTGGGCCAGTTTTTATTGATTTATCCAAAGCCTTCAATCTTGTTAATCACACCCTCCTGATTGACAAACTCTATGCCCATGGCCAGTCGCTGGCACTGTGACCTGGTTTAGAAGCTACCTTACTGGAAGAATGCAGTGGGTCAAAATAAATTGGGTACTATCAGACCCCAAAAACATTACTATTGGAGTGCCGCAGGGCTCAATATTGGGTCCACACCTTTTCAGCCGTTTACTAATAACCTCCCTGAACCTGTACCATGGCTAGGGTACTGCTATATGCAGATGACACAGTGATCTTCACAAGCTGTCCTTGCCAGGGTTCCCTCACAGGGGTTCTCTATGGCAGTTTTCAGGCACAAGAGGATTGGTTTAAAAGAAACAAACTAGTCCTGAATTACAAAAAGACTAAGACAATGCTTTAGCAGGACCGCACATGAAGAATAAAGCCCATCCCTTGATCATCATTAATGAGAATGATCCTCTACTAGAGCAAGTCAGTACTTTCAAGTACCTGGGTGTCACAATTGATTACACCCTCTCATTTGTGCCACATGTGGACTATATCATAAGCTCGGTCAACAAAAAGCTTGGGGCTCTTTACATACTGAGGTGAAATCTCACCCAAGAAGCCAGACACATTGCAGTTACCAGTACAATCCTCCCTACAATTGATTATGGGATCGCAGTATACAGAGCTGCCACTGACACTACTCTCAACAGAGTCAAGTTAGTCTTGAACAAGGCCCGTCACTTAGCACTGGGAGCTGACAGGCTTACACACACCTACTCCCTCTACTACTTAACCAACTGGCTCCCACTACAGGACAGAATTAAATATCGAACCTGCTTCTTTGGAAAAACCGCCCAACTGGGTCTCACTCCCACTGTACTACAGAACCTACTGCAGCCTTCCCCCAACCCCTCCCCACTAGGACCATGTCCGAAAACACCCTCAAAGTCTTGTTCCGTAAGACTGGGCTGGTGGCATGCCCCTTCACTGTTAGGGCTCCTCTGTGGCTTAATGAACTCCCTGATTTACTCCCAAACTTTAGCAGAATTGGCCAGTTTAAGAGACAGCTCAAACAATACCTTACCCCTAAGACTGTCTGTAACTGCCCCAACCTCTCCCTCCTTCTGTACCAGACAATGCTCTCGAGTTGTTTGTGCTACTGCTTCAACTGTTCTTACTTCCAATGACTCAAGATTCTACATGTTGACAAAGCCTATTATAAGCCGCCTGTGTCTATCTACATATTGCCAACGCCACATATTTTCATTTTGACAAGACTTACTGTAAGCTGACTGTAGCTAACATACTGTCAAAGCTTAATGTATATTCTAGGTGTAATCCATGAATATCTTGTTGAATGTTGCTGTAAAACCACTGTTTATGTAATTTAGCACTAGACCTGATGTTTGTTTCTGTGCCCTGTTGATGACGGGAACCTTTGTAAACGAGCTGTTACAGCTCAAAGGTGTTTGTAAGAACTAATAAATGAATAACAATTTCTTGACATAGCTTTCTTTGCTGTTGTCAATAAGATGAATCCAAACGTAACTGCTACAACTGACATATTCGCCTAATGTAACTGATTGTACAGTATATTATCACTGTCTTCTCCTAATAAGTTAGTCATATACTCTGCAGAAGCTTTTCCCTGCTCTCTCATGCCCTTGACAACATAATATTCTGTAAAATTGATTTGCACTATCTGCTTGTACTGACACTCAACAATGCTCCTCTGAAACTACCTACTTTTGTATTCTGGCTGTGGGGAGGGGGGAGGCAGCTGCAAGTTGAGGAGCTAGCTGCACTATTAAGCAGACTCTATAAACCATGTGGCCTGTGTCTGCTAGCATTTCATATGTTCGTATTCAACTCTTAAATTCTCTGTGTGTACTGTCCTTGACATGGAACCTTTGTAAACAAACACTTGTGCTCAAAGGTTTAATTCCAAATACTGGTAAATAAATAAATAAATAAATAAAAATGGATAATATGGACCGAGAGTTCTTTTAACAAATTTGGTCTGGAAAGTGTAATAAAATTGCAGTTTGGGGGGTGAGGACCCCTATATTGGGGAACAGTTCCTGAACTGCCTTCTCTACTTCCTGATAATACTGGAGTAGCACTGGGTAGCTCCAGAAGACATGGATGTAAATGTCACGCTGCTCTCCACACCCACACCAACAAACTGTATCCCTTTGGAGAATAATTTCCCGTAATCTGTGGGGTTCTGAAATATCTAGTGACACATTTCCACCCATACTCATGCCAGATATATGAGGAGGTGATTGTATGTTGTCTAAAACAGATGGTGACCCAATTAGACTCTGTTAAGGTACTGCCCATCTCTGCCTCCAAGACCTTTTGGGGTTTCTCTACTGTGCTCCC
Organism: Neoceratodus forsteri; assembly: GCA_016271365.2. NCBI lineage: Eukaryota > Metazoa > Chordata > Ceratodontiformes > Ceratodontidae > Neoceratodus > Neoceratodus forsteri. Next base: position 733,367,951 of record CM057459.1, read on the forward strand.
CCACCCGCTATGGATCTTTTCATAAGTGATCGAAATTATGTGATCTGGGATCCCCCCTCTTTACTGTGAAAAATCAACTGAAGGATTGGATGGGCTTCCTCTTTAGTCCAATGCAATCAAAGTTTAGCATCCAGATTATGGCTCACCTGAAGGTATCTAAAATGGTATGATGCTGGAGGGCGAATTGCTGCTTGGGAGAATCATCTTGGTGACCAGGTCCTGGTGGACCTGAAGAGAAAGGCAGTCCTTATTATGGTACAGGGCACCAAGTTTGGGGTGTAGCTTGGCATTGATGGCATCAATGAGGGCAGAAAAGTCCAGCCTACTCTCTAGCCACACACTGAGGTACTTGAAGGTGGGGACAATTTCAAGATGGGTGCCATCCAGTGTGGAGAAGATGGATAGGGATGAGAACATGGCCAGTTTCTGGCTGGTACCAGAGGTCATGGACACTGTTTTCTTACTGTTGATTTGGAGTTGGCTGACGTGAAACCAGTGCAGTATATTGCGGAAGTGTTGCTGGAGCAGGCCATCCATAGCCGTGGCCGCAGGCTGGTGGAATAAATGACTGTGTTCTTTGCGTACATGTACCTAAGCAAGTTGACAGAGGCAGAGAGTAGATTGTTGAGGAATACTGAGAAAAAGATAGGACCCAGGATGGAGAATTGTGGGACCATAGTTTGAATAGGCAGTGGAAGGGACAGGGCACCTCCAACCTGTATCAACCACTGGCAGCCCGTGAGGCAGGAGCAGAACAAATCAACAGCAGGGGCTGACAGGCCAGAAGAGCTCAGCTTGTCCAGGAGGAGAGGGTGGGATACCAAATCGAGGGCTATGGCCAGACATATAAAGATAGCCACAGTGATATGTCCCTCATCTATCTCAGTGAGGATGGAGTCAGTGATGTGCAGCAGGGAGGAAATGGTGGAGTTGTGCTTTTGGAAGCCAGACTGGAAGGGAGAGAGGAAACTGGAGGAGGAGAGGAAGTGAGCAAGCCTGGAGTAGATTAATTTCTCCTGAAGCTTTGCAAGAGAAGGGAGGCTGGAGAGAGACCAGAAGTTATCAGGTGAGGTGGGGTTGCCCCTTTGTGCAGACAGAACCTTGCCAACCTTCCAGGACTGAGGGACAGCACACAGTGAGAAGCAGAGGTTCAGAAGGTGAGTTACGGGACAGGCAATGGCAGGTGCCAAGAGGCAGAGGAGTTTAAGTTCCAGCTCATCGTGGCTGGACTTAGAAGGGTTAAGTGAGGAAAGGGCAAGTAAGATTTTATGCTGAGTGATGGGAGGAAAGTGAAAGCCCTCAGGTGAGTGAGGCAAACAGATGAGACAGGACAGGACGAGAGGGGAGATGGACCAGGGGGATAGGAAGAGGGGAGGGCCAAAGTGATAAAGAACTCACTGAAGTGATCAGCAACAGAGGGAGGGTTGGAGGCCAATGAATCATCCACCAGGAGGACTGGGGAAGCAGACTAGGTTGGGGGGTCAAAGAGGGAGTGAATAATCTTCCACAATTTAGCTGGAGAGTCAAGATTATTCTGAAGGTTTGATAATATATGATGACCTCAAGGTGGTGAGACAGTGCAACAAGGCAGTTGGTAGGGTCAGTGGGAAGCTGGGGTGCATAGTGAGGGGCATCACAAGCAGAAGAATGAAGGTGCTGTTGCCACTCTATAGATCGCTGGTGAGACCCCACCTGGAGTACTATGTCCAGTTCTGGAGACCACATCTCAGGAAGGTCATAGACAGGGTGGAGGCTGTCTAGAGAAGGGCAATTAAAATGGTGCAGGGTCTGCATCAGAAGTGCTACAGAAACTGAAGGATCTCAATTAGTACACACCAAAATAGAGATGGGGGACATGACAGAAGCCTATAAATAAGGTGCAGGAGGGAAGTATTTTTCAAAAGAAAAGATGTACCAGAAAAAGGGGACATGCAATAAAGCTGCAAGGGGTAAATGAGATGTGAGGAAGTACTTCTTCTCTGAAAGAGGGGTGGATGCCTGGAACACTCATATAGCGGAAGTGGTGGGTCTGAAAACAGTTGTGGGATTCAAGAATGTATGGGACAGGCATAAGGGGAATCTTAGTGGAAATCAAGGGTGGGGGAGGGAACCAGGGATCAAGTAGGTTCTGTGGTGTCAGTATAGGTAGGGAATAAAATGGGCAGACTGTGTGGGCCAAGTGATCCTTATCTGCCATCAGATTTAGATTCCATTATCTGATGCACCATAAAACCTATCTTTAAACTGTAATTTGGAACCTTCCTGTGCGGGACCCACTTGGTGCTGATGAGGTAAGTTGGGGCAAGATCATAACATACATGTGCTCTGGAGTGAGAACAAAACACTATATGCGCATGGGGTTACAGTTCTCCACCAACAGCATTAAGGTTAGTCCCACTATCTAGCAGCTGTTCATACCACACTACAAGACATTCGCTTTAGGCTATGTTGCAGGAAGTATAAGGTTAAGATACTCCTATATAGATACAATTTCTGGTTTGCTTATTTGTTCACTAAGAAAACTGGACTTTTTTTTACATTGTTGTTAAATGGGCCTTTTCTGGGTCTTTGCTTAAAGGCATACATTTAATCAATTTACATTACAGGATTGGAGATCGATTGAACTGTTTGGTTCTAATTACCTGTTTTAGCTTATTTGGACACTTCGGTAAGACCACTGAAGTTCCAGTGCTTTGCACTTAGCACAGACTTACTTAGAAACTTTTTTCGAATGTGTCCAGTGTTCTGCTGTGTTAAGTTCTTGTGGGAACATGTAACTTTATATTAAATGTGTTAAGATTGACCTCCCCTATGAGGTATCACCAGAAGACACAGTTAGCCATACTACTGTAGCACTTCTGAAAAGTAATTTCAGTGCTTGAAAGTAAGTGAATGTATTTTTTATTCAAAACAGAATAAAAATATATTAAAAAAGGCAGGTCTTCACACACACACACACACACACACACCCACCCCTACCTACCTGATATGGCTCTCCCCAACACACACAAAAAAATGTCTATTCTATGAGTAATAAAAGTCCTAGAAGGCACTATAAGGAGGGTGCATAAACATAGAGGAAGTGCAAAAGAGTGGCAGGGGAGCCAGTCATGAGAGAAAAGACAACTTTAGCTCGTAGAAGGTGTCACAAACCCACTCAGCAGGTCAGCTCTCTACTCCGTCTGCACAACCTGCATATACATAAGTCCATTTTCCCAATAAACCTTATGTCTGCCGTCACCTCCCTGTGCACCATCTGAGTCTGCCCAAGCCCTCAGCTTCTCTAAACTAGGGTCAGTTCTCTAAGCAGCTGCAAACCCCTCACACATTCCCAAGGTATGGGACAGATCCCCTTCAATCGCTAAACTAGGGTCCTTAGCACTAGAGTCAGGGCACTCAGGATCACTGTCAATCCCAACCCTCTGACAATGGGTCACCCCTTCCTCTTCAGAGTAACCCTCTGTAGCTGTGTGGTTACTTCCTACTGGGGAAATTTCTACCCCCTCTTCATTAATCTCCACATCAGGAGACACAGGCTGGGGGACCAGCCTCTTAGAGGTTTCTGCAATGGCTTCTGTGGGGTTCAGAGAACTACAATTTTCCCTTGCCGCTTGGCTACGGGTAACTGCACATATCATCCCTTGTTTGAGATTGTTGCCCAGGATTACATCCACTACTAAGCTTTTGGCTACAACCACCCGTTGCACAGATCCCCCTCTTTCACCCCAGTCTAGGAGAACACCAGCGAGGGGCAATGTTTTCGCCTCACCAGTGAAGTCCTGTACAGTGACGTATTTATTGGGTATAAGCTGACCAGGCAGGGGGCGAGGTAGTAACAACAACAAAAAAGGAAAGGGACCTGGGGGTAATCATATCAGAAGACCTTAAGGTCAGCAAGCAATGTGAGAAGGCAGTAGGGAGGGCTGGGGGTATACTGGGATGCATAGGGAGAGGCATCAGCAGCAGAAAACAGGAAGTTGTTATCCCACTGTAAAGACAGTTGGTGAGATCCCATCTGGAGTACTGTGTCCAGTTCTGGAAAGCCCACCTCTGCAAGGACATAGACAGGATAGAGGAAGTCCAGAGGAGGGCAACTAAAATGGTACAGGGTCTGCAAGAGAAGCTGTATGAGGAAAGACTTAAGGAGCTTAATATGTATACCCTTGAGGAAAGGAGGGAGGACATGATAGAAACTTTTAAGTACCTCAGTGGAATCAACAAGTCCGAGAGGGTAGCATCTTTCAGAAAAAGAGACATGCAAGAACAAAGGGACACAATTTAAAGATGGGGGGGGGGGCGGTTCAGGGGCAATGTGAGGAAGTATTTTTTTCACAGAGAGGGTAGTAGATGCATGGAACAGCCTTCCTGAGTAAGTTGTAGGGTCTAAAACTGTGGGAGAATTCAAGAGTGTATGGGACAGACATAAGGCAATTCTTGTCGGGGGTAGGAAGAAATAGGCTGTTGGTTAACTAGGATCTGCGGCCTATCCTGTAGGTAGGGAAATGGGCAGACTAGATGGGCCAAGCGGTCCTGATCCACCGTCAAAGTCTATGTTTCTACCAGATCCCCCTTTACCAAGGTCAGGGATGCCCCTGTGTCTCTTAACCCCTGCATCTGTACACCATTCACCATGACTGGGTGCATGTGTTCCCTCATGTTCACTGGCATGCTTCCAGGGACACACAAACAACCCACTTCTTTTCTAGCACCACCTTGAATATTATTGCTCGACTTTTTGGGACACTGTCTGGCAATATGCCCAGTTTCTTTACATAACCAACATTCACTTCTCTTTTTAGAGAAATCTTTTCTCTGAAACCTGGGGCTAACTGGTTTCGGTGGAGGCAGTGAGGGTTTTAGCTGCCCTGAAGGCACGCTTTTCCTTTCTGTGCTGCCATGCCTGCCCCATTCACTCTGAGAGCAGGTCTGCTCTTGGCATTACGGTCCGAGAGTTCAGCAGCCTCTTGCACTGTTTTGGCATCTCAGTCCTCTAGCCAAGTTTTCAGCTCTGCTGAGCACGCCCAGAAAAACTGTTCTAATAAAATCACATTTTCAATTTTATTAACAGAGTTTGCCTAAATTCCCTCCCACCAACGTTTTAAAAACTGACGTTGTTTCATGGCTAGCTCCTCAAAGCTCATATCAGGGCTTCTCCTGAGCCTACAGAATTTAGCTCTGTATGATTCAGCAGTTAATTCAAACTTTTTTAACAGTGCAGCTTTAAGTCTGCTGGAATCGTCTTTGTCCTCATTGTCCACTTGACTCAATGCATACCAAGCTTTCCTGGTAAGTAGCAGGGATAGCTGGAAGCTCCAGGACTCTCTAGGAATTTTAGCCTGAATACAAACTTTTTCAAAAGAATGTAAAAAGGCATCCATATCCTCCCCCTCTTTAAACTTGGCTATTAATTTGGAATTCAATTTGTAACCCAGTCCTGCAGTCCCAGTTAAACCCACACACTTACCTGCTCTGGTGCCGCTGGTCGGAGTTGTAGCTTCTCTAGTTCATGTTGCTTCTGGCACTCCTCTCTCTTCTCCTCTGCCTCGCGGTCTGTCTTCCGCTGTTCCCGCTCTACCTCTCTGCGTTCTTGCTCTGCCTCACGGTCCGCCTCTCGCTTCACTCGCTCCCTCTTCTCCTGGAACTCCAGCTCCATCCTGCGCAACTCAATTTGCAGCCTGAGAACTTCTGGATTCAGGATACTGGTGACCTTCCCCTGCTGCTGTGTCCCTTCACTGAGAGTGGCCCTGTTGTCCTCCTCATTGGATCTGGACACTGTACTGGCCGATAGCCCTGCCACACTCGAGGTTTGGTCCTTTTCAATCATGGTCCGTGAATCACTGCTCTGGGTATCTGCTACCATCAGGGCATCTATGACGTTCTGCTTGCTGGCTTTCACCACAAACAGGACTCCTCTGTCCCCACACAACTGCTTTAAGGAGTCTACTGTGTGCATGCTGTAGTCGGAAGTCATCTCCTTCCCTCACTACTACTACTCTGACTTGCACTTTAGAGAAAAAATAAATAAAACGGATAGGAACTTGACTGTACGCCAAGTGATATAGTTCTGTTTCCTTTTTAAAAATAAATCACTGCCTTTTTCTTTCTTTGCAAGTGAGCTTATGGTCTCAGCTGATACACTGAACAATACAAGCTTGTGATACCAAAATTATCCGCACCGCTGCCAACCAATCTGTCACAAACCCACTCAGCAGGTCAACCCTCTACTCCCAAAGTGCCAACCTCCGAGCGCAGTCTTGTGAACAGTTAACAGAACAAGGTAACCCTCTTGTCTGTTTCTGTGGGTTCGAATCAACCTTTGGTCTCAAGTCTTGGAGGGATTCAAACTGTGTTCCTCTTGCTAGCGTACCCAATGCACAGGCTCAGATAATTCTGTCTTCAGGGGGCCAGATATCTTTGCCTACGGGCACCTAACCAGGTGTACAGAAACAAACCCTTAAAAACTGTAATAAAAGACCTCAGATTTAAAACCCTTACCTTTTTCCAGTTTGGTATCACCATTCAAGCTTATGTATAGTGTCTGCTTTAGCCATATATACTCTACTTATAAAGGAAAGAAATCAAAGACAGACCAAGTAAGCTCTAAAAATGGAGTTTTACTAAAATAGATAAAAAATATGTAACACATAAAATACAGAACCATTATATCACAAGACATACAAATCTCTTAAACAAAACAGGTTTTTAACAGTGCAATTCTTACTACAGTACTTAGATTTGATCTCTCTCTCTCTCTCTAAATACCCGCTTAAAGTGCTCACAGATGTTTCTTTGTCAGAGTCTAGATAGAAGTGTTTCTGTGAAGTAAAACAGAATATTCCTTAAAGAAAACTGTATTTGCCAACCCTTTTATGTGAGGTCACCTAGCTCCTCCTCTGTCAGAATATATAAAAAAATATATCTACACAAAAACAGGATGTATTTTCCAAGTATTAAATTCTGCAACCTCAGCATAACTCATGTTCTTCAAATGACTCTTTGATCTAATGCTGCATCCTCTCTCACACAGGCTTCAAAGAAGCACTTACAACTTCACACCTTGGTTTCCATCCAAACATTATAAAATGGATACTGATCTCCCTCTTAGCAGTCAAAGCTATAATTAACTTAGAAAAGTCTGTAATTAGCTTCTGGCCTTCCATATAACATCTTGTATCTAAAACCTGTGTGTGTGTGTGTGTGTACGTGTGCATGTGACCTCAATGCTGCTTCAGCATTTCTCAAGAAAGACAATCCATAACCCATTTTTATATTACAAAAAATGATACAGCACTCAGAACTGGCTGTCCACGTCACAGAAGGCAGTTTTAATCAATGCCTGGAGTCTCGGGAATAAAATGGTGACCATTCATGCAGTGGTGGCAGAAGCCCAACCAGATACAGCAGCAGTCACAGAAACATGGGCAATGTAAAATCTTGACTGGGACTACCCTATCCCAGGATAAGCCCTGTTCAGGAGAAATAGGGGTATGGACAAAAAGGGAGGGGTGGCACTATATATTGGAGACAGCATAAAGATGCGAGAAGACAAGAATCCACTTCAACATGCAGTAAACAAGGGTTCTCTTGTCCATGGAAAAGCAGGCATCACAGGAGTCTATGTCATAGCTAGACCCACAGAAGCAGATGCAGAGCTGATGCCTGTCATCGGTAGCAGTCTTCTTCCTGTAAGGGCTCTGGCGGAAAATGGGAGCCTGTTTGTTCCCCTTCTTTTCTGACATGCAGGACATCATAGAAAATAGTACAGAAAATGCAAGACGACAAACTATGGTGAAGAATATCTGAGGATCTAAGTCACCAATTCACTCAATGGTGTGCACTCTATGGCAAGGAAAGCAGAAATGAGGTAGGTGATGGAACCGACAATAGTTATTGGCGGCTACACAGCATCACAAAGTATTGTGAAGATGCTGTAGTCAGTAACCTCTGCTAGTCACCTGGTCAAAAGGTCCATTCCTGTGGGGTCCCAGTGCCTCTGGCCCAATGACTAGTAAGTGGGAATTCATAGAGAATACTGATTCTGGGCAAGATCTTGTGTGTGTGTGTGTAGGACCACTTTGTCTTTTCTTTTTAACTTATGTTTCCATAAAAACAATACAATACAGCATACTCATGCATGGTATGACAATTACATGAATTACAGGAACTATCAAATAGAAAAGAATACATTCAGCCTAAGCAATCTGGAGTTAGGATCTGGGAGTATATCAAACACTTGAAACATTAAGCCCATGTGAGCTAGTTAGCTGCAAGACTGAGGTGGTCATTCTTTTTTTTTTTTTTTACCATCCTCCTGCCCTCAGCACTCCCATTCTTCGGTAGACACCTTCGGTCTGTTGTGCCCTCGCTCACCTGCCTGGCATCTGGTGCAGTCTATCCCCCATCAAGCCGTGGCTATACCCCCCAGGCAAGTACGGGGTTAAGGCCCTTTCACCCCGACGTGTCTGTATTTCATCGGGATGCTGTCTCTGGTACTGGCAGGACATTGAGGGATCGGGACCTTGGTGCTCCATCTACTGGAGGCGCTAAGGTTGTTTTTCCTGGTGTTCTGTGTGTGTTGTGTTCCCTGACGCTAAGGCGGTAGAAGTGCTGATGTCCAGCACACGCTGATGTCCAGCACGTCTGCCCCTATTCGACTTCAGGCCTGTTGTACCTCGAGTCTCCACCTAAGGTCGCACAGGCGCTGAATCAGCATCCCCCCTCCCCCTGGAGAAGGCGAGCTGTCCGTAAGATGCTCAAGCCTCCTCCTCCTCCCGGTTGTCCCTCCAGCTCCCAGGCTTGTTCCCGAACCCGGAAATCCAACTGCTGTGCCGGCGGGCTGGTGAGGTGGTCATTCTTGATAATTTAGATCAAACATTTAGGATTGCCCTGACCTAAATCCAATCATGTTGTCTTCAGTAGAAAATGTGGCATCATAAAAGGAATAGTGGAAAAAACGGATTATAGCTGTACATTAAATAGTATTAAGAGAAACTGCTTATAACACTACTTTACTTCAGCAGAGGTCCTTAAAAAAGGGATTGCTGCTATATGAAAATAATAAAACGGTAACTTGGTAAACTTTGGTTCTGAGAATGTACAGGGAAACTCAGATTTGCTCATAATTAGCACACAGTTCAAATAATATGCAGCACAGAGGGTTTAAACTGTTTCAATTTATATCAAAAGATCAGACTAAAGTAAAAGCTAATCTTGCCCAAAAGTCATTGGCTGTTTAAATGCTATCACTTGTATATTATATTTTACTGTATGTTTTATTTACTTTTATTTTCTGCTTTTTAACATAATCACTTTAATTTGATACTGTACACACAATTCCCTGGATGGATACCACTGCAAATCAGTTTGCTTTAATGGATAATTCCCTAAATAAAACTGTAATTGAAACTGAATCCCTGATCACTTTGCCACTAATCTCCCTCTTCACTAGCTGCCAGATGGAGTCAGCCACTACAGGCTGCAATAACAGTTACAGTTGAAGATTTAATGACAGGGAACCCCCCTCAAAAAAAAAAAAAACAACAAAAAAAAAAACAGCTTCCAACATTCAAATCAAAACAATCAAAGTCTCATATATAATGGGCCCCAACCATGAGCACCTAAAAAAGAATAACGTCTTTAAAACATGTAACCCATCCGATAGCTTGTCAAACGTAAAATGTTCACACAACTGCTGGCTTCAGAAAGGGAAAGCATAACATTAATGTTACACTACTTAACTCTCCCCCCCGTCTTGAAGTGTCATCCTCCGCTTCTTCATCTTCTTGTCCCCTGGTGGTCTCGAATTCCTGGGTCATAAACTCTACTTGTTTGTTGGCCTCCATAGCTTCAGAGTACTGGTATGTATAACCGCCATATTGGATCTTGAGCTGGGTGGGCATCAGGAGGGAGTGTTGCGCCTGGGTTACGCCCTTATTACCCCATATATGTCTTACACTACATCTCTGGTCTATTATACTGTGATATTGCCATTTTGCACTAACAATATAGATTTAGCACACGTTGTATAAGTTAGGAATGTGCTTTTCTGCTAACATATGCTAATGTACTATGCATGGTTCATTTATACCTCATCATATTACATTTATCTAGATTATGTTTGTTTTTCATATATATTCCATATACAGTTGACCTAATCACTGCTTAGATGTCTTTGAAGGATCATCAGTGATTATTATGTACTTATATTCTCATATAATTATATGTAGGTACACTTAGGCACATATGCCATGTGTAATGCAGCTTTGTAAGCAATTCTCTAGTTCTACTAACAAGAGACAGATCCCTCGTTTACTCTATCATCTAAGCACATGTAGATTGGAAGTGTCAGCATTTCTCTTTGTCTAAGGTTTATGCTCTAGAAGCATTATTTCTTATACTCATTAGTATTCTGTCTCCTAAGTAATTATCCAATAGAGAATGTATTGTGTTACAATGTTTATAGTTCAGAACCAATACATATGGTTTTGTGCATCAGTAAGCTAGTTCTTATCTTAGTATATAAAACACTGTCTTGCCAGTTTCTCGCTCTCTAGAAGCTTTGTACGTACAAATAGACTGGCAAGTCACCCTTATCTGTGAGTTATTATCCTGCTTGGCTGTGAGTATAATAAAAATACTTTATTTACGATTACTTGGGAGTAGTATCTGTGGCTAACATTGTAAACATAGAACGAATTTGATTTATTACTTTAGCAGTTAGTCTTCTAACTGACAGAAGCACACAAAACCAAGTCCACAGCTGGACTTGCATTGCATCAAACTTATTACAGAGGGCACAGGTTGCATAAAAGGGGTCAGGGAAGATGTGAAAAGTAACCTCGTCATATGTTCAATTTTTCCAAGTCTCAGGACACTTTCAAGATTGCGTCCCAAGCTAGTACTCCTGCTGTCACCAGGTGGATTGTACGGGGTAAGTCGCATTCATCCCCTCGGTCTACATCCCATCCAAGAATCAGAAAAAATCATTCCAATCAGTTCTGACCCACCTCCAGCAACACCCAGTTACGGCAGAAATTATTGCCCTGGGTGATTTTAATATCAACTGGCTAGCAGACACTGCCACACACTATAGAGATGCTGTTGCCGCCCTCAGTCTGTCACAAGTTGTGCCCTCAACCATCGTCACAACCCAAGAACAGGTACCTCTAGTCTACCCTCATCGACTTAATTCTCACTAATCGCCCTCACAAATTCACCCAGGTTTCTGTGCTATGTGATGCACTGAGTAACCACTCGCCGGTACTCGGGTGCTGGTCTTATTTGGCTACAAAGGTCCCCCCAGAGCACCACTTCATCATCTGGGACTGGTCTCCTATTGCTGCCTCGCCTGACATTGACTCAGCCCTGGAGTACTTTGTCAATTCTTTCAACGCCGCCTGTGACCTCTTTGCACCCTACTGCAAAGGGTGATTAAAGGACCTTATGCGTGACTGGGACAATCTCTGGCACATAGCCCTGGAGACTGGGAGGTCAGCTGATAAGCAATGCTACTGAGAGGTCAGGAACCACTCGCTGCACCTGGCAGGTCCGACGGACAAAGGCAGAGTACTACAGAACAGCACTCACTGCCTCTTGGGGAACGGGGCACAATTTCTGGGACTCCCTCAAAGAACATAGTGGCAAAACATCTACCGCCCCCCCGATGCTGGTCAATGGCGGTATTTCCACAGACCCCGAAACAATAGCAAATACACTGAACTCCTCATTCTCGGACCTCAGCAGCATGCTCCCTGCCAACCTCTTCACACCCACCCCCCACAACAACACCGACACCCACCCAAGTGCCCCCCTTCCACTTCAAACTTGTCTTCCAGCGTGATGCTGCCCCCCTCCTGCTAAAGGCACTCAGCAAATCTCATTTCAGCAATGACTCTCTCAATCTTAAATTACTAAGGCTGACCCTCTCCGAAGTACTCTACCCCTCACTGCCCTGTTAAACTGCTCCCTTGCCATAGGTCAGTTCCCATCCATCTGGAAAACTGCCCTCATCAGACCAATCCTGAAGAGTGGTGACCATACCCAGCCTTGCAATTATCAGCCCATTTCAATTCTAGCCCCTCTCCAAGGTTCTTGAAAAGATAGCTGCCACCCAAGTCACAGACTACATTGCCCAGTACAATCTCCTCTGCCCTGAACAGCGTGGTTTTCATAAAAACCACAGCACCACAACCACACTTTTGGAATATACCAACACCATGCAACCCTTGATGCAGGTCAGACTGCCGGTGCTGAATACATAGATTTCTCCAAAGTATTCGACAATGTCCACCACTCACTTCTCTTGAACACCCTAACCCAAATAGGTTTTTCTCAGGATGCCACTTCTTGGTTCTTGAACTACCTGTCTGGCAGAACCCAGAGAGTCAGACTAGCACAAACCCACTTGTTCTCCCTCCAGGTTACGTCGGTGGTCTCTCAAGGGTTAATCCTCAGCCCACTACTTTTCACTCTGTTCCTTAACTCCCTGCCCAAGGCCTGCTCTGGGAGTCTACTATTGTACAGGGATGATGCAGTATTACTCAACACCCACACCAACCCTGCTGCCCTCCAAAGGTCTTTAAGCGAGGCCGAATCCTGGTTTGCTGACCATAGTCTTGTCCTAAACTATAAAAAAAAACAAAGTCCATGCTGTTTACCCATGCCCAAAACAAGTTTAGCAGCCACCCTCTGCTCATCCATGACTCCCAAAACGAATCCCTGGAACAAGTATCTACTTTTAAACACTTGGGAGTTACCCTGGACTCCAGGCTCACCTACCACGAACACATCCTCCGACTTAGTATGGCTGTAAATGTGCATAGTGGTCTGCTCCACCGCTACAAACACTGTCTCCCTCCTGAAGCCCTACAGCTAGCCATCTCCTCCTCTGTCCTGTCTCTCATAGATTACGGGATCATTATCTATGGTGCAGCTGACAGCACCTCCCTTAACAAAATCAGGGTTTCCTGAATAAAGCCTCTAGGCTGGCCACAGGATGGGACTGGCTCACTCACACCTGCATGCTCTATGCCAGTACAAACTGGCCGCAGGATGGGACGGGCTCACTCACACCTGCATGCTCTATGCCAGTACAAACTGGCCGCAGGATGGGACGGGCTCACGCACACCTGCATGCTCTATGCCAGTACAAACTGGCCGCAGGATGGGACGGGCTCACTCACACCTGCATGCCCTATACCAGTACAAACTGGCCGCAGGATGGGACGGGCTCACGCACACCTGCATGCCCTATACCAGTACAAACTGGCCGCAGGATGGGACGGGCTCACGCACACCTGCATGCCCTATACCAGTACAAACTGGCCGCAGGATGGGACGGGCTCACGCACACCTGCATGCCCTACACCAGTACAAACTGGCCGCAGGATGGGACGGGCTCACGCACACCTGCATGCCCTACACCAGTACAAACTGGCACTGAGATGGGGCAGGCTCACGCACACCTGCATGCCCTACACCAGTACAAACTGGCACGCAGGATGGGGCAGGCTCACGCACACCTGCATGCCTACACCAGTACAAACTGGCACTTGAGATGGGGCGAGGCTCACGCACACCTGCATGCCTACACCAGTACAAACTGGCCGAGGATGGGGCGGGCTCACGCACACCTGCATGCCCTACACCAGTACAAAACTGGCCTGAGGATGGGGCAGGCTCACGCACACCTGCATGCCCTACACCAGTACAAACTGGCCGCAGGATGGGACGGGCTCACGCACACCTGCATGCCCTACACCAGTACAAACTGGCCGCAGGATGGGACGGGCTCACGCACACCTGCATGCCCTACACCAGTACAAACTGGCCGCAGGATGGGACGGGCTCACGCACACCTGCATGCCCTACACCAGTACAAACTGGCATTGAGATGGGGCAGGCTCACGCACCTGCTGCCCTACACCAGTACAAACTGGCGCAGGATGGGGCAGGCTCACGCACCTGCATGCCCTACACCAGTACAAACTGGCCGCAGGATGGGGCGGCTCACGCACACCTGCATGCCCTACACCAGTACAAACTGGCCGCAGGATGGGGCAGGCTCACGCACACTGCATGCCCTACCCAGTACAAACTGGCACTGAGAGATGGGGCCAGGCTCACGCACCTGCATGCCCTACACCAGTACAAACTGGCCGCAGGATGGGACGCTCACGCACACCTGCATGCCCTACACCAGTACAAACTGGCCGCAGGATGGGGACAGGCTCACGCACACCTGCATGCCCTACACCAGTACAAACTGGCACGGAGATGGGGCCGGCTCACGCACACCTGCATGCCCTACACCAGTACAAACTGGCCGCAGGATGGGACGGGCTCACACACCTGCATGCCCTACACCAGTACAAACTGGCGCAGGATGGGACCGGCTCACGCACACCTGCATGCCCTACACCAGTACAAACTGGCTTGAGATGGGACGGCTCACGCACCCTGCATGCCCTACACCAGTACAAACTGGCAGGATGGGACGGCTCACGCACACCGCATGCCCTACACCAGTACAAACTGGCGCAGGATGGGACGGCTCACGCACACCTGCATGCCCTACACCAGTACAAACTGGCACGAGATGGGACCGGCTCACGCACACCTGCATGCCCTACACCAGTACAAACTGGCATGAGATGGGACGGCTCACGCACACCTGCATGCCCTACACCAGTACAAACTGGCCGCAGGATGGGACGGGCTCACGCACACCTGCATGCCCTACACCAGTACAAACTGGCCGCAGGATGGGACGGCTCACGCACACCTGCATGCCCTATACCAGTACAAACTGGCCGCAGGATGGGACCGGCTCACGCACACCTGCATGCCCTATACCAGTACAAACTGGCCGCAGGATGGGACGGGCTCACGCACACCTGCATGCCCTATACCAGTACAAACTGGCCGCAGGATGGGACCGGCTCACGCACACCTGCATGCCCTATACCAGTACAAACTGGCCGCAGGATGGGACCGGCTCACGCACACCTGCATGCCCTATACCAGTACAAACTGGCCGCAGGATGGGACCGGCTCACGCACACCTGCATGCCCTATACCAGTACAAACTGGCCGCAGGATGGGACCGGCTCACGCACACCTGCATGCCCTATGCCAGTACAAACTGGCCGCAGGATGGGACCGGCTCACGCACACCTGCATGCCCTATGCCAGTACAAACTGGCCGCAGGATGGGACCGGCTCACGCACACCTGCATGCCCTATGCCAGTACAAACTGGCCGCAGGATGGGACCGGCTCACGCACACCTGCATGCCCTATGCCAGTACAAACTGGCCGCAGGATGGGACGGCTCACGCACACCTGCATGCCTATGCCAGTACAAACTGGCGCAGGATGGGACGGCTCACGCACCTGCATGCCCTATGCCAGTACAAACTGGCCGAGGATGGGACCGGCTCACGCACACCTGCATGCCCTATGCCAGTACAAACTGGCCGCAGGATGGGACCGGCTCACGCACACCTGCATGCCCTATGCCAGTGCAAACTGGCCGCAGGATGGGACCGGCTCACGCACACCTGCATGCCCTATGCCAGTGCAAACTGGCCGCAGGATGGGACCGGCTCACTCACACCTGCATGCCCTATGCCAGTGCAAACTGGCCGCAGGATGGGACCGGCTCACTCACACCTGCATGCCCTATGCCAGTGCAAACTGGCCGCAGGATGGGACCGGCTCACGCACACCTGCATGCTCTATGCCAGTGCAAACTGGCCGCAGGATGGGACCGGCTCACGCACACCTGCATGCTCTATACCAGTGCAAACTGGCCGCAGGATGGGACCGGCTCACGCACACCTGCATGCTCTATACCAGTGCAAACTGGCGCGGGATGGGACGGCTCACGACACCTGCATGCTCTATACCAGTGCAAACTGGCGCAGGATGGGACGGCTCACGCACACCTGCATGCTCTATACCAGTGCAAACTGGCCGCAGGATGGGACCGGCTCACGCACACCTGCATGCTCTATACCAGTGCAAACTGGCCGCAGGATGGGACCGGCTCACGCACACCTGCATGCTCTATACCAGTGCAAACTGGCCGCAGGATGGGACCGGCTCACGCACACCTGCATGCTCTATACCAGTGCAAACTGGCCACAGGATGGGACTGGCTGACTCACACCTGCATGCTCTATACCAGTACAAACTGGTTAAACCTCGATGATCGCCTAAAATATCAGACCTATCTTCTTGCCAAGAAGATCACAGTTAGCTTCACCCCCGCCCTTTTGGCACTGCTCCCTCCTCTTTGCAGCATCAGGTGCACATCACACTGAGAAAGCACTCTACCAGGTTCCCCACCGTAAAACCTCCATGGGTCAGAGAACTTTTCAGGTACTGCGCCCCCAGTTGGCTGAATTCACTCCCCAGGTCAGTCCTCTCAGCTCCTACCCTGGGGGTATGTTCAAATCCCTTCTCCACAGCCACATCTCACAGGACTCAACCTGTGACTGACCTGACCTACCCCCATCCAAAACTGTGCCACGACAATGGACCCTCTTTGTCCTGCCTCCAGAGTGCTTGTCCTTGGCCTCTGTCTGACCGAGGCCTCAGACCAATCATTGGTCTACACTGCATGCACTTTCATGTCATAAAATTATCTACAACTGCTTTATTGTATGATCACCTCTGTAGATACTGTACAATGTATTTTTCCTCTGTACTTCATTTGTCTCTGACTACTGTAAATATCCTGTACCACATTTGCCTGTTTGTCCTATACTCTGTATCAATTTCTGCACTGTAATGTCTGACACTGTATGCTTTATATTGTTTTTCTATGACGGGGAGCCTTTGTAAAGGAGTCTTTGACTCAAAGGTATTAATTCCGATATGTCTCAATAAATAAATAAACGTATGGTATACAGAAAAGTCTTCTGTGTTAAAAAAGTATCTATTCTAGAACATGAGTTTTGTGCATGAGCAAAGAAAGTATAATCCTTTTCTCAAGGATGCTGGGCTCTCCAGACCTCCAGAGTCCACCTCAGTCATTAAAGCAGTTAAAATTTTGGTGGCCACTTTGTTGGTGGTAAAGCACTGGGAGGATCTATCTACCAATGGGTGAAAAACGCAATTAAAATCTCCACCCAGGAGCACCTGACCCGGTGGTAATAAGGCTACTTTACCAAATATGTCTGATAAATCGTGATGCTCCTTCATTTGAGGCGTAAATGTTGACTAAATGAAGCGGCTCTCCATGGATTGAACCAGAGATCCTGACATACCTACCCTGTGCATCAGTTTCTGAGGATGACATTATAAACAGGCAGCCCCTTTTAATTAAAATAGCTACTCCAGCTTTCCAGACCCCCACTCAAGAAGCTGTCACCACTTGGCTCACCAAAGCTCTCTTAAGTTTAAGGCGTTCAGTATTGGTCAAATGTGCTTCTTGCAAGTAAGCGATATCACATCCCAATCTCTTTAGCTCACTGAGGATTTTTGTTCATTTTACTGGGGAGTGGACCCCTTTCACATTAGGTTCACAGGTGTTGTACGAACACTGGAGGTCAGAGACCTATGTGTAGCTCACCATTTTTTCAGTGGAAGGGTCTACATTTTTCTATACCCATATATTTGTCTAGTGAAGTTTTAAACATTTCCATGTTATTACTAATAACAATAACCTCATGCAATGAATTCCATATACCAATGACTTTCTGACTGAACCATCTGTTTCTCTTCATTGTCCTGCTAACTTCTCCTGTTAATACATAAGTTATGGAATCTCATGTTCCTAATATTGGGATGTTTAACCAGTCCTATTGTTTCCCATAATTTCTTGTCCTTAGTTGCACTGGAGACCAAACATATGTCCCCACGCATTCTTCTGTATTACAATGAATATAGTCCAAGATACTATAATCTGCCCCCATAGCTCTTGTGTCCTATATTCTTTATTCTCCTAGTTGTCCTTCTCTGAACTCTCTCCACGAACATTTTACAACCTATGCTTTGCAGTGCACAAAAGGGCGAACAATATTCCAAGTGGGGTCTGACCAATGACGAGTAAAGTGAGATAATTACAGATGGCTCCCTACTTTTAATGTGTTTGAGTATACATTCTATAATTTTATGGCATTTTTGTAACCACTGCCCTAGTGTGTATGTCAAAAGAGAATTTGTTTGAGATTATCACTCCTAAGTCCCTTTCACTTTCTGTTACTTGTAAGATAATAATAATAATAAACTTTATTTTTAATGCGCTTTTCCAAGATCAAGGCGCAGTACATAGTTAAAATGGTTTAAAAACAATACTACATCATTATAAAACATACAAACCATTATGGTCTGTCATCTTCGGCACCATCACCATAAGCCTTATTCCATAAGTACGTTTTCAGTGCTTGTTTAAAGCCCCCCACAGTCATGCTCTCCCTAATCCAACCGGGTGGAGAATTCCAGAGGGTTGGTGCCACGAACATAAAAGCCCGTGCCCCAGAAGATTTTAAAAACACCCTCGGAATCTCTTGCAACCCCTCGTTGGCCGGGCGGAGCTGTCGCTCAGGGATGAAAGGAACCATGAGCTCTTTTAGGTAGTCAGGGCCCAGTCCGTGTAGGGCTTTATAAGTCAGTAATCCAACTCTGAAGGTGATCCACCACTGAACTGGCAGCCAGTGCAGCTCCCGCAGCACTGGTGTGATGTGGGAAAATCGAGGAGTCCCCATCAACAACCGGGCTGCGGAATTCTGCACTAGCTGGAAGTGGCGGATATCAACCCCCGGAAGCCCAAAGTAAAGGGAGCTGCAGTAATCTAAACACGAGGTCACAAAGGCGAGGATCAATGTAGGCAGGTCCCTGGACGGAACAAGGTGCTTGATTCTAGCGATGTTCCTCAGATGGTAAAAGGATAACTTAACAACGGCCGACACCTGCAAACGTAGTGTCAGTCCATCGTCAAGAACCACCCCTAGGTCTCGCACCTGTTCAGAGATAGGGAGCTCGGCATCTCCAAGGAATAAACCTATGGAATGATTTGCTCCTCGCCCCCCTATCTGGCGACCCGGATCCAATACCATCACCTCTGTCTTCAACTTCAACCAGCTGGACTTCATCCAACCTTAAATTTCGACGAGGCAGTTATTAAATACCGAGAGTGCTCCATCCTGGGCTGGTGTGAAAGACAGGTAGAGCTGGGTGTCATCGGCATAGCAATGAAACTTTAGCCCATACTGTCTTACAATGTCTCCGAGGGGAAGCATATACACCGCAAACAGCATGGGAGACAGCACTGAGCCCTTGGGCACCCCACAAGACAGAGAGATAGGGTCGGAGGAAAAAAAACCCTGACACCACCCTCTGAGTTCTACCAGTGAGGAAAGAAGTAAACCATCTGTGGACCAAACCAGAGAGCCCACAGATGAATCTCAGGCGCTCAAGCAGAACCACATGGTCAACGGTGTCAAACGTTGATGACAGATCAAGCAGAACCAAAATGGACCGTTTTTTCTGGTCTCTTGCCATCAGGAGATCATTCAGCACCCGAACCAGTGCAGTCTTGGTACTGTGTCTCTTTCAGAAACCGGATTGGAGAGGTTCGTAGATGCTATGGATGGTCAGATGGTTCTCCAACTGAGCAGCCATTACTTTCTCAATCACCTTCCCCACAAAGCGAAGGTTAGAGATTGGCCTGTAGTTAGCGAGAAAGTCTGGGTCCAAAGAAGCCTTCTTCAACAAAGGTGTCACCACTGCCTCCTTCAAGGAGCAAGGGTACTCACCAGAGTCAAGGGAGCACCAGACTATCTGCGCCAGAACCGGGCCAATGACATCACCACAGCCCATTATCAGGGCTGTGGGACCTGGATCCAAACTACAGCTTGTAGTGCGCATACCCTGGACAATCCTCACAACATCCACGATTTCCGGCCGTTCGAAGGAACTCCAGGAAAAAAGAGGGATAGTGACCAAGTGCTGATCCACGGCAACTCCCACAGAGTGTGCTTCACAGGTCTCTGCCCTGATGTCGGCCACCTTATTTGCGAAGAACTGAGCAAGCTCATCACACTGCAACTGTGAAAAAGCTCTACAAACTTGTAGACAGGCTGGGTTGCACAGCCTGTCCACAGTTCGAAAGAGCTGAGCTGGTCAGTTCGGTTCTGAGCAGCAGCAATTTCCCCGGACAGGAATCATGCCTTCTTACGGGAAATTGCTGACTGATAAGAGTCTATAATGCTCTAGCAGTCTAAGATGGTCAGCATCTAAGCCAGATCTCCGCCAGCACCGCTCTAACCTGCGTCCTAGTCGCTGCATTTCCCTCAGGTCCTCAACAAACCATGGGGACCGAGGGCGAAGGGAGAGAGGATGCACACGGACTGGAGCAATGGAATCCAGTGCTGAGGTAATGGCCTTATTATATGTCAGAACCAAATCCTCCGGATCCATGCTCACCACAGGAAATTCTGATAGATCAAGCACCGCAGACAGACCATCAGGAATCATATCCCGTAAGAAAAAATTACTCACCTTTAGTAATGTTGTTTCTTCTAATGGAGTCTTGCTGTATTCTGATATATGCAGTGATGTCCAACCTTTGAACTGCCCCGGAGATGAAAGAGCTAACTTTCCATGCCAGGCATGGAATGCTGAGCTTGAGCTCGGTTGAGACTCTGTCTGTTGCTGTTTGAACTCAAACCGTCAGATCTTTACGAGCTATACTCACTGGGTGTCCTGTGTGGAAACTGTAAACTTACACTAGCCAACTGGCTACTAAATATAATAAAAGATTTTCTGGTCCCAAAACAAAGACTCAAGTCAGAAACCCAAAAATAAAACAAGCATAACCCCACACACCCAAACTAAAGGGGTGAGAAAAGAAGGGTGGGGCATCTCGAGTGCCAACACTGCTGCCGCCACCCACATCCAAAAACCAGGTTCTGAGAGGGAGGCGGGGGAGGTCAGAAATACAGCAAGACTCCATTAGAAGAAACAACATTACTAAAGGTGAGTAATTTTTTCTTCAAACAACATGAAGTCTTGCTGTATTCTGACATATGCAGACTACCAAGCAGTACCTCCACGGAGGAGGGAAAGAACCTACTTTGGAAATAGGCTCTGAAGCACTGCTGTGCCAAACTGAACATCACTCCTAGCCTGGATATCCAGAGAGTAAAACTTGGTAAAAGTGTGTACTGTTTTCCAGGTGGCTGCTTGACAAATCTCTAAGATAGGAATATCCCTGGCAGCAGCCAGGGAAGCAGCTGTACCTCTGGTACAGTGAGCCCTCAGGCCTAAGGGTGGGATCCTACCCAGCTTTTCGTAGCAAAATTGAATGCAAGAGACAATCCACCTGGCAATAGATCTCTTAGTGGCAGGTTTTCCCTTACCAACCTCACCATAAGTGAAGAACAGTTGGAGGGAGTCAAACCTGTGACCCTTGGTGTGCTCTATGTAGTAGCTAAGGGCCCTTTTCACATCAAACTGTGCAGCCTCCTCTCCCCAGAGGAGGAATGGTCAGTGAAGAAAACAGGAAGAGACATAGACTGGTTAAGGTGGAAATCTGAAACCACCTAAGCAAAACTTCCTATTAGTCCTGAGGACCACCTTATCTCTATGGAAAGAGATAAAATCAGGCTCCACTGACAGGGCCTGTAACTCACTTATGCGTCTGGCAGAAGGGATGGCCACCAAGAACACAGTTTTCCAATTCAAGTACTTAAGCTCTGCTGAGGACAAAGGCTCAAAAAGGGGTTGCATAAGCTGAGCAATGCAAACATTAAGGTCCCAAGCAGGGGCAGGGTCCCTGAAGGGAGGAATGGTATGCAGCAATCCCTTGAAAAATGTAGAAAATACAGGATGAGCTGAAAGGGAAGAGTGCTTGCCTGCTGAGAGGAAGGCAGAGACAGCTGCCAGATGCACTCTTAGTGTAGCTGGTCTGAGTCCCAAGCTATTAAGATGAACCATATAGTCAAGGACTGTGGGCAGGCCAGCAGACTCTGGAGAAATATGCTTCAGAGCACCATAGAGTAAATCTTTTCCACTTGGAATTGTAAGTGTTTCTGGTGGAAGGCTTTCGAGAAGCCTTTAAGATATCCAGAACACCTTGAGAGAGGTGCAAATCAGCAAACTCTAACTCTTCAAGAGCCAAGCCTTGAGACTGAGATATTTGAGATTTGGATACCAAACCCTCCCCTGAGCACATGTTAACAGGTTGTAATTCCTGGGAAGAGACAGGGGAAGGTGGACTGCTAAGGACAACAAGAGAGGGTACCAGGGCTGTCTGGCCCAATCTGGAGCAATCAGAATCACCTTGCAGGGTTGAGACCTGATTTTGACTAGCACCTTGAACAGGAGAGGGAAGGGGGGAAAGCATACAGGAACTTCCCTTCCCAATTGAGAACTAGGGCATCCAGGGGAACTGAGCCCAACACTGGGGGCCTGCAGCAAAAGAGAGGAAGTTGGTGATTGTCTCGGGCTGCAAAAAGATCTATCTGTGGGGTGCCCCATCTGGAGAAGATCACCTTCAAAATCAGTAGATCCAGGGACCATTCGTGATGGCCCTGAGATATCCTGCTGAGAGAATCTGCCAGGACATTGTCCTTCCCTGGGAGGTGCACTGCTGTAAGAGAGGCGTTCAGGGAATAGGCCAGAGACCACAACTTCATTGCCTCTGTGCACAAGGCCATAGACCGAGTGCCCCCTTCCTTGTTGATATACCACATTGTGGTGGTATTGTCTGTCCTGAACTGAACTGCTTGTTCTGAACAGACTCTGAAAAAGCTTGAAGTGCTAGAAACACTCCTCTGAGTTCTAATAGATTGATGTGAAGCAGAGATTCCTGAGGAGACCACAACCCTTGGGAGGCCAGGTCCCCCAAGTGGGCTCCCTACCCAAAGAGGGAGGCATCTGTAGTAAGGATTAGAGAATGAGACTGAGTGACAAAAGGAACTCCCTGTCTTAGATTGTCCTGATCCTGCCACCACTGTAACGCCTGGATCAGGGTTCGAGTCACTGGGATTAGTTTGGTCAGAGGATCCTTTCTCTGAGACCAGAAGGCTCTCAAGTGGAACTGAATGTCCCTCATTTGAAATCTTGCTCCCTGAACCACTGCTATAGAGGTAGCCATGTGTCCCAGGAGCTGCAGAAAATGCCTTGCTGGTCGAGACACCTGGAGGGTGAATGAAGAGGCCAGTCAGATAAGGGTCATTGCCCTGTCCAGAGGAAGGAAGGCTCTTGCCTTTACTGTATCCAGCTCTGCCCCATGAAGGTGAGGAGCTGCACAGGCTCTAAAACTGACTTTGAAAGATTCAGAAGGAAACCTAGAGAAGTGAGCAGTTGCTGAGTTATCTGTAGGTGTGACTTGACTTGGTCTGGAGACTGGCCTACTATGAGCCAGTCGTCCAGGTATGGAAAGATGGAGATCCTTTTTCTCCTTAGGAAGGCAACCACTACTGCCAGGCATTTTGTGAACACCCTTGGAGCAGAAGTTAGGCCGAAGGGCATTGCTCTGAATTGGTAATGGCCTGAGGGCAGCTCGAACCTGAGGTACTTTTCCGTGGGAGCTTCTGATGAGAATATGGAAATAGGCATCCTTGAGGTCCAGGGAAACTAGCCAGTCCCTGGCCTTAGAAAGGTAGAATTATTCCCAGAGTCACCATTTTGAACTTTGGCTTTAAAAGGTGCTTGTTTAAATATCTGAGATCCAGGATGGGCGCCATTCTCCTGTCTTTTGGGGGTTAGGAAGTACCTGGAGTACAATCCTTTTCCCTTGTGTGGGGTGGAACCCTCTCTGTGCTCTCAGAGCCAAGAGGTAAGAGACCTCTGCCTCTAGGGCAAGTGCCTCTGAAGGACTTGCAGGTGGAAAGGATCTGGTTCTCATCTTTGGAAATTTTTGAGCTGAGAACCAGCCCCTGGCTTACTACTTCCAGGACCCATTTGTCTGATGTTAAAACATCCAGTCCTGGACAAAGTAAGCCAGCCTGCCCCCTACAGGTGGTGGAGAATCGGCCCTGGCAAACCCATCGGGGTGCCTGTTTGGCAGGGGCTTTAGGTTGAGGGGTTGAAGCAGGCCTGCTTGTACTCCGTCTGCCTCTCCCTCTGAAGAACCCCCTATGAGCATAAGCAGAAGAGGAGGCCTGGGCTTGGTAGGAAGGCCTATGAAAAGGCCTGCCCCTGCCCCTGGAATGCTGCCTCTGGGGAGTGGCTTGCCTTTCCTTGGCCTAAGCACTCCTATAGGTGGTCCTGTATTCATCCATTTTCTTCATGTAGTTCTCTGTTTGCTCCCCAAACAGAGAATTACCACACAGGAAAATCCATGGCCTTAGTCTGGGTATCCTGAAACAGGCTAGTACATCTGAGCCAAGCCATCCTCTCGAAGGGCCACAGATGTAGCCATGACTCTAGATGAAACATCACTGGAGTCACTGCAGCATGGAATTGCACCTTGGATGCCTCAATACCATCCGCAGCCACCTGCTCCAGCTCCTTGGCAAGCTGGCCAGGGACCTGTTTAGCTAAAGCCATAACAGTGTCCCATCTAGATTTCTGATATCTAACTGTATAGGCCATATAATTGGCCTGCCTGAGTCCCAAGGATGCTGCCATGTACTGTTTCTTTTCCATGGCATCAATCCTCCTGGAGTCCTTATCTGGGGGGTGTGAAGCCAAGGGTAAATTTGCCTTATCACAGGCAGCAGCCTGCACTACTCAACATGGCTGCATTGCTGGGTAAGGAACTCCATATCTGAGCCTGAGAGAGTATAGCTCTTGTCCATTCTCTTGTCCACAAGAGGTATAGAATTAGGAGTCTTTAAAATCTTTATTGCCCGTTTCCCAAAGGACTTATGAAGGGGAATAGACAGCCTCCTAGACTCTGGGATATCCATCATTTCAACGTAGTCAGGCTCCTCCTGGTCGTCTACAGCTTCTTCCATAGGAAGCTGAAGAGTTTCAACCACTTTTTTGTAGAACATAAAATGGGAAGGTGACTCAGAAAGCCTAGGAGGAGAAACCCCTGAAGGTCTGTCTGGGGAGATATCCGGGTTAATAGGCACAGCCAGACTTTCGTAATCACCATCAATATCCTCATACTCTCCTTCCTCCTCCTCCTCCTCCGGTTCATAAAAATCTTCTAAATTATAATCTGGAACCGGGGGAACCGACCGAACCGAGACCCTTCCTGATGGTGCTGGTTCGGTCGGAACCAGGGTTAGCGACTGAACAATCCTTATCGCTTTGGCTATTTCATCAGCGGTCGGAGAAAGAAGTTGTGGATCCGCACCGGTTGATTTATCCCTTTTTTTTCTTTTTAACCGAACAGACTCCTCAGAGTCGGTTCTCCTTTTGCCTGAAGAAGTTTTGCCCTGGTCAGAGGGCACTCCTTCTGGTTCAGTTGGAACCGAACCAAGCTGGCCATCCAGGTCAGCGGACTTCTTGGCCTCCCTTTCCCTGAGCCTATCAACTCTCTTTTCCAGGGTAGCTGCAGGAAAATTCTTGCAAATCTGAATCGTCTAAATCTAAATCTGAAGCAGTCTGAATCGAGGTGGTCAAACCCCAGACAATAAACACAGGTGGTGTGGGGGTCAGCCTCAGCAAAGGTTTCCCCACACACACTACAGTGTTGAAACCCAGTGGGCCCGGTTTTTCTTTTGGGTTTCTCAGACATGGCCAGTCCTAACAAAACTTACCCTTTTTTCGTCAATCCGCCAGGCAAGACACCCTTATCAGTTCCTGACCGTGTTATGGGTCGTGGAAAAAAACGTAATGAAATCCGTTTATTTTAGAACCGATAAACCGGTTACCACACTCTAAAAGTAGAATAAACTTTTTTGAACAAACCCCCATGTTTACAAGTTCCACGCAGAAGAACAAGAAAATAAACCTATCTAGTACTCACGATACCACAGACAGAGACTGAACCGACAGGTTAACGGATTAAATTTGGTCGAAAACTGAGGAAAACGGCACTTTAACCGACAAACTTGAACCGAGCAAAGGAGAAATCTCCGGAGCGACTGTTCAGTGAGGCGGAGTAAAGAATCTAAGGGTTTGAGTTCAAACAGCAATAGACAGAGTCTCAACTGAGCTCGAGCTCAGTGTTCCATGCCTGGCATGGAAAGTTAACTCTTTCATCTCTGGGGCAGTTCAAAGGTTGGACATCACTGCATATGTCAGAATACAGTAAGACTTCATGTTGTTTGAAAGGGCGGTATTTGCACATCTCCACAGGGGCTGGCCTACGAAGAGAGGTGCAAAAACTGAATCGCACAGTGTAATGGTCCGTCCATCCGACGGGTTCCACCCCCACATCAGAGGCCTCCATCCCCAGGACGAAAACCAGGTCAAGGGAATGGCCATGTTTATGAGTGGCAGAGGTAACCACCTGTGTGAGGCCCAATGAATTCATCAATTGGAGAAAGTGTTGTCCAAATTGCAAGAGTTCGTCATCGATCCAGGCACTGAAGTCACCCAGGACCATCAGCCTGGGTGAGTCAAACACCAGGTCAACCACGAAGTCCGCCACTTCCTTAAGGAATAGCTTCTCGTCCCCAGGTGGACGGCAGACGAGAGCCAACCTATAGGCCCCACCTGCCACTACGACACATTCAAATGATCTGGTCTCCTCAACTGTGACACTTGTGAGATCTAATTCGGTCTTGAAACAGACTGCAACCCCCCCCCCACGGTCCAATCTTAGTCAGTGTATCACCGAATACCCGGCCAGACATAGCACTCAAATGCAGAGGCCAGCATTACCATCCAGCCAGGTTTCCGTGATGCACGCCAGATCCATTGTACCCACCAAGTCTGCGACAATGGCAGTCTTGTTCACAACAGATCTGACATTGCACAACACCGCCCGAGTTGGACAGAACTCCTGGGTTGCCCCAGCCACCTGCCCACCACCAATGGAGGTGCCCTTGGGTATGGAAACAAGGAGACCCACGTTCTAGTCTCCATTTCACCCCAGGGCGTCTTCTGGGCTTAACTACCCCGATGCGAGCGCCCCACTCTTCCACACTTCCACAGCCCATACCGCCTCCCCACCCTCCTGCAGGCAATACCCAGGGCCCAGCAGCGGTGATAGGTAGAAAAAAGCAATGGTGGGGGGGAAGGGGCGGAGGGCATGAAATGCAGAGGGTGAATAGCGCATGACCTGGGGGGTGGAACAGTGATGCACATCCCAACCCCCAAACATGGCACAGGAAGAGCCAATATACTTCCAATCTAGGTTAAAAACACAGATCTATACAAACACAAATCTAAATAAATAATATAAAAACTAAAACTAAAAAACTAAACAGGATGTTAAGTCACCATTAGGAATTGCTTTCAGGAAATGAATGGTCAAATAAGATAAAGATGGTATTATGAAGGGGGGGCGTGGCTAGCCGGCAAAGATGGCAGACGTTTTCTAGTGCAGCTCCCCGGGACATCGCTATTTTCATTGTCTCAACAGCTAAATTTTGGACTCATACTCACTGGAAGTGGAAAAATAGGAAGCTCTTCTACCATGGCTTTGGGCAAGCACAAAAACAAACAGGCGAAGATCTCCTTCGGTGGCGATAACTCAGCCTACAGCGGGTGGGTGGGGGTGGTCCTGGACCACGGGAAGGAGAGTCGGAGAACATTGAGGATCATCAGCAGAACAGCTCCATGGCAGCCCTCTTTAAATCCTTGGCCAGGGTCCCCTCCATGCTGCCAAATGCAGCATGAGATGAAGGCCGTCTTTTTGAACATAACAGCGCAATTAACGCACCTCCAGATGGTTGTTATTGGCCTTACGGAGACCACAACCACTCACTCATCCCAGATCACGGAATTTGAGTGCCGTATGGGAGAGCTGGAAGATTCTTATGCCGGGGTCTCTACAGAACAGAATGGGCTTCTCTCAATGTTGGCAGAATTGAAGGAGCGTATTGATGAACAAGAAAACCGCTCCCAGAGATCAAATATTCACATGATTGGCCTACCAGAAGGTATGGAGGTCCAGAATCCACTAAAGGGGCTGCATCACTGGCTCGTCGAGCAGCTGGGCCTCCCAGAAGAGAGTGAGGCCTTCGAAATTGAGCAAGCACATCGTGTCGGACCCCCAACAAAACCAGGGGGGAGAGACCCAGGCACTATTTAACAAAGTATCTTCGTTTTGTGGACAAGGATACAGTGCTGCAGAAAACAAAGAAAATGGGTCCCATTTCATTTGGTAAGGGCAAGGTGCATGTATATCAAGACTATAGCAGGGATTTACAGAATAGGCACCAAAGGTTCGGCCAAGTCAAAATTCAAGCTCTTCCAGCTCGGATGGTCTTTTTCTCTCCTTTACCCTGCCCGCCTCAGAATCGATAGACCCAGTAAAAGTCCATGAACATTCGCATGCCCAAAAGCTATAGAAAAATTGATTGAGGAGGAGGAGTCCAGGAGAGCAGAAAGGACACCCAGTCCACCATGAATGAGTTTTCTTCTATACCAAGTAAGTAAGGTAACTTGCCATTTTGAGTTTATACCTGGGGCTCTTATGTCCTCCCAGTCAGAAGGGTTTCTCTGAGGACTGCGGGCACTGGTAAGTTTATGGACTTTTTTTTTATACTTAACCCATGATGCCTGAGGCCACCTTCATAGAGGTGCCCCTTGAGGTAGTGAACAGTATGCTCAATCTAGACTACGCTACTCTGGCATTGTCCCCCGACCGTGTCTGGGGACACGGGTGACAACGGGTGGACGGATGATAGTGCCTGACTTTCCTCAGTGCGGTTGGGCCCACAGTTCTATTGAGACACCTGCCTTTTACTTTTCCTAAGGAAGAAAACTGCCTCGCAGCATTGAGTTCTGTTCCCCGGAGGCCTGGAAGTGTCTCGGTATCCTAATACTGTGGCCTGGGGCTTCACTGAACAGTCCCTTTTTCCGGGGCCTGACCTGGTGGTTTGCAAATCTCTGGATTGGATCCTTTTGTCACTGCCACCTGACCGTGCCTGGGGGTATTGGTATCAGCGGGTTGTCATTGCTTGATATTCATTGTTCCATTTCATTGAACAGTTCCGCTAAACTTTGACTGGGCTGGGTCTTACGGTTTGTGTTTTACAGGCAGCCCAGATGTTACTTTGTTTATCTTCGGTTAACTGGTCACAATGAGGAGGCCTACCTATCTATCTGAGCCCCACCGGATTGGACTGAACTGTCAATTTTCTTCTTGACTTAACCCAGTATTAATTATAGTTTATAGCTGTTGTTTAAGATTGTGACTTTAATACCTGTTAGATGTCCCACCATTTTGGATGTTACACACTATGGTGAGCCTAATGTTCACCTTCTGCCTATTGTTTGCAGTGGGAGCACTGGCGGGCGCTCTTTCCTGCCTTGGGGAGTGGGAGGCTATCGTTGTCCCTGTTGGACATGGGTTTTCGGGGGAGGATTAGATAGCTGGCTAATGATTGATGGGGAATGTTCTGAATGCAGGAGGAGGGGGTTGTGGATCGGGGGGTACACAGGTTGTTCCTGCGCATGTGTCAGACCTGCTGAGGGAGGTGCTCTGTGGGTGCCTATTAGTGCTGTTCCTGGCATCGAAGACGAGTACTGCCATAGCATGGCCCTGTAAGCCTGTTGACTGGGTGTAGTGTGGGGTCCTTTAGTTTGGGGGGTAGTTATTTCTCAATGTTGGGGGAGGAGGGTTTATAGAGGAAAATGATGGTTCTAGATGTGCTTTCTATTGACAATGTTGGCCGCAGGTGCCTATATAAAGTAGATAACAATGGCAGATGATATTAAATGCATTACCTGGAATGTGAATGGTTTAAAATCCATTTTGAATTGAAGGAAGGTGATGGGGGAAATACGTAGAGCTAAGGGGCAAGTTGTTCTACTACAGGAAAACCATTTTTTATGACTGGAGGCCCCCCAAAATGGCAAAATTCATGGGGGAAACCTGGATTTTGGCTTCTTTTTCTTCAACGGCAAGGGGTGCCTCAATTTGGATCCCACAGGGAATGGCAGTTCAAGTGTTGGACAGCCGGGTAGACCAGTCCGGCAGGTATGCCCTAGCCAAACTAAGCATACCTGGTAAGGGGTTATTACTAGTGGGTTCAGTTTATGCCCCCAACATTGAGTGTCCAGGCTTGGATATGGAAAGTTGTGATGGCTCCTGGGTTCTGGGAGGAGACTGTGTTTTAGACACAGTTCTGGACCGTTCGGCCAGTGTCCCAGCTCCTAAGTCGCAGAATGCTAAGGCACTGGAAGAGCTGCAAGCTGGGTTGGACTTGGTGGATGTCTGGCGGTGCCCCTCTGGACATGATTATCATTTTATCGCGCATGTCCACCAGTTGTATGCCCAAATAGACAGGATTTTACTGTCCAGATCCCCGCTGGTGGGGGTGGGGGAAGCGCAGTACTACCCGATTCTTGTCTCTGACCATGCTATTCACCTTGTTTCCCTTGGGAGTGTGGGGGCCTCTAGAGCAGCATGAAACTGGAAGCTGGACCCACTGCTTTTGAAAGATAAGGACTACGTACATTTTATGAGAGATTGCATCCAGGAATACCTCCAGAGGAATCGTAGTCAGGAGACCTCACATGGAACAAGATGGGAGGCCTTGAAAGCATATATTAGAGGTCAGACCATATCCTTTGCCTCACTTAAGAAAAGAACAGCTACACAAGGTATCTCTTTCTTAAGAACTAAAATTGAAGCCTGTGAGAAGGCACATAGGTTGCACCCTTCTCCCCCTTTGTACAACATCCTTCAGAAGTTAAAGTGGAAGTTCAACTCCCTGTCTAGTGCCCAGCTTGAACATTCCATTTTGTTAACAAGGGCTAGCTCATACTTTGATGTGGACCGAGCGAGGAAACAACTTGCTAGGCAACTAAAAATCAGGGAATCAGAGTGTGTAGTAGGCCAAATACAAAATGCTCGAGGGGAATTAGTGCAAGGTATGGATGAGAGCGGTCACGCATTTGGTGAGTTTTATAACTCCCTTTATATCTCTGAACGTAATCCCTCCCTACCCGATCTGGATGCCTTTTTTGCTGGGGTACCCCTCGGGAAATTAAGCAAACCCAAGAAGGAAGAATTGGACATCCCTCTGGCCAAACATGAGATCTTGGCAGCCCTGAGGGCGCTTAAGAGTGGGAAGCCCCCAGGCCCTGACGGGCTACCGATTGATTTTTTTAAATCCTTTGCTGAGCTCCTACTTGACCTGCTATTTGATATGGTGGAGGACAGCTTAAATAGAGGTGAGCTGCCCCCCTCCACGCGGTCTGCCATTATCATAGTACTGCCAAAACCTGGGAAGGATCTCTCTCAGTGTGCCTCCTACAGGTCAATATCGCTCCTAACTGCAGACTATAAGATTCTGGCCAAGGCTCTCGCTGCCCCGCTGGATCCTTTGTTGCCAGCAGTTATTCACTCGGACCAATCAGGCTTTGTTAAAGGTGAATGGGGAAACACAATATCAAGTGCACTGTGAATAGAATTTATCGTTGGGACCGTAATAGGCAAACTCATAGTGTGGCTGTGGTGGCCCTGGATGCAGAAAAGGCTTTTGACTGCATAGAGTGGGGGTATCTTTTCAACATCACGCGTAGGATGGGAGTGGGTCTGGTCTTTAGCGCATGGGTACGTACCTTGTACACACACCCACATGCACTAGCATTGGTCAATGGATCACTCTCCCAGCCATTCACACTGGGGAAGGGGACTCAGCAGGGATGCCAACTTTCCCCACTTTTGTATGTTCTCTCGCTAGAGCCCTTGGGGGTGGCCCTGAGAGCTCATTTGGAGATCTGGAGGTTTCAGGGGGGTGGCACAGAACATAAAATTGCAATGTACGCTGATGACCAGTTTCTTTATTTACAGAACCCTGTCCAGGATTTGCCGACGGTTCACAATTTAATGTCATCCTTTGGTAAAATATCTGGACACCGCGTTAATTGGTCAAAAAACAAGCTGCTCCCAGTAGGCTTACAACACAAGCCCCAGCTGGTAGCTAACCTTGGGGGACTGCAACTAGTCTCCACCATAAAGTACCTGGCGATTCAGATTTCAGCAGTGATGTCCCGTCTCTATGCCCTAATTTTAGATCTCTCCTCACCAAACTATCTGAAGAGTGTACTAGATGGCTGGCTTTGCCCATCTCCTTGCTGCGTAGAATTGGTGTAGTCAAGATGACTATCCTACCAAGGATACTTTATCTATACCAGTCCCTTCCAATTAGGATTCTCCTGGCACATTTCAAAATGCCTGAACCAATCGTTAACAGATTTTTATGGCAGAGTGGGAGGACAAAGATCAAACAAGCAACCCTCCAACTCCCCTCCCTTGCCGGGGGGTATGGGCCTTCCTAATTTTAAAGCTTATTACTGGGCAGCCTAGCTGACTTTCCTACCCTTGGGACCCATTGGCTCTGGATGTACACAGCTGTCCTTGGAGGAGGACATGCTCACCGGGAACCTCCAAAATGATAAGCTAGTAGGCGCCCTGGGGGTTCAAGGGGCCGAAATGGTGAGTAACCCCTTTACAGCTACCATCCTACAGGTTTGGATTCAGATGCATCAATGCATTGGGCATAAAAATTTCATGTCCCCAAACCTGGGCCTAATTGCTGCCATGCACCTTAGAGGTAGTTACTCCCCAGCCTTGATGCACTGCCTCTGGGTCTGGAGGAGAAAAGGGACTGTAACCATAGCTCAGCTGTATGAGAGTGGTAGGTTGAGAAGCTTTGCATCCCTCTGTGAGGAATGGGGTTTGCACCTGGGAGACTTTTTAATTTATCTAAGGGTCTGCCAAACCTGTGGGGACTCCTTGTCACTGGCTCATGATTGGACGGAACCCTTCCCCATGGCAGAGGAACTTTTCAGGCCCCAACCAGGGCAAAAACCCCTGTCAGTGTACTATCGCATAGTTACAGGCCACCTTCACCAGCAGTGGGCGACCAGCCGTGACAAATGGAGTGCTGACCTACTCCTGCCTATGGATAAGCACACCTGGGGACTGGCATGTAAACACTATATAAACTGCTCACGTAGCAATAAGCTACGCCAAATTCAGTTGTGCTTCTTACACAGGGTGTATGTGACTCCTGTATGGTTGCCCGGTCTGGATCCTCCCAGGTCAAAAATATGTCCAAAATATAAAGTAGGAGAGGCCGACTTTCTTCACCTTGCCCTGACCTGTCCACGAGTGGCCCCTTTTTGGTACTCAGTGCATGAAATAATGAGCCGGGTCCTAGGCTACACCCCATCTAGATCTCCTCTTGAACTATTACTTGGGGAGGACCCAAGTCACCCAAATGGAGTATCCCACAACCCACTGTGGTCAACTGCACTCATAAATGCAAGAAGAACCATTGTACAGGACTGGTTGTCCCCGACATCTCCCTCAGTAGCTAGGTGGGCACAAAATATAAGATTGTGTATGACCCTAGAGACGGTCCAGATGAGTGCGCAGGGAGAGGAGCATAAATGTGCAGCTATTTGGGGTCCACTGTTGGATGCTGCGGAGTCTGGTAACTTTCCCATCTGACTTGTATTTACAATCTCTCCACTTGATTATCTCATGGGTGTTGGTAGGTGCATATATTGCTCCTCCCTATCCGTTGTTGCTACTACACCTGCCCCCACATTCCAACATGGTAATGGATTGTAAAGCTAAAACTATTAACTTCTCCTTTGCCTGAAATGCTACAGTATACTGCTATGACACTCTAATATGGCTGTTAATATGTAATGGAATGTATAACTTGTTCTGTAGCTTTGTACCTTTTATCTTGTAAGCACATCTACATCCTAATAAAACATTTTTTGGAAAAAAAAAAAGATGGTATTATTCAGAGTGTAGAAAAAATGTGGATTTCTATACCCCACGTTCATAACTCTACACTTTCCCTCATTGAAACATAACTTATTATTACTGGCCCACTGTTCCAATCCTTTTATTTCTTCCTGTAGTGTTATAGCTGCTGCTTCACTGTTTTCTGTATACTTTCTTTATTGTATTTCATTCACATGGACATTTCCACATTCATCTTTTATGTATATAAAGAAAGGAACTTAATTTCACATTCAGTTACTGTTGGTCTTAATCAATTTCACATAGTCCAAGCCTCTATTTGATAATTTGATCGGGTGCAGTTCAAGTAAAAAGGAAATCCTTATGGCTTGAGACTTTTTCTTTTCTGCTGTCCAAGTTATCCTTTATGTGGAGATGTTTGCTCTTCTTTCAAAAGTCCTTAACAGTATTTGGTGACAAAGTACAGTTACGTAAGAACTTACCATAACAGTAGATCTTTGAGAGGAGCTCTTGCAGCAGGCTATAACCATTAGGACTAATGCTGCAGGCCTTAGGACCCACCAGAAAAAATTTAGTTAGCAGTACCCAGCAGGGGCCGCCCCCGACGTTGGCTCTGCTCCGTCAGTCATGTCATAAAAGGGGGTAGACCCTAGCTCCACTTCAGCTCACCCAAGGACCCGCGAATGGACCTCAGCAAAGCGAACCAGCGAAGCTTGCTGATCATGCTGATAACTCCCCCAGGGGAAGGGGAGGGGCCCGGAAAAGCAACGTCTGCTGCAAGAGCTCCTCTCGAAGATCTACTGTTATGGCAAGTTCTTATGTAACTGTACTATCTTACTTTGAGGGGGAGCTCTTGCAGCAGGCTATAACCATTGGGACTGAATCCCAAGCAGTCCTGCGCTAAGGAGGTGACTAGCTCCAGGAGGAGGACGATGACAGGAACTATAAGGGCACTGCCTAAAAAGGCCAGGAGCCAGCACATCAGGATAACAGTCCCTGAAAGACCGCCAGGCCGAAACTGGCTCGGCGCCTGGAAGCAATGTCCAGGCTGTAATGCCTGACGAAGGTGTGTACTGAACTCCAAGTAGCAGCTGCACAAATGTCTCGGATAGAGACATTTTTTAAGGAGGCGAAGGAGGTAGAAACTCCTCTGGTGGAATGACTTCTAACCGCTCCCGGTAGAGGTCTGTTGTACTTGTTATAACAGAAGACTATGCAGTGGACTAGCCAAGATATAGTCTGTTTAGACACTGGTTTGCCCATGTGTTGAGGTGCAAAGGCCACTAGTACCTCAGCGCCCTGTGAACATCCAATGTGTGTAAGAGAGCTTCTCCCCTATTAGAAGGGGTTGAATAACAGACTGGAAGATCAACCGACTGGTTGAGGGTTAATTTGGAAACCACTCTGGGTAGGAACTTAGGATTTGTTCTGAGGGAAACCCTTTCCCTATGAAAAATTAAATAAGGCTCCTTGCACATCACAGCGTGAAACTCGGAAACCCTTCGAGCTGAGGTAACAGCAACTAAAAAATAAACTTTCCAGGAAAGATAATGCAGCTCACACTCTGCTGCGGGTTCTAAGGCGGTGGCTGAGTCTACGCTGAATCAATCCATTGAGTTACCAGCCTTTTTTACACAACACTCCATTCATGGGGGGTACCTCTTGCATACTCTGGATATTCACAGAATCCTGATATACTACACCATTCAGACTAAGGCGCTCAGGAAAACTGATCAGCTTTTCGTTTCCTTCACTCACAAACGGGAAGGCAATGCTGTTTCCAAGCAACGCCTGCCTAAATGGTTGGCGAACTGTATCGCTTTCTGTTATGACAAGTACAACAAGACCCTCCCGGGTCACGTCAGAGATTACTCCACTAGAGGAGTAGCTGCCTCTTGCGGCTTGTTTCAAGAATGTGTCAGCGGCAGATATCTGCGCAGCCACAACTTGGGCGTCTGTCCATACCTTCATGAAAAACTACAGTTTGGACACTGCCTCTCGCCGTAGAGCACGCTTCCGGTTGGCTGTTCTGCCGGGTCTCCTTTCATGAGACCTGTCCAGTCCTGAGGTTTATATTGTAGATGACAATCCTCCTCCCAAGTTTTCTTCTTTGTTCCAGACTGCTTGGGACTCTGTTCTATCTGTGAATACCTACTACAACAGCCCTCTTGAAGTAAGATAGTACAGTTACGTAAGAACTTACCTTAACAGTAGATCTTCGAGAGAGGCTCCTGCAGTAGGTATTACCTTCCCGCCCACCGTCCCCCTAGGTTTCTTCTCTTTTTCTTCCATGGGGGCATATCCTAGTCTCTCTCATTTTGCCTCTTTAGGCCTCTGGCGGGAAAGAACTGGAAGGCGGGAGTGGGGGACCACTCCTTTATACAAACGTCGTCTGACGCCGGTCACCTGATGTGGGGGTGGTCCCCTGCCAGAGACTGCTAGCTA
This sequence comes from Neoceratodus forsteri, assembly GCA_016271365.2. Lineage (NCBI taxonomy): Eukaryota > Metazoa > Chordata > Ceratodontiformes > Ceratodontidae > Neoceratodus > Neoceratodus forsteri. The sequence goes on from CM057459.1 coordinate 733,404,152, forward strand.
GAAGTTTTTCCGTGGGGTCCCGATGCCTGGCGGCTTAGTCCTATCTGTGAATACCTACTGCAAGAGCCTCTCTCAAAGATCTACTGTTACGGTAAGTTCTTACATAACTGTACTTTCCTATTATCTTTACTTACTGAGCAACTAGCCTGGAACCCATCAAGTATTTCAGGCCCCCTTCCCACGTCTGATGCTGCCAGACACAGCTGGCCTCTTTTCACGTCGCCTCTGCTCACTAGAGCTGAGTGCTTTATAGGGCGCTGAGAAGTGATGTCACCTGTTGCTATGGTAACATGCACCCATTTATCTCCTTGTGTGGCAGACAGTGTATATAGTCTGCCTTTATAAAGGCAGACTAGGCAACGCTAGGCATTAAAATAGCTTCTCCTGAGCACCAGCAAGCTGATGCCTGTCCATTTCCTATCCCCTTGAGTCATGAGGGGAAGGGAATGCCTTCACAAGTACCCCTTCAAACTGCAAGGCAACTGACCAGCTGCACGTGCGTTCAGCTAAGCAAAACAAGCTCCAAACGTTAAAATGTGATAAAAATCTCCTGCTGCCGGCACCTGCATCCTTTCCTTTGAAATAATTTGGAATTTATCCATTTTGATCTAAGAGAGAGCACTTGTAATAATGCCAGTACCCTAGTCTAAAATATATCGAGCATCCCTTCCATCTAATGCCTATAGATACTGCAGAATCAGTAACTTGAACAACATGAAACATGAACGTAAACATAATACATCTAGAACATTCAAAACCCAACAGGTTTAGTGTAAGTCTCTGTTTAGGACTGAGATTTAGTGAATAGAGAAAAATCCATACGAATACTTCCTTGGTGACTGTGCTTGTCGCATCTTAAACAGTAAAGGTACATGGAGCAGTCACCTCGCTGCTCTGTGTGGTGCCAGACTAAGACCTCTTTGCAAATCTGACATTTCCACACAACAGAAAAACATCACAGTAATGAGATCAGGAATCCATTTCCAGCAAAACATTATCATTGAAAACATTTAAAGCTACAACCCCCTCACCCTTTCTAGTGCAAGTTTCAGACTTAGTTTTGCTTTTTGTTGAGCATGGCAGCTGGAATCGAAAGTATAAAAAACATATTTCCTAACATACAGTTGCATACTAAAGGACAATCCCGCCCCCACCCAATGGAAAGAGCTAGGTAAAACCTGAAAGTAATATATCAATCTTTCGGGACCTTTATAATCCAGTCCTCTCTGCTCCCTCCATTTCTCCCTCTCCCTCTCCCCTCGAGTGTGCTCTAAAAATGAATTATGGAGGATTGCCTCTAATAGAACCTTTAGTTAGAGTACTGGAGAGGTACAGACTCTCTGAGCCCTCCATTTTGCCACCCTTCGCACTGTTGAGAAGATTTCCATCCTAACGATTTATTTATTTATTACCATCTTGGATTACAACCTTTGAGCTACAAGCTCATTTACAAAGGTTCCACGTCAAGTAACAGACAGAACAAAAAACAGACATCAATTTACAAAGAGGCTGTGATGATAAGCTCAATTAACGTGATAAACACATTAACGTACATACAAAAAAAAAATTTGCATTAATTATTCACAGCAGAAAAGGAAGTACAAAACGATTTAACAGGAGAAGAATACATTATTTCATGAAATAAACAGTCACATGTATCAGGGAAAGTGAAACGGTTCAATGCAGAACAGTAAGGCCAGTAACCTTTGTCAAAAAAGGATGACTGTTTAGGTAGGAACAGAGTGTCAGAAGGGAAGAGCAGTGGGTGTGCTGGGATTGTAAAAGATGGGGGAAGGCAGTAGAAAAGGTGTTGGGTATCAAGTGGGGGAGAAAAAGGGCAATGATAAACGGATTGGACCCAGGCCAGATTACAGGTTAGTGGAAGTAAGTGCACTTCTGCAAGCTGGAGAGATGTGAGCGGAGTTTTAATTTAAAAGGACCTATTTTGGGCTCAGTGTGGAGGTCACTTAGGAGGGAGTTGAGCCAGTTAGGGGCCTGGAAGCCGAACGATCGTTGATCTTGCGAGGTTCAGCGGAAAAGGGAATTACAGAGATTATTTACAGACCCTCTGGTTGGTCTGGCTACTGCAGCCGGGATAAGTACTGATTGAACTCTGGTTGGAGTCAGGCCAAGGATTGTCTTTTTGGCTAGGAGACATGACTGATAATGAATCCTGTTATCCAGATCTAGCCAACCTGTGTGCAAATAGAGGCTGCACGTGTGGGAATGGCGTGGGGCACCCAGGACTAGTCTGCAGGCTTTATTCAGTGTTAAGGCAATGCTTTTTAAGGTTGTGTCAGAGGCTGCAGTATAGACAACTAGGCCATAGTCTATTATTGAAAAGACCAAACTATTTATGGCGAGTTAAAGGGCTTCTTCTGTGAGGCACTGCCTGTATCTGTAGAGCTGGCTGACTCTCCTGTTAGCCGACCTTGCGATCTGGTCAATGTGTAGTGAGTAAGAGAGGGAGCTGTCCAAGGTAACCCCCAAGATATTTGAAGTTTTGGGCCATTTCAAGGATTTTGTTTTGTTTGTTTCGAATAACCAGTTTAGATGACTTGTACCTGCTGTGAGTAGAGACGAAAAGCATGGATTTTGTTTTCTTATAGTTTAACAATAGCTTAGCATTAATGAACCAGTCTTCGATAATACTGAAGTTGCACTGCAAGCGTTGTTCCAGAGTTGTGGGGTCAGAGCGACTAGTGTAAAAGACAGCGTCGTCCGCGTAAAGGAGGATTCTATCTTGACACACTTGAGGAAGGTGATTTGAAAAGAGACAAAACAGCAGAGGGCCCTAAATGGATCCTTGGGGCACTCCAGTATTCATACTTAGGCTATCGGAGAAGGGGTTGACGATTTTTATCTGTTGCACACGTCCGGAGAGGTAGCTCAAAAACCAGCACAGGGGGTTTGAGGATAGGCCTAAGTTACCTAGTTGAGTAAGCAGGATTCATGATTGACCATATCAAAGGCCTTAGTGAGGTCGATGAAAGCAGCCTCCACCAAGTGCCCCGATCAGGTGCCTCTTAAATAAATCCTGTGACCTCAACAAGTGCTGCTGTTGTGCTGTGTTGCTTCGTGAACCCGTGTTGCTGCTGGCACTGAAGACGGTATTTGTCCAAATGGCCAAAGAGCTGATCGCAGACTATCCGTTCTAGGGCTTTAGAGATTGGGGGTAATATGGAAATAGGCTGGTAGTTTGTGTGGATTGTACTTTCCCCACTTTTGAAAACTGGGGTAATGACAGCAGCTTTCCAGAGTTTGAGGAATTTCCCGGTAGTGAGGGAAAGATTTAGGATTTTTGTTAGGGGTACCAGGAGTACCTCTAGGGTTAGTGAAATTAGTTTCAGGTCGAGACTGTCTCCATTATGCCTGGTTTTGCCCAGCACCTGCTGAAAGTATTTTTTTGCCTCAGATTTAGAGATAGTCCTAAGGTAAAACCGTGTTGCAGTGTTTGAGGGTGACGTATGAGATGTATTGCATATGTCTCAGCTAACTGGTTTAATGAAGTCGGGGGAGGACACCACTGAGGTCAGTGAATGCTTTATTGAATGCATTAGCAACTGTCTTGGGGTCCTGTTCCCATCCAGATTCAGCATGGCTGGAGCCAATTTATTTGGTTTCCCTGTAAAGGCCTTAATATTTTCCTAAAATTTATGGCCATTTCCCCAGGAGTTGTCAAATTCAGTCCTGAAATAGTGTGCTTTCGTCTGGCAAATGGCCTAGGTACATTTATTGCGGGCTGTCTTATAGTTTTGGAGGTCAACATGGGAGCCAGAGTTTTTTGCCCTATGCCATAGGTTGTCCCTAGAGCGAAGCTGGGCAATAAGAGACGGGGTTATCCAGGACTCATGAGAACCCTTGACCTTCCTTTTTGGTGATGGAGGCAAAGATATCACAGGCATCATTGAATGTTTTGATAAAGTAATCTAATGCAGTGCTAACATCCTCTGCAGTGAATATGGCAGACCAAGTCTGATGCCTAAAGGTGTTCCATTAGTGGGCCCAGTTGCCCTTTTCTTAAGATTCATGATTCGCTAGGAGTCGAGGTGTCTTATTAATCCAGGTACATAGTACGAGGGAGTGGTCACTTATAGAGTCTGGTAGAACTACTGAGCGGGAGATGCGTTCTGGGAGGTTTGTTAGCAGCCAGTCCAGCAAGGTACTGGTCCCTGTTCGATAATTAAAGCATGTGGGTGACTGCACCAACTGGGATATATTTTACTGCTGAGATGTAAGGGGTGGCATCAGAGGACAGCCAATTTATATTGAAGTCACCCAATACAAGTACCTCGGAGTTAAGGTGGAGGTATGAGAGGTACTCATGGAGCACTTTAAATCCTTCCGCCTGTTCCTTGGGCGGGATGTATACCGAGATATGGGTTACACCCTTCCCTTGTGCCCCAATGATTAATTTGACAGGCAGCATTTGTATACTACTTCCAGTATTAATATGTGGGAGGATCCGTCACTACAGGTGTTTCTTAATATATATGATGCATCTGCTTCCCCTCTTCCCTATTCTACCTAGCCTAAACGATTCTCTGCGTCCTCCAATCTGGCATGTGTCAATCTATCCCTCTGGGGCAGGCAAAGCAGAACCCAGTCGGTGATTTCCTGGCCTCCGCTACTTGAGTTACCTTTTTATTCATTTGCAGATACTTTTTTGTCTATGCTGCGGATGTCCATTCCTAAATGCAATGAAAAGCCAATCAAGGTTGATCCATCCAGATTAAGCCTGGGTGTCTCCGTGGAATAAGGGAGATTATCAAGGAGGAGCAGTGCCCCCTGCTGTTTAATATGTGCTACTAAACCAGTGAACTGCTAGAGAAAGTGGCACAAATCTGTTTCTCTCTCAATATGGTACAGCTTCAGTAAGGATACCATTTTGAATAGTTACATTTCTCCCCTCCCACCCTCCACATTCTATGGTCTTGCATATCTTGAAATTCCCCAGCCCTTTACCCCCCCCCTTTTATTTCCCCTTGATATACCAAAATTAGATCTGGATATGCAGTTTACACTCAGTGTAAACATCGCAGCTGATGTTGCTGATTATGGAGACCTCTCCTAGTGTCTGCTGCACCCGCTCTAAAAAAAGGTACAGTCACCCTGCTGTGTCCTTAGCTGATGTTCTGCTGTTTGATGCAGGCAGGGGAACAGAGTCCATTTTTCCTGAGTAATATGGCAAAGTCACAAGCTAGTTGTTTGGGCAGGGACCAGGAAGGGCTGTGTTTGTAGCCTCTCGATGCCAAACCCTAGGCTCCATCCAGTAGTTTTTGCTCTAGAAATTCCATTTCCATGTCAGGAAGTGAAATCTGAAATCTGCAACTCCTTAAGAAACGGTGTGGCCTCTACCAGTGTGTTAAACACTTTTACCCTGGAGTCCAAAAAAAAAAAAACTTCAGCTTTGCTGGGAAGTTCAACTGCGCTGTGATAATCTTTTTCTCCCTTAACTCCAGGATCACTGCTCTCACTTGCTGGTGCCTTGCCTGAAACTCCATGGAGGAGTCATGATCAAAAAAGACTGGTAAGTCGGCAAACTTTAGTTCCTTGGGGCACCAGGCTTCTAGTAAAATCTGTTCCTTTGCCTGATAGTTTAACATGCGTATGACCCAAAAACGGGGCTCTAGCCTTAGGGTCCGTTGGCCAGGGGCCCAAGAAACAGTGTGCCCTTTCCATTTCCAATGGAAGATTCGAGGGCAGAGATAAAGCAGTGGTCAGCAGATGCTTAATAAAATCCGTCGTCATGGGAAAGCCTTCTTCTACATCTTCCTTCACTCTGGACGTGAAAATTATTGTGACGTGCACGATTCTCTGCGTCCTCGAATCTGGCGTGTGTCAATCTATCTCTCCAGAGCACGCAAAGCAGAACCCGGTCGCTGATTTCCTGAGCCTCTGCTGCTTGTTTTACGTTTTTTTCATTTGTGGATACTTTTTTGTCTATGCTGCAGATGCCCATTTGTAAGTCTGCAATCGAGGATTCTGTTTTATTAACTGTAAGTAAAATGTTCTGTATTGCTTGTTCCATTCTAGTGGGGAGTATCTTGTCTTCTAAGTCTGGCTTGATAGATGATTCTGATGGGGAATGGCCACACGACAAGGAGGCTGCAAACCCTTCCATGTCAGTATCAATGGCTAATTACTTCATTTGTGCTTGTTGGGTCTAATTTTTTACCCCATTTCATTCTCGGTGGTTTGCCGGACATTCGTGCAGTACAATCCAGTCTTTAAAAGTGGCTTTTCAAAAAGTAATCAGGAGGATTAAAGTAGATTAGTGAGGTAGTTGAGCAGAGCAATTGGAGTTAGCCTACTACCATCACTGTGACGTCACCGGAATTCTGTGTTAATGAATTTAATGTTTCCAATTTACTGTATATTTATTCATGTACTCGTAAATTGTTTACAGTGCTTTATGCAGTGATCCTTTTTTTTTTATTTTTTTGGAAAACACAATAAAATTATGAGTGCAAAAAAAAAAAAAAGAAAAAGGAGAGCAGTAATTTATCATAACATAGTTTCGCTAGAATTTGCTTACATAGAAACACAGAATTTGATGCAGATAAGGACTGCTTGGCCCACCTAGTCTGCCCATTTTCCCCCTACCTACTGTATTACCACAGACCCTATTTGATCTCTGGCTCTACGCCCCCTTACACTACCACTAAGTTTCCCTTATGCCTATCCCATGCATTCTTGAATCCCACTAGTTTTTGCACCCACCACTTCTGCTGGGAGGCTGTTCCAGGCATCCACCACTGTTTTTGTGAAGAAGTACTTCCTCACATGTCCCATGAGTCTACCCCCTCCAGCTTCATAGCATGACCCCTTGTTCTCGAGCATCTTTTTCTCCGAAAAATGCTTCCCTCTTGTACCTTATTTATACCCGTGAGGTATTTTAAAGTTTCTATCATACCCCCACCTCTCCATCCTTTCCTCCAGGGTGTACATATTGATGTCCTTCAGACTCTCCTAATAGGGTTTTTTATGCAAACCCTGTACCATTTCAGTTGCCTTCCTCTGGACTGCCTCTACTCTGTCTACGTCCTTCCAGAGATAAGGACTCCAGAACTGGACACAGTACTCTAGGTGAGGTCTCACCAGTGATCTATACAGAGGTAACACCACCTTCCTCTTTCTGCTGGTGATACCCCTCCCTATGTACCCAACATCCCACTAGCTCTCCCAACTGCCTTATCACACTGCCTGGCCACCTTTAAGTCATTAGATATGATTACTCCCAGATCTCTTTCCTGTTTGATGGTCGTCAATACCATTCCTCCCATTTTGTACTCCGCCCCTTGGTTTCTGTACCCTAAGTGCATGATTTTGCACTTTTTCTCATTTAAACTTAGCTGCCATACTCTTGAACACTCCTCCATCTCAGATTACTCATTTTTTCCACTCTTTCTGAGTGTCTACCCCATTGCAGATTTTAGTGTCATCTACAAAAAGGCAGATCTTCCCATCCAACCCTTCCACAATGTTGTTAATAAAGACATTAAAGAGGATCAATCCCAGTACTGATCCCTGTGGCACCCTACTGGTCACCCTCCCTTCCTTCACTGAGCCACACCATTGTAACTGTAAGCCGCTGGCATCAGGACCACCTGGAAACTTTTGCTATCTGGGGCCATCCACATCAACGTGTGTTATCACTGCCTATGTAATATGGGTGGCCCATAATGCTTCAGTTCCCCACCAGAGACAAGTTTGGAGGATTATCAAACTGGCAGGGACTAAACCAAGCAGGATCAAAACCAGGAATACAGAACAGGAAATGGGACCTGACATAAATGATGCTCTATTCTGGCTAAGGAAGAATAACCAGCATACAATGCCAAACAGGACTTACAGGAAAAAATACCTGAGGAAAAAAAGAGGGGAAAGATGGGAGGTTGAGCTGTGACATCCAGACAACACCAATACCAGAATGGCCTACCTGCACCTTGGGAATAAACCAGAAAGACCAGGAGTGATCTGCACCAGAAATCTCAGAGCAAAGTAAATCAACACAGTGGGGAAAAGGACCCACTTTTTTGTTTATTTATTTATATTTATTTCAAAAGTTTTACCAGGAAAGTCATACTGAGCTGGTATTGGCTTGTTTCCAGATGCGTCCTGGGAGGATGGGGAAGTTAACAGAACAGATACAAAGTGCAATGTACAAAAATAAAAAAATAATTTGGAAAAAAGTATAACAAAATATACAATTACAAGAATGCTTAAAGAATAAAACGACCATACAGTAAACTACCATACAGTAAATTTGAGGAACAGATAAGAGAACTTTAACTGTAAGCAACATAACAAGCAATTCTGCTTAAAGTTGAACCAGCATAACATTCTGTGGTGATTTGCATATGCAGCTCATGATGCTTTGCATTGTGTGGGCATGTGTGATTTTGTATTTTCTTGAAACTTGGCTTCCCAGCCAAATGCCCTTTGGGGTAACCCTTGCTTTAGTGTTTGCACACAGAGGTTCTTTGTCTTTTACAACAAAATATGAGGAAAAGGGAGAAAAGACTAATACTAGGGGAGTGAGATGTTGCTCGCGTCAGTTTGGGGTAGAAGGCAGGTGACAAGAGTAGACCCCAATATCAGATGCAACTGCAGAAGTTAATATAGGAATCATGGAGGAGGAGGAGGAGGAGGAGAAGGAACAGAGCGAATGGAAGGGGGAAGACAGCCCCAAAAATTATGGCTTTTAATTTTATCAGTCTCAGAATTCACACAGTTTTACAGGTAGATAAGATATCAATTCATCAACCTTTCATGGTCTTACATGACAGACCACTTCATTAGTATGTTGTGCCAAGTAAACTGCAGCTCTTGACATGAGCAAGTCTCATCTTTTTTAGCTCACTGTTAAATCTTCCACTTTTTATCAGTCAAACTCATGCCAGTGGCTGGCTGATCTTGGCCTTCACACAGTCCACCTTCTAGGCATTTTATTTCGGAGTGGGGATACACAATTTATAAGCAAACAAGATACTAATTCAGATATTAATTTATCAATGTTTTGTGGTTTTACACAACTGATGGTGTGCCAAGTAACCTGCAGCCCTTGACATGTGCTTCGGGACAGGGTGCCCAGAATGTTTACATGAACAAGGCCTTGTTTGGTATGAGGCTTAACTTGGATGCAATTCTGAAGGGATAAGCACTTTCCAGATCGGGACCAGACAAAGTCGCTAATGATCTCCAGCTAGTCATGGATTATGGTTTCCTCACTGGGACTGTCTTTGTGAAACTCTCCAAGGCCTTCAACTTTGCGAATCACAGAATGCTTTTGCTCAAACCCCAATGACTCAGCCAATAAGCCATCAAACAGTTTAAAAAGTAAACGAGGGGGTGCTGCAGAGCAGCAACATGGTGGCTGCAGTCTAATACGGCTCTGAGTACAATAGCCTATAACTGGGAGATAAAGCATTTAATTTTTAACGAATTTGACTGCAGCGGCTTCTAACCTTTGTCTGAAGTACTCCAGAACAAGATGAGTCCAAAAAAAAGATGCCAGACACACGACACAAAATTTGGACTTCTTCTTGTCTTCATCCAGCTCCTCGAGAAGCCTGGGGCCTACAGAGACGAGCAGCGTGGCTGCACCCAAACTCCTGACGGTGAAAATATTAGCGATGTTCACCAAGATCCAGGCCACAGGGAACGAGACAAATAAAAGACTGGCTACAGAGGAAGCAAAACTAATAGAGAATACTACCAAAATCACAGAAAACTCAGCTGCGATTAAAGATCTCCAGGCAGCGAATGTCCAGCAGGCTGACTGCAGTTCCACCTATGTGTGGGACTTGGCATTCCTCAAAAGCAAAATCAAGAACCTGGAAAACATCCAACGACAGCCCAATGTTAGAACTGTCGGATTTCCAACCCACTTTGGAGCAAAATCTGAACTCCTGTAGGCGGTCAACAGACTGATCTTTAAGGATTTACAACTGCTACCAGCCAGCTCTAACACACAAATATCAAAGGTCTTTGCCATACCTCAGTGGCCCAGGCCATGAGGGGATCCCACATGGCGACCACTGACTGCAATACTAACTCTCTCATCTCTGGAGGCAAGGATCCCTCTATTGCAAGCCGCTTGTGCCAGAGGGGTATCGTGTGGGAGGGTAGCCGACTGGCCTTCTTCTCGGATTTATCTGCTCAAACTCAGGCCCGAAAAAAGGAGCTACAGAAAACTAAGAAGGAGCTTCTGCAAAATGGGATATTAGCACAGCTTAACAATCCAGCTCAATTACAGGTGCACCACAACTCTAAAACTCATATCTTTGTCGACCCTGACTCAGCTGCTGCATTTGCCGAGAAACTACTCGATAAATTGCACCCTACAGATGTAGCTTCAGATAAGGAAGAAGGGGGATGTACTCTACAGTCGCTTTTACTTTATTTACTGACTCTGGTATAGGGGAACGATTTAACTGTATGAGCTTTAAATATTGAAGCTGGTGCATGCTTGTTGCACGTTAACAGATAAACGACCTGGTTTGGTATGTGGTCCAATAAATACCGGGTCTCTCACGAGTGTCTACTGGTTAAATACAACTAGAGATAATTGCTATTAGCAATTATATTCAGTCATGGCTGCTGCTCCACTTAATAGTGTTGTTAGAATTTACAATGTTTGGTTAGTAATGTAGTAACAGTATAGGCTGGTGTATGTTTACACCTCCTCAGTTTGTGAAAATTAATCAGATCCTTTTGTAATTGCTTGTTAACCCACAGGGCAGGTTGCCATGTCTTGCCTTAGGCTGTGGGGAGGTACCGTAATATAACTTAACTAAGCCCAGGCCTTCATTGTAAATACCCAACTACTTGCACTAATGTTTCTTCTCCCACCAGGCGCTAATTCTGCATGGGATCTGTTATACTGGTGTGTGAGCTACCTTATGTACAATGGATTGGTGAGTGTGTAATGGACCTACAATATAAACAGATCGGACTTCACTCCTTGGCTGATCATCTGGTAGTTCTTCACACTGTATGGACATATGGATCTTGAATATAAAGAATGTTTGATTTATACCCTGTACATCCAGTTTGGGGGTCTACGCACCTCTTTTTGATATTTTTCTGTACTACAGGTATCTACTGTATCATCATAAAATTTATAAATAAAAAGTAAAAAAAAAAAAAAACTAAACAAACCCAGCTAGTGTCCATACAACGCATTAGTTTAGACCTTGCTGTTTTAAATCTTGGCATTCCTCAAGACTCAGTCCTTGGCCCTCTGCTGTTCTGCATTTTTGTTAACCATTTCCTAAAACACAGTAAGAGGTGTAAAGAATAATTCCGTACTGTAACACTAGATCTTCATGAAAATCTTCTTCATTGAGCCACATCATGGAACTATAAGCCGTTGGCGTCAGGATCACCCAGAAAATATTGCTAGCTGGGGCTACCCACCTCGACATGCATCATCTCCACCTATAAAATGTGGGCAGCCTATCATGTTTCACTTCCCCGCTGGAGACAAGCTCAGAGGATCATGGTCAATCCAGGCACATAGGACAGGATATGGAAACCTGAGTAAATATGCAAAATTCAGGCAAAAGAGAACCAGCATGCGACACCAGGTGGGAAAACTACCCGTCACCCAAAGAGGGAGGGAGAGCTGTAGCTAAATGAAGGAGTTTCTCTTGACGATCTACTGTTACGGTAATTATTCTATCTCCTTCATGGATATCTCCATCCATTAAGCCACATCATGGAATGATTCCCAAGCACTACCAAAGCAACAAGGGAGGAAGGAAGGATCTAGGGACTCCGAATAAGGAGGCCTTGCAGGATAGTAAGGACAATCCAGCACGTCTATGAGAGACAATGTTCAGACTGTAATGTTTAGTAAATGTATGAACAGTAATCCAAGTGGCCACAGCACATATGTCAGCAGTGGAAACATTGTAGAAACAAGCCATGAAAGTAGCCACCCCACAGGTGAAGCGAGCACAGACAAGACCAGGAAGCTGCTTATTATGCTCTTGTAACAGAAAGAAATGCAGCAGGCCAACCATTTGGAAAGGCCCTGCTTTAAAACAGGGGAGTCCATTATTCTAGGAGAGAAAGACGTAAACAGCTGAGAGGATTTTCAACATTCTTTAGTATGACCAAGATACCAATGCAACATCTGACGGAGGTCAAGCATATGCAGATGACGTTCCCCCCACTATCTGTGGGAGTTAAGAAATAAACCAAAAATGACCTTCAGCAGAAAATGAGGACTGGTATGCAAGGTAATCTGATTTTTGTGGAAAATAAGAAAAGAAGATCTGCAACTACAGCCTGCAATTCCAAAATGCGTCTAGCAGACATCATAACCACTAGAAACAGTGTCTTCTAAGAGAGGACGTGCAGCTCGCAAGTAGCAGCAGGCTTGAGGGGAGGTGCAGTAAGGGTCTCCAGAATCAAATTAAAGTACCACACTGGAACCAGATCTCAAAACTGGGAGGTGCAGAAGTAGAATACCTCTGAGGGCTGGCCCGGTGGCGCTTGAGGGCTGAGGCATCAGCCTTACCTCGCACCACGCCGCTGATCAGGTTCAGGAGTGAGCCCGGGAAGCCGAGGGTTGGCCAGGGAGGAGAGGATCGAGCGTCTGATGGACTGCTCTCCTCCACTCGGAGGGAGGGGGGTTTGAGTACCGCAACGCTAGTGGTGCCCAGTGGAGACTGGGTGCACTACAATCGGGGACCTAGAGAAGGGGAACGGTACCAGGCGGCCATCCTGCGGACACGAGCGGGAGCGCGCACATCACGCGCTGGATAGCTCTGCATGTCCTGCATCTGGGAGGGGACAGGAGAAATGGAAGGAACCCCCCCCGGAGGACTGAGGAACAGACAAGGGCCCCAGGGATCTGGCCTCACATCCCCAGTGCCGGACCACTACTTCGACGGTCTACAAACGTCACACACAGGATGAATCCTCAAAGTTCAGAAAGACAATGCCAATGTAGGTGAGGCAGGCCCTGATCCGGGAGGGGGGCTGTAAAGTCCTGTGGGGGGGAGGGGGACCCAGAGCAGCAAGGGCCTCGGCAGGGAGTAGCAGGGTCAGGATCGAGTGTGCACCTCTGACAGAGGCCTCAGACTGAAGGTGAATAAACAGAATAAAAAAGAATACCTCTGAGGAACCTACAAGAAGCCTCAAGCTGGGCCACTGTCTTGCCATCGGTGAGGGCATGAAAAACCGAAAAACACAGCCAAGTGGACTTCAATGGAGGAATATCTGAGGCCCAAGTCCATAAAGGACAGGAGGTAGTCCATCACCAGACTGACTGGACATGTAAAGGGGTCCAGCTGATTGGCAGCACACCGTACCATAAAACGTTTCCATTTATAAGAATAGATGTACCAAGCAGACAGCTTCCAAACTGCCAGTACAACAGCTGCAACTGCCAGGAAAACCCCAAAGTGAGAGAGCTCTATGTCCTCAAAAGCCAGTAGCACCAGAGCATACTGCTCCTGTGACAGACGTCCCACTCATAGAGGATGTGAGACAAGGACTTCCACTGCCATTTGCTGAAGCAAAGGGAACCGGATTCATCTGGGCCACTACTGGACTACCAGAATCTAGGTGGCCGCCTTGGTCCTCAGCTTGACCAGAACCCTCTGTATGAGGGGGAATGGGGAAAGGCATACATGAGCTTCTCTTTCAAAGAGAAGGACAATGCAGTTCACCCAAAAACTTCAGGCCCTGGAGTGAGCGAGCAGAAACACGGCCAATTTGCACTGTGCGGAGATGCAAAAAGGTATATGTCTGTGTGACCCCACTTTAGGAACAGGTCATTCACAATGGAGTCTAATGACTCTCATTCATGGCAGAGCACCTGGGACCAGCTGGGATGATCTGCAAGGGCACTGAGGCTGCCAGGCAGGAAGATGGCAGACAGGAACATGTTGTTTCATTGCCTCTCTGCAGAAAGGATACGAACAGACACCACCTTAATGGCTGATGTAATGCATCACTGAAATGTGGTTTGTATGGATCAACAACTGATGACCCAGAAGGAGAATCATGAAGGCCCGTAGGCCAAGCAGGATCCCTTATCAACAGATTATTGCAGTACAGAACTGTATCCAAGGAGGACCACTGACTCGGAGTCCAGAAGGGGCCCAGATGGGCACACCACCACCCCAAAACTGTGGCATTCATTGTCATCACCAGAAGAGGAAACAGGTGGAGGAAGGGGGATGCCATCTTGAGGTTGGAGTGGTCTAACCATCACAGCAGGAGTGACGGAGCACAGAGCTCACTTTTAAGAGACACTCCAGCTCATCTGAATGCTGAGCTCACTGGGCACAGAAGAACCACTGTGGAATCTCATATGCAGATGCACCAGCGGGACAGTCAGAATGGCAGCCGCGATGAGACCTATTAGATATAAGAGTCATCTGATTGAGACATAGTCGCTGGAAGAGACTAGTTGAGCCTAGACAACCAGTACCATGGTATGATCTGAGGGAAGAAAGCACAACCCAGTCTCATGTCCAGAACCGCTCCTATGTACTGTAGGTGTTGGCATGACGTGAGAACCGACTTTGGCTTGTTCACCAGAATACCCAACTGTTCAAATAGCTGTCTGGTCCAAATAGTATGTAAATGACAGCTTCCCTTGACACAAGCCATTCAAAGCAGATCAAGGATTTATGGGAAGACACATAGGTCCTCTCATCACAGAGCACCTGCAACCGCGGCAAAGCATTTGGGTAAAGACACACGGTGTAGAGGGCAAACTAAATGGCAAGACATGAAAATGACAGTGTGAGCCCTGAAGCATAAACCGCAGGTACTGTCTGTGAGACTTATGGATTTTGATATGGACGTAAGCATCCTTCATATCCAGGGCAACTACCCAATCCCCTTTTAGGAGCAAGGGGAGGAGAGAATGCAGAGAGACCATTCAAAATCACCTGTATTCCACAAACAGGTGGAGACCTTAGAGGTCCAGTATGGGCATTAAATCCCAGGTCCATTTTAGTATCAGGACATACTGGGCATAACAGCTCAGGTTCATTTCTTCAAACAGGACAGGCTCTATGGCCCTCTTCCTGAGGAGGGCTTGAACCTCTTCCAGCAGGAGGGCAAGATGTCCTGGAGTGTAATGGTTGAGCAAGGGAGGGTGCACTGGAGGGACCGAGAGGAGCTCTAGAGTATCCTTACTAAACCACCTCCAGCACCCAAGCACTGGTAGTGATCTCTCTCCACTTTGGTATGAAGAGGGAGATTCTGCCCTCTACCAGGACTCCTTGGATAATGGAGGTGGAGAAAAGGGAAACAGTCAGAAGGTGCCAGGGTGGAGGTGAGAGTACCACTGATACTTGTGCCTTTGGTGAACCTTGCATAAGCACCGGAAGGGATGTTGGTCTGAGGGGAGGCCTGGTTCAATGGGAGCCACAGCCGGGATGCCTTAAGTAACCTCTACTGGGGAAGGCATAGGGACATTGAAAGGAACCCCTGCCCAGTCCCCAGGTTTTTTTTTTTTTTTATAGAACAGTTTTTCCCCTGTGGCTGGCCCGGGCTTGGTGGATGCATACCACCTATCTGTCGTGCATATCCCCCCATGTGGGGATCACGCTGCACAGATGCGGGGTTGTTTTTTTTTCGTAGTTACCAGAGTGACGGCAGAAGTCCCTAATGCCAAAAGCAGCCACATGAGCAGCCACATCCAAGGCATAACAAGTGATTTTTTTTCTCCTTATTCTGCTCCCATTCCACCTGGCATGCCCTCTTCGGTCCTTGTGGTTCCTCCAACCCCGTCATCCATCTCTGGGACTTACCTGGATGCCGAGTCCTCCAGATTGCACCCTAAGGTGGGGCTGTTGGCGGGTCCCCCTAATCCCCCTCCAGGGCCGCTCCTAGTTCGGCAGTTTCTTCAGCCAGTAGGCAGTGTGGGGTCTGCCAGGCTCCCCAGGGCGGCATTCCTCCCACTAGTGGTATTTTCCCCTGTTCTGGATACTCTGACACATGGATGCTCCATGTAGGTGATGGCCAGACGTGTGCACATCAGAGGATGTGCTGAAGTGTTTCGTCCGTCAGGGAGCATCCCCCACCTGGAACTGGTGCTCCAACTTGCATCACCACCCACGGTCAGCTAGGTGGCAGTGTTGCAGCAGAGCAATTTGCCCTCCTTCCCCAGAGGAGAAGAGTATCCGCAGGGACACTTGGCCCTTCTTCCCCCCGGTCGGCCCTGAGCCACCCAAGTTTGTCCCTGAACCTGCATCACCAGTATGGTGGCTGGTGAGGCATGAATGTCTCTGCCCTCTGCGCCACTGGGCCGAGACCATCATAAGCAAATCTTATCAGTTGCTTACCAGCCTCCAGGCCACTAGCGACAGTCTGCTGGACCATCAATTTGTCAGGGCCATCCAGCAGCTTGTCAGCTACTGATGCCACAGACTTCCACAGGCAGTTTTGATATTTAATCATATAAGCCTGGTAACTAGCAATACGAAGCCCAAGTAACACTGAAGCATATGTCTTTTTTTTTTCCCATGACATCAACCTTCCTTGATTTATCAGGAGGAACAGAGTTCATATGTTTTGGAGACTTGGACCTGTTGTGGGCAGCCAGAATTACCACTGAATCCATTTCTGGTTGAGAGAAATAATATGGCTTATTCGAAGGTGTGGGGTATTGTTTAAAAGCAAAAAGGCTGGTGCCAAGCAGCTAAAGTGGCATCCTCCAGAGCCAAATGGATTGCAGGGATAAATACTGTACGGAAGGCAGACATCACTAAGAATTCAAAGATTTTTCTTAAAGGAATCCTTCTCTTCTGCCACAAATCCCAACTCTGACCGAACCTGTCTTAGGGATGACTGAAAAGAGGGATCTTCAGGAGGGAACCTTGGAGTGTCCTTCACATTCTCCTCACTACAGAAGGACAAAGTACAACTGCAGCCTACCACATCTAGGGAGTTCATGTCTTCTTCCATTTCTTCATACTCCTCCTCTATGTACTCTAGGTTGTATTCCAGCTCCTCCGCCGTGTTGATGGTCACTGACAGTGGGTCTATGAGCACAGGAGGCCACAAAGAAGGTACCGTGTTGGACTTTCCATCCACGGAGGATGACCCATGCCTGGCACTACGGCAGGCAAAGGAAACTCCTGTGTCATCTACAAGGTCAACAGTGGTAACTCAGATGGTGACGAAGGGGTCGGTGACTGAGTCACAGGTAGAAGCTTCTGAAATAACTCAGACATTGTCTGGTAAAGAAATTGCACATTCATGAGTCCCGATGTGGTTGACTGGACAGTGCCCAATGACCAAGAATCCTCCAACGAGGGATTAGGGCCTGTGCCAGACCCCAACCTTGGTGTCCGAGAGATGGTCGAGGGGCAGCAGGACTGGAGGCCTTCGCCTGGGTTCTGTCTTTATCCACAGACGTACCTCTCATAGATTACAGCAGGATCCGGCAGGAGAGGCATCTTTTTTTGTGTGCCTCTTCTCCTTGTCTGTGTGGCGGTGCTTGTCCACTGACTCAGCAGACTTACCCTTCTTCTACTGAAATCAACGGTGCACACCATTGACTGCACAGACCAACATGTCAAGGGTGAACCCGGAAGTTAGGGAGCGGAAGACTACAGTGAAGCTGCCTTCGACACGTGCTTTTTCTCCTCCATGACCCTGAGTTTTAATAAAGTTTCAAAGCCTTCTTCAGACGTCTCCAAGTGGCCTGGTTTGAGCCCTGACAAACGCTGCAGGCCTTCAGGATGTGAGCTAGGTCCAAGAAGAGAATGTGCACAGAGTGGTTGTTGTCGTTGCAGATCTTTACCGCAGTGACAGTAACGGAACAATGGTTCCTCTTATTTTAATGGCAGCATAAAAGATTAAGTAGTTTAAAATAATGAAGAAGTAGCATGTTAGTGAAACTTGTAAAGTTCAACAGCGTTCTTCAGCAGCGGCGGGCGATGAGCAGTTGATGGCGGGAGAAAGAACTGAGGCGTGATGGGGCCATCCACATTATATAGGTAGTGACGATGCATGTCGATGTGGGTGGCCCCAGCTAACAAAGTCTTCTGGGTGGTCCTGACACTGATGGCTTACAGTTCCATGATGTGACTCAATGAAGAGAGTGCAGAGACAATGCCCGAGGTTAATTCAGTGCTCAGTTTGATTTTAACACAATCACCTCCTGGTTCGTCAACAACTGCCATATCCTTAATACAACCAAAAAGAAGTCAATGGTGTTTGAATCACAGAACTTAATAACTCACTTAGCTGATCCACTTGCAATAGACACAATAGACAATGTCAGCAAAAAAAAGACCACTAGTCCATAGTCCATTCTGTCCTGTTATACCCTATTCTACCCCAAGACATACTGTCTAAATGTTTTTTCCCCTTACATCTCCCCTTGCCCCGCCTTACTGCTACTCCCCCCCAGTAACCATTAAGCCCGTAACCATTTCAGCTGAGCTTGAAACAATTAATGCGTTTTGCACCCATCAACTCTACTAGTAGGCTGTTCTATGGCTAACCATTATCTCTATAAAATCATAACCATAACATTGGGTAGCAATGCTATTGAGCAAGTCAATGTATTTACATATCTAGGAATCTGGCTTGATGTAGCATATACAGTAGAGGCACAACTATCACATCATAACAACCGTAGAGCGCAAGCTCAACTTTCTCTACAGGTCTAGACACTGTTTCAGCTGCGGAGACATCATATACTGCTGCACAAAAACTCTGCTGTGCCTCGATGGTCTGTGCAAGTTGTGCCGATTCATCTTTTACTGTAGATTGTCTACCTATCATAGCCTGCTGTGTCACCAGCTTAACTGGCTAAGTTCTTCAATTAGCCTACCTCAGACAGTTGAGCAGTACTTACTCACTCCTTTCAACACCAGCACTTACCTTCTCAGTTTCCAGGATGAAGTGTAAATTTGGTAGAAAGGCACCTGCAGAACTGGACATTAGGAACAAACTCCTTTTCCAGCAGAGAAATGCTTCTAACTTGCAGGTGTTTAAGTCCAATCTTTACAGCTTCCTTAGAACCCTCGTATTTGTTTTGTTCCTTTCTCCACCTCTCCCAACCACGATCATGTTGCATAACGGTCACGATCTTTGTTTGCTGCAAACCAATGTTGTTAGTTCGCTTTGATTATTGTTTGGACGTACTTAACTTTGCAATTAGGTTTATGCTTTGTATATTTTAGCCTGTATGTAGCTATTCCTGCTAAACTATGGTAACCTGTTCACTGCTGCTGTCCTCCTTGGGACCACCATGAAAATGAGATACTGCAGCTCATGGGGTTATCTCCGTTGGAGTAATTTCAAATAAATAACTAAAGAAATAATGTTTTTAAAAGAAAAAGTTAAACTGAGCCTTTTGTTTGCACAAAGCCAGACAGTGAAGGTGTAGCCCCGTCCCAAAAATAGCACCAAACAGCTTAAATTTGGATGTTACTTTTAAGCAGTTATTTTCTGCAGCTGCTGCTACAGAATACATATTTCCAGCCAGACACATTGAAAAATACAGCACAATTAAAAAAAAAGAAAGTGTATGGAGGTTAATTAGCAGTTGGCATTTGCTATGGAAGAAAATACATATATAGAAGCTAACAGATGCACACACAGTTATTTTCCTGCTATATCTGTATCTGGCATAGTCTTGCCTTGCATTTTCTCCCTTTAGTAGAGTTTGTAGCTATGGTAACCACAAAGGATACGGAGATACTTCCCTTGCTGCACATTTGACAAATTCCACACTTCATCATTTAGAAAGGAAACTGAACCTCCTTTAAGGTAGAGGTAATGGCTATCCGGTGGATCCAGCTTAAAAAAAAAAAAAAACACACAAAATAGTCAACACAGGACATATTTTTTAACCATCTCCCCAAACACACACACACACACAGAAAGTGCTTATTTTTTAACGTGAACACACAGGGTTAAAGAAAGATGTTGCCAACCAACAGTAATTCTCAGTGAGTCTGGCACCACTGCTGTCAAGACTATGGTCAGAAGAACACAATCATGCCAGTGAGATATACAGCAGGGCAGGAGACGGTCACATTCATTAGTTGCCTTAGCCGAAATGTCATCTGGTGACTCATTTAAAAGTGCTCAATTCAGTAACATACTTGACTGCTCTGCAACGAGCAATTATAAGGATCAGCAGGAAGCATGGAGGATGCATCCCTTCTGTTTCTATTCCCACTGCAATTAATCAAAATATCTCAACATGACAATATTCAGATCTTTAAATACTTTGATGATAGTGTCTGGACTGAGCAATATATCTGTATTATAAAATGGACAGAACAATTCTTGAAAGCTGATTGGCATTAGCAGCATTTCCAACTCTGATGCTACCATATCTCAGTATAACATCACAGTCTGAAACTACTCTGAAGAAATTCCTAACAGCTTTCTTTTTTTTGGTTTCTTTCTTTTTTTTTTTTTTATTCTACAGGATTTGTTCTGTAATTGCAATCAGGCGCTGCAGGGCATGCGTATGCTGACTAGTGACACTTCTAAGATAGGGCTAAAGGCACTAGGCTGCATCTCATGCCTCATATTGCACCCAAGGTGTGAGATTATCCCAGCGTTATGCACACCCTGTTATACCTTACTGCTTAATCTACATATGCCTATTACAATCTAACACACAAGGGAAGTAACGATTTTCATGATTTATGAAAAATGAAGCAAACAAGATCTGCATAATTGTACTGTATTAGGTGTACAGTGTTATAGCTGAAAAGCTTTCGCTGGATTGGTGTCCTTGTGCAATGATATTAATGGTCATTTTAGGCTCTTTCTCGAACGGATATTTTTAAAAATAGACCTGCTTTGATTACAGCATTCAAACCTGATGACAAGGAAGCAGAACTCCAGGGCAAGAGCTTACGGGCAGACTAGATGGGCCAGGTGGTCCTTATCTGCTGTGAAAAGTTCAATGTAAAAAAAAAAAACAATATTTCAAGTTGCTGTATAGAGTAAATTGCTTTCTCGTGCTGTATTTTGAGCTCTTATGATTTTATATTGCTCATTTTTGGACATTCTACTGTTCAATATATCCTTTAATCAGTGTTAGGTGACTGAATTTTCAGTACAAGAATTTACAGATTCAGAAATTGAACTCATACACCCCAGGTTCTCTAAGGTACTTCTTACCTGCTGTATGGAGTACGTTGCTGCCTTTTTTGTTTTTCCTGAGACAAGCCAGTCATCTTGGTAAGGAAATCTAAGGTAAGGAAAAAAACACCATGCCTTGTTTTTTTTAGATTAGCTGTCACTACAGCTACTTTGTGAATACCCTTGTTGCCGAGGTGAGACCACTGGGTAGGGATGCAAATTGGTACTGGCAGTTTCCCAGCCTAAATCTGAGATATTGTCTGTGGCTGGGTCTGTCTGGAACGTGAAAGAAAGCATAGTTCAGGTCCTGTAATCCCAACCAATCTCCTGACTGTAGGGAAGGTATCGCTGTGCCCAGTGTGACCATCTTAAACTTTTCTTTCTCGATATGTTTATTCAGATATCTTGAATCTTAAATGGGTTGCCATTCCCCATTTTTCTTGTGTGTCAGACAGTATCCTGAAAACAGACCCTTTCCCCAGGGTGAGGCAGGAACATTTCACACAGCTTTTGCTTGCAGCAGTTTCTTTACTTCCAGTTCCAGCAGAATTCTTTCTGTTGGTGAGTAAGCTGGGAAGTTGGTCTCTACAGTTTAGGGAACCTCTGGAGTAGCAGGGGCAATTCCTGACCCACTACTTCCAGGACTTACTTGTCTGTGGTATTTTTTTTTTTCTGGAAATGAATGTTTATTGGATTTTTCAAGTATAAAAGAACATACAATACACAAGACAAAACAGGCACTGTAAAATAATGACCACATATAAAACTACAGTGCAGTATGTCTCCAGAGCTTTAAACTGCCTATGGAACAATACATTTAAACTATTATAAAATATAGTATCAAATATGTTATCAGATATAAAATCCAAAGCAGACAAAAACAAGAAATGCATGATCACAAGAACAGCAACATTAAAAATAAACAAACATAGTACTAAACCAAGGGGGGAGGAGTGTACCCTCTTTCACATTAAATCCAAATCAATGATAATTATCTATAGGGTCATAAAACAAATTATAGGTGACCATGACACCAAAAGCAACCATTATGTCAAAAATGTAAGTATTGCACACCCAAAAAATCAATTCGGGTGGCATGGAAGGGGAGATGGCCCAATTTCAGATGGGATGTTAAAACAATTGCGCCACTATATCTAAAACGTTTCGACCTTCTGTTTCTGCGTGATAATGAAAGAAGGGAAGCCAGTAACTTTTAAACTTGTCTTGCTGCAGCCTCACCAATGTTGTCACCTTTTCCATCTCCTGAATTCTTCAGCAATTTGCCAGCCAAAGCTCTATCAATGGGAGGGTGTGTGACAACCATAACTGTGTAATAGCTTTTGTTGCTGCTGCAACCAATATATTGTAAAGGTACTTTTTTGCTTTACCTAAAGGCCCTATAGGAGAGACATCCAGGATCCAGCTCTGAAACTGGTGTGATGGTGGGATTTCTTTTTTTAAAACTTATATTTTATTATATTAAAATAAACAACATTATACAGTAATACTGCCTATCAGGCTTACAGAGCTAAATGCACGGATCCATCCAATGAATAACAGGACAATAAAATAGCCTAAGCAGACTGGTGTTAGGAGGAGGGGGTATTACCATAAAGTCCAGAATCTGGGTCCTTGATAGCTGCACCTTGCAAGAATGAGACGATCATCTCAAGAAAAGGTATCTCAGTAATGCTATATTCAACACTAATTTGATATAATCCCATTCCAAACATTTAACATTTCCTATAACATTTGTAGCACTTCATTCCCTCCCTGCAACTTCTGTAGACTACCAATATCAAACCAACTCTAAAAGTAGGTAAACAGTGGTGAAATAAGAACATCACTATAATACTTATACTTAGAACACTGGAAGTAAGTACTAATAAACGGGGTTTCAATACATTAACACTAACAAGTGAAACCGGTAACAACGGATCAGAGTGCGATATGGCTGGGATAAAAAAGCTTCCTGCCCAGTAAGCTGTGGATGAAACCATAAAAAAAAATCAGTAACTACACACCTTTAATTGTTAAAATCCCACTGAGACTAACCCAGACAGCAAACGGAAGAACCACCCATACAGACAAGTATATTTACAGTTGATCCCTATCTGTCCCAAAATGGGACTTTAAAAAAAACAGCATGAAAAAGGCAGTTTTTGTTTTTTAAATAATTATAACTCAGTACCCAGTCCACCGTAAATCTTTGGTGCTTTTCTAACTAATGTCAATGTAGAGAAACGATAAGGTAGCAAAAGAGGAAAACATTTTCTTTCCTCATGTAGCTTCGTCCTTGGAGTCATCCTCGTGTGGCAGTGGAGCTGCAACAAACTCCTTTTCGAAGGCGTCCACCTTTTCATCTGTTCGTGAGGATCAGTGTATTGGAAGGTGCGACTTCCACAGCATTTACGGAGGTGTGCTGGCATCAGAAGGGAGTGTACAACTCCGAGACTGCAAAATCGAGCCCCGACCCCATCAAACTTCCTGCGATGTGACTGGGTCACAAAAGATAAATCTGGAAACAGATCGAGCGTTTTACCATAGCAGGTAAGATTTTGGGAGTTACAGGCTGCTTGTAAGTAGCTATCTCTCACTGCTACTCCAGTAATAACCATCAGTACAGTTCTTGGTAGGTATGGCTGAGCCATTGTGGCCCTGGGAGAGATTCAATAAGCCCTTATGCTGTATGGGGACGTGCAATGACGGCTAGCGTCCGCCCTTCCACTGATATGGCACGGCACTGTATGCTCCCCTGGCCTCCGCTAGGGGATCTGTAGCGTCGGACACAACCCCCCAGGGAGAGTACTCCTAGGATGCTCAATCCTTCTCCCCCAGCTGTCCCTCTGACGTCCCGAGTCCACTACTGAACCTGGTTCATCGGCGTCGTAGATGGACGCCCAGCCTCTGCGCCGACGGGCTGGCTGGATTAAATTTCGAGATCCTGATCTTCCAGCCACTTCACAATTTCCATCATGTTCCCAGCTATACCCTGTATAGATAGCATCAAAGGCTGCCATGGTGGTACAGCAGACTCTTGTGGTCCCGCTGACGATGTTTGGGCTGGCTGCTCTTTAGGCTGTGGATTTTTGGGGCCTCCACCACCACCTATGGCCGAATGACTCACGATGGAAATCGGTATCTAAATGTTCCTTTCCGTATGAACTGCCATAATCTGTAAATATATTTCAACATTTGTGCCAAAGTATTAAGTGTCTTAAGCAGAAGAGGCTGCAGGATTGCAGAGCTGAAACGAGGCACGTCTTTTCAGCTAACGTGCTCCACAGCGCCCCTGGTGGTGGGATTTCTAACATCTGCCCGGTTATGTTTGCTACCTGTTCCCAAAAGCCTTTGATCACAGGGCACACCCGGAAAATAGGTGTATGGGTGTCACAAGCCTACTCCTGTGGGGCAGGGATTCCCTTGGCTATAGTGAATCCCCTTGTGATCAGGGTCAGGAATACCCCTCCTCTGTCCTTTTAGCATGCTCTCTGTTTCACAACTGAACATATGCCAGAGAATCCTATGCCCTCTGCAAGGGGTAAATAATGTCTCGAGTCTGTGTTCCTGGGATAGAACCCTCTTGGAAACTACACAATGAAATAGAAAGCCACAGGCATGTATAGGCCATCGGGGAATGCCCTATACACCCTATATATCTTTCCCCAGAAATGTAGACCATTTCAAAACCCCAAAGACCCCTTCCTGAGACCATTCGTATTTCCTCCCCTTCTTTCATCCACAGAATCCCTTGTGGTATTTCACTTCAGTAAAGTCTGGCCCTTAAGCAGTCGCACAGGTGTAGTATAGTTTGAACAAACCTTTCCCAAAACAACACACACAAAAGACACTGGCAGAATTATCTTAAAGTAAGCCAAAGGCTTTACTAATTACTTATTAAATACAGTAAATAACTTAAAAACAGATAATTTTAGACATTGGTCACAGGACATGAAAAAGAAAATGGAATATACAATAAAAACCTACACTTTAAAATTCTGAATTTAACATTCTACCTCAAGTCCTTGGTTGCTGAATTTGAAGTGCAAAGTGTCTTTAGAAAAGTAGTTGAATTTTGGCTCTTGTGGTTCAGAAGAAATTATTTTTTTTTTCTCAATTCTCTTTTTCACTCCTTGATCAGGAACTTTCACAGGCTATCCCCACTGGCCTAACCGCTCTACCGTCCCTCCCGTCATCTTCAAGGTAGCTGTGACCTCTCCGGGGCCATGGGGGGGCTAACCACCCCCGGAGAGATCGGGGAGGTAGTGACGGGACACCGACGTTGGATGTGTGGCGGTGGTGCTGGAGGAAGCCGTCCCCTATCCAGCCAGGAGGATTTTCCTTCACGCCCCTTAGTCCCTCCCTCCTTCCTGTGCGTGGTGCACGCTCCCAAGCTACGGTGCCGGCAACCTGCCAGCATCGGGCCGCTGAGGCTGGCATGTTGCTTTGGCGCTCTGGGCGCCCCGATCTCTACCGGGGTCGCCCAGGCTCTGAGCCACACCCTCCCCCGGGACAGGAGAGCAGTCCTCAAAGTGCTCCATCCTATCCCTCCCCTGCTGACCCCTGGCACCAAGCTGCTCTCTCGAACCGGGTGCTGGGCGTGTGCGAGGTGTGGTGTCCAGCCAACCCTCAGCACCACCAGGCCGGCTCCGGAAGAAATTCTTGAAAAAGAAAATGTCTCTGCTCTTTCTCAGCAGGACAGGATCTCCATGCAAACAGTTCCTTCACATGTAACTTGAATTGGCAATAGGCAAAAAGGCTAAAATACCCTGATAAAGTCTTGCACCCCTGTTTTATGGGGTTTCTCAAAGGGCAGGTCTAGTGATACTGACTTGCCCTGTGGTTGGCTAGCATTCTGTCTCCATGGCTACACAACCAATCAGGTTTTAGTATTTTATTACAAAAAAACAAATGTTCATTCCTGAGCATGACAGAGTTTATTTTTTCTTCAGGCTAGTCTGAACCAGCCTGGGGCTAGCAAAAGCCTTCCCCTGTCTCCCTTTAATGACTGTAATTAAGCTAAACCCAGTAGAGCAATTTACCTAAATGCTAGTCAATTTAGCTATAATAAGATTAACTCAAGGCAGACCTCTCAGGACAAAAGGACCCCAGACATCTCAGCTACTCTGGAGGCCTGGGCCTTTCACAAGCAAACTGGGATACTTGGCCTCCCAACTATGCTTAATTAGCCCCTCTGTTCCTTTTAAATGGTTTAATCAAACCCTCGGGCCCTGGCTAAGCAGCTAAAAGTTTCTGCCAAGCAACAATAAATTTTATCATTCCAAGGCCCATGTTTTCTTTGTACCCATGATCCCTTGCAAGTTAGACTGGGCCACCATGGGCATCCCTGATGCATTATGTACATAAAATAACATGAAATATGATTAAAACAATAAGGTACGGCTTTATCCCACCACAATTGGTACCTTTCGTACCGCATCCCCGCCAACACTGGTCCAAAGAATGTGATCCTAAATCTTTAGTAGTATCAGGGGTTCTCAAATACTATACCACAGTCAGCCAACTGTACTTCCTCCACAAGGGTGATGCAATAGTGGCGTGAACCCCTCTCCAGACCAACGTCCAATCTTCCTCTTGGAGAGTGATGCCCGCCTCACCTTCCCATTACCTCTTAATATCTGCTAGATGGTCCGGCTCTAGATTGCAGTGTGTATTAGAGTGTAGATAGCCTCTTTTTTGCTTGGGATTGGGCTGCACAGGTTTGCAGCAACAACTGAAAGGGTTTTCTTTCTTAAGGAACATATCTTTTATTGTAACATCGGATAAATAATGTCTGATCTGTAAGTATCCGAAAAAATCTTGGGAAGATAAACCGAATTCCCAACATAGTTGAGGAAGTCTTAAGTATTCCCCCTTCGAATAATTGTCCTGTGGTGATCAGACCCGTCTCTTTCACCTTAAAAAGCTTAAATCCAATGAAATCAGGTCAAAATCTAAACAAGAGCATATGGGGGTCAATTTACGAATCCCCCTATGAAGATGGTACTTACACAACTTGCCACGTCCCACACTCATAGACAGTGTCGCCCACGTGTTATTGACTCCTAACTTCTGTATATGGGCTGTATTCATTTTTTTTTTTTAATATCGTCTTTATTTAAATTTTATAACATATTTACATACATGTCATCCAGACCAGCGTGAATAACTTCATGTAGATATACATTAACAATTTCAGTGCTGGTATAACACCTCAGGATAAAAAACAAGAAAAGGGTCTAATGTCCAGGTTAAGCATAATTCCCAGGGGGAGGTAGTTCATAGGCAGTTCATCCTGGCCTTCTGGTAAAACGGTGGGGTTTAAGGTCTCCCAGACCCTTGATAGCTTCAGGTTCCTCTTAAGACAAGGAAACCGCAACACCTCTTAGATAAGATCCCAGGCGCTCAATTCTGCATGACTCAGGTACATACCCGGGACACTGTTATCTCTTACTTGCGCATCAGAAGCATCCCAAGGACACCCTCCCCAGTGGCAGACCAAGGGCCCCGAAGTCAACAAAACAACCATCCTCTCCTCCCCCGAGGCCCCAGGTCACGTGCGGGGGGGTGAGAGGGAAGAGGTTCCCCACCCGTCACAACACCTTCACTTATGGCACAAAGGTAGGGTCTTTTAACATGTAGTATATCTGCCACCTAGCCCACCTGGTGGTGAACTTTCCTTCTTGGTTATGTAAGCTGTGTGTTATTTTCTCCATAGTGTAGATTTGTCTAGTAATATTCCACCAGTCTTGTATCGTGGGTATCTTAGGTGTCAGCCACTGTTTCGTGATGGACTTCTTTGCTGCCGCAAGTAGAATACGAAGTAAATAGCTAATAATTGGACCATGTAGGTTTTGGGGTAACACAGAGAACAGAAACATCTCCACTGTCAGTTGGAAGTGAGGATCAAATATCTCCTGAAAGTGGGCTTGCAGGAGTCTAAGGTAAGGCCTCAGGAGTGGACATTCCCACATTATGTGGTGTGATTTGCCCTCATGTTGCCACAAAGGCGCCAACAAGTGGCTTGAAGCCCTGGCTTAAAATGACTCATGATGATCGGGGTTCTAAAGTATCGAATTAGGCATTTCCACGCGAATTCTCTCCACACGTGGGAGCTGGTCACTCTGGCATGAGTATCTCCAAGCTCGCTGCCAATCCTCGGGTGTTATTGGATAGCTGGATTCTTGGCTCTACTGCGCACGAATGCTATCTGTGCATGTAAGGTTCTGTTCTCTCAGGGCTTGATAGTACAACGAGATCAGATGATTTTGTTTTAAGGTTTTATTAAGAACAATCTGGCTCTGTATTAATGGTGGGAGCCGTTCTTGTTCCCAGACCATATGGGGTAGGTGGTTTACATAGTGTTTGAGTTGCAAGTACCTATAGAAGTCCCCTTTTGGTAGATTATACTTCCTTTGGATTTCCGCGTAAGCCCACATTGTGCCCTGGGTCATTATTTGTCCCAAATATCTCAATCCTCTCCTCTCCCATTGCTGAAAACTGCCATCTAGGCTGTTTGGGGGGAAATTACTCAGGCTGGAAATTGGGCAAATAAGCGTTAGGAAAGGAGTCAACTGATGGTTCCGTTTAAAGCTCTGCCAGCCTCTCATAGAGGCCGTAAGCCACGGATTTGCAAGCTTATATAGGGTCCCATCTTCCTTGTGTTGGTACAGGGTTCTATGGAAAGAGTAATCATCCATCAGCGCTCGTTCTAAGTCCAACCAGTGTGGGCTATTTGTTTTGGTTTGTCTACACATCAGATACATCATAGTTACCGCTTGCTGGTAGAGTCTCAGGTCCGGGAGACCCATACCTCCCCGATCCCGGGGTAGAGTGAGAATTTTTAGACGTACCCGGGGCATATTGTTGGCCCAAATAAAGTTAGTAATGTGGCGGTTTATTTCTCTAAAAGTTATTAAGGGAAGGTGAATAGGAATATTTTGGAACAAGTATAACGCTCTCGGGAGGGAAACCATTCTAATTAGGTCAATCCTCTGTGCCAACTCCAAAGGAAGAGTCGTCCATGAGGATAGATCCACTTTAAGTTGTACTACAAAGGGAGCATAGTTATGTTTTTAAAATTCCAGGGGAGATTTAGGAATATGTACTCCCAAGTATCTTATTTTCCCCAGGTCCCATCTTCCCGGGATGTCAGTCCGGACTTCTGGTGTAGGGGAGTAGTGAAAGGCAAGCATCTCTGTTTTAGTAAGGTTCAACTTGTACCCTGACACCAAACCAAAGGAATCTAATATTCGCTTAACTACAGGGAGAGGTTGTTCAGGATTTCGCAGGTACAGCAGAACATCATCCGCTTAGAGGGCTATCCTGTGCTCACTACCTCCCAGTTCCACCCCTTCTATTTCCCGCACCTCCCTAATCTTCTGGGCCAAAGGTTCAATAAAGGCCGTGAACAAAAGAGGATAGAAAGGGCATCCTTATCTTGTCCCTCTGTGTAGGGGGAAGTAGGCTGAGTGGTGTCCATTCACCTTAACACACGCCTGTGGGGAGGCATAGATATTTTGAAGGACAGTTATTAAGGTGGGAGGGAAGCCAAACTTGTGTAGGGTTGCATAGAGGAATGGCCATGCCACCCTGTCAAATGCCTTTTCGGCATCTAGGCTGACTAGCACGGATGGGACCCCTCCGGTATGCATCCGATGCACAACATGAAGGGTCCGCCTGATACTGTCAGTGGTGGTGCGGGACTGAACAAATCCAGTTTGATCTTTGTGAATTAGCAGGGGGAGCACCTGATCCACCCGGTGGGTTAAGATTGCCACAAACAGCTTATAGTCTTGATTAAGTACCGATATGGGCCTATAAGAGGTACATAATTATGGGTTCTTGTCTGGCTTGGGGATTACAGATATCATAGTGTAGGACCAAGACGGGGGGGGGGGATTCCCCTCCATTACTGTATTAAATACATTAAGAAGGTTGGGAAGAATCTGGGCCCTTACTGCCTTGTAGAACTCCGCCCCATACCCGTCTGGCCCAGGTGACTTCTGTGACTTGGCATTCGCGATGGCAGTTAACAGTTCCATCTCTGTTATCGGGGAGGTCAGGGCTTGATTTTGATCTTCTGTCAGTCGCGGTAGGGTGATTGATTGCAGGAATTCCGCTATTTGTTGTGGGGACGTAGTGTTTTCTGGTGTGTATCGGGTCTTGTAGTACCTGGTAAAGGCTTCCGTAATTTCATGCATCTTAGTAAAACATCGACCTCCCGGTAGGGTGGCACACCGATAGAATTGTGGCAGCTTTTTTTTGTTTCCGAATTTGGTATGCCAACAACCGGGTAGCTCTGGGACCCACCTCGTAGAATTTCTGGTGTAGGAAGGTTAGGGCTATCTCCATTTGCTGTTGAATTAACCGGTCCAGCTCAAACTTAGTTTGTTGCAACTGGGGGAGTACACTTGTATCCCCTTGTTTGTGTGCCATTTGTAAGAAGTGAAGGGTATCCTCCAACCTAAGTTTTTGCGCTTTACGCTCTCTTTCCCGTTCTGCAGTATATTTTATTATATGTCCCTGAGCACGACCTTAATTGTATCCCAATACATAGCAGGGGTAGAATCCATAACTGGGTTATCAGCTTTTATCTCCTGAAGTTTCTCTGCAAGAAACTCGCAGAACTTCTTAGAGCGCAGATAATATGGACTGAGCCTCCAGAATGTCCACTTGGGCTGAAGCTCAAAGTCCCACATGGATGTCTGGGGGGCATGGTCCAATACCGAGATGTCTCCAATTTGAATGTCATGTAGCAAACCTAAGTTTTCCACCTGTGTGTATACCTGATCAATGTGGGAATAGGTCTGGTGAACCGGGGAGTAATAAGTGTAATTCCTCGAGTGGGGATGGAGCCTCCTCCAGGCATCACACCATCCCGCTTCGTTTACAAATCTCTTGAAGAATCTTTGGGTTGCCGACTGTCTAGGGGGCCTGGTGTTAGTGGAGTCCAGGTTAGGGTCCGTGATAAGGTTAAGGTCGCCCGCCATCATGAGTACCCCCTTTGTTTTTTTGCACAATTTTATCCAATAACAGTTTAAGGTGGGCCACCAGGGTTCCTGGGGGGAAATATACATTGATCAAAGTTACAGGTTTGTCATTTAATGTACCTTGTACCAGTACCATACGACCCTCCTGGTCAGTCCAGGTAAACTTGGCTTTAAACGGGGTACTTGGGGAGATTATTATGGCAACTCCTCTATGCCTTCCCGCCTTGGCGGAGGAGTAAAAGACCTGTCCTCTGCTTAATTTGGCCAGTTTTGCATGTTCGGCCGAATTCATGTGCGTTTCCTGCAAGTATGTCAGGTCCGCTTTGGATCGCCTGATAAAGGCTAGGGTTCTAGACCACTTAATAGGTGACGCCAGGCCATTAATGTTTAGGGAGAGTAATTTCACCTTCGCAGTACCCATGTCGTTATTCGCGACTTCCTTTCTTGGTCACCCCTCCCTCCCCCCAGTGGGGCCCCTGGTCTGCCACCCCTGGAGCACACCCTCACTGAACACATTTGCTCGAATCTGGTGACTATAACATCACAACATTCAGTACACAACAGTGTGTAACTACCATAGAACACAATAAAAAACATAACATCACACTTAAACATTACAATATTCATAACTTACTAACTGGTACTTCCATGAATCAGGAAATCCTGACCCTGTGGTAAGGAAAACCTTACCAACTGCCCAGAGTCCCTGGGCTTTAGCACTATGTGCTACGCAGGAAAGGGTGAAGAGGATAGGTGACGAAAATAAGCCGTACCTGTGGTCCCCTGAGATCCCAGCTGTGACTTATGGGGAGAAATACTATTCTGAGTAGACACTTTCCCACCTCTGGTCCCGTAACAGGGCATGGCCAGAGCCCAGTGGGGGTAAAGGAATGGGCAAGCGGCCAAGCATCCGCCCCAATGCGCGTAGGCCCAAGTCAGGCATGGTAAATCATCCATCCGCTCAGCCCATCATATTCAGCTGAAGGAAACAGACGAGTTCACTCGCTACTCGTCTGCATCCACCTGCGTACAATCATGCTCCGGGGTCCGGTGGAAATACTGACCCCACACCCCCCATTCAGGTGGTCAACCTTATGTCCCTGGTTTATTAAGAAGCCTCTGGCCTGGTGGGATCAGATGGCGCTGTTGTCTCCTATATACTCCCGGGAGCGTCCCCCCCCGGCCCCCTCCGTGAGAGAAGCCGGACAGGGCAGCAAGGGAACCCCCTCCGCAGCACGGGGAATGATAATCCTCAGGGCCAGCTTCGTATGTCTCCCCCCCCAACCCAGGCCGGCAGGACCCTCTCCGCGCCCAGCCTCATCAGACCAGGCCACCACCTGTCTGGCCAATTCCTTAGGGGAGAGGGGTGTCCAGTCCCATACTTCATCCACAGACATTAGCTGCAGGCCCCCAGAGGCCAAGTTGCCTGGGCTCGGTCAGTCTCTTCACTGCTCTTGCATTTTAGGCATTTCCATAACCTTGCTTTATTAGCACACAGCTCACATCCCCCAGAGCTGGAGTGCAAGGGACCCCCCCGCAGGTGCCCGAGGTGAGGACTCCCCCATACACTCTCCGCCCCTTCCCAACGGACATCCCCCAGGTAAGAAGGTGGGGGTGGGAAGAGGAGGGCGGCCCCAGTCTTCCCTCTGGCAATATCAGCATATTTTATCTTTCCCCAAGTCCCTCCGTCCCACCCCCTACCCCACCCTCCCTCCACTTCCTCTTGTCCATAGTGTCATCCAGCCAGTTCTTATGCCACTTATTTATGTGTCAGTCCTTAGTGGCTGCCCACCTCATATGAGCCCTAAGATCACAGTCATGTGGTTGGATATTATGTTCCGCCCCATTCTCACCTCTCTTTAATCCCCCATCCTACCCCTCATCATTCCACCCCTCCCCCACTCTCTGCACCTCCCCTTGGTAAACTGCTGGGATCGGGTTATTAGCCGGCCGCGCCTCCCTACCACTCAACCCAAGCAGGACCTACTGCCTCCCCCGCCCAGCCAGGCAGCCCACATGCCACAACCAACCGCCTCCGGCCTCCCCACCAAGCCTCCCCAACCCCTTCCCTTGCTTCCCTCTCTTCCTCAACTTCAGTCTCCCATCTGCCTACCCCCGAACCAGGGTTGAAGTATACCTTCCCCATGCCTCGCATTCGGTGCAGTTTGGCGTACTAAGCTTAAGACGCCATAACCCTCTGACCTATCTTCTGCACCTCTCACCACCCTCCGACCCCTGATCTCCCCCACACGGCAGGAGACCCTACCCCTCCCGAAAACATCGCCCTCCCTCTGCCCCCGCTCTCCTCACCCCCAATCCCCTCTCCAGACAGACTCCCACCAGTCCCTCTAAGACCAACCATCCCCCTCCTCCCTCAAGCAGCCAGCGTCAGTCAGAGCTTCCCTCCTTCTGAAACCCCCAGACTAGGGTAAGATTCTACATTGCTTTCTCCATTGCCCCCAGCAGGCCATCCCTCCTCAGTCTTTATGGTAAGGCGTTTAAGGATACTTGCTGCTCCCTCATGTCTCCACACTGGTCTCCGACAGCTGTTGCTCCTCCGTGTTTGCTTGAGATGCCTTCAACGCCCCGACAATCCTCTGAAGGGCCTCTGCGCCCTGCCTGTGCCTCGCGTCTTTCTGCCCACTGTTCCACATCTTCTGGGCGATTTTGGAGGCTACAGAAGGCTCTCAGCGCACCGCGGCCTGTGGGGCATCCATGTTTCTCCTTTTTAGCTCGGCGATCTCCTCCTCCGCAGATTCAAAAGTATGTGCTCCGTCTGGGAACAGAACCATCATCTTGGCGGGGTAGGAAGTGCGTAACCTGATACCTGCTGCCTTCAGTGTCGTCATCATGGGGGTATAAGCTTGTCTTCACGCCATTATCTCGGCGGCATAGTCGTCATCGAAAAAAAAAGATGCTGGGATACGTAGAAACTCTCCCCTTCCTCCAGGCCACTCGCAAGACAGTCTCTTTTTCCTGGAACCTCAGAAATTTCATCAAGATGGTGCGTGGACGAGAGCTCAACGGCGGCCTAGGCCCCACGGTACGATGCGCCCGCTCCAGTTCTAATGTGATATTTTCCGGTAAGGGAAGCAGCTCTTTTAGGAGCTTTTGCACAAAGATGATCATATCTGCCCCCTCGGACCCCTCCGGGATCCCGGACAGCCTTATATTGTTTCTCCGGCTGCGGCTTTCTGCGCCTTCAGCCCGAGCCCTCAGCGCTTTGACTTCGCCGTGGAGCTGTACTATGGCGTGCTCCGCATCAACCAGCCTGCCCTCCGTCCCTGTAATATGGGCCTCACTGTTCTCCTGGTGCTGCTCCAGCTTCCCCAAGTCTGTTCGTAGGGCGGTTGCTGTTGATTTCATTTCTCTGCGAAAATCCCTTATTTCCGCCAGCATCTGGGCCATTTGTTTTTGTAAGATTATATGGGATGCCTGCTCGGGCACTACGGTGCTCCGGTGTGAGGAAGTCGAGGCCTGCGAGTCCTCACTCTCCGACCCTCATCCTGTGACTTCTCCTCATTGTGGTGGGCCAGGATCGAGAATTTGTTTTCCCCCTTCTTCTTTGGCATTTTATGCTTGCCCTCCAAGCTCAGCGGTAAACGGATGGCAATGGATATGCTTCTTTAGGAGGGTTAATTTGGGATCGTTCAGGGAGCCACTTGTTCTAGGCTGCCATTCTCTCTACGACGTCACCGGAAGTCCTATGGGCTGTATTCATAAATGCTACATCCCCATTGACACCTGAGTTACAGGATGCTGTTCCAAGGAGACCCACCCAGGTGATTCTGTCTTTGACAGGTACGGTATGTTATAAAATGCTGGAGTTGAGCTGCCCTATAATATGACCTGAAATCTGGTACACCCATATCCCCTTTAGATTTTGCTGCTGTGATTATGTCCCATTTGATGTGGGGCCTCTTCCTGCCCCAGATGAATTTGGATAGGGTAACCCATAGAGTCTTCCAAAAGGTGGGGGGAATTCTCAGGGGAAGAGAAGCAAATGAAAAAATAAACCGGGCTAATATGTTCGCCCATACCGCCTCCGCTCTCCCCACCACTGACAGGGGCAGTTCTTTCCATCTTCTACAATCCACCTGAATGTCCGAAAGGAGTTTTAAGTAGGAGGAAATGCGTAAAGAAACCTCCCGCTCCAGGTGAGGGACAATGCGTCTCGCCAGAAAACTCCTGGCTCATTCAGCCCCAGGTGGCCATTCTGAATAAGGTTAAGCATAGAACATTTTGACTCACATGTGAGTTCTGAGCCTGAGTGGGTTAATAAAACAGAAGACACCATTAATAGATGAGATTTTAGCAACTTTAGATTTTTTGAGTTTTTTGTGTTTTTTTTTCCAGGAGAGACACACTAAGCTGAAAGCTTGTTTACAGGTGCGACCTGGGAGCACAAGGAACTTAAGTGACTTGCTCAGGGTCACACAGTATGCAAGCAGGGGCTGTGGGATTCAAACCCAGGTCTCCAGGTTTGCAGTTCAGAGCCTTAAATCACTGCGCTATACTGCTTCCTTCATGCCACATCTTCTCTGTTTATATATGTGTGGCATATATACTGTACATATGTATATATGTATACACTGTATATTGTGTGTGTATATACATATATATATATACACACACACGTATATATATATATATATATATATATACACATACACACACACACACACACATACATACACATACTGTATTTATACAATAGGGGTGAGAGCAAATTCTGTCTATCCCTGAATTCTCATCCCGGTTGAATAAATGGTGGCTGACATAACCACAGTGATAATATATAACATTTACACACACACTGTGCATACGTCATCCCAAGATATTATCACTGTAGTTACGTAGCACTGGGAAATCACAGTATACCCAAGTGCCCGATCTAATTTTTTTAAAGCAAGATGAGTACAATACACCTGAAATAACAGTTTCTCAGTAAACCTTCTAATATGTATGTAACCATATCTCTGTATTTGTTTACAGGTCCCCAGTATGAGAAGCTTCCAGGAAAGTGTGTGCAAGTAATAGAATTGGTCTCCGACTCTGACTAATACAAGAAATATTACAACTGCAGCACAGATATCTTACAAGAGAACCAACACTTAAGAAAGCTGAACACATAAGATTTTTTGTCTCAAATGTTGACAATTACCTTTTTTTTGGTTGATAAATGCAGCATTCTTCCAAAAGTGAAAGTTGTTTTGACAAGTGAAACTAAGGAACATGGAGCTACGGTGAAATGAACCAGAAAGGACTATGAAATAAACTCTGTAAACACCGTGAAAAGCACTACATTTCACCCAAAATAAACTAAATAAAAGTGACAAAAATATAGACGCATGTAAAAATGTGAAATAAATGCTTTTTCCCGCAAACCCTCTTAACCGACCGCAACAACAAATTCCCGCCCACTCAAGCACAACAGCCAATCACAGAGCACCCTCACACAATAACTGACCAATTATAAAGCACATACATCATGAAGAACCAATCACAAAACACATACTGCACCAATTCATACTATTAACCAATCAGAAACACAAGGACCTCCTCATTCACCAAAAACAACTCTACAGTTCAACAACCAGGCATACATGTAGCTGAGGAATACCACTCGGCTAAAAAAAGAAAACACTCACAAACATCAGGCAAAATGCATGAAATAGGGGGCCCCTATTGTATAAATCGTACACATGATGTGCAGTCATGGAATATGGCTAACATTTTCATTTGTAGAACAGTGAACTCTGGATAGTACTCACCGAGGTTCACACACCACGCCAGCACTGTGAGTATCCAGAGGTCAGCTACCACGCATGAAAATATTAGCCATATTCTACTCCTGCCCATCATGTATCCCCTATATATGTATATATATACTGTATATATATATACACATATACACACACACACATATATATGTAGATACACACACACACTTTTTTTTTTATTTCAGACTCTTCGAGGATGTAGCTAAACTTTTCTGTCAAGCGGAAACGTGGAGAGGAAAATCCTAAGACCCTGCAGTGCGTAGTGCACTACTCTGCCCTGACAAGAGACTCTGAAGTAACTCCTCTGAGTGACAAAAGTTACTACACACTTATAGACAGCAAAGATATTCGAACCCAGTTAGATGGTGAAAATCGTCATGATGAGCACTGTGCATCAATTCCAATGCCTAACTATGACCCTGCCACACACGGCTACCATAGACAATACTATCAAAAGTTCACAAAAGCCAAGAGTATCAGAAAATCTGGAGAACATGCAGATGCTGGTGAACATATCTCACATCATCATCTCAGGGGTGATGGTCCTTGTTTCTCATCATCTAGAGTGCTATTTCCTGATACATGTGGAATCTGTAACAAACATGTAATCAAAGTGAAGGGGAAGAAGCATTGTCCAGCTGCTATGGTTACAAGAACAGCTGAAGCCGCAATGAAAAGAGCAGCAGAGCTATGTGATGACCAAGATATGCTCACAAAAATTAAGACAGGACCTCATTGCAAGAGAGTTTCATACACATGACAAGTGCTACCTAAATTATACAGTAACCACAAGGGAGAGGACACCAGATGATCAGAATAGAAGTGAAGATGAGGATCAGACCCTGCCGGTTACCCCTGCTAGATTTTACTTTGTCTCTTGGAATAGAAGTATGTCAAGATTTACATGGTTAGGTAAACAGCCAAGAGTCAGATGGTCAATTTTGCAATTACCACTAGACAAGAGTGGTTTAAGCCTTCCAAATCTAAGGGAATGCCATAGGGCAGTTACCTTTAAAACAATAATGATTTGGCTAAATACACAGACGCATCCACCTTGGAAATACATTGAATTTGTGATAAATGATTTATTCAATATAAATACTATAGTGTTTGCACCCTTATCTCTCCCCCCCAAGGCTGAAAGATTTTGCTTTTGGAACCAGGGATACCCTGAAGACATGGTATGAGATTAGGACGCTTCTACCCTTGAGAGACATTTTTTATTACTTTAGACCCCTAACAAGTGAAAGAGACTTCTTCCCAGCGACTTTAGATCATGCCTTCAAAGAAAGGAGTTTAAGAGGGCTAACAATGATATACCAATTCCTGGATGCCCAGGGAGTTGTGACTTTTGCCTCTTTACAATGCAGCTTTCAACTTCCAAGCTTACACTATTATAGGTACTTGCAGGTTAGAACATACCTAATGCAAAAACAACCACCGTGGAACGCTCTCCCGAATCCAGTCCCACCTATGATGACACTCCTTATTGATGCCATAAAGGGTAGTGAAAATACACACTTGATAGGGCTTATTTAAGGAGCATTGAGAACATACTGGCCTGATTCCACGAAAAAAAAAACACTGGACATCTGGAACCAGGAATTAAATATCCAGCTGACTTATGAGAAATGGCTGGAGCCAATTCTACCCTCCACAAAAATCTCACAAGCTCCATATTGGACAGAATTTATACGGAAGTATAGAATCCGTTTCTTTAATACTCCTGGTAAAATAGTCAAGTTTTTGCCAGACAGTTACGGGACATGCTGGAGAGGTTGTGGGGAAAG
This sequence comes from Neoceratodus forsteri, assembly GCA_016271365.2. Classification (NCBI taxonomy): domain Eukaryota; kingdom Metazoa; phylum Chordata; order Ceratodontiformes; family Ceratodontidae; genus Neoceratodus; species Neoceratodus forsteri. The sequence goes on from CM057459.1 coordinate 733,442,816, forward strand.
GTTAGCTAAAATGACCCACATCTTTTGGGGCTGTCCAAAACTAACAGTATATTGGAAAGAGACAGAGGACAGTATAAAAAAAATAGTAGAAACTGATCTTTATTTGACCCTAAAATTAGTTCTTTTTTATACCGGAGAGGAGGACAAGGTCCCACCTAGCAGGAGTAAATTATACCTATATTTGGCAGCAGCAAAACAAGTAATAACCCGCCTTTGGCATACCAACAAACCCCTACATTAGATTTATGGCATTCAATAATGAATGAGGTATATTGCCTGGAGCAGATTACTGTCCAGAGGGTGGGAAGAACTAAACAGTTTGAACTAACATGGAGGCCCTGGGTATTTTACATCACCCAGATAATTTGTCCCTTAAACATGGTTGTAATAAAGAACAATGTAATGATCATACTTAAGATACTAAACACTGTATAGCAGAATATGGAACCTTCCTTCTGTAACATTGTAAAACACGCTTATATAAAGTAAAGAAAGTCTCACATTAAGTTATAAAAATGTATGCTGTATATACCCTGTAATGATGCTATATATGCTGTAAAGCTGTTGTGAAATGGAAAAGTAAAGAAAAATAAAGAATATTAAAAAAAAACAAGAAGTGATGATGAGGATGACAATGAGTAGTCAGATGGAACTGGGTTTGAGACCATTTTTCGTGTAATTGAAGACAACGTGCTTCAGAGACATCCAGCCATTTCAGTGAAGGCATTGAATGAAATCTCGGGTGTCGGAGTAGGAGAGTGACGATATTGTTATAAACTTAGAAATCAGCTGAAAAAGACATATGAGAATTCACTTCTGTTTTTAACAGTTGATCCTCAAAAAACCACTAGTTATAATCAGTGCTGAATCATTAACTGGTGGTGCACCAGTCACAGAGCTTTTGAGAACGGATGACAATGAAGTCATCAAGCATGCTGTTTCCAGCCAGCCTGGTGGTGCAGACGGTTGAGGCGCTGGATGCCACACCGGCAACCCGGCTTCGGAAACAAGTCTGGGTTGTCGGAGGTCGGCGGGGGGGGGGTGTGTGAAAGGCTGCCGGCTGGCAGCTCTCCACCTCGGGAGGGAGTTCCACCTCTCCTTGGAGCATGAACGCCCCCTGGTGGAGGCTGGAGTGGAAGTGTTGCTCCAAGGAGTGCTGGTGCTAGGCCGATGGAGGGCAGAAGAGACTGGTACTGGGGCTGAGGTGCGCATGTGCACCTCCACGTGCATGCGTCACCACTTCCGGGGTCTCAGGGTTAGGGTACCTAGATGAGAAAACGGAGGCTAACACAGGGGCCACCCAAGGATGAAGCCTCTGGGCCAGACTCTGGGGTTCCACCGGGGCACGCAAGGCACTACAAGCCCCCGAAAGACCCTGAGTTCCAGTAGGTTCGTGGATGACCAGGCGACTCGCCATAGGAGGATAAACATAATTGCTAAAAAAATAAAAATAAAAAAGCAAGCTGCTTCCTTGTTGCATGAGCATATCTTAAGATTTGCTCTCCTGAGTAAAGAACAACAGCCCCCAGAGACAGTTCAATCATTTTTCTTGCATGTTCTAAAATCCCGCAAACATATGGAGAGTGAACACGTCTTCCAGTTGCGAAAGTCCTACTCAGAAGACCTAATTCATGGTGTCACATGCAGCAAGTTTCTCACTACAAAACATGCATTTGTTGGAGTTGTGCTGCAGAATATGACTGGACAGAAAATGCCTGTGAACACCCTGTTTCATTTACGAAATAGTTGTAGTTATGACCAAGTGCATGAAACTGAAACTGGTTTAGCGGCACTTTCTCAGCATTTTCAAGAGCAAGGTCTGTTACTGCCACTTCAACCAAAGTTAGAGTATTCTGTTGTCTGAACAGTTTCCTGGAAGGACAACTTTGATCTGAACACTGAAACAGTAACTGGACATGGAACAATACACAATACACATGGTGTTGCATACTAAGAAGAATCTGAAGGCTCCATTCTCCAAGAAGATTCTATTGAAATTCCTCACTCAAAAAGGACAATTGACAAAAATGAATTAGAACATCGACAGGTGAATTCAAAGTAGCAGCCAACCACACTTGGCAACATGCCCAAGTCTACTGTGCCAACATCAGTGGTAAATATTTTCAAATCAAAGCTAATGCTATGGAAACTCAGCTGGGAAGCACACAAGGAGGATCAGCTTGTCCCAAGGTTTACTGGTTGGCTGACACTAGTTTGCAACAATCATTCAAGTTCACTAAAGACGGCTATCACATATCTTCCACCCATCCACCAACCCTTCATCGATTATGCCACTGTAGTTTAATACCTCACACAAACACAAGAAATAGCTCAGCAAGTAAATATGCCCTATGTTCACCTGACACTTGATGTTGGAGAAGCAGCAAAGGCATATCATGTTGTGTGGAATTTCCCTGATCAGTTCCACAATGTCATAATTCATTTGGGAGATTTCCACCTATTCCTGGAAAACTTTGGCATTATAGGACAGTTAGCTGGTGGCAGCAGCTTTGAGGACATAGTATTTCAGACTGATCTTTGCACCTCTGGGAGCATAAGGGAAGTTTTCCATGGGAAGCATTACAATTAGGCATGGACTGTACATGAGCATTTTGCAGACGCCTTAGAGCAATTGCTTCAGGTTAGATTTCTAGAGTATTCAAGGGAACTGAATGCTACCCCTGCAGTATTACTTGACCTGATCAGATCATCATCTCAACCCATAAACTTCCATAAACTGCTTCAGGAAGATGAGATTGTCACTTTCCAGGCTAAGTAAGAGGCCTTCAGGGCTGTGGATTTGTCGCAGAGAGCTGGGGAAAACCCCACAGCTCTGGATGACATATCTGGATAAAGTGGATCGGCAGTATTTGCTCCACACAGCAATAAAAAAAACAACTCTGATCTTAAAATACTGTGTTGGAAATATTCACTGCCCTTGTTCTTTGCCTTCAACAAGCAAAATTATGCTCGATATATGGGGTTTACTATGTGCACACACTTGAAAGTCTTGAAGTTTCTCATCCAGGGTCCAGGACATTAATTGAAAAGCAAGGGCTTTCAGTTCAAAGGAGCCATCACAAAGCTTCTAGGGAATCAGCTGACCAAGCTGGTGAGCAGACATACAATCGAAGTGCCAAAATTTCAGGTGGAATCAAACACTTTGCTGCAAATCAAATGGCCTATGATAAATGGGCATTAAATCTGCCACATCTAGCAAAATTCAGAGAGGCACTTTTGGAGATGACTGGCCTTCATAGTTCAGCCAGTAATCTGCGAAAAGCATGCAGGCCACCTGAAATCATCAAGTCAGAACAACGCGTCAAAGTCATACTGACTCTTCTCGATCAAGAATTTATCAACCCATTCAATGCTAATTTAGATGCTGAAAGACAGCACAATTTGTCCTCGGGAGCACCTGTTGCGTCTGATACTGAAGAGAACCTCACCAGTATCACTGAACGAGGCAAAGAAATGTATGAACAGTTTGTCAAAGAAAGACTGGAAAGTGGTAAAAATAAATATTTTGATGCAATTTCAAAAGCCCCAGTAAAATCCTTCAATGATGCAAACAAAAAAATGCAACTAACTACCAAAGAAAAAGTTACAGAACTTAAATTTGAAAGAGATATATTGGGAAAACATTTGTCCCTTTCAAACAAGCACAACTTCCCAGTAGATATAAACAAGTTATTAACATATTGCCTGGGTCCAGTCCCGCTGAGTCTATCCAATGCAGATGGAACTAGATGGACAACACTAAAGCGCAAGTTATTTGAGGTGTTTGCAGAATACTGTCCAGTGTAAAGACACTTCGGAACTTCCCCCCAAGAAAAGTGTCTCAGCATACACAGTTGATCTAATGGCAACAGTGCGGGTTATGACAGGAATCCCTGAATCCTTCGGTGATCTGGCAATGAAACTCCTGAACAGTCTTCCAAAGGGATTTGCAAGAGTGGATGTTATTGCAGATACATACAGAGAGCAGTCAATCAAAGAGGCTGAGAGGTTTCCACGAGGATTTAGTGAGAAGCATATTATCAAAGGTCCCAACACCAAAGTGCCAAAGAATTTCAGTTACTTCTTTTCTAATAGCTCTAACAAGGAGCGCCTGATTCATTTGAACATGCAGGTCTAGGGAGAAAATTGCACAAGTTTGCCAGAGGGCCAAGTGATCTATTTTTTGAAGAGAGACAATTGCTACATAATCACCAAAGAAGGGGCTGTAGTTGTGGATGATCTCTGTCTGACCAGGAAGAAGCAGACACAAAAATTGCCCTTCATGTGTAACACGCCATTACAATATGTCCAGGCCCTGTCGTTATCCGTTCGCTATCTGGGGATACTGATATACCTGTAATTTTACTGTCACTATTTTCAGAATGTGAGCAAACTATGTATCTGGACAGTGGCCATGGTAATGGTAGGAAAATCTTTGACATTAGCAAGTGTGAAATGACGACTGCAACAAAGAAAGCCTTAGTCAGTTTCCTGCACTCACAGGCAATGACTATATTTCTGCATTCTTCAAAAAGGGTAAGAAAATTTGCTGGAACGTCATTCAAAAGTACCACAAATTCCTGGATGCCTTTTAGAAACTTGGAAGTGATTGGCAAGTGGATAAGGGTGTTGTAGCTCTGTTGGAGAAGTATGTCTGTAAACTGTATAGAAGGAAGCAAGTTACTAGTTTAACTATAGCAAGGTATCAGACTTTCTGGGAGAAATACAACAAAGACAACAGAATAACTGATCTGTCTCTGCTACCACCCTGCCAGGAAACCCTGAAGTTACATATTCTATGAGCCAACTATGTCTGCCGATTATGGAGACTTTCTTCTGCTGCAGTTATCAATGCCCCAGATGCAGCTTTACATGGTTGGACTGATAATCTCAATGTAAGATGGACAGACACACCATTTTGAGATGATGTCATGTCTCTGCTCTATAATGCAAATGATGAGAACTCAGAAGAGGACCAAGATGTATGTGAACACCAAGGTGATACTGGCATATCTGACAATGACGCAGATTTTTCCTAGATGGACAAGACTAAGTTCCACTACTTTACCAACAGTCATATTTTAAATATGACATTTTTTTGAAATAAAAATGTTTTGGTGGCGCCGAGGGTTGAGGAGTTGGATGCCACACCTCGCACCACGCTGGCGACCCAGGTTCGGAAACTGACTCGGATGCCAGGGGTCGGCAGGGGAAGGAGAAGATTGAGCATCTAGAGGACTTCTCTCCTCTCCTGGGTGGGTTGTAGGGGTTGCCTCGCTCTGTAGCGGCCCCAGTGGAGATTGGAGGCACTACAAGGAGCGGCACTGTAAATGGGGAGAAAGCATGCAAAAAATGGCCACCAAGCTGGCCGGATGACAGCAGTCCCACCTGCCCGCCATGAAGCTAGGATGAGCCCCCGAGCTGCACTCTCGTCCGGTGCAGATGCCTCAGGCACTTTTAATCTCCTCTCTCGGTTGCCCCTACAGGTAAGGGCACCCCCCCCCCCGATGAAGGGATACATCGGGTCAGCTGGGCAGTGAGGGTAGCTGACGGCAGAAACCGGAGAGCGGTGGGGTGGATGGTCGCTCGAAAGAGTGGGTGGCTGGTGGTAGGGGAGGATAAAAAGTACATGCAAAAAAAAAAAGAAATAATCATGTTTTGTGTAAACAAAGTTTTTTTTTTCCTTTACATAAATTTCCTTCTTTAAAAAAACTTATAAAATTAACCTTAGAAGCAACTTATGGGTATGCATTTTAAAGCTCTAACTCTGGCCTATTCATTGAGATCACACTTGAATGCATATTCAAACTAGACTTGAAGTAATGGCCTAAGAATCTGCATTAAGTACACATAGCTGAAAATTGCAAAATTTGACAAGATATAAACTTGTTGAAATATCATCTATTAATGTCTATTAATTGTTAGGAAGGCAGTATAACTCAGTGGTTTAAGGCTCTGAGCTGCAAATCTAGAGACCTGGGTTTGAATCCCACAGCCCCCACTTGCATACTGTGTCACCCTGAGCAAGTCACTTAACTTCCCTGTGCTCCCAGGTCGCACCTGTAAACAAGCTTTCAGCTGCTCGGCCCGGTGGCGCTGAGGGTTGAGGCACTGGATGCCACACCTCACGCCGGTGACCAGGGTTCGAGAGCGAGCTCGGGCACCCGGGGTTGGCAGGGGAGGGATTGGACTGAGCACCCAATTGGCTGCTCTCCGATCCCGGGGGGAGGGCATTGGGTGCCTGGCTCTCTGGCAGCCCCTGGTGGAAATCGGGGGCACCGCAGAAGCACTGGCGGCATGTAACAAGCGTGCCCGACAATGGCAGGGTTGCCGTGCGCCAAGCGTCGGAAATGCGCACGTAGGAGGGAGGGGATGGGCAGAACAAGGAAAAACCTGGCTCAACGGAATAGGCAACGCCACCTATCCTCCATGCCCAGCGCCGGGTTCGTCTTGGCCAGCCTCATCGCTCCTCCACCCAGGCCCCACCTGCATGCCAAAGTCTGCCTTGATAAGAGAGCCCAAAGTAAGGAGTCGGGCTACCCTCCCCAGGCGGGTCAACTGGGGGTGCTGGCTGCAGGGGAGGGCGGGGGGAAGAGAGGGCATAGGCCACAGCGATCCTCTGGCAGGGCAGGCACAAGGATAAGGTTGCCTGAGAGAGTTCCCACGAGCCGTGACCAGAAGGAAAAAGAATTAAAAAAAAAAAAAAAAACAAGGTTTCAGCTGAGTGTGTCTCACCTGGTTTCACTTTTATCAATTTATCCTCCTACATTATCTTAAGACTTCATAACCACATATGCATTTGAAAGCAGAATCTTTACCCTTTTAGACAACATAAAATTATATTATAAAGCACAATAAATCCTGTCTGACAAGATTAAATATAAGAATATTTTGAAATTTCACAAGAAATTAAGGGGTGGTGGTTGGTATTTAACCCTAGAACTTTTAACAATAATCTTTTGAGGTAACACATGGGTATGTATTTTAAAGCTCTCCAACTCCCATCTATTCATTGAGACCACATTTAAATGTATATTTCACTTACTCTCGAAGTAATGGCCCAAGAATCTGCATTAAGTACGTGGAGCTGAAAATTGCAAAATTTGTCAAGGTGTCAGTACAAAATTGATGCAAACTACCATTTTGCCCCATCGTTCATGCGATCAACAGACATAACATGAATTTTGGGTATATCTGCTACACTAAACAACCATCTGCATTTATTTAGCTCTCAGGTGACACCCCACCTCCATCTACACCTGGTCTACAATGTTGTTTAGTAAAACTCACAAACAAAAATGTATGACAGAACCCTTCATGGTTTTAGTAGGAGTAGGAAACAACTTAGAAATAGTGCCTGAATTTAAATATTTGGAAATATTTTTAGATTTACATTTAGACTAAATAAACATGTCGAAAATACTGTTAAGCAACTGCATGTGAAAATTGGAGCACTGTATGCGATAAACGATTACTTAACAGATGTCACTAGGAGGTTGTTGGTACAGAGCAGCCTTCTACCTACGGCTGATTAATGAAAAGTTTAATATGGGTGGAAGCCTCAGAGAAAATAATCAACACAAATACATGTACAACACAATTTGTAGATTCGCTCTAAGAGCTAAGCTAAGAGATCACCACTGCACATTATATAATAAGCTAAACTGGTTACCATTGGAATTAAGGGATAGACTACATATTTCTTACTTTGTCCAGAAATTGTTGAATACTGCAACAAACAATTCCCTTGCCGCCTTCTGTCAACAAAAACAAAACCTGAAATCTTTAGGATCAGATGACACTGTAACATTGGCAATTCCATTATGTAAAACTACAAAAAAACCAAAAGCCTTTCAACAAGTTGCAATTAAAACTTGGAATAGTCCTACTGACCCATCAGGCAGCCAGTTCAGATTTCCATGCGGCGCTGGTGGCCCAGGTCGAGAGCGGACAAGGTCGCTGGAGGGCCAGCCAGGAGAAGGACAGAGTGTCCCAAGGACTGCTCTCCTTCTCCGGAGGGAGGTGGGAAGCGCCCGGAACATCGATGACCCCTGACGGAGGCCGGGAGTCACACAGCCACCGGCACTAGCATGTACAGGAGGTGGGGCGGATGCCGGACGTCACTGCATGACCCCCCCCCAGAAAACGGAAAAATGGACAGCTGCCAGCCGCCTTCAATGAGGCCCGCCACAGTTTCAATCAGCTCCTCAGGCCAGCCCTCCGACCTATCCCGAAGACAGCGGCATGTAGGGGGAGTGCTGCAGCCCAGCCGTGGGGGGAAAGCCACAAGGTATCGGAGGGCTCGCAGCCGATTTGAGGAGTGGAAGTCCGTGGCCAGTGACCGGGCCGAAAGTACCGGGTGGCAGGCGGCTTGGGAGGAAAATAATAAATAAAAAAAAAAATACTTGGAATAGTCTACCTGATCACTTACAGAAATACAGAATGCACATAGTTTCAAAACCTTATGAACATATGAAATGCCAGCAGAAACAGGTCACGCAATCTATCAAGTCTGCTCGATTGTGCAGCTAGCCCCTCATCTTGCTTACTGAAAATGATTACTTGACATAGGCCTCCCCAAATAAATCTGGAGAGAAGTTTATTCAAAGAAGTAAAATAATATAAGACAAGGACTATAGGGAGAGTCTGGAACAAGTACAGTACTCTGGGCATGACATTCATACGGATAGTCTCGACTCTGGAAAAGACAAGGCAGGCGAGCCCATCGCCTGAGGTCCTCTGTCAGAGTAACAGTGAGAGGTTTATAATTTAGCAAGTCCCGATTCCCTAAATCCTTGGGAATGTGTATGGTCCCAAATATTTTATTTGGGTATTTATCCATTTAAATGATAAAATCTGGCAGAGAGAAGGGGGTAATAATATAATAAGAGAACTTCCATTTTCCAAAGGTTAAGTGAAAAACCTCCTAACTGCCCATAGATTCTTAAGGCAGACCATGCTGATGGGATAGATAATCTTGAGTAAGAAGAGAAAGAAGGACATCATTTGCATATATTTTATTTTATATTCTGTTAGAAAATGTAGCAGAAAAACACAGACTTGGGGGGCTCACACAGCTTATATTGTGTGCACATACCTTGGAATGTAGACAACATGTAGAACGCGCACAAACCCCACTTAAGTAGGGTACTGGTCAGCACCACTTATAAAGAAGCCCGCAGGTATCAAACCAATATCAAAAACTTAATTAACATGAATCACATATTAAAAAATGCTCACCCACATAAAACCAACGGTAGGCAGTAGCTAAAGGCTTATGTCACTGGCCACTTTCTATTCACATACAGCTCTGTGTTAAATTTTCAGCTTCATGGTAGTGGAGTTCATGTGATTTTTACTTTATATTCTGTACCCCCGATCGGAATGCCCTCAATGTTAGGACTGGCATGAAGTGCAATGGCCAAGGGCTCAATATGAAGTGCGAAAAGAAGGGGAAATAAGATGTACACTTGCTGAGTGTCTCTTTATAAAGAAATCAGACCGGTGTAAGAGCCATTGACCCTGACATGCTTGTGGGTCATGGTAGATTTGTTGTAGCCAAGAGATGAAAGAATCAGGGAAACCAAAAGCCATCAGGGTACCCCAGAGAAAATCCCAGGAGACCCTGTCAAAGACCTTTACAGCATCTAAACTTAATAAGGCTACTGGACGTTGTCTAGAGTGAGCATATTCCAATAGTAAAAGGGTACACAGAGTATTATCCATTGTGCGTCTTTTGAGGACGAAACCCGCTTGATCGGGGTGAATAAGGGAAGGAAGAAGAGCATCTAGCCTATGCACCCAGATCGCCATGAAAAGTTTATCAATATTAAGGATTGAAACTGAGTGATAAAACGAAGGGGAAGTGGGATCTTCGCTAAGTTTTACTATTGCTGCAAGAGTGGCATATAGTTAACATGGGGGAAACGACTTTCCTGCAGCAACAAATTGAAAAGTTTGTGATAAAAGAGGAGAAAGTTGGGTAGTAAAGGCTTTACACCATTCAGTCGGATACCTGTTCGGTCCTGGACATTTTTGTGTTTTGGCATGCCGTAAAGCGAGAAGAATTTCAACATGCTGCATAGGGGCTTCTAGGGTACATTTTTTGGTTTCCGTGACCTGAGGAATTTTTAGGTCCAAAAGATACCCCATAATATTACTAGGACCCAAACAAGCAGTGTCAGTGTATAATGACTGATAATAATCTCAGAAGATTGTTCGCAGACCCTGAGATTCATGAGTCATAGCTTCCGTAACCGGGTCTCAACTGCAAGATGGATACAGTAAACACTGAGCTCTTAGCTTCCTGCCTAAAAGACATGCACTCATTGCTCCTCCTTCATAGTGTGATTGTTTTAAAAAAAACATACAGTGGCCATTAGACTCAGTGATCCAGGATAGCTTGGATCTCTGGCTTTAATAATTTATTTATTTATTTTAATCTCTTTCTGGCTCAACTGAGCCACGGAGAACTCTCTTGGGCATCCACTCTCCCCAGCTCTACCTCTGGGCCTAAAACTCTCCAGCTTCCTGGCACCAGCCCGGCTATCCCCTCGGCTCTGAGCCCTCCCGAGGTGGGGCCGCCCTATCCTCCCAGGGCACTCTATCTGAAATTCAGGCCAGGCTGGGCTCGGCCCAGGAGCTGGATGAGTCCGGCCAGTGGAGTGTGGTTGCAGGGGTGGTGCTGTCACCCATCTCTGGGAGTGGGGATTTTTTTTTTTTCCTTGGTTGCGGTCCCCCCCTCCATCCTCCCCGGCGGAACTCGGATGTGCAATGGCGCCAGGCACGCCCGCCACAGTTCTGCGTCCCTCTAGTGTGCCCTGTGGCCCTGACTCCTCCCCAAACCCGTCGCCGTGTGGCGAAGCCTCAACCCTCAGCGCCACCGGGCTGGCACGTTTTAATAATTTAGTTTTAGCAGCTATGACCTGATCTCCTGTAGAGTATAAAGTTTGGTAAGTCAGCAACTCCTCGATGAGAGAGTAATATTTCTCACCGTGTTGTTTTTTTTTTTTTGAGATGCATAATAAATGATTTCTCCATGAGTTACCATCTTTAAGGTGTCCCAGGTCGTAGACACTGAGATTTCAGGGGATAGATTATCATTTATAATCTGTGGGATCTTTTCAGTGATCAAGGAATGAATCTGCTCATCTTTCAAGAGAGAGAGAAGAGTTGAATCACCAAAATGAAAAAATGTATGCTCTTTTCCCATGTTCACTTTTAAAAAGAGAAACTGATGATCTGAGGACCATAAGAAATATCCTGAAAATTAGAGAAATGTTCACAGATCGTATGAAAAAATAAGATGAGAGTAACTGTTATCTGGGGGAGTAGTATGAGTAGACTTTACCTGTTGGGAGCAGACATCACCAGGTATCTACGACTTCCAGCTGAGCTAAGTTAGTATGGAGGTATTTCTGTGCGGGGGACGTACAATACTTTGCTGGGTTAGTGGTATCAAGGTCTGCGGACATAATCATATTAAAATCTCCACCTCGTAAAAGCTGCCCTGTAAGATATCTAACAATTTACCTAAAACATTTTTAAGTAATGAGGTGATAGTGTTGGGGGGGAAATATACGTTGGCTAAGTAACATCTGTCTGAAAAAGGCAGCCTTGCAGTATCATGTATTGTTCTAATGGATCACTGTATTGTTGTTTTAATTCAAATAGTGTTGAGGACAGAACAAGAATTGCTGTCCCCCACCTCTTACCTTTGGGGTAGGAGGCGACGTAAACCCCATATCTACCACCCCATGTTAATTTCCAGTCTTCTTGAGGGGTAAAGTGGGTATCCTGTAAATAATAAACATCTGCCGGATGACTTCAAAAGGATTGAAAGTATTTGTTCTTTTAAGGGGGGTTTTCAGCTCGTTGATGTTCAGAGAGAAAATCTGTGCTGGAGTCACTGCCGTTTTGAAACGTAATCTGATTTTTTCCTTTATTTTGCACCTGTTCCGTTTTCTCTGCTACTGTCTGGAGGGGCAGTTTATGACTCCCTGATTTCTTCCCACACTCCCCTTGGCTAGTTAAAATGTTCCTGAAAGCAACAATTAAATTATCCTCTGAGTACTGCGGTTCCAATCCTACACTTCCAAGTCCCAAGTATCTGAACCCCTCTACTCAACATCACTCCTTCAATCACGAGGTGAAGTTCCTGATGCCGAGATCTCTAACCTCTCCCCTAGCACAGACAGGGAACACCTCAGCAAAAACCACTCAACATGCTACCTGCCTAAGATCCCTCTCCCCAGCTCCTTACAATCCCCCTGTACAAACCTAGTCCCTCCCATTCATAGCCAGGTCATTAGTCCCCAGGTGGACAATGACATCCACCTCCCCCTCCTGCCCTGGCATCCTAGCAAGCCTTAGGATCTGCTTTCCATCCCTCTGAGCTGAGGCGCTGGGTGGACACCTTACCCCACCCCCACTTTCCCTCCCTTCCTATTCCCAACTCTACCCCCTGATGATCGAGTCCCCCAGCAGATTTTTGCTTCCTCTTTTGCTGGAGTCCTTTCCCTCCAACCTTGAGGTCTCCCATTAGGAGAACCCCCATATCCTCCATTGCCACTGCCACAGGTGCCTCCTCCTGGCAGTCCTGGTCTGCCACAGAGTGAAAGAGTTCCTTAAGTGGCACTGGCTAAGGAATGTGCCCCCTACCCTCCAACCCCACTCTCCTGGAACCCACCACAGTCCAGCCAACCCTCCTCTTCAGTGGCCTCTGGGTGGGGGAAGAGGTCCCCTAAATCCTAGTCAACTCGGGCACAATGTCAATTGGTTATACATTTATTTTAAACAATACAGTGCAAGTTACCAGCACTATATAGACAAAGCAACTGAATTTATTGTGCAGTACACACACACTCACACACACATATTATTTTCGGACAAGTAAAATGCAGTGTGAGCTAGTTGTTGCAGTATGTAGCTGCAAACCTGGAGACACAGGTTGAATGCCAAATCCATCACTTACTCACTCTGTGACTCAACAAAACATGACATCTCTGTGCTTAACCTCTCTTTCTTTATAATCTATCTTTGTTTAAATCTCTCCGTACATCTAAAATGGCACACCATTCTCTCCCCCTCCCTCTCCTGGATTGTGATGGTGTTCTGGGATACTGTTTTATAAAACCAAACTCCTATCCTTCCTAACGTGGACAGGAGCTCATGCAGATTTTAGCTATGCCACTCTAGTCCACCTTCGTACCTGCAGATTAGCCTCTGTAGTTATCCAGCGACCTCCAACAGCTAGGAGAGTGAGTATTTCATGCTTGTGCGGCAGGTGTTGTTTCAAGGCTGATTCGTCCTCTCTACTATACAGTCGAACTGTAAAAATAATAAAGTCTGCATTAAGTTTTTTCTTTTCAGCCAGTGTTTAAAGTAAAAATGTATGTTAGCTTCTTAGTACTTGCTTACAATTAAAAAAAAAAAAATTTTGAAAAAGTTTCCCAAATCCCACCCCCCCTACAATTTCTTTCACAGGCATTGTTTACTCTCTCCTGAACTCCATTCTTTTTCTTTGAAACTTCTTTTTATTCACTTTCAGAACAAAAATACATTTTACTTGCACATGGTTCAGAGTGTACAAAATTAGTAAAAAGGAATGGCACCTGAGTATTTTGAACTTTTCACCCAGAGATATATCATATGGGATGTCTCCCTAAGAAAATGTTTATTATATTGTCCCTTAAAGCAACAGTACTTGTTAGTTACCATGTAGTGTTTTTCAGCAATAATGTCATCCTGGCAAAAAATAGAAATTACATACCTACCGTAATTCTTGATCTTTCTGTGTATATTCATCATTCATCATTAGTGGGTTCTGGCGCTTGAGCTAGGACCCATGAACTTCCCCAGGGTGGAGTCAACACAGGGCAGCGCCACCCTCAAGGCCGACGTACTACGTGGCACTCACGGGTTGGCTGTTAACTGCTGATGACTCTGCCCTCGCCCCAGTTCTGAAACGCCGGAGAGAGATAGGAAGGAAGGGATGGAGGGGTGGGGCAAGGGAGCCCAAGGGATAGATAAAAGGAAAGGATATAATAACTAAAAGGAGAAATAAACGACAAAGAAGACAAAAAGAGAGAGGTAGAGCCTAAGGGATTGGGAGAAGGGGCCCCAATCTCTGGATAAAAGAAGTGGGATGGGGAAAGGGAGGGTAGAAGAGAGAAAGAAATGGGGAGAGGGAAGGACCTCGCTACCTGTCCAAGTGGATCTGGACCTTGAAAGGAGAAGACTTTAACCACTTCCAGGCTGCAGAGAGGCAGAAGTTATGGACTGCTAAAAACAGTCAGGTAGCCCCACAGGAGCTAGACCTTAGAGGGGAATCAAGGTCAGCAGGAAGACGAGGTGGTGGGTCCATCCCTCCCACCAAACTAAAGACGAAAAATTCCAAAAAGGGGAAAAAACCCTAAAAACAGAAGTGGGGAGTAGTCCCAAAGGACACTTAAAATAATTATAAAAGGAGTTTAAGAGAGGGAAAGCAGGGAATCTCCTGCCCTCTCCCCCACCCCGGATCCCCAGGGGTGGGGACAGCCTACAAGGTAGGGAGATAATAGAGACACCCCAAGATCCATTAGGAAAGAAATCCTGACCACAAAGGAAAGGAGAGAGAGGAGTGAGGTTGGGATACAACAGAGAGACACAGAAGGGGAGGGGGATGCCCAGAGACTGAGGCCCAAGAGGGGAAGGCGGGCAGGATTTATTAATGAATGATGAAGATACACAGAAAGATCAAGAATTACTGTAGGTATGTAATTTTCATATCTTATCTGTGACAATCTTCACCATTCGTCACCAGTGGGTGAGTACCGAGCCCCCCGAAGGGAGCCAAATACATCCCCTAAGGGACTGAGTCCCTTGGCCTCCAGTGGAGGAGGACACTGGAGGAGAACCCTTTAGGGCCTGGTGAGGCCTGAGACTGGTCTGGCTTGAACCAGGAACTCCATGTAGGCTGGCAAGCCCTGCAGCCAGCGCATCTCACCCACAGGAAATAAGGTGGGTTCTCCGAATACAGAGGAAATCACCCTATGTGGGCCAGGGGTGACATCTGGGAAAGGTGAAGCCATGCCATCTGCCTAGCGCAGATCGCTGCCCCCACAATCATGGAGGCTACCTCACTGGCATCATAAGATGCCCTTGCCTGGTGCCTTGCAAGCTCCAGGCCCTGTGCAGAGAGGGCAATGGCCTGCCTGGTTTCCTCCGAATCAGGCATGGAGGCTAGGAGTTGTCCTAGCCTGGACCACAAGTACCTGTTGTAGGTAGCATGGTGGGCCTGATGGGCTGCTATATAAATCAGAATCTGTGCAGAGGAGAAAGTTCTCCTCCCCAAGAAATCAAAATCCGAAGAGTCTGGGTCTGGGGGAATGTCAAGGCCTGGGGATTGATGCCCAGAGGGGGTGTCCAGGAATGTCACTCCCGAAGGGGGGTGAGGCAAAGTTCCTGGAGACCACGGGGGGGCACAATACTTCTGGCGGAGGTCCCTTGGGGCTGGTACAGAGGAAAAGGGATGCCGCCACACCCGGTGCGACGCCTCCTGGAAAGGAGCAGGCCAGGCGGGAATCACGAGGTTGGCCACACTGAACTCACCTAAAAAGGTGTGCGTCATCCGGTCTGCTTTCTGAGAGGGGAGTTATATGGAGCTCGTTTAACATCCCCGAAAGGAAGTGCTGATATGGAGAGAGATCAGCAGCTGGGGAAAGGTGGGCAGAAGGCTCCTCTCCCTCAGAGGAGGAAGATGAGGATGCCAACGAATCCAGAGATTCAGGGTCAGGCTGCACGGGAGCATGGTGGAACACCTGCTCATCCATGGCTCTAAAGTAGGTAGGGAAATGTGCAGCTGAAACCCTGAACTGCTCCCAGGTCAGGGACCCCTTAGGACCAGGAATACCTGGAAGAGGAGGAATAGGTAAGCACCTTAGACAAGTAGCGCAGCCTCTACTTGGGTAGGGGGACTGGGTGGATGCTCCCAACAGTGAGGGATACCTGGAGGTCCCAGCAGACAGAAGCCGTTCAACTAGATTGGAACGGCTGGAGCTGTGCCTGCGGGAAGAATTACCCCCATGAGGAGACCGGGACCGTGTGAGCCCAGAAGGACGGACCTGTGACCGCCAAAGTGGAGGTCCCTCTCGAGGAGTGTTCAGGGGAAGGGTGAGGGTCTGCACTACAGCTCCTCCCAGAACCCAGGCGGGTCCCAGGGAGAGGCTGCTGCACTAGACCCTGACCCCTTGACCCCTCTGAATCCGAACGGGCCCTCTTCCTTGTGACCACCAGCCTAGGCAGCTGGCAACCCTTAACCGACCCCTGGGAGTCAGCCAGAGGCACAGTGCCCTTCCCCTCCTAGGGTGCCCTTGACCATCCCAAACTCGGACTACCCAGGCACACCAAGGAGGGGGGTGCTCCATCTGAGGGGACAGACATATCCATGGCCCTGGGTCACTACCGGCTGGTCAGGTCCACTGACCCTGGAACCAACAGGACCAGTCTGACCCTCAGAGGGAGGCTGAGTGGGGGCCAAGGTGCCGGACACTGAGGGACCGGAGGACTCCGAAGAATCCGGAAGCCAGTCTGGATCAGACCCCGAATCCTCCTATAAGGAGGAGGACTAAGAGACCCGAAGCCAGACTACTCCCCGGTCACTCCTCGTCCCGGAGTTGCGAGCTGCGCCGCAAGTGGCACCAGAGCCAAAAGCAACACCGCATCCAGCACCGACCTCCCCCCCTGCACCAGAGTCGGCACTGTGCCCCCGTCCCAGCACCGAAACCAGAGGCAGCCCCAAAAAGAGGTCCCGCACCGCCCACGGCACCACTTCCCTCCACAGCCTGCAAATGGTGCCGGAGGAAGAAACAATGCCGAGGGATGTCCCGGCACCATCCGCGGTGCCACCCAGGCCCCTGGTGCTGCAAGCAACACTGGAACCAAGGGCAGCACTGACATGGCGCCGAGAACTGTGCCGGCCCGGGCCCATGGGCCCCAGAGCTTGACACCGAGGGAGCCTTCACTTCTGAGAAAGCGACTGCTAGTACGGTGCCTCCTGTCCGGTCTCTGAGAGGGCCAGACTGGGCCTCCTGCACTGTGGGAGGAGCCCCCTCCGTGGCAAGCCTTCCACTGCAGACTGTATAGGACCATCAGGGGACCCGGAGGATGGGTCAAGAGTTCTGGCCTTGGCCCTCTGAAAGTCGGCGGCGCACGTCTGACTTTAAACGCGCACATTTCTAGGTCCAATGAAAAGCAAGCATCGCAGTTGTCCATATCATGGGCTGGGCCAAGGCAGGAGAGACACCGGTCATGCTGGTCCATAACAGAGTAAAGACGGCCGCAGGGACACCGACACACAGGAGGCCCTCCCCACCTTCGACTTTTTTTTGTCCCCAGGACGAGGCATGACCAGACAGAAAAACAACACAAAACAGTACTCAACGTTGTTTAAAAGAAAGGAATGACCTTACCGGAGTTGAAGAAGCGGCATTGAGTAATTGGTGAACGGAACTGAGACAATAACTACAACCACAATGGACTAGGCCGCACTATGCAGTATAAACTTGCTTGAAGCTCCACACAAGGTCCACACTCGACCGCGGGAGAAGAAGAACTGGGGCGAGGGCAGAGTCGACAGCAGTTAATGGCCAACCCGCGAGCACCACGTAGTACATCGGCCCTGAGGGTGGCACCATCCTGTGTCGACTCTGCCCTGGGTGTTCTCCTGTGGGGTCCTAGCTCCAGCACCGGAACCACTAGTGATGAATGGTGAAGACTGACACAGATAAGCTCATCAATATACACATTTTCTTTCATTCCTGAAGGAAGCAATGGGATTTTTAAAGTTTTTAAAAGTTTCCACGCTCGTGCCATACCCCCCCAAGAAAAACTTAAATATCTTGGTACAGTGCTGTACTGTTTACCATCAGAAACATGTCACGGCATCATCTAAATACATCCACAGTATGAACCTAGTATTTACATTCAACAGGTAACCTCAACAGAAAAGATTTTTAAAAACTGCGAATGGCACCATCTTTAATGATGTGAGCCATTAATTACAAAATTAGTTGTAAAAGAGGTTTTAAAAATATCCCCAAAAAATGAGAAAATAGGATGAATCTATAATTTTTCCCGGAAAAGCAGTCTCGTGACACGCACTGATACAACACCATGCGTCTTGTTGTTATCCATCATATTGCACTAATACAAATAAACCAAACATTTTAGAAACTAGTGCCCGAAGTTCCACAGTGCCAGAAAGTAATCCAAGTATGGAAGTTACTTTTAAGCAAGAGCCCACACCTCACCGAACAGTAAACAAAGAGAAAAATGTTCAAGAAGCACACAGTGCAACCATACATAGTGCTGTAAAGAACTTTAACAACTTGCAATATTTTGAAACTAATTAGACCAAGTAGGGCTTAGTGGGTAAACGGCTCATAACTTGGAAAAGGTACAAAGTTATTATTGTCACAGTGCTCAGCAAGTAAATAAACTAGGAGACTTACCAAGTGCTGTGTGTAGGATTCATAGCCATATGTACATATTGTGCTCCCTCCCCTAACTTGACGGTCACCATTTTCACTTCCGCGTTTTCCATCAGACTAAATCAGCACCCACCTGGCAGGGGTGGCCACCAAATTAAATATTTATTAAGGATTTAAGGCCCGCCAGAACCCTACATCTGTACCATCCATACAAGCCCACTGGGAGGGATTCTGCAAGGGGAGGGAATAATGTGCTGGAGGTGCATATCCCACCAGCGCAGCCCCATACCCGCAGAACGATGCGCAGTGGCCGCATTCATAGCCACCGGCCACCGTGCGGCCCTCATCCATGACCCTGCTCCCCTGGCACGCAGGTGCATGAGGGCACTGCCACGGGTGGACATCCAATGGAATGCCCGGACCCTGTCTACCACTAGATCCCTTGTGCCTGTGGGGCACCACGGTAGCCAGGAGGCTGAAGCATTGGGGAATGTAAGTGCCTGGTCAGCCACCCCCAGCCCTCCATGTGGAACCTGTGGGCTGAGGCAGCATGCTGGGGGGGCTATCCATGCCTCTACATCCCCACCGCAGTGGCATCTCGGAGGGGGGACATGTACTGGCTAAGTCTGCCCCTGGAATGTGTAGCCTGCGCTCCCCCCCACCCAGCACTCCGGGCTTTCCAGAATAGTGCAGAGAGTGGGCACGGCTCCTGCACTACGCACGGGACCCCCCCCCCAAATGGAGATCACCGGTGAGCCAGGGATCCAGCACTTATCAGCCCTGTACCTCCTTGGAGAATCAGGCGCTCGGGGTGCAGCGACCGTGATAGTTCTATGCACCCCAGTTACGCAGCATGTAGACTCTCCGCACCTTAGAGAATAGGGCCCATTGGGGGATTCTCCAAGGGGCGGGAAGTATGCGCCAAAGGCACATATCCTGCCTGCGCAGCCCCGCACCCACAGAACAATGTGCAGTGACCGCATTCACAGCCACCAGCCACGCATGGCTCTCTTCCGTGGGCCCGCCCTCCCCAATGTGCACAGCCACGCAAGGCAGCTGGGGGTGGCGTAGCAGGCATTCAATGAAATGCCTGGTCAGGGTCCCATAATGGGTCACTTGCGCTGCAGGGCGTGGGTCCGGGTGCGTGAATGCCAAACGTCCCTGGGAAGGTGTACCCCCCCCACACACACCCGAGCCCCGTCCTAGTGGCAGCGATACCCCCCCACACTTCCGTCTCCCTTGCAGCACCAACAGCACCCCCCAACCCCTTATCTGCCCATTGGTACCACAGCAGGGGACGGCCAGTGGCACAGCCATCTCACATCTTCATGGCGCTGGCTGTCTCATGATGGGGTGCAGGCTGCCTATATATAGCAGTGTGCTCCCAGTATCACTGGGATGGTCGGCGGCCATGGAGATGTGAGGAGGGCTGTGCCGTGGTTATCCCATGCCACGGCACCGATGGGCAGCTACAGGGGCTGGGGGAGCTGTTGGTGCCATGGGGGAGCGCAGAACACCCATGGACTGCCAGGAAGGCTGTGATCGGGGGCTCTGGACCTGTGGGGCTGTACTGGGTTGCAGTGAGGGGACCTGTGTGCATTCACGGGGCCGATGCTCCTACGTGTGTTGGGTGGGAGGGGGTGCATGGGGATGGGGCACAGCTGAGTACAGGGGTGTGCGACTCAGGGTGGGCACTGGGGATGGGCGCAGGGGTTCAGTTGGTGGGCGCAGTGGCTAGCCGCCCTTGTAGTGGTCCCGTTGGGCTGGGGTGGCATGGCAGGGGGGGATCCTGCAGGGTTTGCTGCTGCCGGACGCATACTGTTGGGGGGGCACGCAGTGCTCCCGACTGGTTCTGAGAGTGTAGCCTGCGCCCCACGCCTGGCACTCCACGCATTCGATCATAGCATGGGCACGCCCCCTACACCGGCCCCCAAGACCACCCCCTTGCGGATCTCGCTGGCCGGCTGGGGGGGGGGATCAGGTGCATGCCAGCTCCGTGCCCCCTTGGAGATTCAGGCGCAGGGGGTGCAGCGGCTGTGGAGTGTCTATGCGCCCCAGATACATGGCACGTAGCCACTCTGCACCTTAGAGAATAGCCTCCAATATGCATATTTATACACTGTTGTCTCATTTCAGAGCCGCCCAGCCTAGAATGAACTCTTGCCCTATTGAAACAAACAATAAATGATTAAGAATAAAAAAAAAAAGTCAGTCTTCCTTGCTTCAATATCTACTGTTCTGTTGAGCTGCAAAATCCAGCACGATAGCCGTCAGTTTTTTGCCCACCTCTGCAGGATCTCCGAAGACAAAAGTTCTACATGCATCATTTAAACACTTTAGCCAGGAACTACAGGACATGTGAAATCCCAAGTGTGAACAAACCTGCACGCACAGCATCAAACTCCTTTCTATGTTGCCTAGTAGAAAATCTCAAATCAGGGAAAAAAATAAAGCTGGCAACCATCTGCTAGGTTTAACTGTCCTTTATATTTTGCAGCTTGGAGTAGCTGATCCCTGATGTGTAGTTCATGGATCATGATCAGCAGGGTCCTTGACTGAGTCAGTTCTAGCAGGCAGTTGCATGGTGTTGGTTGGGACACTCAGTAGATCTGGTCATGCAGGCACAAATCCAATAACAATCTGCAGAGTACAAACAGCACTGTGTCTGAGCCTCTCCATTCTCTCAGGTACCCCAGGCAGTCAGGTGTTCAGCAGTCAGGCTCCATTCACCACATGCTCCAGGTGGAGCCGTAGCACTTTGTTTTCTTTTACAATGCCTGAGACTGCCAGTGCTATTTATTTCCAGATTTGTTGGCAGATTTAGCATCGCGTGAGGCAGCATCTACTTTCGTTTCAAGAGAAGCAAGTCTGTTGTTGTATGTCTCAAGCTTCCTATTCAGCTCTCTGATAGCTTGCAGCAGGGCGGCATCTGATGGCTCTTGGACCCTGCTTGTGTCTAAGACTCTTGAGCCACATGTCCTTTTCCTGCCTGGCGTGGCAGCTGCTGCTCTTTCATTTTCCTGGACTCCTGCCCTGCGCCATGGCTTCACATTGTCTAAATCAGGTAAAAATGATATCTTGGCACAAAACACAAGTGTGAAATGACAGTAACTAAACAGGAAAAGGACCTTGGGGCCATCATATTAGATGATCTCAAGGTGGCAAGGCAGTGTGATAAAGCAGTAGGTAGGTAGGGCTAGTGGGATGCTGGGGTACACAGGGAGGGGTATATCCAGCGGAAGAAGGGAGGTGGTTTGCCATTCTGTCACTTGCTGTTGTTACTCCACCAGAGGTCCTTTGTTCAGTTTTGGAGGCCGCACCTCAGGAAAGACATAGACAAGGTGGAGGCAGTCCAGAGGACAGCAACTAAAATGGTACTGGGGTTGCACAAGAAGCCCTATGAGGAGAGACTGAGGGATCTCAACATGTACACACTGGAAGACAGGAGAGTGAAAGGTGACATGACAGAAACCTACAAGTACCTCACAGGGGTGAAAAGGGCGCAGGAGGGAAGTAGCTTTCAAGCAAGAAGGAGCACAAGGACAAGAGGCATGAAATTAAGTGGTAGAGGGGTTTAAAGGGACACTGTCAATCCCCTTAGGTCTCAAAGTGTCCCTAGTTTAAACAAAACATTTTATGACTGCCAACATTCTGTAAAGATTGCTGATGTAGCTAGTAGTTTGATTCTGACTGCCCACCATACTGGTGTTACCACACAAAAACAGGTCTGTTTACTTTACATTCCTTGATCAGCTCCAACTGCATATTTTCTGGACTTGGGAACACCCACAACACAGTCTAGCCCCCTCATGATGCAGTGGGAGTTTAGGAGGCTTCTGCCTCATGAGTGACTGCACTGTTTGGGTGTGTTTCTAATGCTCAGGAAGCATGCAGTAAGAACAGATCCAGGTTTGTAAACAAAACAAGGTTGTTTATAAATATACATTAGCATGCATTTCAGTTCTACTAAACAAGAAGACAGACAAAACAAACAGTAACATCAATGAATTTTACAGAAGGTATGCAATCATAAAATGTAGGTTTTTAACTAAAAATGGTATGATGAAAAACAGGATGACAGTGTCCCTTTAAGAGAGATGTGAGGCAATATTTCTTTACTGAAAGGGTGATAAATGCCTGGAAAATACTGCCAGCAGAAGTGGTGGAGGCAAAAACAGTGGAGGGCCTTGAAGAATGCGTGGGACAAACACACTGATGTATTAGAAAATAGGCAGGGAGGAGTGAGGGTTGTCAGAGACCAGTTAGGGTATGCAGAGAGTCTAGGTAGGGAACATCTGGGCAGACTGGGTGGGACAAGCAGTCCTTTTCTGCCGATAAATTCTATGTTTCTATCTCTTGACAGCTTGTAAGTAACACTGTCACTTTTTTTGTGCTAAATAATAAAATTGGGTTGCTTGACAGTTAAGTAAAGCATATTTAATGGTGAAAAGAAGTACAGCTCTCCTGAGGCACGTCTGAGCCTGTTTGCTGCAAGCTCTGCACCCCCAGACTCCCTTCTTATCTGAGGATTCGTCATGCTGCAGTGATCCTTCTCGAGAAGGGTAAGCCTGGTACAGGTGTTGATTACTCACCGCCAGCATGGGCTATGCCAACTCCTGCTGAGCCTGTCAGGGAGACATGCAACCAACAGCTGTAATCTCAGGTTTTGGTAAATGGTGATCCTTCCCTCACGGACAAGCAAGAGGCTGCAGTTGTTACACAAATGATTCAAGTCACCCTTCATGACTCAAGTCAATCTTTAGGTATTCATCTCATCAGATCTAATACTGCTCCCTTTTAAGTAGGAGTCTATCATAATCTCCACCCCTTCTGTTTCTGATAGGATTTTCAATACCAATACATGGCACCATGGGATCGATTCAGAAAGATCCCCAGTAGATCGGTGCAGTTGCAGTCCACATGCAGCTGCGTCAAAATATAGTACGAGAGGGCCCTACATCAGATTCAGTAACAGGACAGGTCCCGGCGCTGATGTTCCTGCAATAGCCGACACCTCTCTCTGCGCTGAACAAACGGCGCATGGGAAGGGAATGATGGAATGGGGCTCCTGTGGAAGGGCATACTTTAGAGAAGGATGCCAGCAGATCAGCGGGAACAACCAGATCCAAAATGTGTACTTACCACCGCACATTAATAAACCGTTCTACCATCACGTTCCCAAGGTCTGTTTTGTGTTTGGCAAGAGGGATGTAGTGGATAGCACATGTGGACATAAGTGCAGGATTGTCAGTCTGGGAGGCGTGGGGACACAAGTCATTGTCTAGGGCACCAGCTGTGCCAGTGCAAACCCCGTTCAATGCAAGGGGCACCTCTGTCACTGCAGCCAGTATTCCTGAATTGGAACCGGCGCACGTTTTGACAAAAGGTGCCCCATGCATCAATTCCAATTGACGCGGGCACCTTGCTTCATTTTTTGGGCTTTTTGAATCGAGCCCGATGTGTCTATTTCGGTTTGTCTATCTGTTGATGTGTATAGCCAGGGCACTTTTTGGTCCATTATTTTCAATAGGGCGCATGTGCTCTCCCACTCTGATTGTGAATGGTCATTTTGTCTTCCCCATATAATAGCTCCCACAACTGCTATTTGCCATATAAATTACCCCCTCTGTTGCACATATGATGAAACCCCAAGGGTCATTTTGTCTTCCCTACATAACAGCTTCCACAACTCCAATTTGTCATATCAATGACCTCCTCTGTTGCAAGTGTGATGAAACCCCGTACTTTAGCATCTTTACCAGTTTGGGAGTTTACAAAAGATTTTGTAGAAGTCATTACCAGGCAATATTTACTGTCACCACAGTGGTTACTACCATCATTTCTATCAGAAAGCCAGATCAGTGGCCTTTTTTCTAATGGCTGAACACAGTGTACAACATAATCCTTTACAATTGAGCCCTTACGATGAACTATACTGGGGTGTGGATCCGAAAAGTGAGTCCCGCATCCAGGCTCACAAAGTGCCAGTGTTTCCTAATGATGTAACTTATTTGGTTAGATTGTGCACTATAGGTAGTGACAAAATTAATCTGGGGTCCCTAGTACTGGTACTCTGTTTCACCACACAGACAGTAGCTCTAGGTATCTAGTTCAGTCCTGGCCGAAGAAATTAAACTGTCTGTATATCCCCTTTCTTTTAATCCGACAGCCAAATCATCAGACCTTACTTGGTATTTAGTTTGGTCAACACAGTTTCTTTTTGTCCTTACAAACTGATCCTTGGGAATCCCTGAGATTGTGTGGCGTGGATGGCTGCTGCTGGCTAGTGCAGCCCCTAGCCAATTGCTGGCCCAAGTAAAACATATATATTTCCCTGGCATCTAGTGCCCCACCACGTGACTGGCGATCACAGGTGCGAGTGTAAAAATGAGGTCTACCTTGGTGGCTAGTGGTCCCCCCACCCAATCAATCACTGGCCTGAATTTAACAAAAGACCTATCCCTGGTGGCTAGTAGTCCCTCCCAGCCAACAGCCAGCCTGATCATGAAGAAAAAAGTGTCACTGGTGTCCAGTGGTTCCTTCTCCCCCACGATTGCCGGCTCATCATTAAGAAATGTTTCCCTGGTGTCCAGTGGTCCCTACCCCCCTTACGATCACCAGCCCGATCATCAAGAAATACATGTCCTTGGTGTCCAGCGGTCCCTCGCCCTTCCCGATGCCCACCCGATACAAAAGAAATGTTTTCCCTGGTGTCCAGTGGTCCCTTCCCCACCAGTCCCTGCCAGACATCCAGATACAGTTTCCCTGGTGGCTTGCTGTTCCTCCCCCATCCGATCCCCATCCCGGTATGACAAGCCCCCAAACATCCTCCAGCCCCTGTCCTGCAATCTCACCCCCCCCACACCTGTCCTCACTGGTGGCTAGTGGCTCCCTCTACCCCATCTACCTGTATACATACACAAGTACTTCCCCAGTGTCTAGTGGTTCCCCCCTTCCCCGTGATTGCTAATCAATCAATGAGCGCATACTGTATACAGTACGCACTTACTGATAGCTCAGTCGGCGGCTACCCGTGGTGGAGAGAAGAGGGCTGAGCCAGTTGCTGGATCGTGTTTGGGATGGGGGGGAGCAGGATGGTAGAACACTACCTGCGGGGTAGGGGAGCGGGGGCCGCTAGATGCCAGGGAAATATACTATATATATATATATGTTGTACTTGGGCTGGCACCTGGTGGTCACAGGGCGGGGGACCACTAGACGCCACGGAAGCACTTGTGTGTGTGTGTATGTGTATATATATATATATATATATATATATATATATATATATATGTGAATCAGGAGAGGGAGCCACTGGCCACCAACAAGGGAGGGCAGAGACTGCAGGACAGGACAGGACAGTGGTGGCTGAGGTTGTTTTTTTTGGGAGGGTGGCCTTTTCAAACCAGAGACAGAGATTGGAAGGGGGAGGGACTATTAGCCACCAGAAAATTGTATCTGGATGTCGGGTGAGGAGAGGGACCACTGGACACCAGGGAAAACATTTCTTCATTATCAGATGGGGGGAGGGACCGCTAGACACTAGGGGAAACATTTTTTCTCTATCAAGCAGGCATTGGGTGAGGGGGAACGACCGCTAAGACACCAGGGAAAACATTTCTTTTGTATCGGGTGACCATTGGGAGGGATCACTGGGCAGCAGGGATATGTATTTCTTGATAAGCAGGCCGGCGATTGCGGGGGTGGGGTGGAGGGACCACTGGACATCAGGGATAAGTATTTGTTCATGACTGTGCCGGCGATCGTTGAGGAGAGGGACCACTGGACACCAGGGAAACATACTTCTTGATGATCAGGCTGGCGATCGTGGGGGAGGAACCCTGGACACTAGGGACACTTATTTCTGCATGATCGGGTCAGCAATCGGCAGGGGGACCACTAGCCAGCAGGATACGTCCTGTGTTACACTCGGGCTGACGATCGCGGGGGGGGGGGCACACTAGCTACCAGTTTTACACTTGGGTCAGCGATCAACAGGGGTGGGGGCCACAGTACCTCCGTCAACCACTAGGCTTCTGCAAGATTAAAGCAAGGTCTCCGTTGGTAGTATTTGCTCCATGCAAGGGAACCCTGCAAAAGGCCCTTGCGTGGAGGAAATGCTTTGTTTATCGGACTGAGCTGATATTCAGGTCTCCTTCCCCTCATTTGCACTGCAGCCTCCTCCATACTTTGCCCCGGCCCAAACTGAGCTTTTGTGAATACCAACTCAGTGCAAAACCCCATTTCTGCTGAGGCAATGTTTCGTGAATATAGCCTCAGATGTGTTAAGAACTTTTGAACAATGTGTATTCTGCTTTGCGGAGTCTTTAATGGTACAAAAATGGCTTATATTTTACACATATTTTAAATTTTTTAATGTATTTTCAGATTTATTTATGATTTTTTTTTTGTGGTCTCTTTCACCTCCAAGCAGGAGGGTTCGACCCCCTGCCTCGCTCGCTGCCCCCTTATGCTTGGGCTTTACCCCCCCGGGATAGGGCCACTGGGCGGGCGCCCCCTCCCCAAGGAATTTGGTCTCTTGCCCCTGGCTTACCCCCCAGGGTGGGGCCACGGGAGCGGGACCCCACCCAGCGGGCATTAGTCTCAGCGGGAGCAGTGGTGGAGGTGGGGGCCATCATGAACGGAGTTGGCATTTTTTTGTATGCTGGATTCCTGGGGGTGGGGATGTGCAATGACGCCGGGGTCTGCCCTGCCCCCAAACATGTGGCATCGGCAGTACCCCCAGCCTTCACCAGAGGTCCAGAGAGCGCCAGACAGTCTTCCCCTCCCTCCCCCCGGAGAAAGTGGGCAGTCCCTGGGATGTTCAATCCTTCTCCCCCCGGCCGGCCCTCCGACTCCCAAGTGTGTCACCGAACCTAGGATGTCGGTGTAGCAGGCAGACACCTTGCCGCTGCGCTGGCTGTATTTTTAGATTTATATATTTATATGCACCTTGCACCATTCACTTTATTATTGCACTGTTTCCTTAAGGCATGCTAGATATAAGGGGCACTTCAAGAGTCTATCATTCACCTCTGACAAAGTGCTCATGCGCAAAACACATCAGGTGACGTAACAGACAAGGAAGGAGGAAGTAAGGGGGGGGGGTTCATGCAGCGCTCCATGAGGGAACCCCAGCAATTTCTACAACAGGTTTCATGGAACCGAGATGCTGTTTAAACCTCTGTAACTAATGTTTTGAAGTGATTCTGCAAGGCACCATGTGTCTACACTGAGTAAAGGACAAGCACTGTTTTGGAATCCAGGTAACTGTTTCTGAATTGCTGTTGCCAAAATAGACTGAATTGAATACTGAGCTCTCATGTCTATAGTAGGTGCCAGTCCCACTGTTGTAGCATACTCTGTATGATCACTGACCAGGCACTGCTAGTCCCAGGTTGCAGTTCAGTTCCCTACCTCTATATATGTTTCTCTCATGAAAAAAAAAGTCATTATTGAATTTTTCTTAATCAGTTTATTTTATTATTTTTTAGACAAACATACATTACAGACAGCAACACACATCCCCAATTATGTACAAGGGAGTGGGAGTTGAAACTGTATTAAAGCCAGATCAGGCATGACAAAACAATTTTATCAATGCATACAGATACAGGGTTATAAAGATCAAAGAAACGTTAAAGATTTTTACCATCTGGAATTTCTTTATAGTTATGCAGCATGCTAATTCCTTGTCACTCTGTACAAGACAATATAAAATATGTAGCTTCCCATACCTGGTCTCATAAGAATTCACTATTTTGAATGCTGGCTATCATCTTTGCTGATCCAAGATTTAAGATAATTCTTGAATCCACTCATTACAATTGTTTCTTGGTCCAGCTAGTGGCGCAAGATAACTTTTTTTTAGCAATTGGGGAAATCATGGCTATGTCATACTTTATTTCTCTAACAGGTATTCTACTATGACCGCCAATGAGACAAATTTGTGGAGTGAAAAGATCATCAAGGCCCAGGAAAGGGTCAGTTCGGCTTTTGCTGACATCCCATAACTGCCACACTTTGGGACAGTCCCAGAAGATATGACAGGGAGCAACAGCCACTTCACCACACGTACTGTAGAGACCAGATTTTAGTTTGCGCATCTTCACCAGCTTAGTGGTAGTAAAATAAAGATTGTCTAAAATGAAAACTGTGTCAAACATAGTAGCATTCTCTTGCCCACCCTACTTCATTACCTCCCTTTCTAGCCTGCCGCGTCATGACCTGGTGCTTGGGGAGACTTCAGTGATGACTGATTGAACCCTGACTCTGCCAAACCATCTGCCACACTGGCTGATTCCGACTTGGTTCAAATGGTTAATGGCCCTACTCGCTTTAACACAAAGTCGGGCAACCATACCTTACTTGACTGGGGTGGTCACTAACTGTGCCTCAACAACAAAATCTGTAGAGGTCCTCTCAGACAGTATAAGTGACCACTCCCCAACTATCTGCATTTGGCATAACAACTTCCCAAATCCCCACCTAGGGTTGTAATGGTCTGGGACATGACAAAATTCGACTCCAAAGCTTTCATGGATGCAATCCAAGATACTGACTGGGGCCCAATAAATACCCTACTGGACGTCAACTCAGCCCTAGACTACCTTGTGACTAAACTCACTGGTATTATTAACCTCCATGCCCCTATGAAGAGATGCCAGATTAAAGGTGTCAAAGCTCCTTGGCTCTCTAAAGAACTGAGGCAGCTCATGTCCTCGTGTGATAATGCCTTGCGTAGATACAAGGGTAATGGATTACCTACTGAGTGGCAAACTCATAGGCAGCTAAGGAACAGCTGCAAGAATGCCATCCAGAAAGCAAAGCACCTACATTTCAGAAATCTCCAGACCCAGCACCTCAACAATCCAAAAGAATTTTGGAGACAGATTAACTCACTTCTAAAGGGGAATACCTCCGAGATCCCCAGCTCCCTTGATGCCCAGAGCTCCATTCTTAGTGATCCTCCCTCCATAGCAACTGGCTTTAACGAGTTCTTCACAGATCTTCATAAGTATACATCTATTTTTGACAGCCCTTCCTCCCCCATTCAGGCCCTCTGCAATCAGCAGACTCCATGGCTTGTCTTGCCTTCCACCTAAAACTAGCTACCCTTGATAAAGTCTGTCATCTGCTCTGGGCATGACACACCGGAAAGTACAGTTATGTAAGAATTAACTGTAATAGTAGATCTTCGAGAGGAGCTCTTGCAGCAGGTTGTTACAATTAGGACTATGCCGCAGGCACTAGGACCCTCAGGAAAACTTCTCAGCCAGCAATACCCAGTAGGGACCGCCCCCGACATTGGCTCCACCCTGACGTCAGCTCTGGTACAAAAGGGGGCGGACCCAGCTCCACCCCAGTTCCCCCGCCAAGTCCCGCGAACGAGCCCTGACAGGAGAATGGAGCGAAGCACGAAGATAGAACTCTGTACACCTTAGAGAGAGGGGGTAGGAGGGTGGGAAAGGAATGCCTGCTGTAAGAGCTCCTCTCGAAGATCTACTATTACGGTAAGTTCTTATATAACTGTACTATCTTACTTCAAGTGGGAGCTCTTGCAGCAGGCTATTACAATTAGGACTGAATCCCAAGCAGTCCCTTGCCAAGGAAGTAATCGACCCTGGGAGGTGGAAGAGATGAAGCTGAACATAGAAGCTCAAGACAGTAGTCCCTGAAGGACTGCTAGGCCGAAGTCTGCATGGCGTCTGGAGGCAATGTCCAAGTTGTAGTGCTTTATGAAAGTATGCACTGAATTCCAGGTAGCGGCTGCGCAAATATCCTTAATGGATACGTTCCACAGTGCGGCAAAGGAAGCAGACACTCCCCTGGTGGAGTGACCCCTAACCAGGACCGGAAGGGGCTTGTTGTGCTTTTCATAGCAGAAAGAGACACAGTGGACAATCCATTTAGAAATGGTCTGCTTGGACACCGGTCTACCCAAGTGTTGTGGCACAAAGGCCACAAACAGTTGCTCCGATTTACGGTGATTAGCCGTTCACTTAAGGTAATACCTAAGCATCCTGTGAACATCCAAAGTGTGAAGGAGAGCTTCCCCTCTGTTAGAGGGCGAAGGAAAATAAACTGGAAGGCCAACCGACTGGTTGAGGGTCAACTCCGAGACCACTTTCGGAAGAAACTTAGGCTTCGTCCTCAGGGAAACCCTTTCCCTGTGGAAAATTAAGTACGGCTCTTTACACATCAGAGCCTGAAGCTTGGAAACCTTTCAAGCTGAAGTAATGGCGACTAAAAAACAAACTTCCAAGAAAGATATCGCAGCTCACAATCTGCTGCAGGTTCAAACGGGGGAAGAGTAAGCTTCTCCAACACAAAAAGGAGGTCCCAGGTTGGGACAGAATCCCGAATGGGAGGTCTCATATGAAGAATCCCCCCGTAAAAAGGTGCAGGTCACGTCCAATTAGGCTAAGGTTCTGTCACCTGAAAGAGCGTGATAAGCCAAGATGGCCCACATGTGCACCTTTAAGGAGGAGTAGCTCAAGCCTTGCTGATATAAGGAGACAAGATACTGAAGAGCTGAATTCACTGGACAGGTAATGGGATCCAGATGGTGAGACGAGGCCCACAGACAAAACCGCTTCCATTTCATAGCGTAAGTGGAGCGCGTGGAGGGCTTCCTTGCCGACACAAGAACATCCGCCACCTCTAGCAATACCCCGTACCTGTATTTTGCTACGTCTGAAGGAGCCGAGCATGAAGGTGTAAGGATTGGAGATTGGGATGAACCAGCAAGCCCTGATCCTGGGACAGCAACTGCGAGCATATTGGCAGCGGAATTGGAGGTTCCATGGATAGCCGCTGAAGTAGTAGGAACCAAATCTGCCGAGGCCACAGCAGGGCGATCAGAATCATTTGCGCCCCCTCGGCCTGTAACTTCAACAGAACCCTCTGGACGAGAGGAAAGGGAGGGAAGGCGTAAAGAAACTTCCCTGCCCAACATAGGGACAACACGTTTGGCCAGAAAACACCAGGCGCAGGCTCTCACAAGCAGAAAAGTGGCAGTTTGGCGTTGCATGCCGATGCAAACAGATCCAGATCTGAACGACCCCATCTGTCGAACAGTTCGTCCGCTACTAGCTGCAGTAGCTCCCACTAGTGCGCCATGGACCGAGATCTGCTGAGACTGTCAGCCAAGTCGTTGAGGACACCTGGAATGTGCACCTCGGAGACAGGGATGTACCATTCCAGTGCCCAATACCAGACTCTCATCGCCTCCCGGCATAGGGGGCAAGAATGAGCTCCCCCTTACTTATTGATATAGAAGACAACCACTATATTGTCAGTCTGAACCAGAAGAGAGCCTGGCATGAGGTCCTCTTGCATCTCCAGGACACTGATGTGGAGTTTGAGCTCCTTGGGGTTCCAAACGCCTTGTGTTTGGTGGGCCCCTAGGTGTGCCCCCCACCCCAAATCCGAGGCATCAGTCGTAAGGGTCTGATTTAGGGGCTCCGGATGGAAGGGGACCCCTCTTTCCAAATTGAGTGGATCCATCCACCAAAGAATCATTCTCTTTACTGGCTCTGTGGCTCTGACCATGTGGTCGAGGTTGCCTGAGTAGTGATCCCACTGCACCCTGAGCATCCACTGTGGGATTCTCATGTAGAGGCGGGCCAGAGGAGTAACTAGAATGGCCACCGCCATGTGCCCCAAAAGTCTGAGGAAGGCCCTTGCTGGGACTTGAGGGGTTACTAGGACCAATCCAGCTATCCCCTGAAAGCGATTGCCCCTCTCTGGGGGTAGAAAAGCCATGCCCTGGACCGAATCCAGGACCGCTCCAATAAAGACGCATCTTTGGCTGGGATCTGGGGAAGACTTTGGAAGGTTCAGGGTGATCCCCAGTCCCGGAAGAGAGTATAGGCATCTCCAAGAGCTTGAAGCAGGCGTGACCTTGACAGGGCCACTAGCAGCCAATCGTCCAGGTAAGGGAATACATAATGCCCCGATGCCTTAGAGCCGCGGCCACTACTGCCAGAAGACTCGAGGAGTGGAAGAGAGGCCGAACAGAAGAACCTGAAACTGATAATGTTCCCCTTGGAAGTGGAACCTCAGGAACTTCCTGTGAGGGGGAAAGACCCCGATATGCATATACGCATCTTGCATGTCTAGGGAGCAGAGCCAGTCCCCTTGGTGAAGCAGAGGAAGAAGAACCTTTTGTACTCTATATAAAGATTTAGCAAGCTTAGGTCCAGAATGGGACGAAGGTCCTGAGTCTTTTTTGGGACCAGGAAGAAGTGGGAGTAATACCCTTTTCCCCGCTATCTCAGGGGGACCGGTTCTAGCGCCCTTTTTTGCAAGAGGGCCTGTATCTCTCCTTCTATGAGAGGAATATGAAAAGGAGGATATCTGGAGAACCTTGGTGGAGTGCCTGGAGGAATCTCCGTGAACTCTAAAGTGTGTTCTCTCCTTATGATGTCTAGGACCTATTTGTCCACAGTTATTGAGCTCCATCCCTGAAAGTACAGGGAGAAGCGACTGCCTACCACCTCCCCTGGTACCTCCGCCGGAGGAGGAAGGGGGTCGGAAGGGAGTCACTGGGCAGAGCCAGGGGTGGGCAGAGAGGCTTGGGAGGATGTGGGCCCATGGGGAGGAATGCCTCCAGGCTGTTGTTGCCGGCTCTTCTCCGGAAGCCTCCTCTCTGGCCCTGTTGATTGCCACGGACTTGACCACCTGAGGGCTTCCGAAATGGCCACTTTTGCTGTCTCCGCTGGTCTCCACGGTACATTTGGCGGACAGACCAGATGGATTTGCCTGACTGCTGGAGGCGAGAGTTCAGAGACTCCGTCTCCTGCCCAAACAAAATGGTACCCTGGAATGGTAAGTCCCGGATGCCAGACTGCAGATCCTGATGAAAGCCCTTAACACTCAACCAGGAATGGCGCCTGAGACAGACACCTGATGCAGACGCTCTGGCTGCCGTATCCGCAGTATCGTACGAGGCACGCAAAACATGTGTGCCTACAACTGAGCCCGATTTGAGGATGTCCAGAATCTCTGTATTCTTCTCGGAGTCTGGCAAAGCATGAACCAGCTTTTGTCCCCGGTCCCATAATGCATTCTAATACTGGACCATGTGTGTAAGGAAATTCAGGGACCTAACTGAACAGGTGGAGGCAGAATACACTTTCTTGCCCACCTGGTCCAAGCAGTGGGACTCCGGGTTGGGAGGCTATGAGCTGAGGTGTTTAGGCTGCTTATATTTGTCATAAGCAGCCGTAATAACTGAAGAGTCCACCTGAGGGTGCTCGACCAAGAATGGTTCATCCCTTGGGGCTCTATACAGCCTGTCCAATTTTTTCGGAACTGAAACCGAACGCTTCCAGGTCACTCTGGTGAGGTCTTGGAATGTGTCCAGCAAAGGAGGTACCATCAAGGGTTTAGGCTCCTTTTGCCTCAGGTACTTAGCCAAATGTCAGCGTTCCGGATCCAGGTCCTCCATGTCCCACTCATTGGAGGCCTGGATGTGCCTCATGACGTCCATGAAAGTGGGACTGTCAGGAGGCGAGCAGGGCTGGTCCTTCTCTTCCGGGAAACCCCCAATTCCTGAAAAGGAAGAGGTAGAAGACGAAGAGGAGGAGGAAGGGCTACTGGGTGACGAGTAGCCACACCTATCCTTATGGCTAGCCCTACTCGAGCATCGGTGGCTCACCGACCAACGTCAGTCCGAATGCAGACATCGGTCATGGGACCTAGGGCGGAGCGGGGACTGACGTCGGGAGCAGTCCTGTCTAACAGAATGGGAATGGCTCCTGGTGTGAGACCTGACCTGGCGTCGGCTACCTGATCTGGTAGAGCGCCGGTGTTGGTCTATGAACCGTGAACAAGTCCTGGGAGGAGGTGTAAGCGGCGGCCTCTTGGGGGTCTTCCTCGGGAAGAAGCACCTCCTGGCTGTGGTTCACCTGAAAGGTCCGGACCGGTGACGGAGCCAGCTGGGCGCTCTGGACCTGCCCCACCAGAAGAAAACAGATCCTGGATCTCCTCCTTCAAAAAAAAAAAATAAAGGCCGCTTTCCTGGAAATGGAATATCCGGAAAGTCGACCTTAGAAGGAGAGCCCTTCTGAGCCGGGGAGCTTAGGGATGGGGACGCAGCCCTTTGCTGGCTAGCTCGATCCGCCGCCCATCACCCAGCATCGGTAAGGGACAGACAATGGGGTACTGACCAGGGGCGTGGAGTGTCCTTGACCAAGGCGCCGCTTTGGCTGGCGCGCCAAGGCCTTTGGAAGGCAGGGCCAAAGCTTGCACTCAGGACTTCACGGTGACCCTTAGCAGAGTCACCTTAGGCTTCGCTGGCCTCCCCCTGAAGGCCCAGCCTTAGCCTGGTCTTTAGATTTTGGACGCTCACCTGAGCCCATCGAACCATGGGCTGTCTTGGGAGAAGGCCGCGAGCGGAAGCGAGACCGGGACCTGGACCGGTGCTGGGACTGACTACGGTCCTTTTTGCAGGACCACTTGGTTTTGTCCTTTTTCTTCTGCTTTTCCCCTGAGGTGTGCAGGTCCATTTTCTGTTCCAGCAGGTATGCTTTCAGGGCCTTCAAGTGGCAGATCCGAGTTCGGCTGGTGAACTTCTTACAGGCCATGGTATAGTGCTCAGGCCCCAGGCAAAAAACACACTGCCTATGGCCGTCTTTAGATGGAATTTGGCAGCCGCAACCGCACTTGTTGACGTGGGTTCCCGATGAGGGTAAAGACATATGTTGGTAGGCGATGAAAATGGTCGAAACTGTGGAGAAAAAGCAAAACCAGCTTAAAACGAGTTTTTTTTAGCTGGCTGCGTTAAGGAGCAGGAGCTCTTCACGGCGCAGGACGTGGCGGGAAAAGAACTGGGGTGGAGCTGGGTTCACCCCCTTTTGTACCAGAGCTGACGTCGGGGTGGAGCCGACATTGGGGGCAGTCCCTGCTGGGTATTGCTGGCTGAGAAGTTTTCTGGAGGGTCCTAGTGCCTGCGGCATAGTCCTAATTGTAACAGCCTGCTGCAAGAGCTCCCACTCGAAGTAAGATCCAAAATTCCTCAAGCTAGGAGCTGATGCCCTTTCCCATCCAGTTCGGGATCTATTTAACAGACCATTCCTTACTTGTACCATCCCGGGGAAATGGAAGGTGGCAATAGTTGTCCCCGTCCACAAGGGGGGTCCCAACTTCATAGTGGAAAACTTCCGCCCAATCTCTATTTTATGCCCACCAGCCAAGATACTAGAACAAATAATCCATGATCACCTGCAGGGCTACCTAGACCTACACCAGCTGCTTGAAACCTCCCAGCATGGGTTTAGGAAAAATTACAGTACTCTGACAGCCCTGGTCAATGTCACAACTGACATATTCTATGCCATGGACATTGGCCGTGCCACTGGTGCTATATTTGTAGACCTGACCAAGGCCTTTGATTTAGTCAACCATGACCTGCTGCTATGCCAGCTAAACATAATTGGCCTTGATTCCTCTGCCCTAGCTTGAATTCAAAGTTACCTCTACAGCTGCACTCAGCATGTGAAATGGGCAGGATCCCACTCAGCTCCAAGGTCCATAACCCAAGGTGTTCCCCAGGGCTCCATACTGGGTCCTCTACTTTTTTCTTTATACATCAACAATCTCCCTAATAACTGTGGTGGAGCCTCAGTCCACCTCTATGCAGATGATGCTATCCTCTACCACTCCTCCTCTGACAAAGGCTGGCTCAACGCAAAGCTGGGATCTGACTTTAGCACCCTCGAGGATTGATTCGTTCAAAAGCAACTGGTGCTTAACACTAAAAAAACTAAGTGCATGTTGTTTTCTAGATCACCTGCATGCACCCTCCCCCGCCTGGCTGTGCTCTCACTTACTGGGACTGCCCTTGAGTCTGTTGAGTCATTTAAATACCTGGGGGTCACTTTGGATCCCTCACTTACACTGGATGCACACTTAACAGCTCTCACCAAAATCCCTAACCAAAAAATCAGCGTCCTTTATTGCATTTGTCCCTTCCTTACTTCAACTGCCTGTCGCAAGATTGCGGATGTCACCCTCCTGCCTCTCCTTTTGCATGGTGCCCCGTTGCTTCTCTCGACCTCTGCAACCATATCATCTCATCTCTTGCAGGTCTACCACAGAGTGGGTAGGTTTGCTCTGGGAACTCACGCTCACCATCATCACTGTGATGTCCTATCTGCCCTGGGACGGTTGCCTTATAAGGCCAAACTGCGCTATGCCACCCTGAGCTTTGTTGACAAGCTAGTACATCGATTCACGCCTCCCTGCCTAGCCGATATCATCCAATATTGACTCCCCCAGTGTGCTCTCAGACCTGCTTCCCTACCCCTTCTCGGAGCGCTAAACCTGTGTCTCTCTGTGGCCCAGAGATCATTCGTCTTTTCTGCTGTGTCCTCCTGGAACTCGTTACCCTTCTCAGTCCTGGCTTGCTCTTCGCTCCCTCAATTTCAATGTTCGCTGCAAGCTCCTCTAGCTGCCCCGCCTTGCTCCTGCTATCTGGGCTTTTTACCTCTCCACTGCCTGCGTGCTTAGCATCACTAAATTTCTCAATTAGGTACAATGTTATCTGTACAATCTGAATTATGTACAATGTTATCTGTAAATAGGGACTGATGATTATGTTACTGTCTGCCATATGGTACTGATATCTATACTAGTTGTTCTTAACTGTAGTATTTATGTTCTCTGTACATTTTTTTTATGCTAGTTGTGAATGTTTGTATAACGGAATTGTGTTATATTATGACATGTTCCTGTAACTATATTAGTTGGTCTTGTTATTGCAATTGTCATACCTGTATGGTTTCCTGTGTCAACTATTGCACTATCAATGTACTACACACTACGAGTCGTCACTGAAAAAGGGACTGTCTTGTCTCAGTGGGCCTACCCGGTTACCAAAATTCAATAAATAAATAGTTTATCATTCTTTACATAAATGTATAAATCCTGCCACACCTTTTCCAGTTGAATTGATCATTACAGAATACTGTTTCCCAGTGTGGGCAGGACCCTTTCAGGTCCAGGTAAATCTTCGCGAATAGTGTTCTGTACAGGTTCAAGATAGCATGTGGTTGTGAGGCTCCCTGGGTGACATAGCAGAGTAAGGATTCTTGGAATATTTATTGCCCAGGGGACCAGGCCAAGATGCTTTGCTATGGTGTGAGTGACCTACACAAACTTAAAGACCTGGTGATTAGGCAGGTGGTGTGTGACTTGGACTGATCTGAATGGTAGGAATTATCCATCTGGCAGTATGGTTGAAACTGTTGGGCACTCTGGAGTGTTCCAAAAGGTACAAGGGATGACTTTCCTGCAATTCTGTAGTTGGGATTTTCAAAGAGTGATTGAAATGTCTTTTGAAATGTGGTTTTTAGTTTATGAGCGACTTGTGCATGCACTTTGAGGCTGTTATGATAGTAGGATCTTTGAGATTGCTGGGTAGCTTGATGTGGTAGTATACAGAGGGTATGGGGTGATATCCCTGCTACCTTACCATTCTCTGTCTCTACTGTAAGCCACTGGGGTCTCCTTCTGGGGGGAGGGTCTGGCATGGTCCATCACATATATCCGCTTACATGGCTTGCCAGATAATATATATCAAAGTGTGGGAGGCATAGTCCCTCCCACTTGTTTTGGCACTGCTAGCTTTGTACTAAACGCTTCTGGTAATTTTGCCAGCTCAGATAAATTTAGAGATGTCTGAATGGAGTTTGGCGAGCCATGTTAAGGGGGGACTATGTTTAACATGTGTAACGGGTATAGGATCCAAGGGAAAATACTCATTTTGACAATATTAATTCTGTCCCACAAGGTGAGGGGTAAGAGGTGTCATCACTTTAAATCCTGTCTGATAGTGGCTATCAGATTATCCAAGTTAAGTTTTCACATAGCGTGGGTATCTTTGATAAGCTCTATTCCCGGATACAGAGCCCATTCCAATCCCAGTTTGGCGATGTCTGACTTGTTTACTGAAGCATGAAGTGACGTCACCAAGGTTTTAGTCTGATTGAGTTTATAGTCAAATAAGCCACTGAATTCTGAGATGGTCTGTGTGGCCATTGGTACTAATGTGTGGGGTTGAGGATGTGAAGAAGAATATCGTCAGCGTAAACTGACATTTTATACTGATTAGATTACCACGAGAGACCAATTGGCCCTATGGAGTAGTTGCATAATTTATGAAGTGCCTTGTTTTGGAGAAAAAATATCTGTCCAGCCGGGAGTATACCCAGTGCACTGCAGAGCATAAAGTGAAGCCCCTAGTGGAGCCATGTAGGTGTCTCCAGTGGTCTGTGTATCCCAATTCTATAATCAGGGCCTAAACCCTTTTAGCTAGTTCATGATCCATGTGGGGAATACCTGTAGCGCTATCCACCTGGGGGGAAAACTCAAATTTAGGTCTCCTCCACTAGGTCAGTAGGGTTTCAGCTTTCTCTGCTAACAGGGTCAACAATTGTGAAAAAAGGCAAATTCCATTGCAGGAGGTGCATAAACTGAAAACGGAGTGAGGCGTTGACCATTATAGTCTCCCTTGAGTAGAACCTACCTGCCGTCCTTATCTACAGTGACCTCCTGAGTTTCGAACACCACCCTGTTCAAAATCAGGATCACTGCACCCCTCCTCCATCCAGTTTTGTTCAAGGAGGAGTGTACCTGGTGATGTCCAAATCTTGTTAATTTCTCCTCCATCACCCTCTCCCCCGATGAAGTTCAGTAGTGGACAGCCTTCCCCACATGTAGGGGGGCCACTACTTGAGCTAATACCACACAGGAAGAGCTCAGTATACAAAACAAAATGAAAGACACCACATCAGACTGTTGCTTTCAGGCACAAATCTCACCCTCACTCCCTCTTCCCAGTGTGCAAACAATTCAGATCCTCCTCCTATTTTGTGAGACTTCAATTTAACCCATAACTGTCCCACATTCCACTGTACAGAGTCCATTTATTCCCCTCTGTCTCTCTTCTCTTTCTAAAATGTTAATACCAGACAAGGTTCTGGTTCCACTCCATATCCGCCCCCATATTTCAAGAGTGTGTTCTCTCCCTGCCTTAATGTTACTGTTGCAGGTCTGGCTACTGCTTCTGTGGGCTGTCAGTACCAGCCTGGGTTTCACTGGTGTACTGGCTCCCTTTACTTATACTGACATGGCTGCGGTGTTTCCCCTGGTCGGCTGTAAAACTAGCCTCCCAGAAGAGCAGCCTCTCAGTCAATGGGAACCTTGTTGAAAACGAAATGTAAGATGCTTTTTACTGTATCAGCTACACCCCTACGATGACTCGTTTGTATTCAGGGCCTGTATGGCAACCCAGCGAGCAGGTATATGCCAAAGCCTCAAAAGAAGAGCCAGGGTGGGCCGAGTGACACTGATCCCCATCCTCAGTTATGGGAACCAAGTTATCGCGCCCCCCCCCCCAGCTCTGCTCACATCCCTCTCTGGGTCCATCACACGATAAGCCATAACAAATCAAAATGTGTCTATCTTACTGCCAGATATGAGGCAGTGAGAAGTTCCAGGTCCACCACAGGTGCTGGGAGTTAGCTGCTAATGGTCCACAATGGTGGAGGTATGTGTTTTTTTGTTTGTTTGTTTTTACTTTTGTGACAGGGTCGGGATAAGACCCTGTCCCATTTGTTATGCAGAGAAAGTTAAAAGCAAGGAACTATTCTGTCCTCTCTTACTCTGTCACTTGTATGTCTCTTGCCTGTCTGACTGCGCAATGAAATTTTCCCTGTGGCACCTAGGAACCAGTCACTCCGACAGCCCCACAATTTCCCCATTATCTCTCTTCCTTCACTTGCCGTTTCTTTTCTTTCTTTCTTTCTCTCCTTGCTTCCCTGTGGCAAAAGAGGTATATATAAATCTGTATGTGAAACTGAGATCCCTTGGGCTGCAAATGTATACAGTTATATTGTTGAAATGATTACAGCTACTTGGGTTTGTTAGAGAAGTTAGCAGTTTTGAATACAGGGGAATGACCTTGAGAAACCTTTTAATCTTTCACAAGCCTGTTAACAGAACTGTCAGCAGGAAATCAGCCCTGGGACAGGATGCCTTAATTGGCTGTGTCTGTTAAGAAGACTAATGTATTCTTCAGGCCCTACCGGGTCAATATCTCGTACACATAACCGTGCATGGAATACCGCGTGGAACATATCACGTAGTGCACTAGCGCGACAGGGTACAGAACCTCACAAGACACGTATGTTGCACGTGCGGTTTTGAACCCTATCACACGTGGGTGGAGGAGGAGTTACTTAGAGGCGAAGACCTCCATTCAGGAGGTGGTCCGCCAAACTGCCGCCGTGGGATGAGCCGCGAGTGCACGGGGTTGTTGTGTGTCTGTGGACCGGGGCTCGAATCCCGGTCCCAGACTTTTGCTAAACTGCATTGTGTGGTTTCATTTTTTTTCTCCCCCGCAGTGTTTCTCCCTGTCCCCGTGTTTAAACCCCCCTGCCCCCGCAGAAAACAAAGATAGCACCTGTTTGTTTAGCTGAATCTGTTTCGGCAGTGTATCCAAGCGGCAGCAATGTACCCACTGAACTGCCACAGAGGCACACTGCTGCGCTCTTATTTTTTTTTTTTTATTCTTTTTTTTCCTGGCGGTGCCACCGTCAGCCCTCCGCCCTAGTCTACGGCCCGGAGATCTCCACCACCGCCTATAGCTGCTGAGGACGGTCACCCCGACACCCCCTGGAGGTGGGGCGCGGAGACTACCTTCATGACCCGGACTGTGACTGTTTGGGGTCCGCAGCCGGCGGTGGTGAGGCGAGCTCTCCGGGAGGCTTCATCCTACGGTGGTCCCGCCCGCCATTTTCCAATTTTTCCTCCCAGAGGAGGCGGGACGTGCAATGCGCCAGCGTCTGCCCGCCTCCCACTCCACGTCAAGCGTCGGCGGCACTGGAACTCCTGGCCTCCGCCGGAAATCCTCAAGCGCTCAAAGCGTGCACCCTACTCCCGGAGTAGAGAGCTGTCGCATCCATGCAGCTCGGGCCTACTCCCCGGCCGACCCTCCGGCGATCCGGGTCCGATCCGAACCTGGTCGCCCGGCGTCATGGCCGAAATCCCGCTGCGCCCGGCGGGCGGCCACTGCTGCGCTCTTATGTCTTACGACATATTCACCCGATGCCTCTTCAGGCTGATCACAGGAAAGGTCAATAAAAAGTCTGGTTTCATTCGTGAAAACAGGAGATAAACAGAAGAACAGGATGAAGAGGTTAAACTGACAGGCAAGGACATTTCATATAAAGAGAGCAATGTCTGTCTACACAGAGACTCGGAGAAAGAATATTTGTTTGTATTGCCTTTGTGAAGAGCTATCCTGTACACATTGATTTTTTTTTTATTGTTATTGATCATAAAATGCTACTTGCAAAGTTTATAACTTCTCCTGGTTTGCCTATGCGCCTTGACCTATGCCTCTACAGAACTTTCCCAGAGATACCAGGTGAAACAGAACCATGCACCCCCCACCGACAGGTCACTGTGGTCACACCCCATTCAAGTCACCTTATTGTATGGCCTGAGTCTTGTTAGAAGTGCAGATCTGGATGTGTTGTGTGCAGAAAAGAAATTCAGGCAGAACACTGGAATCAGGAAAACATTTTCAACACTTCCTGTAGTGGCTGCTGTAGTCAACCTCTGACCGTCTCTTCCTTGACAGGTATGATTTAGGGGATGTGGGGTTCAAATGGATATATCAGTCTGTTGTACTGACTCATCACCTTTTGTGTAGCACCACAGCAAAGATGGTCGCTGTGATGATTTCTACTTAGTGGCTGTCACCAAAAGGCAGAAGTAGAAAGTTCATGAATTAGGAATTGAGTCTGAAAGCAAGCTTAAGTCCCTGTGGAAGTCTTCTAGTTCCATTCAGTACTGTGGAGTTGGGCAGGTGATTTAAAGAGGTAACTGCAAACTCCGTTCTCATCAAGCCTGTTGTGGGGTACACTTGTTTGAGGCAGCTTTGTTCAGTGCCTGTTGTAGGAGGCTTTGAATTTCCTTCAGGCTGCACACCGGAGCTTTCTGGCCTGTAGCTTTTTTTTTTTTAAGTCAACGTTTATTTCCAGATTCAGGTGTACAGCTCATATATGCATTTTATCACAAGAGATATACTGTATCAGTTATTTACACAATTATCATATTTTATGAAACATCTATCTTAGGCATTTTATTTTCTAGATATTAGTTTTCTGATAATTATGAGCTAGACCTCACTCTTAGGTAACCATGTGTCTTCAAAGAATAAATAAAATTGATGTCCCTATTGCCAGGCAATCTAAATATTGTAGTAGTGATGTTACAAGCTGAGCACAGAACCTTGTTACACAGAAATGCTATTATTATTCTTTTGCATATTTGTTTAGAAAGAGAAATATGAAAGAAAATTACACTCTGGACTTCAGAGGCAAAACCCCTAGCAAATAAAGACTCAACAGGAGTCCTTTAACTGTATAAGGAGACTCACTTAGCAAATATGAATGCGAAACCTTATGGCAGCCCAGGGAAGGGAAGGGGAATGGGTCAGTCCATTTCTTGTTTCCTCAGCTTCTACAAGGGCCCAAGGTCTCTATTATGATCTGCTCGATTTCCCCCGCTCAGTTCTGGCATTCCACCCCAAAAAAAATATCAAGACCCACCTGAACCCGAGGCGGTGAGCCAGGGTCAGACAGGAGCTGGTGTCTCTGAGCTCTGCCCTATTTCCCTCTCTCCTATGTTCCCCATCACTTCTATGTTTCTCCTCTGCCAATCTTAGTTTAGCCGTCAGGCCTTCCATTCGTTTGAGCTCCTCTACCCTACAATGCCAGGAATCCAGATTTGGCGGGGCAGCAGTGAGCCATCTGGATGTGATTTCCTTGAGCGCAGCCAGGCAGAGCAGCCTAAATAGAGACCTCTGTCCTCCCCTCAGTGCCTCTAAGATCCAGTCCCAGAAAGAGGGAATCAAAGCAGCAGGGAACAGCCACTCCCCAGAGCAGACGGAGGGTCTGAGATATCTCCTGCCAGAAACCCTTTACCTCTGGACACAACCAGAAGATGTGAGCATGTGTACCCACCTGACCACACCCTCTCCAACACAGATCTCAGTTCCCTGTCTAGAAATACCTTGTAACCGATGGTGTGTGGAAAAATCTGGAGATGCATTTCCAACTAAACTCCCTCCATGTCGGGGATGCCGTAGTGCGCCATCCTCTTGTCCAGGTCTCTTGCCATTGATGGTCAGAGATTTGGTGCCCTACTTCCTTCTCCCACCTGTCTCTCAGGGTCCAGAAATATTCATTTCTTTCCCCTTGAAGAGCCCTATAACCCATAGATATTATTTTCCTCTGACCAGCTAACTGAGTTGAGCAATACATAAATTCCTCCAACCCTGTCAGGTCTCTTGCAATTTTAGGAATTAAACTATTAGTGTTTAAAAAATGTCTCACTTGCAGATACCTATAAAAGTTAGATTTATTAAGATGATATTTTTGTTGTACCTGCTCAAAGGACATTATAGTATCACCCTGTAATAAACTGCGAAACCTGACCAGGGCCTTACTGTTCTATATTCTGAAACCCAAATCCGTCTGTGCTGGAAGGAAATTTAAATCTCCCAAAATAGAGGTTAATGGGCCTATGCCCTCAGCTGTTTGAGAGATTCTTCTGGCCCTAATAAGGACCCTGAAGGTGTGTCTGGTCCAAGGACTTTTAATTGTCTGCCAGATAGCATTGGTAATCGGTGCATGGGGCAGGGAGGGAGGTCAGAGAGAGCTGTTTGGAATTAAATTTTTCTATGCCCTTCCAACCTTCTTCCCCCTCTTGCTTTAACCATGAGATGACCAGGGCCATCTGGGTTGCTGGGTAATACAGTTTAAAGTCAGAGTAGAGAACCCCCTCTCCCTGGGTTGGGAGAGAAGTTCCATTCGGATTTTTCATCGACCACCTGCCAAACAAAACTAGACAAGTCTCTCAAGATCAGATTCTAGTATCTCCTGGATCCCAATTGGGAGTGCCTGGAATAAAAACATAAGCTGGGGTAATACGCTCATTTTATTATTCCAGTCTTTCCCCAAGGAGAGCGGAAGGAGCCTTCATCTTGTAATATCAGTAGAGATCTCTACAGAGCTTCCACAGTTTAATTCAAACAGGTATGACAACCGGGGTGATCTTGATCCCTACATATCTCACAGCATTAGCCCAGGCCCACCTGTAGGGGAAGTCCTCCATCACCTTCCTGGGGACCGTTCCTCTGAACCACAGGGCCTCCGATTTATCATAGTTAATTTTATACCCAGATACCTGTCCATAATCCTCTAGTTCCTGTTTTAGTGCAGATAGGGACGTTTCAGGTGAGGGGATATATAAAAGGGAATCATCGGCACAGAG
This sequence comes from Neoceratodus forsteri, assembly GCA_016271365.2. Lineage (NCBI taxonomy): Eukaryota > Metazoa > Chordata > Ceratodontiformes > Ceratodontidae > Neoceratodus > Neoceratodus forsteri. Next base: position 733,487,638 of record CM057459.1, read on the forward strand.
AGAGAGAGAGAGAGAGAGAGAGAGAGATCTTATGCTCTCTAGCCCCTGACCTGTAGCTTTAACAGACTTTTGGCAAATTGTGGTCCACTGGACCCTGAGTACACGGGGTCCTGCTGAGTGGTTTTGTGGTCTCTCCTCAACACTGATGCCGTAGCTTTTGATGGTGCCTCTGGCTTTCATCGGGGTTTGATACATTTTGTTTAGTTGTTTTTTTTTTATTTAGTTTTTGTTGACCGGGTAAGTGCACTAGACAAATCCTGCCTATTTTCAGGCATGACCCGGGGGAGTGGGATACAGATGAATGCCAACTGACTTTGAACCAGATTAAGCTGTTGGTGGTATATTTAGTGAATGAGGGAAATTTGGCCAGGACACCAGGGAAATTCCCCTACTCTTTTCGACAAGAGCCATGGGATCTTTAACATCCACCTGAACTACCACCAATACAGGCAGATGGGATCATGGTTTAACGTCTCATCCAAAAGATGGCACCTCAGAAGTGCAACACCCCTCTCATGCTTCACTACAGCGTTAGTACTGGGATATTAACCCAAGTGCCAGATGTGGGAACTGAACCCACAGCCCTCTGATCTCCCGGCCTCAGAGGCAAGTGTGCTACCTACTGAGCCACTGACACTGATGATTTTGGGACCCTCCTCCCAGAAGATCTTTCATGTGGGCTGGGTACTGGGTTTGAAGCTTGATCTGTTTGTTGTGGAGGGCTCTAGTAATGTCAGTGTAGATACATAGACACTGTTGGCAGATAAGGACTTATGGCCCACCCAGTCTGCCCATTTGAGCTTGTAAGTTCCCTTTATGTTTTCTAGAAGTCTGCTGCCCCTTACCGCTGACCTCCAGAATTCCCTTATGTCTATCCCATGCATTCTTTTTTTTTTTTTTAATATAGCTTTTTCTTGGTTTTCCTTCCCGTTCCCTCCCGGAGCCCCGGCACAGCCTTATGTGCCGTGGAGAGCGCCTGCACACACCAGCCAGCTCAGCTCCTTCCACCCATACTACCACCCTGCCTGCCTATGTTACCCCACAGGACCTCCACTCGGTGGGGAATGGGACTATGGGAGGGTGACAACCCACCCCACGAGAGGAGAGCAGCCTAATGGCACGTTTGAGCCCACCCCCAATGACCCAAGGTCGTTCCTGAATCCAGGTAGCCGACGGAGCGCGAGATGTCACGTCCAGTGCCTCAACCCTCAGCGCCACTGGGCCAACAATCCCGTGCATTCTTTAATCCCATGATTATTTCAGCCCCCACCACTTCCTCAGGTTCCACTTGTCCACCACCCTTTCTGTGAGAAAATTCTTCCTCATGTTTCCTCTGAATCACCCTCCCTGCAACTTCATTCCATGCCCTCGAGTACTGGAACATCTTTTTCACTGGAAAATAGTGTATTCCTGCACCCTGTTACTTCCTGTAATGTCTCTATCATATCCTCTCTCTCCTTCCTTTCCTCCAGGCAGTACATGTTCAAGTCCTTCAGCCTGTCCTCACAGGACTTGCGATGCAATCCCTATACCATCTTTGTTGCCCTCCTCTGAATCTTCTCTTCCCTGTCTATGTCCTTATGTAGGAAAGAACAATCTCCCTGCACTCCTTACACCTACATTATACACACTGCCAAAAATTCATAAAAATATTCAACACCCACTGGGACGCCCTACAGTATCAGGGATAGACTCACTTACATACAGATTAAATTAATTTATAGATTTCTTTTTAAAAACTTGTTTATTTGATGTCAAATCACATTTAAAAGATACTACAGATGTCCTGGAAAAGTTTAGAGACTTTAGTTGGAAGAATGAATATCGTTGGCTATGTATAGATGTGGAGTCTTTATACACTAGCATTAGGCACAGTGATGGATTACAGGCATGTTCTGAATTTCTAACCAAAAATAAACACATTTTTTAATTCCCCACAGACTTCATTTTAGAAGCTTTAGATTTGGTTCTAACCCATAATTTCTTTGAGTTCGATGGTGATTTCTTTTTGCAGCTTCAGGACTGCTATAGGGGGCTAATAGTCCAGTTATACAAATCTCATCCTTGGGTCCTGGGAACATGATGTAATATTATCAAAGGAAAAAATATGTTTTTGAAAGTATTATTAGATGGCATTGCTTTATTGATGACATCATTTGTGTATGGTCAGGACCTAGGGAAGATCTGGAGAATTTTATGGAATGGCTGAATAACAATAACAAAATTAGTCTGAAGTTCACTTATACTGAACATCCAGTAGAAATAGATTTTCTGGATTTCACATTGTTTGTGGATTTAAGTAACAATATACAAACTAGGAATTTCAGAAACCACTGCTACAAATAACATTTTAAGAGCAGAAAGCTCACATCTGGGTGTTCTAATTAAATCCATCCCATATGGACAATTTTTGAGGTTACGTAGGACTGCTCACAAACAAATTTCAAAACAAGCATCAGAGATGCATTCAAGATTTCTAAGTAGGGGCCATAAGAAAGAGTTTCTGGACAAGGCGTTGTCCAGAGCGAAATGAAAGATAGAAATGCACTTCTGATGCCCAAAATAATTCAGAGTAAGAACTGGAGAGAACAGAGAAACAATCTGTAACTTTTGTAACACAATATATTAGACAGGCAAACAAAATAGGGTCAGTAATCAAAATACTGGCCTATTTTGTTAAATGACTCAATTTATGTGATGATTTGGGCAGTTGTCCAAGAATCACTTTTCTAGAGCAGAAACAATCAAAGACAAGATTGTTAGCGTAGATTTCAAGAAAAGAAAAGCACATAGAATGTGGTTACCCCACCCAATAGGGATGTACAGATGTGGAAGATGTAACATATGGGAACATTCGTAACCAGGCAAAGACCATGAGAGTTGATGGTGGCAAATACAGCGTGAAGATTAAAAGTTCTGTAGAATGTAACAGTACCTACTGTAGAATACAAATATGTCACGTTAGTTTTATTCAGAGCTCCGATGTCTCTACACACTTTAGCGGTACTTTAAATTAGCGCTGCACTAGTCACTCTGCACACATGATCGCATTAAATAATGTATGTGGTTGCATTATTTTAGCACATTCTTTTTACCAGCGAATATAGCAACATTTTTTTAGCAGCAAATATTTTGTATTCTACAGTATGTTGTATACACCATATGGTGCCCCAGCAATTTGATTTATGTAGGGAGAACAATAAGGCCTGTGAAACAAAGAGTGCAAGAGCACTTCAGAAACATAAGATTGGGCCTTACGAATAAACCTATGGCAAAGCAATTTTCAGAAAGTCACTATAACAGTGTAGTAGGTACACAATTTACGGTAATTGAAAAGATAGAAAGCAGCCCTAGGGGAGGGGACAGATTAAATACCCTCTTACAATGTGAAAGCTTTTGGATCATCATGCTGGACACCATTTAGCCAGAGGGTTTAAATTTGGAGTGGGACCTGAAAATACAGGTTACTCACCTGTAACAAGAGTTCTAGGAATGGTATATGTTGTTCATCCACACTGTCTGGCAGGTTCCTTGCCGCTTTAAATCTTGCGGAAGGTCTTCAAGCTGGCTCCTCCACCACCGGGTGGTAAAACTCTCGGCTCCACCCATGGCCAGATCTAGCCAGCTGGAAGCCAGGTTGTGCGCGTCAAACCGGGAGGTCGGGTGGGTCGGTGGATGAACATATACCATTCCTAGAACTCCTGTTACAGGTGAGTAACCTGTATTTCTAGGAACATGGATATGTTGTTCATCCACACTGTCTGGCAGACTCCTAGCAGTTCTCCGGGAGGAGGAGGCAAGGCGCACACCCCTACTTAGGGAATAAAGACTGGAGAACCGAGGCCCCAAAACCAGCATCCGGGTGACTCAAGGTCGATGTGGTAATGGGTGATGAAGGTATGTGCTGACTTCAGGTAGCAGCCCTGCAGATTTCCTGGATAGGGACGTCCTTGGAAGCAGCTACCGATGCAGCGGTATAAGCGGGTAGAATGAGCTCTTATCCTTCTGGGAGGCTCCATGGCGCCAACCTATAGCAGAAATCTATGCAGGAGGTGACCCATCTGCCAATCGTATACTTGGCTGCGGTCTGCCAGTGCGGCTTCAGCGTAGGTGACAAACAGCTGGCAAACCTCTCCCCGAACTTCAGCCGTCCGCTCCTTATAATAACGCTCTTCTAGGGTCCAAAGTATGGAGCCTATATTCGGCCTCTGAGGTGTGATTGGGGTAGAACACCAGCAAAGTCAACACCTGGTTAAGGTGAAACTCCGACACCACCTTCGGAAGGAATTTCGGGTGGGGGCGCAGGACAACCTTGTCCCTGTGGAAGACCAGATAAGGAGACTTGATGGAAAGCACCTGGAGCTCTCCCATCCTTCTGGCTGACGTGATAGCCACCAAGAAGGCGGTCTTCCATGACAGGTGAGAGATGTCACACCTGTGCATCGGTTCGAATGACTTGCCCATGAGCTTAGCCAATACCAGCAGTAGATCCCACGGAGGCGGAGGTTCTCACACCGAAGGAGATATGTGATCAAGGCCTTTGGCAGCCCGACCACCTTCTCCTCGCCACTGACTGCTTTCCGGCCGCGCCGGTAAGCAGAAAAGAGTCCACAAGTAGTCAGTATGCTTGCCAAGGAACAGGAGGAAGGGTCGAGGCCCTTGCCTGACACCAAATGGAAAACCTCTTCCATTTGAAGGCGTAGCATTTTCTGGTCGACTCCTACGGGATGCCTCAGCGACGTTGAGGACCTCGTGGAAAGACCCAAGGCCTGGAACTCTAGCCGCTCAGGAACCAGGCCGTCAGGTGCAGGGATTGAAGGTCTGGATGAATACCTTCCCGATTGACTGAGATCAGGTCGAGGCGGGCTGGAAGCCTCCTCGGAGTCTGGAGCTGAGACTGAGGAGATCTGGATACCAGAACTGAGCGGGGCCAGTCTGGGGCTACCAGAATCACCTGCGCCTTGTCCCTCCTGCCTTGAGAAGCACCTTGTGGATCAAGGAAAATGGGAAAAGCGTAGAAGGCCGGGGTCCACGGCCTCGAGAAGGCATCCCCTTCAGTGAGCCCTGCTGAGGCGGGCATGAAACAGTCTCAGCCAGCATTCTCCCTGGAGGCAAGCAGGTCCGCCAGGCGTGCCCCAGTGGGAGAAGAAATCTTGTACTACCTCCAGCAGGAGAGCCACTCGTGAGATGCAGCCCCTATCCGGCTTAGGGCATCGACCAGGGTGTTGGAGGCTCCTGCCACGTGAATGGCAAGGAGCTCCGCCTCCAGGCTGTGCACAAGAGACCAAATGCGGAGAGCTTCCCTGCACAAAGGCATGGAGCGCGTCCCGCCCTGGCAGTTTAGGTAGTACATGGTCATGGTATTGTCCATCTGGACCTGAACCACTTGACCCCATAGAAACGGAGCGAAGGCGGTGAGGGCTAGACGAACCGATCGAAGCTCCAGCAGGTTGATGTGGCATCGGGACTCCCGAGGGGACCAGAGGCCGTCCACTCTGTGCTTCCCCAGATGGGCACCCCAACCCATCAGAGAGGCATCGGTCGATAGAGCCCGTCAGCTCGGGGCGGACAAACGGGATGCCCTCCTGCAGATGTGCCAGAACGGTCCACCACTGGAGAGCGTTCCACATCCCCTGGGTCACTGTCACTAGCTGATCCAGCGGATCGAAGTGCTGTGACCACTGGCTGGACAGTCCCCATTGAAGGGGACGCATGTATCAGCGGGCCCAATGGACCACGCTGGTGCAGGCCGCCATGAGGCCCAGGAGGCACAGGAAGTCCCGGGCAGGGCGGGTTGCCCAACCTGAAATGATTGGGCAAAGGAGGAAAGAACCTCGGCCCTGTCTGTCAGGAGCCGTGCTCTGGCTCAAAGAGAGTCGAGCTCTGCCCCGATGAAATGTATCACCTGCTTTGGCACGAGTTCCAATTTGGCCTTGTTGATGAGGAGGCCAATCTGAGAGCAAACCTGGAGGGCCAGATCTCTGGACCGCTCCACCTCCGCTCTGGAGGGGGCTGCAATCAACCAGAGCGTCCAGATGAGGGTACACCTGGACCCTTCAGCGCGCAGGAATGCTGTCAGCACTGCCATGCATTTGGTGAAGACCCTGGGAGCTGGGGAGGCCGAAGGGCATGGCCGGAACTCATAAAGGATTCCTCCGCCTATTGTGGAGGAATCTCTGGTGAACGGATGGATTGGGACGTGAAAAACCGTCCTGGAGGTCAGGGATCAGAACTACACACCTTGTTCCAAGGATGGGATTATCTGAGCCAGACTGACCATCCTGAAGGTTCAAGGCCTTAGGAACCTGTGCAGGTCGAGAATGGGCGCCAGCCCCGTCCCTTTGGGACCAGGAAATACCTGGACACAAACCCCGGGTCGGGAGGAGGATCCGCCACATTCTGATCACCTCCTTTTAAGCAGAGCAGGGCAATATCGGCTCGGCGCACTGATAGCGAGGCTGCGGACCCGTGGCCCCTGAGGCGACGGCTCGAAAGGAGTGGAGCCTGCTCGGAACTCAGAGGCAGGCCCTTTCTACCACCTCCAACACCCAGCAGTCCATGGTGATAGCGGACCAGGCGGAAAGGAAGTGGAGGCCATCCCCAAAGGGGGACCCAGGGGAAGTGGCGAGGCTGGGGTGACACCCCTCAACCCGTCACTGGGCAGGCTTGGAGGACAGACCGGTCGAGGGACCTCCTGGGCCTTTACCTCCCTGCTCCCTACTAGAGGAAGCCGTGGGCTTGGGTTTGGGATGCCAAGCGCGAGCCTGCTGGCTCTGGTGCTGGTGCTGTTGGATGTGCCGCAGGCGTAGAACAATGAAAGGGTTTGTGCTGCTGCTGTCGGCGGCCTTTGTCCTTCTGGGCGGAGGTGACCGAGTCCAAAGTGGCATTGGACTTCTCGATCCGCTGGAGGTGACCTTCCATTCCAGGGCCGAAGAGGTCAGTCCCCAAGAAGGGGACGTCCACCAACTTGTGCTGGGTATCCGCCGTGAAGGTGGATAAGGTGGATATCCTCAGCCATGCTCTGCGGCGCATGGCCACCGCGGCCGCAACCGATCTGGCACAGGAGTCCCCTATGTCCAGAGCTGTTTGGAGCTGCTGCTTCGCCACCGCCCTACCCTGGTCCCGAACCTGCGGACCGTGGTCTGCAGGTCAGCGGGACATGAGGGATCACCTCACCCAGGAGCTGCGTGAGGGGTGGGAGAAGTGTGCCATCAGCACGGCCGAGCTGGCCTGGCGTAGTCCAGCTTTTTGGGCTCCCTGTCGGGGGGCTTGTCCACATCCCTAGCATTCCTGGAACGCCGGAAAACGCTGTCGGTGACCAACCCCTCGGCAGAGGGGTGCTCAAGCAACCAAAGAGCCGGTAGGGACCACATACTTCCTGGCCATCCTGGCCGAGGGCGCAGGACAGGAAGCAGGCCGCTGCCAAAGCTCCAAGGCTGGGCCTACAATGGCCTCAGCCACCGGAAAGGCCTCTGTGAGTGAATCCCCTCGGTCCAGTATCTCCGTCAGGGGATACTTGGCCTGTTTGGATATGGGCTCGAGCTGCATCCCGGTGGACTCCGAGATGAGCGAAGCAGACCCATAAGGGCGATGGGCTTTAGTCCAGTGACTGGCCCTGAGGACTCCAGGTTAACCAGCCTGGAGAACAGGGAGAGTCGTCGGACTCCGAGGAGTATCGAAGAGCTGCCTAGGGCCTGAGCCACCCTCCACCTGCCGAGGGACGGTCGGGAGTGAGGGTGACCGACAACCTGTGGGGCAGGCCTTGACCCGACCCTCGAGTCATGGTCTGCGCCCCGATTCCAGGTTGTGGAGGTGGAGGTTCCACCACAATCGGTGGAGCAGCAGGTTTGACCAAACAACCAGCCCAGGCTTGGGCATCTCAACTGCTAGCGAGAGGTTGTTTGACCGTTCGGGTGATCAACAGCCACTTGATGGCAGGGAAGGTGTCGGTGTCGACTTGCTCCCAGACAAAAGTAACTGCTGCCCACATCAGCAGGTCCTCGTAAGCGTCGACGCAATTTGCGCGAAGCCTCTCCTCTTCGAGGAGGAAGAGCGAGGATGGCTGGCGTCGCCGCTTACCTCGTACCGAGACGCCCGATGTTAGCGGGATCAGCTGGACCGAGAAGAAGTCTGAGACCGAGACCGAGATCCTTAGTGTATCCGAGGTTGGGCCTGGGAAGGAGCAGGGGACACCCGCTCTTCCCTCGGCTTGAACACCATGTCGGGGACTGCTGCACTGGGGGCGCAGGCAGATCCTCGGTCTCCACCGGAAAACCGGCGAAGAAGGTTGTCGGCTTCACCAGTCGACAACCCGTCCGATAAGTCGAAAAAATCTCGACCGTGTCGGCGGAGTGTCTTGGCCGGCCGACCTAGCCAGAGGGCGCCCGTGAAGCCAGCGGCCTTAGCCGCAACCTCAACCGAAGTCGACAGTCGGCTGTCCGGGAAAGGGGACCTCTCCCGCTCCCATGAACGCCGACGATGGGACTTACCTTTGGAATCCTTCTTTTTGGACCGAGTGGAATGTCCCGATGGCCCCCTCCCTTTGTGGAAAGGGATTGGCCAAGCTCCTTGAACGAAGCAGAATATGAGGTACCCAAAGAGAGCGGGATAAATGCTGCAACTGAGGAAGAAGAAGCGGTCTGGGCCGCCTCCTCTTTGAAGGCGATCATCTGCCGAGCTGCTCAGCCGAGCCAGCCGCCTGATAAGCGTAGCAGACCTCTTCGACTTACCGGCGGATGGCGCTTCTTGGGGGCGCCCAAGCTTCAAACAGAGCAGCGGTCCTCCAAGGCGTTGGACGAGAGAACAGCATGACTGCGCAGGCCTGTGGGTGCGTGTTCTAGGCTGAGGCAGTAGGCGCTTACATGGAGTGCGGATCCATCCTGGACATCTTCTGCCCACAAGGCACCGCAAAAACTGGACTCGATTTGTCCATCGCGAGCCACAAGGGAAAAGGAAGACCAAGTCTTGAAAATTTTAAACGAGTTTCGGACGAATCCGAAGAGTTAGGATCCAGTCTATCACACAGAGTGTTAAGGAGGAACCTGAGCTTCCAAGCGGTAAGGAAGATCTGGCGTCATGGGGCGGGCAGGAGAGTTTACCACCGGGTGGGTGGGAGAAGCCAACGAAGACCTTCGGCAAGATTTAAAGTGGCAAGGAACCTGCCAGACAGTGTGGATGAACAACATATCTATGTCCCTAGAACCATTTTACGTAAAAATGAAAATGTTACTAATCTGGGATTGTGTACAACAGCAGTAACAGATTAATTTGATAATGTATGATACAAATAAGACAATTATGGAAATGAAAGTTTAAGGGCACTTATCTGTCTTCAGTGCAAGTTTAGAAAGCTCAGGAGTATTATTGTGTTTAGTTTTTTTGTTTTCAGTTTTTAACTCATGTTTACTGTACATGCAGAATTATGACAGTAAAAATTCACACAAGCTCCTTTCAGTAACCCAGTAAATATAATCTCTAATAAATCTTTAGATAAAATCCTCTGTGCATAATATTAAAAGATAAAGTCTTAAAAGACTTAAAAGGTAAATAAAAATACGTTATTTAGGGTTGAAATAGAAAATAAAAAGGAAGAAACTGTTATAGGTATTTAAAATTGTATAGAAATGCAATTATGCAATCCTATAGCAGTATTAGAACTACATTAAGAAAAGCAAAAGTTTTCTTTTTTCTTGTTACCCTTTATTTTTAGAATTACATAGATACATAGACAGTGTCGGCAGATAAGGGCCTATGGCCACCAGTCTGCCCATTTAAGTTTGTAAGTTCAGTTTATGTTTTCCAGAAGTCTGTTACCTACCCCTGACCTCCAGAATTCCTTTATGTCTATCTCATGCATTCTTAAAACCCGTGATTGTTTCAGCCCCACCACTTCCTCTGGCAGGGTGTTCCACTTGTCCACCACCCGTTCTGTGAAGAAATTCTTCCTCACGCTTCCTCTGAATCGCCCTCCTCCAACTTCATCCCATGCCCTCTAGTCCTGGAACATCTTTTCGCTTAAAAATAGTGCATTCCTGCACCCTGTTCCTCCCTGTAAGATACTTGTATGTCTCTATCATATCCCTCTCTCCTCCTCTCCTCCAGGAGTACATGTTCAGTGCCTTCAACCTGTCCTCATAGGACTTGTGATGCAATACATGCACCATCTTTGTTGCCCTCCTCTGAACCTTCTCTACCCTGTCTATGTCTACATAGGTAAGGTCTCCAGAACTGCACAGTGTACTCCAGGTGCGGCCTCACTAGTGTCTTGTATAGTGGAATTATGTCCTCCTTTTCCTGCTGGTGATGCCCCTGCCTATGCATCCCAGCATCCTATTTGCTTTACCTGCTGCCTTGTCACACTGTTTCCCTGCCTTGAGGTCATCAGAGATGATAACTCCAAGATCCCTTTCCTGCTTGGTGCGTGCTATATCCTCACCCCCAACTGATACATTGTGCCAGGGTTTTGTGCCCCTATATGCATTATCTTGCACTTCCTTGCATTGAATTTCAACTGCCAAACCCCTGACCATTCTTCAAGTTTCTGCAGGTCCCTTCTCATTCTGTCTACACCCTCTGGTGTGTCTACTCTGTTACAGAGCTTTGTGTCATCAGCGAACAGTGAAATTCTGCCTTCTAAGTCCTAAGCAATGTCACTGATGAAGATATTGAATAGTACCCTGTCCCAGCACTGATCCCTGTGGTACCCCACTGGTCACTCTTCCTCTGTGGAGTGACAGCTACTTACCACCACCTCTGTGTCCTGCTGCCCAGCCAGTTCACCTACCCACCGCACTACTGTCCTGCCCACACCCATATTCCCCAGTTTGTGCAATAGTCTTCTATGTGGCACAGTGTCAAAGGCCTTGCTGAAGTCCAGATAGGCCATGTCCACTGCCCTCCCTGATCCACCTCCCTAGTCACCCAGTCAAAATTCAATGAGGTTGGTCAGACATGACCTTCCCTGGTGAAACCATACTCGCCTTGGGTCCTGTAGTCCATTGACAACCAGATGTTCCACCAATCTCTCCTTCAGTAGTGCTTCCATGATCTTCCCCACTACCCGAGGTGAGGCTGACTGGTCTGTAGTTCCCGCTTCCTCTTTGTTCCCACTTTGTATAAGGGGACTACATCTGCTATCCTCAGTCTTTGGGTACCTCCCTGTTTCTAGTGATCGTGAAACAGGATAGCAGAGTTCAGCCACCACCTCTCTTAGTTCTTTAAGGACCCTAGGGTGCACCCCATCTGGCTCCATTGCTTTATCAACTCTTATTACTTCCAGTTCCTTCAGGACTCTTTCTGTGTAAAGGGACTTGTGTCCATTTCTGCACCATTCTCACCCTTTACTCCATTCAGACCCATTACCCTCCTCTTCCTTAGTAAAGACTGAGCAGAAATACCTGTTCAATATGTCAGCTTTACTGTTGTCATCCTCCACACAGCCCCCATCCTCCCCCTTCAGTCTCACTATCCCTCCCTTTGCCTTTCTTTTTTCACTTATGTACCTGTAAAAGGTTTTGTCCCCTCTACCCACTGATTTTGCAATGTGTTCTTCTGGCTGAGCTTTGGCTTCCCTTACTGACCTCCCTGCCTCCCTTTGCTTCTCCTGGTACTTCTCCCTATCCCCTTCTGCCTGTGTCTTTTTGTATTGCCTGAATGCAATCTTTTTGGCTTTCATTTTCTTTGCTACCTCTTTGGAAAACTATAATGGTCTCCTCTTCCTTTTCCTCTTGCTAACCTGCTTAATACATAATTCTGTTGCTCTTGTAATCCCCATTTAAATACTTCCACTGTTCCTCAACCCCTGATTCCTGCCCCATTCCCTTAATGCCTCTTTCAAGTATCTCCCCATTTCCCAAAGTTTGCCCCTAAAATCCAGGATCGTGTTTTTGTGTGGTTTGGTTCTGCTCTTTCTGTGATTTCAAACCACAGTGACTGGTGGTCACTGTTCCCCAGGTGCTCCCCACTCTTACCCCCATCACACTGTCCCTGTTTGTGAGCACAAGGTCCAGTATTGCCTTCTGCCGAGTTGGTTCCATAACCAGTTGCTTGAGAAGGCACCCTGAAGAGTCCAGGATAAATCTGCTCCTAGTTGATGCTGCTGCTGGGATGCTCCAGTCAACGTCTGGAATATTGAAGTCTCAACCAGTACTACCTCACCCTTGTCTGCATCCTCTGGATGGCTGGCATCAACTCCCTATCTGTTTCTTCCTCCTGGGCTGGTGGTCTATAGACCACACCTGTGTGGATGGCTGGCCCCATTTTCCTTTCCAGCTTAACCCACAGTATCTCTCCCCCATTTTGTTCCTCCTGGATCTCTGTGGCCCTTATCATTTTTCACATACAGTGCCACTCCTCCTCCCTTCCTGCCTGCCCTGTCTCTTCTGAATATGTTGTAGCCAGGTATGGCCAACTCCCAGTTGTGGTTATCATTACACCAGGTTTCAGTGATGGCCACAATGTCCAGGTCTGACTGCACCATGACAGCCTCAGATCTTCCATCTTGTTGCTAAGGCTCCAGGCATTTGCACACATGACTTTCCATGATTTGACCTCCTAGACTGTTTCGCTGTTCTCCAGCCCTTCCTTGGTTGTCCTTTATCCCTGGTTCACCTTGCTGTCTGCCTTTCTGCTGAATTTTGCCCCTATTCTGCCTATCCACCTCCTGGGCGCTAATCTCCATCTTTGCACTTAACCCTTCTCAGTCCTGGCTTGCTCTTCGCTCCCTCAATTTCAATGTTCGCTGCAAGCTCCTCTAGCTGCCCCGCCTTGCTCCTGCTATCTGGGCTTTTTACCTCTCCACTGCCTGCGTGCTTAGCATCACTAAATTTCTCAATTAGGTACAATGTTATCTGTACAATCTGAATTATGTACAATGTTATCTGTAAATAGGGACTGATGATTATGTTACTGTCTGCCATATGGTACTGATATCTATACTAGTTGTTCTTAACTGTAGTATTTATGTTCTCTGTACATTTTTTTTATGCTAGTTGTGAATGTTTGTATAACGGAATTGTGTTATATTATGACATGTTCCTGTAACTATATTAGTTGGTCTTGTTATTGCAATTGTCATACCTGTATGGTTTCCTGTGTCAACTATTGCACTATCAATGTACTGCACTTACCGGGTCGTCACTGAAAAAGGGACTGTCTTGTCTCAGTGGGCCTACCCGGTTACCAAAATTCAATAAATAAATAGTTTATCATTCTTTACATAAATGTATAAATCCTGCCACACCTTTTCCAGTTGAATTGATCATTACAGAATACTGTTTCCCAGTGTGGGCAGGACCCTTTCAGGTCCAGGTAAATCTTCGCGAATAGTGTTCTGTACAGGTTCAAGATAGCATGTGGTTGTGAGGCTCCCTGGGTGACATAGCAGAGTAAGGATTCTTGGAATATTTATTGCCCAGGGGACCAGGCCAAGATGCTTTGCTATGGTGTGAGTGACCTACACAAACTTAAAGACCTGGTGATTAGGCAGGTGGTGTGTGACTTGGACTGATCTGAATGGTAGGAATTATCCATCTGGCAGTATGGTTGAAACTGTTGGGCACTCTGGAGTGTTCCAAAAGGTACAAGGGATGACTTTCCCTGCAATTCTGTAGTTGGGATTTTCAAAGAGTGATTGAGAAATGTCTTTTTGAAATGTGGTTTTTAGTTTATGAGCGACTTGTGCATGCACTTTGAGAGCTGTTATGATAGTAGGATCTTTGAGATTGCTGGGTAGCTTGATGTGGTAGTATACAAGAGGGTAAGGGGTGATATCCCTGCTACCTTACCATTCTCTGTCTCTACTGTAAGCCACTGGGGTCTCCTTCTGGGGGGAGGGTCTGGCATGGTCCATCACATATATCCGCTTACATGGCTTGCCAGATAATATATATCAAAGTGTGGGAGGCATAGTCCCTCCCACTTGTTTTGGCACTGCTAGCTTTGTACTAAACGCTTCTGGTAATTTTGCCAGCTCAGATAAATTTAGAGATGTCTGAATGGAGTTTGGCGAGCCATGTTAAGGGGGACTATGTTTAACATGTGTAACGGTATAGGATCCAAGGAAAATACTCATTTTGACAATATTAATTCTGTCCCACAAGGTGAGGGTAAGAGGTGTCATCACTTTAAATCCTGTCTGATAGTGGCTATCAGATTATCCAAGTTAAGTTTTCACATAGCGTGGGTATCTTTGATAAGCTCTATTCCCGGATACAGAGCCCATTCCAATCCCAGTTTGCCGATGTCTGACTTGTTTACTGAAGCATGAAGTGACGTCACCAAGGTTTTAGTCTGATTGAGTTTATAGTCAAATAAGCCACTGAATTCTGAGATGGTCTGTGTGGCCATTGGTACTAATGTGTGGGGGTTGAGGATGTGAAGAAGAATATCGTCAGCGTAAACTGACATTTTATACTGATTAGATTACCACCGAGAGACCAATTGGCCCTATGGAGTAGTTGCATAATTTATGAAGTGCCTTGTTTTGGAGAAAAAATATCTGTCCAGCCGGGAGTATACCCAGTGCACTGCAGAGCATAAAGTGAAGCCCCTAGTGGAGCCATGTAGGTGTCTCCAGTGGTCTGTGTATCCCAATTCTATAATCAGGGCCTAAACCTTTTAGCTAGTTCATGATCCATGTGGGGAATACCTGTAGCGCTATCCACCTGGGGAAACTCAAATTTAGGTCTCCTCCACTAGGTCAGTAGGGTTTCAGCTTCTCTGCTAACAGGGTCAACAATTGTGAAAAAAGGCAAATTCCATTGCAGGAGGTGCATAAACTGAAAACGGAGTGAGGCGTTGACCATTATAGTCTCCCTTGAGTAGAACCTACCTGTCGCCCTTATTCAGTGACCTCCTGAGTTTCGAACACCACCCTGTTCAAAATCAGGATCACTGCACCCTCCTCCATCCAGTTTTGTTCAAGGAGGAGTGTACCTGGTGATGTCCAAATCTTGTTAATTTCTCCTCCATCACCTCTCCCCGATGAAGTTCAGTAGTGGACAGCCTTCCCACATGTGGGGGCCACTACTTGAGCTAATACCACACAGGAAGAGCTCAGTATACAAAACAAAATGAAAGACACCACATCAGACTGTTGCTTTCAGGCACAAATCTCACCCTCACTCCCTCTTCCCAGTGTGCAAACAATTCAGATCCTCCTCCTATTTTGTGAGACTTCAATTTAACCCATAACTGTCCCACATTCCACTGTACAGAGTCCATTTATTCCCCTCTGTCTCTCTTCTCTTTCTAAAATGTTAATACCAGACAAGGTTCTGGTTCCACTCCATATCCGCCCCCATATTTCAAGAGTGTGTTCTCTCCCTGCCTTAATGTTACTGTTGCAGGTCTGGCTACTGCTTCTGTGGGCTGTCAGTACCAGCCTGGGTTTCACTGGTGTACTGGCTCCCTTTACTTATACTGACATGGCTGCGGTGTTTCCCCTGGTCGGCTGTAAAACTAGCCTCCCAGAAGAGCAGCCTCTCAGTCAATGGGAACCTTGTTGAAAACGAAATGTAAGATGCTTTTTACTGTATCAGCTACACCCCTACGATGACTCGTTTGTATTCAGGGCCTGTATGGCAACCCAGCGAGCAGGTATATGCCAAAGCCTCAAAAGAAGAGCCAGGGTGGGCCGAGTGACACTGATCCCCATCCTCAGTTATGGGAACCAAGTTATCGCCCCAGCTCTGCTCACATCCCTCTCTGGGTCCATCACACGATAAGCCATAACAAATCAAAATGTGTCTATCTTACTGCCAGATATGAGGCAGTGAGAAGTTCCAGGTCCACCACAGGTGCTGGGAGTTAGCTGCTAATGGTCCACAATGGTGGAGGTATGTGTTTTTTTTTTTTGTTTGTTTGTTTTTACTTTTGTGACAGGGTCGGGATAAGACCCTGTCCCATTTGTTATGCAGAGAAAGTTAAAAGCAAGGAACTATTCTGTCCTCTCTTACTCTGTCACTTGTATGTCTCTTGCCTGTCTGACTGCGCAATGAAATTTTCCCTGTGGCACCTAGGAACCAGTCACTCCGACAGCCCCACAATTTCCCCATTATCTCTCTTCCTTCACTTGCCGTTTCTTTTCTTTCTTTCTTTCTCTCCTTGCTTCCCTGTGGCAAAAGAGGTATATATAAATCTGTATGTGAAACTGAGATCCCTTGGGCTGCAAATGTATACAGTTATATTGTTGAAATGATTACAGCTACTTGGGTTTGTTAGAGAAGTTAGCAGTTTTGAATACAGGGGAATGACCTTGAGAAACCTTTTAATCTTTCACAAGCCTGTTAACAGAACTGTCAGCAGGAAATCAGCCCTGGGACAGGATGCCTTAATTGGCTGTGTCTGTTAAGAAGACTAATGTATTCTTCAGGCCCTACCGGGTCAATATCTCGTACACATAACCGTGCATGGAATACCGCGTGGAACATATCACGTAGTGCACTAGCGCGACAGGGTACAGAACCTCACAAGACACGTATGTTGCACTCGCGGTTTTGAACCCTATCACACGTGGGTGGAGGAGGAGTTACTTAGAGGCGAAGACCTCCATTCAGGAGGTGGTCCGCCAAACTGCCGCCGTGGGATGAGCCGCGAGTGCACGGGGTTGTTGTGTGTCTGTGGACCGGGGCTCGAATCCCGGTCCCAGACTTTTGCTAAACTGCATTGTGTGGTTTCATTTTTTTTCTCCCCCGCAGTGTTTCTCCCTGTCCCCGTGTTTAAACCCCCCTGCCCCCGCAGAAAACAAAGATAGCACCTGTTTGTTTAGCTGAATCTGTTTCGGCAGTGTATCCAAGCGGCAGCAATGTACCCACTGAACTGCCACAGAGGCACACTGCTGCGCTCTTATTTTTTTTTTTTTATTCTTTTTTTTCCTGGCGGTACCACCGTCAGCCCTCCGCCCTGGTCTCGGCCCCCGGAGATCTCCACCACCGCCTATAGCTGCTGAGGACCCCGGTCACCCCGACACCCCTGGAGGTGGGGCGCAGGAATACCTTCATGACCCGGAACTGTGACTGTTTGGGGTCCCGCAGCCGGCGGTGGTGGAGCGAAGCTCCCGGGAGGGCTTCATCCCACGGTGGTCCCGCCCGCCATTTCCAATTTTTTCCTCCCAGAGGAGGCGGGCGGCAATGCGCCAGCGTCTGCCCGCCTCCCCACTCCCACGCAAGCGTCGGCGGCACTGGAACTCCTGGCCTCCGCCAGGAGTCCTCAGCGCTCCAAGCGCTCTCGCCTCTCCCCGGAGTAGGAGAGTCATCCATCGCTACCGGTGCCTATTTCCGGCCGACCTCCGGATTGATCCGGTCCGATCCCAACCTGGTCGCCGGGCGTCGCAAGCGGAAATCCCACCGCTGCGCCGACGGGCCGGCCACTGCTGCGCTCTTATGTCTTACGACATATTCACCCCGTGCCTCTTCAGGCTGATCACAGGAAAGGTCAATAAAAAAGTCTGGTTTCATTTCGTGAAAACAGGAGACGAAACTTAGAAGAACAGGATGAAGAGGTTAAACTGACAGGCAAGGACATTTCATATAAAGAGAGCAATGTCTGTCTACACAGAGACTCGGAGAAAGAATATTTGTTTGTATTGCCTTTGTGAAGAGCTATCCTGTACACATTGATTTTTTTTTTATTGTTATTGATCATAAAATGCTACTTGCAAAGTTTATAACTTCTCCTGGTTTGCCTATGCGCCTTGACCTATGCCTCTACAGAACTTTCCCAGAGATACCAGGTGAAACAGAACCATGCACCCCCCACCGACAGGTCACTGTGGTCACACTCCATTCAAGTCACCTTATTGTATGGCCTGAGTCTTGTTAGAAGTGCAGATCTGGATGTGTTGTGTGCAGAAAAGAAATTCAGGCAGAACACTGGAATCAGGAAAACATTTTCAACACTTCCTGTAGTGGCTGCTGTAGTCAACCTCTGACCGTCTCTTCCTTGACAGGTATGATTTAGGGGGATGTGGGGTTCAAATGGATAGTATCCAGTCTGTTGTACTGACCCGTCACCTTTGTGTGTAGCACCACAGCAAAGATGGTCGCTGTGATGATTTCTACTTAGTGGCTGTCACCGAAAGGCGAGAAGTAGAAAGTTCATGAATTAGGAATTGAGTCTGAAAGCAAGCTTAAGTCCCTGTGGAAGTCTTCTAGTTCCATTCAGTACTGTGGAGTTGGGCAGGTGATTTAAAGAGGTAACTGCAAACTCCGTTCTCATCAAGCCTGTTGTGGGGTACACTTGTTTGAGGCAGCTTTGTTCAGTGCCTGTTGTAGGAGGCTTTGAATTTCCTTCAGGCTGCACACCGGAGCTTTCTGGCCTGTAGCTTTTTTTTTTTAAGTCAACGTCTATTTCCAGATTCAGGTGTACAGCTCATATATGCATTTTATCACAAGAGATATACTGTATCAGTTATTTACACAATTATCATATTTTATGAAACATCTATCTTAGGCATTTTATTTTCTAGATATTAGTTTTCTGATAATTATGAGCTAGACCTCACTCTTAGGTAACCATGTGTCTCTCAAAGAATAAATAAAATTGATGTCCCTAATACAGGCAATCTAAATATTGTAGTAGTGATGTTACAAGCTGAGCACAGAACCTTGTTACACAGAAATGCTATTATTATTCTTTTGCATATTTGTTTAGAAAGAGAAATATGAAAGAAAATTACACTCTGGACTTCAGACGCAAAACCCCTAGCAAATAAAGACTCAACAGGAGTCCTTTAACTGTATAAGGAGACTCACTTAGCAAATATGAATGCGAAACCTTATGGCAGCCCAGGGAAGGGAAGGGAATGGGTCCAGTCCATTTCTTGTTTCCTCAGCTTCTACAAGGGCCCAAGGTCTCTATTATGATCTGCTCGATTTCCCCGCTCAGTTCTGGCATTCCACCCCCAAAAAAATATCAAGACCCACCTGAACCCGGAGGCGGTGAGCCAGGTCAGACAGGAGCTGGTGTCTCTGAGCTCTGCCCTATTTCCCTCTCTCCTATGTTCCCCATCACTTCCTATGTTTCTCCTCTGCCAATCTTAGTTTAGCGTCAGGCCTTCCATTCGCTTGAGCTCCTCTACCCTACAATGCCAGGAATCCAGATTTAGGGCAGCAGTGAGCCATCTGGATGTGATTTCCTTGAGCGCAGCAGGCAGAGCAGCCTAAATAGAGACCTCTGTCCTCCCTCAGTGCCTCTAAGATCCAGTCCCAGAAAGAGGGAATCAAAGCAGCAGGGAACAGCCACTCCCAGAGCAGACGGAGGGTCTGAGATATCTCCTGCCAGAAACCCTTTACCTCTGGACACAACCAGAAGATGTGAGCATGTGTACCCACCTGACCACACCCTCTCCAACACAGATCTCAGTTCCCTGTCTAGAAATACCTTGTAACCGATGGTGTGTGGAAAAATCTGGAGATGCATTTCCAACTAAACTCCCTCCATGTCGGGGATGCCGTAGTGCGCCATCCTCTTGTCCAGGTCTCTTGCCATTGATGGTCAGAGATTTGGTGCCCTACTTCCTTCTCCCACCTGTCTCAGGGTCCAGAAATATTCATTTCTTTCCTTGAAGAGCCCTATAACCCATAGATATTATTTTCCTCTGACCAGCTAACTGAGTTGAGCAATACATAAATTCCTCCAACCCTGTCAGGTCTCTTGCAATTTTAGGAATTAAACTATTAGTGTTTAAAAATGTCTCACTTGCAGATACCTATAAAAGTTAGATTTATTAAGATGATATTTTTGTTGTACCTGCTCAAAGGACATTATAGTATCACCCTGTAATAAATCATGAACCTGACCAGGGCCTTACTGTTCTATATTCTGAAACCCAAATCCGTCTGTGCTGGAAGGAAATTTAAATCTCCCAAATAGAGGTTAATGGGCCTATGCCTCAGCTGTTTGAGAGATTCTTCTGGCCCTAATAAGGACCCTGAAGGTGTGTCTGGTCCAAGGACTTTTAATTGTCTGCCAGATAGCATTGGTAATCGGTGCATGGGGCAGGGAGGGAGGTCAGAGAGAGCTGTTTGGAATTAAATTTTTCTATGCCCTTCCAACCTTCTTCCCCCTCTTGCTTTAACCATGAGATGACCAGGGCCATCTGGGTTGCTGGGTAGTACAGTTTAAAGTCAGAGTAGGCAAGGCCCCCCCTCTCCCTGGGTTGGGAGAGAAGTTCCATTCGGATTTTTCATCGACCACTCTGCCAAACAAAACTAGACAAGTCTCTCAAGATCAGATTCTAGTATCTCCTCGGGATCCCAATTGGGAGTGCCTGGAATAAAAACATAAGCTGGGGTAATACGTTCATTTTTATTATCTCCAGTCTTTCCCCCCAAGGAGAGCGGAAGGAGCCTTCATCTTGTAATATCAGTAGAGATCTCTCTACAGAGCTTCCCACAGTTTAATTCAAACAGGTATGACAACCGGGGGGTGATCTTGATCCCTACATATCTCACAGCATTAGCCCAGGCCCACCTGTAGGGGAAGTCCTCCATCACCTTCCTGGGGACCGTTCCTCTGAACCACAGGGCCTCCGATTTATCATAGTTAATTTTATACCCAGATACCTGTCCATAATCCTCTAGTTCCTGTTTTAGTGCAGATAGGGACGTTTCAGGTGAGGATATAAAAAGGGAATCATCGGCACAGAGAGAGAGAGAGGGAGAGAGAGAGAGATCTTATGCTCTCTAGCCCCTGACCTGTAGCTTTAACAGACTTTTGGCAAATGTAGGTCCACTGGACCCTGAGTACCATGGGTCCTGCTGGGTGGTTTTGTGGTCTTCCTCAACACTGATGCAGTGAAGCTTTGATGGTGCCTCTGGCTTTCATCGGGTTTGATACATTTTGTTTAGTTGTTTTTTTTTATTTAGTTTTTGTTGCTGACCGGTAAGTGCACTAGGACAAATCCTGCCTATTTTCAGGCATGACCCGGGGAGTGGATACAGATGAATGCCAACTGACTTTGAACCAGATTAAGCTGTTGGTGGTATATTTAGTGAATGAGGGAAATTTGGCCAGGACACCAGGAAATTCCCCTACTCTTTCGACAAGAGCCATGGGATCTTTAACATCCACCTGAACTACCACCAATACAGGCAGATGGGATCATGGTTTAACGTCTCATCCAAAGATGGCACCTCAGAAGTGCAACACCCCTCTCATGCTTCACTACAGCGTTAGTACTGGGATATTAACCTAAGTGCCAGATGGGAACTGAACCCACAGCCCTCTGATCTCCCGGCCTCAGAGGCAAGTGTGCTACCTACTGAGCCACTGACACTGATGATTTTGGGACCCTCCTCCCAGAAGATCTTTCATGTGGGCTGGGTACTGGGTTTGAAGCTTGATCTGTTTGTTGTGGAGGGCTCTAGTAATGTCAGTGTAGATACATAGACACTGTTGGCAGATAAGGACTTATGGCCCACCCAGTCTGCCCATTTGAGCTTGTAAGTTCCCTTTATGTTTTCTAGAAGTCTGCTGCCCCTTACCGCTGACCTCCAGAATTCCCTTATGTCTATCCCATGCATTCTTTTTTTTTTTTTTTTAATATAGCTTTTTCTTGGTTTTCCTTCCCGTTCCCTCCCGGAGCCCCGGCACACAGCCTTATGTGCCCGTGGAGGCGCGCACGCACACCAGAAGCCAGCTCAGCTCCTTCCACCCATACTACCACCCTGCCTGCCTATGTTACCCCACAGGACCTCCACTCGGTGGGGAAATGGGACTATGGGAGGGTCGACAACCCACCCCCACGAGAGGAGAGCAGCCTAATGGCACGTTTGAGCCCACCCCCCAATGACCCAAGGTCGTTCCTGAATCCAGGTAGCCGGCGGAGCGCGAGATGTCACGTCCAGTGCCTCAACCCTCAGCGCCACTGGGCCAACAATCCCGTGCATTCTTTAATCCCATGATTATTTCAGCCCCCACCACTTCCTCAGGTTCCACTTGTCCACCACCCTTTCTGTGAGAAAATTCTTCCTCATGTTTCCTCTGAATCACCCTCCCTGCAACTTCATTCCATGCCCTCGAGTACTGGAACATCTTTTTCACTGGAAAATAGTGTATTCCTGCACCCTGTTACTTCCTGTAATGTCTCTATCATATCCTCTCTCTCCTTCCTTTCCTCCAGGCAGTACATGTTCAAGTCCTTCAGCCTGTCCTCACAGGACTTGCGATGCAATCCCTATACCATCTTTGTTGCCCTCCTCTGAATCTTCTCTTCCCTGTCTATGTCCTTATGTAGGAAAGAACAATCTCCCTGCACTCCTTACACCTACATTATACACACTGCCAAAAATTCATAAAAATATTCAACACCCACTGGGACGCCCTACAGTATCAGGGATAGACTCACTTACATACAGATTAAATTAATTTATAGATTTCTTTTTAAAAACTTGTTTATTTGATGTCAAATCACATTTAAAAGATACTACAGATGTCCTGGAAAAGTTTAGAGACTTTAGTTGGAAGAATGAATATCGTTGGCTATGTATAGATGTGGAGTCTTTATACACTAGCATTAGGCACAGTGATGGATTACAGGCATGTTCTGAATTTCTAACCAAAAATAAACACATTTTTTAATTCCCCACAGACTTCATTTTAGAAGCTTTAGATTTGGTTCTAACCCATAATTTCTTTGAGTTCGATGGTGATTTCTTTTTGCAGCTTCAAGGGACTGCTATGGGGGCCACAATGGCCCCCAGTTATGCAAATCTCATCCTTGGGTCCTGGGAACATGATGTAATATTATCAAAGGAAAAAAATATGTTTTTTGAAAGTATTATTAGATGGCATTGCTTTATTGATGACATCATTTGTGTATGGTCAGGACCTAGGGAAGATCTGGAGAATTTTATGGAATGGCTGAATAACAATAACAAAATTAGTCTGAAGTTCACTTATACTGAACATCCAGTAGAAATAGATTTTCTGGATTTCACATTGTTTGTGGATTTAAGTAACAATATACAAACTAGGAATTTCAGGAAATCCACTGCTACAAATAACATTTTAAGAGCAGAAAGCTCACATCTGGGTGTTCTAATTAAATCCATCCCATATGGACAATTTTTGAGGTTGCGTAGGAATTGCTCACAAACAGAATTTCAAAAACAAGCATCAGAGATGCATTCAAGATTTCTAAGTAGGGGCCATAAGAAAGAGTTTCTGGACAAGGCGTTGTCCAGAGCCGAAATGAAAGATAGAAATGCACTTCTGATGCCCAAAAATAATTCAGAGTAAGAACTGGAGAGAACAGAGAAACAATCTGTAACTTTTGTAACACAATATGTTAGACAGGCAAACAAAATAGGGTCAGTAATCAAGAAATACTGGCCTATTTTGTTAAATGACTCCAATTTATGTGATGATTTGGGCAGTTGTCCAAGAATCACTTTTTCTAGGGCAGAAACAATCAAAGACAAGATTGTTCGCAGTAGATTTCAAGAAAAGAAAGAAGCACATAGAATGTGGTTACCCCCACCCCAATAGGGATGTACAGATGTGGAAGATGTAACATATGGGAACATTCGTAACCAGGCAAAGACCATGAGAGTTGATGGTGGCAAATACAGCGTGAAGATTAAAAGTTCTGTAGAATGTAACAGTACCTACTGTAGAATACAAATATGTCACGTTAGTTTTATTCAGCGCTCCGATGTCTCTACACACTTTAGCGGTACTTTAAATTAGCGCTGCACTAGTCACTCTGCACACATGATCGCATTAAATAATGTATGGTGTGCATTATTTTAGCACATTCTTTTACCAGCTAATATAGCAACATTTTTTAGCAGCAAATATTTTGTATTCTACAGTATGTTGTATACACCATATGGTGCCCCAGCAATTTGATTTATGTAGGAGAACAATAAGGCCTGTGAAACAAAGAGTGCAAGAGTTCAGAAACATAAGATTGAGCCTTACGAATAAACCTGGCAAAGCAATTTTCAGAAAGTCACTATAACAGTATAGTAGGTACACAATTTACGGTAATTGAAAAGATAGAAAGCAGCCCTAGGGGAGGGGACAGATTAAATACCCTCTTACAATGTGAAAGCTTTTGGATCATCATGCTGGACACCATTTAGCCAGAGGGTTTAAATTTGGAGTGGGACCTGAAAATACAGGTTACTCACCTGTAACAAGAGTTCTAGGAATGGTATATGTTGTTCATCCACACTGTCTGGCAGGTTCCTTGCCGCTTTAAATCTTGCCGGAAGGTCTTCAAGCTGGCTCCTCCCACCCAACCGGGTGGTAAAACTCTCGGCTCCACCCCATGACGCCAGATCTAGCCAGCTGGAAGCCAGGTTGTGCGTCAAACCGGGAGGTCGGGTGGGTCGGTGGATGAACATATACCATTCCTAGAACTCCTGTTACAGGTGAGTAACCTGTATTTCTAGGAGACATGGATATGTTGTTCATCCACACTGTCTGGCAGACTCTAGCAGTTCTCTGGGAGGAGGGAGGCAAGGCGACACCCCCTACTAAGGGAATAAAGACTGGAGAACCGAGGCCCCAAAACCAGCATCCCGGCGTGACTCAAGGTCGATGTGGTAATGGGTAATGAAGGTATGTGCTGACTTCCAGGTAGCAGCCCTGCAGATTTCCTGGATAGGGACGTCCTTGGAAGCAGCTACCGATGCAGCAGTATGGCGGGTAGAATGAGCTCTTATCCTTCTGGGAGGCTCCATGGCCGCCAACCTATAGCAGAAATCTATGCAGGAGGTGACCCATCTGCCAATCGTATACTTGGCTGCAGGTCTGCCAGGTGCGGCTTCAGCGTAGGTGACAAACAGCTGGCAAACCTCTCCCCGAACTTCAGCCGTCCGCTCCTTATAATAAACGAGCGCTCTTCTAGGGTCCAAAGTATGGAGCCTATATTCGGCCTCTGAGGTGTGATTGGGGTAGAACACCAGCAAAGTCAGCACCTGGTTAAGGTGAAACTCCGACACCACCTTCGGAAGGAATTTCGGGTGGGGGCGCAGGACAACCTTGTCCCTGTGGAAGACCAGATAAGGAGACTTGATGGAAAGCACCTGGAGCTCTCCCATCCTTCTGGCTGACGTGATAGCCACCAAGAAGGCGGTCTTCCATGACAGGTGAGAGATGTCACACCTGTGCATCGGTTCGAATGACTTGCCCATGAGCTTAGCCAATACCAGCAGTAGATCCCACGGAGGCGGAGGTTCTCACACCGAAGGGGATATGTGATCAAGGCCTTTGAAAAAGCGCCCGACCACCTTCTCCTGCGCCACTGACTGCTTTCCGGCCCGCGCCCGGTAAGCAGAGAAAGGGTCCACAAGTAGTCCAGTATGCTTGCCAAGGAACAGGAGGAAGGGTCCAGGCCCTTGCCCTGACACCAAATGGAAAACCTCTTCCATTTGAAGGCGTAGCATTTTCTGAGTCGACTCATTCGGGATGCCTCAACGACGTTGAGGACCTCGTCGAAAGACCCAAGGCCTGGAACTCTAGCCGCTCAGGAACCAGGCCGTCAGGTGCAGGGATTGAAGGTCTGGATGGAATACCTTCCCGATTGACTGAGATCAGGTCGGGGGCTGGAAGCCTCCTCGGAGTCTGGAGCTGAGACTGAGGAGATCTGGATACCAGAACTGGCGGGGCCAGTCTGGGGCTACCAGAATCACCTGCGCCTTGTCCCTCCTCGCCTTGAGAAGCACCTTGTGGATCAAGGAAAATGGGGGAAAAGCGTAGAAGAGGCCCGGGGTCCACGGCCTCGAGAAGGCATCCCCCTTCAGTGAGCCCTGCTGAGGGGGGCGGGCATGAAACAGTCTCAGCTTCGCATTCTCCCTGGAGGCAAGCAGGTCCGCCTGAGGCGTGCCCCAGTGGGAGAAGAAATCTTGTACTACCTCCAGCAGGAGAGACCACTCGTGAGATGCAGCCCCTATCCGGCTTAGGGCATCGACCAGGGTGTTGGAGGCTCCTGCCACGTGAATGGCAAGGAGCTCCGCCTCCAGGCTGTGCACAAGAGACCAAATGCGGAGAGCTTCCCTGCACAAAGGCATGGAGCGCGTCCCGCCCTGGCAGTTTAGGTAGTACATGGTCATGGTATTGTCCATCTGGACCTGAACCACTTGACCCCATAGAAACGGAGCGAAGGCGGTGAGGGCTAGACGAACCGATCGAAGCTCCAGCAGGTTGATGTGGCATCGGACTCCCGAGGGGACCAGAGGCCATCCACTCTGTGCTTCCCCAGATGGGCACCCCAACCCATCAGAGAGGCATCGGTCGATAGAGAGACCGTCAGCTCGGGGCGGACAAACGGGATGCCCTCCTGCAGATGTGCCAGAACGGTCCACCACTGGAGAGCGTTCCACATCCCCTGGGTCACTGTCACTAGCTGATCCAACGGATCGAAGTGCTGTGACCACTGGCTGGACAGTCCCCATTGAAGGGACGATGTATCAGCGGGCCCAATGGACCACGCTGGTGCAGGCCGCCATGAGGCCCAGGAGGCACAGGAAGTCCCGGGCAGGCGGGTTGCCCAACCTGAAATGATTGGGCAAGGAGGAAAGAACCTCGGCCCTGTCTGTCAGGAGCGTGCTCTGGCTCCAAGAGAGTCGAGCTCTGCCCGATGAAATGTATCACCTGCTTTGGCACGAGTTCCAATTTGGCCTTGTTGATGAGGAGGCCAATCTGAGAGCAAACCTGGAGGGCCAGATCTCTGGACCGCTCCACCTCCGCTCTGGAGGGGGCTGCAATCAGCCAGACGTCCAGATAGGGGTACACCTGGACCCTTCAGCGCCGCAGGAATGCTGTCAGCACTGCCATGCATTTGGTGAAGACCCTGGGAGCTAGGGAGAGGCCGAAGGGCATGGCCCGGAACTCATAAAGGGATTCCTCCGCTCTATTGTGGAGGAATCTCTGGTGAGACGGATGGATTGGGACGTGAAAGAACGCGTCCTGGAGGTCCAGGGATCAGAACTACACACCTTGTTCCAAGGATGGGATTATCTGAGCCAGACTGACCATCCTGAAGGTTCAAGGCCTTAGGAACCTGTGCAGGTCGAGAATGGGGCGCCAGCCCCCCGTCCGTTTTGGGACCAGGAAATACCTGGACACAAACCCCGGGTCGGGAGGAGGATCCGCCACATTCCTGATCACCTCCTTTTCGCAGAGCAGGGCAATATCGGCTCGGCGCACTGATAGCGAGGCTGCGGACCCCGTGGCCCCCTGAGGGGCGACGGCTCGAAAGGGTGGAGCCTGCTCGAACTCCAGAGGCAGGCCCTTTCCTACCACCTCCAACACCCAGCAGTCCATGGTGATAGCGGACCAGGCGGAAAGGAAGTGGCGGAGCCATCCCCCCCAAAGGGGGGACCCAGGGGGGAGTGACGAGGCTGGGGGTGACACCCCTCAACCCGTCACTGGGCAGGCTTGGAGGACAGACCGGTCGAGGGACCTCCTGGGCCTTTACCTCCCTGCTCCCTACTAGAGGAAGCCGTGGGCTTGGGTTTGGGATGCCAAGCGCGAGCCTGCTGGCTCTGGTGCTGGTGCTGTTGGATGTGCCGCAGGCGTAGAACAATGAAAGGGTTTGTGCTGCTGCTGTCGGCGGCCTTTGTCCTTCTGGGCGGAGGTGACCGAGTCCAGAGTGGCATTGGACTTCTCGATCCGCTGGAGGTGACCTTCCATTCCAGGGCCGAAGAGGTCAGTCCCCAAGAAGGGGACGTCCACCAACTTGTGCTGGGTATCCGCCGTGAAGGTGGATAAGGTGGATATCCTCAGCCATGCTCTGCGGCGCATGGCCACCGCGGCCGCAACCGATCTGGCACAGGAGTCCCCTATGTCCAGAGCTGTTTGGAGCTGCTGCTTCGCCACCGCCCTACCCTGGTCCCGAACCTGCCCGGACCGTGGTCTGCAGGTCAGCCGGGACATGAGGGATCACCTCACCCAGGGAGCTCGTGAGGGGTGGGAGAAGTGTGCCATCAGCACGGCCGAGCTGGCCTGGCGTAGTCCAGCTTTTTGGGCTCCCTGTCGGGGGGCTTGTCCACATCCCTAGCATTCCTGGAACGCCGGAAAACGCTGTCGGTGACCAACCCCTCGGCAGAGGGGTGCTCCGAAAACCCAGGCAAAGAGCCGGTAGGGACCACATACTTCCTGGCCATCCTGGTCGAGGGCGCAGGACAGGAAGCAGGCCGCTGCCAAAGCTCCAAGGCTGGGCCTACAATGGCCTCAGCCACTGGAAAGGCCTCTGTGAGTGAATCCCCTCGGTCCAGTATCTCCGTCAGGGGATACTTGGCCTGTTTGGATATGGGCTCGAGCTGCATCCCGGTGGACTCCGAGATGAGCCGAAGCAGACCTATAAAGGACGATGGGCTTTCGTCCAGTGACTGGCCCCTGGAGGACTCCAGGTTAACCAGCCTGGAGAACAGGGAGGAGTCGTCGGACTCCGAGGAGTATGCGAAGAGCTGCCTAGGGCCTGAGCCACCCTCCACCTGCCGAGGACGGTCGGGAGTGAGGGTGACCGACAACCTGTGGGGCAGGCCTTGACCCGACCGCGAGTCCTTGGTCTGCGCCCCCGATTTCGGTTGTGGAGGTGGAGGTTCCACCACAATCGGTGGAGCAGCAGGTTTCGGGCCAAACAACCAGCCCAGGCTTGGGCATCTCAACTGCAGCGAGAGGTTGTTTCGGCCGTTCGGGTGACAGCCACTTGATGGCCGGGGAAGGTGTCGGTGTCGACTTGCTCCCAGACAAAAGTAACTGCTGCCACATCAGGTCCTCGTAGCGTCGACGCAATTTGCGCCGAAGCCTCTCCTCTTCCGAGGAGGAAGACGAGGATGAGCGGCGTCGCCGCTTACCTCGTGCCGAGACCGCCGATGTTGACGGGATCAGCTGGACCGAGAAGAAGTCTGAGACCGAGACCGAGATCCTTAGTGTATCCGAGGTTGGGCCTGGGAAGGAGCAGGGGACACCCGCTCTTCCCTCGGCTTGGACACCTTAATCGGGGACTGCTGCACTGGGGGGCGCAGGCAGATCCTCGGTCTCCACCGGGAAAACCGGCGAAGAAGGGTTGTCGGCTTCACCAGTCGACAACCCGTCCGACTGGTCGAAAAAATCTCGACCGTGTCGACGGGTGTCTTGGCCGGCCGACCTAGCCAGAGGGCGCCCGTGAAGCCAGCGGCCTTAGCCGCAACCTCAACCGAAGTCGACAGTCGGCTGTCCGGGAAAGGGGACCTCTCCCGCTCCCATGAACGCCGACGATGGGACTTACCTTTGGAATCCTTCTTTTTGGACCGAGTGGAATGTCCCGATGGCCCCCTCCCTTTGTGGAAAGGGATTGGCCAAGCTCCTTGAACGAAGCAGAATATGAGGTACCCAAAGAGAGCGGGATAAATGCTGCAACTGAGGAAGAAGAAGCGGTCTGGGCCGCCTCCTCTTTGAGGGCGATCATCTGCTGAGCTGCTCAGCCGAGCCAGCCGCCCGTGATAAGCGTAGCAGACCTCTTCGACTTTACCGGCGGATAGGCGCTTCGGGGCCCAAGCTTCAAACGGGCAGCGCGTCCTCCAAGACGCTAACAGAACAACAGCATGACTGCGCAGGCCTGTGGGTCGTGTTCTAGGCTGAGGCAGTAGACGCACATGGAGTGCGGATCCATCCTGGACATCTTCTGCCCACAAGGGCACCGACGAAAACTGGGACTCGATTTGTCCATCGCAGCCACAAGGGAAAAGGAAGACCGAAGTCTTGAAAATTTTAAAACGAGTTTCGGACGAATCGAAGAGTTAGGATCCAGTCTATCACACAGAGTGTTAAGGAGGGAACCTGAGCTTCCAAGCGGTAAGGAAGATCTGGCGTCATAGGGCGGAGCCGAGAGTTTTACCACCCGGGTTGGTGGGAGAAGCCAGCTTGAAGACCTTCCGGCAAGATTTAAAGTGGCAAGGAACCTGCCAGACAGTGTGGATGAACAACATATCTATGTCCCTAGAACCATTTTTACGTAAAAAATGAAAATGTTACTAATCTGGGATTGTGTACAACAGCAGTAACAGATTAATTTGATAATGTATGATACAAATAAGACAATTATGGAAATGAAAGTTTAAGGGCACTTATCTGTCTTCAGTGCAAGTTTAGAAAGCTCAGGAGTATTATTTGTGTTTAGTTTTTTTGTTTTCAGTTTTTTAACTCATGTTTACTGTACATGCAGAATTATGACAGTAAAAAAATTCACACAAGCTCCTTTCAGTAACCCAGTAAATATAATCTCCTAATAAATCTTTAGATAAAATCCTCTGTGCATAATATTAAAGATAAAGTCTTAAAAGACTTAAAAGGTAAATAAAAAATACGTTATTTAGGGTTGAAATAGAAAATAAAAAGGAAGAAACTGTTATAGGTATTTAAAATTGTATAGAGAAATGCAATTATGCAATCCTATAGCAGTATTAGGAGCTACATTAAGAAAAGCAAAAGTTTTCTTTTTTCTTGTTTACCCTTTTATTTTTGAATTTACATAGATACATAGACAGTGTCGGCAGATAAGGGCCTATGGCCCACCCAGTCTGCCCATTTAAGTTTGTAAGTTCAGTTTATGTTTTCCAGGAAGTCTGTTACCCCTTACCCCTGACCTCCAGAATTCCTTTATGTCTATCTCATGCATTCTTAAAACCCGTGATTGTTTCAGCCCCCACCACTTCCTCTGGCAGGGTGTTCCACTTGTCCACCACCGTTCTGTGAAGAAATTCTTCCTCACGCTTCCTCTGAATCGCCCCCCTCCAACTTCATCCCATGCCCTCTAGTCCTGGAACATCTTTTCGCTTAAAATAGTGCATTCCTGCACCTGTTCCTCCCTGTAAGATACTTGTATGTCTCTATCATATCCCTCTCTCCCTCCTCTCCTCCAGGAGTACATGTTCAGTGCCTTCAACCTGTCCTCATAGGACTTGTGATGCAATACATGCACCATCTTTGTTGCCCTCCTCTGAACCTTCTCTACCCTGTCTATGTCCTTACGTAGGTAAGGTCTCCAGAACTGCAGTGTACTCCAGGTGCGGCCTCACTAGTGTCTTGTATAGTGGAATTATGTCCTCCTTTTCCTGCTGGTGATGCCCCTGCCTATGCATCCCAGCATCCTATTTGCTTTACCTGCTGCCTTGTCACACTGTTTCCCTGCCTTGAGGTCATCAGAGATGATAACTCCAAGATCCCTTTCCTGCTTGGTGCGTGCTATATCCTCACCCCCAACTGATAACATTGTGCCAGGTTTTTGTGCCCCATATGCATTATCTTGCACTTCCTTGCATTGAATTTCAACTGCCAAACCCCTGACCATTCTTCAAGTTTCTGCAGGTCCCTTCTCATTCTGTCTACACCTCTGGTGTGTCTACTCTGTTACAGAGCTTTGTGTCATCAGCGAACAGTGAAATTCTGCCTTCTAAGTCCTCGAATGTCACTGATGAAGATATTGAATAGTACCCGTCCCAGCACTGATCCCTGTGGTACCCCACTGGTCACTCTTCCTCTGTGGAGTGACAGCCATTTACCACCACCTCTGTGTCCTGCTGCCCAGCCAGTTACCTACCCACCGCACTACTGTCCTGCCCACACCCATATTCCCCAGTTTGTGCAATAGTCTTCTATGTGGCACAGTGTCAAGGCCTTGCTGAAGTCCAGATAGGCCATGTCCACTGCCCTCCCTGATCCACCTCCCTAGTCACCCAGTCAAAATTCAATGAGGTTGGTCAGACATGACCTTCCCTGGTGAAACCATACTGCCTTGGGTCCTGTAGTCCATTGACAACCAGATGTTCCACCAATCTCTCCTTCAGTAGTGCTTCCATGATCTTCCCCACTACCGAGGTGAGGCTGACTGGTCTGTAGTTCCCGCTTCCTCTTTGTTCCCACTTTTGTATAAGGGGACTACATCTGCTATCCTCAGTCTTTGGGTACCTCCCTGTTTCTAGTGATCGTGAAACAGGATAGCAGAGGTTCAAGCCACCACCTCTTAGTTCTTTAAGGACCCTGGGGTGCACCCCATCTGGCTCCATTGCTTTATCAACTCTTATTACTTCCAGTTCCTTCAGGACTCTTTCTCGTGTAAAGGGACTTGTGTCCATTTCTGCACCATTCTCACCCCTTGTACTCCATTCAGACCCATTACCCTCCTCTTCCTTAGTAAAGACTGAGCAGAAATACCTGTTCAATATGTCAGCTTTACTGTTGTCATCCTCCACACAGCCCCCATCCTCCCCCTTCAGTCTCACTATCCCTCCCTTTGCCTTTCTTTTTTCACTTATGTACCTGTAAAAGGTTTTGTCCCCTCTACCCACTGATTTTGCAATGTGTTCTTCTGGCTGAGCTTTGGCTTCCCTTACTGACCTCCCTGCCTCCCTTTGCTTCTCCTGGTACTTCTCCCTATCCCCTTCTGCCTGTGTCTTTTGTATTGCCTGAATGCAATCTTTTTGGCTTTCATTTTTCTTTGCTACCTCTTTGGAAAACTATAATGGTCTCCTCTTTTCCTCTTGCTAACCTGCTTAATACATAATTCTGTTGCTCTTGTAATCCCCATTTTAAATACTTCCCACTGTTCCTCAACCCCTGATTCCTGCCCCATTCCCTTAATGCCTCTTTCAAGTATCTCCCCATTTTCCCAAAGTTTGCCCCCCTAAAATCCAGGATACGTGTTTTTGTGTGGTTTGGTTCTGCTCTTTCTGTGATTTCAAACCACAGTGACTGGTGGTCACTGTTCCCCAGGTGCTCCCCACTCTTACCCCCATCACACTGTCCCTGTTTGTGAGCACAAGGTCCAGTATTGCCTTCTGCCGAGTTGGTTCCATAACCAGTTGCTTGAGAAGGCACCCTGAAGGAGTCCAGGATAAATCTGCTCCTAGTTGATGCTGCTGCTGGGATGCTCCAGTCCACGTCTGGAATATTGAAGCTCCAACCAGTACTACCTCACCTTGTCTGCCATCCTCTGGATGGCTGGCATCAGCTCCCTATCTGTTTCTTCCTCCTGGGCTGGTGGTCTATAGACCACACCTGTGCGGATGGCTGGCCCCATTTTCCTTTCCAGCTTAACCCACAGTATCTCTCCCCCATTTTGTTCCTCCTGGATCTCTGTGGCCCTTATGTCATTTTTCACATACAGTGCCACTCCTCCTCCCTTCCTGCCTGCCCTGTCTCTTCTGAATATGTTGTAGCCAGGTATGGCCAACTCCCAGTTGTGGTTATCATTACACCAGGTTTCAGTGATGGCCACAATGTCCAGGTCTGACTGCACCATGACAGCCTCCAGATCTTCCATCTTGTTGCTAAGGCTCCTGGCATTTGCACACATGACTTTCCATGATTTGACTCCCTAGACTGTTTCGCTGTTCTCTAGCCCCTTCTCCTTGGTTGTCCTTTATCCCTGGTTCACCTTGCTGTCTGCCTTTCTGCTGAATTTGCCCTATTCTGCCTATCCACCTCCTGGACGCTAATCTCCATCTTTTGCACTTGGCTAACCTCCACATCCTTTCCTTCCATTTCTCTGGGTACCTCTATTTGGTTGTCCCTGTTTGGCAGTGTGGCATATGAGTTCTTGAGTGGAATAGGATCTGGGATGTGCCTCTGTCTGACTGGTCTAACCCTCCCTGAGCCCACTGTCATCCAAGTACTCCTCTTTCTCTGCATCCTTTGAGGCAGCTGCATTGGACTGAGTGGTCTCTGGATAGGGGCGATGGTACTCCTGACCCAGTTTACTTCTGCTCTGAGTCTGGCTACCCCATCCCACAGTCCAGAAAGATGCATGCAGATAGGGCAGCACCTCAGTGTCCAGAAGATCTGCCTGAATATGGCTGCCCCACAGCCACTGCATTGCACCACTCCCCACATTATACTGCAGTTATACTGCTATTCCACTACTTGTCTGCTACTGAAGCTCTCCTAGTTCCCTTTTTATTAATTTACTGTCCTAAAAATCCTGCCACTGTTCCTCTGTAATATTTGAAAATACATACACTTCTATCTCACCTCTTTATCCTTACCATCAAAAGGTAACTACAATCACAATAATCTACCTTCTACTAATACAGATTCTATCACAGAATCAGAGCACAATGCAAAAACATCTGCTACTTAGCAACAACAAACAGGTGACAACAAACCAAGTTGATGTAGCTTTTTTTAAAATAGAAAAAAAAAATGTAGTAGTTTAAACCAATAGAAATCAGCAGTTCCAAAAGCACCTTGAACTACAAGAAAGAACACAGTACCACACCTCTGCCACAATAACTAAACAATTTAAACAATTTGAATTTATATAATTAAGTTTAATTATAATATAAGATGTAAAATACTGAACTGATTGTTTAAAAAGTAAAATTTTGTATTTTGGAAGGGCACAAGTTTGAAGCTCTCCAAGGCCACTTAAAATGAAAAACAAAAAGCTAATGATAAATGTGAACACCTAAGGGTTAAAGTGTTCCAATTAAAAATGGCTATTTAAGGAGGGTTGCAATGAATGATCTCTACCCCTAATGAAGGCCACACCTTGGTCGAAGCACCGGGGCTATCATTTGATTGTGAATGGAGACACTTGAAAAAAATGTTCCAGTTGTATGCTAAGATGTTGCAATAAAAATCCTTGAAGTTGGAATCTCCTGGTGTTGGTGGTTAATTACACAAATAGAGTGCAGAGAGAGAGAGAGTGTTCTTTCTTATGGTGAATAAGGGGTTTGCTGCCTCTTCTCTGCACCGCACCACGGCTCAGACCCTGAATGAGCACACAGGACTTGAGGAGTGGAACTATTCATATGTCCTTACGTAGGTCTGGTCTCCATTTTTTTAATGTCTTGAGGGTGGTCTTGATCAAGAAAGAGCTGAGCGCCATTGTATTTGATTTCCTTCTGCTGCCAAGAGAAACACAAGATCTCCTTTTTAATATTGTAGCTGGTTAATTTCATCAAAATGGGATTAGGTCTGGCATTTGGATCTGTTGGTTTCAGAAGTAAAGCTTTATGGGTTCACTTCATCCATAGTTAAGAGGGTATGTGGCCTGTCTTTGCTCCCTCCGGCAGCCCATGTGATAGAGACCGTCTCTACAGGACCTAGCTTCCAGGCCCACACATTTCTCCTGCAGTGCCTCAGTGTAGTGGAGAAGGGAATCAACTGCTGCACCGAACTGGTAGGCCTCATCTTCCATCACAGCAATTCTCTCCTCTGACTCTTCGATCTGTCTTTCCACCCTATCTAGTCACAGAAACATAGAAGTTGATAAGGACTGCATGGCCCATCCAGTCTGCCCATTTCTTTTTCTACCTTATGAATGTGCCATCAGCCTTTGCTCTGTCAATGGCCTATCTAGTCATACTCATCTGTATTGCTCCCTTATCCCTATCTTTTTTTTTTTTTTTTAGTTGTTTAACCAGGAGTAGCACACTAAGCTGAAAGCTTTTTTACAGGAGTGACCTGGGAGCACAGGGAAGTTAAGTGACTTGCTCAGGGACACACAGTATGCAAGTGGAAGCTGTGGGATTCAAACCCAGGTCTGGTCTGCTGGATGTCACCAGATTTGCAGCTTACAGCCTTAAACCACTGCGTTATACTGCCTCCCTATCTGAAGCCCTGCACTGTATTCATATCCACCACTTCCTGAGGTAGGCCGTTCCATGTATCCACCACACTTTCTGTGAAAAAGAACTTCCTCACATACCCCTTAATCAGCCTCCCTCTAATCTCATGCTGTGTCCTCTTAGTCCTGCTATTTGTCTTATATTGAAACATGTTAGACTCTTTTACCTTGTTAATGCCCTTGAGGTGTCTGAATGTTTCGATCATATCACATCTCTCCCTCCTTTGCTCTAGGGTATACAGTCGTGGCCAAAAATATTGGCACCCTTGCACTTTTTCAAATAACTCACAATTTTCCTAAACATAAATTGAAATTAACAACAGTACAGTATTTGGTCTCCACAATTCTTTATTTCTCTGTTAATATTACAGAACCTTTGTTTTTGATTCAGAATTTAATATATCCTTTTAAATTAGAAAATGAAAAGAAATGGCATTGACAAAATTATTGACACGCTAGAATTAATATTTGGTAGCACAGCCTTTGGTCAAAATAACTGCAATCAACCGCTTCCTATAGCCATGGATGAGCTTCCTGCACCTCTCTACTGGCAGTTTGGCCCACTCTTCTTGTGCAAACTGCTCTAGTTCTCCCAGATTTGAAGGGTGCCTTCTCCCAACTGCTATTTTCAGATCTCTCCACAGGTTTTCAATGGGATTTAGATCTGGACTCATTGCTGGCCACTTCAGAACAGGCCAGCATCTTGTCTTGAACCATTCCTGGGTGCTTTTTGAAGTGTGTTTGTGGTCATTGTCCTGCTAGAAGACCCATGACCTTTGATGGAGACCCAGCTTTCTGACACTGGGTTCAACATTGTGCTCCAAAATGACCTGGTAATCTCCAGATTTCATGATGCCATGCACACGTTCAAGGCACCCAGTGCCAGAGGCAGCACAGCAACCCCAAAACATCACTGAACCTCCTCCATGTTTGACTGTAGGGAAGGTGTTCTTTTCTTTGAAGGCTTAATTTTGTTTTCTGTAAACATAGAGATGATGTGCTTTACCAAAAAGCTCTAATTTGGTCTCATCTGTCCACGGGACAGTCTCCCAGAAGGATTTTGGCTTGTTCAGGTGTGTTTTGGCAAACCCCAGTCGGGCTTTCTTAAGTCTCTCTCTCTCAGCAGTGGGGTCCTCCTGGGCCTCCTACCATATAACCCCCTTTCATTGAGTTGGCGACGGATGGTGCGAGTTGAAACTGTCGTACCTTTTGTCTGAAGGTCAGCTTGAATCTGTTTGGCAGTTGATCGAGGTGCTTTCTCCACCATTCGAACAATCCTGCGCTGCAATCTTCGATCAAGTTTTCTCTTGCGGCCGCATCCAGAGAGGCTGGCTACAGTGCCATGGGCCTTAAACATCCTGATAACATTACGTACAGTGGAAACAGGAACATCAAGGTCTCTGGAGATTGATTTGTAGCCTTGAGATTGTCCATGCTTGGCTACAATCTTCTGTCTGACCTCCTCAGACAATTCTCTGGCTGACTTTCTTTTCTCCATGCTCATTGCGGTACACACAGTGACACAAAACAGGAGAATGAGTCCTTTTCACTATTCAAACTGGTTGAATGAGTGATTTTTATATTGCAGGCACCTGCAACTCACCACAGGTGAGTTCAATTCCAAAGTGAAGGAGAATCACCTGCTTGAAATCTAATTACTTCTAAAAGGTGCCAATAATTTTGTCCGGGCCATTTAAGGATTTCTGTGTGGAATAAGCTAAGACTTAGTAAATTTTTCTGCTTTTTGTGTTTTATTCCACTGTAAACCAAAGAAATACATATGTGGATACCAAAATATTTTTTAATTTCAACAATTTTCTGGAAGGAATGGTGCATTATTAGAAAAAACTGCAAAGGCGCCAATATTTTTGGCCACGACTGTACATATTGAGCTCTGTTAATCTGTTCTCATATGTTTTCTGATGCAGTCCCTGCACCATTTTGGTTGCCCTTCTCTGGACTGCCTCAATTTGGTTAATGTTCTTGTGAAGATGTGGCCTCCAGTACTGCATGCAGTACACCAGATGGGGCCTAACCAGTGTCTTACCGCCCTCTTACGACTTGTGATACCCCTACTAATACACCCCAACATCCCCCTAGCCTTACCTACTGCTTTAGTGGTCTGCTTGTATGATTTCAGGTCATCTGTGATTATGATGCCCAAGTCTCTTTTTTCCCTTGTGACTGCCATCAACTCCCCTCCCGGCCTATAGGTGGTTTCAGGGTTTCCCTTCCCTACGTGCATGATCTTGCACTTCTTTGGGTTAAACCCCAGCTGCCACTCTTCTGACCATTTTGCCAGTTTATCCAGATCTCTTCTCATTCTGCCCACCCCATCCGGATCATCTACTCTGTTGCAGATCTTGGAGTCATCTGCAAACAGACAAACCTCACCCACCAATCCATCTACAATGTCACTGATGAAGATATTGAAGTGGACTGGCCCTAGGACTGATCCCTGAGGTACACCACTTGTGACTTGCATCTCTTCTGACTGTATACCGTTTACCACCACTTTCTGTTTTCTGCCCGTCAACCAGTTTGCCACCCAGTTGACCAACTTCTGACCCACCCTGAGCCTACCCAGCTTATTAATCAATCTTCTATGTGGAACAATATCAAAAGCTTTGCTGAAGTTAAGGTAGGCGACATCAACTGCTTCCCCTTGGTCCACCACTCTTGTTACCCAATCAAAGAAATCTATGAGATTAGTTTGACAGGACCTTCCTGTTGTAAACTCATGCTGCCTAGGATCCTGTGCTCCTAAGGATTCTAGGTATTGCACTATCCTTTCCTTAAGGAGTGCCTACATAATCTTGCCCACTAGAGGTAAGACTGACTGGTCTGTAGTTCCCTGCCTCCTCCCTGCTACCACTCTTGTGGAGTGGGATCACATGAGCCCTTCTCCAGTCTTCTGGGACCTTTTCTGTGCTCAGAGACTCACTAAATAGTTCTGATAATGGCTCTGCTAGTTCCACTCTTAGCTCCTTTAGTATTCTGGGATGTGTGCCATCAGGTCCCATTGCCTTGTCCACCCTGAGCTTATCGAGCTCTTGTAGGACCCTTTCTTTTGTGAAGGGACCAGTACACACTTCCCTCCCCCATGTCCATGGTGCTGAGCTGTGGGCCCTGCCCTATCTTCTCTTCAGTAAATACTGAGCAGAAGTATCTATTCAGGATAGATGCTTTTACATGGTCCTCCTCCTCCTCATGCGTGCAGCTGTTGGAATCCTTCCTTGATTTCTCTATGGGAGGCCTTTATTTCCTGCAGTAGAAGTTCAAAAGTGTTACAGGTTAGTCCTTCTCCCTCACAGTCTGTATCATAGCTTGGAGTTTCAAGCTGGCTGGGGACATCCCGCGCCTGCAGTCTGGGCTTGCGTCCTGCAATCCAGCTCCATCTCTGAATAATTTTGATTTTTGTGTTCTGGATCACATTAATCTATATTCCCCCTCCGCTCCAGATGGCAGTTTTACTACTTTAGTTTGTGTTATGGCTGTAGGGAAGATGTTTTAATCTTGGACAGGAAGGGAGCCATTTCCTTAGGCTGCTGGCCACTCCGTGATGTCACTGGAAGTCCTACTTTGTTTCTTATCATGCCTGCATTTTGTTTTTTTCTACTATCTTTTTCTTCCCCACACACCAACTGGCCCTTACGTTGCTGATGGCCCCTCAACTCCATCACCCACCATCTCTGGGAATTACTTCTGGCCTGGCTCACATCCCAACAGCTTTCCCCCTGTGGTAGGGCCAGAAGAGGGTACCCTGGTTGCTCCTCCAGAAGTACATGCCTGTGTTTTGGCGATAAAGATTTTAATTAGCTCTTGAATATGTCTGACTATCAGAAACTGATTGTTCAGCTTCCAGGTGGTGTCCCTGACAATGCCTTGTGTGAAGACATTCTGGAGCACCACTACTGAGTGATTCGATAGGACTCTGGGACAGATGTGGCACAAGGAAAGCCCATGAAGGATAGAGTGGCTCATCAAGATGTGGTCAATTCTGGACAGGGAGCTATGGGGGGGGGGGTTAAAAAGAATGTATATTCTCATGCATCTTAGTACACATAGGACATGCTTTGGGTCACACACTCCCAGTGAATCCATTAGGCCTCTCAGAGCCCTTTGGGCCGGTGTTAAACCTATGTTTCTTTTCACTGACCCATTTACCTCGGTGTTGATGACTAAACTCCAGTCATTTGCAATGATTAGGGGGACACGCAGGTAGGGAGAAGAACAGAGACTATGTTTGGCAAGAGGGACTGAAAAAACTGGAGAATGGAGTCTTATTCAGAAGGTGTAGTCTCCAGGTCCAGAAGCTACATTGGAAATGTTCAAGACTTTGCCAGCCCACCAGCGCAGCAGCAGCATTACATGTGGCATCAATGACCCAAGTTGGTAGCGAGCTTTGGGAGTCAGAGGGCTGGCGGGGGACTGAGTGCCTGATGGACTGCTCTCTCCACTGGGGTGGGGAAAATGGATCCTGGCACTCGCCTGACACCTGGTGGAGACCCAGGGGGTTGAGCATGCTGGGCTGTCAATATGCATGGGAGATGCAGCCGCCATCATTGCATATTTGTGTGGGAATGTGCAGCATGCACCATGACAGCACTGCATGACTGCACCTCCCGGGTGGCACAGAAGAAAAAAATACTCACCATAGTAATGTTGTTTCTTCTAATGGAGTCTTGCTGTATTCTGACTATATGCAGTTAGCCCCAGCACTTGAACTGCTCTGGAGAGGAAAGGGTTAACTCTATGCCAAGGCACAGAATGTTGAGCTCGAGCTCGGTTTTCAAACCTCTGTCCCAGGTACCCCTCAGTGCAACCATCCGATTCTTACGAGCACTATGCTAACTAACTATAAACAGAAATTGTTTTCTAAAACTTTGTACCAACAGGTAATAAAAGATTTTTAGGGTCCAAAAGACTCAAGTCGAGAACCCCAAAAAGAATTCAAGTAGGTAGTGAAACTTAAAAAAATAGTAATAAAAAACCTCACCCAAAGGAAAGGTAACCCAGGTATACCCCTGGGGTGCAGCACTGCGCCTGCCCATCCACATCCCAAAACAACTGGGTTCCAGGAGGGGAGGCAGGGAGGGAGGTCAGAATACAGCAAGACTCCATTAGAAGAAGAAACATTACTATGGTGTGAAAAACGTTATCTTCAAACAACGTGAAGTCTTGCTGTATTCTGACTATATGCAGACTACCAAGCAGTACCCCCTTGGAGGAGGGAGTTACAGAACCTATTTTGGAAACAGGCTCTGCAGTACTGCTGTGCCAAACCTAGCATCACTTCTTGACTGGATGTCGAGAGACTAATGCTTGGTAAATGTGAGAACAATTTTCTGGTAGGCTGCTTTACAGATTTCCACTAAAGGTATGTCTCTGGCTGCTGCGACCGAAGCAGCTGTACCTCTGCTAGAGTGAGCCCTCAGGCCTGAGGGTGGCTCTTTCCCCAATTTTGAATAACAGAACTGGATACAGGAGACAATCCACTTGGCAATAGTTCTCTTAGTGGCAGGTTTACCTTTTCCCACTCTCCATAAGTGAGAAACAGCTGTGAACAGTCATTTCTATAGGTGTTCGTGAATTCTATATAGTAACTAAGTGCCCTCTTTACATCAAGACTGTGTAGTCTTCTCTCCCCAGAGGAAGAATGGTCAGTGAAAAATACAGGCAATGACACAGATTGGTTCAGATGAAAGTCTGATACCACCTTGGGAAGGAACTTTCTATTTGTTCGAAGGACCACCTCATCCCTGTGAAATTAAATGAAATCAGGTTACACTGATAAAGCCTGTAACTCACTGATTCTCCTGGCAGAGGTAATGGCTACCACAAACACAGTTTTCCAAGTCAAGTATTTTAGCTCAGCTGAAGATAATGGTTCAAAAGGAGGCTGCATAAGCTGTGCAATGCAGATATTCAGATCCCACACAGGAGTAGGGTTCCTAAAAGGAGGACTGATGTGAACCAAACTCTAGAAGAGTCTCTTGAAAACTGGATGGGAGGCTAGGGTAGAGCCCTTCCCAGCTGAAAGAAAGGCAGAGATGGCTGCCAAATGCACCTTGAGAGTGGCAGGTCAGAAGCCTAAGCTGTTAAGATGCACCAAATAGTCCAAAGCAGTGGCAATGTTAGCTGAATCTGGCTGAATATGCCTCTGAGAACACCAAAAACCAAACTTCTTCTATTTGGAATTGTAGGTTTCCCCTAGTGGAAGGCTTTCTACTAGCATTAAGAATGTCCAGGGCTGACTGGGAAAGATGCAGGCCTGCATATTCTAGCTCCTCAGGAGCCAAGCTTCGAGTCTGAGAGTCTGAAGGCTGAGATACAATATCCTCCCCTGTGAGGAGGTGAGAAGATTGAACTGTCTGGGGAGACATAGAGGAATTGTCACTGACATTGACAGTAGTACGAGGTACCAAGGCTGCCTGGCCCAGTCTGGAGCCACCAGAATTACAGAGCAAGGCTGAGATCTGCTCTTGACCAGAACTCTGAGTATCAGAGTAAAAGCATACAGAAACCTGTTTGTCCAATCCAACAGGAGAGCATCTTGAGGAACAGACCACAAAAGAGGGGGGGGGTCTACAGCAGAATAGGGAAGTTGATGATGGTCTGGGGCTGCAAAGAGATCTATCTCTGGAATGCCCCACCTTCTGAAAATGATCTGAAGAATGAGAGGATTCAGGGCCCATTCATGGTGATCTTGGGAAATCCTACTGAGAGCATCTGCCAGTACATTGTCCCTCCCTGGAAGATGCACAGCTATCAGGGAAATCTGCAGGGAATAAGCTAGTGACCATATTTTCATGGCTTCGGTGCAAAAGGCTGAGGACCGAGTGCCCCCCCCCCCCGTTTGTTGATGTACCACATGGTTGTGGCTTTTCTGTCCTGATCTGCACCACTTTCCCCTGAACTGTGTTCGAGAATGTCTAAAGTGATGGAAAGACAGCCGTGAGTTTGAGAAGATTTACGTGCAGGAGGAATTCCTGATGAGACCATGTTCCCTGAGCAGTAAGCTGATGCAGATGGGCTCCCCATCCCAGCAGGGAAGTGTCTGTGGTGAGAAACACTGTTGGGACCTGTCTGGGGAAGAGGACACCTTGCCTCAGATTGTCCTCCTCCCGCCACCACTGGAGAGCCTGAACCAGAGTTTGAGACACTGCAACTAACTTGGAGAGGGGGTCTTTTTTCTGAGACCAAAAAGATTTTAGATGAAACTGAATATCTCTCATTTGAAACCTTGCCCCTTGTACTACTGCAGTGCAAGCTGCCATGTGGCCTAGCAACTGCAAGAAATGTCTGGCTGGCCGAGACACTAGTGGATGAAAAGAGGAAGCCACGGAGATGAGGGACTGAACCCTTGAAAGAGGGAGAAAGGCCTTGGCCTGGGCAGTGTCCAGCTCCACCCCTATAAATGTGCGAAGCTGGGCAGGTTCCAGAACAGACTTTTCTAGATGTAGGATGAATCCTAAGGAGTCCAGAAGCTTTTGAGTGATCTCTAGAGCTGACTTGACTTCGTCTGAGGACTGACCCACTATGAGCCAATCGTCCAGGTAAGGGACAGTAAGATGCCTTGTCTCCTCAGAAAAGCCACCACCACTACTGTTAGACACTTGGTGAACACCCTTGGAGCAGGTGTTAGGCTGAAAGGCATTGCTCTGAATTGGTAGCAGCCTGAGGGCAACTTGAACCTGAGGTACTTTCTGTGGGAATGTCTCATGGGTATGTGGAAATAGGCATCCTTGAGATCCAGGGAGGCTAGCCAGTCTCCTGGTCTCAGAGAGGGGAGAATTATTCCTAGAGTCACCATTTTGAACTTTGGCTTTAGTATGTTTGTTTAGGTATCGTAGATCTAGGATGGGTCGCCACTCCCATCTTTTTTGGGGTAAGGAAGTATCTGGAATACAGTCCTTATCCCCTGTCATTGAGAGGTATCTGCTCTGCTGCTCACAGGAGTAGCAGAGAGGAGACTTCTGCCTCTAAAGCCTTTGTCTCCACAGGAGAGGGAGGACTAAAAGACTATGCTCTCATTTTTGGGAACCTTTTGAAGCTGAGAGCAAATCTCTGGCTCACTACTTCCAGGACCCATTTGTCTGTTGTAAGGCCTGGAAATAGTGAGCCAGCCTGCCCTCTACTGGAACTGGGGAGGTGACCCTGACTGACACATCAGGGTATCTGTTTGGCAGGGGGCTTGGACTGAGTGGAGGATGGAGTCCTGGTCATCCCCTTTCTGCCTCTTCCCCTAAAGAACCCCCTCTGCTGGAAAGAAGAGGAGGCCTGGGCTTAGTAAAAAGGCCTTTGAAAAGGCCTGCCCCTGCCAGCCCTAGACTGCTGCCTCTGAGGAGTGACCTGCTTTTCCTTGGCTGTAGCACAACAGTAGGTGGTCCTGTATTCGTCCATCTTTTTCATGTAAGCCTCTGTTTGCTCCCCAAACAAAAAGTTACCAGTGACAGGAAAATCCATGGCCTTGGTCTGGGTATCCTATGATAAACTGGTACACCCGAGCCAAGCAAATCTCCTCAGGGAGACAGATGTAGCC
This sequence comes from Neoceratodus forsteri, assembly GCA_016271365.2. NCBI lineage: Eukaryota > Metazoa > Chordata > Ceratodontiformes > Ceratodontidae > Neoceratodus > Neoceratodus forsteri. The sequence goes on from CM057459.1 coordinate 733,531,746, forward strand.
ATGACCCTAGAATGTACATCATTCGAGTCAACAGCAGCATGAAACTGGACTTTTGATGCCTCAATACCATCCACAGCCACCTACTCCAGCTCCTTGGCTAGCTGGGGAGGGGCATTCTTAGCCAGCTCCAGAACCGTATCCCACATAGACTTCTGGTATCTGGCTGTATATGCCATGTAATTAGATTGCCTCAGCCCCAAAGAGGATGCCAAGTACTGTTTCTTTGCCATAGCATCCACTTTCCTGGAATCCTTATCTGGGGGTGAAATGCCAGAGGAATGTTAGCATTGTCACAGGCTGCAGCTTGCACTACCCCAACATGGCTGCAATGACTTGTAAGGAATTCTGTCCCAGGACCTGACAAGGTGTACCTCCTGTCCATCTTTTTATCCACAGGAGGTATGGATGTTGGAAACTGAAGAACGTTCTGTGTCTGTTTCCCCAGGGATTTATGCAGAGGGATAGACACCCTTTTGGACTCTGGGGCATCCATCATCTCAACATGGTCAGGTTCCTCCTGATCCTGTTTAGCCTCTTCCACTGGAAGCTGAAGAGTATCAGCCACTTTCTAGTAGAACAAGAAATGGGAGGGGGACTCAGAGTCTGGGAAGAGACACATAAGAAGGCCTGTCTGGGGAGAAGTCAGACTCTACTGGCTCATCTAGGCCTTCATAATCCTCTTCTTCTTCATAATCTTCATCTCCTTCCCAATCGCCCTCATAAAATGCTTCAGGGTCATATTCAGAAGCACAAAAGTCCGACCGAACCGATTGTCTTTGAGTCGGTGTTGGTTCGGTTGGAACCGGGCGAAGTGACTGTATAACAGCAAACACTTTAGCTATTTCATCAGTGGTCGGAACATGGGAACCGGGATCCGAACCGACTGACTTGCGCTTTCTCTTACACGGAACCAATTCCGCAGAATCGGGTCTCCTTTTGCTCGTAGAGGAATCGCCCAGATCAGTGGGCACCCCCAAGGTTTGGTCGGAACCGAACCGGGCTGGCCATCCGGGTAAGTGGATTTCTCTGCCTCCCTTTCCTTCAGCCTACTTAAATGTTTATCTAAAGTGGCTTTGGGAAAGTTTTTGCAGATTTGGCAGTCCGTTTGAGGTGGTCAAACCCCAGACAGTAAACACAGATGAGGTGGGGATCAGCCTTAGCAAAGGCCTCCCCCCACCACTCGGTGCAGTGCTGAAACCCAGTGGGACTGGTTTTCTTTTTGGGTTTCTCAGACATGCCTAAAGGAAAAAAGTTACCCCTTCCAGTGTTTAAGCCAGGCAACTACAAACCTATCGGTTCCAACCGTGTCACGGGTCGGTTAAAAAAAAACAAGGAAATTATCAGTTTTTTAGGATCTGATAGGAACCGGAAACCACAATGCAAATAATAGGAAAAAAAAAAAAAAATACAGAATTGCTTTGGTTTCTAACCGGACCGACTGGGAAGAAACCGAACAAAAAAAATTCTACCACAAAACACTAAACTACCTACTAAACAGAGGACAGAGATGTGAATACCAAAAAAATAAGTAAACGGTTGACAAACTGACCGATTTTTTACTTAAACCGAACTGAAGTGAAGGACAGAATCTCCGGAGTGACTTCTCAGTTAGGCGGAGTAAAGAATCTGACCGTTACACTGAGGAGTACCTGGGACAGAGGTTTGAAAAACGAGCTCGAGCTCAACGTTCTATGCCTTGGCATAGAGCTAACCCTTTCCTCTCCGGAGCAGTTCAAGAGCAGGGGCTAACTGCATATAGTCAGAATACAGCAAGACTTCATGTTGTTTGAAAAGAGGAAACACAGTGCCAACCGGTAGGGTGAATCCAGTATTCTGCTGGCCCTGCACCTGGTTATACATGCAACGTCCAAGTTAATCACACTGGTGGGTTTTGGGGGACTCCGCTGACCCAGCGGGGGGGAGGGGTATGCCCTGAGGGAACAAGCTACACAGAGAGAAGTCCTGGAGGATGCAGGGGTGACAGGGCTGGGAAGACAAGAGGATGGGAGCCAGTCGATGCATGGGGAGAAAAAGACTAACCAAAAAAAAAAAAAGAGAAATGGTGGGAGATTCAGAAGCTGTCACCTGCTTGCAGTACATGGCCAGCAGTATTAACACCCTTGGCTAGGACGTGAATCTGTTACCATAACTCTGTAATGAATACTGGTGTACTGCTCTAATAAAACTTGAGTTATAAAAAAGAAATGGTGGAGACACAATTTAAGAGAATGACAGCAAGGTGGCCAACCGAGCTAAAAGGGGATGTTGCTGAAACTGAATCCGTGAGTTTATGAGTTGCAGCACAAGGCCATTCCAGGAAGCAGTCTATCTATGAAGCCTGTTGCATTACCAGCACCATTTCAGTATCAGCAATGTAGTCTGTCCACAGACCAACCAGCCAATCCTACCACATGCGTTTTCCCACTTGATCTAAACAAGTAAACAATGGTACATTGCCACTGTTTCTTGAGGTAAAATTCTGATAGAAACCAGACAGAAGACAGCCATCCTGACAGGAAATGCGACTCACAGCAGCAAGAAGGCTGACAGCAGTGCAATCTTACCAGCCCAAAGAGCTGACTATACAGTTGGGCAATGCTTTGAGAAGAGTGCAGAGTAGATTCATCAGGGAGGTTTAAACCACATTTTTGTCGCCGTCAGGAAAGTACCTATTTAATAACCAGAAGCATGAAACCAGCAAACTATTCTAAGTTAAAGAAACCTGAGACAACCTCAATAATTCCTACCTGATATAAGCTGGACTCTGAATGGTATGATCACTCTGTGTGTGTGTGGGGTATATCAGCATGGTGAAAACCCTCAAGGTCTGTGTCTCAATCATTGCTCATCTGCAGGGAGGTTTATCTATTTCATCTGTTCGTTACATTTATCATAGTAATACTTAAAGTACAAGTGCCCAACCACGACACAATCTGGCCATGAAACTATGAATATGCTCATTCAGGTTATTTTACGGTATAACCAATTTTTTTCTCAGATTAGACATTCTGTTTACTAAATCAGAAATATAGAAAGAGGATGGAAAAAGACGATAAAGGCATATCTAGTTTGGTCATTTGCTAGTTATCTACAAACCACTTGCCAGTGCTCCTGTGCAATGGAGTTTCACTAGTCCTTTATGTATCTCCCATGCTCTCTTGAAGCCTGTCACTCTTTCGGCCTTCACAACCTCTCCTGGGAGGCTAGTTCATCAGCCCACCACTCTTTCAATTAAGAACTATTTCCTCTCATCTTTCCAGAAATTGCACCCAACCAGTTTATATTTGTGCCCCTTGTAGTGGTATGGCTGCAGCAAAATGCTCAAGTATAAATTTTGGGATGGACATTTTAACTTGTGTCTCCTTTTATGGTCCCAAATAATTAACATATGCAATAGGTAAATAACAAATGAAATTAATTAAAAAAATAAATAACATTGCCTCCTTGCAGCTCAAAATTAATAAAAAATCTGAAACTTGAACTATCTGGACAGGAGAGGTTCCTGTTAACGAGTAATGAGGCTGGAAGTTTGCCCTTAATTCACCTGGCACTCGAACAAAGTCATTAATTAGGCACAGCCTCAAGACAACTGGTAAACAGTGCTATTAGAACCAGGAAGGACATGCACTGCAGGAATAGCAGGAATTTCAAATGTAGGATTACTAAATGCCAAAACCCAGGAAACTTAATAACAGAGTAAAATGGTACTTTGCACAACCAGTCAGCACAGACCTTGTTGCCTCTTTATAGGTCCATTTTATAATGTTGTAGTTTTAATTTCATAACCACAATAACAACATTCAGTGTTTCTGGTTCTGCAAATAATATGGACTTCTCAGGAGGCTGAAGGTACAGTACCTGCCGTTGCCTCGTATTTCACAATAAACTGGAAGAGTCTGTATCACGTGTATGACTAAGCCCCTACACATATTGTTTTAATATTTATTTTAAAGATTTATGTGTTTCTATCCCCTATACATATCTGAATTATACACACATAGAAATATAGAAGTCAATGGTAGAAAAAGTCCTAATGGTTCATCAAGTCTGCAGTCTGCACAGTACCTATTCATGCAAGCAATAATACCTGACTGGGTGGGCTATACCCAATGGCCCAAGGGCATAATGAGGCCCGATGCCATAGGAGGAGGGTCTTATAGCCCCTGGAAGGTCAGGTTATAGCCCATACCGCCCATCTTGGATGGTATTATTGTGCTAAAATGTGTATTTGTGTAAATTTAAATTAATCATTAAAATAATAAAGAATCACTTTAAGAATGAATAGGAATGCCGGCCAGGTGGCGCAGAGGGTTGAGGCACTAGATGCCACACCTCGTGCCATGCCAGCGACCAGGGTTCGGGAACAGGCACGGGACACCTTGGTCGGCAGGGAAGGAGAGGGATTGAGTGTTCAGAGGATTGCTCTCTCTCCTCTCCTGGGAGTAGGTTGGGAGCTTGCCTTGCTCTGTAGCACCCCCCCCCCAGTGGAGACCGGGAGCACTACAGGGCGGTGCTACAGTTGGACAAAGAAAACCACAGAAAATGGTGTCTCGACCAGCCAGATGACGAGTACCCGGACCCTAACCGCCATGAAGTCCCCGGACAGCCGGGACCGACCTCAGCAGCACCCAGGGCCAAGAAAGGTAAGCCACAAGGCATTTTCTCGCCAGAAGGAGAGGACACGTCCAATGAAGGGATACATTGGGTTACCCTGGTGTGGCTGCAATATGAGGCGGGGATGGGGTCTCCCAGGGAGGCGAGCACAGTCCTTGGCGGCCCGAAGGAGATGATGGTTGAGACGAAGGGGGAGTGGAAAAAAATAGATAATACAAAAAAAATTAAAAGAATGAATAGGGAAAAAAATGTTTTCAGTACAGTAGTGTCTCCATTTGTGTGCTGTTTTAGTTCCTGTTGCCCCCCCCCATACACAAAGCCATTCTCATCAACTAAACCTTCCACCAACCACCAGCAGAACAGACAGAGTTTCTTCTAAACTTTTTCCATCCCACAACACCAGGGCCAGATTAAGGCAACCTGGGGCCCTAGGCCCCAGAGAAATCTGGGGCCCCTGTCACTGCAACCGTGCCCCTTCACCACCACTTTGCCCCCTTGCCATGACCGCACCTCTTGGCCATCGCAAATCAGGTCTGAAACTTGAAAAAAAAAATGTTCTTGCTGTCCCTAAAAAGTGGCATAAAACATAAATAACCCAAAATGCTTCAAAATTAATGAAATGAATAATATCAGTATGGAAAAATAACAGTAGTCTGAATTTTGATCATTTGGAGAAAAATAATTAATTTGTTTTTATCAAAACCTTATTTAGCGCCCTGCTGCGGCGCCTACAGGCGGGGGCATCCAGCCACCGGCCCTGCCTGTGGGGAGAGCAGCAGGCTCACTCACATGATGGGGGGGTCTGGCACAGCCGTGGCCGATCCACTGGAGGGCTCCCCCGTCCCTTACCAACCGGACCGGCACTGCACCCCCAAGCATGAGTCCACGATAGTCCTCCCCGCACTGCAGGGTGCAGCCATCAAGCTGCTCGGTCACGCCCAGTCCTTCTTCCCTTTTCTGCCCAATGGGAGCACGGACGTGCAATGATGTCGATGCACAAATGTGCACACGCCCGCCGTGCTTCCTCCCCTAGACACGTGCTTCTCTGCAGTGCCACCGGGCATCCCCAGGGACCGCTAGAACATGACATGAGTCCCACCCTGTTCTCCAGGACTAGGAGAGCTGCCGTCAGATGCTCAATCCTAGTCCTCCCCTGCCGACCCTCGATGATCCGGGCTCGTTCCCAAACCCGGGTCACTGGCGTTTAGCGAGGTGTGGCATCCGGTGCCTCAACCCTCAATGCCACCAGGCCGGGCTAATAAGTAATAATTTGGCCTGTTAAAAATAATTTTTGGGTGTGAAATGTCATGATTTTCACTTTTCCAAAAGGCCTCCCACCCAGCACACGTGTGCACTTGCAGTCTGTGTGTTATCATCTTGTCCCGTCAGGTAATATGAACCAGGACATTTGAGTTGTTTTGTAGGGTATGAACCCATCTCTAAAAGAGGCTAGGTCATGGGTGGTGTAGGAGTTAAACTGATGGTTTACAATAGTCATGCACATTAGCGATTATATTGCAAAGCAAGTGAATTTTGTAAGAAATTATTCCTAGGAGCAAATATTTCTGTTATTGATAAGCAAGTCAGGATCAATAAATGGCATGCAATATTTACTGATGGGAATCTGGAAATGTGTTAATCTGTTCATCCTGAAAATGGAGCTATGTCAAGGACAGAAGTTCAATATGAGTGAGATGTGGGAAATAAAGAGTACAATTTTTAAGTGTACCATTGAAACACATTGTCGATTTCTTAATTTTAGGAGTGAGATTAAATATAAAGCATATACACTGAATTACACTGTTAATCATTTATATTTAAGAGTGAGACTTGATTCTAAGTGATGATTCCAAATGGGGTGAGAGGGAAAGCACAGGAAGTTGGCATAGTCACACCTTACAGGTCAGCCTGGATGGGGCCCCCTGAAGCTGTCAACTGCACTTAACATCTACTCAGGGAGGTGAAAGTCATGTCACAGTTCAGCTCCTGCCTTGTTCAGATTACTCTGTGGCTGAGTCCTTTACAAAAAACAAAGAATGCAGTTCAGACAGAAAGAAAATTATATACTATTAAGTAAATATATATTGGGGATTGCTGGGGGCTCCCTGGCAGGCAGGGGCCCTAGGCCTGTGCCTATGTTGTCTGTGCCTTAATCTGGCCCTGCACCACACATAGAAGTAGCTGCATCAGTTCAGCTTCATTTTCAGCAGCTGACTGCTCTCACATGGTCATCACAGTAGGAGACCAGTGATACTTTCTTCAGTTCGTCTCCCGGCTTAACAGCGAGTAGGTGGCTGGCTGGGGGGGGGGTGCAAGACCATGGTTGGGTCTCTGGGAGTAGCATTGTCAGAAATGAGCGCAGTTTCACACAAATGCTGAACTGCTCTCTCTCCTCTCAACCACATACTAAAGAGCGAATTTAACAGCATTCATATTTCAGGACGAGACAGTAACTGTGGTCAGGTGAAGCGTTGTGTCCAGTGGTGGCCTTCTGATGCCATGGCAGGGAACAGTCAGCAGCAGCACAGATGGGACACAAAGGTAGTGTTAAAAAAAAAACAACAAAAAAACTAACAAGAAATGAGTCCAGCACTGGTACATGTACTGATTTGTCAGGCAGTTGGCACTCAATTATTAAAAAGTGCTATAGTGGGAGCAGTGTCTCTCGCTAAGCGAAAGGAAAAAAAGGTGGCTATGTTAAACTGAAACTTTCAAGGGCACAGTGATTTTAGAAGGTAATCAGGCAACCAAAGACTGGGACTCATTATTTTCCAGTCTGTTGACTGATATTGGACCGGCTAGTTTGGTGGCATTAGTCAAACAGAAAGAAGAATGCTCCCTACCCATTTTGTAAATCCAATCACTTGTCTAGTGGACCTGTAGTTTCATGGTCTTTAATCTGCTCAGGATTTTACTGTAAATGAGCAACAACTCAATGGGGATTTTTTTTTTTGAAACAGTTTGCAAATAAACCTAATTTACTATTACACCTAGCCAGATTTCATTGCTTATGTATATATTTATACATGCAAACATACAGTATTTACAAGGAAAGAGTAATAAATAGAATATAGATTAAAACTGCAATTACAGACCTCCAGCATCTATTACAATATCCACTCCAAGACCACCTGTTTCCTCCATGCAGCTTTCTACAAGGTTTGCTTTTCCATCCGACAGATTTATCACACGAGCTAGAGAAGACAGGATATCAGATCAGTCACATGGCTTTTGCAATTAGACTTAATGGCCAGTAAATGAAAACCAGCAAACGTAGGCTAGAATTCCAAATGCAAAGGTTAAAACTAAGAAACCAACATGGACACTTCTATTTGTTTTCTCAGTTTATTCCTAACTTATTCCACCATCGCATCTTTAAGTTCTTAACCACACAGACACACACAAGGATGCCTGATAAGGGAGACTGGGACTGAAGCAATAGGTAGTATTCACACTTTGACTGAGCATTTCACTGTTCTCCCTGTCTGATGTTAATATGAGCGAGTCATTTTTGGAGAGTTTGAAAACATGTTTTCAGAAAGCATTTGGACACTTACACGCAAGCAGAAATATTTATTTTATTTACTTTGGATAGTTTGAAAACGTTCTCAGAAAGCATTTGGACACTTACACAGAAGCAGATTTTTTAATTCTATTTAGTTCATAATTTTTGGCTGGGAGAGGCACACTGAGTTAAAGCTCATTTCCAGGAGTATCCAAAGAGCACAGGGAGGTTAAGTGACTTGCTCAGGGTCACAGAATATGCAAGTGGAGGTTGTAGGAATCAAACCTATGTCTGATAGTTTGCAAAGTCGTTCACAGCTTGTTCCTCTAATCTCTAGGCTACAATGCCATCCTTAACAGTGGCTGGAAGCCCAGAGGCAGTGTGTGGCACAGCAGCAGTGCATGGAGGAAGGATACAGCCATGGCAATCCCACTGGTGAGGTCGGGAAGGGGAGGAAATAAAGGCAAACATGGTGGAGGGCGGATAGTGGACTCCCACTGGAATTAAAGGAGTGAAGCAGCCATTTATTTTAATGGAGATGAGGACAAGTGCAAGCTGCATGCACAAAAGCACGGCTCACAAGTGCCAGTTTTCTAAAAATGAATCTGAGGTTCATACTTCTCAATATGATCCTCTGAAAGTTCTGAGTCTGGCTGTGTGGCACTTGCAGCAATGCTAGCATTTAACCGATGAATTCCTGATCTAAAGGCAAAACAGACCCCCATGTCAGGGAGAGGGACTGGACAAGGATATGATGGAAGGCATCCTTAGGATGGCAGAGAAAGGGGAGATACTGCTGATGGTGGACCTGAATATGCCAGATGTTAACTGGAGCACCTTTGCTGCAGCCACATCCGAGGGCAGGGCCATTCTAAATGCCCTACAGGTGGCATGCCTCAGACAGCTAGTTTTGGAACACACTCGTGAGGGAGCAATCTTAGACCTCGTACTCTCAAATGGGGACAGTGAGAGGATCTCAGATCTAGAAGTGGGTAGCCATCTGGGAACAAGTGACCACCAAACAGTGTGGTTCATGATAAACTCAGCTACAGAGTCAGGCCATACAAAAGTGAGGGTACCGGACTTCAGGAGGGCTGACTTTGGCAAGATGGGAGAGTGCCTTAGAAAAGCACTAGCAAACAGGCTAGAAGGAGGGGTGAAGCAACAACGGGGAAACATCAAAACTGCCATCACAGAGGCAACAAGCCTTTGTGTGAAGCAAATAAACAAATCAAAACAAAAGAAAAATCCACTATGGTTCTCAAAAGAGGTTGCTGGGAAGGTTAGGAAGAAAAAGACAGCATTTAGGAAGTGTAAGGAAACAAAGAAGGAGCAGGACAGCGAACTGTACCAGTTAAGGCAGAAGGAAGCAGGGAGGGAAGTCATAATAGCAGAGGTTCAAACTGAGGAAATGACAGCCAACTCAGTTAAGAAGGGGGATAAAACCTTTTATAGGTACATCAGGGAGCGTAAAAAGACAAAGGGAGGGATAGTGAGGCTGAACAGAAAGGATGGTGGGTGGGCAGAGAGGGACAGTGAAAAAGCAGGGATACTGAACGAATACTTCTGCTCAGTATTCACAAAAGAGGAGGAGGGGGAGGTGCCTAATCCAGTTAACAGAAGCACTCTGGATAGGGGGGTCAATCCCAGTCCTTTCACAAAAGAAAGGGTTCTGAAAGAACTCCTAAAACTGAAGGTGGACAAAGCAATGGGACTGGATGGAATTCACCCCAGAATTCTAAAAGAATTAAGGGGAGAACTAGTGACACCACCGACTACCCTTTTTAACAAATCATGGGAGGATGGTGTGGTACCTGAGGACTGGAGGAAGGCGGATGTGATTCCCCTTCACAAAAGTGGGAGCAAGACAGAGGCAGGAAACTACAGACCTGTCAGTTTGACCTCTGGGGTAGCGAAAGTGATGGAATCACTTTTGAAGGAAAGAACTGTTGAGTACCTAGAGGCCAGTGGGGCACAGGACCCAAGGCAGCATGGGTTCACAGTGGGAAGGTCATGTCAGATGAATCTAACTGATTTCTTTTTACTGGGTGACCAAAGTAGTAGACCAGGGAGGGGCTGTGGACATGGCCTACCTAGAGTTTAGCAAGGCATTTGACACAGTCCCACGCAAAAGATTAATAATCAAGTTAACCAGCCTGGGAGTGGGTTCCAGGGTAGCCTGGGTAAAACACTGGCTGGACAACAGGACACAGAAGGTAATTGTAAATGGAGTCCACTCTGAAGAAAGAAGGGTTACTAGTGGGGTAGTGCAGGGTTCAGTCCTTTTTAATGTCTTTATAAGTGACAATGCAGAAGGACTGGAAGGAAAAGTATGCCTCTTTGCAGATGATACAAAGATCTGCAACAGGGTTGATACACAAGGAGGTGTGGAAAGGATGAGAAGGGACTTGGCAAGGTTGGAGGAATGGTAAGAAGTATGGCAGCATGGATTCAATGCAAAAAAGTGCAAAATAATGCACCTGGGAAACAAAAACCCAGGGGAAGATTACACAATGGGAGGGAGGTAGTAACAACAACAAAAATGGAATGGGACCTGGGGTTAATCATATCAGATTACCTTAAGGTTAGCAAGCAATGTGAGAAAGCAATAGGGAGGGCTGGGGTATACTGGGATGTACAGGGAGAGGCATCACCAGCAGAAAACAGGAAGCTGTTATCCCTCTGTACAGACAGTTGGTGAGACCCCATGTGGCGTACTGCGTCCAGTTCTGGAGACCCCATCTCCACAAGAACACAGACAGGATGGAGGCAGTCCAGAGGAGGGCAACTAAAATGGTGCAGGGTCTGCAAGAGAAGCCATACGAGGAGAGACTAAAGGAGCTTAATATGTATACCCTTGAGGAAAGGGGGGACATGATAGAAACTTTCAAGTACCTCAGTGGAATCAACAAAGTCCAAGAGCATAGCATCTTTCAGAAAAGAGATGTTTAAGAACAAAGGACACAATTTGAAGATGGGACGGCCAGGGCAATGTGAGAATTACTTTTCACAGAGAGAGTGGTGAACGATGGAACAGTCTTCCTGAGGAGGTTGTGGGGTCTAAAACTGTGGGAGAATTCAAGAATGCATGGGACAGACATAAGGCAAGTTTTGTGGGGGGTAGGAAGAAATAGGCTGTTGGTTAACTAGGATCTGCAGCTTATCCTGTAGGTAGGGATATGGGCAGACTAGGTGGGCCAAGTGGTCCCTATCTGCCATCAAAGTCTATGTGTCTATGGACTTCCGGTTGGGACATGGCGGCGTGAACATGCAAAGGCTTGGGCTCCTCTAAAGCCTTAACTCAGAACAGCAGTTTTTCCTCGTTTAAAAAGATAAAGTAAATTGAAAATCAGTAGTTAAGAGGACCTGATCGATGTGGAAACCTCCTAGACTTAACAAAAACACCAAACAAGGGAATGGCACGCTTACAAAAGAACCGTTTCCACCCACTGCAAGAGCTCCAAGATGCAGACGAAAGAGGCCTGTTAAGACTCTGAATCAACCATTCCAGCTTCCCAACCGCCAGAGCCAAAACGTGGGAAAAGAGGAGATAATAATATTAAAAAAAAAATCAATACCAGAGAACGTTCTATCGAGACAATACTGCAAGCAATTACGGAATTCCGAACAGAAATGAGGGACGCTTTAAAAGAGATTCGCACCGACTTGGGAGAGCTTCAAAATAGAGTGAGCGAGACGGAAACACATACAGCAGAAAATACGAGCAAAATATGTGAGACTGAGAAAGTGATACATACGATCGCAGAGGAACAGTTATATCAATCAATGAGACAAGAGGATATGGAAAACAGAGGGAGAAGGAAAAATATACGGCTATATGGCATACCTGAGGGAGAAGAGGGAAACGACGCTGTGGCTTTCGCGGACTACTTTCTACGTTTGACCCTGGATCTGGGCCCAGAAATGCAGATAGATATAGAAAGGGCACATTGTGCATTGGGAATTCGTCCATCAAAACCTGATGCCAGACCCAGGTCCTTTGTAATCAGATTCAATAGCTACTACCAGAAAGACCAAATCCTATCAAAGGCGTGGCGTAAGCAGAAAGTTATGTTGGGGAAACACCAAATTATTTTTGACAACGATTATGCGCCAGCCACACAACGCTTAAGACGAGAATACTCATTCTTGTTCCCTCTACTGCGAGCTTCAAATATAAGGTTCCGGACTCCCTACCCTGCGAAGAACAGTACTACTACCAAACGGCCCTATCACATATAATACAGCACTAGAGGCAAAAAATGATTTAATTCATAAAGGCATAATTTCAAAAGCCGATCCCAAGCTACAAATAAAGAACTGGCAACTACAGCTGGGATCTCCCACTCGAGACACAGTTCGGGGAGAGAGTGGAGAACGAGGATTGCAGGCTTTACTGGACAAGATAAGAGTATTGATAAATCCCACTCTACAATCTCCATGAGGAGTTTGGCTAATGTATTGTTAAGCAGAGAACTCCTCGGGGGTTCGAATAAAGAAGGAACGACAGTGCTAAAATGGAGAGAATGAGTGAAGTGAGACATTTTACTGGAGACATATTTGATAGAACAGTTAAAGAACTAGTGAAACAAGAAGACTCCAAATCAGGAAGCATGAGAATGATCGTTCTTCACTGGTCCACTACTACACTGTGGAGTTCTTCGTTTTCCTTTCCCTTTAGGCCTCGCCTCTGCCACCCTGTGGAGGAGCCCCCCCCCCAACCCCACTCGATTGGAAACCGAGAAGAACACTATCTAGGCAATCAACAGGTTAAAAACCAGCACTTACATATTGGGATGGAGTACAGAGAAGCTGACATCTTCTTAAGTCAAACTTCTGGTTATAAAACTTTGAGTTAATCCTCAGGAAACCTTAACTTAGAAATCTCCCTAGAGCAAGAGTTGAAGGGAGCTCAGAACGATTTTCAAAGGAGGAGACCCAAAAAATATCAATACTTAAATGACTACCCAAGGGAAAGGGGAAAACATAAAAAAACATAAATTTTTTTTTTTCTTTTTTTTTCTCTTTCTGTCCTCTTTCAGTACTTGTTAAACATGACTGGGGCAAAGAGGAGCCCTTCCTTTAGCACTAGATAGATAGCAAATGTTGTGAATGGATAAATACTTAGTCCCACCATATTAGGACTAATGATAGATAGAAACTAGTCTCTAGAGAGGGAGTTCCCTCTCAAGTGGGCATAGATCCACGATCGGTGGATTACCCCCCACTTATCCAGGGGATAAGAGAGGGAAAGGCAAATTTATATCCCTCCATTTTCACCCTTTTGCTTTTCCCTGGGACCCAGGTTGGAGATGAATATATCTCCCCCACTTGTGGAAGACCATATGTACATAGTTGTTTCCATTAGGAGATTTGAGGTTTTAGGTTTAGAAATATTATGTTTAACATATTTACTTGTTTTATTACGGAGAAAAAATGTTGGTGTTAAATTAAGTAAAATGGGGCGGAGACTTCCAACTTTGGTGATAGGCTTTGGAGAGGCAGGAAATGGAGGAAGCAAATTCATTAATATCCAGGAATATGGAATCAAGATCGATTTGGCTACCGATAAGAAAAGGGAAATTTCCCATAGAAATCAATATAGTTCCTCCGCTCTTCATCCTCCGAAGCTGCACCAAAAACACAGAAAAATGTTACTCTTCCTGGGATAATGGCTGACATACCTGCAAAAATCTATTCACAGAATGTAAATGGCCTACATTCCCCTATCAAGTGATATAAAGTAATGCGTCATCTGGGTAAACAAGGTGCGGATATCTATTTTCTTCAGGAATCCCATCTTTCCGCTATGGAACATTTAAAACTACACTGGGGGGGACGTTACCAAGTGTATGCATCTTCCCATTCGAGTGGCCATAAAAGGGGTACTGTCATTTTAATTCCCACCTCAACCCCGAATGAAATACAAGATACCTATATAGATCCCCACGGTCGGTATGTGATTATAACAGGTATTCTTTTTTCACAAACAGTTACCTTGGTAAACACATACCTTCCACCACAAACCCCACTTGCGGTTGTGAAGATGTTTTTGCAAAAGGAATTAGAAAAGCTCAAAGGAATTCTTATAATGGGGAGAGACTTTAACATAACTTTCCACTCTCATTTAGATTCATCGAATCCAAAGCCGCTGAGGCTATCTAGGGCAGCAAAATATTTAAAAGATAATTTATATTTTATGGGAATAGAAGATGTATGGAGAAAGATATTCCCTTCTAATCCAGGATTTACCTTTTTCTCGGGGAGATACAAAACACACTCTCGACTTGATTACTTTCTCATAACGGGACAGCATCTCACCCTAGTACAGGATATAAAAATAGACCCCAGAGTTCTTTCTGATCACAACCCTTTAATTCTTAAAGTTAATTTGGGAAAACAGAAAAAAATAAAACTGTGGAGAATGAATAATTCTTTATTACAAGACCAAAAATTCTTGGAACATTTTACAAAATGTATCCCACAAATAATTCAGGATAATAAAACTCCTGAGATATCCTTCGCAATTCAATGGGACACCCTGAAGGCGGTTCTTTGTGGTGAAATCTTGCCATATGCATCCTATAAACGAAAAAAAAACACAAACAAAATTGAAGTCTCTAATAGAATTACTATCATCATACCAACTATTATTTAGAGAGGGAGATAGAGTTCTTGCAACTAAGATAAAGGCCCTGAAGCAAGATATTCAAGAAGTAATGGACTATAAGACTCTACAGAATCTGACCTATTTCCGACAATCTTCATACGAGGGCGGGGCGAGGGGAGCTAAACTATTGGCAAGAAAATTAAGGGCTAGAAAGAGGGCATCCGCAATTCTAAAAATAAAGTCCCCAACTACAAATATCCTCTCTTATAAAGAAGAACATATAAAACAGGCATTTCAACAATTCTATGAAACTCTTTATACTGCCCCCCTCCCCAACCAGAATCAGAGAGAACGAACTGCAGACTTTTTTAAAAGCCTTAAGCTACCTAAGCTGACAGACCCTATGAAGAGAAAACTGGAGCAACCTATAAGTCAGGGAGAAATCCACTACCAAATAAAACAATTAAAACCCTTAAAATGTCCAGGCCCAGATGGATTTGGTTCAGAATGGTATAAGACCTTCTGCCCCCAGCTTCTTCCAAGTCTATTATCAACATTCAGAGAGGTAAAGAGAGGGGAACCTTCTCCACCCTCTTGGAACTATGCAGTCTTTTCCCCAATTTTAAAACCAGACAAAGATCCCTCTCTTCCCTCATCATATCGTCCTATTTCAATTTTAAACGTAGATTATAAAATATTCACGGGCATTTGGGCCAAAAGACTAGAAACAGTTCTTATTACATTAATACACCAAGATCAATCGGGCTTCGAAAAACAAAGAAATACTTCTGATAATCTGCGCCGGCTTACACTCCTCCTAGAATACATTAATACCAGAAAAATTCCATCCACTATTCTTAGCTTAGACGCTGATAAAACGTTCGATAGGGTGAGCTGGGAATATTTGTGGATGACCCTATCAAATTTCTCTTTCCCCAAAGCTGTCATCGACTGTATAAAAAATTTATATGAGCATGCCAAAGCTTATATCCGGGTGAATGGAGCATTAACCCAACCAATCCAAATTTAGAGGGGAACAAGACAGGGATGCCCACTGTCTCCATTACTATTTGCCATTTATCTAGAACCACTGGCTGAAATGATTAGAAAAAATACAGAGATAGAGGGGGTCTCTGTAGGTCAAAGAGAATACAAGATAGCTTTATTTGCAGGTGACATCCTGATAACCGTCCTTTCCCCGGAGAAGTCTTTACCAGGCCTTTGGCAAACATTAGAAAATTTCAGAGAAATAGCGGGATTTCAATTAAATATAACTAAAACAGACCTGATGCCCTTATTTTTTGCTCCAACTCAAGATTTAAAAGATAAATATCCTATTAAATGGCATAAAATGAAATTTAAATATCTAGGTATAACAATCCCTAAAAATTTGGAGATGCTAGAATTACTAAATTATGAGCCCTTATCTAATCAGATGCAAAAAGATTTGTCCACATGGTCATTATTACCGCTTTCCTTCTTTCAAAGAATCAAGACGATCCTAATGATAGTCCTTCCTAAGCTATTATATCTTTTTCAGAATTTACCCACCCTACCATCAAACTTTTACTTTAAATCATGGGACAAGCTAATATCAAACTTTATTTGGACCGGCCAAAGACCAAGAATAAAGCTTTCACTTCTTCAACTCCCAGGCTCATCAGGTGGAGTAAACCTACCGAATTTAAGATTATAAGCTCAGGCATCACTTTTGAGAACTCTCTCTTTGTGGCTCATAACTACTTACCAATCCCCTTGGAAAGACTTGGAGTTTGCAATAAATGACCTGTATGATATTATAAAGATCACTATGGCCTCGATCGCAAATCTGCCCCAACTCCAAGGCTTTACCGGATATACAGCTCATATATTAAAAATATGGTATAAAATAAAAAAAACACAAGGCCTTCAGAGAACTCTTTTTTCACTACACCTTAATTTCAGAGGATTCCCTGTTTTTACCAGCACTTTTAGACCATAATTCTCTAGTTGGAGACAAGTAGGGTTGCAATTTTATAGACAATTTCTGTCTCATACAGGGATTATTCTATTCAAAACACTTCAGACTAATTTCAGTTTATCGGAAAGAGACGTTTTCCGATACAACCAAGTCAAGAACTATTTACTACGACAAAGAGAGGCAGAGGCCAAGCTACCTGCCCCCCCCTTCCCTTGGCTTGGAGGTATATTGAAGACCAAAACAAAGGCAAGTTTTGGCCCCATCAGGTTTTTTTATATAAAATCTTGAGGGAAGGAATGGCAGACTTCACTATCTTAATATTAAATAGTTGGAATAGAGATCTGGAGATGAACGTACAGGAACAGGAATGGCTTCGAGCATCTATGCAGGCTTACAAGATTACTCATGCAACTAGATGGCATGAATTTGCATGGAAATGTAGAAGCCGTTTCTTTCGTACTCCAGCAGTACAAGCTAAATACCATTCTCAACCGGGCTGGGGAGTGTTGGAGAAAGTGTCGTTGTAAATTGGCCGATCAAGGCCATATTTTTTGGCCATGTCCCTTACTGATGCCATACAATACAAAAAGAAATCTCGGAATGTCTAGGGGGGACAGTGGAACTTACAGCAGAGATAGTGCTGCTTTCAATTTACCCGTATCACAACCCTTCATGGCATCGGACTTTGTTTCCGATTTTAATATTAGCAGCTAAAAAAGCTATAACAAAGAGATGGTACTCTCCAACTATCCCATCGGTACATGAATGGAGGAGACTGGTGGTAGATATTTACCAGATGGAAACTTTAACAGCTAAAATACATAATAAGCAACTGTTAATAGAACCATTATGGAGACCATGGATATTCTATTGTATAGAAAATGAAATAGATAACGGATCTTGAGGCTATTTATGTATCTTGACAGATGAGTCAAATATAGGAGGAAAGCCAGAGCTTTGAAAGGAGAGGGACGGGGTGGTCGGCTGTACCCTTATGGAAGGTTACTAGACAGAAAGGTTGGCGGTCTCTTTGCCCTAATAAAATATTAAAGTATGGTACAGTAATACAAAATGGTACTTTGAAGTATGATCTATGCTTGTAATATGATCATTTCTGAAAGCATGTAATTAACTGTACAAAATGAAATAACCAACAATCAAAAAGAAAATATAAAAAAAAAAGTCTATGTTTCTATGAACCCTTACTTCTCTAGCAGTGAATCAAGAGTGGTTTACATGGTGTTTTTTGAATAAATAAATTAAATGAATTAATTTTGGTGTTATATAGTGCCTTTCCTACACAATGTACCTCAACGCACTATACAAATCAAAATGTGTTAGGCACTGGTGGGGCAGGGACTCGCTGGTAATTATCGAGTGTTTAGTATCCACGCTGTCATGGACAACTTCACTACAACCCATGTTAAGGATAAGTAAAATGTTAAAATACTGTGGGAGTTCTCCTACTCCTATGAAAACTGCCATGGGATCTTGTACCTCCACCAAACTGGTAAAAGCTGGCACCTCTAAGCAGGACAGCACCCGTCCTAGTGCTACACTGCAGCATCAGCACTGGATATGAGCCTCGGTGCCCAGTGTGGGACTTGAACCCACAACCTTCTGACCCAGAGCTGTCACGCTAGCACTTTATATAGATACTGAATCCAATCACTTTTTATAAACCAATGAGTTTGATACTGGTAGTTCTTAGACAACAGTCAGTCAAATAAAGCAGTTTCAACAAATCTTCAGTTTCCGCTGAAGAGTGGTCACTTTGGATTGTGCTTCTATAATTCGACAGCTAAGTCTCTTTGTTTTACTTAATCATAACAGTTTTGTTAAAATTATTTATTTTCGGTTATTTTTCTTTCATTTCTGTGTTTTAGCTGGATTTTTGTATTAAAATCGATATTTTCTCAGTTCCCTTCCGGTTTCTGGAACAGGGAAAATAACCACATTTCACTCTGTTCACAGTGCCAGAATTCAGCTGTAAATTATTTTTGCCCATTCCCATGTCTGGATTCCCGGTTTTAAATATTTGCACATTTTTCCTGTTTTTATCTTTTTTACCGGAGGCCTTGTGTGGGAACTGTCATCGGGTCACAACAACTGTAGTCAATTTCTGAGTGCTCTGCCAATATTTAAAGAGCTCAGAGTTCATTGTTGAAGTGTAATTTACAAGTCAGCTCACAATGACTATGGTCAGCATTTAAACCAGCCCTCAAGGACTGAAGTCGGACTGTTTACAGTGCTGCCCTTCCTGATCTCATGCATGAGTCCGGAAAGTCCAAGAAAAAGACTAGGCCAACTGATGTCAAAAGGTGTACACAGTGTGGCACCAGTCTGCCTGAGGCAGATATGGACACAGACTGTTGAAAGTGTTTGGGCACTTTTCACAGTTAGAAAAAAATATCGGCTTTGCCAAGTGTTTTGTCCAAAAACACAAAAGAGGGGACAGGTGAAAAGAATTTCTCTGTCAGCTCCTGCCTCTTTGTCCAGCTCCAAAGAGTGTGCCCCTGTAAAGGTTGCAACCCCTTTGAAGAAAATGCTAGCTGAATCCACTTCCCCTAGGATATAGCCTGCAGGACAAAATCCTCAAGGAAACATTCAAAAGAAATCCACATCTGATGCTCATTCAGATAAGGATAAAAAAGTTCAAAAATGACATTCTAATGCTCCAGCATCGTCTACCAGTCTAAAGAAAATCAGAAAGGAGAAGCACACTGAACATGAACCGCAGGAAACAGTGGTACCTCCTGTTCAGATACCTGTGCTTTCTATGGAAGATTTCAAACAAATGTGGTGATTTTTCCAAAATATGAAGCAGCACGCAGAAAGACTGCCCCCCCATCACTCCCAACCTGGCAAAATACACTCCAGAGGAGGAAGCCATATCTCGTGCCGTAACTGGGGATGAGGACACTGGTTCCACACCAAAAGTTCTGGATTTTACGTTGTATTCTGCTTTTCTCAGAGGCATGGCTAAGATCATAAACATCTCCACTGAAGAAACTCAGGAGCAGGATGGTGAAGCAGCACTTCTCAGTATGCAGGGTGTAACCTCCACTAAGCGGATTGGTATACCCATACATACGACATTCAAGAAACTGAGCACAAAAAAATTTGGAAATCCCATCCTCTGGTATGGCCTTTGACAAAAAGGTGGGAAAAGAAGATACTGGGTCTCCAAAACTTGCTCTGATTATCATTACAAACACCCAAGTCCTGTGGGACTTATCCAAGCTGTTACATGTGAAAAGACAAAAACTACCTTTTCAACAGCACCCCTTGATAAAGATTATAGAAAAACTGATTCACTAGGAAAATGTACCTTTTCCTTATCTTCCCTGATCATGAAATAGGCTGCCTTTCTGAGCTATACTCATCACCAGGCGGCCTTTCGGAAAGAAATGTTGACATTCTGTGATAGCCTACCCTCTAATGATAGGTCACAGGCACTGCAGGTAGTAAAAAGTGGTCTGGATGCTGCTACGCACCAACTGCAAATGTCAGTGGACATTAATGACATTGCCACAAGGGGTTTGGCTAACGCAGTGGCCACCAGAAGGTATGCATGGCTTAGAACCACTGATCTATCCCTTGGCCTGCAAAACAAAGCAGTGGATTTCCAATTCGAAGGAAAATCGCTGGAAGAGAAGAATGAGGTACGCTCCAGATTAATCCCCATGCTGCCATGGAAAACATGAACGTTGTCAACAACTAAAGGAAGCACTCAACCACTAGAAGATAAATTGCTGTTAAGTTTTACTTGGTGCAAAAAAGTAACAATAAATATTCAAACACAGGAACCTGGACAATATCCCAGCGCTTTGAGGTCCAACACAACTCTCTGGCAGGGGGCAAGACATTGTAGCACATTCAGTCCTTAAATGGCAAGACCATCAGCACACACACACAAAAAAAAAAGAATAAACAACACTTCATTACATACATACAGGTAAAATTTATTCAACAAGAGTTCAATTAATATTCAAGCAGTTGCAGTAATGCACTGTGCAAAGCCCCACTGAGAACAACCTACAATAAACAAACAGTGATACAAATGAAGGTAATAAACAAAAAACTAAAAAGTTAAAAAAAGCAAATGTAGTGTGAAAAAAATAAGAATAAATGGCAATACCAACTGGAACTAGTTAAAATATGTAACCGAAAATACAGTAAAAATTCATCATACATGAGATGCTACGGACAAACTAAAACATGCGTGTAAGAAGGAACACAAACACTTTAGAGGCGACACACCTATTGTATGCTGGAATACTCAGAAAATCTGAAAATATCGAATGAGTAATAAATACCGGTAGAGTGAAACAAAGTAATGGCAAAGTTGGCACAAAATGAGAAAGTAATTACGATAGAACTTACTGTAACAGTAGATCTTTGAGAGGAGCTAATGCAGTAGGCAACACTGTTAGGACTAAGCCTCCAGGTGCCAGGACCACACAGAAAAATTTCTAGCTAAGTGTACAACCGGGGACCGCCCCCAAGGACGTCAGCATGTCAACGTCCATTCTAGCATATAAGGGGCGATCCCCCACACCCACCTCAGTTCCCCATGCTGAAGACATTAAAACAAGGTCCAACAGGAGAAATAGAGGATTCCTAAAGACGAAAGAGGCTGAAAAGGAAAAGGAGCAGGGTGTTGTAGGGCGGGAAAATAAGTGCCTACTGCAAGAGAGCCTCTCGATGATCTACTGTTATGATAATTTCTAAGGTAACTGTACTATCTTACTTCAAGGGGGCTCTTGCAGTAGGCAAAACCGTTAGGACTGAGTCCCAAGCAGGTCCGGAAGGCAAGATATCTGGGAGGAGGACAGAGGATGGTACCCCGTCAGCCAATGGCTGACCTCCAAGATAAGGCGAGCGTCAGAGAAAAGACACCCTAGCCAATCCAGACTCTGGTCTCCCCCAAGGAGGTCACTAAAAAGAGCAACCCAACGAGGGAGGAGAAGCGAAGAGTGTACATGGCATGTCGGTGCCCCTTTTGCCATGAACAAAAAGGAGATAATCCACACACAGTCGTGGCCAAAAATATTGACGCCCTTGCACTTTTTCAAATAACTCACAATTTCCTCTAAACATAAGTTGAAATTAACAACAGTACAGTGTTTGGTCTCCACAATTCTTTATTTCTCTGTTAATATTACAGAACCTTTGTTTTTGATTCAGAATTTAATATATCCCTTTAAATCAGAAAATGAAAAGAAATGGCATTGACAAAATTATTGACACCCTAGACTTAATATTTGGTAGCACAGCCTTTGGTCAAAATAACTGCAATCAACCGCTTCCTATAGCCATGGATGAGCTTCCTGCACTTCTCTACTGGCAGTTTGGCCCACTCTAATTGTGCAAACTGCTCCAGTTCTCCCAGATTTGAAGGGTGCATGCTCATTTCAAGGTGTTCCAACCACAAGTTCACGATGCTTGCACAGATTCACATACTTGTATGCTGTATATCTTGTTTATTGTCTCCCTGCTCCCTTCCCCCAGGTCGCACCTGAAAATGAGCTTTGGATCAGTGTGCCTTTCCCAGTTACCAATTTTCAATAAATAAATATGGCATTTTATAGCAAACCATCAAAAATACCACCACGAACAACTAAAAGACAGGAGAAAAACTAGCTGCTAACTCACCTACTAAAGGATGTCTGATGCCTTTTTGAATTGCAGTGATAAGCAAAAGAGAGAGAAAAATCAATCAATAATTAACAGTGAAATGATTTAGTCAGGATTATACACAGGGTTTAAATTAAAGCAGTAAGCATGTTATCACAGCAACAGAAAAAATGGGGACACAGTCAGAAAACAGGGTCTAATTTAAGCAATGAGAATTTTTGATTTATATCCACAGACAAATGATTACACAGTTGATGAGAAGATTTATTTGGGTTGCTTAAAGAGATTGTCCTGTTCTAGTAAAAAAAGTACGACTGATATAATCAGAACCCAATTACACAAAATTCTCCCAAAATGTGAATTTCTGGGCATTCCATTTTTAATAATGAAAACAAAATGATTACAACTTCCTTCCTCAAACCGGCTTACTCTTAATGCTAAAAATACAAATTCCATGTCCATTGGTATGAAGCAAAACTTGACTGGCTTCCCTCCTACCTGATTTTTACCACTCTTAATTGCTCCCCTTTTGGATGATGTTTCCTCCTTTAAGTACCTGGGTGTACAGCTTGAATGTAAAGTTGACTTCTCTATACCTATTAATGCCATTCTTAAAGCAGCAGTACTACAAAAAAAAAATTCAGATCTTTTGCAATAGTTTGTTTCTTGAGCTCTGAGCACTTACCTGGTAATCTTTGTTGTTTTCGCTGTACTATCATTCTGTAATTTGCTCCATTTTTCTTTGTTTTTGTTTACATTTCTCCCATCTGCCATGTTGAACTGGAACCCTCTGCTGCCAACCGCACATGCGCATGACTCGCAGCACTACACAGAGACAGTGGGAACATGCAGCACAGTGTCCCATGGAAGTAAACAAAAGACGTGATGCGACGTGAGGGGGGAGTTCGGCTGCAAATTAGGCAGCAGCCATATTTACTGTGGATCCACAACAATGGGAATACATCTTAAATATATAAAAAAAAAAACTGAAGATCACTAGAAAAAAATATTTACAGATATGGAAACCAGAACTATGACTGTATGCTTCTAGCCAAAAAAGCAGAATTTTGATAATCACCTCCCGATTATCTAGTACTGCTGCTTGAAACTGCATCCTAAATTTGGAGATCTTTACCATAATGAGGATTGCCTCCTACTCCCAGTTCGTAGGGAAATTGATCTAAAAATGATTTTCCCTGTGTTTGATTATGCAGATGCGGTCTACAGGGCTGCTCCTAAATCCTATCTGGCCAAGTTAAATCCTCTCTAATTCTTTCTGCTGTTTTGCCCCAAACTTCCTTCCTCTCACTCAAGACTGCCTCCTTTATCAATCCCTCTCCCTTTGACTCCTATCTTCTACTTCATTGTGTTTTCTTTCCTTCTAAATTTTGGTTTTCCTCTCTTTCTCCCTACCTTAGTTGTCTCCTATCCTATATCCCTTCCTACAACTACTCCCTACGCTCCAGTTCCACCAAGCTGCAGCAACGGAAAATACGCAGACGTCCCTTACAGCGACACAATCCCGCCAACATCCCTGACACTGATGCATCCTTACAACGACCCTCAACACGCCGACACCAACCTGCCACACTCGAGCAAATCAATGTGTGTGCGGGGGGGGGGGGCTGTGCCCCCCCCGCACCACCTACTTTAAATATCTAACTCGATGTCACACAAACAGTGGAGTTGGGTGCCTACCCCTCTGTCGATGCAAAGTCCGTGAACGAGAAATCCCTGACAATTCAAAGTCCGTCAAAATCGGGGCTTCGCTGTCGGGGCATCCATTTTTCCACCTGTATACTCTACGCTGCTCCGACTCTTGATCTTTTCATATGCTCCTTTGACTCTTCACAGTTTTTTTGTTCCTGCTTGTTGAACTACTTCTGTATACTCTGCATTCTCTTTCCAGCTACCATCAATCTGGAGTAATCTTCCTGTCTCCCTTCATCTTCCCCCCTCTTTTCTATCTTTTAAATAATCTCTTCATAACTTATTTCTCCCTCCTGCTCTTGCCCTTAACGTTCTTATACCCTTTCCAGTATCTGTCCTTATACCCTTCAGTGCCCTTAACTTTCACAATATGGTATTTAGTTAGGGATGTTTTTATTCTTTTTGTACTTTTTATTTTAGTTTCTTTGGTTGGTGGTCATGCTTCACCTGCTGTCTTAACTTCAGATTTGTTTCTCCACTGAAGAAAGCAGTCACCCCAAAGACAGCGCCGCTCATCTGGTCAACAATTTCAATACTTTTAAAGTCATTTGTTGTTTCGTATTAGTTCAATTAGTGTTTTGATACTCTGCGTTATGGTTTCTAACATATATTTTATTGTCTTTTGCAGTTTCTCCAGTTCCCGACTGGTTCCCAAGAACCGGAGAAGGCCACACTGTAACACAGAAAACTTTAAACTACTTACCTTTTTATTAGTTAAAGCGGTTCTTTTGCTTTGAAACACATGCGGTTCCTGCCTGAAGGGAACTACACCGCATTCTAATCAAAAACTAAAACCACTTCAGTTTCTAACAGTACTTCCAACATTTTTTTTTCTCCCTGTGGGGAAAATATATTTTAACGCGTGTAACTGCAAATCAATATTATTTTTTGGGTCCCATCAGTGTTTGGCATGACTGATAAGAGGAAAACACAACCTACAGGTTTTTTTTTGTTCCTTCCCAGGCTCCCCCAGTAGGCCACTCCTTTATGCTCCTTAGTGCCACAGCCCGGGGTAACCCAACGTAATCCTTCATCAGGTGGGCCCCCTTCCGAGGGAGAAGCACCTCATAGGTGCAGATACGCATCTCGGCACGGCGCAGGTCAGGCTCGACCCTAAGACTTCATATGGCGACTGGGACCGGCAGCCATCATCTGGTCAACTGGGGCAGTTTTTCTGCTTTTCTACCCATCCCCACTCCCCCCCTCCTGTGATGGGCCTGGTTATATCAGCAACCTGGGGTGGGGATGTACGGCGGCATGTCGAGGCATCATGCCAACAAGTACCTCACCCAAGCCACCGCCAGGTGCCAAAGTCCCCCCCCCCCAAGGGAGGGAAGCATCCAAAGGATGCTCTGAACTCCCTCCCTGCTAGTCTCCATTCCTGGTTCCTAGGCTCGAGTGTGAACCCGGGTCGCCAGCATGCCAAGCAAACTCCTTCTCTCAGCAGCATGGAGCCGGCAACCTACAGGTTTTAAAAACTGCATGAATTGCTTTTAGCTTCTGGCAAAGGCAGATTGCCACGAGTTTTGTCTATATTACCTGGGTCCAAATCATTATTTTCTTAACTGTGAGCTCTGTAAAAAGATTTGCCCTAAAACTCAAAGAAAAGGGCTTTAGAGGGGGCATGGCTGGCTGCCGACAACCAGACATGTCCTGAAGCGACTCCTTCAGCATTACTGATTCTATATTATTCAACTTTAACTTCTGATTTTATTTCTAGTTATTGGTATATTTTGGTAGCCCAGCTGTTTCGCTTTCTAATGGTGTTTTTTGAGCTGGAATCGGACATGGGGAAGCCTAAAAATCAACTGTCGCAAGAACAAGGCAAGGGGAAGCTGCCACATGGGCAGTCTGAACCCTCTAATAGCGCAGTAGTGCAAGCCTTTAAAGATTTAGACAAGTTTGTCCGAGATCTTGATAAAAAGGTGGATACCTTCAACTCCCGAGTGGCGGGGATTGAAACTAAACTGGAACAGTAATGGTGCTTGCTTTTATGCTTGCTGTGCAGCTGCACTTCTGTTACGCCTACCTTGGCTAAGTGAAACAGTCCAAATAGGTAGTGCAAAAATGAAAATTACGTACCTACCGTAATTCTTGATCTTCTCTTGTATCTTCACCATTCATTACTGTTGGGTGATAGCCGGAGGCGCGCACCTGCCACGGGAGTTTTTTTTTTTTTGAGGAGTCGCCACCGACGGCACCGCCTTCGAGGACGCCTGTGTAGATGAAGGCCGTTATTGCCGCAGACTCCTCCTCCATCCCAGTTCTGTTAGCCAAAGAGGCGAAATAAGGGTTAGAAGAAAGAGTGAGGCAAGAGAGCCAAGGTATAGAAAAAGGAAAGGATATAAACTGAAAAAGGAATAAGCCGATAGACGATAGAAGGGAGAGGAAGAACTGCCTACCCTAAGGGACCAAAGGGCCTCACTTCTGGGGCAGCTCTAAGGGAGGAATAGATAGAGAGGAGAAAGAAAAGAAGGGTAAAAGAGAGAAAAAGAGGAGGGGAGGCTGCGGGGGGTGGGAAGACTGCCGTTGGCAAATTGACTAAGGGTTATAAGCTCGGAACCATAAACAAGGGAGCAAGGATCCCATTTTGAAATTTCAAGGAGAAGGTCAACTGAACTTCTCGTGCAGAATGGACACCAAAGGCAGATTCCCTAACCTCCTGCCTACCCAATTTTTCCAGACTCTAGCTGGGATCTCTTTAATTATTAAGAGGGAAAACTCTGTTCCAAATGACAGCTGCCAGCTAGGAGGGAAGAAGCCCCCTAGCACCTTGTTAAGTGACAACACAGTATCATGTGAAAGTTGGGGGAGGCCTGCAGGGGGCACCCCTGTACTAAATAGACTGAGCGGGAACTCAATCGGACTCCCTAGAGGCAAGGCAGGGAACACTCCTTAAGGAAACTGAAGTGCTGGACAGCATCAAACCTGTAGAGGCTGACATAATAGGATTAGGACCTGCCAGAAGGGGTCTGGAAAAGAGAAGTCGAGCCACTTAAGGGAGCGTCTTTTTAACAGTGAATTGAAAAAATGGCTGGGGAGAGCCAAGAGATGCCCATTAAGGGCAGTCAGAAAGAGTTCCTTCAGGACAGATAAATGTTAACTCGTTCCTCCCATTCTCAGAGGGAAAGATCTGTTCAGAAGAATGGAAGAAGAGCATGAAAAAAATTATATATTTTTTGGCTTAACGGCCAAGGGAGAAGTGGGAGGGATGAGCAGGGAGGGGGAGACGCCGAAGAAGGAGGCCCTTGAGGGGATGGTGGGAGGGATTCAGTAATGAATGGTGAAGGTACAAGAGAAGATCAAGAATTAGGGTAGGTACGTAATTTTCATATCTTCCCTTGTCAATCTTCACCATTCATTACTGTTGGGTGAGTACCAAGCCCCCTCCCCCAAGAAGGGGGGGTTAAGAGAAAACCCCTGAAGGAACAGATCCCTCAGCCTTCTACTGGTGACAAGTAGAGAGGGGAAGACCCTAACCAATAGACAAGAGTCTAAGGTGGGTGAAGAGGAGAAGGCGCCCCCAAGGGGCTGTGGGGGGCGGGTTGCCCCTGAAGACGCCTCCTCGCCCTATGGGACAATAGACGGGTCCCCCAGAAGGCAGAGCCAGTCACCCTAAGCCGGGCCATGGGTGACAGTCGGGAGAGACAAAGCCATGCTGTCCGCCTGATGCAGATCGCTGTCCCTACTAGTCTGGATGCCACCTCGTTGGCATCATAGGATGCCCTCGCTTGGTGCCTTGCAAGCTCTAGACCCTGTGCAGAGAGGGCAATGGCTTGTCTAGACTGCTCTGAGTCAGGCAGCGAAGCTAAGACCTGAGCCTACATCGACTACAGATGCCTGTTGTAAGCAGCGTGGTGAGCCTGATGGGAGGAAATGCAGAGCAATGCACAACCAGAAAAGAAGACTCTTCGTCCCCACCAGTCGAACGCAGCAGAATCTGAGTCCAGAGACCTGTCGTGCACTGGGCGGCGAAGCCCAGAAGGAGTATCTAGGGACGTCAAACCCGAAGGTGGGTGAAGTAAAGAACCTAGAGACTCGTGGGGGGGGGGCACAATGCCATCTCCTGCAGTCTCCTGGGGCTGGAGAAGGAGTGGCTGGAGACTGCCAGGTGTGGATAGATGCTTCCTGGAAGGGAATTGCCAGGAAGGCACCACCAAATGGCGGGCGCCAAATTCACTGAGGAAAGCACGCGTCTGCTGCTCGGTATTGTCTCTACGGACGTAGGAAATACAAAGCTCGGAAACCATCCTCGAAAGAAAACGCTGATAGTCACTGAAGTCAGCGTCAGAGGTGGACAGGAAGTTCCTCTTCCTCAGTTGAGGAAGACAAGGAGGAAGTGGAGCTCGAATGCCCAGAAGACTCCTGTGGAGGGGGGGGGACAGATGAAAGACCTGTTAGTCCATGGCCCTAACATAAGATAGGAAGGCCGCCGCAGTAGCTCTGAACATCTCCCAAGTTAATGGCCCATTGGGCCCCACATGGCACGGGAGAGAAGGAGGTGGTTGCAGAGGGATGGGCGAAGAGCACCTAATAGTACGTGCCTGGCCTCTGCCAGTGCTCTGGGATCCAGGTAGTGATGCCGCCAAAACCGGGGACCCTGTGATCATGCCGGGTTGCATAGAAGAGAGGAAACGAAACAACTCTGGAAAGAGCCCTGAAGGGGAATCCCCCCTGTGGCACGCCTGGGATTGCATGAGTCCAGAAGGGCAACCCTCAGAACTGCCACTAGAAGGTGCTTTAGAGACCTTCAGAGAGAGGTGAGGATCAGCGCTACGATTCCTCCCTGCACCCCGCAGGGCGGTGGGGACTCGTCGTTGCTCTCGACCCCTACCCTTCAATCCTTCGGACTCCGGAGCAGCCCTCTTCCTCAAAACCAGTGGTGGAGGTCCCTGCTGAGCAAGGCCCCGAAGGGCAAACACTGAAGCAGGGTCCTCCTCCCTCCGCTGAAGGACCTGAGCAGCACTGGGAACGGCGGCTGCCTGGGACCTACCAGAAGAGAGAATCCCCTCTCGGACATCCAAAGGGTCCACCACAGAAGACTCCAGGCCACCCCTAACCAAGGAGCCATCCGGGCTAACCAGCTCCGGGGAGTCTGGGAGAGGAACACTGGACCGTCTAGCGCTGCGGCCTACAGGAGGTTCAGAGCCAGAAGACTCTAGCTGCTGGTCTGTGTCCTCACCCGAGTCGTCTCCCTCCGAGGAGGGGTCGACAAGGGAAGACTCAAACCAGCCACAGCAGGAACCTGCCCCGAGGTGGTACCAGGCCTGGCACCGGCCAGAGTCGCCACGCAGCCAGCCACATCCGGCTGAGTCATCCGTCCTCTGGCGTGTCAGGCTCCCCGGCTGCACCGCTGAGTCAGTGCTGCCCAAGTGCCCGACACTTGCAATGGCGCTGAGATCCAGCGCGGCACCGCGAACAGTGCCGCGCAAGTCCCCAGCGCCGCAAATGGCACCGAGGCCCAGCGCGGCACCGTTGATGGCACCGCCAGAGTCCCCGGCGCCACAAACGCTGCCGAGGCCCAGAGCAGCACTGCCAACAGAATCACTGGCACCGCGAATGGCGCTGAGGTAAAGCGTGGCACCGCCAATGGTGCCGCCTGAGTCCCTGGCGCCGAGGCCCAGAGCGGCAACGCCGGAGCCCCCGGCAGCGTAAACGGCACCAAGGCCCAGAACAGCGCTGCCGATGGCCCCGACCGAGTCGCCGGTGCCACCTGAAGCAGAAGACTCCACGGCGAGGAAAGACGGGAATGAGAGCCCACCAGCGCCAGGCCCCGCAGCCAGGGGCAGCGACACCAGGGAAGCCTTCACCTCCGAGGAGGTGACTGCCGAGACGGCGCCAACAGCGTGATCCCAGGTGGGATCACACCATTCCTCCGGCGCCAAAGAAGAAACCTCCTCCTCAGCAAGGCTGGAAGTGGAGGAGGCTTCCTCCTCGCCGGGCCGTATAGACCCGGGAGGGGATCCGGAGGAAAGGTCGAGAGATCTGGCCTGGGAAGCCCTAGGGTGACGTCGTCCTCTGAAAGTCGGCGGAGCTCGTCCGACTCACAACATGCAGACTTCTAAAACACGGTGATCCATGGAGAAGCAGGCGTCGCAATGGTCCATATCATGGTAGGGTCCCAGGCACTGGAGACAAACATCATGACGGTCCGCGTGACGTAAAACTGCCGGCCACAGGGGCACCGATGCATAGGGGCATGGCCCACCTTAGATTTACGCTTTTCCCCCGAACCAGACATGATGCTAAATAATTAAGCAAAACATAGAGAAGGCTCGGTGTCGTCGAAAAATATAATAATGGAAAGGGCTTACCGGTCGATGACGTCGAGAAATACCGGGATGAAGGAGCGTCCAAAAAACATTGAAAAGCAGCCTATGACGCAGTTGAACTAAAGAACTTCAAGAGGTGCAGCCTTGACGGCGGAGAAACAGAACTGGGATGGAGGAGTGTGTGGTGTAACGCCGCCACCGCGCTTCTATGCAGAGCGCTACCTAAGGGGCGGCGCTGTCGACGGCGACCTTCAAAAAAAAAAAACCTCCCATGGCGGGTGCGTGCCTCCGGCTGCCACCCAACAGTAATGAATGGTGAAGATTGACAAGGGAAGATCTGTTATTTTTATTTTTTATTTTCTATTACAAAACCTTTAAACCATAAACATATTGTCCATTCTTTCAGTTAATTACTCTGTTCATTAAATCCCTGTGTTTGTTCATTCAATCCTGTCCTACTTTTGCAGATACTAATCCAAAGCAGTGTGTATATTTTGCCTGCTATAGCTGAAACCGGCTTCTTTGGGTCACGGTTTTGCACTCATTCATTGCGCTGTACTCATTGTTCCTCACTTCAGCTAGCACTGACTGTATCCCTATGTGCTGACGTTTTGGAGCGATGACGCTACTTCCTCAGAGCTCCGAAATGTCAGCAGGCGAAAGGTACACACCGCATTGGAGTGGCAGCACTAAAAACACAAAATGGCTCTTTTATGGCTTTGTGCACTAAAATGCATTAGTAACTTAACCACAGGGAAAAATAGTTAAATTTTCAAGGCAATGACACCCACGCTGAAGGATTAGGCAATAGAGCCAAGAAATAAACTGGAGGGGTGGTTACCAGCTCCAGTAAGCCTCCAGAATCTGCAAAAGTAAACACTGACTTTGCAACTGAATTAGTATCTGCAAAACTAGGACAGAACTGAATGAACAAACACAGGCATTTAGGCCCTGTACACATTAGAGCTGAAGATTTGCACCGGTTTAAAAAACGTTTTTTAAACTCACCACAGCAGCCCGTCCAGATCAGTCTTCAACTGAGTTTTAACTCGGTTATACCACAGCCGACTCCCCTCTGCATCTACCTCCAGTAACGTCTTTTAAAACGGGTTCTCCATGACCTTAACACGCTTCCTGGAGGAGCAATATGCAGATGCCTGTCCACACTACAGGGTAACACGCTTTCTCTCATAAAACCGTTTTTATAAACGGACTTGAGACTAGCTCGCAGCAGGGTTTAAGCACGGTTTCCTAACACACTTTGAAATCGTGCTTAAATGAGGACAGGCGCTGTGTTTGCACTAGTTAAAACGTTTTAAGCACCTTAAAACGTTTTAACTAGCCTGATGTGTACAGGGCCTTAATGAACAGAGTAATTAACTTAAAGAATAGACAATATGTTTATGTTTTAAAGGTTTTGTAATAGAAAATAAAAAATAAAAATAACAGTTTTGCACTACCTATTTGGACTGTTTCACTTACTGTATTTCACCGTTTAGAAGCCGCAGCTTCTATTGCATTTTTCAATTTTCAGTCACGGTTTCTAAACGGGGGCGGCTTTAATTAGTAACGTGATAAATCATAGCCTGTTCCTACCTTTATTTGCCAAATAAAGTGCTAAACTATGTGCTGTATCGTAAATAAAGTTCTGTACTATCTGCTGTGTTTATTTTTCAGTTTACCAGCACCAAATTCTCTCTCTCTTGCTGCATGGTACCAAGCTTTTCAATCACCAACACAGAAGTGCAAAAAAAAAAACCACACCACTCTACACTATCTGCTGTATTTATTTCTTAGTTTACAGTACCCAATTTTCCCTCTCTTGCTGCATGGTAAC
Organism: Neoceratodus forsteri; assembly: GCA_016271365.2. NCBI lineage: Eukaryota > Metazoa > Chordata > Ceratodontiformes > Ceratodontidae > Neoceratodus > Neoceratodus forsteri. Next base: position 733,563,894 of record CM057459.1, read on the forward strand.
TAGAGTTTCAGTCCACAATGTAGAAGTGCAAAAAAAAAAAAAAAAACACTCAGCTGCTGCTTTTGGTTTTCTATACAGGTATTTTTTTTTTTTACATAACCTTTTAAACCGCCGCTTCAGTTATAATTGTGTTTTACCTATCAGTGTATAGCTGCCAAAGTGAGTAAAAAACAAAACTACGCTACACAATCAGAAGTACCAAATCTTTATCACGAGGTGTAACTTTGGTGCTCCGACATTTTGAAACTGCAACCGGATGGTATTTCTCTTGAATTGGAACTGCGGCTACAAAACGGGGGCAGCTTCTATTAACAACACAATTTATTGCTGTGGCTACAATCAGGGGTGGCTACAATTCTGGGGCGGCTTCAAAATGGTGAAATACAGTAGTCAAGGTAGGCATAACAGAAGTGCAGCTGCACTGCAAGCATAAAAACGAGCATCATTAGTATTCATTTACCCTGGCGGCAAGCACCTGGAGACCACTTTGGCCTATATAGGGAGTGAGCATAGCAAAGAACTTTTTGTTTACTACCTTTAAACTGTAACAGGTTACGTCAAAGAGCCAAACAAGTAAAATGACAGCAGAAAAAGCGATGGCGGCGGCAGCAGGCATAGTGTAGGAAAATAAGATATGTGTTAGAAAACAACTCAAGAATGGGGCTCGACAGGCCAACCTAAGACTTTTGGGCATTCCTGAAATGCAAGAAGGATCTGCTCAGATTGCTTTTGCTATGACTTTATTGAAAACACAGCTACAATTGGATCTTAATGGCCCTATCTATAAAGTCTATCGTAATACACCATCCTGGCAACCGCGGGATGCGGAGATGCCATGGACTCTGCTGCTTGTTACTGCAGGTATTCACGTCTGAGGTACAGTTCTTCAGGCTGCAAAACTTAAGGGACAACTTGTGCTGGATGACGGGTCAAGATTTCACTGTTTCCCTAATCTCTCCTATGCCACTCATCGGAGGAGAAAAATCTTTCTATTCCATCCATTTGGAGCTGCCTGCGCCAGTTGGGGATTAATCACACTCTACTAATACCTGCAAAACTCCGATTAACTTATTCAGGTAAGACATTTGTTTTCTCTGACCTGGTCGAAGCAGGCAAGAGAGTTCTCTAAATAAAAGTCGACTTTCAACAGCTATCTATTGGGCCTACTAAAGAGGACGGGGACTGAACTTTTAGCCTGGAATGCTTCATTTTTCCTTTTTTCCTTATTGCATATGCTAGCTGGTTGATATCTAATTGTACAGACTTTGTAGTCTCACCCGAATTATAAAATCATTCTACACTGTTTTAGCATTATACAATGTGCGGTGACCCTATATCGAGATCCTGAGTTGGATTTGTGGCTGTGAGGAGGTAATTTAAAACCTCCCAGATGGAGGGGAATGCTTCTTATTGATGTTTTGATGTTTCAGAGCTGATGCTCTGTTGAAAAAGAAGGCCAACGCCACGTGGAGTTTTTTAGGCTTTCAGCCTAGATTCTCAGCTCCTCATAAACAGCCTGCTGCTCTGGTTTTTTAATAGTATGTGAACCTTCCTTCAAACAGAATGTAAAAATATTTGCTTTCTATCTGCCAACATTTAAGTTAAGTGACAATTTTATTACACTATAACTTTGGCATCTTATTACTTTCCTAAATGCCTGCATTGTTAGGTCTTATCCCCAGTTGGGGATTGTCACGTATTTATTTGGGAATCCAAAGTAAAATTGTTTGACTTAAGCTGAATGCAACTGTTTCCATTTAACTAGTTTAGAATGTTATAGGGTTGGAATGTGACTGCTGAAGGGGTCCATCGGGTACATGCCTCTCTTTATTGGTCATGTATTATCGACTTTAAGGATATACACGGACTTTTGAAAGTCCTACTGGACACTTTCAAGAGTGTTTTCACTCAGGAACTTATCGAGTAACTTTTATTTAATTGTATAGTCCGTGGTCTTGGCACTATAGGCCACCTTTTGGTACCTTACCATTTTTTATTGTATATTCTGGTAACACCCCAATATGCTGTAGATAAGAATGGTAAACACACCACAGTGTCCAAAAGAGGGAACCCTGATCCCAGTGATGATAAAAATAAAGGCACCTCAAAGCAGGTACTGGCACCAGTGCCCGACAAGACAAACAAAAGAAAACACATCCATGCCACTCTCCCTGCAAGGGAAAGGTAGCAGGCAGTAGGTCAAAGACAAATGCCCTCAGCAAAGGACATGGCCAAAGCATGACAGTTTTTCCATGCCTTCCAGACTATGGAAAACTCCTCAAAATGACTGGCCCCCTCCCGAGGCTCCAGTTCCAGACCATCTGCCTGTAGAGAAGGAGGATACATATTACGAGGAGGGGGGGGAGGAAGGTGAACCTATAGAACCTGACAGTTCACGTGGCCAAGAGTTTGGGTCCCCTTCTAGGCCCAGAGAGTATTTTACCATTTATTCAGCATTCATCAAACAGATAACTAACACCCTTAACATCCTCTCTCATGAAACAGAGGAGGATGGGGAGGATATGGAGTACGTGGATATGACGGGGCTGACTCTCACTAGGTGACTGCTAGTCACTATCCACAAATCACTCCAAAAGGCTACTTCAGAAATTATGTCAGCACTTAATTCAGCTGCTGACATTGATAAAAAAGTTTAAAGTAAGTATCAGGTGGACAGACAGGGTATGGAAAACCCATACGCCCACCCTGATCATGATGGAGTGATACAGACAGCTGCTTGTGAGAGGGTTATGGTCCCTCTCCATTCAGCCTCCTGAGAAGAATTCCAGGAAACGGGATACTATGGCCAAAAAGTGTACGTAACAGCTTCCCTGCTCCTGAGGCAGGCAGCTTATTTGGCATACACAGTCCAGTACTGGAAATGGTGATGTTGCACAAGGCCTGGTTACCGCAGCAGTGTCAGCCCTGGATGCCACTAAATGCCAGCTCCACATGGCTGTTGACTCCAATGACTCTGCTTCACAAATCTTAGTTCATGCATAAAATTTGCCTGACTAAGGGCTACCATCCTTAACCCAGGACACTCCGGCTAAAGCCACCGATTTCCCCTTTGAGGGAAATTCCCTACTTGGTGACAAAACAGAGGCATACATGCAAAAAAGTGTACAAATACAAATCCACTTTTAAAAGTAACACTGAGAAATAAAAGGCCTCCACTTCCTACAGGCCCTACGGAAGGGGAGGCAGAGGCAACGTTTACTATTCAAGACCCTACGCCCTCCTATGAGTACCAATTACAAAGAGGTTACTACAGAGGCAGAGGGGATTCCGACATGCTGCAGCACCAGCCCCCAAGCCACAGCCAAAGCAAAACCCCTAATAATCCTGTCATCAACCAACCACTGCCAGTGTTGGGGGAGAGAGGGGCTGACCCACTACTTTTAGGAATGGGTACAAATTATTACAGACAAGTAGGTCCTGGAAGTAGTGGGCCAGGGATTGTCCCCTGCAGTTCAAAAGGTTTCCAAAGCTGCAGAGACCAAAAACCTTCTCAGTCCATTTACCAACAGAGAGAATTCTGCTGGAACAGGAAGCAAAGAAATTACTACAAGCAAAGGCAGTAAAAAAGTCCCTACCTCACAGTGGGAGGAAAGGGCCTCTTTTCAAGGTACTTCCTGATTCATAGGAAAAATGGGGAGCGGTGATCCATTTTAGATCTAAAACATCTGAACAAACATATCAAAAAGGAAAAGTTCAAGATGGTCACACTGGACATAGTGATACCATCACTACAGTTAGGAGATTGGTTGGGGTCACTGGATCTGAAAGGCACCTACTTTCACATTCCAGTCAGACCCAACCACATAAAATATCTCAGGTTTAGACTGGGAAACTGACCATACTAGTTTGTAGCCCTTCCCTTCAGTCTCACCTCAGCACCAAGTGTATTCATAAAGTGCCCAGCTGTGGTGGCAGCACAGCTGAGAATACAAGGTGTGGTGGCTTTTCTCTACTTAAATGACTGGCTAGTCTCAGGGAAAACAAAGCAAGGGGCAAGATGCTCCATAGAACAGGTAGGGAACACCTTGGAGAACCTGGGATTCCTAATAAATCTACAGAAGTCTCAGAGAGAACCAGTTCAGGTGCCAGACTTTATAACACAGAGCTGGATAATCTGCAGGGAAAGGCTTTCTTTCCACAGGTAATGGTATCAAATCTGATTGCCACTACAGAATCTTTTACATTGGGCCACTAAAGGCCAGCAAGGAATATTTTGCAGTAACTGGGCCACATGGCCTCATCCACAGCAGTGGTGCCATGGGCCAGATTTCAGATGAGCAATATCCAGTATCACCAACGGAGTCACTGGTCCTAAAGGTCGGAGTCACTGTCCTAACTAGTGCCAGTCACAAAAGCCTTTGTACAAGCATCAGAGTGGTGGAAGGAGGAAAGCAACCTCAGAAAGGGCATTCCCTTCCTCCAGCAGTCCCCAACAACTATTCTCACAACAGAGGCTTCATTCATAGGGTGACACGCCCAACTGGAGATATCACTGTGCATGGCACCTGGAGCCCATAAGAGACTCAAGAGTACATAAATCTCCTCAAGCTCACAGCAGTTTCACTGGCAATGCAATCATTTTCCTCCCACCTACAGGGTCAGTCGGTTCAAATTCGCACAAATAATATCACAACAATGTAGTACATAAACAAGCAACAAGATCCTCACAGCTTTGCACAGAACCTATGAGGAGCTTGGATCTAACGTGCTCCCTGGACATAAAGACTTCTGTAGTACATCTGCCAGGCAAGGACAATGTGCTAGCAGAGCTTCTATGCAGAATCAGCCAGGGAAATCACAAGATGATCCTGAATGAGCAAGCGCTGGCCTCAGTCTTCAGAAGAAAGGGCACTCCAGAAATAGATATGTTTGCCTCTTGGGAGAACAATCGGCTCCCGAAGTTTTGTTGGAGGCTACCAGCAAGGAGCATAGTCCCAGATAATGCCTTAGCTCTGGATTGGACCAGATGGCTCCTGTATGTCATCCCACCACCCCCACTCATACAAAGAGTGCTCATAAAGCTCAGGAAAGAGCCAGCAACAATGATCCCGATAGTCCCAAACTGGGCTAGACAGGCCTGGTACTCAACACTCCTGACCCTGTCCAGCAGGATCCCAATCAACTTGCCACTAAGATGTAACCTACTGACGCTATTTCAGGGCAGAATAACATTTCCTGACTTCAGAACACTATGTCTGAGGGCACGGTTCTTGACAAGGTAACATTTTCTAGGTTGACTCCGTCAAGGGAGGTGCTGAAGGTGCTTAAGGTTTCCAGCAAACCAACAACAAAGAAAGCATACTCCTCTACTTGAAAAGGAGTCTCATTCTTACAGTTTCATACAGGTCTATTGGCCAGAAGCCATAGTGACCTGCCACGCATCAGAGGATATACATTATCTTCCTATCCCCCATATAATTATCCAGATGGTTTTTAAACTGTGTAAGTGTCTTGGATGTTACCACTTGTTCCAGTAATGCATTCCAGGGACTCTGGTGTGTTCCCAGAAAGATAATCCTAATCCAAGTAGGACTATCTACAGTTTTGGACTATCTGGTACATTTACAATCCTTAGGTCAAAGATTTTTAACCCTGAAGGTACACCTTGCAGCTGTGTCACCCTACACATTAGCAAGCAAAGACAAGTCATTGGCCTAACAACCTGTTTTTAAAAAGTTCTTTAAAGGAGATAGGAAATGATTTTTACATAGTTAACTGCCCTTCCATCTTCTTTTCCATGCCAGATATGTATTCTAATATGCTTTGATGATTTTTTGATTAATAAAAAAAATCTAGCTTAGGGGTGCCTCCCGATCTACATTGAGTTCCACTCTCCTCACCAGCTACTGCTCTTGATTTTCATATTTCTAAGACATTCTATGACATCAAAAACTCCCATTCCATGCTATTCATCTGAATGGCCGGGAAAGGTGTTTGTAATGTCATAGACTGTTCAGGCAGTATGAAAAGAGACAGCAGCAACTGCTGAGGAGAGAGGGATTCAGGGTCTTTAAAAAGGCAACAACATTAGATTACTAGTTTAACAAAAAAGGTCAAAAACATATAATGCTGAGTAGCCAATAAAAAAAAAACAGCTAGAGGGCTTCTAGAGGTGTAAAAATTGTTTCCTATCACCTTTACGGGCCTTAACCATCAGTATCACCCTGTAAGGGAACCAGTTACTCCATGGGATTTAAATATCAGTTTCGCGCAGCTGATGGAGGCTCCTTTTGAGCCTATGGTTATAGCTGATTGAAAATATGTCACATGGAAAACAGTTTTCCTGAAAGCCTTGACATCTGCCAGGTGGGTAAGCGAGCTGTAAGTCCTCTGTAGAGATCCAAACTACATAATCTTCCACACAAATAAGGTAGAACTTTACACCAACAGGAAGTTCCTACTTAAGGTGGTAGTAAAATTTCACCCGAACCAGTCAGTTACCCTTCCTGTACTCTATCATGAACACTCCAGTACAGGTCAGCAGAAACTGCACAGTCTGGATGTAGAAAGGGCACCAGGTCACTACATGGACCAGGCAAGGGATGGCAAGTCCCACAGCACACGGCCTTTTGTCACCTAGGGAAAAGTTGGCAACAGTAAACCGGTAGCTAGGAAAATTATCTTTTGTAGGATAGTCTCCTGCATACAGTTCCATTATGAAAAAGCTGGTAAAAGACTTCCCAGAGGCCAACAGGCACATTCCACATGAGGCATGTCTGCCTCTGTGGCAGCTACAAGGGGCATCCCCCTTTTAGGTATATGTAAAGCAGCTACCTGGAAAACAGTGCACACCTTCAGAAAGCACTAGTGTCTGGAGATACAGTCCATAGGGATATCAGTTTTGGAAATATAGTCTTGCAGAACCTTTTTGCCTAAACAGGTTCTGCACCCATCCTCCCTGCTAGTGAGTCTGCATTTTGTAATGCATCTCACTGATGGATTCCTGTTGTTTGAAGAAAAATGTACTCACTGTAGTAATGCTGTTTCTTCTCAGGGATACATCAATAAACTTACAAACCCTGACCCTGGCTCCCCTTCCAGCAGTGGTTAGGTTCATGCAAGAATCAAAATCAGTTCTTATCTTGTCTATGACATATTATGCAGGATGGTACTGTAAACAGGTTTGCCTAATTACCTTATTATGTTGAAATATAAGAAATAAACAAACAATCTTAAGATTAATTGAGAATTACTTACTGCAGTTCCTCAGCAATCATTAAAATGAGATTGTTTAAATTTTACCTGACATCTGCTTAAGTTGGTTGGATTTTTCAAAATTCAAAAGAAAAATTTTAAAAGGTTTGGTAGCCATTTAGCTAGTTTTAGTGGTCACCGTTTCCCTGACTATAGAAACAAATCTAATGTTGGGACAGTAGGGGAGCATGACCACAGTGCAGAGGAAGAACTAGTATTCTAAGTTCTACTAATTAGCATAAAGTTCTGTCTCTGGGGTATCACACTCTGATGGATCCCTGGGAAGAAACAGAATTACTACAGTGAGTATAATTTTCTTCTTGTCCGCCTGCTTACTGACAGCTGCCATAGTAGCAGGCCTCCTCCAAGCCACCTCAGAGAGTGTCTCCAGGGCTGGCTGAATGAGAAGAACTAAAGAGACTGTTATATTAGGCACGTTTAGAAACTCCAGTTGGAGGCGCCTAGCCTGGTCTATGGCTGCTGGCTCGAAACTCAATGCAGAATGCATACTTCTGAGCAAAGCCTGGAAGGAGAGATCCCACCGAGGTATGGTCATAGGAACTGGTTCCGAGTTCTGTGGACCATAATGCAAGTCATCTTCCTCACCATCAGAGATGATGAGGTCAGGGTCTGGTTCATCCCCATCGCTCAGAGAGTAGTAAAGATGAAGGAGTCAAACAGTTGACAGCACAGATTGCTGCCTCAGTAACACTGGCCCTGGCTCTAAATGGGGCTTCAGGTACAGTGCCAGCGGTGGTGCCAAAGAGAGCACTGGGACTGTCTCTGAAGAGAAAAATCTCAACACTTAAATCCCATGTGACACCGTTGACAGCACCAGTGCTGGCACCAGAGCAGGCCCAAAGGCCCTAATGCCAGTGCCTGATGCAGCACTGCCAACTGTGTCGACAATCCTGCCATCACTAATGTAACCGGCAGTGGTACCATGGCCATCAATGTACCCAGAGGGGGCAGAGGTGATAACACAAGTGGGGCAGACAGCAGCGCCAACAACCGCACCAGCCAGAAGGCCAGAGTCAGGATCAGTTATTTACTTAAGCCACTTCAAGTGGCACTGAAGATGGCACCAGCTCAACAGACCCTGAGGGGTCAGCACCAAAAATGGTAACACATTACTTATATGCTACACCCACTGCCCAGTAAGAGCTGCCAAACTGCCCATCAGAGTCCACCTCTAATGGATACAGAGAGGCTCCGGGATGGAGACACCAACCTCACAAGCCCAGGCATTCCCACTGTCATTGGTAATGATGATGGGGAACACACGCCTGTGGAAGTCGAGAATCTTACAGCAGAACAACCAGAGGCAACCTCAACCGGTGCCTTTTCTCGCATCTTCTGTGGAAAGAGGTCATGGTCAAACTGTTCAAAGACCCTGACCCCGAGTGTGTACAGGATCTGGACTGTTTCGTTTTGTGACACCAGGAAGATGGTCCATCTGCCCAGGCATCAGAATGCCCATTGCCGGAGCACCCACCCAGAGAAAGGTGGTGGCCAGATACAGCTCTGTTGCTGGAGCAACTAGCTTTTTCAGGGTTTCTACCTTCTTTTATGGTCAGACTGTTGGCATGAGGTAGGGTGGAGAGAAACCATAGTTTGTTTTGTGTTAAACTAACTAAACTGATGCAAAAATAAAGTCTAGTATTTAAACAAAACCCAAAGAACTGAACGTGTCGTCATGTGGACAGTGAAGTTCTGGCTCTGATGATGAGAGTGGCAATGCAACTGATGTGCACTCAATGGCAGGGAAAAAAGGAACAGAGGCGGTTGGGGGCTGGTGCTGCTGTATACCAGTGGGCACGTACAGTGAGGTGCACATGGGGCAAATCTGCATTACCAGTCCTCAGAAAAGTTCTGGCTCCAAGAGGATCCCAGCGCCTCTGGCAGAGATCCACAGGTGGGAACTGATTGATTCTTGGAAGATCAAGGGTACACGCAAGGCAACTGAAGTGGGAACACTTCCGGGGAGAATTGAGGAGGTATGTTTTACACAGAGGGTGGTGGGGATTTTGAGCATCTTAACAAGAGTCGAAGGTAAAAGTGGCACTATCAGGACTTTTAAGACAAATCTGGTTAGGCATATGAGGAGGTAAACCGTCACACTACAACTGCTAAGAAGCAGTAGTCTGTCACTGTGGGCTAACATGCCTGCTTCTGGCTGAATTTCCATTGTACCTCAGACCACAGAAACATATAATTTTCTTTCAAGTTTACTCTTCCTCTTCATTTCTTACAGTATGTGTTGGCTGCTGTTGGCCATCTGGATGCTACAGACTTGGGACCTCTGATTTAATAAAAGTATGTTATGTATATTGCCATAACTTTTTTCCAGTATGTGCAACAGTCACTAAATTTTTTTTTTCTAAATTAGACTCCCAACGTACAATCATACAAGCCACAGTGTAACACATATACAATAGTGTATGTGGGCCATGACTAATGAAGTATATTTAAAGGGTGTGTAAAAAAAAACATATTATACATGACCCCCACATTTTGTTATACAATGAATGTTTTCTTATATAGCTTTTTTGCTCTCAAGCTGCCACCTGTGCCTCACATTTGCATCTCCTGTTAGTGAGACAGTGACCCCTCAGCCCCATCTGCAACCCCCCCAACCATCATAGCCAGTAGGGATTTACATGAAGCAAGTTTTCAGGGTACCAACTACCATCATTCACAAGTTAATGCACTTTGGAAAACTGATTAGACACATGTCTAACCAGTTATTAAAACATACTTAGTTAAACTTAATAAATCTTTATAGCATACCTACAGTAGGCTGCAACCCTTCCAGGTACTGCTCGTCTTCAGAACTCTGCACTGTAGAAATCACTTTCGCTCCTCTGTGGTGGGCTAACTGAATAGCTATGGTACCAAATGACTGCAAATAATACAAAAGAAGCAATTATAGATATACAACATTAGTGAAAATACATTTTGCAAGATAAGTGGCATTATTTTATTGATGACATATCTACTATCAAGATAAAAAATGTCATCTTGATAGTAGATGACAAGAGAAATTCCATCGTACTTACTGTAATTTTCTTTTCTGTTCACTCCAGTGTTGTCAGTGGGGAAGGCAGTTAACACATATGGGTAATACGCTCCCCCATTGGGGTTGTTGGTATGGCCCAAAAACTGTGACCTCAGCAAAAAAACCCAGAGAACATGGAACATTCCACCTGTAATAGCTACCGCAGTACACTTCTTTCAACACAGTATATAATACACAAACCAATAATATACAAACCATTATTAATGTTCTCAGACAAGCCCTCGCTTAAGTATATATTAGCAGGACAAAGGGAAAAATTACAAACCTATCTTGACTTAATGGAATAGCACTTTCAGGATGCATGAAGGTGACTTCCATCCTACACTTGCCACTCATGGCCTTAAAACATTGTGCACCACATTCCTGCTTGGATCTTGCGGTCTTCTATTACTGCAGACTTGCCTTAACTCACTATTATCTGGGCGGCCATTTTGTGTCAGGTAAACAATGGATAGTTCGGACTTCATACAAAGCTACTGAAAGTAATTAAACAGACACATGTTTAGTTAAAGAAGACACAAATGGACCTTTTACAACTGCTGGATACCCATGTGGCTTCCCCATACACCGTAACCTTATATGTCTCACCATGTACTCTATTAGCTCACTTCACCAATCATAAATTATCATTCAAAAAATGGTCCAGACATTGCTGATGAATCCAAAGTCCTGAAAGAGCACCACAGGTATCCTCCAATACAAAGTCAATGTACACCTGCAAAAATCTTACACATACCTATATACTGAACAACGTTCTACAGAAGAGCATACAGCTCCAGAGAGAGGCCCCAATGACAACGTTGGAGCTCAGAGAAGAGGAAATTACGCTAAGTATGATGGAATTTCTCCTTTCTGTATCGCTCCACAATGTCAATGAGAAAGGTAGTCAACACATGACTTCTAAAAAGCAGTACCCATCTACGCAGGGTGGGAGAGAATATTGTCCTATATAATTCCATAACCAAAGGCTTCAGGACTCATATGATAACCACCACTTTCCAATTATAATACCAAACGGGTGTGGCAGCAAGGAGCAAAGCATAAACTCTGTGGAGCCCTAAAATCAAAGGAATAGCACTAAAACCACATGCTCAGCTCTGCGTCAAACTTAGTCCTCTTCCACAAAGCTGTTAAAAGCACCTTGACAGGGAAAGTTAACTACTCTGCATGAAGCATACCTTTCTGAGTCACTGCAAAAAGTAGGTGTCATTATCCCTGTGCAAAAATGACCCTATGTAAAGTCCTTGTGCCTTCTGCTGTTCAGAACAGAAAAAGGGCACAATAAGACTGAAGGAAAAAAAGGCACCAAATTACCAGTGGCATCATCCTGTCTTTCCACCTCATATGGCAAAACATTCCTAGCATGTAACAATCAATGGCCTTCCATACTCTGATTCAAATCACTATGTATCCATGGAACTATGAAAAACCACTGTCACTTCCTCCATGAAAAACAACATCCAAAACTTAAGGTAATGGAGGTCTTAACCCCCTGGGGTCCAACCACTACACACAAAAATCCACAGTCCGCCAAGGCCGTGGAGATGATCTCCATCATAGACTATCACGGAGCTTCTTCCCCTGGCAGGAATCCCGATATCTAAAGCCTCCACCTGCATAGAGAAACCAGGCTGCCAACATTGCACCTTGACATATGTACCAAACCATAGGTTTTGGTCTAAAATAATCAGGTAAGAACTTCAATTCCCCAGTTGTGTAGCTTGTTACTAAGAGGCAGCTAGCGAACCAAAATAACAGTCACTTCCTATCACACATATGTACCTCTTCAACTCCTATTGCTTACGCCAATTCTAAACCAAATCCTGGGCAGGAACATGAGTAGTTTCTTTTATCCCTACGATCATTTGAGGACTGAAAACAATGTGCTCGAAGACTTAGTCTCCTAGCACTGGTATCTGATCCAGATCCCCCCCTAAGCTCAAGGCTGAACTCGCTGACATTAGGGGTTGCTCTTGCAGGTGGCAATGAAAAGCCTGCTCCAAAATGCTTGGGCTCTGCATCTGCTCAAGACTGATATAAAACATGCATAGCGGAAACATTCCAGCATGGGGAGGGAGTGCCTCCCTCAGAGCTAGTACTCTGAGCACTACAAGCCTAGACACACAAAACTGCACAATACAGTGGCTACAGCAGAGAACAGGACATTATAGCCTAACTGGAGTATATGGATAAACCATTAGGCTTTATGAACAAAAAACATCTGTCTGAAAACTGTCTACTGAGTTCTCTGGGCTAGACAATACTGTCAAGGACTCCTACCTTCCACAGCATCAGGGAACTCTCCTCCCTGTTAAAATAATCTGCCTAGTAGCTCCAGAACTTCAAGCCCTTGGCAGAGGACTCTCTACAGTTTTGCTCTGCCTGCCTCCAATGCATGTGCACTCTCACTAGATTCCAACTATCTCACTGCAGCAGCAAAACCAAAGTGGCGGCACAAAGTTGAGCCAAATATACCAAAGTGCTGGCTTACAGTTGAGACAAATATATACTTTGAACAGTAGTCACTAGGTATGTGTGAGCAGCTCGCGAATTGGAATATAGGACAAGAGAACCTCTGAGCCACTTCTTGAGTTGTGCATGGAAGCCCAAGGTAACCAGTCTGATCCTCGATTAAATCCTTATAGCCCCTCTAGCTGGATATTGCTGATGTATGCCAGGGCTATCAATTGCATCTTCCCCGGAAACAAGACGGGATTGGGAAAAAAAACCCTATGAGCACACGGAAAATAGATGCATATCATAATTCTGATTGCACCACACATTTGAGTCTTAAGCCAACCAGGTATATGCTGGTCAGTAATCTGCAGAATATACAGGAACCTTGAGTAAGGAATCTGCGCAACTAGTTCTGGGTGACTCAGATGTGCAGCAAGGCCTGCAAATATCATCAGTTTCATGCAGACAATAACGAAAAACCATGCAGTTCTGCTATCTCTATATCAGGAAAAACTTCAGCTGCATTTGGGAGCCACCAGAGAAAAGAACGGTCTCTGCTGCCTGCACCACCAGCTGGTGCCAATTAGCGTTGGGAAAAAGAAAAACACTCCCCTGAACAGAGCTGCTGGATATGTTGACATAGGAGCCCTGCCTACAACCACCAGCTACACTAGAGCAGCACCATCAAGCAAGTTAAGTGGCCTGTGCCTGCCAGCTTCCCTATGGGGGAGATCTGAACTAGGCAGATGTTTGTCCCCTTCAGAGACCAGCCCACCCATCCTGCCTAAAGGCAGAGGTCACAGGTACAGCACTGGGAACAACAATGAGCTGTGACAACAGATCTGCTCCCTTTTGGCTGATCCAGAATATAACAGTAGAAATGCAAAATAGGCATATATCGTGCCCAAATTTGATTCCACTTGAAGGTGCAGGCTAGCCAGCACCCTGCACCAGTGGGAGAGTTATGATATCCTTACTGGGGTGCCATACCTTTCACAAATGGTGGCATACTTAGCCTTCTATGTGACCACAATGTCACCAACCTTGGACACAGGACTATCCCTCAAGCAAATAAGAAGTCTGACATCCAGCTCCAGAACTGCATTCTCCCTGGATTATCCCTGATCTTACCTGATCCATGAGGAGGTGGTCTGACCCCACCTTGCTGACCTGACTACACTGCATCTCACATCTAGAGACAGTAGGGCCAAAGCCTCTCCTGGGTGTAACCCCTAAACACCACAGTGACCCAGCCAAAAAGGAAGCATTGTTCTGTCTTCAAGCAAAAAAAAAAAAAAGGCATCAGAAACAGAGCTGGAGGGACATATTCCTCCCTCAAAAGACCTGCTGTGTCTGGTCAGGAACCTCTTTAACAACCTTGTATCCTCTTGACTCAACATGTCGTCAAGGTGGGGGCCGCCTGTGAAATTGGGAAGCAATCTAGTCCTGCTGTGGCACACCTAGAAGTACCTGTGGGGACACCTCCCTGACCTGAAGAGCCTGTATAAATATGGATGTCTTCGCAGGCAGAACCCGCTGATCCCCAGTCATTAACATCTCAATAATGGGGCTAGGATAGGGAATGTTTAACTCAGCTTTACCACTGCCAAATGGTACCACAGGTGCACTCCCCAGCCCAATAGTCAGGCTGGGGGGAACCAAAATATATATAGTGTTATGCTATGGTGAGAACCACAGTCCTACAGCAGGTCTTTCAGTGTTGCGCAGTATGGGTCTGCCATAAGCCACGTTGCCATGAAACAATTAAGGGAGACTACAGCCCCCAGATAATAGCACTGCCCCCCGGAGGGTGTTTTCCAAGACTGTCTCTCAATTTTGACAAATAAACAGGGAGAACAAAATGCCATGGTCAGACCTCATGCCAGCAGGCATGGCTATTTCCCAAATCTGGCTGTCTACCTTGGGCCCATGAAAATAAAGGGCAAAAACATCTCACAAGGAAATATTCCTCAAAGAGAAAACAGCCTTACCAACTACTAAGAGTAAAAAAAACAACCCCAAAACACATCCTCATCAAAGGAAATGCCTCATTAATATGGCCACAACCGTGCTCAAACATCATGGGCACCATGAGCCAGATGATCTTTTTCTGTACTCCTTTAAGCTCACAAGAATAGATCATGTACAGTCCGCCTGTCAGGAAAATTCCGTTATTCTCTGCTAACTGAACAAACATACAACGTGCCAGCTGGCTTAACAAACATGGCCCTAGCAGGATCTGCTGTCCAAGACAGCCCACACCGAAAGAACACTGGCATCAGAAGACCCAGCTGCTAACACACTACAGGGATCACAGTTCGAGGATGCTCTGCTGACTCTGCTAAAAAATGAGAATGGCCTACATCCAGTCCTGGAGCTTCCAATGAAAAATGGAGTCTAGGAGCTGGATTCCAGGATTCAGATTCGACTAGCCAACGCACATAAAAAGCCTTTCTAAATCTATATGCAACTCTCTACAAAGCCCCTACAGCATTATACTGCCCAATGGCTGCAAACAATCCAAGGGCAGACTCCTACTACAACCTGAGGTGTAGCTAAACCC
Source organism: Neoceratodus forsteri (assembly GCA_016271365.2). Classification (NCBI taxonomy): domain Eukaryota; kingdom Metazoa; phylum Chordata; order Ceratodontiformes; family Ceratodontidae; genus Neoceratodus; species Neoceratodus forsteri. The sequence goes on from CM057459.1 coordinate 733,579,208, forward strand.
CCATATCTGAATACAAAGCCCAAATAATTGAAAAAATAAAACCTGATAGTAAGTGTAACAGAAAACTCTACCCTGTTGATCATGCCGCTGTCAGTGTGCAGCTGCCTAGTCCTTTGGTATTGTCGGCATTCCAAAATCAGTTCAACGACCCCAAATCAGTTCAGCGACAGTCCTGCTTCACCTCAGCCATTGTGCTGGGTGAGCAAGGAGAAGCATGCCTGGTTGTTGGCTAGCGTGATGACATCATACCAATGTGCATGACATCACCGCATCGAACATCTGTCTACAGATCTTTGGTCAGGCCGCACTTAGGAGTACTGTGTGCAGTACTGGTGGCCGTATCTGAAGAGGGATACTGATTTACTGGAAGGTGTGCAACAGAGGGCAACAAAAATATTACAGGGGATGGAGGGCAAGGCCTATGAGGACAGGCTGAATGAGCTGAATATGTACACACTGGAGGAGAGGAGGGATGGCGGGATATGACCGAAATGTTCAAGTATTTGAGGGGAGATTATCAAAGCTAGCACTGAAGGGGTGTTTAAACTGAGGAAGGGAGGGGAGTTGCTGGCAATCACAAGGGAAGAAAGAGACTTGGGCATCATCATCATCATCACAGATGACCTGAAATCATCAAGTAGACCACTAAAGCAGTAGGTAAGGCTAGAGGGATGTTGGGGTATATTAGTAGGGTATCACAAATCGTAAGAGGGAGGTAATAATCCCTCTTTACAAGATACTAGTTAGGCCTCATCTGGAGTACTGCAGTGCGATACTGGAGGCCTACCTGCTCAAGGACATTAATAAAATGGAGGCAGTCAGAGAAGGGCACCCAAAATGGTGCAGGGACTGCATCAGAAAACATATGAGGACAGATTTACGGAGCTCAATATGTATATCCTAGAGCAAAGGAGGGAGAGAGGTGATATGATCGAAACATTCAAACATCTTAAGGGCATTAACAAGGTGAAAGAGTCTAACATGTTTCAATATAAAAAAAATAGCAGGATAAGAGGACACACCATGAGATTAGAGGGAGGCCGATTAAGGGGTAATGTGAGGAAGTTCTTTTTCACAGAAAGGGTGGTGGATGCATGAAATGGCCTACCTCAGGAACTGGTGGATATGAATACAGTGCAGGTCTTCAAACAGGCATGGGGCAGGCATAAGGGAGCAATACAGAGGAGTATGAATAGATAGGCCATTGACAGAGTAAAGGCCTATGGCACACTCATAAGGTAGGAAAAAAATAGGCAGACTAGATGGGCCTTGCGGTCCTTATCTGCCGTCAACTTCTATGTTTCTATGTAAGCGTAGGGACATGAGGGGGCACGGACTAAGATTGGAGGGATGAAGATTTAGGAGGGAGATGAGGAGGCACTACTTCACAGAGAGGGTGGTGTCTAAATGGAATGCTCTACCAGAGGGGGTGGTATCATGTAAGACAGTAGGAAGTTTTAAGAGGGCATGGGACAGAGCACAAGGGAGGGTCTGGGTGGAGGGGGCTGAGGCCATTATGGGAATGACGGATGGGGAGGGGGTTGGGGCAGCTGCAATCTAGGGGGCTAGCTGCACACTTGGGCAGGCCCTGACAGACCGGGTGGTCTGTTTCCGCTGGCAGATTTGTATGTTCGTATGCAAGAGTGAGCCCAGCCACTGCACGTGCACTCCAGGCAAAAAGAAGCATGAAATCGGGCAGGCTAGAGCTGCCAAGAAGGCAAGGAGGCACAGAGACAGGCTGGCAAATAGCCAGCAATGGTGGACAAGCCACGTTTCTCCACAAGAAAATAAAACGCGTGTGCGCAGCTCCACCGAACAGGCAGTAGCACTGAAGAGCGCTGTTCTGCCTAGATAGTCAGGGAGAAACAAAACTGCAGAAAACTGTAAATAGAGAACCCCTGAAGGGCAGCTCACTAAAAAAAACGGGTGAACCTCTGTGCAGTGGGCCACACTCGTGTCACCCAACCACACAGAGTGGCAGTGACCGAAAAAAAAAAACTCACACGGCATTAGTAAACAAACTATGTCCAGCCAAAAGTGTTAGGAAATAAACCTGTAGGGATGCCATGCACCAATTCCACAGACGTGTTTTTGGCATAAATCTGCCCACTGATAGTAAGCACACCAATATGTTCTAAGGGAGTGTGTGTGTGTGTGTGTGGGGGGAGTCCAATCTGACTGTAAAACAAAGGTTAGAAAGAAATGAGAGAAACAAAAAAAACAGTAGGGAAGTCAGAGGGACCATAGTAACACTATAATGCTATACAACCTAACTTTTTGCTAAAAAATTCAAACTCCCTCACTTACCTGAGCCAACAGGCTGAACATAAAAGCAAACCCATTGCATTAGACACCCTACTCATGGCAAGTGGTCGTCATTTTAGGCACTGTAGGCCTAAAATTGGTAGTTAGCAAGCAGCCATCCTGTTTGGTCCAAGGCATCTGGGTATCGACACAAAGCATTTGCTGACAATAACTTAATTCACTGGAGCAAAAACTGTGATTGTCAACTCCATTAAATGTCTCTGAGTCCACAAGACCAGGATGTCACTTTTAAACCCCATGTATGCTATATTTCAAAGTTCCCATACCAAACGATGGGGCTACTTTACCACTTATGTAGTTATATATCCAAGGATTCATGCTGGATTATTGCCAACAGCACACTGCTTCCAATACTGTTGTCTGGTGCCTCAGATCTGCAGATCTTAAAGTGTGTCAAGAGGAAAACAAGCTAAAAGTACTCAACAACAAAACTGGATGGTTTCCCTCTAGGGCCCCACCCAGGGAACACCAATGTGATGTTCTCCTCTCTGTAAACTGTCTCTCATTCGAAGGGAGATTAAATTATTCTCTCCTTTGTCTAGCATTCAAACTGGTCAAAGGTGCTACCCCACCCAGCCTCCAGCAGTGCCTTACTTGAAACACCAAGGTCAAGCTCCAATAAAGACAAAAGATCATTTGCTTCCTCTGCTCCCTCCCTATGGAATGCCCTCCCTGTTACCCTCCAAGTCTGCTCCTCACTGTGCGGCTTCAAGAAAGGGCTCAAGACATTTATCTTCGAGCGTAATCTGTGCACTTGTAATCGCTGACGTCTACCAACCCAGTCTGAATTATTGTGCCCCTGCAGTATAACTGAAGACTTGTCAGTATGTTTTCTGTAAGTTGTAAATGACCAATGTATGCTAACTCTGTAACCAGGTGATTTTTTTCCATGTTCCTGTCATGATTTGTACTGCTTATTGACTCTGTTTCCATGTAATTAATTCCAGATTGCCCCTACAAAAGGGGCTTTTAGTCTCAGTGGGCCTACCCGGCTATCAAAATTCAATAAATAAATAAATGAGTCAATCTGAAAGCCTCAGCTTAACAGGCACAGCTTTCTAAATTCAGGGATCCCAACCTGCCTTAAGGTTACACATGCCGTCAAAAAACAAACAAAAAAAAAAAACAACTAGGAGCAGGAGCTCAATAATAATAATAATAATTTTTATAAGGCACAATTCACAATGTACCAAAGCGCTGTACAAAAGTAAGATAAACAACCTAAAATCAATAAAAAATCAAGCATATAAAAAAAACAAAAAAAAACCCCACCTCCCCTCAACTTAAATTAAGACCAATCAATGCTGTCCTACCCCTCTCTTGGTACAGCATTAACTGAGGTAACTACTGCAGATGGAATGTTCCATATTCTCGGGGGTCTGTGCTGAGGTTACAACCTTTGGGCTGTACCAACTACCCCAGCGGGGGAGCACATTACCAATATATATTAACTACCTTCTCCACTGACAACCTGGAGCAATACAGATAAACAAAATAAGGTTATATATGTCATATTACTGTACTTATCCAATGGGACAGCAGCTTAAACAATGACTGATGACATCACAGTGGAGCTATGCAGCATTCTACCAAGACAGGTGATGTTAAACTCACAGCCTAATAAGACACCCTGGGAGGCCATTTGGCAGGATGGGTATAAATACTATAATTAGGATGTTCACAGACTTGCACGATTTAAGATACTCAGTAATACATGTAGGACACCTGAAAAGCAGCACCTCCACAGAAATGCTAAAATGATCAATTCTTCAGACTTGCTCATTCTACATTTTGGGAATGTATTAAGGTGAAACCACTAATGGAACTTTTTTTTTTTCGAACTTACATTTTTTCCTCTGCCAAGCCCTCCAAGCACCGCACCATCGGGAGCTGCTTATGGTGTCTGCCCCTGCTTCTTGCACCTACCTGGAGCCCTCCGGTACCCCCATGGAGACGTGGTTCTTCCCCAGGCGGGGATGAGGTGGGACCCAAACACCCTGAACTTTCTTGTTTCGTTGGGTCTGGCTGGGACAGGCAGGTGTGAGCTGTGGGGTCTACACTGAGCGCTCTATCTTCCTGGTGCCTGAAGAGACGTTTTTCTGTGTGGACGTGACGTACGCCCTGACGTTAAGGCATAACCGCTGATGTCCATCACGCCCCTTCCCCTTGCACTGGCTAGGTGCTTGCTGTACCCCAGGCCTCCACCTGGGGACAGTGGGGGGCCGAGCCTCTGCCCCCCTCCCCAGAGAAGGCGAGCGGTCCCTGGGATGCTCAGCCTCCTCCCCTGGCCGGCCCTCTGACTCCCCGGGCAGGTTCCTGAACCCTGGTTGTCGCTGTCGGGCCCTAATGGAACTTTTTAAAGAGAAGTTTAAACAGTCACTGGGCCTAGAAGGTGCTTTTAGTCCTAAAGTGTGTCTGTTGGGTCCTCTCCCATTAAAAATGCAGGAAAATAAAACATGTCACATTTGCATGTTTACAGTAACTGTTAAGCAGTTATCCCAAGCACTGGTTAGATGATGATGTTCCAACATATGAATGGCATGCGTTAATTTTAAATCTTTTTTAAAATAAAATGTCTCATTGTCTAAATAAAAACAGGTAAGTCTGAGTGAAGTTGGGGTATATACTGTAATGCCTCACAGCTTCACAACAATGAATGCTAAAATATTGTTTTTATGTCATGTTTCATTGTATGTGGCAAGTAAGTTTCACACCATCATAGTATAACTTTTCTTGAATTAGCTCTTTGTTACACAGATTTTAAAAGTACTTAATGTTTCTAATGAAATGTACCTTGACTGTGTGGATTATACTGATGTTTGTATTTCTCTGGTCTTAACCCTTTGACATTCTTGTATTTACAGTATTTAAAAGCTCTTAATAAATTTTATTATAACGTGGGTTGGAGAAAACATCCATTGCAATTGATGGAGTCCCTCTGCATGCTCATGGATTAAGCTACCATTAATGCACGGTTCCGCGGAGGGACTCTGGAGTTTAAGACCAAACTGGTGGCATGGAGGGCTAAGGGGTTGACTGCTTTACCCACTTGAAACATCAGCGATTCATGTTCCCAGGGACTGCTCTTCTCTCCGTGGAGGGGTTACCAGCCACCTCGGCCCATGACTGCCACAAGATGGAGGCCCGTTAGCAGTGCAGGCTCCAGCAACTTGAAGGGAGAGGCTTTGGCCGTAGAGGATGTGTGCGCCTCCATGCACAAGTACTGGCGCTATAGCACGGGATGGGAACAGAAAAAAAAAAACAAATAACATGGGAAGACAGACTATGTGAAGCCCTGCCTGTCCCTGAGCTCATTCCAGCATTCTGATTCTCAGGGGTCATCTAGAGCTGATGTCTGGGAGTGGGTGGCCGTCCCCCTCCTGGCCCCGTCACTGGGGGAAATCCATGGGGGATGAGCATCCCCAGATATAGGCGAGGTGGGAGCCAGTTGCAGGACACAGGGAAAGGGCTGAAGGGCCTGCTCTCCCAAACAGAGAAACACCTTTATGATAAAAATTGTATTTTATTACACTGTAAACAGTTACAGCTCCAAAAAAGAGCGTATTTTAAGGTTTGCACTGGAAAATGCATGGTATTAGTTCAGTTCCGTTTACTGAATGGATAAATTCCATTGAGCAAGCTCATTTGCAAGGAGGTCCCTTGTACAACATACTCAACATGGGCACAGGGTCATAATGTCGCAAGACATTATGCTGCATGACTAAATCGCGCTGCCACTATAGTGCGATATTGCCAGGCGGCATATGTCTTTTTTCTGTGGGGGGCTCCGCCGCGCCCCCCACTAAAGATTCTCAACTCCAAGGGGGTCTAACTCGGGGAGCGCACAAATAGTGTAAAAAAATAAAATGTCTGGGACAGGGAATCAAACCTGGTCCCAGACACAGCACCTGGCTTCCTGCTGCTGTGGCTCAGTCCAGTGAGCCATGGCAGCTGCTTGGCAGAACTCACTCCCAGCAGAGGTCTTATCTTCTGCCTGGGAGTGTGTTAATGGTGCAATACCGCGTACAGCAGTATACGCGGTATTGCACCATTCACTGTCCTGGACAGTGCTCTTTCAGGTTAGCTATAATGTCGAACTCTTAGGCGTATGACATTATGACCCGGTAGGCTCAACATGATACCTAGCATGAACATAACTTGGACAAACATGAAATAATACATCCTAAAATCACAGAGGAGTAGCAAAAAGGAATAAAGAAAATACACTGTTCAAATAATAGTAGTTACACATAGGTAAAGGCTTATAACATTAATTCTTAAGTGCAAACACAGTACGAGCACAAATAAGAAATAAGGATACGTATAAGTGCAGCAACTGTACGTGCACAAATTTACAATCTGACCAATGCTAGAAAGGGAGAGATATAGAGAGAGGGCAGATGTGGAGATTAGGGGAGGGATTGAGGGCAAAGACAGGGTTCGGAAGTAATTCCATCTAGGATTCTTTTGAAGGCATTTAATGGAATTATAGATTGTAGCTTTAGTGTGAATTGAAGCTTGTTCTGGGTGGTGGGAACATAACTCATAGCTGCCCTACCGAAACGTGTGCAGAAATTAGGTACTTCTAAGGAAATGTAAGCACATTTCCTGAGTGCATAAGAGCTGTGAAGACCGTGAATGATAGAAGTGATGTAGAGGGGCAGCTTATTAAGGAGAGCTTTGTATGTCCAGATATAAATGCAAGTCTCCTAGTAGAAAAAGAGGTCCAGTACACCTTCTTGTATAAGATGCAGTGATGAGTTCTGGCTGGAGCACTGGTTATAAATCAGATGGCGCAATGGAAGAGAATAGTAAGACACGCGATGGCCTGACTCGGAATACACCATTTATCTTCACTTTTGAGGTGCTGAGACCATCATTTAGTCCTGCCCTGTCACTCACGAAGATAAGTGGCATATTCCGAGTGAGGAAAGTGCACATCCCCTATATATACTGTAGCACCGTAGTAGAGAGCGTGCTGAAGTCAGAATACACTGCCTACTTAGTTCTATCGATTCAGCCCTAGAATCCCCACATCGCACTTACACAGGTGCTAGTGACTTTTCACATTTTGCCTCCATTCATTTTGTTACTTTTTGGGGACAGGTTTTCAACCTTAAGCTTAAAAGGAATATGAAACCTGTTCTTTTAATTTGTGTGATGTACTGTACTTTGAAATTAGGGTATGTGGGGAGTGTATTTAATATGCTACGTACTGCTTAATGTGTTCGCTTTAAAATAGTATTTTTTTTATTATTATTAAGGGTCCCTTTTTAATGTGGCTTTTTTTTTCTACTCACTATTAATTTTTTAATTTCTTGAGGCAGAACTTGGGCGGAAGCCCACAGTAAAGCTTTCCACATATGAAACACAACACTGGAGACCTTGGAGACTAAGGTTCACTGAAGGTGCACTAAAAATTAAGGAGCTGAAAAGACATTTGCCAATTAACTAGCTCCTGTTTATTGTGAATAATGGTTCAATTTTCCCACGTTGACAATGTAGTTGTCTAATTTATTCTTAAACTCACTTTTTGTTCAATTTACAAATATGTCTTCTGGCAGTTTATTCCAAATTGAAAACTTGCTGACTGAAGAAAAGGTTTCTTCTATCCATGTTAAATTTACCTGTCTTGATCTGAAGCAGGTGACCCTGTGTATTGGGGATATTATTCTTGTATTCTATACTGAGTTCTGTAAATAAATGTGTGTCTTGGGCTATGTTATATAAAAATAATACATCACCATGTTTTCTTTGACCTTCTAAAGTAAAGGGGTTTAACTGTTTTAATCTCTCAGTGCAAGTCATTTCTTTTAGATCTGCTATGATCTTTGTGGCCCTACGATGTACCTTTTACACCCTAGCTACATCTGTTTTTTCTATAAGGGCACCATATTCGGATGCCATAATTCATCAGTGGTTGTACATATGATCTACTTGAGGGCTTTATTACCTCCACCTTCATGCTTGTTATATTCCTTTTTATTGCTCTTATATCTTTATTGGCTCTAGTTACCATAGCTGTGCAGTGATCCTTTGGAATAAGTTTGTTATTTATAGTAATTCCCAAGTCCCTTTCCTTATTCACTTTCTTTATAGTGTTACATAATGCGTACTGATAAATGAATGTTGTCCAAAATGTATAATGCAACATTTGTCCAGATTTAATCTCATTCTCCACTTGTAGGCATATCTGTTTACAGTATCAAGGTCAGATTGTACACTATTAATTTGATCTACTGTATCACATGGACTACCTAGCTTGGTGTCATCAGCGTAATTAGTTTGCCAGTTTGATATTTCCATATTGATATATGATATAAATATCTGGAAAATAACTGGGCCCAATATGGAGCCCTGTGGCACCCTACTGATCACTTTTCCCTCAGATGACAGGTACCCATTAAGTGCAGACTTTCTGTGTTTGAATTGTGATCCAGTTTCTAATTCATGTTTTTAGTGTTCAGTTTTAAATTTTATTACTGCTTTTTATTACTGCCCAAAGTGGAACCATGCAGAAAGCTTGGCAGCAGTCCAAGAAAATGACATCAACCGATTTTCTGTTGCCCATTGTTTAATTTAGTTTATTAGAGAAGCATACAAGATTTGTTATATAGGAATGGCCTGAGGTAAGGCCAAGTTGTTCCCCATCTATTATCTATTATGTTATTTGTTTATATATGGTTTATTATCATATTCATAATGATGGACTGTAAAATCTTCCCTGGCACAGATGTCAAACTGATGTGGCCTATGATTTCATGCATACTGTCTGGTTCGTTTTTTATGAATTGGAATGACCTTCACAGTTTTCCAATCTTTAGGTACCTCTTCTTCTTGGATAGGGTTTTCAAAAAGTATCTTTAATGGTTAAATAATACTATCTTTCATAATTTTTAGCATCTGTGGCAAGATGCCATCTGGTCCTAGTGCACTGTGCTGTTTTAGTCCATTAATTCTATCTGATATATCTGTTTCTTAGATAAATATCGTTTTTTAATATAAAAGGTACTTATCGACCAAAGCCAGATGGGCAACTATTCAGGGGCCCTAGGGTACTATGGTTTATATTAATTTCCCCAACTGGATTGTGTTATCGGTGAAGACTGAACAGATACATTTATTGAAAGCATTTGCAATTTCTTGTGGTTTTGTAATAATGTTACTATTTTCTACAATGATCATCGATTTGGTATCTGTTTTCTTTAGTGAATTAATGTTGTCCTTAGTGAATTAATGTAGCTATAAAATAAATTACTGCTTTGTTGGTTTGCATTATCTGCCAGTTTGATTTCTATATTTTTCTTTGCATGTTTTGTGCTGTTCCTGCATGCATTTTTAAAATAAGCCCCTGTGTCAGATGATTTTGGTTTAAGATATATAGCATACGATTTATTTTTTTTTAATTTTTATTTTTTTTGTTTTTTTTTGCTGTCAGCTAGCTCTGGTTCAGTCCACCTCTTTCCCACCGCCACATCTCATCACCCGGGACTTACCTACTGCCTCCTGGAGTGCACCCTGGATTGCACCCAAGGGCGGGGCTGTCTGGGAGAACCCTAACTCCCCAAATGGTGTCTCGTAGTGGTCTTGGGGCAGAGTGCCTTGGCCCGCTGCGTGGGGTTCGGCAGGGGGGACGTCCTCCCGCTTCAGGCTGGCAAATGTTTTCCCTTGGGTTGTTGGGAGATGTGGCAGGCAATGAGGTACAGGTGAGTACGCTCCAATGTCCAGCACATCCTCCTTGGAACCTCTGAGCTTCGGCTGCAATGCCCCCTGCCTCCGCCAGGGGTAACTCAAGCACCAAATGCTTCACCACTCTCCCCCTGGAGGAGAAGAGCAGTCCATTGGACATTTGATCCTCCTCCTCTCCCCGGCTGGCCCTCCGACTTCCCAGGCTCGCATCCAAACCCAGCTTGTTGGCGTCACAGGCAGAAATCCAACCGCTGTGCCAGCATTAATTTTGTTATTTTCTTGTTTAACCATTTCGGTTTCACTCCTTTGTTGCTGTATTTCTTCACTCTTCTTACGTATCTGTTACATGTATTTGTTATTATTTCTTTAATACTTGTAAAATACTTTAATATTGTAAAATAGAGTTTACTCTCAATTTGCCTTCTAATAAATACTGATTGAGTATATTGATTGAGAACATGCTTGCATAGTTTTAGTGCACATCAAATCTGTCTTCATCGCAAAACATACCTTAGCAGCATATTTTGTATTCTGCGCACAAATTGTAATTTCTAATTGTTTCACTATTGTTCCTTTCCTTGTCTTTGGAATTGTGTACGTTGAAAATGTTGTTCTGTGTCCTCCCAGATTGTACCTGAAAATAGGTAATTCAACTGTCTAGTGTACCTACCTGGTTACCAAAAAACAAATAAATACATGTCCAACTTTCTTTGACAGATTTATCACATATTTGTAAGTTACAGTCTATACTGCTAATAGTTTCATTAATAGCAGTTATATTTGCTGTGCTATATAGGTATATTCTAACCCCAGGAATCCCTCATTTAATGTTTACACTTTATGCTGTTAGGAGGCAGTATAGCACAGAGGTTTAGGGCTCTGAGCTGCAAACCTGGAGACCTGGGTTTGAATCCCACAGCCCCCACTTGCATACTGTGTGACCCTGAGCAAGTCACTTAACTTCCTTGTGCTCCCAGGTCGCACCTGGAAACAAGCTCCAGCTTAGTGTGCCTTTCCTGGTTAAACAACTTCCCCTTTCCCTTCCCCCGTACATCCTCTCATAATAACATTGTTGCTAGCAGTTTTAAACTATACACAGGAATGATCACGGTTTTCTGGTGGCTGTGTCACTTGACAATCTGTTATATCAGTAATTTCTGAATTTAACATTAAGTCCAACATGTTACTTCCTCTAATGACATCTCCTACTTGTTGCTTTAGGTTCATGTCATTGCAGGCTATCAGAAATTCTCTACCAGGTCCAGTATCTGCATGCCTACTAACCCAGTTTATGTCAACATGGCTCAAGACTCCTACAAGAACTATTTCTCCCATATCACATGCTGTTTCCATTTCTTTAATGACAGTTTGGTTATATGCTTTACTTGAATATGACTGTCTACATTTTCATTATATTCCTTCTGACTTTTAACCAAATGATTTCCGTCCATACTTGATTGTCTTTCATTTTTTCTCACACATCTGAAGTGACAATGTTATTAGATACTTATACACAGGCTTAAATCTATGCACATTTTACTTTGATCTCTTATTCAAATGTATCCCCTTTCCCCTCTCCCCCCAGGACACATCTGGAAACGAGCTAGTGTAGCTCAGTATGCCTTTCCTGGTGAAACTTTTCAAATAAATAAACATAAATAAATAACTACAGCAATACTGCCTCCCTTCTTTTCTTTTCAATCTAGCCTGAAGAGACAGTAAAATAATAAATCTTTTCCCCACACATCTTCTTCTGACCACCATGTTTCAGTGATGTAAATGTGGGGGTTTGCGCTCTAACAGAGTCTAGGTAGGTCTCACGAAATAACTCAAGTTGCACTATGGAAGGCAAACATTATTGTCCAAGTACACTACCCACCAAAGGTGTGAGGTGTAAGAGTCTATATGCATATCCTGAAATGATAAGCCATGAGACTAAAAATTCTTACCCAGCCTTTGTTTACTCATGATAGCCAATCAGCTGGTCGAGTGCAGCTTGTGCTAAATGATGCAAACAAATAACGGGCAGCAGCACATCAAAACTTTTAGCTCAACTGCCTATTCCAGTCATATTTGCTTTAACCAGTTCCTTACACCATTTCCTTTAACTGAATTTCTTTACCAGCTACTCCATAACTTGGAGACTAGCAAAAGGAAAAAATAACAACATGCACATGCACGCACCAAGTGAATGCTGATGTTTCAGCATAACCCCACATTCCTCAGAGCCTGCACAAACTACAGTGTGACCATGTGCTTGGATATTATACGTAAACAAAGGCTGGGTAAGACGTTTTAGTCCACCGACTTATCATTTCAAGATGTGTAAATACACAGCTACACTTCATACCTTTGATGGGTAGTGTACTCGCACTGTAGTACACTGGGTATATTTAAGGTGACTGACAATCTTTGCTATTAAAAGGCTCCTAAGGTAACATACCTTAAAAGAATTCATGATAAGGCATATTTATCTACTAATTGTTTGCTTTACCAGATACATCATATATTGCCAGCATACCCAGAAGACAGAATGGCACGCTGTGGCACCTAATTGAGTGGCAGCAATCACTAGTGGAACAAACTCTGGTCAGAGCCAACACGGCTGCTGTGCATTAACATGAAACAAAGTTTTAGTTTTTTTTTTCTTTTGTTACATTAGTCCTTCAAAAAATTTAATGCTTTAATTGATAATAGTCTACTTTGGCTGATTTTGTTGTTGAAGCGTGATGTGTTACATTTTAGGGGTGCAATTGCAGAGCTATTTTGTCTATTCTGCATAGCTTTAGGTACAACACCATCTGGTTATCGATGTTTTACAGAGCTTGATCTCTGATGGTAAATCGTGCATGCATCGACGTGTGACTACTGTTGTATGGGATATCCACAGCTTTACTGCAGCAGCAACACAAACCAACTCCCTCAAGACACATTTGCAAATCTGCCTCCTTCAATTCCCCATATACAATATTACAGTAGTCATACATCGATGCATGTACAATTTACCATCAGAGGTCAAGTCCCACAAAACATCAATAACCAGGTGGTGCTACACCTAAACATACTGGAACAATAGCTCTGGGGTCAGACCCCTAAAATGTATTACATCACACTGTCCAGAGATGGTCCTGATACCTCCACCAGCTCCTCTGCTCTCAGTCACTCCTTCTGAGACACCCCCTATCACCTGCCTGTAACAATTCTATAAGCAGGGGTGTCACAAAAGCCTGCGCCCAGGTTTCCAAGGGTTACCCTGCTTCGTGCATGCATTGGCAATTTGACCTCCTTACCCTTCCTCACGTAGTCCTTATAGTAATAATCCCAGGGGCTGTGGCTCTTTGAAGTTGTAAGTGCTCTAGCTGCAGTTGATAAATCAAACATAACACTCCAGTGTTTCAGGCATGAAGCATTTTGTACATTAAGATTCTAGATTGGCTGCCTCCTCCTGACTTCCCTTGTGCCATGTCATTTATGGGACATCAACTGGATCAGATCACCCACTTAAATTATAGTGAGCTGTCCATGGGGGACCCCGAAAAGCTGCCCACAGGGGACCCCACCAGCATCAAGAAGGATGAGCTCTGTGACGGGGTCACCTATTTCTTCTCAAGTGAGGAGGAAGAGATGATCAACGACAGAGTGACAACCCTGCCGAGTGTGAAAATCGACCAGAAGACAGATGCATGGGAAAAATATGCAAATGCATCACCAACACAGGCTGCTAGAATACTTCAAAAACAGCAAAAGATAAACTCTATAGAAACTTCCAATTCTCTAATGGCATGCTAAGCACACACCAGGTGCACGCATGATCAAAAATGTCCTATGTTTGTATATTTTATATTTTCCCTACACTTCTGTAAATACTCCGTTGAAGTGGTCTTTGTTCAAAGCTGCCGGGGGGAAACAAGAAACTGTCCTGAGGAATCTGCTGAGTCCATTGGGAAGACAGATCAGTGGAACACTGATAAAGTTATTCCTGGAAAGGCCTAGCTGGATGCCCTGCTGAGGATAACTGTGAGGCATGATCAGAGGGCTGAGCTTAGACACAGATACCTCTCCAGGGGTGAGTTCTCCTACCTGTTACCAAGTCCAGCCCCAGTTCTAGACTAGTGTGCAGCTATGGGGCTTAGACATTTGTGCTTCTACGTAGGGGTTAATGTGTAGCCAAATACAGAAGTAATCGAGACTAGAATGGGAATTTCTTCAATGTTTGGCTGCACATAAACATTGGCAAAAGCAATCAGCTGTTCTGCATAGGTGGCACTCTCACTGGAGCACGAAAAAGTGTTTTCTCTGCAGGACAGCTGGATTACTCATAATAGGCTGAGTGATAACATCTGCAGTTTTTTAAAATTAAAAAACAAATGGCACACTGATTCATGGTTTCACTGCCTAACAAAAAGTGGCATGCGCATGTCAGACTGTTCAGCACGGTTGCACATGTCCCTGTCAGGTAAACAAGAGTGAAATCAGCCAAGAAGATTAGTTGAGATTTCTAGGAAATGAATCCCCCTTCCCCTTGTATTGCCATGTGGGCCGTATATGTAAAAGTTCTCTGTTTCACAAACACAAACATACACAATAAAAAATAAAATAGAAACTGCTGCCTTTTTTTTTTTTTAACAAAACTTGTTCGCCCTCTGAAAGAGTCGTCAATTGTCACTGTGGAGATTTTTTTTTAAAAGTTATCACCTTGTCACACACTGATTCTACTGATATTTTTCTTTTTGATTTTGTCAGTGTGTGTGTTCTAAAACAGTACTTTTACATAAACAGTGTTATGTCCCACCAAAAAAGCAAAGAAGGCTTTTGCACTGTGATGCATGGGCAGTCCTCTTTGGAGGCTGGCTAAAACTCAAAATAGTCACAAAAATCCAAGTGTGGATAGCATTCAGGGTAGACTGTGAACATACAGTTCAACTGGGTAATTTAATGCACAAATGCAAATCCACAATAATGGCTGTATTTAAAAAAACAAAAAGCTCTATGTGTGAGACTTTGACACATGATTACTATGAGAGTGACTCATAATTAAAATACAACATGCTTGAAGGTAGTTTATTAAGACCATCCCTGTGCAGAGTCCAGCATATCTGCAGAACTCAGTGGTATTTGAAAGGTTTACACATAAACTGTCAGGTGTGTCAGTGTAATACAAGAAACTACCTATACAGCCAGATCAAAACAGCTCTAGCACAGAACATATTGGGGGGGGGGGGGGATGAAGAACCTACCTATACAGCCAGATCAAAACAGCTCTAGCAGAGATCACGGGGAGGGGGAAAGGTGGCGTCTGCTACCATGACAACACCCAGTAACTCAATATCCACTAACTGTAAAGCAAAATATAAACATTCCTTTTATAAGCCCTCAAAAGCTGTAGATTCTTTTTCAGATCTTTTTTCCCCATTATTTTTTCTGCTACTATGTGATGTAAGTGATCCATATTAAAATAATGTGGTACTGGCCGTCCTGTTGGGGCAGTGGTAGCGCTACCGCAGGCGACACTGGTGACGTGGGTTCAGGAACGAGTCCAGGAAGCTGGAGGGCTGGCCAGGGGGGAGAAGACTTGAGTGCCTGCAGGGCTGCTTGCCTTCTCCGGGTGGAAGGGGGGACAAGGCTCGGTGCTTGGCTGGCCTCTGGCGGAAGCCGGAGGCACAGCCAGCACCAGTCTGCTCTGATGAGGGGTGGAGATGTTACGGTCCTCGGGCGCTTGCACACTGACATCCGGCACGAAAGTCACGCTCCGTAGAAAAATGGAAAAATTAGGGGCCGGCCCGTGGCGCTGAGGGTTGAGGCACTGGACGCCACACCTCACGTCACGCCCGCGACCGGGTTCGGGAATGGACTCCGGGCCATCGGGGTCGGCAGGGAAGGAGGATCGAGCATCAACAGATGCTCTCCTCCTTCGAGGGAGGGACAACGCTCGAGAGAGCAGTAGGCTGACACCGACTCTCAGGGCAACGGCGGCTTCCTAGGGCAGGGGCCGGGGAGGGAGGACGCCTTTGGCACTTGGCAGGCATGCGTAAGCACGTTCCGCCCGAGCCGGCATCCTTGGGGGGTAATTGCTATAGGATACGTTTCTAAATTATGGATTTTTTCCTTCATACAGGTCCTCCATGAAATAAAGTATGAGATGTGTTTGTTACGTGATTCTGGAATCAAAGATGAGCATGAATCTGCACTTATCACTTGCTATAGGACACTGTTAACTGGGGTTATTTACATTGTGATTGGTGGATTAATTGTAATACCAATCCTTTGATTGGTCCTGAGTTTGATTATGTCATGGGTTAAACATATAAAAACACCTTGTAACTTAGACTCACAGCTATCTCAGAGTGATCCAGAGTGTGAGGCGGCGTAAAAAACATTAATGAGACCTCATTTGGAATACTGTGTCCAGTTCTGGAGGCCGCATCTCTGTAAGGACATAAGACAGGGTGGAGGCAGTTCAAAGAAGGGGAACAAAGATGGTGCAGGGCCTGCACCAAAAGTCATATGAGGAGAGACTGGAAGACCTCAATATGTATACCCTGGAGGAGAGAAGAGACAGGGGAGATGTGATAGAAACCTACAAATATCTAAAAGGCATAAATAGGGTACCTGAGGGTAGCTTCTTTCAGAAAAGGAGATGTCCAGGAATGAGAAGGCATGACATGAGGTTGGAAGGGGGTAGACTAAGGGGTAGTATGAGGAAGTATTTCTTCACAGAAAGGATGGTGGATGCATGGACTAGACTCCCAGCAGAGGTGGTGGGGGCAAACATGGTGGATGGATTCAAGCATGCATGAGACAAGCATAGGGTAACCCTAGCAATGGGAATGAGGAGGTAAAGCCGGAGATCAAGTAGGGTCTGCGACTTTTACAGGAGGCAGGGAAAATGGGCAAACTACATGGGCCTAGAGGTCCTTATCTGCCGTCAATTTCTATGTTTCTATGTTAAGTGGGACTAAAACCCTCTGTTTCGCTGATGCTCTGGAAATGCTTCTATGGCCTTTTTCCTGCAGCAGCATGCAAATTTTATCCAACAACACTGGAATATGATCTGCCGGGTAACTTGAATGAACTGGAGAAAGATCTAGAGGGCACTCCATGAGGTCTAGCACATGGCTTTGCACTATGAGCTACAGGATTCAAGCATCTGTTGTGATCTCCCTCCACCTGTCTAGGTGGAAGGAGAAGCGACCCCCTACCACTGCCGCCTGCAGTGCTGGAGTGTGGGGTGGAGAGGGCTGTGGCTGCTCGGCAGGCTGTCGGGCACCCGGCCTGGGTCTGTGGGAGGTCAAAAGGGTACCTTTTGGCCACTTCTTGGTTGTGTATGGCAAAGGGAGTGAACCGAACACAAGGTTCTCCCCAAGGCCTGAAGATCAGAAAGCATGTCCTGGACATCTGCCCCAAAAAGCTTGTAGCCTCTGAAGGGGGCATTCAAGATGGACTGTTGTATGCCAGTGGCAAAACCAGACTGCCCAAGCCAAGAATGTCATCTAAGACATATGCCAATGGCAGCTGCTGTAGCAGAGGCATCCACGGCATCATAGCCACCCTCAAGAGGTGCTTGCCCACATTCACCCCGACTGGAGGGCCTTAAGTGGCTCATTTCATTGGGGACCCTCAGGAAGGGCCTGAGCCACAGTCTTGCCCTTCTTCCAAAGGGTATTTTGGAACTTGACCATATGACCAATGTAGTTAATCATTCTGATGGCCAAAATGGCATAGGCATAGGTCCTCTTGCCCATAAGATCCAGTCTTCTGGACTCCTCATCCAGGGGGGGGGGGGTAGGGAGCTGAGGTGTTGAGGTCTCTTGGACCTATCATGGGCAGTGTTTATTATAGTGCAAGCCATATAAACAGGATGAGCTTAAACGGGACGGCCGCTTAAGCCAGATGCACCTGTAGGAACGGATTTGTCACAGTGTTTAGCATACTGCCTTAACTTTGCTTAAACGGCACATCTATAATGTCTTGTGTCATTTTAGTGAGACGCCCGACAGCTTTTTTTGTCTGATCGCAGCCATTACGTAACACCTTTTGCGATTACAGTAGCAGGGTAATTAGTGGTAATCAGCTGTAAGCAGCTGTTTGTCGTTAACAAAGATTAGCAAGATCTTTAAATATGTACCCCTTTACATTTCTGGCAGATCTGTTTGCTGTGCTGTGCTTATCTTTATAGATGCAGGCATGTCTGTGCTCACTAAAAACGACTTAACCCTTGCTGAAAGGGTGAGGGTGACTGAGGCTCTCTGTGACCAGACTCGTTCACTGTCCTCTGTTTCTGCAAAGTTTAAAATCTCCAAGAGTCAAGCTGGCCACATAAGTAAAAACTGGAAGTCTATTCTCGCTGAATGGCAAGTTAACTCCAATCCCAGCCAAAAGAGGAAGAGAGGGCAAGGACACTGATGTAGATGATGTCCTTCTCTTGTGGTTCTCTCAAGCACTAACAAAGGGTGCTCTGATTTCGGGGCCCATGCTTAAGGCCAAAGCTGTTGATTTGGCTAAACAAATGGGCCATGACACTTTTGATGCAACTGATGGTTGGTTGTTCAGGTGGGAAGCAGTGGCATCAGATTGTGTTCAAAAACAGAACAATGAAAAACAAGATGCCGATGCAAATGCTGCTAACACCTGGTCAACCAACATTCTTTCTGGGATTCAAGCTGGCTACCAACTGGCAGATGTCTGGAATGCTGACGAAACAGGGTTATTTTTTTGTGGCTACCCTGATCATGGGCATGCAATAAAGCAAACCGAGCTGATTGGCAGAAAGAAGG
The DNA here is from genome assembly GCA_016271365.2 of Neoceratodus forsteri. Classification (NCBI taxonomy): domain Eukaryota; kingdom Metazoa; phylum Chordata; order Ceratodontiformes; family Ceratodontidae; genus Neoceratodus; species Neoceratodus forsteri. The sequence continues at coordinate 733,597,996 of CM057459.1, forward strand.
AAAAAGACCGGATTTCGGTCTTATGTTGTGCCAATCAGACAGGGATGGAAAAGAAACAGCTGCTAATGATTGGTAAAAGCAAATGTCCCCATTGTCTGCCCAAAGACCTGAAGACATTGCCAGTGACTTACACCAGCTCATCCAATGTCTGGATGACTGGTCAGATTTTCCAGGAGTGGCTGATGTCCTGGAAAGCTGAGCTCAGGAGAAAGAGAAGAAAGATCTATTTGTCGACAATTGCTCTGCACATCCACATGAACAGGCAAGACACCTAAAATTCATCAAGCTCGCTTTTTTCCCTCCAAACATGACCAGCATCTTACAGCCCATGGACATGGGCGTCATCAAAAATGTAAAGGCCACTATAGGTCATATGTTGCTGGGAAGATCATTCAAACAGTTGACCAGGGAGAATCTGCCCATGCAGCAGAAATCGCTTGGAAGGTCAATCTACTTGATGCGATTTACATACTGCATACGGCGTGGCAGGCTGTTAAACCAGCTACAACTGAAAATTGTTTTAAAAAGGCTAGCTAGCTTCAGTAACACATCTCGGGGGCAACTGACATCGCTGTCACTGGGTTGGAGGATGTAGCCATCCTTGAGTTCATGACAGCAGACACCTTCAACAACTTTGTAGAGATGGACTCCACTGAGCCCATGATGGGTGAACTATCTGATGCTGACGTTGTGAGTGCTGTTTCTAAAGGTGTGGATGCAAGCAAGGAAGAGGAAGAGACCGATGATGACAAGGTAGCAATCAGCACAAATGAGGCACTCAGTGGATTAAAGTCTGTGATGTTATGGTGCCAGCAGCGTGGTCAGACCTCGACATTGGAAGCGCTGTTTGATGTAGAACAAAGAATGCGACCACTCGCCCAGATGGAGAAGCAGCAGAAGCGAATCACCGACTTCTTTGGTTCATCCACTGCGCCCTGTACATCTTCAAGTTCAAGCTCCACGATCGCAAGTGAAACTCCCACTTCTTCCTGCTACCTCATATCACAGTCCACATATCTTCTGCAGGGTGAAGACTTCACACTCAAAGAGGTTATTCCTGAAGAGCGAGTGTACACAATGTTGTGATAATACTGTACTGTTTATTATAAGCACAATCACAAGCAAAAAAAAAAAAGTTTGCACTAATGACACTGCACTACTTACACTTCCCCACAAAAAAAGCACAGCTGCTAAAAAAAAAAAAAAAAAAAAAGCACTGGTGCATACTTTGTAGCGTCATGAGTTAGGGACTGCATAAAGGCATTAAACCTTAACTCCATTTTTACGGGACAGTTGCTTAAGCCGGGACGAATGCATTTCCATCGCTCTGTCCCGTTTAAGCGGCTTCTACTGTACTACTAAATCTGCCCTTGGTTGTTCTGCCATGAAGGACTTCCCTGAGGGAGCCTGGTACAATCTGTCTGCCTTTCTGGGCATCGCAGCAATCATGTTTGGCCTGTACCAGGCAGCCATGGTGTCATCCTCAAAAGCAGACAACAGAAGGGGAATAATCAGAGCGGGAGAATCTGGCAATCCCTGGTATTTGGTCAGATTTCTCCTGGTAACATCCTGCTCCTAAGCGTTGAACCCCATAGCTGCTTGCAGCTGCCTCATGACCAAGATGAAGGAGAGGTCATCAGGGGGAACCTTGGGGTATATTTAGTGGAGTCCTCACTCCCTGAAGAAACCAAAGAATGAGAGGAAGGGATACCAGGACCAGCATCTTCATCCTCCTCATCAGGAGGAACGAGATCAGGATTATACTCATCCTCATCCCCTGGCTCTGCATAGGGCACAGAGAATGGTGATGACTGAGGGTGTGAATGGCGCATCATCGTAGAAGGTGTCGGCTCAGGAGCCAGCCTGGTAGGCCCTGGCATCAACGGGCTCTTAGGGGGAGCAATGTGGTGCATGAACTCCCAGAAGGAGGAGAGCATGGTCTGGACGTCAACAGCAATAAGCATTGTCAGAGAAGACTGTGTTCCTGATGTCGGCGATGCGACTTGCAGCATCGATGAGAGAGGGGCTGAGGCCCTGGCAGTATGGCCTGCAGCACTGTCGAAAGAGGCCATGGCCCCGGAGCTCAAAAGGCAGTTTTGGGCATTGAGGGGGGAGGCTGGACTCCTGGCATCGACAAGATGGCCAGAGGCGTCAACAAGGGAGGCTGAATCCCCGACGTCAACAGAATGGTCATGGGTGACAACAGGGGATGCTAAAATCTTGGTGTTGAGATGCTGTCACTGACCAAGAGAGGTCCGGTGGGACACCCTGACATATGCTCCTGAATCTGAATGAGCCTCAACAACAGGGGTCGAAGCATCGACAGGGGCACCAGAAGACCCAACACTGACAAGCCAGCATTAGCCAAGGAGAGACTAGCAGGCGGTGCTGCCAAAGCCGACCCTGTGGAAGAGAAGGTGTGGGCAGCAGTGGGGGGTCACTGCCAAAGCGGTCAATGACCCAGCAATGCCCAGCACTCGAAGCGGCGACCGACAGCATGTCAGAGAGGCCTTGTCCCTAAGCCTGTCCTTATGTCGGTGTTTGCATTTGCCAGCAGATTTGTCCCTGGCTTTGGAGGAGTGGAAGCCTGTGGACGGAGTTGGTGAGGCAGAGGAGCTTTTTCCCTGGAGCTCCTTCTCCATGCAGGTAACCTTCTGTTCCAGCAGGAAGGCGTTGAAGGATTTTCGATGGTGCTAAGTGGCCTGCCTGAATTTGCAGCAGATCTCACAGGCTTGGATGTCGTGGCCAGTGCCAAAACAGTGGACGCAGGCATTGTGGTTGTCCTTACTGGTGAACTTTTTGCCGCACCTGCAGAGTATGAAAAGTTTCTCGGTAGCGGTACACATAAACAATGGGAGGAATCACTTTAAAAAATAAAGTGATCTTTAACTATGGCGAGAAAAAAAGTAAAATAGAAGATTTGGCGGTTGATTGAAGTGGTTGTGTTTTATGTGTAGTCTGACATGCGATGGTCAACGTCGGGAAAAGAACTGAGGAGGGGCGGGGCTACCCACATTTATATGGGAGGGACGACATCAACGGACATCGTTGTGGGTGGCCCCTTGTAGCCTGCTAGCTAGAAAGTTTTCTGCGTGGTCCTAGTGCCTGGCGGCTATAGTTCCATAGGTGTGACTTGCTGCAAGAGATATCTTCGAAGAAGACTGAGTGCTCAGAGACTGCTCTCCTCCTTCGGGGAAGGGGAAAACATCATATATTACTACTTGATTGCTACCTAGTACAGGCTAGGTAGTGTGACAGTGGTTGCCTGACTGGCCAGGAACAGGTCGCATAAGTATACTGCATCTTCAAGCAACACATCCGTGCCATAACATGCATGCTGACCTGGGAGAAAAGCTGTGGGGAAACAGTTTGGGTGGCAGGATGATGGTGGTGTACCTCACAGGTTCGTAGAAACACAGAATTTGACGGCAGATAAGAACCGGTTGGCCCACCTAGATTTGGTGGTTGATTGAAGTGGCAGTGTTTTATGTGGAGTCTGACATGCGATGGTCAACGTCGGGAAAAGAACTGAGGAGGGTGTGGGGCTACCCACACTACAACTAAGGCAGCCACCTACCCATGCAGGTTCAAGAGTTAGGAAGAAAGTCCCAGGTTGGGTGGCTGACGGAGCTGGGGAAGTCGCTGGATAGGGGCCGCCCGAGTGTGAGGCAGAGAAAGAAAGGATGAAGAAAAAAAAGCAACACTTACAGCAATGTTATGAGGATGCAATTAAAGCACTATGTATAATGTAGGATCAACATGAATGTTTGTGAGTACAGAGCATCACCAAGGGACTGCAAGACTAGAATTAAGAAAATGAAGGAGGGGCTGGAAACCAGTACAGCAGAAGAAGCAGCAGACAAAACTAGAGCCCTCTTCCAGTACACAAATGGAAGGAGGAAGGTGAAGGAGGGGACTAGGTGCCTGAAAACAATGGAAGGGCGGGAGAGGAGGGATTTGTGAGAAAGCCAGGGACATTGGCTGAAAAGCTGAATGAATACTTTGTTTCTGTGTATATTACAGTGTCCCTGGGAGGGGCAGAGAGTGCATCTGGAGGGCTCATGGCATAAGAGGTAGTCATGATGCAATCTGGAGGCAATACACCCTCCCTTGTAGCTGGCTACCTGACAAGGACCAAGCCAGGTCAGCCCCGGGGTGGATGGTATGTACATCAGGATCACACAGCTGAGGAATACGTAGCTGGGCAGCTCAAAATATTCTTTCATGAAAATGTCCTAGGTATGGTGCTAGAGGATGGGAAAGTGGCCAGAGTAATCTCTATCTTCAAGAAGGAGGCACAGTTGGACTCAAGCAACTACAGGTCAGTCAGCCTGATGAAAAAATTACTCACCTTAGTAATTATGTTTCTTCTAATGGAGTCTTGCTGTATTCTGACATTTTGCAGTGATTCCCAACCTTTGAACTGCCCCGGAGACCAAAGAGTTAACTTTCTATGCAGGGCACAGAATGCTGAGCTTGAGCTCTGTTGAAGTCTCTGTCTAGAGTGTTTCAAACTTAAACCGTCAGATTCTTACGAGCCCAAATAACTAAAAATTCTATGTGGAAATTGTAAAAATTCCTACTAGCCAACTGGCCGAAAAAAGTTTTGGATTCCCAAGGAAGACTCAAGTCAGGAAACCCAAAAACCAATCTAATACAAATAACAATAATAAATCAGCACCTAAACAAAAGGGAGGAGGGTGCCAAGAAAAAAAAAAACACCCCTGGGGTGCAACACTGCACCTGCCCACCCACTTCCCAAAAACAGGTTCTGAAAGAGGAGGCAGGGAAGGAGGTCAGAATACAGCAAGACTCCATTAGAAGAAACATAATTACTAAGGTGAGTAATTTTTTCTTCAAACAACATGAAGTCTTGCTGTATTCTGACATACTGCAGACTACCAAGCAGTACCTCCATGGAGGAGGGACAGAACCTACTTTGGGAATAGGCTCTGAAGTACTGCTGTGCCAAACCAAGCGTCACTCCTAGCCTGGATATCCAGAGAGTAATGCTTGGTAAAGGTATGGACTGTTTTCCAGGTGGCTGCTTGACAAATTTCTGAGAGAGGGATATTCCCAGCAGCAGCCAGGAAAGCAGCTGTACCTCTTGTGGAATGAGAAATCAGGCATGAGGGTGCAGTTTTTCCCAGTTTTTCATAGTAGAATTGTATACAAGACACAATCCACCTGGCAATAGATCTCTTGGTGGCAGGTTTGCCCTTTCCCACTTTTCCATAAGTGAGGAACAACTGGAGGGAGTCAAACCTGTGACCCTTGGTATGCTCTATGTAGTAACTAAGGGCTCTTTTAACATCTAAACTGTGTAGCCTCCTCTCTCCTGAGGAAGAATGATCAGTGAAGAAAACAGGAAGAGACAGACTGGTTTAAATGGAAGTCTGAAACCACTTTGGGCAAGAATCTTCTATTGGTTCTAAGGACCACTTTATCCCTGTGAAATGAGATAAAATCAGGTTCCACTGACAGGGCTTGCAATTCACTGACACGCCTGGCAGAGGTAATGGCTACCAAGAACACAGTTTTCCAAGTCAAATACTTAAGCTCTGCTGAAGACATAGGTTCAAAAGGGGGTTGCGTAAGTTGAGTAATGCAAACATTCAAATCCCAGGCTGGGGCAGGGTCTCCAAAAGGAGGATTGGTGTGAAGAAATCCTTTAAAAAATTTACAGAACACAGGATGAGAAGATAGTGAGGAAGACTTCCACACAGACCAAAATGCAGAAACAGCTGACAAGTGTACCTTGAGAGTAGCTGGTCTGAGGCCTAGGCCATTAAGATGGACCATATAATTCAGAACCGTAGGCAATCCAGCAGTGTCTGGAGAAATATGCTTAGAATATCAAATGCTGAATCTCTTCCATTTGGAGTTATAAGTCTTTCTGGTGGAGGGCTTTCGAGAAGCCTTGAGGATATCCAGAACCCCTTGGGAAAGATGCAGATCTGCAAACTCTAACTCTTCAAGAGCCATGCCTTGAGACTGAGAGACTGAAGATTGGGGTAACAAATCCTCCCCTGACAGGATGTTAACAGGTTGTAATTCCTGGGAAGAGACAGGGGAAGATGGACTGCTAGGAACAGCAACAGGGGGTACCAGGGCTGTGTGGCCCAATCTGAAGCAATCAGAATCACCTTGCAAGGTTGAGACCTTATTTTGACTAAAACGTTGAACAGGAGTGGAAGGGGGAAAGGCATACAGAAACTTCCCTTCCCAATTCAGAATCAGGGCGTCCAGGGGGACTGAGCCCAAGACTGGAGGTCTGCAACAAAAGAGAGGGAGTTGGTGATTGTCTGGGGCTGCAAAGAGATATATCTCTGGCGTGCCCTACCTTGAAAAAAATCACTTTCAACACCTGAGGGTCCAGGGACCATTAGTGATGGCCCTGAGAGATCCTGCTCAGTGCATCTGCAAGCACATTGTCCTTCCCTGGAAGGTGAACTGCTACGAGAGAGGTTTGCAGGGAATAAGTCAGGAACCACAACTTCATAGCTTCTGTGCACAAGGCTGTGGACCGAGTGCCTCCCTGCTTGCTGATGTACCACATGGTGGTGGTGTTGTCCGTTCTGACCTGAACCACCTTGTTCTGTACTGACTGAGAGAAAGCTTTTAGGGCCAGAAAAACTGCCCTGAACTCTAGGAGATTGATATGGAGAAGGGATTCTTGGGGGGACCACAGCCCCAGGGCAGTGAGGGACCCCAGATGGGCTCCCCAGCCCAGAAGAGAAGCGTCCGTGGTAAGGACCACTGAACAAGGATGAGTAACAAAAGGAACACCTTGTCTTAAACTGTCCTGATCCTGCCACCACTGGAGGGCTTGGATCAAGGTCAGAGTCACTGGGATCAGTTTGGTAAGGGAATCCTTCCTCTGAGATTAAAAAGCTCTCAGGTGGAACTGAATAGCCCTCATCTGGAATCTTGCCCCTTGGACCACTGCTGTTGAAGCTGCCATGTGGCCCAAGAGCTGGAGGAAATGCCTTGCTGGTTGAGATACCGGAAGGCTGAAAGAAGAGGCTAGTTCCATAAGAACCCTTGCCCTTTCTAGAGGGAGGAAGAAAGGCTCATGCTCTGAGTGTGTCCAGTTCTGCCCCTATAAAGGTAAGAAGCTGGACTGTTTCGAGAACTGACTTGGGAAGGTTGAGAAGAAATCCTAGAGAAGTGAGCACTTGCTGGGTCACTTGCAGGTGAGACTTGACTTGGTCTGGAGACTGACCCACTATTAGCCAATCGTCCAGATATGGAAAAATGGAAATCTTTTGCCTTCTTAGGAAGGCAGCTACTACTGCCAGACACTTTGTGAAAACCCTTGGGGCTGAGGTTAGGCCAAAGGGCACTGCTCTGAACTGATAGTGGCCTGAGGGCAACTCGAACCTGAGGTACTTTCTGTGGGAGCACCTGATGGGAATGTGAAAGTAGGCATCTTTGAGGTCCAGGGAGGCTAGCCAGTCCCCTGGCCTTAGAGAGGGAAGGATTATTCCCAGAGTTACCATCTTCAACTTTGGTTTAAAGATATTTGTTTAGATATCTTAGGTCTAGAATGGGTCGCCACTCCCCTGTCTTTTTTGGGGTCAAGAAGTACCTGGAGTACAGTCCTTTGCCCCAGTGTAGGGTAGGTACTCTCTCTATGGCTCTTAAGGCTAGAAGAGAAGAAACCTCTGCCTCTAGGGCAAGGGTGTCCGAGAGATTTGCAGGTGGAAAAGATCTGGCTCTCATCTTTGGAAATTTTCTGAAACTGTGAACCAGTCCCTGGCTTACTACTTCCAGGACCCAGTTGTCTGATGTAACAGACATCCAGTCCTGGACAAAGTAAGCCAGCCTGCCCCCTACTAGAATAGGAGAGTTGACCCGGGCAGGCCCATCAGGGTGTCTGCTTGGCAGGGGCTTTAGGCTGAGGAGTGGATGCAGCCCTGCTCATCCCCCTTCTGCCTCTCCCTCTGAAGAACCCCCTCTGAGAAAAGGAAGAAGAGGCCTGTGCTTGGTAAAAAGGCCTTTGAAAAGGCCTGCCCCTGCCCCTAGACTGCTGCCTTTGAGGAGTTGCCTGCCTCTCCTTGGCCTGAGCACTCCTGTAAGTGGTCCTGTACTCATCCATTTTCTTCATGTAATTCTCTGTCTGCTCCCCAAACAGAGAATTACCCACTACAGGAAAATCCATGGCCTTAGCCTGGGTGTCCTGCGCGAGGCTAGTACATCTGAGCCAAGCCATCCTCCGAAGAGCCACAGATGTAGCCATGACTCTTGATGACACATCATTAGAGTCCACAGAGGCATGAAACTGAACCTTAGATGCCTCAATCCCATCTGCAGTCACCGCCTCCAGCTCCTTAGCTAGCTGGGGGAAGGCCTGTTTAGCCAGTGCCAGTACAGTGTCCCACCTGGACTTCTGGTACCTGGCTGTACAGGCCATGTAATTCGCCTGCCTGAGTCCCAAGGAAGATGCCATGTACTGTTTCTTTGCCATGGCATCAGTCTTCCTGGAGTCCTTGTCTGGGGGATGTGAAGCCAAGGGAATATTTGCCTTGTCACAGGCAGCAGCCTGCACTGCTCCAACTTGGCTGCATTGCTGATATAAGAACGCCGTGTCTGAGCCTGAAAGTGTATACCTCTTGTCCATTCTTCTAACCACAGGAGGTATAGTGTTAGGAGACTTTAGGATTTTTTGTGTCCATTTCCCAAAAGATTTGTGGAGGGGAACAGACAGTCTCCTGGACTCTGGGACAAGACGTCCGCTGACCCTGATGGCCAGGCGATACTTCTTCGGGCAAAAGGAGAGCTGATTCAGAGTGATTGTTCCGACAAAAAGAAAACGCAAAGACAAATCTACCAACCTAACCAACTTATCCTTTTTATGACACCTTGAGAAAAGAAGGGAGAGGGGGGACATGATAGAAACTTTTAAGTACCTCAGTGGAATCAACAAAGTCCAAGAGGGTAGCATCTTTCAGAAAAAGAGATGTGCAAGAACGAGGGGACACAATTTAAAGATGGGGGGGTGGTTCCGGGGCAATGTGAGGAAGTATTTTTTCACAGAGAGGGTAGTGGATGCATGGAACAGCCTTCCTGAGGAGGTTGTGGGGTCTAAAACTGTGGGAGAATTCAAGAATGCATGGGACAGACATAAGGCAATTCTTGTGGGGGGCAGGAAGAAATAGGCTGTTGGTTAACTAGGATCTGCAGCCTATCCTGTAGGTAGGGAAATGGGCAGACTAGGTGGGCCAAGCAGTCCTTATCTGCTGTCAAAGTCTATGTTTCTACATAATCAGGCTCCTCTTGATCTTCCACAGCCTCCTCCATAGGAAGCTGGAGGGTTTCAGCCACCTTTCTGTAGAACATAAAGTGAGAAGGGGACTCAGAAAGCCTAGGCGGGGAAACACCAGAAGGTCTGTCTGGGGAGATGTCCAATTCCACAGGCACATCCAGACCCTCACTTTCACCATCATCATCCTCAAATTCCCCTTCCTTTTCAAATTCCAGTTCATAAAAATCTTCGAGGGTATAATCTTGAACCGGGGGAACCAACCGAACTGAACCGCTGCCAGAAGGAGCCGGATCGGTAGGAACCGGTCGGAGCAATTCCACAATCTGAATCGCTCTGGCTATCTCTTCGGTGGTCGGAACATGAACCTCTGGATCCGAACCGGTCGATTTATCTTTGCGTTTTCCTTTTGTCGGAACCGATCACTCAGAATTGGCTCTCCTTTTGCCCGAAGAAGTATCGCCCTGGTCAGAGGGCACTCCTCTGGTACAGTCAGAACCGAACCGGGCTGGCCATCCGAGTCAGCAGACTTCTTGGCCTCCTTTTCCCTCAGTCTACCTAATCTCTTCTCAAGGGTAGATTTGGGAAAGTTTTTACATAGTTGGCAGTCTGAATCGAGGTGGTCAAACCCCAGACAATAAACACAGGTAGTGTGGGGATCGGCCTTAGCAAAGACCTCCCCACACTCACTGCAGTGTTGAAACCCAGTGGGTCCGGTTTTTTTTCTTGGGTTTCTCAGACATGGCCAACCTAACCAACTTACCCTTTTATGGCAACCACCAGGCAAGACTCCCTTATCGGTTCCTAACCGTGTCACAGGTATTGGAAAAAAACGTAGTAAAACACGTTCTTTTTTAGAACTGATAAGAACCGGTACCCACACACTAAGTAAAAACACAAAACACAAGATTTCACTATCAAATGGCCGGTTCAGCTGAACCGAGCTGCACTTTTACAAGTTCCACATAGAAAAACAGAACAATTCCTATCTAGTACTCATGGCACTACAGACAGAGACTGAACCGACTATGTGGATAACTTTTTCGGTTTAAAAAAACAACGAAAACTGAAACTTTAACCGATTTTCGAACCAAGCTGAAGGAGAAATCTCCGGAGCGACCGTTCAGTGAGGCGGAGTAAAGAATCTGACGGTTTAAGTTTGAAACACTCCAGACAGAGACTTCAACCGAACTTGAGCTCAGCATTCTATGCCCTGCATAGAAAGTTAACTCTTTGTCCTCCGGGGTAGTTCAAAGGTTGGGAATCACTGCAATATGTCAGAATACAGCAATACTTCATGTCATTTGAAACCAGTGCTAGGCTATAAGGGGCAAATAATGACAAACCAACCTGATCCCCTTCTTTGAGGAGTGACAGGGAAGGTGGACAAGGCAGTGCTATAGAAATAGTCTGAGCTTCAGCAAAGCATTTGACACTGTGGTGCACAACAAGCTTTGCAGAAAAGTACATCTGTGAGGTATACACTGGACATATGCAAGGTGGACTGCTAACTGGCTTGAAGGGCAGGAAGCAGAGGGATGTGGTTCATGGGCTCTAATCCAAGTGGAGGGGGTACTCATTGGGAATCCTCAAGGATTGGTGTTGGAGCCACTGCTGTTCAACACTGCCATCAATGATCTGGAAGCTGCAGCTATCCTTGCAGGGGGTTGGGGGTTAAGAAAGGGCCAACAATATGTGGCCACCTGTGACACCGCTCTGCTCATGGTCTCTGACCCAAGGATGAGCTACAGTAGTGCAGCAGAGAAAGCACTACTCAAACCACAGAGTCGGTCAGCATTGTCTCTGCAGTATTCTCATGACTCCTTTATAAAACTAGTATGGAACGTCATGTGTTCCAATTGGTCCACCATTTCAAAGCCACTTGTTCATGGAGTGATAACAATGGTATAAGATTTCTCTTGGCAACCAGGTTGCAGTGCACCGAGACACGAATACCCAAACACTGTGGCCGCCTTAACTCACCGTAAAATGTCAACTAGAGGTCACCTCAATAGACCTACATACAGTTATGTTGGTGACTCAGGTTTGGGACTGAACTCAGGCACTGCATTGGGAGAGAGAGGCCAGGTCAGACGAGCAGCTGCTTGGCAGTACATCTCAACTAGTGAGGGCTGGTGGCAGAGCTCTGTCACCACAGAAAATGCTGCAGTCAGGCCAAGCAGTTTGCTTCATCTGCAAGGGCAAGCTGTATGTGCATGATGCACACATGTGTTGTAATTACATTAAGGGGAGGAGGGAAGAAATGGGGGGAAAATCCTGGCCTGTCAGGGTGAAGGCTGCCAGTAAGTGCCCCCCCCCATGCCATGTACCCCTACCACCAGCTAACAGAATCTGCAGCTGAGCTGGGGACAGGATGACCCTTCACCAGACTTCCCCATCACAGGGGACAAGCCATGGGGGAAGTGGGAAAGTAGAGGGTGTAGCGGTCGATGGGGTTGGGTGGGCACAGGTTCCAGCTTAAAGGCAAAGGTGTGAGTGTTCAGACAGTAGAAAAACTCTCCATGAGGAAAAAAACTTCAGCTAGGCCCTAAAAATGAAACTGCCTTAAATTTAAAAAAAAAAGAAATAAATAATTAGATCTTTCATTTAAAATGTTGTGACAGTGAAAGGCACACTAAGCCGAAGCTCATTCCCAGATGCGACAGAGATGGGGAACGGAGCAGGGGAGAGGATGCAGAATATTAAAAAATCAAAAACAAATTGAACGCAAAATATACAGTGTAGTAAAAAAGAACAGTTATGTACTAATCATAACAGTAGATATTTGAGAGACTCTCTTTCATCAGGCCACACCTATGGAAAGAACAGTTACGTAAGAACTTACTGTAACAGTAGATCTTCGAGGGGATCTCAGTCATCCGGTCACACCATAGGAACTTCACCATTGGTGAAGGAGGATCCACATAAAGATTTTCAGCAGTACAACTGGGGCCACCCATGCGGTTGACATCCGTCGACATAATCAACCCTATAAAGGTGTGACCGTCCCTGCTCCCTCCTCGGTTGTTTCCCCCGAGACAAAGGGAGCATAGCTCTAGCCATGCGAGACCGAGGAGAGAGAGGTGCCCAGGCCTGTAAGAAAGGCTGGATACACCAGTTAGCCAGTTCCAGTAAGGAGCCCCAAAAGGGGGATGGTGGGAGGGAAAGCAGACCTGATGACCAAGATCCCCTCTGAGAACTACTGTTATGGTAAGTTCTTATGTAACTGTTCTATCTTCTTTGGTGGTATCTCAGTCAACAGGTCACACCATAGGAACGAGTCCCAAGCAGTTACAGGTGCAAACAGGCAGTCTGAGAAGAAGGCCAACCATAAACTTAAGACAGGATGCACTGTAGTACAGCCCTTCCAAATCCTGCACGGGCTCTAGAGGCAATGTCCAGACTATAGTGCTTGGTAAAAGTATGGATGGTACTCCAGGTGGCAGCTGCACAGATATCAGTGACGGAGACCCCTCGGAAACAAGTCACAGAGGTAGCCATGCCCCTTGTGGAATGAGCTTTGACTGCTCCAGGCAATTGCTGTACTTGCTGTAGCAGAACACAATGCAATTTAATCACCATTTAGATAAACATTGTTTAGAAACTGAAACGCCCTCTCTACCTGGGGCGAAAGAAACAAACAACTGCTTTGACTTTCTACATTCCTTGGTCCGAAACAAGTAGTACTTCAAAGTTCTGCGCACATCTAATGTATGGAGCACTGCTTCCCCTGGATTGCACACTTGGGGAAAATAAACAGGAAGGGGGATAGATTGGTTACAGACTTGATAGACCAAATGGCCTTTTTCTGCTGGCTTCTTCGTGTGTTCGTAAACTCAGAGACCACCTTTGGGAGAAACTTAGGATCTGTGCACAAAGACATCCTGTCTTTGTGAAAAATCAATAAGGCTCCTCGCACCAGAGGGCCTGAAGCTCTGAAATTCTTCGAGCAGAAGTAATGGCAAAGAACAGTTATGCAAGGACGTACTGTAACAGTAGATCTTTGAGGGGATCTCAGTCATCAGGTTACACCATGGGAACCTTCGCTGTCAGTGCAGAGGAATCCACCTGGAGCATTTCAGCAGTACAACTGGGGCCGCACATGCCGTCGACGTCCACCGATGTCAGCAACCCTATACAGGCATGGGCGGCCCTGCTCCCTGCTCAGTTCTTTCCCTCCAGAGATGAAGGGAGTAAGGTTCAAGCCCTGGGGAACTCAGGAGAGACACATGGACCCAGCTCTAAATGAAAAATAGGGTACAACAAATAACCAGGTCCTGACAGGAGCCCCAAGAAGGAGGATGGTGGAAGGGAAATTATACCTCATGACTGAGATCCCTTGAAGATCTACAGTTACAGTAAGTTCTTCCATAACTGTTCTATCTTCTTCGGGGGTATTTCAGTCATCAGGTTACACCACAGGAATGAGTACCAAGCAGTGCCAAGTGAAAATAGATAGTCTGGGAGACTGGATCTCCATAAACTTAAGACAGGAGACCTTGAAGCACAGCCCTGACGAATCCTGCACGGGCTCTTGAGGCAATGTCCAGATTGTAATTGAGGCAATGTCCGGACTGTAATGCTTGGTGAAAGTGCTATCTGTACTCCAGGTGGCAGCCGTGCAAATGCCTCTGGTGGAATGAGCTTTGACAGCACCAGGCAATTCTTTGCCATACTTATTGCAGCAGAACACAATGCAATTTGCCAACCATTTGGATAAACATTGCTTAGAAACCGAAGCGCCCTCTCTACCCGGGGCGAAAGAGACAAACAACTACTATGACCTTCTGGACTCTTTAGTCCGAAGCAGATAATACTTCAAAGTTCTAAAAGGTTAAAAAATTCCGCACTCACCTCCCCATAGTAAGAAGACTGCTCACAATATCTCAAAGGTGCTTCATTTTATTGGTGCCAGGTGCAAAGCCCTGACGCGTTTCGGAATGTTTCCTTTCTCAAAAGATCTAGTACCCAACCATAGGAGAGCATATTTATACAGTCAAACAGATGACATCCTCATTCAGCATCAGTAAAGTGCAAGAAAAGTGCAAACCAGTGACAGAACAGTACATGATCAGTTAAAAACCTAAACACAGTCAATACATGTAATTAATCATAGAGATTAAAAATCTACTATATCAGGAATAAAAACTAGAAGTGTAAAATGATTACAAGTTAAAAATTGTAGCAAAATCTAATGAAGGCCTAAGACAAAGTCCAAGCCACTTCTATCGATGCCAATGCTTGTATCATAATCTGCAATTCAAAAAATACAAGGCATCACAGAAGGAGCACGACAGGAAACTGTATCAATTAAAGCAGAAAGAAGTGGGGAAGGCAGTCAGAATAGCAAAAGCCCAAACTGAGGAAAAAATAGCCAAGTCAGTTAAGAAGGGGGATAAAACCTTTTATAGGTACATTAGGGAGCATAGAAAGGTTAAGGGAGGAATAGTGAAGATTAATAAGGGAGAGGAGAGGTGGGCAGAGGGAGACAGTGAAAAGGAAGAGATACTGAATGAATACTTTTGCTCAGTATTCACAAAAGAAGATGAGGAGGAGTTACCTAAACCAGACAATAGAAGCACTCTGGGTAGGGGTTGACACCAGTCCATTTACAGAAGAAAGAGTCCTGAAAGAACTCCTAAAACTCAAGGTGGACAAAGCAATGGGGCCTGATGGGATTCACCCAGAATCCTAAAAGAACTAAGGGATGACCTAGTGACACCACTGACCACACTTTTTAACAAATCATGGGAGGATGGGGTGGTACCTGAGGACTGGAGGAGGGCAGATGTGATTCCCCTTCACAAAAGTGGGAGCAAGAAGCAGGAAACTAGAGACCTGTAAGTTTGACCTCAGTGGTAGAGAAAATGATGGAATCACTTCTGAAAGAAAGAACTGTTGAATACCTAGAGGCCAGTGGGGCACAGGACCCAAAGCAGCATGGATTTATAGCAGGAAGGTCAAGTCAGACGAATCTAATAGATTTCTTTGACTGGGTGACCAAAGTAACAGACCAGGGAGGGGCTGTGGATATGGCCTACCTAGACTTTAGCAAGGCATTTGACACAGTCCCACACAAAAGATTAATAATCAAGTTAGCCAGCCTGGGAGTGGGTCCCAGGGTGGTAGCCTGGGTTGCAAACTGGCTGCACAACAGGACACAGAAGGTAATAGTGAGTGGAACACATTCTGAAGAAAGGGGGGTCACTACTGGAGTACCTCAGGGCTCAGTACTGGGTCCAGTCCTCTTTAACATCTTTATAGGTGACATTGCAGAGGGTCTGGAGGGAAAGGTATGCCTCTTTGCAGATGATACAAAGATCTGTAACAGAGTTGATACACAAGGGGGGTAGAAAGGATGAGAAGGGACTTGGCAAGGTTGGAGGAATGGTCAGACATATGGCAACTTAGATTCAATGCAAAGAAGTAAAGTAATGCACCTGGGAAAAAAAACCCAGGAGAAGAGTACACAATAGCAGGGGAGGTACTAACAACAACAAAAGTGGAACGGACTTCTGGGGTAGTCATACCAGATTATTCAAAGGTGGGTAAGCAATGTGAGAAGTCAGTAAGGAGAGCTAGGGGATACTGGGATGTGAAGGGGCATCACAAGTAGAAAAAGGGAAGTGGTTATCCCTCTGTACAGGCAGTTGGTGAGACCCCATCTGGAGTACTGTGTGCAGTTTTGGAGACCTCATCTACGCAAGGACATAGACAGGATGGAAGCAGTCCAGAGGAGGGCAACTAAAATGGTGCAGGGTCTGCATCAGAAATCATATGAAGAGAGACTGAGAGAGCTTAATATGTATACCCTTGATGAAAGGAGGGACAGGGGAGACATGATAGAAACGTTCAAGTACCTCAAGGGAATCAACAAAGTCCAGGAGGGTAGCATCTTTCAGAAAAAGAGATGTGTAAGAACAAGGGGACACAATTTAAAGATAGAGGGGGGACAGCTCAGGGGTAATGTGAGGAAATCTTTTTTCACGGAGAGAGTGGTGGATGCGTGGAACTGCCTTCCTGGGGAGGTTGTTGGGGCTAAAACAGTGGGGCAACATACCTCTCAACTGTACCACATTACGAGGAACGTGCTCTCATTTTGCTTCACAAAGCTCCCTGTTCCACATTGTGAGGACTTGTTCCACATTCGGTGTTAACATTTTAAAGCAAAAATCTGTAGTAAATGATGCAAAAAATGTACTATTCAATTAATAACAGACATTCTGAACATAAATGCCAACATTGTAACAGTGTTCTGAGCCTCCTAGGTAAAGATTTGATTAAGTGTTCCACATTTTGCTCATTTGTTCCACATTTTGAGAGGCAATGTTCCACATTTGGGGGACAAAGGGTTGAGAGGTATGGGGGCAAAGTTCATCTCTTCTTTTTTAAATATGGGGTCACATTAAAAAAGAAGAGATGAACTTAGAGATGAGAGTGGTGCTCTATGCCATGCAAGCATTTCAGGAGCATCTTGCTCCAGGCCAACCGCTGGTGCAGTCGGATAATCTGAGTTTCGTCTACTACATCAACAAGCAGGGCGGGACTCACTCATACTCCCTTTGCAGGGAGGACATGAGAGTCTGGTATTGGGCACTGGAGCACAGTCTGACACACTCTGCGGTCCATTTGCCAGGCGTCCTAAATACCCTGGCGGACGGTCTCAGCACTACTCAGTCCAGCATGCATGAATGGAAGCTTCTCACATCCATTGCAGAAGATCTGTTTGACAGATGGGATCATCCAGAGTTGGACCTTTTTGCTTCCCCAGTCAGCACAAAACTGCCCAATTTCTGCTCTCTAGATCCAGGGCCTGGAGTTTTCTGACGAGATACTGATATGTAGGGCGGCTTCCCACTGGGGCCAGGAGCCCTGGGTTTTGAAGGGACCCAGGTGTGCTCCCCAGCCTAGGCCCGAAGCATCCGTGGTTAGAATCTGATGCAGGGAAGAAATCTGGAAGGGAACCCCTTGAATAAGATTCAAGGGGAGCTGGCCTGGTGGCGCTGGAGGTTGAGGCACTGGAAACTATACCTCGCGCCATGCCAGTGACCCAGGTTTGGGAACAAAGTCGAGCTGCTGGGGGTCGGTAGGGGTAGAGAAAGGATTGAGTGTCTGGAGGACTTCTCCTCTCTCTCGGGGAGGGAAAGGATTGCTGTCCCGATCGCTAATCACCCTCTAGCAATGGCTCGAGGGCGATAAGGGTCAGGAGGCACATACGATGTTGACGGGGAAGGAGGAGGGAGAAAAACCAGGAGGAAATTGGAGCTGGCAGGCTCCGTGATGGCCCCACCAGCGCCCCGTCCTGATGCCCAAAATCTGGATGCTGGTCTCCAGGGTGGGTAAATGGCAGCCCTTAAGCCTTGGCGTTGTCATGGGAGCAACCCATGGGGATCGCTGGCTCAATTGGGCGGGGAAAAGGTGGGACCAGAGACAGAGTTCCCCCGAGGGTGGGACTGGAGCCACCTGCCAGGCTCCCAGGAGGGAAAAAAGTCTGTATAGGAAAAAAAAAAAAGAAGATTCAAGGGGTCCAGCCACCACTGCAGAACCTTGCGAACTGGGGAGGAGATCAAGACTTGTTGGTCCAACTCATCCATGCACTGGTCCCATTCTACTCTGAGGGGCCATTCAAGGGTGCGCACATGAAGCCTGGTCAGAGGAACGGTGGCAATGGCTGCTGCCATTAGCCCCAATAATCTGAGGTACAGCCTGGTAGGAATGTACTGACTCCGAGTGACTTACTGAGCTTGGGCTATAAGACCTTCCGCACTGTTTTGGGGCAGGAAGACCTTCCCCTGCTCGTAATCCAGAACCGCCACTATGTACTGCAGTCTTTGGGACGGTACTGGAACTGACTTGGAGAGGTTGACAGTAATGCCCAAAATGTGGAAGAGCGGGAGAGTGCACTCCAAAGTCAGCAAAACTGTTCCCTGGACAGGGCCTTGAGAAGTCAATCATCCAGGTAAGGGAAGACATACAGTCCCTCTCTTCTGAGAGCTGCTGCAACCGCTGCTAAGCACTTGGTAAAGACACGCAGCGTAGAGGATAAGCCAAAGGCCAGCACTTTGAACTGGTAAAGCTCGCCCTGAAAGGCAAAACGAAGGAAACTCCTGTGAGGAGGAAAGACCAAAATGTACAGGTAGGCGTCCTGCATGTCCAGTGAACAGAGCCAGTCCCTGGTTTTGAGGAGGGGCATCAGGCCTGGCAAAGTTACCATCCGGAACTTTTTGTACTGGACAAAGAGATCGAGTTCCTTTAGACCTAAACTGGAACTCAGATCTCCGGTCTTTTTGGGGACCAGGAAAAACCTGGAATAACCCCGATTTCTCTGTCACTGACACTAATTCGATTGCCTGCTTGCACAGAAGACACTGTACTTCCTCCCAGAGAACAGACAAGTGGGCCGGGGGATAGCTGGTGGGTTGGGGAGGGGCATTTGGAGGCTGCTGGATAAGCTCCAGTGTGTGACCCTTTTCTACGATCTGCAGGATTCATGCATCTGAAGCTATGGTTCTCTACTGATTCAGATGGAGGGAGAACCGACCTCCGATTGCCACCTCCTGGGTCTGGACCAGAGTTGGGGGTCTAGCAAGCTGAGGTGGAACCAGCTGCAGAGGCTGGTACCTCATTTCTGGGGCACTTGGCCGCCGTTCCAGCACTGGAGGGGTAGTCAAGGGAGCCTGGGTTCTACATTTACCCTGGGTGCATGGAGTCGAGCCTGGCCTATTGGCCTGTCTACGAAAAGTAGAACGTCCTATACCTCGTGGCTGAGTGTGGTAGAGAGAGAATGGACAGATTTAATGGTTGTG
This sequence comes from Neoceratodus forsteri, assembly GCA_016271365.2. Classification (NCBI taxonomy): domain Eukaryota; kingdom Metazoa; phylum Chordata; order Ceratodontiformes; family Ceratodontidae; genus Neoceratodus; species Neoceratodus forsteri. Next base: position 733,617,067 of record CM057459.1, read on the forward strand.
CCCGAGGCCTGCAAATCATTTATGAAGTCCTGGACATCAGGGCCGAAGAGCTTGGTGCCACCGAAAGGGGCACTGATCACCATCTTTTGCACATCGGCTGCAAATCCCGAGACCCTATGCCAGAAGTGCCTACGAAGGCATATGCCAGTGGCAGCTGCTCTGGCCACTATAACAGCCATATCATACAGGGCCCTGAGGAGGTGTTTGCCAACATCCTCAGCAGTTTGAAAACACTGAAGCAGTTCCTGCTTCTGGGAGCTATCAGGAAGGGCCTATGGAGCTTAAAAAATGGATGATGCCCCCAAGCACCACCATACTGGGAGGAAAAAAGAAAGTTGGGAAGAGACTGGCAGGGACTATAGGGTATTACTGAAATTAATTACACATGCATTAACTGAACCTAACGTGACTTCGAATGAAGGCTCACATATTAAGTATATAAAGGAAAAGGGTAACTGGCCTGAAACCTTTGGCCCCTTAAATCCAAGGGGGTATCTCAAAAGCTGGTTTCCCGGGCCTAGAGGCTAAGGACATCGACCTAGAAAATTATACATGAACTGGTGAGGATTGTAATAATGAATGCTAGAATCTAATTCTTGAATGTGTATTGTATTAGCTAAACAAATTGCCATACAATAAGGGACTTATGAATGTATTTAGAAATATGTGAGTACTGGTGACTTATATGTATGTATATAAGTTGAAAAAATTTTAATAAAAAAAAGAATTACAAAAAAAAAAGGGAAGGGCCTGAGTGGCAGCTTTGGCCTTCTCCAGTTGGCATTTTGGTATATGACCATGTGTAACAGATAATTTGCAATCCTCAGGCATAAACCCTTTTTCCGCAGAGGTCAATCCTGAGGGACACCCTGTCCGGGAGAAGGGAATTAAGTTGCTTAAGCACCTTAGATCTGTCATGGGCTGCCTTAATGACCACAGAGTCAGTTTCGGCCTGGGTAGCACAATAAGGAAGGCCCTGAGGGGCATTATAAAGTTTGTCTGCCCTGCGTGGAATAGCTGGCACCATGTCTGGTATATGTCAAGCTGCTGCAGTGGCATTCTTCACTGCTGGAAGCATAGGAGGAATGATCTTAGGGGGAGATTTGGGAATCTCCAGGAAGTCCACTAGGTCTTTCCTGGTGACATCCTCTTCCTCAGTCTGGAAGTCCATAGTGGCAGACAATTGCTTTATCACACTGAAAAAGGTGGCATCCTCAGGAGGAGATCTTGGGGTATGCTTAACAGAGTCCTCACTGACAGAGGAGGCAGTGGACTTATTTGAGATGAGGATTTCTTCCTCTTCCTCCTCTATATCATCTTCTGGGTCTGGCGTCAAGTGCACTGGCAGTAGCCCACAGGGGAGCTCCGGGATCGGCCAGACAGGTGTGGGTGATGAGAGCTGTTAGCAGCCAGCGAGGGCCTACTGAAGGCACACAGCTGCTAAGCAGAGCACATTAGTTAATTTGACCAGTACTTCATTCAGGTCCATAGTGGATATTAACGGGGGTTCGATGGCACGGGAGCCGACGACCCTCCGTCCTGGGAGCTCAACGAGCCTACAGCCCTGGAAGGAGAAGGGAGAGGCTTCGACAGAGTTGTCATGGATGATGCTCCCATCATCAAAGGTGGAGGGGGCGACGACCCAGAGGTTGATGGCTGAGTGCCCTGTGACTCGGGCAGAGGAGCTGTTGGTATGGGTCTGGAAGCAAACAGAGACATGGATATCAAGTCTCTTCAGCCAGACAGCCGCCCGCCGAAGGCGCCCGAAGGAGGCCAGCCTGGGAGCAGGATTGCAACAGAGAGTGGTTGCAATCCGGTCTTTTTTATGACTTTTCCCACCAAGGACTTGTCTTGGGCCTTGGAGGCCTGGGAGCTCGAATATCCAGTGGGTGACTGGACGACTGGGGCCCCCGGAGGAACCCTGCCCAGAGCTAGCTACCTGCTGTTCCAATAATTTTTTTTCATTTTCAGAGCCTTCTTGTGTCGCCTAAGGGTTATCTGATTAAACTTCTGGCAGAGCTCATAGTTGGAGACATCGTGGCCAGGCCCTAGACAGCAGACACAGAGAGTTCGTCTGTAGAGGCAATCTTCTTTCCACAGCGGCAGTGACGGAAAAGAAAGGAAGAAGGATGAACTCTCAACATAAACAAAAAGAAAAAGGTATGAACACTGTGATGAAGCTTCCATGGGGACTGTGCAAGCAAGTTGATGGCGGGAAAGTACTGAAGAGGGAGCAGGGCTGCGCACGTCTATATAGGGTTGCTGTCGTTGGTGGACATTGACGGTGTGGGCGTGCCCAGTTGTACTGCTGAAAATCTTCCGTGTGGATTCCTCTTCTCTGACGGCGAAAGTTCCTACAGTGTAACCTGATGACTTGAGATGTTCCCAAAGAAGATCTAAATATAATGCTTACCAAGAAAGAAAGCGAAACTCACAAGTTGCAGCTGGCTCTAAAGGAGACAGAGTCAATTTCTCCAAAACCAAATTCAAATCCCAAGCCGGGACAGGAGAACGGAGTCGGGGTTTCAAATGCAGGACGCCCTTAAAAAAGGTACATGAGCCATACAGCTGAGCTATAGTACGGTCATCCATAGGCTCATTAAAAGATGAAATAGCCAAAGGTGCACCTCGAGGGAGAAGTACTTGAGACTTGAGTCAGAAAGAGAGATCAGGTAGTCCAGGATCTGGTTCACTGGACAGGTGAAAGGGTCCAAATTATGTTTGGCAGCATAAACAGCAAACCACTTCCACTTCATGGCATATGTGGCTTGAGTGGAAGGTGTCCGGGCGGCAACTAGGATGTCCGCTACTCTACTGGAGACTCCAAATCTGGTGATGGCTATGTCCTCAGGAGCCACGCATGCAGATGAAGGGACCTGAGGCTGGGATGGACCAGGGTCCCCCGAGCTTGGGTCAGCAGGTTCTTGCAGAGGGGAGAGGAACCGGAGGTTCCTTCGCCAACTGCTGCAGCAGGGGAAACCATATCTGGCAGGGCCAGAATGGAGCCATCAGATCATGCTAGCCCCCTCCATCTGCAATTTGATGAGCACCCTCTTAATTAGAGGGAAAGGAGAGAATGCGTAAAAACACTCCCACTCCAGGAGAGGGACAATGCGTCTTGCCAAAAAATTCCAGGCCCTGGATCGAGCGGGCAAAAATTGGGCAGTTTTGAGTGGAGTGGGGATGCAAAAAGGTCCAACTCTGGATAACCCCTTCTGTCAAACAACTCTTAATGCGATGGATGAAAAGAGCTCCCACTTGTGCATGCTGGACTGAGTCCAGCTGACGCGGTCCGCTAAGAGTGTTTAGTACGCCTGGGACGTGGACCACAGAGAGGGGTCAGGGTGTGATATGACACCCAATACCACACACTCATGGCCTCCCTGCATAGGGGGGTACAAATGAGTTCCCCCTTACTTGCTGATGTAGTACATTACACTGAGGTTGTCTGACTGCACCAGCAGCTGACCTGGAAGAAGATGGTTCTGAAAGGCCTGCACAGCATACAGAATCGCCCGCATTTCCAGGACATTGATACTGTGGGAGGTCTCGATCAGAGACCAGGAGCCCTGGGTCTGAAAAAATCAAAAGGACCCTGGTGAGCTCCCCAGCCCAAACACGAAGCATCTGTGGTAAGGATCTGCTGTGGAGAAGAGATCTGGAATGGGACTCCCTGCAGCAGGTTCAAGGGGTCCATCCACCAGTGGAACACCTTGCAGACCTAGTTTGGTGTGCTTGTAGTGGTGCTGTTTTCTTTTGCTGTCTTTACTTGCTGCAAATTTTGTCTTGTCTGTCTTGTCCTGCAGTTTGGGCGAGGGGTGCTAATTGTCTGACATTTGATCTCAGCTACGTGATAACTGGAGGTGGGGCTAAGTCAGATTTGAGGTAGCAAGTTGATTTTGGGTTTCTCAGAAGAGGCCAGAAGGGGAAGGATCCAGATACATTTTGGTGCAGTAACTCTTCATTGCTGTTTTTGTTTTAAACTTAGATTTGTGGGCTTTTAGTGGTACTGTTATTTCTTTGCTGTCTACTTAGAATTGTTTTTGGGCTGGTTGTTGTGCTTGTAGTGGTGCTGTTTTCCTTTGCTGTCTTTATTTACTTGCTGCAAATTTCATCTTGTCTTGTCTGTCTTGCCCTGCAGTTTGGGGGAAGGGTGCTAATTGTCTGACCTCAGATAGGTGATAATTGGAGGTGGGGCTAAGTTAGATTTGACTTAGCAAGTTGATTTTTGATATCTCAGGAGAGGCCAGAAGGGAGAAGGATCCAGATTCATTTCGGTGCAGTGCAGTAACTGCACATTGCCGGTTTTGTTTTAAACTTAGATTTGTGGGCTTTTAGTGATACTGTTATTTCTTTGCTGTCTTTACTTAGAATTGTTTTTGGGCTATTTGGTGTGCTTGTAGTGGTGCTGCTTTCCTTTGCTATCTTTACTTGCTGCAAAGTTTCGTCCACCCTCCCTCCTCTGCCCCCACTCTTAATTATATGCCCCGTTAAATCTGATTGACAGGATCCAAGCACGGAATAGCAGGGGTTGTGGAGTAGGAGGGGCATAAGGGGGAGGAAGCCCACCCTCGGCACAACAAGTGTTGGACTCACTTATTTTGTTTTCCTTCTTTAAAAAAAAGTATCTGAGGATTGGTGGCAGGATTTTCAGGACAGTAAATTAATAGAAAGGGAACTACAAGGAGAGCTCCAGTAACAGACAAGAACTGGAGTAGCAGTACAAATGCAGTATAATGTGGGGAGTGGTGCAATGCAGTGGATGCGGGGCAGCCGTATTCAGGCAGACCTTCTGGACGCTTAGGTGCTGCCCTATCTGTAGGCATCTCTCCAGACTGCAGGTTGAGGTAGCCAGACTCAGAGCGGACGTAAACTGGTTCAGGAGTACCTTCGCCCCTATCCAGAGACCACCCAGTCCAATGCCACTGCCTCAAAGGATGCCAAGAATGAGGAGCACTTGGATGATGGTGGGCTTGGGCTGTCAGGCAGAGGCACATCCCGAATTCTATTCCACTCCAGAACTCATATGCTGCACTGGCAAACAGGGGTACCCAGAGAAGTGGAAGGGAAGGATGTGGAGGTCAACCAAGAAGGTGACCTCAGTAGGAAGAGCAGTGGACCCCATAGGAGGAAGAAGTGAATCCTGGTGGGGGACTCTATCATAAGAAGGATCCAGCTGGGATCAAAGGAGGGGAGGACAGGGAGGTGAGGTGCCTACCTGGTGCCAGGGCATGGAGGGATGGGAGGAAGATCCTGGGGATCGCCAGGAAGGCAAGATGGGAGGGAAAGCTGGATGTCATTATCCACCTAGGTACTAATGACCTGGCAAAGGGGGAGCCTAAGGAAGTTCAGGAAGAGTTTAGGAAATTGAGGAGAGGTCTCAAGCAAGTAGCTACTTCTGTCACCTTCTCAGAAGTACTACCTGTGAGAGGCATGGAAGAGCATAGGGGTGCACGCACGAGGAACTTTAAATCTTGGTTGAAGAACCGGTGCTGTGAGGAACGGTTTGGATTCACTGGTGACTGGAGACCCACCTGGAGGGATGGGGGCTTGTTCAAGCCTGACAGCCTGCATCCGTGCTGTAGGGGAATCCAAGCCCTCAATGATAAGTTTAAATGCTACATGGACAAGCATTTAAACTAGCCAAGGGGGGTGGCAGGCCAGCAAGGAGGGTACCTAATTGCCCACATCCCACAGCCAGCAGTGGAACCAGTGAACAGGAGGAGTGGATATCTCTACAAAGCAGTGTGCAAAAGATGGAGATAAGCACCCAAGGGGTGGATAGGCAGAAAGGGGGGCAAAATTCAACACGAGGGCAGACAGCAGGGAGAAAGTACAGTTATGTAAGAACTTACCGTAAAGGGGGTGGTCCCCTGGTGCCACCCCAGTTCTCCTGCCGGAGACCTGCTATAGGAAAAAAGGAGAACCGGCCAAGAAATCCCCACTCTGGCTGGAACTTGTGATCCCTGGTAAGAAGGATACTGGGGGATAGAGGGTGGGAAAGCCACCTGCTGCAAGAGCTCCTCTCGAAGATCTACTGTTACGGTAAGTTCTTACGTAACTGTACTATCTGTCTTCGAGGGTGGAGCTCTTGCAGCAGGAAATACCAACAGGACTGAGTCCTAAGCAGTAGAAAGGATAGGCCCAGGTCTGAAAGGGTGGTAGGCAGGTAACTCGAAGCATAGGTGAAACAAGACCTCCTCAAGAGGAAGAGGCCCTGAAGAACTCCCAGTCCAAAACCTGCTCTCCTTCTGGAAGCTGTATTTAGACTACAGTGTCTGACTAATGTATGGACTGAGGACCATGTCGTGGTGGCACATATATCCGCTGAGGAAACATTCTTGAGCGCCGCATAGGAAGAAGCCACTGCTCTGGTGGAGTGGCCCCTAACAGCATCCGGGCGGGCCCTCCCGTGATGCTGATAACAGAAAGATATGCAGTCCACCAGCCAATGGGCTAGCGACTGCTTGGACAGAGGAACCCCTAACATGCGCTTAGCATAGGAGACGAACAACTGGTCTGTCGACCTAGCGGAGCGAGTCCTGTGAAGGTAGAACCCAAGAATGCGGTTTACATCCGAGGTGTGCAACAGTGCTTCACCTTGGTTTGAAGCTTGGGGGTAGTACACTAGAAGGCTGATGTCCTGATTGAGAGTAAGGGTGGATACCACCTTCGGCATGAACTTATGATTGGTTCGCAAGTTCACTCTATCCTTGTGGAAAACGATATAAGGTTCTTTGCACATCAGAGCCTGGAGCTCGGAAACCCTTCAAGCGGAGATAACAGCTACCAGCAGCAAGACCTTCCAGGAAAGGAAGCGCATCTCGCACAAAGCTGCGGGCTTGAAGGGAGGGAAAGTGAGCTTTTCCAAAATGAAAAGGAGATCCCGAGGTGGAACGACATCCCTCCTTGGGGGCCTGACGTGCAATACCCCTTGCAAGAAAGTCTTGCAGGCATCCAACTGTGCTACAGAGTTATCTCTTACAGAAGCATGATATGCAGAGACCGCACACATGTGAACCTTGATAGACGAGTAACTCAGGCTTAAATCTAGGAGGTGATGGAGATACTGTAGCACGTGCCTGACTGGACAACCCAAAGGATCCAGGGCTCATGCTGAAGCCCACAGGCAGAAGTGTTTCCATTTGAGAGCGTAGGTATCCCTAGAGGAAGGCTTCCTCGCCGCTACCACAATCTCTGCCACCCTGCTTGACACTCCTAGCCTCTCTTCCGCTAGGACTGCAGGAGCCACGAATGCAGGTGAAGAGAGTGAAGAGCTGGATGAACAAGAGTTCCCCGATCTTGAGAGAGCAAGTGGGTGGAGAGAGGCAACTGCACTGGGGGTTCCTGAGACAGTTGCTGGAGCAGCGGGTACCAGATCTGTCGAGGCCACAGAGGCGCTGCCAGAATCATTCTGGCTCCCTCTGACTGCAATTTGAGCAGTACTCTCTGCACGAGGGGGAAGGCATACAGAAACTTCCCTGTCCAAGAGAGGGACAATGTGTCTCACTAGACAACACCAGGCCCTGGAGCGAGTCAGCAAAAATTGCGTACTCTGGCGTTGAATGGGGACGCAAAGAGGTCCAACTCTGGAAGACCCCAACGGTCGAAAAGGTAATCTGCGACCTCCTGGAGCAGCTCCCACTCATGGCTGAGACAAACGGAGTGACTGAGATGGTCGGCGAGAATGTTCTGGACTCCCAAGAGGTGAACCGCCATGAGGTCCATGCCGTGTTCTACTGCCCAGTCCCACACTCTCATGACCTCTCTGAAAAGAGGGTAAGAATGCGTCCCCCCTTTTGATATAAAACACCACTGGTGTGTAGTTCGACTGTACCAGAAGAGAACCCCGGGAAACTTGACTCGAATGCTGTCAGAACATTCAGAACCGCTCTCATATCCAGGACATTAATATGCAGAGAGCGTTCTGTGTCGGACCAAGTTCCTTGGGTCCTGTGAATCCTTTCATGTGCCCCCCCACCCTGACAGGGAGGCATCCGATGTCAGGGTTTGGGATGGAGGTGGTCTGCAGAAAGGGACCCCCCCTTCCAGATTGTTCTGGCAAAGCCACCATTCGAGAGAACGGGGGCCGCTTTGGAAAGCTGGATCCGAAGAGCCAGGTTGTCCACAGCTTGGTCCCACTACGCTTAGATGTACCACTGCAGTGTCCTCATATGAAGCCTGGCTAAAGTGACAGTGGTGATGGCCGCCGCCATATGTCCCAACAGCTGCAGTACCGCTCGAGTGGGAGAAGAGGGCATTCCCTGAAAGGTTCTGACCAGGTCCTGGAGGCATTCTATCCTGTCCAAGGGCAGGAAGGCACACCGTTTCCTTGTGTCCAGGACAGCTCCTAAGAACTGCAGCTGTTGAGATGGCCTTGGCTGAGACTTCGGCCAGTTCACTGTGTTCCCCAGGGAAGAGAGGAGAGCCTGCATTTGACTGAGGGCGAGTGCTAGCTGCCCCTCCGACTGGGCAGAGAGGAGCCAATCGTCCAGGAGTAGACAAAGAGGCCTCTCCTGCGGAGGGCCACAGCTACCACCGCCAGGCACTCTGTAAAGATCCTGGGGGCCGATGAAAGGCCGAAAGGGAGGACCCTGAACTGGAAGTGCTCTTCTCCGAGGCGGAAGCGCAAGAACCTCCTGTGCCGTTTCCGGATTTTGATATGCATATAAGCGTCCTGCATGTCGAGAGAGCACAGCCAATCCCGATTGAAGCAGAGAAAGAGTCCCGCCAGTGTTAGCATGCGGAACCTCTGATACTTGACCGAGAGGTTGAGCACGCTGAGGTCCAGGACAGGATGAAGGTCTCCCGTCTTTTTAGGGACCAGGAAAAAATGGGAGTAGAAGCCCCTGCCTATCTGGGCCAGTGGAACCCTTTGAATAGCTCTCTTTTCCAGGAGCAGTGAGACCTCTGCCAGAAGGAGGCTGAGGTGGTCCGGTGGACAACGGGACATAGGGGGTGGTGGGTTGTCCGGAGGTATAGAGATGAACTCTATGGCATACCCTAATCGAACGGTTTCCAGCACCCACCAATCTGAGGTGATGCTGGAACACTGAAGCGGGTACAGTGCGAAACGCCCTCCTATCTGCTCATTCCGCCTGTCCCCGATGGGAGGAGGGCTGGGGGGGGGGAGTCAGGAAGGAGGGACCCTGGGTGCCTTGGATTGCTTTGGGCCCTGGGAACCTTGGGAGGGAGGCTGACCCAGTCTACGAAATCCCTTCCCTTGGGGCTGCTTGCCGGACTGGCCTTGGCGAAAAGGACGCCGGTGGTTACTCTGCAGTAGAGACTTGTACATACGATATACATCTGCTACCGCCTTGCCTGATTCTTGAAGGTCCTTGACCATTTGCACCACCTCTGGACCGAAAAGCACCGGACCCTAAACGATGAGTCCAGGATAGAGTTCTGAAGGTCTTGCTGGAAGCCTGTCAGTCTGAGCCAGGACGGTCTCCTCATACAAATGCCTGATGCTGCGGCCCTAGAAGCCATGTCCACTGCATCATAGGAGCATCTGAGTGTGTGCTTGTCAACGTCTAGACTGGACTGGACGCAAGCCAGAATCTCCTGCTTGGATTCTGAGTCTGGGAGGCTCTCTGCCAACTCCATGGTTTTCCTCCACAAAGACTGCTGGTAGGAGATCATGTGGGCCATGAAGTTAGGGGATCTAATAGATGCAGTAGCAGATGAGAAGACTTTCCTTCCCCAGCCATCCAATTTGTTTGAGATGGGATCGGGAGGTTGCGAGCTGAGGTGCTTGGGCTTGGTCTCTCTCCCGAGGGCAGCCGTGAAGACCAGGGAATTCGCCTTGGGTTGCTCCGCCAGGAATGGCTCGCTTATATAACCCATCCGCCTTCCTCGGAACTGCAGGAACAGAGGAAGGAGTCCTCCAGGTAAGATGAGTGATGTCCTGGAAGGGCTCAATAACTGAAGGAATGACCAGCGGCTTAGGCTCCTTCTCCCCAAGGAACATAGCTAACCGCTGGTGCTCCAGGTTGAGAGCCTCCGTCTCCCACTGGTAAATAGTCTGGATATGCCTCATTATATCGAGGAATGAAGGGTCATCTGGGGGGAGCATGGTGAGTCCCTGGGCTCTGGGGATGGTGGCAGAAAACCATCTCCTAGAGTAATCAGAGTCCGAACCCGTGTCATCAGTGGAAGAGGACAATCGGGGAGATGACGGAGACGGGGAAGGAGACCTTTTTCTGTGCTTCTTCTTAGGTGGTAGAGGAGGGTGATCCCTGACTGTTCTTTGTCTGGAGTGGGAGGAGGACCCATGGGTGGTGGTGTGGGGACCTTATCTGGCGGTCTATAAAGGAGGTCCCCTTTGACTGTATTCCACCAAGAGGTAAATAAATTCCCGATATCTGCCACTGGGAACACAGTCGGGGCCGGGCTAGGTGGCCCGGGCAACTGACCGTCAGGGGCGGGCGTCTGGGGATTGGGCGCCCCATCTGGGGTGTCTGGCATCTGGTCCGGAAGACCGGCATCTGAAGACTGGCGTCCAGTACCCGACGACTGGCATCCAGCCGGCGACCGGTGTCTGGAGGAACGTCAGCTTGCATCTGTCCCTTGGGGGGGAGCGCACAGATGACTGATCATCGTCCGGCGACCGTCCCATATCTGGTGTCGGGGAATGAGTCGTCGGGGTAGGCGACTGACTGGTAGGTCTGGTGTCAGAAGTAGGACGTACCTTCACCGGTGGAGGGGGAGTCCAAGCCCGGGCGTCCCCATGCCTACCAGAACTGTCCTCCAAGCGTTTTCTCTTCGGAGGAACTAAGCCTATCCAGGGCCCTGGGCAGGCCTTCCTGGGCCGACCCTGTAGATTTGCGAGGTCAGTGAGCCAGGGAGCAGGATCAATGTCCCTTCGAGGTCGACTCCTTATGGGCACCCTGAGAAGAGGTGTGAGTGGCCTTGGAAGAGCAGGAAGACTCAGCAGCCGCAGGAACCAAGCCTGACCTCTGCGAGGAAGACAACGACGGCACCGCTTTGGCAGGTGAACGATGGCGGGATTCGGATCTGGCCCTATCCTTCTGCTTGTGATGCTTTTCACCTGAGGTCTTAGCTCTGGAGGGGGACTCTCTGGCGGGAGAGGAGGAGCTGGCTCCGGAACCTCTCTGCATCACTGCAAGATGCTTCTCTAACAAGAAGGTTTATTTATTTGGATCTAGGATTACAAGTACCTTTGAGTCAGAGGCTCTTTTACAAAGGTTCCACGTCAGATGAGGGACAATAGTAGACAAACAGTTAGAAACAGGACAACAGGAAAGAGCAATGCAATTTGAGATGGCGGACTGCAATACAGATTACAGTCCATTCCAAAACAGTTACAAACATTTTGCAATACAGATTACAATCAATTCCAAACAGTTACAAACACTGCATTATTATGGTACAGGTGCAGCCAGTGGCCATTGTCAGGAACAAGAATGTGCAAAAAAAAAAAAAAGCGGGAGAATGTTAGGAGGGAGGGATGTGGTAACAGAGGTGAAACGGGAGGTAAGTAAGAGCACTACTTCGGTGGAGCAGGTGGCGTTAGGGCGTGAGCTCTCCTGGCATGCTTCTTTTGATTGAAGCGTTGGCAGTGTGTGCAGGAATCCGGCTGGTGGTCTGGGCCTAGACCGATGAGGCAGGCCGTGTGGCCGCCTTTGGCCGGGATCTGCTTCCCGCAGGAACACTTAGACTTACGTCACAGTGGAGAGGGTGACAACATAAACGAGGCATTAGATTAGATCACTGAAAAACATAAACGAAGTGACTTATCTTTGGCATTCGATGCTGTCGACTGCAAGCGAGGCGTCCATGAGCCGAACTAAGTGGGTCGACGGCGGGAAAAGAACTGGGGTGGCACCAGGGGACCGCACCCTTTATACCACATCTGACGTCAGGCGGAGCCAATGTCGGAGGCGGTCCCCTGCCTCGTACTGCTAGCTACAAGTTTTCCGTGGGGTCCTGATGCCTTCAGTCCTACTGGTATTACCTGCTGCAAGAACTCTACCCTCAAAGACAGATCCATGGATAAAGGACAACCAGGGAAGGGGCTGGAATAGAACAGCTAAACAGTCCAGGGAGTTCACATCATGGAAAGCCATGTGTGCCAATGCCAGGAGTCTTAGCAACAATATGGAGGATCTGGAGGCTGCCATGGTGCAGTCGGACCTGGAAATTGTGGCCATCACAGAGACCGTGTGTAATGATAACTACGACTGGGAGATGGCTATACCTGGCTACAACATATTCAGAAGAGACAGGGCAGACAGGAAGGGAGGAAGAGTGGCACTTTATATGAAAGATGGCAAAAAGGCCACAGAGATCCAGGAGGAACAAAATGAGGGAGAGAGACTATGGATTAAGTAGGAAAGGAAAATGGGGTCAGCCATCTGCACAGGGGTGGTCTACAGACCACCAGCCCAAGAGGAAGAAACAGGCAGGGAGCTAATGCTAGCCATCCTAAGGATGGCAGACAAGGGTGAGGTGGTGCTGACTGGAGACTTCAATAGTCCAGACACAGATTGAAGCCTCCCAGCAGCAGCATCAACCAGGAGAAGATTTATCCTGGACTCCCTTCAAGGTGCCTTCCTCAAGCAACTGGTCATGGAACCAACTTGGCAGAAGGCAATACTGGACCTCGTGCTCACAAACAGGGACAGTGTGATGGGGGTAACAGTGGGGGAGCACCTGGGGAACACTGACCACCAGTCACTGTGGTTTGAAATCACAGAAGGAGCAGAACCAAACTGCACAAAAACACATATCCTGGATTTTAGGGGACAGACTTTGGGAAAATGGGGAGATGCTTGAAAGAGGCATTAATGGGAATGGGGAGGGAATCAGTGGTTGAGGAACAGTGGGCAATATTTAAAACGGGGATTACAAGAGCAACAGAATTATGCATTAAGCAGGTTAGCAAGGGGAAAAGGAAGAGGAAGAGGAGACCATTATGATTTTTTAAGGATGTGACGGAGAAAGTGAAAGCCAGAAAGATCGCATTCAGGTAATACAAAAAGATGCAGGCAGAAAAAGATAGGGAGAAGTACCAGGAGAAGCAAAGGGAGGCAGGGAGGTCAGTAAGGGAAGCCAAAGCTCAGACAGAAGAACGCATCGCAAAATCAGTGGGTAGAGGGAACAAAACCTTTTACAGGTACATAAGTGAAAAAAGAAGGGCAAAGGGAGGGATAGTGAGACTGAAGGGGGAGGATGGGGGCCGTGTGGAGGATGACAACAGTAAAGCTGACATACTGAACAGATATTTCTGCTTAGTCTTTACTGAGGAAGAGGAGAGTAATGGGCCTGAAGGGGGTACAAGGGGTGGGAATGGCGCAGAAATGGACATGGGTCCCTTTACATGAGAAAAGGTCCTAAAGGAACTGGAAGGAGTAAGAGTCGATAAAGCAATGGGGCCAGAAGGAGTGCACCCCAGGGTCCTAAAGGAACTAAGAGGTGGTGGCTGAACCTCTGGCAATCCTGTTTAGCTGATCACTGGAAACAGGGAAGGTACCCAAAGACTGGGAACAGCAGATGTAGTCCCTTTATACAAAAGCGGAAACAAAGAGGAAGCAGGGAACTACAGATCAGTCAGCCTGACCTTGGTAGTGGGGAAGATCATGGAAACACTACTGAAGGTGAGACTGGTGGAACATCTGGTTGCCACCGGTCTACAGGACCCAAGGCTGCATGGTTTCACCGGGGGGAGGGGGGGTCATGCCAGACCAAATTAACTGAATTTTTCGACCGGGTGACAAGGGAGGTGGATCAGGGGAGGGCAGTGGACGTGGCCTATCTGGACTTCAGCAAGGTCTTTGACACTGTGTCACACAGAAGGCTATTAAACAAACTGAGGAATATGGGAGTGGGCAGGATAGTAAAGCGGTGGATAGGTAATTGGCTGGGCGGCAGGACACAGAGGGTGGTGGTAAATGGCTGTCACTCCACAGAGGGAAGAGTGACCAGTGGGGTACCACAGGGATCAGTGCTGGGACCGGTCCTATTCAACGTCTTGATCAGTGATATTACGCAGGACCTAGCAGGCAGAATTTCCCTGTTCGCTGATGACAAGAAGCTCTGTAACAGAGTGGACACGCCAGAGGGTGTAGACAGCATGAGGAGGGACCTGCAGAAGCTTGAAGAATGGTCAAGGATTTGGCAGTTGAAATTCAGTGCAAAGAAGTACAAAATAATGCATATGGAGCACAAAAACCCTGGAAGAACATATCAGTTGGGGGTGAGGATATAGTGTGCACCAAGCAGGAAAGGGACCTTGAGGTTATCATCTCTTTTTTTTTTTTTTACTTATTCTTTTTCCTCCTGCTGTCTCTGCTCTCGATCCCATCTCTTGGAACTCCCATGTGCACCTCACAGATACGTCTCTGAGAGGACCAGGGAGTCTCCTCTTAAGGTGCGACTCGCTCCATTCGTTACTTCCAGATCCCCTGGATAACTCTCCAGGCACGGCGGAGGAGGCTCTCCAAATCTCCTCCAAACATCAAGGGAGTCCGCACTTCAACAAAACAATTTCGGACCTGGCAGGGAACAATTTCTCAATATGTGTGGGAGACAAGAAAATCCTGCATAAAAGCTTCAATAATCTGTATAGGTAGATCTAAAGGTGATAGGGCACTCCTAAACACAGAGGACTATTACCTGGCTACTCAGCTAAGGTTTGCCCTCCTTTGGTCTACAGATGGGTATGAGGCCCACTGGAAGGAGATGGAAAGGGACATTGGGGGGGGCCCTGGAAGCAAGAGTAATGGATCTTTTATTCAGAGACCACCTCGGGAACTTCCCCTCCTGACAGCCAGAAATACTTTAAGAGCAATATATAGGGCCTCGTCAAAATATAAACTAGCTGCCTCGCTCTGGCCCTTTCTATGGTTTGCCTGGGGTGACTCACTTCTCCCTGCTAAAATGGATCATACATTTCGAAGATGGTCGAGAGTGGGATTTTTGACACCGGGGCAAATGCTAGTAGGAGACATAGTGCAAGAATTCTCCCAGATCAAAGAAACATACCACCTACAGAACAGAGACCACTTCAGATATCTCCAACTTAGGAACCACATCACAGGCCTCCAACGGAAGGCATGTACATCCCAAAATATACTTAACCTCATTGAAATAATTCAAGCGATTCAACAGGGGACGCTTCTGAAAGGCCACATCTCCAGTCTATAAAGGGCCCTTAGGAGTATGAACTTGGAGTGTGTCCTACCCCTTAAGAGAAAGTGGGAGGAAGAAATAACGCTGCAGATATCTGAGGGGGAATGGGACAAAATATTCAGTTTAACACGTTGAACTACACACGCCTCCCCCCCCCCCATGGCAAGAATTTGCCTGGAAAGTCAAAGTCTGCTTTTTCTATACCCCTGTACCACAATGCAAATGGAACCTGATACATATTGAAGAGTGCTGGAGGAGATGTTCAGAACCCTCCACTCATCATACCCACATATTCTGGCAATGCCCGATACTGTAGCAATATTGGAACCAGATAAAGTCACTGAGGGACCCCTTTTCGATAACCTCAGACATGAATATTATCCATCTGGTGTTGGGCTTACCGCCCCCTGAGATTAAAGGATCTGATGCCCTATACACGTAGAATATATTAGTAGCAGCCCACAAGGCCATTACCAGAAAATGGCTGTCAGTAGACCCACCAGTCCACTCACTGTGACTAACTACTGTGCAAGATATTATGGACATGGAAGAATTAACTTACAAAGTTAATCTAAAGACTGGGTTGTTCACGCGTAGGTGGACTCGGTGGCTATTGTGGAAGTAAACCCAGGAAGACCATGCCTCCTAACTGCGTGGTAATCCCTTGAGACTGGGGCTAGAATTCTACAACTGTCTAGAACAACCTGGAACAAGCACTGAGAAGAGAGAAGAAAGAAGAAAGTAGAAGTGGAAATCTGAAGATACACGGAGGAGGGGAATAACCATGGACCATAACAAATAACAAAAGGACTGTAAAATATATAAAGTAGGACACTGGATATACTGAATTCTTAGAACTGATTGATAAGAACTGATGTATTGTAACATAAAGCATATGTGATGTATTGTTTGTAACCTGGCTGTACCCACATATGATAATAAAGATTAATTAAAAAAAAAAAAAAAAAAAAAGGGGGCGTGCACCGTGGAGTCTGCCCCCGGTTCCTCCGTGGACATAGTGCCAGGGGTTCGTCGCTGGCTCGAGAGCAGGGTATTTCCTTGTTCTGGTCCCACTCCCTCTGATTTCAGTACATTGGGAGGACCACTGAGATGGGGGCACGCTGAGACGTATCTCCGTTCAGGTCCTCTGCTGACACCAGCCCCTCCCCTGCCGTCTCCTTCCCCAACCGCACTTGCACCGCCTGTGGTCACCCGGGCGCTGACAGTATAGCAGCGGAGCATGCAGCCTACCCCGCCCAGAGAGGAAAGGGGATCACGCCGACTCTCTCCCCAGGCCGCCCTCCAGGAGCCCGTCGATACTGAACCCAGGTTGCTGGCATCGCAAAGGGTGGCGCAACCACTGTGCCAGTGGGCCAGCTCCTGGGGTTATCATCTCTGGTGACCTCAAGGTAGGGAGACAGTGTGACAAGGCAGCAGGTAAAGTAAATGCTGGGATGCATAGGCAGGGGCATCACCAGCAGGAAAAGGGAGGTTATAATTCCACTATACAAGACACTAGTGAGGCCCCACCTGGAGTACAGTGCCAATTCTGGAGACCTTACCTAAGTAAGGATATAGACATGGTAGAGAAGGTTCAGAGGAGGGCAACAAAGATGGTACAGGGACTACATCACAAGTCCTATGAGGACAGACTGAAGGACTTGAATATGTACTCCCTGGAGAGGAGGGAGAGAGGAGATATGAAAGAGACATACAAGTACCTTACAGGGAGGAACAGGGTGCAGGAATACACTACTTTCCTGTGAAAAAGATGTTCCAGGACTAGAGGGCATGGGATGAAGTTGGAGGGAGGGTGATTCAGAGGAAACTTGAGGAAGAATTTCTTCACAGAAAGGGTGGTGGACAAGTGGAACACCCTGCCAGAGGAAGTGGTGGGGCTGAAACAATCATGGGATTTAAGAATCCACGGGATAGACATAAGGGAATTCTGGAGGTTAGAGTAAGGGGGCAACAGACTTCTAGAAAAACATAAAGTGAACTTACAAGCTCAAATGGGCAGACTGGGTGGGCCATAGGCCCTTATCTACCGACAGGGTCTATGTATCTATGGGCTGGGGAAGAGACCAGCATTAACTGATCCAACATGTCTGTGCGTTGGTCCCATTGCGCTCAGAGAGTCCACTGGAAAATGCATATATGGAGCCAGGAGAGTGGAACAGTAGGAATGGCAGCCCCCATCAGACCCAACAGTCTCAGGTACACCCGGGCAGGAATAAAATAACTCTGGGCCACCTCCTGAGCCTGGGCTATAAGGCATTCCGCCCTGTTCTGAGGCTGGAATGCCTTCCCCTGCGCTAAGTCTAGAACTGCCCTATGTATTGCAGCCTTTGGGACGGCACCAGGACCAACTTGGGCAGACTGACAGTGATACCCAGGGAGAGGAACAGCTGGAGAGTTCTCTCCAGAGTCTGCAGCAGCTGTTCCCTGGACAGGGCCTTTAGGAGTCAATTGTCCAGATAAGGGAAAACATACAATCCCTCCCTTCTGAGAGCTGCAGCTACTGCTGCTAAGACTTGGTAAAAACACACGGCGCAGCAGGGTGTCCGTCTGTGACGCCAACAACCCGGGTTGAAAGCGACTCGGATGTCGGAGGGCTGGCCAGGGGAAGAAGGACTGAGTGTCCTAGAGACTGCTCTCCTCCGAGGGGGGCTAGAGTGTCCGGCACACCACAGACCTCTGGCGGGATCGACTGTGCTGGTGCTGTCACGGGGGAGGCAGACCTGAGGATGTTACTGCACATCACTTGCCCCAGGTACTGCCAGCAAGTCACAAAAAATCTCCAGGCCTCAAGCATGATGCCCTGTTCCACCACTGTCCCTGCTGCCAACAGTGTCCGCTGGGGGGGAAGGGGTCCCGCTCTCGTGGCCCCAGCCTGGGTAAGCCAGGGAATGCTACAATGGAGCATGGGGAGAGGGCACCCGCCTGGCAGCCCCGCCCGGGGGAAGGGAAGCCTGGGCATGGAAGGGGTGGGGCGCAGGCAGGGCTGAGGAAAGATCGAGATGTGCAGGTAGGCCATCCTGCATGTCCTGTGAACAGAGCCAGTCGCCTGTCTTGAGAAGAGGCATCAGGCTTGGCAAATGTACCATCTGGAACCTCTTGTACTGGACGTACAGACTGAGGTCCTTTAGATCTAAAATGGGCCTCAGAGCTCAGGTCTTTTTGGGGACCAGGAAAAACCTGGAATAGAACCCCTTGTTTTTCTGGCACTTGAGCACTGGCTCAATGATCTGTTTGCGCAGAAGGGACTGTACCTCCTCCCAGAGAATGGACAAGTGAGCCGGGGGGAGGGGGTAGTTAGAGGGCAAAGGAGGGGTTTCTGGAAGGCGCTCGGAGAGCTGCAGCATGTGACCTCTTTGTATGATTTGCAGAATCTAGGCATCCTAAGTTATGGTCTTCCGTTGATTGAGATGGAGGGAGAACCAACCTCCAACCACCACCTCTTGGTCGGGGACCAGAAGAGGGGCGGTCTGGCAAGGAGTCATGCAGAAGCGGATCCAGCTGCTGGGGCTGGTCCATCACCTCTGGGACGCTTAGCCGCAGCTGCAGCATTGGACGGTGCAGACAAGGCAGTGGAGGCTCTTCATTTGCTTTGGGACTGACAGGCTGCATGGGGTCTACTAGAAACCTTGTGAAAGGGTTGATCCTGTCTACCCTTAGGCTTCGCATGGTAGAGAGCGTGGACAGATTTTGATAGCCCTGCCAGATGCCTGCAAATCATTAATTATGTCCCAAAGAGCTTAGTGCCATTGAAAGGGGCATTAAGCACCTTTTGCTGAATATCAGCAGCAAGGCTGGAGACCCTCAGACAGGAGTGCCTACGTAGGCAGATACTGTTGGCAGCAGCCCTGGTTATAGTGTCGGAGATGTCAGAGGGCTCTGAGGAGGTGCTTGCTAACATCCTCCGCAGTCTGCAAGCACTTGAGAACCTCCTGTTTCTATTTACCATCTGGCAGGGTCTGAGCGGCAGCTTTGCCTTTCTTCCAGTTGGAGTTCTGATATTTTACCATATGGGACAGGTAACTGGCAATCCTCAGCCCAAGGGTAGAGAAGGCATAAACTCTCTTGTACCAAAGTTCAATTCTACATGACTCTTTGTCAGGGGGGAGGGAGCTAAGGTGCTTAGGTCTGTCATGGGCTGCCTTATTGACCACTGAATCTGTTTCGAGCTGGGCAGCATAAAAGGGAAACCCCTGGAGGGCATGGTAAAGCTTATCCACCCTGCAAAGCATAGCTGGCACCATGTCTGGCCTGTGCCAGGCTGCTGTAGCAGCATTCCTCAAGGCAGGCAAAATAGGAGGAATGATCTTGGGAGGAGACTCTAGGATCTCCAGAAAGTCCACCAGATCTTTTCTGGTGACGTCTTCTTCCTCAGTATGGAAACCCATGGCTGAGGACAACTGCTACATCACACTGAAAAATGTGGGGTTCTCAGGAGGAGACCTAGGGGTGTGCTTGACAGAATCCTCATAGACAGAGGAAGCTGTGGACCTGTCTGAGGTAAGGACCTCTTCCTCCTCCTCATCCTCCTCATCAGGAAGAATGAGGTCAGGATGGTGCTCCTCCTCGATGTTGACCTCTTCTAAATCCAGGTCTGATGTCAGAGGCACCAATGACGGCTTGCGGGGAGCGCCCTGCAGCCTAGGAGGAGGAGGAGTCAATGATGAAGGTGCCATCAACAGTGCCGGTGATGTGGGCCTATATGCGCCCAGTTGGTGAACAATCACCAAACTAAATTTTGTTCAAATTTTGTACAGGTCGACGACTGTCGAAGAGTGCATCGACAGAGGGAGGGTCAATGGTGCAGGGAGTGACGATCCACCTGATGGACCCTGTGAACCTGAAGAGCCTGTAGCACGAATGGATGGAGAGGGGTCAGACCTCGATGGGAGGGCCATCGATGACACGCCCATTGTCAATAAAGAAGGGGCTGATGACCATGAGGTCGACAACCATCTGCCCTGAGAATCGGGCGGGTGCGCTGTCAGTATGGGTATGGAGGGCACAGAGACCTGGACAGCGACTCTGTGCATTGGCACAGCCGACGAGGAACCCCCGGATGAAGGGACAGTGGCTGTCAGGCAACGAGACCACCACTGGGGAGAGTGGTCCCAATCTTGATCTTTTTTATGACTTTTCCTCGAGGACTTGTCTCGGCCCTTAGAGGCCTGGGAGCTTGACGACCCTGCTGGCGATGGAGGGGACAGGGTCCCGGAGGATCCCTGCCCAGAACTGGCAACCTATTGCTCCTCCGGGAAATTTTTTAGTGTCTTTTTGCATCGCTTGAGGATTGTTTGATTAGATTTCTGGCAAAGCTGACAGTCGGAGATTTCATGGCCAGGCCCAAGACAGCAGACACGGAGAGACTATTCATCTGTGGAGGATATCTCCTTTCCGCAGTGGCAGAGATGGAAGAGAGAGGTCAAAGGATTAACTCTCGACAAACAAAATAAATGAATCTCTTTTCTAAAAGAGATTCTAAAAGTAATAAGTAGGAAATACCACAGGCGACAATGGCGCAAAACTGCGTCAGAGCTTCTGTGGAGACCCATGCGAACAAGGCGACAGTGGGAAAGGACTGAGGAGGGAGTGGGGCCGCTCACACCTTTATAGGGTTGATGACGCTGATGGCATGGGAGGCACTAGTTGTACTGCTAAAAATCGTCCATGTAGCTCCTGCTTCACCGACGGTGAAGTTCCTACGATGTGACCTGATGACTGAGATACCCCTGAAGATCTTATAGCTGCCAGGTGCTAGGATCACATGGAAACGTTTGCAAATAGTCAGCCAGGGGCCACCCACAATGATGTCAGATGTCAGCATGCATCTCATAAGTTCCTTGCTGGTGATCATGCTTGGAGGACCTCCCAGTACAGAACCAGGACAGAAACCAGCACTCCACAAACCAGGCAGGGCAGAGGGATGGGTGTAACAATGAAGACAGAAGCCCAAAGACCTAATGTTGCAGTCTCAAAAAAGGGGAAAGGAGGGTGGGATGGCATGGTTGATGAAAGAGAGTCTCTCAAAGATCTGCTGTTTTGGTAATTACGTTAACTGTTCTATCTTCTTCGAGGAGATCTCTTTCATCAGGCCACACCTATGGAATGAGTACCAAGCAGTACTGTAAGCCAACAGTCTGGGTGGCTGGAATCTATAGGGTTATGAAAGTAGGTCTTGTAGTACAGCTAGGCCAAAGCCAGCTCATGGATGAGAAACAATGTTCAGACTATATGGCTCAGTGAAAGTGTGGATTCATAGCGGGAAGGTCATGTCAGATGAATCTAATAGATTTCTTTGAGTGACCAGAGTAGTAGACCAGGGAGGGGCTGTGGACATGGCCTACCTAGACTTTAGCAAGGCATTAGACACAGTCCCACACAAAGGATTAATAAACAAGTTAGCCAGCCTGGGAGTGGGTCCCAGGGTGGTAGAATGGGTAAAGAAATGGCTGGACAACAGGACGCAGAGGGTAATAGTAAATGGAGTCCACTCTGAAGAAAGAGGGGTTACTAGTGGGGTACCACAGGGTTCAGTACTGGGACTGGTCCCCTTTAATGTCTTTATAGGTGATATTGTGGAGGGACTAGAAGGAAAAGTATGCCTTTTTGCAGACGACACAAATATCTGCAACAGGGTTGATACACATGGGGGTGTGGAAAGGATGAGAAGGGACTTGGCAAAGTTGGAGGAATGGTCAAAAGTATGGGAGCCGAGATTCAACGCAAAGAAGTGCAAAGTAATGAACCTGGGAAACAAAAACCCAGGGGAAGAGTACACAATGGGAGGAGGTACTAGCAACAACAAAAATGGAAAGGGACCTGGGGGTAGTTATATCAGAAGACCTAAAGGCAGGCAAGCAATGGGAGAAGGCAGTAAGGAGGGCTGGGGGAATACTGGGATGCATAGGGAGAGGCATCACCAGTAGAAAACATAAAGTTGTTATCCCTAAAGACAGTTGGTGAGACACCATCTGGAGTACTGCGTGCAGTTCTGGAGACCCCATCTCCACAAGGACTTAAACAGGATGGAGGCAGTCCAGAGGAGGGCAACTAAAATGGCACAGGGTCTGTACCAGAAGCCATATGAAGTGAGACTTGAGGAGCTTAACATGTATACCATCGAGGATGGGAGGGAGAAGGGGGACATGAAAGAAACTTTCAAGTACCTCAAGGGAATCAACAAAGTCCAAGAGGGTAGCATCTTTTAGAAAGTGAGATGTGCAAGAACAAGGGGACACAATTTGAAGATAGGAGGAGGATGGCCCAGGGGCAACGTGAGGAAGTATTTTTTTCATGGTGAGGGTGGTGGACACATGGAATGGCCTTCCTGAGAAGGTCATGGGGTCAAAAACAGTGGGGGAATTCAAGAATGCATGGAACAGACACAAGGCAACTCTAGTGGGGGGTAGGAGGAAGTGGGCTATTGCTTAACTAGATCTGCAGCTTATCCAATAGGTAGGGAAATGGGCAGACTGGGTGAGCCAAGTGGTCCTTATCTGCCATCAAAGTCCATGTTTCTATGGACAGTACTCCAGGTAGCAGACGCACAGATCTCTGTAGTGGACACATTTCTGAAACGAGCAACAGTCGTGGCCATGCCTGTAGTGGAATGACCCCAAACCACACCAGAAAGTTCCTTACCGTATTACCTGTAACAAAAAGTAACAGTTTTCTAGCCATCTGGACAGGCACTGTTTAGAAACTGGAACACCCTCTTTCCCAGGGACAAAGGAAACAAAAAGCTGTGAGGACTTCCTGCAGTCCTTTGTACGGTGTGTGCATAATACCTGATTACTCGACGCACATCTAGAGTGTGAAACAATGCTTCCAGTGGACTGGCATGTTCTAGCAGGTGGAAAGATATCATCTTTGGTAAAAACTTAGGATCAGTACGCAAAGACATCCTGTCATTGTGGAAACTCAAATAAGGAGGCACACACATTAGTGCCTGCAGTTCTGAAATCCTTCAAGCACAAGTGATTTCAACTTAAAATAACGCTTTCCAAAAGAGAAAGCGTAAGCCACAAGTTGCAGTTGGCTCTAAAGGGGCCAAAGTGAGCTTTTTTTAAAATAAAATTCAGGTCCCAAGTTGGGACCGGATTTCTGATAGGAGGCTTTAGATATCAATCAATCAATCAATCAATCAATCAAGTCTTTATTTAACCAGGTGTTCATCGTTGAGCAGAAGCTCATTTGCAAGATGGACCTGGGTGAAGCATGAACAATTGTATATACAGGTCAACACAGGTATTTACAAGGCAATACAGATAATACTCTTTACAGAGAGGAAAAAAAAGAAGTTCATATGTACATAGAATTATACAGAT
Source organism: Neoceratodus forsteri (assembly GCA_016271365.2). Classification (NCBI taxonomy): domain Eukaryota; kingdom Metazoa; phylum Chordata; order Ceratodontiformes; family Ceratodontidae; genus Neoceratodus; species Neoceratodus forsteri. The sequence goes on from CM057459.1 coordinate 733,640,565, forward strand.
ATTGTACAGATTACATGGTATTTACATACACAGAAGTGTCTACAGGAAGATAAAGCAGGTTATCTAAGGTTGCAGGAGGAAGTAACGGAAGAAAAAAAATAAAAATAAAAATATACACCAGGTAGAGGTGAAGGTAGGGGGGAAGGGAGGGAGGTAGGGGAAGATATAGAATGCCTCTCAAAAACGTACAGGCTACCTCCAGCTGAGCAACTGTACTGCTCTCAGTAGACATATGGAAAGCTGATATGGCAGCCAGGTGCACCTTGATAGAGGAATACTGCAGCCCAGAATCCAATAAGGACAACAGGTAGTCTAGAACCTGATTAACTGGACAGGTAAAGGGATCCAGATGATGAGAAATGGCCCATAAAGCAAACCACTTCCACTTCATGGAGTAAATATTTTTGGTGGATGGTTTTCTAGCAGCCACCAGAACATTCACCACTTTTTGCATCACCCCTAAGCAAGCTATGGCTATGTCTTTAGGAGCCATGTGTGCAGATGGAGAGACTTCAGGTCTGGCTGGACCAGCGTTCCCTTTTCCTGTGACAGTAGACTCTTACACAGGGGCAGAGGTACTCGAGGTCCCACTGCCATCTGTTGCAGGAGAGGGAATCATATCTGCCAAGGCCATAGGGGAGCAATGAGTATTAGAGTTGCCCAATCCATTTTCAGCTTGAGTAGTACTCTCTGAATTGGAGGAAAGGGAGGAAAAGCACAAAGAAACCTCCCTTTCCAAGGGAGGGACAACGCAATTTACCAGAAAACTCCAGGCCCTGGAGCGAATGAGCAGAAAAGCAGCAATTTTGCATTGTGTGGGGACGCAAAAAGGTCCAGCTCTGGATACCCCATCTTTCAAACAGGTCATCGACCATGGAGGTCAACAGTTCCCACTCGTGCATCCTAGACTATGACCTGCTTAGTTTGTCTGCCAAAACATTTTGGATGCCCGGAGCATGTACTGCTGATAGTCTAGACTGCATTCCAGAGCCCAATACCAAACCATCATGGCTTCCCTGCACAGCGGATTGGAATGAGTCCCCCCTTGTTTGTTGATGTAGTGCATCACACGGACATTGTTGATCTATATTAGCTGAGGACCTGGGGACAAGTGATTCTGGAAGGCCTGCAGCCCATACAGAACAGCCCTCATTTCCAGAATATTGATGTGCAAGGTGCTCTCCACTGACGTCCACGTGCCTTGTGTCTGATGAGGACCCAATTGTACCCCCAGCCCAGCCATAAAGCATCCATGGTGAGGATCTGAAGAGGGGAAGGGGAGGGGAAGGGATCAGGAATGGAACGCCCTTGAGCAGGTTGCTGGGTTCCATCCCCCACTTGAGCATTTTGCAACCAGGGGACGCGACTATAACTGTCTGTTCTAGGTTGTCTGTGAGCTGATCTCACTGGACTTTTAGGGTCCACTGGGGAATCTGCATGTAAAACCTGGCCAATGGTATTGTGACAATGGCTGTAGCCATGAGTCCCAGAAGGCACAAAAAAGTTTTTGCCGAGACATAATGGCTGTCTTGCACTAGCTGTGCTTGAGCAATCAGTCAGCCCTGTCCAGAGGCAGGAAAGCTGAGCCCCAGGCTGTGTCGAGGACTGCCCCTATGTACTGCAGTTGCTGGCAGGGTGTCAGCACTGATTTTGGTCTGCAGACTATCATCTACAGAGCATCGAACAGCTGTCTAGTTCAAGCTAAGTTTATCAGCAGCTGGTCCCTGGAGTGGACCTTCAATAGCCAATTGTCCAGGTAAGGGAAAACACACAGGCCTTCCCTGTGAACAGCTGCTGCTACCACTGCTACGTGTTTGGTAAAGACCCATGGTGTAGAAGACAAGCAAAAGAGCAACACTCTTAATTGGTAATGTTCCCCTTGAAACAGGAATCTCAAGTATTTTCTGTGAGGTTTCTGGATTTTGATATGGGGGTATGCATCCCTTCATATTCAGGGATCATGTCCAATTCCTGGTTTGCAGTAACAGAAGGAGACTCTGCAAAGTAACCATTTGGAACTTCTTGTATTCTATGAAGAAGATGAGATCCCTTAGATCTAGAACAGGCCTTAGATCTCCTGTCCACTTTGGGAGAAAGAAGTACCTGGAGTAAAACACTGTGTTCCTCTGTTCTAGAGGGACCAGTTCTATGGTCTGCTTCTGAAGCAGAGTTTGTATTTCTTCCAGCAACGGGGGCAGGTGCCCTGGAGGATATGTTGTCACAGGTGGGGGATAATCTGGAGGGTTGTCCAGAAGTTCCAGAGCATGCCCCTTTTTGATAAACTCCAAAACCCATGCATCTGTAGTCACCGCTCTCCAATGGTTTAAGTGACAGGAGAGCTGACCCCCTACAACCACCCATGGAGGTAAAGAAGGTTGGGGACTGTAAAAGGAGTCAGGCTGAGCCAATGGGGTGGTTCCACCACCTCCAGGTGCTTTTGAGTGAGTACCTGGGGTAGTACCAGAGACTGGCAAGGCCCCTGCTCCTTTGCCCCTACGCTACTGTCTGGGAGTTGGGCGCTGTCTAACACCAGTTGGATGAAAATTACCCCTGCCCATACCCCTGTGCTGGGTATGGTAGAGGGAGTGTACAGACTACAAAGTCCTACCAGAGGTTTGCAGATCTTTCAAAGTCTCCTAGACCTCATGACCAAACTATTTCTGCCCTCGAAATAGGGCATTAAGAATGGTTTATTGCACATCATTAACAAAACCTGCTACTCTAAGCCAGGAATATCTCCTGAGACAGATGCTAGAAGCTGCAACTCTGGCAGAAGCATCTGATACAGCATAAGCTGTTCGGAGCAAATGCCTGCCCACATCAGCCCCAAATGTGAAAGCTTTCAGTAGCACTTGTTTTGGGGTACCCTTGGGCAAGGCTTGTGTAGCAGCCTTGGCCTTTCTCCAGATGGTGTTCTGATGCTTCATCATGTGGGCCTGGTAACTGGCAATATGAAGGCCCAATGATGCACAGGCATATGTCCTTTTGCATGTGATATCTAACCTCCTGGATTCTTTATTGGAAGGGAGGGAACTGAGGTGCTTAGGCTCCACAGTCCTGTCATGGGCAGCATTAATGAACAATGAGTCAGTCTCAGGTTGTGTGGCATAAAAAGGCTTCTCAGAAGGGGCCATACACATTTTGTCCACCTTTCTAGAGACAGCAGGTATGTTGTTTGGTCTGTACCAGGTAGCAAAGGTGGCATCCTCTAAGGCTGGGAGCAGAGAAGGCACCCCAAGGGGAAGAAACTTGGGCAATTCCAAGAACTATCAAGTTCTTTTTGGTAGTATCCTGCTTCTCCAGGGCAAACCTCATGGCAGCTTCCAACTGCTGCATCATGGTAAGGAAGGAAGGATCCTCTGAAAGGGACCGTGGTGTGTTCACCACAGAGTCCTTACTGCATGTGGAAACAGTGGAGCTGGTGCCATGTTCATATAGTCTCTCAGTGTACTCTTAAACTTCATCCTACATCATAAGATCAGGATTGTGCTCATACTCGTCTACTGGGTTGACAGGGAGAAGAGCGCACACAGGCAACAATGGCGGCAGTACAGGAGGTGACTGTGACAAGGGAGTACCTGGCAGCATTGATGGGGGGTTAGTAACAGTCCCCCTCAAACAGGGAGGCCAGGCAGTAAACATCTTATTATGTCAGAAAAAGATTAGAGAACTGCCTGAGCGTTGGTGCCAGGTGGTCGACAGCAGGAGTTGACGGGGGAGGCCGAGTCCTCTATGTTGATGTACCAGCCATGATAGGCCTGGTAGAGCTAGTGCCAAGTCCCTACTTTGGTGTTGCGTTGATGGTCGGGGGAGCAGTCTGTTCGGTGCCGCTGCCACAGTGGACGATGTTCAAGAAGAGGCTGTAGCTGAAGAACGTGTGTGTGTGTGTGGGGGGGATCTGGTGATCTGGCACCGGGGAGGTTTTCTCCTTTTGTTTATCCCAGTGCTTATGGCTCCCTGATGCCTTTTCCCAGGATTTAGATGACTGCAATTCAGTCAACTGGGCCGGTGATGCTGCTGTCTTTTGTTGGAGCTCCTTCTCCATTCTGGCTAGTCTTTTGGAGAATAAACTTCTCCAAAGCCCCTTTACGGTGCTGCCTGCAGAGTTAAACCCCTGGCAAATTTAGCAGGCCTTCATGTTGTGGTATGGCCTAGGCAGCAGGCACAGACATCGTCGGGGTCTCCAGCACAGATCTTGCCTCTGCACTCACAGTATCAGAATAGTTTTGACGGTTCTTTCGATGACATGCAGGTGTCAAAAACCACTATAAATGTGATCAGTTTGTGGATGCAAAATAAACGGCAGCTGTCACAGCAGCGTTTCTATAGTGGTCCAATGAGTCTGATCAGTGGCGACAAAACAACGGTGACACGTCAATTTGTTCCTGTAAATTTGCTCTGCAACAATTTATCCTGAAGCTCCCTGCACGATTTGTTCCCAATTTGCTCCCCCTAGAGTTCATTTTATTAAATTTATATGGGGAGCAAATTGTCGGGGAGTGATTTGTACAGGTGGCTCACTGACACTGGAGCCAATAGTAGAGCGCAAGTTGTCATGGAGCAGGGGACGCCCATGTTTATTTGGATGCTAACATCTGATGTCTTTGTGGTGTCATCCATGGACCAGCACTCCTGATTGTACCCCCACCTCATGGAAAGCAACACATATGTAGGTATATGTACTAATTTTAGAGCACAGACATTTATCGTATAAGCATAAGTGTCAGGATCTGAGTTCACTTGTCTGTCGTCTCTTCCTTTTGTGCAGTTCCAACAAGAACCTGAGAAAGGTAATTTATTACAAGTTACAGTGGACAGCCCTGACTGATGATTGCTTGCAAAAGTTTCTGTGTGGTCCTAGTGCCTGGCATCTACAAGTTCCATTGGTGTGGCCTGATCAAAAAGATAATAATAATCTTTATTTATTCTGCGCCTTTCAATTATTGTGGGGCATTACAAAACTTAAAACAATGGATAAAAAATTAAATTAATAAAACACAGTAAGATCCGAGAATAGCAATACTAATTACAGTAAGCTTTGCTCCATAAATGGGTCTTCAATGCCTGTTTAAACTCCGCCACTGACGCACACTCCTGAACCCGACATGGTAGAGAATTCCAAAGGGCAGGGGCCACGTACATGAATGCTCGTGCCCCTGAAGATTTCAAAACTACCCTTGGGATCTCTAGCAACCCCTTGTCGGCCAAGCGGAGCAATCGCTCAGGGCAGTAAGGAGATAGAAGCTCTTTCAGGTAGTCAGGGCCAAGTCCATGCACGGCTTTTTAAGTCAGTAATCCAACTTTAAAGGTGATCCGCCACTGAACTGGCAGCTAGTGCAGTACGCGCAACACTGGTGTAATATGGGAAGTCCGAGGAGTCCCCATTAACAACTGGGCCGCAGCATTCTGCACCAGCGGGAGGCGGCAGATAACCCTCAGAAGCCCAAAGTACAGGGAAGTTGCAGTAATCAAGGTGCGAGGTCACAAAGGTGTGGATCAATGTAGGAAGGTCACAAGACGGTGTTCCTTAGACGGTAAAAGGATGACTTAATGACGACCGACCCCTGAGATCAAAGTGTCAGCCCTTCGTCAATCATCACCCCTAGGTCCTGCACCAGTTTGGAGGTAAGGAGCCCGGAGCCCCCCCCAGAAAAGTCTTGTGGGCTGACCAGCCCCCGACTCCCCTATCTGGCGACCAGGATCCACAAGCATCACCTCTGTTTTCCCTGAGTTCAGCTTCAGCCAGCTAGAATTCATCCAATCCTGGATTTCAGCAAGGCAGTTATTAAATACCAAGAGTGCTCTATCCTGGTCAGGTGCAAAAGACAGGTAGAGCTCGGTATCATCAGCATAGCAGTGAAACCTCAGCCCATACTGTCTTACAATGTCTCCGAGGGGCAGCATATATACCGCGAATAACATGGGCGACAGCACAGAGCCCTGAGGAACCCCACATGACAGAGAGAGATGGTCAGAGGAATAAATCCCTGACATCACCCTCTGAGTTCTGCCAGTGAGAAAAGACCTAAACCATCTGAGGACTGAACCAGTCAGGCCACAGATGAGCCTCAGGCACTCAAGCAGCACCCCATGATCCCCGGTATCAAAAGCTGAAGAGAGAGATCAAGAAGCACTAAGATGGAGTGGCTTTTCCGATCTCTCACCATCAGGAGATCACTGAGCACCCAAACCAATGCAGTCTAGGTGCTATGCCTCTTACGAAAACCGTACTGGAAAAGTTTGTAGATGTTATGGATGGTCAAATGGTTCTCCAGTTGTATAGCCACTACCTTCTCAATTACTTTCCCCAAAAAGGGGAGGTTAGAGATAGGTCTGTAGTTTGCCAGGCAGACTGGGTCCAGAGAAGCTTTCTTCAAGAGCGGTGTTACCACTGCCTCCTTCAGGGAGCACCATACTATCTGTGCCAAGACCGGGCATTAATAAGGGAAGTTGGGCCTGGGTCTAAACTACAGCACCTAGGGTGCATACCCTGGACAATCTGCATAACATCCACAATCTCTGGCCGGTCGAAGGTACTCCAAAAGAAATGAGGGACAGTGGCCAAGTACCAATCACCAGCATCTCCCATAGAGTGTGTCAAATGGATCTCGGCCCTGATGTCCTCCACATTATCAGCAAAAAACGAGCAAGCTCATCACACTCCAATTGTGAAAAAGTTCTTCGAACCTGCAGACAAACTGGGTTGCACAGCCTGTCCACAGTTCGAAAGAGCTGAGCTGGACGGTTATGAGCAGCAGCAATCGCCCCGGACAAGATATCCTCGAAGATAATTAAACAGTGCAAATGTTCTTTCCCCTTCTAATCCCTTTTAACACACACAGTTAAAAAATGAAGTACTACTTAGTTTCTTTTTTTTTTTTTTTTTATACTTTCTTTTTACGCCCCCTTCTCACCCCGGTGCTTCCTCACCTTCGGGAGTCTCCTCCGGCCTTGTGCGTCCCTGCTCGTCTGTCGGCACTGGGTGCAGTCATCCCCCCACACTGCCTTGGTTTGACCCCTAGGTGGGTACGAGGCGGGGCCCCCCCTTTCCACTGCCCCGAGCGACTGAGTTTCGTCGGGGATCCGTCAGCTGTGCCGGCAGGGGCCTTGGGATCGGGGCCTGAAGCTCTGTCTACATGGAGCACCGGAGGGTATTTTTCCTCTTTCCGCCCATCCCCATAGGACGTCTGCACGCTAGGAGAGCCTAGGAGCGACGCAAGTCATAGCGTGCCAACGCTCCAGCTCCCAGCGGACGTCCTCCCTCCCTGCTTCATGCTGTCCTTGCTGCACCACCACCCGTGGTCACCCAGGTGGCGGTATCGCAGCGGGACCCGCATCCCACCCCACCCGGAGGAGGAGGCAGCCTCTGGGCGCTCGATCCTCCTCCCGGCCGCCTCCAGTTCCCGAGTCCGCTCCCTCGAACCTGGCCTGGCGCCATGAGCAGTAACCCCACCCCAAGTACTACTCAGTTTCAATTCCGTGGTGTTCTGCTGACCAAGAAAAATACCCCTCCTATTCCTCAGCGGGCCAGCCTCAGTTACTTCTTACAATTATTGATATCCTCTTCCATTATGCTGCAGTCAATTTTATTGTGTTTATTTGTATACAGTATGTACTGTGATTCATACCTCCTCTCCAACCCCCCCCCCCCAAGAGGAAATGGGCCTTGGCTCATTGTGCCTTCCCTGGATTATATAACTAACTAACTAACCACTGTGGTAACCATCCTAATCTTCTGCTTTAACACAGAAAAGTTTACCACATTAAGGTATTGTAATACAGCATTCCCCCTTAGAGAAATACTATTTAAAGCACCTTATTGTGCTTACTCAAGCACAATACGGCAACACTTCAGCTTATTTATCACCCTGAATGATACTGCTATAAGGGAGATGTGCTGTATTACAGTACCTTGATGTGATACACTGTTCTGTGGTGAAGCAGAAGAATAAAAAGGCTACTGCTGTAACATTAGTAACTAGCTAACTAAACAAACCTGACAGATCAGAATAGAATTACATTCTCCATACTGTATATCTTCAACTAAAGCAGATCAATGACTCCGATACCTACACTTGCCCCATCCATTACAAGTATCGTGTTTCCAGCAGTGATATGAGAAAGGCAATGTAGAGCAGTATATGAGCGCAGTCCATCACGAATGGTCCCTGCTGCTTCGATCCAGGTTACCTTCTCTGGCTTATGGACTGCAGACAAATAAATGAAGACCATTTAACCATGGAACACTATTACTAAAGTAAAAAAACAAATAAAAAAAAAAAACACACTTGTTTGTCACGTCTAGGTACAATGATTTGCAAACTCTAATTACTACAAGGAATTAATTCTTATCATACAAGCTACTCTAGTTTAGGTAACACGATCAGAACCTAGGATTCAAGGCACCTCTTCAGTTTGGTTTGTTACAACAAGATTATTTACAGATGTAGGGCAGGATTTTAACTCATGTTATCAGGAGCTATCTTTCTGCACAGCTGCAACATAGCGCTGGAGTGGTGGTGGCAGCATTATTTTTAAAATACTGCAAAGCTATCTGTGATAGTGCAAACAGGACTCAAAACAGCAAAATTAGGTAGATACTAGGTACATTATTGCTAATGGCAATAGTGTTATGTTCCTGACAGGGAAGAAAGCTGGGGAGTCTGGCACACCACATGTATTTGCAAGGCTCTAAGCAGTTTGCACCCGATCCCAACAATGCAATTTTTAATCCTGGACATGAAAAGGATCCAAATCGGCATGCAAAGCCCTTACATCTAATTACATCATTAATTACTACTCTTTGCACAAATTATGAGGACTGTGCCCTTCCCATAGAATCTCAGCAGTCAGATACATATGGGGAAGGGTGAACATTAAGTCTGCAAAACATCTCTGGCAATACTACAGGGCATGTTCTTATGTGTTTAGGAGTAACTTGGAGAGGTTTTAATGTTCCAAAGACTTTGGGAGGGCTTCTTGGTTTTGTTCCCTATTCCCTGGACATTTGATTTTTTTGGCCTTTTCATGCACCCTCGCTATATAAGCATGCCTGGGGACCAAAATAATACTGTAAGTCCTCCATGTTCCCTATAAACCCCACCTTGTAACATGGCTAACAAAAAGGGTTGTGCCTGATTGGTGCAAACACAGCAGCTGACCATGGATTAATTCTCAATTAATCCATGGTTCCTATCCGAGCCCCCACACTGTGAGCGATGTGGCAATCAGTAGTGTTGAAGGCTGCCTAGCGCACACTGTCGCACAGACAGTGAAAACGAGCATCATGCCAGTTGTTCACGCAGGGAAACCTACCGTTTTGTCCTCCTCATTGACACTGAACTATGTAGCTGTTCCCAAATACAGTGTTTGTTGTTGACTACAGCTTTTGCACCTAGTTAAAACATGCTTTTCTAACACTTGAAATAGTGCTACACGAATGGTAATGTTTTGTGCTGCATAGACTTTAAAAATTGCTTTGCAGCTAGTATGTGTGCTTCCTCCCCTCATTTGCATGGGCGCAATGCCAGTGGCTGTGGTTCAGTGCAAACCTCTGTGCATCTAAAACTACTAAAAAAATAGCACTTGCAATGCTAAGTTATCAATAGGCTAGTTTTTGAGGTGCAAATTCAGTTTACAGCAGTCAGACGTTGTAAAAATCCCACTCCCAATCTTTTAAATTGAAGCTAAAATACAATTTTTTATACCTCTAATCAATAGCTGGGAGGATGACATGTGACTTGCTCAAGGTCATGAATGAAGCCACCATTTTAAACTGTATTTATTGATTTTATAAGTGAAACTTATAAACTGGTACACACAACTCACTGAGATAAAGATGCGATAAGAAAAAATTACTCACTGTAGTAATCTTGTTTCTGCCAAGGGATTCATCAATATGATTAACTAATGCAGTCAGCCTCCTGTGTTGAACTGCCCTGGAGAAAATGGAACATATGCAATTGATGGCATATCCATTGGCTCGTGCCACCATTTAAACTGCTGCCCCAACCAACTGCTGCATTCTATAATGCTCAGATTCATGAGAAGCCTGCGGGGTAAGACCCCCTAACTAGCTATGCTAATCATAATAACCCAAAAATGCCTTATAAAAATCCCTATATATAAAAGTCACCTAGGACCAAAGAAAGGGAACATTAACAATACTCTTTGGTTTTAAAATCTATTACAAATAATTAGGGTATAGACCCCAACAACAAAGTAAAACCCAGCTGGAATGCAAGGCCCAACTGGTTCTGGAAGATGAGGTAGGGTGGGAGATTTAATCATATTGAAGAATCCCTTGGAAGAAAGTACAGTTGCGTAAGAACCTACCATAACAGTAGATGTTCGAGAGAATTTCTTGCAGCAGGTCACACCATTAGGAATGTTCCAGCCGCAAGCATCATTTCCAGCTTGAGAATTTTTTCAGAAGTCGACCTGGGACTGCCCCTATGACTGCCACGGTTGTGTCCTGAATGCGTATAAAGGGGCATCAGATGCTCCTTGGTTCTTTTCCTCCCTCAGCGACTGTACTGTATATGAGAAGACAATTCAAGAGGCCTCCGACGGGAACCGAGGAGGAAGTGAAAATCCCTTAAAATTTTTTGCAGAGAGTAGGAGCATATCTCCCTCCTAGAGCAGGAAGTAAGGGGGCTGGAGGGAGGGGCAGCATGACCTGCTGCAAGAGATTCTCTCAAAGGTCTACTGTTACAGTAAGTTCTTAAGCAACTGTACTATCTTCATCGAGGAAATCTCTTGCAGCAGGTCACACCATTAGGAATGAGTTCACAGCAGTTGGGAGGCAAATAGGGTGGAGCAGCGCCCAATAAAAATTTAGGAGAACAGGCCTTGTAGGACCGCTCAACCAAAATTGATTTGCTTCTTGGAAGCAATATCTAAACCATAATGCTTGGTGAAAGCATGAATTGTCGACCATGTTGCTGCTTCAAAAATTTCAGTTGCTGAAATGCCTCTGAGTCTAAAGCATGCCTCTGAGGCAGCCATGCCCCACGTGGAGTGAGGTTTTATCACACCCGGGAGTGGTTTATTGTATTTTTGTATAACAAAAAGAAATGCAGTTGGTCAACCACATGGACTAGCACTGCTTGGGAACAGGATTGCCCTCTTTATCTGGGGTGAAACAAAAAGTTGCACTGATTTGCGCTGTGGCTTGGTTCAAAGAAGGTAATAATGCAAAATTCTATGCACATCCAATGTATGGAGCAAGAATTCTCCTGGATTGGTAGGTTCTGCAAAATACACAGGCAAGTGTATGGATTTTTTTTTTTGAGTTATCTGTTTTACCCCTTGTTGTGCTCAGGAGCTGCCTCTCCTTCGAGCTGCCATGACCCCACAGACATTCCTCCTACTATCTCCCACACAAGCCACCTTACCTCAAATCCGCAGCCAGCCTCAGAATAGCCTGGCGTAACCCTGTACCGGGTGGGTCCCTCTCCTCCGAGGGGGAAGGCACCAGTGGGAGAAAACCGGCACACTATTTCTTTCTTTTGTTCCCGGGCATTGCTGAGGCTTTGCATGGCCTGCTGGAAGTCATCGGAGGTGTCCTGAGTCGGCAGCCGTCATTCGGCCAGTCTCCAGAGTGGTATTTACGTTTTTCTGGTGTTCCCCTTGTAATGATCCCTCTGCAGTGCTCCCGGTCTCCACTGGGTGACGCAGTAGAGGGACCATGCGTCCCCAGCCCACCCCAGGGGAGGAAAGAAGTCCTACAGATGCTCGATCCTTCCCCTGCCAACCCCTGGTGCCCGAGTCCATTCCCGAACCTGAGTTGCCGGCATGGTGAGAGGTAAGGTGCCCGCACCTCAACCCTCTGCGCCACCAGGCCAGCATGGATTGGTTTAAACTAATTTCTGATACCACTTTTAGGAGAAAAATAGGATTAGTACGTAAGGGCACCTTACCCTTGTGAGAGTTCAGGTAAAGTTCTTTATACATAAGTGCTTGTAATTCAGATACACATCTTTCCGACGTAATCACAACTAAAAAAAAAAAGAGAGTTTTCCAGGAGCGATATCGCAGCTCAAATGAGGCTGCTGGTTCAAAAGGGTTCAATGTAAGTTTTTCAAGAACAAAATTTAAGTCTCATGGAGAGATGGGGTCCCTTATAGGGGGTTTGAAGTGAAGGATACTTTTTAAAAATGTTTTCATGACATGCAGTTGGGTCAAAAGTTATCCTCTACTAGGATTTTTTTTTTCCCCAACTCTATTTGTAACCCTCCAGCCTGAAACTCTCTCGGGCCACTGCACTCACCAGCTTGCTCTACCGCCCGCTGTGTTCCCTTGCCATCTTCAAGTTTGTTACGGTTCCCCGGGTCGGGGAAGGACAACCCGGGGAGACCGAGAGGGGGAGGCAGTGGTGGGAAACCAGCGCTGGGAGTGTGGCAGTGGCACTGGCAGGGCCGTCGCCTATCCAGGGCTGGAGCAGTATTTCTTGTGGTTAACCAGAGAGTCCCCCTCCCCCCTGTGTGGTGAACGTCTGATGCCACGGCGAATGGCAACCCTGCCTGCGTCAGCCACGCTCTTGTACGTGCAGCCCAGCGGCTCGATGGTACCTCCGGTCTCCACCGGGGGTTGCCAGAGCACCGGGCATCCCTAACCCTCCCACCCGGACAGGAGAGCTGCCCAGTGGGCGACCAATCTGTCTCCCTTCCCTGCCGACCCCCGACCTCGCTCCCGAACTCGGGTCGTCGGCGCAGTGCGAGGTGTGGTGTCCAGCACCTCAACCCTCAGCACCACTGGGCCAGCCCTCTACTAGGATGTGAAAAGGCAAAATGGCTGATAAATGCACTTTTATTGGGGAGCATTTTAATCCACCACCTGACAGTGAGAGTAAATAGTCCAAGATGCGTTGAGGCAGACAAGTATGTGGATCTAGGTCATAATCTGTCGCCCAGGCTGGAAACGTTTTCCATTTCATAGAATAGATGGACCTGGTCAAGGGTTTATGAGCTACCCGTAAAACCTCTGCCACATGCGGGGAGACCTGAAACCTGGAGCATACTACGTCCTCAGGAGCCAAGCATGAAGTTGCAAGGAGCGAAGCTTGGGATATTACCTGCTATTTTTCCGTTGTCAACTGTACATTTAATGTAACCTTGATATATTGTCAAACTGTGTACAGTATTTATGTATATCTGTGTTATAACCCTGTGCTTTGTACTACACGGCATTCTGTGCCTCGGTGTTAACTCTGCTACAATGCAACCCTGTATTCTAGTTGTACCATTGTTACCTGCTACTTTTCTGTTGTCAACTGTACATTTATGGTAACCCTGATTTATTGTCAAACGGTGTACTGTATTTATGCATATCTGCATTGTAACTCTGTGCCACTGTATGGTGGCTCGGGTCGTGCCTGAAAACAATCCCTGGGATCAGTGCACCTACCCGATTACCAAAGTCATAAATAAATAGAGCATAAATAAAGAAGGGTTCCCTTGGCCTGAGTTAGCAGGGTAGGCCAGATGGGTAGTGCAGGAGGTTCCTGGACAGTTAATTGTTGTAACAATGGGAACCAGACCTGTCTCAACCAGAGAGGTGCAATGAGAATCATGCAGGCCTTGTCCCTGAGTAGTTTGAGGATAATCCTCTATATGAGAGGGAAGGCGTAAAGAAATTTGTCTGTCCAGGAATGAGAGAACGCATCCAGCCATAATGTTCCAGGATCTGGCTCTAGCTAGCAGTAATGAAGCAGTTTGGCATTGTGCGGAGAGGTAAATAGGTCTACTTCTGGACATCTACCATTGTAACTTGCGGATGACCGGGGAAGAGAACAGGACTTGTGCCTTGAAATCGCTTGTTCTTTGGTCCCATTGGACTCTCAGTGCCTACTGTAGAACCCTCATCTGTAACCTGGCATAAGGGACAGTTGGGATGGCTGCCATCATATGTCCTAGTAGCCGCAGGTAGTGTTGAGCAGAGACATACCTACTGTCGCTGATCTCTAATGCCAGAGTAATCAGTGTTTCCGCCCAGTCTCTTGGTGAAAAGGCTAGACCCATGGAGATGTTTAGGATGGCTCCTATGTACTGAAGACACTGGGTGTACTCCAATTTGGATTTGGGAATGTTGATAGTGATTCCCAAAGAGGAAAATATCTGGAGTGATTGAGATAACATGGTTTCCAATTGATGGCTGGACAAGGCCTTGAGTAGCCAATCGTCCAGGTAAAGAAAAACGTAGCGGCCCCTCCTGTGAAGGCTGGACGCAACTACTGCAAGGCACTGCATGAAGACCCAAGGTGCCGAGGCCAAGCCAGAAGGTAGGGCTCTGAAGTGATAATGATCGTCCTGAAAACAGAAACGGTGATACCGTATGTGAGCAAGCTGGATCATTATGTGGAAGTAAACATCCTTCATATCTAGAGAACAGAGCCAAGTCTCTCTTGTTTAGAAAACTCAGGGTGTTTGCAGTGACCATTCTGAATTTCTTGTGCTCTGTAAAGAGATTTAGTTTTCTTACATCTAGAATAGGTCTCTGAACCCCTGTCCATTTTGGGACCAGAAAAAAAAGTGGGAATAGAAGCCCCTGCCCTTCTGGGGAAGGGGAAATGGTTCTGCTGCATTTTTTGTTACAAAAGCGTGTATCTCGGCTGTCAGTACTGATTTGTGATTGGGAAAGTAATAGGAGGCCCTCGGGGGCATACTGGATAGTACATCTGTTAATTACAGGGTGTAAACTGACTGAATCAGTTGAAGAGACCATGCATCTGTGGTTATATTTTTCCAACCCTGGAAATGTAGGGAGACTTTGCCCCCAACTGCCATGGGAAGGACCCTGAATCCTACGGGTGTGGGGGGACCTTCAGGCGGTAGGCTGTCCCTTTTGTGGGACGGGGGGATGTAGCAGGATATTTTAGGGTTAGCATGGGGTCCGAGCAGGGAGACTTGAGCTTTTTGTTTATTGTTTGTTGTCTGGAAGCAGAACGCTGCCTGCTGGTAGGTCTATGAAAATTTCCTTTATAATAAAGTTTAGACTAAGTATGGTACAAACTGTAATGTACGGCTTGAGGTCTGTAAGAATGTCAAAATGTCCTGAGTTTGAGGCCCAAAACATTTTGTCACCCTTAAAACGTGCATTTAGGATACACTGCTGGACATCTGGGGCAAATCCAGAAACCCGGAGCCAGGAATGTCTTTGCACACAAATTCCCGCCAAAGAAGCTCTGACTGTAGAGTCGATGGCATCATAGGCCACTCTTAAAAGATGATGGCTGACTGCAGAGGCCATTTTTAACTTTGCAGTGAGGTCCTCCTTAGGAGTAGCATCAGGGAGAGATTGTATTGACGACTGAGTTGTTTTCAGTAACTCCTCTTGATATTTGAGGAGGTGACCCATGTAGTTCAGGATTCTGAGAGTCATGGTGGAAGAGGAAAACATCCTCTTGCCCACAGTATCAAGCTTCTGGGATTCTTTATCTGGAGGTTGGGCTCTAAGGTGTTTTGGCCACACTGACCTGTCATGTGCTGCATTTATGACCACAGAATCTG
Organism: Neoceratodus forsteri; assembly: GCA_016271365.2. Lineage (NCBI taxonomy): Eukaryota > Metazoa > Chordata > Ceratodontiformes > Ceratodontidae > Neoceratodus > Neoceratodus forsteri. The sequence continues at coordinate 733,656,074 of CM057459.1, forward strand.
CCTGCGGCAGAGAAGTAAAATGAGGATGATCCACTGGTCCTTGGTAAGTCTTATTGGCCTTTTCGGGTGTCAAAGGGATAGCAAAGGGATAGCAAAGGGCTGTTGCCAGGCAGCCAAGACTGCATCTTCATAAGCGTCTAGTAAAGGAGGGATGACCAGGGATGGGCTGTCTGGAAAACCCAAATAACTGGCCAGTTTCCTTCTGGAAGCATTTTCTTCTGTCTCCTGGAAACCAAAAGTTTTCTGAAGGTGTTGCATGATATCAGAAAAACTAGGATCATCAGGAGGGGAGCAAAGAAGGACAGCAGGAGCGTCCTCAGGCAGTGAAGAAACCAAGGAAACACAGAGAGGGGACACAGGCTCTTGTTCCGTATCCTTCCCTTGATCCTACAGTTCCTACCCCTGTAAATAAGGATCTTCTATTTCAAGGTCCTGTGAAGGACCAGGGGATGCAGGAGAAGTGCTGGCAGTTCTAGAGGCAGAGGAGCATCTAGAAGGCACGGAAATAGGGGCAGGACAGACTCCCATATGAGAGGGAGGAGTGCCCTTCGTTAGATTAAGAATAGTATTGACAGGGGGACAAAGATGAAAACACCTTTTGATCTCCCTAATTAACAGGATACAATCAATACAGATGAATGTTCTACCCCGTTTACTGTACCTCTTACAAAATATTCCATCCCCTCCATCCAGACAAGTAACACTTAGATGGAATAAGATTATCTCCAGATACATCCACATACAGATAAGGTTCAGAGGAGGGCAACAAAGATGGTGCATGGATTGCATCACAAGTCCTATGAAGACAGGTTGAAGGAACTGAACATGTACTCCCTGGAGGAGAGGAGGGAGAGAGGGGATATGACAGAGACATACAAGTATCTTACAGGGAGGAACAGGGTGCAGGAATACACTATTTTTAGCTAAAAGATGTTCCAGGACTAGAGGGCATGGGATGAAGTTGAGGGAGGACGTATTCAGAGGAAACATGAGGAAGAATTTCTTCACAGAACGGGTGGTGGACAAGTGGAACACCTTGCCAGAGGAAGTGGTGGGGGCTGAAACAATCACAGGATTTAAGAATGCATGGGATAGACATAAAGGAATTCTGGAGGTCAGGGGTAAGGGACAACAGACTTCCAGGAAAACATAAACTGAACTCACAAGCTCAAATGGGCAGACTGGGTGGGCCATAGGCCCTTATCTGCCGACACTGTCTATGTATCTATGCACATTTGGCACAGGGATAGGCCATGGGTGGCTCTTAGAAAATTGCAGCTTCCCAAAGACAAAGGGGGATCAACCCTTCCCAATATTTACAATTACTCTCTAGCGGCAGTGGTGTCACATCTTTCTTACTGGTTTGACAATTATACTCAGACACTCCAATGAGTGCAGATAGAAAGAGCCTTATTTAAGACACCCCTGAACCCTTTGTTAATATACCAGACATGCTGCGGGGCTCCCACAGACACACAGCCCTTTTTCATAAGTTCTCTCCTTAGTTTCTGGAGGAGGTTCCTAAACCACCCGAATAATAGATAGGGGGTAGCGTGGATCGCGGTCCTGACCCTGGACCACGTGTTTACCCTGGCAAGACTCGATTCAGGGTTCTGGGGCTCGCATGAAAGAGGCCTAATAAATTCATATCAATTTTACATGCACGGCATATTTAAATCATTCACCCAACTTCAATCTGAGTTCGACCTCCCTCAAAGGACTTTCACAAATTTCTTCAAATCCAACACTACTTCTCAAGGGCATTGGGACTAGATGTATCCTCTATCAGTATACCTCTAATATTTATACTTCTAGTCCAGCCTCTGAGGGAACAGGCACCCCACCACCTGATTTCTCGTGTCAACAAAGCGATATTAGCTTCTCCAACTCATTGATGGAGGGCATACAGGCCACGTGGGAGGCGGATCTGGTCACGGTTCTCACCCCAGAGGACTGGGTCAGAAATATGGCAATGACAACACAAGGTGACAAGTTCATACAGTTGGTGGGAATTTAGCTGAAAGCTGACACTCCTTTACTTCCGTACTCCTCAGATTACAGCCAAATACTCTGCAACTGGAGATTCATCATACTGGAGACTTTGTGGCTGTGATATGGCAACACATGCTCATGTATTTTGGTCCTGCCCAATTTTAGCTGAATTCTGGAAGGCAGTGGGAGTCACTGTGTTGGAGATTTTCCCCACCATAGGCCCTTTAACCCGAGAACCAGCAATACTATTACACTTCCCTAAAACATTCAAACAAAAACAACAGATTTATCTCCTTCGAATCCTACTCATGGCAGCCAAGAAAATCATAACCAGGCTATGGCTACAAGTTACTCCCCCATCTGTTGAAAAATTGGAAGATACAACATACGACATATACCACATGGAAGCCATAACCGCAGCTTTGTGTAACATAACACTGGCCCTGATGAATAAATGCACCATTTGGTCCCATTACATCTCTCCTCACAGATCCATATTTGTTCCATAGCAAAGGAACGGGTCAGGGCGGCAATACGGGACCGGTGGGCACAATTAACAAATAGCAGCTCCTAAATGCTTAGAGATATTCAAATATTATTGGTGGGAGAGGAGTCCTATAGATTAGCTATTGAACAATAAAATAAAATCTCTCCTCTCTAGCCCTAATGCAGTGAACATTCAAGTTTTTAGTTTTATTGTATGCCTATCGTACTGATAAGCTACATTCCATGATTCAGAGATTTGATCCTGTATAAGCCATTATCTCCCAGGTAGAATCAAACTGGTTGGATGTTATTTTTGGTGTTCTGGCAAAATACCAGTAAAAACTAAGTTTATTAAAAAAAAAAAAAAAATAGTACTAACCAATGCTTGCACATCTACAACAGCAAGTTGAGGTGAAGACGCGTAATTGTATTATTATAAACTGATTCTATGGGTACAATAGAAGAGACTGGATTAGGGTGAGGTACCAATCTAGCCGTCGACAAGGGGTGCACAAATGTGCCTAAGGTCATAGATGGCTAAGCCATTGATGAGTGTAGTGAAGGGCTAAAAATGTCCTGCCTAGCTTTAGTGTTAAGGGCCATCGACGAACCAGGAGTCGTCGTCAAAGGATGATAATGAGACCCCTGTGATGGAGGTGGCAGTGATGGAAGCTGAAGCTTAAGCACACCCGAAGAGGTCAACGACGAAGACTGCGTTGACGAATGAGTGGAAAAAGAGCCAGAGGTCGTTGATGGAGAAGATGATGACATGGCAGCAGCCTCTGAAAGGGCTGCCAGAACAGCTTTTAAGTATTTCCTGCTCCCTAGAGAAAGAAGAAGATGGCAGGCAGGCTGTCGATGGAAAGGAGACTTGGGGAGAAAGTTTACTCTTGCTAGATTGATTTTCAAGTTTCTCCTTAGTGTCAGCCTGCGCTGTCGATGAACGGTCCCACCCAGAATGGTAAAAGCCAGAGGAAGATGATGAACACTGCTTGTGCCTGCTCCAGGAAGGCAACTTTCTGCTCCATAAGGTACTCTCAAAGCTGCTGGAGCCGTCGCCATTTACTGGCCTTATTGAAATGCTGACACAGGACACAACCACGAATATTGTGCGCAGGGCTCAAACACCTGACACAAACTTCATGTAAGTCCTCTGTCGTGATCTTCTGGCCACAAGTACACTTTTGAAACAGAGAATCTGTAGACAACATGGAGGAAGGAACGTGACGATACTGGGAACGCCATGTTGGCAAAGTACAGTGAACTTTTCGTCGCTGACTGAAGCTATACTTCGAACGGAAAACGTGTAGCACACAGGTCGCGGTAGGAAAAGAACTGAGGATCATCTGGGACCACCACCTTTTATATGTATCAGGACACAACACATGGTGTCATCAGGGACAGTCCCAGGCCGACTACTGAAAAAGTCCTCTGGCTGGAAATGATGCCTGCAGCTGGAACATTTCTAATGGTGTGACCTGCTGCAAGAGATTTCCTCGATGAAGATACAAGATTACTACGGTGAGTAATTTGTCTCTCTAACCCCAGGAATTCTTCAATGTGATTAACTAATGCAGACTACGTAGCAATACCTTTGGAAGAGGGTACATAACCTATTTGAGGAACAGGCTCTGCAGTACTGCTGTGCCAAATCTGGCATCACTTTTGGACTAGGTGTTCAAACAGTAGTGCTTTGTAAAAGTGTGTACTGTTTTCCATGTAGCTGCTTTACAGATTTCCAACAAAGGGATGTCTCTGGATGTTGCTATTGTAGCAGCTGTGCCCCTTGTGGAGTGGGCCCTCAGGCCTACTGGGGGCTCCTTACTAGCTTTACTGTAGCAGAACTGGATACAGGCCACCATCCAATGTGCAATGGACCTTTTGAAAGCTGGTTTTCCTTTTCCCACTTCCCCACAGGTCAGTGACAATTGCTGTCTGTCCTGCCTGTGAACCTTGGTGTGGTCAAGGTAGCAGCTCAGAGCTCTCTTGACATCCAGGCTGTGGAGCCTGCACTCACCTGAGCTAGAGTGGTCTGTGAAGAAGACTGGCAGGGTGATTGACTGGTTCAAATGGAAATCAGAGACTACTTTCAGAAGAAGTTTTCTATTAGTCCTGAGGATCACTTTATCCTTGTGAAAGGAGTTATAGTTTAGTTCTATGCACAGGGCTGGTAGTAATCCACCTGGCTGAGGCAATAGCTACCAGCAAGACAGTTTTCCAAGTCACAAATTTGAGATGTGCTGTAGCCATAGGCTCGAATGGGGGTTCCATGACCTTGGCAATACAGATATTGAGGTCCCATGATGGTACTGGTTCCCTGTGAGGGGGGTGCAAGTGAGTCAACCCCTTGAAAATAAATTTTAAAATGGGGTTAGAGGCTACAGAAGCACCCTTACCAGCCGAAAGATAGGCTGAGACTGATGCCAGATGGACCTTAAGGGTAGAGGGCTGGAGGCCCAGTGAATGCAAGAGGGTGAGACAGTCCAAAAGGACAGATAACCCCGCCTGAGAAGACACTATACTGTTTGTGTCACACCAGATGGAAAACCTTTTCCATTTGGAAGCACAGGTTTTTCTAGTGGCGGGTTTCCTTGACCCCCTGAGAACGTTGAAGACAGTGTCAGAGAGATTCAAGAACGCATACTCTAAGTCTGCAAGAGCCATGCTCTAAGTTTGAGGGACGTGAGGTTTGGGTATCTGAGGACTGAACCTGCCAGGCTACAGATGACCCTCAGGTGCTGAAGCACCACCCCATGGTCCACAGTGTCAAAAGCTGATGAAAGATCAAGAAGCACCAAGATGGAATGGCGTTTTTGATCTCTAGCCATCAGGAGATCACTGAGCACCCAAACAAGAGCCGTCTCGGTACTATGCCTCTTCCAAAAAACGGACTGGAGAGGATCGTAGATATCATGGATGGTAAGAAGGTTTGCCAGCTGCAGCGCAACTACTTTCTCAATTACCTTCCCTATAAAGGGAAGGTTAGAGATAGGTCTGTAGTTAGCCAAGCAGTTAGGGTCCAGAGAAGCGTTCTTAAGGAGTGATGTCACCACTGCCTCCCTTCAGACAGCTAGGGAACTCACCCGTCTCTAAGGAGCACTGCACAATCTTGGCCAGGACAGGGCCGATAGACTCAATACACCCCAATATGAGGCGTGTTGGGCCCGGGTCCAAACTACAGTACGTCGGCCACATGTTCTGGACAATCCACATGACATTGACGATCTCCAGCTGGTCGAAAGACCAAGAAAACCGAGATGTAGTGACCAAGCACCGACCCCCATCAACCCCCATAGAGTGGGCTGGTTGGATCTCCACCCTAATGTAGGCCACCTTACCTGCAAAGAATCGAGCAAACTCATTACACTTAAGCTGTGAAAATGCACTTTGGACTTGCAGACAAGTTGGGCTGCACAACCTGTCCACGGTCTGAAAGAGCTGAGCTGGTCGATTATCAGCTGCAGCAATCTCCCCAGACAGGAATTCTGCCTTCTTTCGGGTGATTGCTGATTGACAGAGCCGATAGTGTTCCATCAATCTGTGGTGGTCAGCATCCAGGGTGGATTTCTGCCAGTAACACTCTAACGTTCGTCCAGCTCGTCTAATCTCCTTCAAGGTCCCATCAAACTAGGGGGACAGAGGGTGAAGAGAGAAAGAGGATGAACACGGACTGGAGCGACAGAGTCCAGGGCTTCCATCACGGCCTTGTTATAGGCCTGGACTAAGTCTTGCGCTGAGGAATGGCCCAGGAACTGAGCAAAGGAGTTGGGAACTCTGTCTAGATATTTAAGCAAAGGAGGAGAGACTGTATCTGCAGCTACTGTTCGTTTGTGTTTTGATCTGCAGTATTGATGTTCAAGTTTGTGCTGGAGGAGAAAGAGTGATTACTGGCAAACTTTATTTTGCAACCGCTGTCTGTGGAAATGGACTGGGGCACTGTAAATTGATAAGACTGGCGGACTGTCCTGATGGTGGTAGAGAGAACTGAAGGGGGGCATACGTGAAGGCTGTTTGAAGTGCCATTATGGGATGGGAGCCAACATTACACGACAGAAATACCCAGATGTGAAGAGGAAGGCCTGAGATGCTCAAGAAGAGAGAGACCGGCTGGAAAAGCATATGGGTACAGGCAGGAGGGCGGGCGGGGAGAGGGGCTTGGTGTGTTGACTTTTAAGCACGACCTAATCTCCCTGCTTTTCCTTTTTGATAACCCCAACCATTTCCTTTTGGATTACTCGTGTGGTGCAGGCAAAGGGGGGAGACCAATGTAGGCAGAGGGGATAAAGGAAGGGGAAGGGCTTCAAACTGGAAAAGAAGGGGGGCTGCATGGAGGACAGCAGTGGGGGGAGGAAATGGTGACGAGAGCAGGGTAGGAAACACTGGAGGTAACTGCAAGGATGGGGATTGTTAAAAGGGTGAAGTTACAGGGCAAGGGAAACAAAGTTAAACTGGCTGTGGAGGGAGAGCGGGGGAGCATCTCTTTCAGTATCTGGGGATGAGGCAGACACTCAAGTCAGGGAGACTGATAGTGTCTAAGGGAAGGGGAGATAAACAAAGGGAGGGGAGAGGGAAGCAAGGGGTATGTTTGGATGGAGGTTATCCCAAAGAGAGGAAGGAGGGGCGGGAGTACGGGAAGGGAAAGTTGGAACATGAGAGACAGGGGAGTTAAAGAGGAAGAGGAGGAGGAATCAGATTCGGATAGAGGGAAGGAGCAAGTAGGAAAAGGTTAAGGGGAGGAGGTATGGTAGGGACTAGGGGTGGTAGTGGACAAGGGAAGAAAGGGAGGTAGGGGGAAACAAGTACAAAGTTATATGTTTAAAATGTTGTTGAGATTGTTTTGATACTGTTTTTTTTTTTTTTACATGAACAAAGTGCAACCAGTGAAACTAAGTATACGAGATTATCATGCTATTAGTGCTAAAAGTGAAGGTGAAAGGGAAAGAAATAACATATCAATGTCTGTTAGCAAAAGTATTAATGTGATTACTTGGAATGTTCGAGGTATTATAAATCCAGTAAAGAGGTCTATGCTGTTGACAGCCCTCAAAAGAGGGGGGAGCCCAAATAGCTCTATTACAAGAAATGCGCTTAACAGAGGCAGAGCACACCAAACTGGCCATAGGATGGGTGGGGAAGTGTTATGCGGCATCTGCCTTGGTACGTAAAAGAGGAGTAGCCATATTGATACATAAAGGCCTGAACTTCAAGGTGCAGAGGGTACTTAGGGACACCAAGGAGGGGAGATTTATTTTTATTTAGGGATCCCAGGATGGGGAGCAGATCACCTTAGGATCAGTGTATGCCCCGGCAGTACATGATTACCAATTTTATGCCTCTTTGCTGGATTTACTGGTTCGGGAGCAATTCCCAGGGTTAATAACGGGGGTGGACTTGAACTGGGCAATGAACTTGAAAATGGACCACTCTGAAGGGAAAGGGAGAATGTCAGGGGGGACGCAACAATGGCAAGAGGGAATGGCAGAACTAGATTTGGTAGATGTATGGCAAACGGCAAACTAGGGAGTGAGGGAGTATACTTTTTACTTGAACCCCCACAAAACATGGACGCGGATAAATGACATTTACGTCACAAGGGAATGGTATGCACGGGTATGGGAGACACAACACAGCCCTACACATATTTTGGACCACACAATGGTGGTAATGAAAGTACAAGGGAGGGAGAAACAGGGATCCCCCCTTCAAGGAAAATCCCCACATACTGTATATGGCTCAGAATGAGGAATTTAGGAAGCATCTGGAGAACAGCTGGGATTTGTTTATGGCAACAAATGATAAAGAGGGGGTCTCGAAAAATGTACTCTGGGAAACGGACAAGGTCTTTATGAGGGGAGCAATTACTGAATATGTATCTCGGATAAAGAGGAAAGGAAGGGCACAAAGAAGCGAGCTGGAAAATAAATTAAAGGAGTTAGAAATGAGGGTGGCTTGTGGAGACAAGGGGGAGACCGTCCGAACGCTGGACATGGTAAGGGAGGCTTTGACTGCATACTTGAGATCAGAAGCAGGGAGAGCTGGCTTATTTAACAAGAGATATATATTTGAATGGGGAAATAAACCGTGGCCAATGGTGGTTAACCTTATGAAAGGAGGTAAGATGATGAATAGAATTTGGGGGGGTGAGAGATGATCAGAGTACCCAGCAGAGAAAAGATAAGGAAATGCAGAAGGCCTTCTGGGCCTTCTTTCAACGATTATATCAGGCAGTTGATATAGGAACAAAAGAAAAGATGTTACAATTCCTAGGGAAGATAAAAGTTCCAAAAGCCATGCAGACACAGAGGGAAAAGTTAGGGAAACCAATAACAGAGGGGGGAGGTGATGTAAGCTATCCAAAAATTGCAGAAGGGGAAAGATAGTGGACCGGATGGGTATCCGGTGGAGTATTATAAACTGATGGGGGCCCGAACTGCTAGGGTGCTGTGTAAAGTGTTCCAACAAAATGAAGAGATGGAAGAGATTAGCTTGCCAGATACGTGTTATGATGCTGTCATATGCCTCATACCATAGATGGGGAAGGATCCACAATTATGTGCCTCGTATCAGCCAATATCACTGTTAAATTGTGATTTGAAGATATTAGCTAAAGTTCTGGCCTGTAGACTGGAGGAGACACTCCCGGGGATGGTTCACCCGGACCAAACGGTTTTTATTAAAGGAAGACAGTCATATCATAATATGAGACGGCTGCTTAATATACTTTGGAGAGTGAACAGGGGAAAGGAAGATATAGGGATCCTTTCAATGGATGCGGAAAAAGCATTTGAAAGGGTGGAATGGAACTACCTGTTTGAAATATTAGGGAGGTTTGGTCTGGGTGAACCATTCCTTGGATGGGTAAAGGCGATATATAGATGGCCCCGGGTGCAGGTGGTAGTAAATGGAAGTAGGTCGGAGAGGTTTAATTTGGAGACAGGCACGAGGCAGGGCTGCCCGCTCTCCCCTTATTATTTGTGCGTGCGATAGAATCTCTGGCTGTAGCAATCAAGAGACTGCGGAAGCATACAGGGTGTGGGTGGGGAAGGGAGGTCACAACATAAATTGGCACTATACGTGATGATATGCTGTTGTTTATGAAGGATCCTAGGCGATCGGTTCCCCCACTTCTGTCGCTGGTAGAGGAGTTTGGGATATTCTCGGGTTACAAAATTAATTTGGGAAAGTCGGAAGTAATGTGGTTTAAGGGGGCTGGAGAAGAGGTAAGACAATGGGGACTCAAGATGGTGGGGACGAGTCTGACATATTTAGGGGGTCCAGGTAGGCAGATCCTTGGGGTCCCTATATAAAGTACAGCTATGTAAGAACTTACCGCAGGGTTTTAAATAATCGATTAGCAGTTCTTTTCTTGGGACAATGCTAACTGTACAGAAAGTATTTATATAGGTTTTCTAGAAGTGTTATGTTTGTTAAACACAATGAAGCAAGTGCCACTCATTTTCACAATGTTTTAGCACTTTTACGAGCAAAACGCTCACCAATTTTTTGAGTTAAATAAAGCCCTGTTACCATAACAGTAGATCTTTGAGAGAGGCTCTTGCAGTAGGTAATTACATATAGGACTGACGTCAGCAGGCGGCAGGACCCCACGGAAAAATTTCTAGCTAGCAGTCCCTGGCGAGGGACTGCCCCCACGTCAGGTGACCGGTGTCAGGAGACGTTGGTATAAAGGGGCAGTCCCTGACCCCCGCCTTCTAGTTCTTTCCCGCCACAGGCCAAAAGAGGCCGGACGAGAGAGAAGCGGATATTTCCCTCAATGGAAAAGGAGCTGAAAAAGCTTAGGGGGATGGAGGGCGGGAAGGTATTACCTACTGCAAGAGCCTCTCTCGAAGATCCCTACTTCTTGCCAGGGTTGGAAGACACAGGCTTTGGGAAATGGGAGCGAAAAGGAATAAGGAGTCTGGCGCACCTATTAGTGGGAGGGCGGTTCTGCTTATTACAGGAACTGCAGGAAGTGGTAGGAGGTGGTGAGAGAGATAGGTTCAGGTATTTACAAACAAGGGCATATATGGGAAGTCTGGGAAAGGAGAATAAAGGGATATAATGAGGAGGACCTGGTGGAGGTAATGATCTATGCAGCTCAAAATCAGGAGAAAGGGTTTATAGGCCATGCGGTGAAGAGAGGAAAGGTCATACTTCCTGATAGAAAGCTAAGAACTAAAATATTGTGGGAACAGGATCTCAGTGGGGGCATAACAGATAAAAATTGGAAATTACTGCTCCCAAAGCATTCTGGGATTATGGTATGCAATAAATATAAGGAGGCATATTTTAAATTTATCCACAGGGTGTACCACCCACCGGTGATCGTGCATAAAGAGCACCCTGAAGTAACGCCTTTATGCGGAAGGTGTGGTTCAGGATGGGGGACATATACGCACTGTTTCTGGGAGTGCCAGATACTGCAGAAATACTGGAAGGATGTGGTGTCCAGAGTGGGAAAGATTGCTGGGAGGGAGTTGCCACTGGATCCTTTGGGATGTTTATTTGGGGTGGAAGATGGAGAAGAGGAGGAGTGGACGTTATTACCTAGATGGATTAGGGTACTATATGTTCTGGCCCATCATGGGATCCAGAATACTTGGGTCTCACAAGTTGCACTGACAGTCCAAGGGTGGTGGAGGATGATGCTGCAGACACTGGGGCTAGAGAGGCTAACCAACGTGATGGGGTGAAGGGAGGAAGGATTTACAAGGCAATGGGCCCCTTTGTTGGTTTCTCTGTCAGAGGAAGAGAGTTGGGTATTATGGGAAGGTTTCATAAGCCGAGATAGGGAAGGAGGAAGATAGATGATATATAGAAAGCAGAAAGAAGGAGTGAAAAAAGGGGGGCAGGGGAAACACTTCAAGTAGAATAAAAGGGAAGATAAAAAGGAATGACGTAAAGGATGGAGGAAAAATAGGAATGAGAAAAGGACTGGGTGTAAAAAGTATGAGTATACTGGTTGCTCTTTCACTTTAATTTAAGTTAATTTAATTTAAGTAAGCTTGAATGGAACATAGTTGGTAATGAAGTGAAAAGGTTGATTACTATAATGTATGACATTGGCAGTAGAATGAATAAGTTGTGTTTCTGATTGTCTGTGGAAGTTTGTTGAAAAGCAAATAAAAATGTTATACAATAAATCAGATGAGTAGATGGAATTTAAGGGCAGCTGCATCAGGTGTTTGGTTAATTTCAGATCAGAATATGAAAGAGCCATGAGAAAGGATCTGTCTTTATGTAAGAAGTATTAAGTTATTCACATTCATCAGGGATGCTAATGATGGTGTCAAGTGGGCCATGTTTTTAATGTACACTAGCGGCACATTGTGAAGACCATGGGCTAACTCTGCAGTCTTAGACATTCCAGAGCATCAGCCGGGCATTTGATATATGTGGGTGGGTCGTCGAGGCACAGGTCAGGAAGCACAGGAAAACCAGAAGCAGTTATAAAATTCACAACAAGAGTTTATTATTAATAACAGTAAAATAAAAAAAAATAAAATTGTTCAGAATAACTATTCACAATGGCAGTAGAAACATAGAAAACAGAGTCCTTCTGAGCTTTTCTTCTCAACTTCCAATCTGTTTCTCAGTCTCTTTCTCTCGTGCAAATCACAGCAGCTCCTTTTTATAAGTCTGTGCAGGAGCTCGTTAAGAAAACAGCATGCTTCTCACACAGTGTTCTTGTAAGTTTCCAATGTTCTTGTCAGTTTCAGCAGGTGCAGCAAAATGAACATTGTGACCCAGAACTAACCCCTTGTTTACATCTTCTGCAAAAGGCTTAACAATTGCATCTGATTAACCCCTTAAGTTCCAAATAGCTTTGCAATCATTTCAACATAACAATATACAGTTTTAGCTTTGCAATCATTTTAACAGTATAACTATATACATTTCTAAACAAAGGGATCCCAGTATCAGTTACATTTCCACATAATGATTCACATATATATTTTATACCATAGATGTGCAAGGAGGAGGAAAAGACAGAACAGCAAGTGAAGGCAGAGAGATAGCGAGAGGCAGAGAACTGCAAGACCGGTGGTGTGATCAAGTCCTAGGTCTCACGAGAAAATCTGGTTGCACAACAAGACAGTGAAGACAGAAAAGGAGAGGACAGAACAGACCCTTGTGTTTAAACTCTTTCTAAATAACAAATGGGACAGGGACTTATTCAACCCTGTCACATAACCCCCTCCTTCAGAGGGAACCTGTTTTACAAAAACAGGTTTCCAAAACTTTCTAGTAATTCTCATCTAACATAAGCATATAACCTTTACAGTTCTGTGCATATGTAGCATAGCAAACAGAGAAGTTTAAACTCACACATTTTTTTTTCAGCCTTCAGAATTCTCAGTTCCATATGTAGACAGAAATTAGCATTGCCATTCTCTTTCCTAGATTAATGCATCACTTTAAATTTAAATGGCTGTTGTGCCAGGTACCACTGTGTGATTCTAGAATTTTTATCCTTCATTTAGGTAAGCCAACAGAGATGACTGTGATCTGTTACAAGTACAAAGTCAGCTCCTAGTAAGTAAAACTTAAGGCACTCCACGGCCCACTTTGCTGCAAGGCATTCGTTTTCAATGGTGGAGTACCTTTTCTCTCTTTTGTGCAACTTTCTTCTTATGTACAAAATAGGATGTTCTTTCCTATCTATATGCTAACTCAAGACTGCACCTAGGCCTACCTCTGATGCACCTGTAACAAAAATTGTTTTTAAAAGTCTGGGCTTCTTAAAACAGAGGTTGAACATAATGCAGCCTTAATGGCCTGAAAAGCTTCGTCACGCTCTGGGGTCCATTTCACAGTATTCAGGCACCATTTCTCTATGAGTTCAATGAAACAAATCTCCCATAATAACCAGCCAGCCCTAAAAATTACCCGACATGTTTCTTGGTTTTGGAGACAGGGCTGTTAGCTACAGCTTCTATCCTGGAAACCTCTGGTTTTATTTACTGAAGTCTTGGAATTAAAACCCTTTGAGTCACAGACTCTTTTGCAAAGGCTCCACGTCAGATTTACAAATAGACAGGTTACAAAAAATTATCGAACATTAATACAGTACATTATACATAGGATACGAGTATACAAATAATACAGTACATTATGCATAACTGCATCATAAATGAGGGCAGAGTGCATGGTAAAGAAACAATATAGTGACTAGATTTAAAACACAGGATACAAAACATTACAGGAAATTAATACAGTACATAATACATAGGATAAGAGTATACAAGTAATGCAGTGCATTATACATAAGTGCATCACAACTGAGAGCGGAGTACAAGATAATGAAACAAACATGGTGCAGGCAGTGCTAGCTAACTATGTAAACAGACAGGAAATTAAAGAAAAGAAAGGGAGACCATAAGAAAGTCAGTTAAGGAGAGTTGTGAGACAGCTGGGGAGGGAGGTAGGGAGAAAAGTTGAGTAGAGGGGTGTAACGTGTAGAGAAGGAGGAATAGGAAAAAATGCAGGTAAGGGATGAGTAAAGGGCAGGAGGGGAACAGAGTGGGGAAGGAAAAATTAGACCAAGATAAGGTGGGGGAGGAGCATGGGGAAATTGAGGGACAAGCTATGAGCAGTCTCAGACTGATCAGTAAAAGCTAGGAGCAGTCACAACTATTCACAGAGAGTAGGTGCTGGTGAAGTTTAGTTTTAAAGGGGCCCAATTTAACTACGGAGGAAACCAGAGGAGGGAGGCCACTGAGCAGAACAGGGGCCCTGTGGAAGAACGCTCGCTGCCCTAGGGATGTCTTACAGAAAGGGACTAGGTAAAGGGCCTTATCAGAGCTCCTAGCAGAACGAGGGGTAGGGGCAGGGGAGATGAGCTGCTGGACCGAGGTAAGGGAGAGTGAGGTGGTAAGCTTCTTGGCCAAGAGACAGGTGTGACAGTCAAGCCTACCTTTAAAAGTTTAGCCAGTTCACTTGACTGTAAAGATCGCAGGTATGGGTTAGTTTTGGTGCTCCTCTTATGAGGCGACATGCTTTATTGAGGGAGAACATTATTCTTTTAGGAGCAATGACAGATGCAGATCCGTAGATTACTATACCATAATCCACTAGGGATAGAATGGAACTACTGACAACCAGGTGGAGGGTGAAGTTTGTCAGGCAGCTCCAATGCCTGTAGAGGAGGCAGAGTCTGGTGTTTACTGCTTTGCAAACCAGATTAATACGTTCTGGGTAGGAAAAGGAAAATTACGTACCTACCGTAATTCTTGATCTTCTCTTGTATCTTCACCATTCATTACTTCCTGGGTGTAAGCCGGAGGTGCACTCCGCCACGGGAGCTTTTTTTTTTTTTTTTTTAAAGTTGCTCAACGCCCCACCAGAGCGACGCCATGCACACATGCGCGAGGGGCGCCGCGGTACATCGACCTCCTCCAACTCAGTTCTGTGAGCCGGAGAGGCAAAAATGAAAGCAGAAAATATAGATAGCGGCAAGATAGCCGAGGATAGCAAAGCAAGGAAGAATGAACTGAAAAAGGAATAAGCCGATGGAGGAAGGACAGAGGAGATAAGAACATCCTAGCCTAGGGAGTGCAGGGCCTCTTACCTGGGCGACTTAGGAGGAGAGATGAGTAAGGAAATGAGAAAATAGAAGAAGAAGAAGAAAGAGAAGAGAGAGATGGGATGTTGAAGGGACCAGAATGCCCAACGAGCATAGTTAGCTTGTAGGAAGGCTCACTAAAGGGGAAGCAAGAATCCTCGGAGATAGAGCTGACGGAAGGTTCACCGAACCCGCTAGACAGACTCAGGAGGGCATAGTCCTCATCTTCAACATGCCATTAGTCTTGACACCCACCTCGGCTCCTGGCCGCGGAAGGCCTTTAACTGGAGGACAGCCGAGGAGGGAAGAATAAAACCCAGCAGCATGAGAGCGCTGCTCAGGGGTTTAGAAATGAAATGTAAGCCTTTCAGGCGCTCCAAGATAGAACGGGACTCAGACTGACTGGCTAAGGCCGCCAAGGCTTAGGCTGGCTAAGATTGGATTTGGTCAGCAGAGCTCTACTGTAAAAATTGTCCAGGAGGACACTTAAAGGAGAAACCACTTAGCAAACAGCGAAGGATAGCCTACCTTCTCATTTGCCTTCTTGTTTGATTTCTCCTCTTCTTTTTTTTTTTAACAGATAGAAAAAAATTTTTTTTTTTTTTTACTAGATGCATGACCCAGATACCAAGATGCCTATAGCAGTCGGAGAGAGTTCCTCAGCATTTTTTTTTTTTTTTTAGAAGAGAAAGGAACAGACGTATTCATTCCTCTGCTCTGCAAGGCAAGAATAGGGGGGTTAGATTTCAGGGCAACTTCTGAACACGGGATTGCAGGATCAAAACTGAATAGCCTGAGCCAGGCCAAACAACCCCAGAGGTATCTTGCCAAGAATAGCAAGAGATAGTTGTGCAGTCTGATCGCCAATGCAATCCACTTAGATGGCCCATGAATCTTAGAGTAAATAATTTTCTGGATTTTAAAACCCCCAAGAAGATTTTTTTTTTTTTTTTTACTTTTGTTTTTTTTTTTTTTTTGGAAAATGAAGCAATTTTCCCTATATTTTATATAATGCAGAGAGAGGAAGGAGACGGGAGGTGGAGAAGCCACAGGAAGAGGCCACTGAGGGGATGGTGGGCGGGCGTAAGTAATGAATGGTGAAGATACAAGAGAAGATCAAGAATTACGGTAGGTACGTAATTTTCCTATCTTCCCTTGTCAATCTTCACCATTCATTACTTCCTGGTGAGTATTAGCTCCTCTTCCCCAGGAGGGGAAGAGGCCATACCTTGAGGGAACAAGACCCCAGCCTTCTGCTGGTGAGAAACAGAAGGAGAAGACCCTGGCTTATTCAGAAAGCCTAAGTGGGAGAAGAGCTAGGAGGTGCCTCCCGAGGATGAGGAGACGGAGGGAGCCCCTAAAGTCTCTAGCTCTGGATGAGAAAAGACGGTCCCCGAAGGCGGAGCGCATCACCCACGCCGGCCAGGGGTGACAACCTGAGAGACAAGCCATGCCGTCCGCCTGATGCAGATCGCTGTGTCCTCGCAAGCCTGGAAGCCACCTCATTGGCGCCATAAGATGCCCCTTGCTTGTGTCTTGCCAGCTCCAGGCCTACCGCGGAGAGGGCAACGGCTTGTCTGGTTTGCTCCGTGTCAGGCATAGATGCCAGCAGCTGGGACATCATCGACCACAGATGCCGTTGTAGGCAGCGGTGAGCCTGATGTGATGCAATACATGCACTGCACGTCAAGAAGAGAACACTCTTCGCCCCAACGGCTCGAACTGGAGAGAGTCCGAACTGTGGGCGGGTCGGCAGCCAGGCAACGCGCCCAGGAGTATCCAGGTATACCAAACCTGAGGACGGCTGGGAAGGGAACCCAGAGACTCAGAGGGGCACAATACCACGCTGGCAGTCCGCCGGGCTGGGGAAGAAACGGCAGGAACTGCCAGGACCGGATAGACGCCCCTGGAAGGGATAGCCAGAAGGTACCACCAGATGCTGGGCACTGAATTCACAAGGAATTCATCGCCACCCGCTCTCGGCATTGTCTCTCCGAACGTAGGAAATCCAAGATCCCTCACCATCCTCGAGAGGAAACGCTGATATTCTGTGAAATCAGCATCGGAGACAGATGAGCAGGGTTCCTTTCCTCAGAGGAGGGAGACGAGGATGATGGGGAACTGGAATGTCCAGAGGATTCCTCATGCGTGGGGAGAGTCGAAAGACCCGCCATGCATGTAACTAACATATGAGGGGAAGGCCGCCGGAGAACTCCTTGAACTGCTCCCAGGATAACGGACCCGGAGGACCGACATGGCCTGGGAGCCGGGGTGAAGGCAGAGAGATGGAGAGGGGCACCTCCGAGGAGGCAACTGTTTCTCTGCGAGGGCTCTGGAACCGGGAAGGGAGCTCTAGTAGGAGGGATCCCGGATATCAAACCAGGCCGCAGAACGGAACTCTGGGGAAGCGGAACCTGAAGAGCCCTGGGGAGAACTCCCCGTGACGACGCCGGACTGCATGGATCCAGAAGGGCAGTCCGCACAAACGCCGCCAGAGGACACCCTAGAACCCTGGGAGGGGCGGGCTCGCTACGGCTCCTGGCCACCCCCCCTGAGGTGGCCAAAGAAGACCGAGCAGCAGGACGCCTGCCCCTCAACCCCTCGGATTCCGAGAGGGCCCTCCTCCCCGACTGCAACGTTCCCCTAACCCCAGAGGAGGTAACAGCACCCCGTGGGGTAGCTGTCACCGGACCTCCAGAGAGGGGAGCCTCCCCCTCCGTCACCCCCACGTCTGCCCCCCGGGACTCTCGGCCACCCCCAGCCGAGGAACCCTCAGGAGACGACGGCAAGGGGGACAGAGGGAGGGGCCCGCTGCGCCGCCTGGTACCCCTAGCCACCGAGGACCCAGATTCCGAAGAATGGGGATGCCAGGATGGGTCCACATCTGAGTCATCGTCCTCCGAGGAGGACGAGACCAGCAGGACCTCGATGCTGGCCACCCCAGGGGTCCCCGAGGCCACGGGGCCGCCGAACGCCCCGTACCGAGAGGCGACGCCGCCGCCCCAGCACGCCGCAGCATGAAGGCTCAACCCCACACTCCCCAGCTGCCCGCAGACCCAGCACCGCCTGGAGGAGGGGATACAGCCGACGCCTGGCCGGGCGGCGCTGGAGGGCGCAGGGCACTGCCGGGCGCGCCGCTAGGCTCATCGGGCACCGCGAACGGCGCCGAGGCCAAAACGCGTACCGCTAACGGCGCCGCTTGATCACCGGGCGCCAACGCGCTGATCCAAAGCGCGCCGCAACGGCGCCAGCCTTATCAATGGCACCGCGAAACGGGCGCCGATCTCAAACGAGGCCGCGAGGCGACGCCGAGGGTCCACCCGAGCCGGCCCAGCCAAGGGCCTCGACACGGGGAGCCTGCACCAGGAGGTGACTGCCGAGGCGGTGTCAGCGCTATGCCCCGGAGGGCTACGACGCCCTCAACACCGCTGAAGGGCCCCCTCGGCAAGAAGGGGAGAGGAGACTCCTCCTCCCGGACCGTGATAGGCCGGAGGGGACCCGGGAAAGGCCTAAGGATCTCGCCGAGATTCCCGCGAAGCGACGCTGGCCCCCCCGAAGTCGGCGGGCCTTGCCGAGCTTGTACGCTGCTGACTTCGAGGACGCGACGGTCCATCGAGAAACAAGCGCCGCATCTAATCCATATTATGGTTGGGTCCCAGGCAACGAAGACAGACGCTGCGCCGTCCGAGACGGAGAAATGCCGCCGCAGGAGCACCGACGCATAGGGCACGCCTGCTCTTAGAAGAACGTTTACCCAGAACCGACATAACGCTAAATAAACAAGATTAAACATAGTCGGAAATACACCCGCGCCAGATAAGGAAAGAAAAGGAACAGTCTTACCGTAGGCGCCGAGTGTAGAAAGGAGTCGATATCGCGACTTTTCGGTTAGCTACCGCGAACAGGTGCTGCCTCGACGGCGGAGAAACAGAACTGAGTTGGAGGAGGAGTCGGCCATTGAACGGCCGCCGCTGGCATGACGATGACGTCAGCCTCGAGGGTGGGGCCGTTAGGGCAACCTAAAAAAAAAAAAAAAGCCTGGTGACGGGTGCGCCTCCGGCTTACACCCAGGAAGTAATGAATGGTGAAGATTGACAAGGGAAGATGGGAGGAGTCTAAGGTGATCCCGACGTAATTAAAACTCCTAACCTGCTCAAGTGATGAGAGTTGACTATTTCGGATGTTCAGTGACACTCTTATGTTTATTCTGGTGGTTTGCAAACAGCATTACTTTGATCTTTTTGTAACTGATGATAAGTTTATGAAAAGAGAACCAGGACTCGATTTGTGTAAAGCTATTCTGCAGGCATTATTCAAAAATAAGGGGTTCAGGATGACTAGAGAAAATAACTGCATCATCTGCATAGAGGAGTAGGTTGCCACAGTAGGCATGGGGAAGGGTATTTAGAAAAAAGACTAAACAGGAGCGGGTTAAGAATTGACCCCTGTGGAACCCTTGAGTACTCTGGCTTACTGGAAGAGAGGGTATCTAGGATTTTAACCCTCTGGGACCTCCCAGACAGGTAACTATCAAACCAGATGGTAGCATCAGAGGATAGGCCCAGCCCCGAGAGGGAGGCAGAGAGAAGGCCATGGTGGACCATGTCAAATGCTTTTGTTTGGTCTACG
This sequence comes from Neoceratodus forsteri, assembly GCA_016271365.2. Taxonomy (NCBI): domain Eukaryota; kingdom Metazoa; phylum Chordata; order Ceratodontiformes; family Ceratodontidae; genus Neoceratodus; species Neoceratodus forsteri. The sequence goes on from CM057459.1 coordinate 733,675,746, forward strand.
TACACAGACCCAACCAAGTGACCCCAGTCCAGAGCTTTATGAATAAAGCTAGTGAACTCCAGGTGGGCTGTAAAAGTACTGTGGTCCTCCCTGAAACCATGTTGTTGGCTACACTGCAGATTATACTTGGCAAGATATTCAGAGATTTGATCATTCACTATTCTTTCAAGGGCTTTACTTCTCCATTTCCCAAAACATAGCCCAAATATCTGGTTTCCTGCATGCCCAATGCACACTTAGTAGAATTAATTGACAGACCTGCATTTTTGATAGCTTGGATGACTGCTCGTAGGTGTTCCAGGTGACCTTTTCAATCTGGACTGTACATCACATCATCATCCAGGTACGCAGCACAATAACCAGTATGAGGGGATAAAATTACATCCGTGTATCGCTGGAATGTAGTGGGTGGTGCGCCATGTTAACCAAATGGCATGGTAGTGAACTGAAAGAATCCTACAGAAGTGGCAAATGCAGTTTTGTCTCTGGATTCTTTAGCTATGGGGATTTGCCAGTAAATCCTTGGTGAGATAGAGGGTACTGATATACTTAGCACTTCCCAGTCTGTCCACCAAATCATCTATTCGGGGCATAGGATAACTGTCAAATTCTGACACTTGATCAAGTTTCCTAAAATCAAGGCAGATTCTTCCATCGCCTTCTATTTTGTTTACAATCACCACTGGTGATGACCAAGCACTTCTAGACTCTTAATTGTCTCATTTTTTGTATTTCCTTAACCATGTCTGCTCTTAACTGCTCTGGTAATCTGTATGTTTTTTGTCTAATACAGCGAGCATTCCTTGTCACTATTACATGCTCGACCTCTTCTGCTCAGCCTGGTACTGTGGTGAAAGTACTGTTAAATGTCTTTAGCAAGTTCTGAATTTCTTCGATTTGTTTGGAGGTTAAGGAAACATTCACCTTTACAGCATCGGCAGCTACAGTTTGTTCCAGTCTGTTATAAGCTATATCAATATCTTCATCAGTTTCTGGTAAAACCAGAAAAACATTTTTGGTGTTTTTTCGACCCATTTCTTGAGGAGGTTAACATGGTATATCATAGTAGGATTTTTCTTATCAGGGGTCTCAATCTCATAGTTAACTGTGCCAGTATGTCTAAGCACTTTATAAGGCTGTAGACACTTCATTAACAATTTATTTTCTGTAGTGGGTAACAGTAGCAAGACCTTTTCAGCTGGCTCAAAAAAGTACAGTTACGTAAGAACTTACCGTAACAGTAGATCTTCGAGAGAGGCTCTTGCAGTAGGTAATTACATAGAGGACTGACGCCGGCAGGCTCCCACAGAAAAAAATTCTAGCTAGCAGTCCCTGGCGAGGGACTGTCCCCACGTCAGGTGACCGGCATCAGGAGACGTCGGTATAAAGGGGTGGTCCCGGACGCCCGCCTTCCAGTTCTTTTCCCGCCACAAGCCAAAAGAGGCCGGACGAGAGAGAGCGGATATTTCCTCAATGGAAAAGAGCCGAAAAGCCTAGGGGATGGAGGGTGGAAGAATATTTCATTGCAGAGCCTCTCTCGAAGATCTACTGTTACGGTAAGTTCTTACGTAACTGTACTATCTTACCGAGAGGGCTCCTGCAGAAGGTAATTACATATAGGACTGAATCCCAAGCAGTCTGGAACAAAGAGATGCACCGGGAGGAGAAAAACTACTCTAGAAGGTAGTACTGGTTGTGCAAGTCTCAACATAGGAGGCCTTGCAAAACCGCCAGACCGAAGCCTGCTCTACGGCGAGAGGCAACATCCAAACTGTAGTGTTTCGTGAAGGTATGGACTGAAGTCCAGGTGGCAGCAGCGCAGATGTCTGCCGCAGACACATTCTTGAAACAAGCCGCAGAGGCAGCTACTCCTCTTGTGGAGTGGCCTCTGACTTGACCCGGGAGGGTCTTGTTGTATTTGTCATTACAGAAAGTGATGCAATGAGCCAACCACTTAGAAAGGCATTGCTTGGAAACAGCATTGTCTTCCCTTTTGTGAGCAAAAGAGACGAACAACTGATCAGTCTTTCTGAGATCCTTTGTCCTGTTGGTGTAGTATCTCAGAATCCGGTGAACATCCATAGTATGGAGCAAATACTCCCCTTGATTAGAGTACTGCGTAAAAAAAGCAGGTAACTCAATGGACTGATTTATGGTAGACTCTGCTACTACTTTAGGTAGAAACTTAGGATTCATGCGAAGAGCAACTAATTTTTTGTGAAAAATCAAGTAGGGGATTTTACACATCAGGGCCAGGAGCTCGGAGATTCTTCGAGCCGAAGTAATGGCCACCAGGAAGAGCGCCTTCCACGAAAGGAACTTTAAATCCACAGAAGCTGCAGGTTCGAAGGGAGGAAGAGTAAGTTTCTGGAGAACAAAGTTCAAGTCCCAAGGGGAAGCAGGAGTACAGATGGGGGGCCTCAGATGGAGGACCCTTCTGAGAAAGGTCTTGGAGACCTCCAGTTGAGCAAAATGCTTGTCTGCGAAGGGAACATGATAGGCCGAAATGGCCGCCATGTGTACCTTCAGAGAGGAATGGCTGAGACCCAGGTCAAACAGATGACATAGATACTCCAGCAGAAGCCCTGCTGAACAGGAGAAAGGTTCCACGTTCTTGGAAGTGGCCCAAATAGTGAATCTTTTCCACTTCATGACATAAGTGGATCTGGTGGAGGGTTTTCTGGCCTCAACTAAAATCTCCTCCACTTTGGGAAACACTCCAAAACAGGATTGGGCTAGGTCTGCAGGAGCCATGCATGCAGTTGAAGGGATTTGAGGCCTGGATGGACCAGGGTCCCCTGATCCTGAGTCAACAAACCGTGAGACAGAGGAAGAGGAAGAGGAGGATCCTCTGAATATTGTTGTAGAAGAGAGAACCAGACTTGCCTGGGCCAGAAAGGAGCAATCAGAATCATTCGAGCTCCTTCTGAAGCTAGTTTCTGCAAGACTCGTGGGATAAGTGGAACTGGGGGAAAGGCATAGACAAATCTGTCCTTCCAGTCTAGAGACAGAGCGTCACTCCAAAAAGCACCTCGCTCTGGAACGAGCGAGCAGAAGACGGGAAGTTTTGCATTTAGGGGGGATGCGAACAGGTCGACCTGGGGTGTTCCCCAAAGTTGGAAGATATTGTCTAGGACCCCTCGGTCCAGTTCCCACTCAGGAGTCAGAGCAGAAGAGCGACATAGCTTGTCTGCCAGGGTGTTGTCGACTCCCGGGATGTGAATCACCGTGAGGTGAAGGTCATGTTGTGTTGCCCAATCCCAAACCCTCATTGCCTCCCTGCACAGATGGTAGGACCAAGTCCCTCTCTGCTTGTTGATATACCACACCACGCACATGTTGTCCGTCTGGACGGCTAGGTGGCCGGGAAGGATGTATTGGTGAAGGGCTTGGAGAACGTACAACACTGCCCGAAGCTCGAACACAATGATGTGGAGAGCTTGTTCTAGCTTGGACCAGGAGCCCTGGGTCCGATGAGGGCCTAGGTGGGCTCCCCAACCTTCGCCGGAGGCATCTGTGGTTAGAGTCTGGGAGGGGGATGGATGAAAGAAAGGAACTCCCTGAAAAAGGTTCTCTCGAACCATCCACCACTGCAAGTCTCGCATCATCGATGAGGAGATCAGAACTGAGTGATCTAGGTCATCCACTAGCTGATCCCACTGAGAACGTAGAGTCCACTGAGAGATCCTCATGTGGAGTTGAGCGCGAGGTACCGTCCGGATAGCAGCCGCCATGAGCCAGAGAAGGTGAAGGACCGACCTCGCAGAGACCATCCTGCGGTCAGACAACAGACTTATTTGGGTCTGAAGGGTGGCCGCCCTGTCCGGAGGCAGGAAGGCCTTGCCAATGGTCGTAACGAGGATCACCCCAGTAAACTGTAGCCTCTGGGATGGGTCCAGATGAGACTTGGAATGGTTGATGGTAATACCCAGGCAGGCAAAAACCTGCTGGGTAAGGGAGAGGAAACGCAGGAGTTCCTCCCTGGATGAGGCCGCCAGGAGCCAATCGTCCAGGTAAGGGAAAACCTGCACTCCCTTGGTACGCAGGTGGGCTGCCACCACTGCCAGGCATTTGGTAAATACTCGGGGAGCCAAGGATAGACCAAACGGGAGCGCCTTGAACTGGTAGTGGTCCCCCTGGAACGCAAAATGAAGGTACTGTATTTGCGATGAGATGGGCGAATGGGAATGTGCAGATAAGCATCCTGCATATCCAGAGCACAAAGCCATTGACCCGGCTGGAGGAGAGGGGCAGAAGGCTCTGCAAAGAGAGCACCCTGAACCTTTTGTACTCTATGTAAAGATTCAGGGAACTGAGATCTAAAATTGGTCTGAAATCTCCTGTCTTCTTTGGGACCAGGAAGAAATGGGAATAGTAACCCGTCCCCTGAAGATGAAGGGGCACAGGCTCTATCGTTTGCTTCAGCAGAAGAGCCGAGATTTCCTCCTGGACCAAAGGAAGATGTTCCCGTGAATACGTTGACTTCAGAGGGGGGCGGTGGGGTGGTTTCTGAAGAAACTCTATGGAGTGTCCTTCTGCTACGAGCTGGAGCACCCAAGAATCTGTGGTTATCCTCTCCCATCCCGGAAGATGGAAGGAAAACCTCCCTCCTACCGGTTCCTCTGGGGAGTCCGGAGGCAGTGGGAGAGGAAAGGAGTCAGGTGGTGTGCGGCAGCCATGAGCTGAAGTACCCACTGCTTTTGGGGCGCTTAGTAGCGCGGGGCCCGCGTTTTGTGGCCCGCCTTCCCTGGGGTTTCACCTTTGGACGATTCCGTTTGCAAAAGGGATGGTGCTGCTGCTGCTGGGGACGGTCAATGGAATCAACTGACTTCAGAGCCGTCCCCTTCTCCTGCAAATCAGTAATGATGTCCTTGACATCACCCCTGAAAAGCAACGACCCCCGGAAGGGTGCTTCCTGAATAGCAGATTGCACCTCCGGGATCAAACCTGACACGTGGAGCCAAGCATGACGCCGTAGGCCTACAGCGAAAGCTGAGCTCTGCCCAGCAGTGTCCACTGTATCGTGTGTCCACATAGCATGTGTCGACTGGCCAAACGAGCAGAGCAGACAAGATCAGCTAACTCCTGCTTGACTTGGGAGTCAGGCAAGGAGTCCAGTTTGGCTTCCGCCTGAGTCAGGATGGCCTTCTGGTAGTCCCCTTGTGGCCGACACAGTTCAGGGCCCTGATCCCCAGTGTGGAGGAAGTGTAAATCTTTCTCCCATACTGGTCCAGAAGGCGAGATTCCTTATCAGGAGGTGATGAGCTAAGATGTTTGGGGTTCGCCGACCGGCCGTGAGCGGCACTAATGACGACCAAGTTGGCACAAGGGTAAGAATTCAGGAAATCAACACCCTCTGGAGCCTGATATAGCCGGTTCGACTTTCTAGGAAGTGGGGCTAAGGCCGACGGCTGTTTCCATATTGTGGTAACAAGGTCGGCGTGAGGCTCTATCCAGGGTGGCACCAAGGTAGGAGCTATCTCGGGCAGATCCAGATGTTCAACAAGTTTCAGACGCTGAGGATCTGGTTCTAGGGAGTGCCACTGATGAACCTCCTGGATTTTCCTAAGCAACTCCGTAAAAGAAGGATCCCCAGAGGAGACTTCGGAGGAGTCCTTGGCCGGGCTTTCGACAGAGAGCGAGGCTCGTCGTCTCTCTCAGAGCAGCTGTTGGAAGAGTCCAAGAGCGAAGAGGAGGATGAAGAAGAGAAAGACTCCCTTTTCCGACCCAGGGAAGGAACGGACCCCTTGGGAAGTCCCCAGGGAAGTGTGTCCTGCCCCTCTCTGGATCCAGATGAAAGAACCCTGGAGTCTGGAGGTGGTGAGGGAGTGTGCCGCCTCAGGCGTACGGGAACTTGGGACGGCACCGTCGCCGGAAGGCGGCTCTCGACCTCTTTGGTGAGCTGGGCCTTGGCCTCAGCCCACCAGGAGGCCAGAGTCTCCTGCAGGTCCACCGGCGGCCGCGAGGGTGGTGGAGGAGGTGGGGGAAAAGGATACGGGTTATAACCATATGGAGCGTATCCAAAACCCAACTGCGGGTAGCCCAGCGTCGGGTATTGTGGCGTCAAGTACTGTGACGTCGGGAAGCCCGGCATCGGGTACTGTGGCGCTGGATACTGCGTTCCTGGGTACACCGGAGTCGAATAAGACGGAGGATTCCCGGGTGCCGGACGGGCTGCCGGAGCGGATGGCCCAGCTGGGAACCTCACGGGCGGGTCCATAGTGGAGAGCCTGGAGGGCCCGATGGGAGCAGAATATCTCCCGGAGTCAGTAAGGCTGATGGTGGAGACCCTGGCGCCGGAGGTACCGACGTTGGAGGGGCCGGCGTCCAGGGAGCCGATGTCAGGTCCGGCGCTCCAGGTGGAGGAAGGACTGACGGAGGCAAAAGATCTCCAGCTTCGGCGGGGACGGAGGGGAAAAGTCCCCGAGGTCAGGTTGGGGAGACTCTGGTTCCCCAGACGGCAGCAAAGGCTGTGGGGAATCAGGAACGATGGACGTTGGGGGGGTCCGTCGTCGGTTCCTTCGCCGACTGGACGTCGGACGAGCCGACGTGAGGCTTAGCGGCAAGCTCTCGGCGGGCGCCGGAGGAGCCGACATCCGACTTACGAGAGCCGTCACCGGACACAGGCAGAGTAGAGTGATCGACCTGGTCCGGTGGAGAGGAGGCCGCGTGTCGCCCCGGAGGGTTGGACATCTTACCAGCCCTCTCCGGGCGGACGTCAGAGGAGTCGACGCCCGGCTTACCGGAGTCGCCCACAGTGGTAGGCAGCGAGCCTGCGGCCGAACCAGGGACGGAGGCCTCCAACTACCCGCAAGGTCCAAGCGCGAGCCAGACAGGCGGGCTGACGTCGCTTCAGAAACCTCCAAGGCGGCCGTCGAGGAGCGATGCCCTGGAGGGGATGTTACCTGCGTCCCAGCGACTCCCAAGGGAGACGCGGTGGAGGAGCCCTTGTCCCGGTGCCTCCCCTTCTTCTTCTTCCGATGTCCTTCGGGGGAAATGGACGTCTGCCTCAGTTTTTTGAGCTCCTTCTCCATAAAACTCATTTTCTTCTTTAGAATATGGGCTTCCTTCCGGGTAGCCGCGGTAAAACTGAGGCAGTGCTGGCACTCCTCAACCGGGTGATCGGGGCCTAGGCAGAACAGGCACAGGGAGTGGCCGTCCTTCTGCGGTAGTTGGGCGCCGCATGAATCGTACTTATTCTTGTGCTCGGAGGGTGTAGGGGATGACATACACAGACGCTAGTACTGACGTTAGTCAAAAAATAAAGAGCTTTTTCAGTAAAAAAACGAGGAAGGTAGGGCTGACGAAACACAAACTTTTCCGCAAGGCACTGCACCAGCTAACAGCGGGAAAGAACTGGAAGGCGGGAGTCCGGGACCGCCCCTTTATACCGGTGTCTCTCTGACACCGTCGCTTGACGTGAAGTGATCTCGCCAGGGACTGCTTAGCTAGAAATTTTTCTCAGGTCCTGCTGCCTGGCCGGCATCAGTCCTATATGTAATTACCTACTGCAAGAGCCCTCTTGAAGTAAGATCTTTCTTTACCCCATGGTCATAATACACCTTCTGCTGGTTTTGGGCCTCTTCCTCATTACTATGGACAATTTCAACATATTTTACCAGCTTCTTTCTCAGGGCACACATATAAGATGTTATAGATTGCTTCTGATGGGGGTCATCTTCCCATGTTTCTTTTATTACATCTAGTGGCCCTCTAGGCTGTCTACCATACAGCATTTCAAATGGTGAAAAACCTGTAGATGCCTGTGGCACTTCTCTGTAAGCAAAAAAGCAGGTAAGGCAAGTATTGGTCCCAGTCTTTCCCTTCCCCTTTCACAAACCTTTTTAACATGTGTTTTAGGGTTTGTTGAAAACACTCAACAAGACCGTCTGTCTGAGGGTGATAAGGGGAGGTTCTTATGGCAGTGATACCTAGTAGTTGGTACAGCTCTTTCAGTAATGCAGCACCAAAATTACTACCCTGATCAGTAATAAATCTCTTTTAGTATGCCCACCCTGCTGAAAATTTTGGCAACCTCTGATGCAACTTTTGGGGCTGTGACAGTATGTATAGGAACAGCCTCTGGGTATCGAGTAGTATAGTCACATACTATCAAAATGAATCGATTTCCCTTTTTACTTTTGTCTAAGGGGTCAACCACATCCACTGCAATTCTCTCAAAAGGTACATCTATCAAGGGTAGGGGCAACTTGTCTTTTTTAGTCACTGGGGCTACTTTCTGACACTCAGCACAAGAAATGCAATAGGTAGCAACATCTTCATGAATTTCAGGCCAGTAAAATCTGTACAGCAATCTGGCAAGGGTGCGATCCCTCCCCGAGTGACCAGCCATAGGACTATCATGCGCTATCTGTAACAACTCAGATCTATACTTCTGTGGTATAACCAATTGTTCTATCTGGCCCTGTGTCTGAGGTTTAACCCAAACTCTGTACAGTAGCCCATTACGTGCTGTAGTGTGGATCCTGGACTGACCTCCTTGATCTTGGGTTGTATTGATTCCATCTGTCCGATCCATGCACGGATAGTCGGTTGCTCCTTGGAAACAGATGAGTTACCTAGCTCCCTGAAGGAGGCGGTGGTAACACCTCTCTTGAAGAAAGCTTCTTTGGACCCCGACTGCCATGCCAACTATAGACCAATCTCAAACCTTCCCTTTTTAGGGAAGATGATTGAGAAAGTAGTGCCCACACAGCTGGAGAACCATTTGACCATCCATGACATCTATGAACCCCTCCAGTCTGATTTTCAAAAGAGGCATAGTACTGACATAGCGCTGGATAGGGTGCTCAATGATCTCTTGATGGCTAGAGATCAGAAGAGCCGTTCCATCTTGGTTCTGCTGGATCTCTCATCTGCGTCTGACACTGTGGATCATAGGGTATTGCTTAACCGTCTGAGGTTCATCTGCGGATTATGTGGTGTTGTCCTCAGGTGGTTTACATCTTACCTCACCGGGAGAACACAGAGAGTGGTGTCTGGGGTTTATTCCTCGGATCCAGTTTCTCTGTCTTGTGGGATCCCTTAGGGTTCAGTATTGTCCTCCATGTTGTTCGCAGTGTACATGCTGCCCCTCAGAGACACTGTAAGAAGATATGGGCTGAGGTTTCACTGCTATGCTGGTGATACCCAGCTCTACCTTTCTTTTGCACCTGACCAGGATGGAGCTCTCTCTACCTTTAATAACTGCCTCGAAGAAATCCTGGAGTGAATGGATTCGAGTTGGCTGAAGTTGAACTCGGATAAGACTGAGGTGCTGGTTGTGGATCCGGCATGCCGGATAGGGGGTCTGGGGGTTGGGTTGCCCTCGGGGTTATACCTTGGGGGCTTATCACTCCCGACCTCTGAACAGGTGCGGAACCTAGGGGTAATCTTTGACGAAGGACTTACTCTGTATTCGTAGGTGTCTGCTGTCGTCAAATCCTCTTTTTACCATCTAAGGAATATCTCCAGGATTAAGCACCTTGTTCTGTCCGGCGATCTTCTTACGCTGGTCCATGCCTTTGTGTCCTCGTGCTTGGACTATTGCAATTCGCTTTACCTAGGGCTACCTGGGGTAGAAATCCGCCGCCTGCAGCTGGTGCAGAACGCAGTGGCCTGGCTTTTGACAGGAACTTCGCAGTCTAGTCATATTTTGCCAGTGCTGCACGGACTGCACTGGCTGCCAGTACAGTGGTGGATCACCTTTAAAGTCAGGCTTCTGACTTTCAAAGCCCTAAACAGTCTGGGCCCGGACTACTTGAAAGAGCTCCTGGTTCCTTACCGCCCTTGGCGATCGCTCTTCTCAGATGACGAGGGGTTGCTAGAGATCCCGAGGGTATGTTTAAAATCTTCAGGAGCCCAGGCATTTATGTTTGTTGCCCCTACCCTCTGGAATTCTCTACCCCGTCGGTTACGAGAGTGCACGACTGTGGAGGGATTTAAACAGACCCTGAAAACTCATCTGTGGATGCAAGCTTTTGGTAGCTAATTTTCTCTCGACTACATTAGTTGTTTTATTGTTGTTTTATATTCTTAAGACACTGAGCTGTATGGTGCACTTCAAAATTTTGTTTGGCGCCTTGGTATTTGAAAGGCACCATAAAAACGAAGTTTCATTATTATTACATTTTTTAAACAGTTTCACCTTGTTTTGGTTTCACCCCTAGCTGCTTAAAATAACCCTGGAGAGAAACATCGTTAGCTTGTTCTAAAAGAAAATCACAACCAGTAATCAGTTTTGTTTCAGCATTTTCATATGTTAACCCCTTATGTCCATCAGTCTTTTGTTGCCACCATTTCTTCAGGCACTGTCTTTCTTTCCTGGACTTCCAGATCTTGGAGCTATGCTCAAACAAGTCTGAATCAAAATCAGCAAAAGAGTCCCCACAATCTGAGATTTTCTTTGCCTGAGCTCTTGTCACCACAGCTGCTGAAGCATCAGGATTTACTCCCTCTCTGATTACCTCAGTAAATCCTGGAAAGTAATTTCCAATAATCACAGGTATAGGTAACTTCGGTACTGCCCCCACTTTCATTTGGTGCGACACCCCATTAATCATCAGAGTCACTTGGCTGGTGTGATAGTATCGAGTGTCCCCATGGATGCAGATGACACCAGTACCTGGTCCTTTGGACACTGTTTTCCTCGCACTTCAATATGTATTAGGGTCTGTCTGCTTCCCGAATCTATAAGTCCCTTCACAGTCAATCTTCCACCTTCATACATCTGTTAAGTACTTGCCCCAGTTTGCTAAGGACAAGTCTGCTCCAGTGTCACTCTTCTTCTATGGCAATTTCTTGTAATATGACCTGGCTTATTAGTTATAGCAAATAAAGTCTTTGGGCACAGATTTGTTACTCCCACCAGAGTTCTTCTCTGACTTGGAGTTTAAATGGGAAAAAGAATGTCTTACCTTGGCTGTTATGTTGCTGCTGTGGCATCTGTCTGGCCATTTGGTAGTCTTCTGCCACTTTCTGGTTGGCGTTCTTTTACCCAAAGCTGTAGATCTGTAGGCAGGTTGTTGATGAATTGCTCCACTGCAAATGTGTCAATTATCTGTGGGACTGTTTTGTCCTCTAGTTGGAACCATTTTATCAGGAGTTCTCCAAGTTGGGTGAAGGCTTCTTGATGATTGTTGACGGAGTTGTACTTCAGAGACTGAAATCTCTGCCTGTAGGTCTCTCCTGAGATGTCATATCTTTTCAGGATTTCATTTTTCACCAGGTCATAGTTTTGTGACTGTGCAGTGTCCATATTGCTGTAAGCATGTTGGGCTTTTCCTGTCAGGTAAGGTACCAGTATTATTGCCCATTGCTGCTTTGGCCACTGGCAGGCTGTGGCAACCCTTTCAAAAGTTGTCCGGTATGCTTCAATATCATCGGAGGGATACAATTTTGTAAGTTTAATGTATTTCAAGTTGCCCGTGTCCTGTTGCTCATCTGGAACTGTGCCAGATCCTCTGCCTTTGATAGCCTACAAGGCATCCAGACACCGCTGCTCCTGTTACTGCATCTCTTCTCTCCTATGTTTCTCCGTCTCTTTTTGTTGTATAGACCACCATTTGAAAAAGGCAGTCAGGCTTTCAGGTTCTGTCACTGCCTATTCTTTTTCTATAACTGGTGCTAGCTGTACAGTCTCAGCTTGGACTTCTGTCTCTGCTAGTTTGGCTGCCATTCTCTTGGAAACTACTCCTGGGCTTGCTGCTGCAGAATCCACACCCTTCTTCTATGCTTCCCTGGTACCAGGTGTAGCACCCACGCACAAAACTCCTGGTTTAGAGTAGGCACGGCGTAAATCCCACTTAGGCTGACACCATCTGTTGTCAAGGCACAGGTTAGGAAGCATAGGAAAACCAGAAGCAGTTATAAAATTCGCAACAAGAGTTTTATTATTAACAGTAAAATAAAAAATAAACATAAAACTGTTCAGAATAGCTATTTACAATGGCAGTAGAAACATAGAAAACAGAGTCCTTCTGAATTTTTCTTCTCAATTTCCAATCTCAGTCTCTCTCTCTCTCTTTTGCAAAACACTGAGGCTTGTTTTTATGTCTGTGCAGGAGCTCCTTAAGAAAACAGCATGCTTCCCATACAGTGTTCTTGTCAGTTTCAGCAGGTGCAGAAAAAAGAACACTGTGACCCAGAACTGACCTCTTGTTTACATCTTCTGCAAAAGGCTTAAAAATTGCATCTCATGTTAACCCCTTAAGTTCCAAATAGCTGTGCAATCATTTCAATAGTATAACTATATACATTTCTAAACAAAGGGATCCCAGTGTCAGTTACATTTCCACATAACGATTTACATATATTTTTATACCACAGATATGCAAGGGGGAGGAAAAAACAAAACAGCAAGTGAAGGCAGAGAGACAGCTAGAGGCAGAGAATTGTAAGACCGGTGGGATGATCAAATCCTAGGTCTCACGAGAAAATCTGGTTGTGCAACCAGATAGAGAAGACAGAAAAGGAGAGGATAGAACAAATCCTTGCATTTAAACTCTTTCTGCTTAACAAATGGGACAGGGCCTTATTCAACCCTGTCACAGGGTGGCCTCTTGTCAAGCCAGAGTTTTAAAATCTGGTGATTGGCTGTGTTTGTTATTAAGGCCATAGCATGCTGCCTAGATAAAGCCACTCTTGAAAGGCCTATGCGGCCCACAATGCAAATACTGGGTTCAAATAAATCAGTCAATCCTAAAAGAGAATTAAGTCTGCATATTATCTTTCACCCAAAAGTCTGTATTGGGGGACATTCCCATAAAAGGTGCAGGACAGAGCCATCGGTGTCTTTGCATTTGTAGCATGCTGCTGTGAGGATAGAGCCCAACTTACTTAATTTCTTGGAGGTGTAGTATAGATTGAGTAGGATTTTGAACTGCTGGACTTTGAGGTCCATAACTGACAGCATCAGTTTGATAAAGGTCCAGATTTTTCACCAGTCCCAAGAGTTGGTGTCCTATCCCAGGGCTCTGGACCACCAATTTTTCCTTTCAGTCACCTCCCTGTGTACCTGCCCCACTAGGACCAGGTACCAGTGGGATACGGGTGTGTCATCTTTGAGAAGAGTTTTGGGCTCTTCTCCCCAGGGGCAGCAGCTCTTTTTTGGTGCCTGTCCCCTCCAGTGTGCTTTGACTTAGTGTTGTATTTGGAGATACTGATAGGCAGCCCCAGGGGGCAGGCTGTGTGCAACTTGCAGCACTTTAAATGGGATAAATTTGCCTTCTGCTCTATTGTCTTGAACCATTCATATTCCTTCTCTTGTCCAAGAAGAGTAAGTTATTATGTTGCCATTGATGATGAAATTGCCATTGCGAAGGATGGGTTGATGAAGTGTACAACAGAAAGAAGACTTTTTGGCATACAGCATCTGAGTCAAGATCTTGTGGATGGTTCCCACTGGTGTATCTGCCAGGATGGCTGTGGCTGGACCATATACCAGAGCTTCTAGCTGGAATCCCTTGGCCTGACACAGTTGCTTTTCGAGTGTTACCCAATCTGGGATATATTCATGTGAGTCCCTTAGCTTTGTTCCACTTATTTGCATATGCCAGTTGTGAGGCAAAGTGGCAGAGTAGTAGTTCAGACACCTTTAGCCCTCCTCTGTCGGGGAGTCTGGCCATTCTTGCCAGGGAGCATCTGGGTCTTTTGAGCGCCTGTATGAATTCTGTCATAAGACTATGTAGGGTCTTGATCTAGGTCGTAGGAACAGAAGTGTGGAGTGTAAGCATAATGAACAAGGTTCTGGGCAGGACATTCCTTTTGGTTTTATCAATTATTTGCCCCATGGATAAAGGCAATTTACGCTAAGAAGGTCTGCTTGCAAACCATTATACAGTTCTTTGGTGTTTATGTTCCATTGTGTTTTGAGGTCTATGGCATACCATGATCCCCAGGTATTGGACTGCTTTTGGCTGCCAGATTATGCCAAAATGGGCCACATCTTGTCGGCTTATTTTGTTACTGCGGGGAAGAATCTCAGATTTAGAAGAGTTAAGCTTCTATCCAAGTATTTCCCCAAGCTCTGCAATGAGGGATAGCAGAGAGGTGGCTGGATTTGCTATTGATAATAGGACACCATCGGTGTAGGACAAAAGTTTCTGTTCTGAGAAAGCCAGTCATGTGCTTTGCACCTGTTCATCCATCTTTATTTTAAGCAGGAGGGGATCTAGGGTGAGGTTGAATAGGTAGGGGGACAGGGGGCATCCTCGCCACGTCCCTCTCTGTAGTGGGAATTCCTTTGGGATGAGGCTATTTGTAGTGGTTGCTGCTATAGGTTCAGTGTACTGGAGCTTCACCAACACCTGGTAGACCAGGAGAATGGCAAGCCTCTCCATTATCCAGAAGAGGTAAGGCCATTCCACTTGGTCAAAGGCCTTTTCGATATTCAGAGTGATGAGGATGGCAGGGTGATCTAATTCTGCTTCTGTTATGCAGAGGTGTGTCACTTTCCTGGTGTTATCCGTGATGTGGCAGCCCGGCATGAACCTCATTTGTGATGGGCTTATTAAGGAAGGGAGGACTTGCAGCATGCGGTTGGTCAACACTTCTTATTAAGGAAGGGAGGACTTGCAGCATGCGGTTGGTCAACACTTCTGCCAGCACTTTGGTGTTGATGTTGAGAAGTGTTATTGGCCAATAGCTGGTGCAAAGTGTGGGGTCCTTCCAGGGTTTGGGCAGCACTGTGATGAGGCTGGATGTTGTCGCTTGTGGGAGGATTTCCTCTTAAGAGCTTCTGTGTAGACTTCCTTTAGGAAAGGCACCAATTCCTTGGCAAACACAGTGCAGAAGTCAGGGGAAAACCTACCATTTTCTGGTGCCTTTCCTTTAGGAAGTGATGCTAAGGGAGTCAGTATTTCTGCTGTTATGAGTCCTGCTCCTAGGTCTTCAGCTTGAGCTGGAGTTAACATGGACAAGGTGATACCTTCTATGAACTCAGTGTAAAGTTCAGCGGACGGATGTCCCATGCTGCACAAAGTTCTTCACAGTACTTCACAAATTCTGTTAAGCTCTTTCAGGCCACAGTGATCCATGTACATGGTGTCTTCTGTCTTTCTGCTGCTCCTGTTTCATTCTAAGAGCTATGATTCTTGTTGTCTGATGGAACTATTCTGTGTTGCTTCCCAGATCTTAGCTATGCCACCCATATGAGGCACTGTGGTTCTGATGCCATACGTGCCAGTCTCTGTAAATTGGGAATCAATCATGCCTTCCAGTCCATGAAGAAGACCTGGGGGATGAGACTTCAGAGACTTGAAACTCTGAACAGTAACATTTATTTCTCAATTCTACAGGTCTTGGAGACACTTTCTCCTTGGACCCTTAACAGGCTTTTAATTTGAGCTGGACACTATGTTTATTGAATAGTAACCTGGGGTTATAGCCATTGCGATAGATTACTGTTGCTTCCTGCTCCACCAGTTAAGTTCCTGTATGGAGTTCTATGGCGCAGTATTTATTTAGTTTCAATCTTTCCATTTTATGATTTTTATTATTAGCTATAACTATTTTTTTTTTTTCTTTTCGCTCTAGTCTTTCTCCCTTGGCCTGCGTCTTCTTCTGGCTGCACACAGACCCTCACTGACCACCTCGTCCTGATCATCTTCCACCTACCTCAGACTGTAATCATCCCACGGGTGGCCCAGTGTAACTCTTCACCGCATGGGTCCCTCTCCTCCGAGGGGGAACGCGCCAGGGAGGGGCAACCAGCGCGTTAGGCAATCAGTCTCTGGGAGCTGCTGACATGGTTTCCAGGGCGTCAGGGCACTCAAGTCGGCAGGAGCCGGCAGCCATCATCTGGCTGACCAAGGAGCCGAGTTTCCGCTTTTCCTTCCCGGGGGCGTGATGTGCCACAGACGTCAAGGCAGATGCCGATGTCCACCACGCCCCTGTGTGCAGTGGGGCTTGCTGAACTGTCACACTCCTGGCCTTCACCAGGAGGCGGCAGACAGCGAGCCTCGGCCCCTCCCTCCCCCTGGAGAAGGTGAGCAGTCACAGGATGCTTAAGCCTTCTCTTCCCAGCCGGCTCTCTAGCGACCCGAGTCCATTCCTGAACCCGAGTCGCCGGCAACGCAAGTGGAAATCCAACTGCTACGCCAACGAGCCAGCTGCTATAACAGTTCTAATTCAGTTTCGTAACTGATACAGACATATCCTGCTATTATGACTGTAGGGGATAAGTGGGAGCTGTTATAGGTATCTTCTATAACTTACGAGAGCGATTCATTCTCCTTGTTTATAGTTTTGTCATGGACTCCAGGGCTACATCTTTTGACATTGGCCCATCGTTATCGAAGGTATTCTCTTGGACTTATGTTACTCACATTATCATCTGGTCATCCACAGTCTTGCTGCAAAGGCTCTTTTGGTACAGTATTAACTTTTTGGATATTTATTGTGGCATTTTTCTAACCCCCAAAGTGTTGTGCCATTGAATGATGGAATTAGTCTTACCTATCATAATATATTTCTGTACTGCATCCTATACCTGAAATCAAATATTATATACGTATGTTCATTTGTAAATTAATAAGCATAAAGTTAAAAAAATTAAAAAAATGATGAGACCACTAAATATCACTTTGCAAGTTCAGCTGTGCTGTCTGATCAAAGTCTCAGCACGCCGTCCACTGGCGCAGCAAGCTGGATTTCCGGCTGCGACGCCAGCGACCGGGTCTGAGCGAGCCCGGAGCTGGAGGCTCAGCCGGAGGGGGAGGACTTGAGCGTCCCCAGGACTGCTCGTCTCTCCGGGGAGGGGGGTACTGAGCTCGGCGCTGGTCTGACCCCAGGTGGAGACCTGAGGTACAGCAAGCCCGATGCTCCAACAGAGGGCGAGCGACAGGCCAGACGTCGGCGCTCGGCCTTGATCGCCATCGGACCTGGCACGCCGAGAAACACCAGGAAAACCCTTGCAGCCTCCTGCAGACGGAGCACCAGGGGCCCGACCTTCAATGCCCCTACCTGCCCGGAGACAGCATGTCGACAAAGATTAGCGGAACGCCGGGGTGGAAGGTGTCTCCTGCACCGCCTGGGGTATAGCCACGGCTCCATGGGGCATGGACTGCACGGCTCCAGGTAGGTGAGACGGCTGATAAGCCCATAGGTGTCTCCGAAGAGGAGGCCAAGTAGGGGAGGAGGATAAAGAAAAATTAAAAAAAAAAAAAAAAAAAAAAAAAAGTCTACAGCACTAGTGGGAATGTAATTTAAAGGCTCAGCATGGAGGTGCCTTTTGTTTTGTATATTTTTTGTATACTTTTGTTTTTGCTACTCGTGTTCCTCTCCCTTCCCTTCCCAGGTCACATCTGTAAATAAGACTGTATATCTCTGTACATCTACCTGGTAAAACACTTTTAAATAAATAAATAATTTTAAAAGCACTGCGCATTTCACAGTTATCACAAATGCAAAGTCAACGTGTTTCGTACCAGCCAGCCCGGTGGTGCAGAGGGTTGAGGCGCTGGACGCCACACCTTGCGCTGCACCGGCAACCCGGGTTCGCACAGGGGGTCGGCAGGGGAGGGAGATGGATTGAGCGTCCGAGACTGCTCTCCTCTCCCTGGAATTCCCGGTGCATTAGTGGCCCCTGGTGGAGACCAGAGGTACTACATGCGTGGGACCAAGAAATCAGGGGATGAGCATGGCAGGCGTCTACGAGGGAAGCCTGCATGTTAATGCCATTGCATGCCACGCTTGTGGGGGAAAGGAAAAAAGAAGGAAAGCCTCCTACACCGTCGGTGAGATGACGGTGGCACCAGGGGAATCGCCCATATCCTAAACGCCAGCCCAGACGCGCCCGGGTCTCTCTCCATGGGCCGACCCATCGACAGCAGGTAAGGCACTTTACACCCCAGGGAGCCTACTGCTGAGGGAGGAGCAGAATCAGCCCCGGAGATGGTACCGTGGGTCGAGCCTGCCTGCGATCGTTCAGGGGAAGGGACCCTGGGAGATGCGGAGGGTTCAGGCTGGGAGTAGGGTAAATTCCGAGTGGGCACTCCTGAAGGACGCCCGGGGGTGTAGGTGTATAAAGAAAAAAAAAAAAAGTGCCCCGTACCTAGGCTAAGTATCAAAACCCCCAGCAACCTGAAGTACACAGCAATGAGTATAAAGTTACTGAGCACAGACCCATATGCAGTGTCCAGCAGCTCTGATGTCCAGGTTACGATTTCTGTGATACTCGGATCTCCTCATCTCAGGAATCCTCCACTTCTCACCATCTGCTTTCGCTGACCTGTTGACTTCCTGGTGCTGAATCATCCTGTTGTCCTGGCCCCTGTACCTCCAGCTACTTAGCCCATCTCCCTGCCTCCTTAGGGTTGGGAAAAAAGTATGTCTTATCTTTGTGTACTGTGCACAGTCTGGCAGGCATGAGCACAGTACATGTGACCCATTTTTTAAGCTGTGCTTTCACCCTGTCAAACTATTTATGGCACTGACGGGTGGAAATGCGGAGGTCAGGAAACAGAAAAGCTGTGGCATCCTCCATATAAATTGCTTGCTTGCACCAAGCTCATTGTAGCACTCTGTCTCTAGCTCTTGGCCCTGCCATCACAACCAGGACACTCCTTGGCACCTCCACCTCAGCAGCACTCCTCCTCTGTGTCACTGAGAAGGCTTTCTCCACCATAAGGGGCTCACCTTCTGGATTCACATCAAGCACTTCTGGAAGTCAGTCCACCATAAACAAGTACATGGAGCCCCTTCTACTCCCTCCGGAAGGCTGACCACATGGACATTTACCAATCTAACCTCATTTTCTATAACTTCCAGCCTGGCTCTTATAAGGGATTTCTCTGATCAACTGTATCATCGACTGCTTGACTTGCCCAGCCACTGCTGATGATTCTGAGACTTCCAGCTATAATGTCTCAACTTTAGTTGCAACCAACTGCAGTCTATTTGTAAAAGAGTCTAGCTTCTTGTCGATGGAGGTCACTGACTGACACGGTTGTTCAGCTTTGAGCCACAAACTACTAAGACAGTTCACTGTCATCTGCAGGGCCCTTCTTCCATGCTCATGGGCTGAGGGCCTTTCTTAGTAGACTCCTTAATTTTTTTTGGTTTTTTCCCTATCTCTCCCAGCTGCAGCTCCTTTCGATCAACCCATGTTGCCTGCAGCTTCCAGGCAAGTAATTAAGCATTTTAAAGTTTGTTTTTCTCAAAGACGTTATAAAATAAAGTGTTTAAAGAGCTATAATAGAGCGGAGCGCAAAGATCATGTGACCACTCAGGATGGGATGCAAGCCACACCCCTATGATAGCATATAAGCTGAATTACCAGATAACAGTTATACCTATATTGCAAAGGCCTTGGGACTAAATTCAAGGCGTCTCCCTCTGTAATATCGAAGAGGGAGAATTAGCTCACCATAGACACTGGAGCACAAAGTGCCCTGACAACCAAATTTATTCAGGTACGAACAGTGTAAATCCTTGACTGCCTGTACTGTTACATTTACTATCAGGCAGAAATGGGCTGAGAAGTCTGGGCACCACTAGGATGTAGTGCTGAATATGACAACTAATAGGGATTTACCCAAAATAAAGGGAATGTATCCCATGAAGAGGGAAGAAGAGTAACAGGAAGAAGACACTACTTCCATAGTAATCCTGTTTCTTCCAAGGGAATCTTACTGTATTCTGACATGTGCAGTATTTTACCACCATAGTACTGCCCCAGAGCTGAATAGGTTAATAGAACCTATGCAAGTGAGAGGAATGCTAGGCTCGAGCTAGGTTTTCAAACCACCATCCCTGGTAAACAATCCATCAACCATCAGATTCTACCGAAGCTTGCCTAGAAAGCTAAGTAACGCTAATCTGAAACAGTTATAATAATAATAATTATAGACTCCCAACCCCCAATCATCTTCCAATAATAGGCATTATCCCCCAAGACTCAAGTAGCAGCTAGCCTAAGTAAAAAACAGCTCAAGAGTTCACCACAAAGCTGTAGTGCAGTGCTCCAGGTTCTAGAAGGGGAGGAAGGGTGGGAGCTCAGAATACAGTAAGATTCCCTTGGAAGAAACAGGATCACTATGGTAAGTAATGTCGTCTTCTAACCCCAGGAAATCTTACCGTATTCTAACATATGCAAACTACCCAAGCAGTACCTTTGGAGGTGGACGCAGAACCTATTTAGGAAACCGGCTCTGCAGTACTGCCGTGACAAACTTAGCATCACTCCTGGTCTGTAAATCCACGCTATAATGTTTGACAAACGTGTGAACAGTTTTCCAGGTAGCTGCTTTGCAAATGTCCAATAAAGGTATGTCCCTTGAGACTGCTATGGAAGTATCAGTGCCCCTTGCGGAATGGGCTCGAAGGCCCACAGGAGGCGCTTTACCAGCTTTGCTATAGCAAAACTGGATATAGGCCACAATCCAGTGAGCAATGGTCCTTTTTGAAGCTGGTTTGCCCTTTCCTACCTCTTCATAAGTGAGGAGCAGCTGGGTTCTGTTTTCCCTATGACCCTTGGTGTGCTCTAGGTAGTAGCTGATAGCTCTTTTTACATCCAGGCTATGCAATCTGCGGTCGTCTGAGCATGAATGATCAGTAGAAAAGACAAGCAGAGTAACAGACTGATTAAGGTGAAAATCAGACACCACCTTAGGGAGGAATTTCCTGTTTGTTCTCAGGACTACCTTATCCCTATGAAAGGAATGTAGTCTCGAATTGTACACTGGGCCAGTAATTCACTGATTCTTCTGGCTGAAGTGATGGCTATTAAGAAGACAGTTTTCTAAGTAACATACTTGAGCTCTGCTGATGACATGGGCTCAAAGGGTGGCTACATCAGCTGACCAATACAGATGTTAAGATGCCACCCTGGGGTGGGCTCTCTGTGAGGAGGATCCAGGTGCAGAAGCCCTTTAAAGAATTTCTTGAACACCTGCTCAGACGTCAAGGAGGGTTTTTCTGCCAACCAAAAGGTAGGCCGAAACTGCTGCTAAGTGAACTTTTAATGAAGAGAGCTTAAGACCAAGTGAATGGAGGTGTACCAAGTAATCCAGTACCAGGGGTACACTTGCCTGGGTACTAACCACATCTTGTTGCTGGCACCAGCAAGAAAATCTCTTCCACTCAGAGGAATAGGTTAACTGTGTGGAGGGTTTTCTGGAGCTCCTAAGAACCTGGAGTACCCTCTCTGAAAACCCTAGGTTGGCAAATTCTATGTCAAGAACCAGGCCTCGAGTTTGAGAGACTGCAGGTTGGGATAGAGAATTCTGCCCTGTGAGGCAGTGAGGAGATTGTGCCAGCAGGGTAGGGCTATTGGCTTGCTAACAGACGGAAGTAGAAGCAGGGAGTACCATGGCTGCCAGGCCCAAGCTGGGGCCATGAGGATCATGGTTGCTGGCTGAGACCCGAGTTTGTTCAAAACTCTGAGCAGTAGAGGGAAAGAAGGAAATGCATACAGAAATTCCCCTGTCCAATCCAACAGTAGTGCATCCATTGGTACTGTGCCCACTGTGGGAGGCCTGCAACAGTACTGTGGCAGCTGGTGATTGTCTGGCTCAGCAAAGAGGTCCACCTCTGGGGTACCCCACCTTCTGAACACTGTTAGAAGCACATGTCTGTTCAGAGTCCATTTGTGATGGTTCTGATTGATTCTGCTCAGTGCATCTGCTAGGGTGTTCTCCTTCCCTGGCAGGTACACAGTTATGAGGGACAGATTTAGGGAGTAAGCCAGCTTCCATATTAACATGGCTTCTGTGCACAATGGAGAAGACTGGGTGCCCCCTTGCTTGCTTATGTAGTACATTGTGGTGGTATTGTCTGTTCTGACTTGTACCACCGTGTTTGCAAGCTCTGATGCAAAGGACTGGATTCCCAAGCACATTGCTCCGAGTTCCAGCAGGTTTATGTGAAGGAGGGTCTCTTTTTTGGACCAGGTGCCATGAGCTGTGTGGTCCCCTGTGTGTGCTCTCCACCCTAGGAGGGAAGTATCTGTGCTCAGGACCTTCGAAGGGAGCTGTTGCAAGAAGGAGATGCTCCATCTTAGGTTTTCCCTGTCCTGCCACCACTGCAGAGCCAGAAGCAAAGACCTGGTGACTGGTACCAGAGCAGACAACTGGCACTTTCTTTGTAACCAATAAGATCTGAGGTGAAACTGAATGTCCCTCATTTAAAATTTGGCTCCTGCTACCATGCTGTGGATGCAGCCAAGTGTCCTAACAGTTGGAGAAAATGCCTTGCTGGCCTGGGGCAGGATAACTGGAAGGAGCTGGCCAGCGGAACCAGAGTATCTACCCTTGATGGTGGAAGGAAGGCTTTTCCCTTTAGTGTGTCCAGCTCTGCTCCTGTGAAGTCCAGAAGCTGGACTGTAACCAGGACTGAAATGTTGGGATTTAGAAGGAGCCTTAGCGACTGAAGGAGGCTTTGAGCCTGAGCTAGGGCATCCAGCACTTGCTGGGGGGACTGACCCACCAGCAGCCAGTCATCCAGATAGGGAAAGACTGTGACAGCCTGCTTCCTTAGATCTGTCACTACCATGGCCATGCACTTGGTAAATACTCTTGGAGCCGAAGAGAGGCTGAAGGGCATTGCTCTGAACTGATAATGGCCTGATTTGAGCCTGCACCTGAGGAATTTTCTGTGTGATGGCCTGATGGGAATATGAAAATAGGCATCCTTTAAATATAGTGAGGCTAGCCAATTCCCTTGCCTGAGTGAAGGAAAAATGGTGGCCAGAGTGACCATCTTGAATTTTGGTTTTGTCAGATATCTGTTTAGCTGTCTGAGATCCAGAATGGGTCACCACTCCCCTGTCTTTTTTACTGTTAGGAAATATCTTGAGTAGAACCCTTTCCCCCAGTGTAGGGGTGGAACTGGTTCTACTGCCTTGTCCAGTAACAACTTCTGTACCCCCTCCTCCAGTAGCTGGGATTCTGTTGAGAATAGAGGACTGAAGACACTTGCCCTCAGTTTGAGCAAGGCCTTGAAGCTGAGAGGGAGACTTCGGCCCACTACCTCCAGGACCCACTTGTCTGTAGTTATAGACTGCCAGGCCTGGAGGTAGTGGGTGAGCCTGCCCCCTACAGGAAGAGGGGAGGCGACCCTGACAGATACTTCAGGGGTTCTGCTTCATCTGTGGGGTAG
The DNA here is from genome assembly GCA_016271365.2 of Neoceratodus forsteri. Lineage (NCBI taxonomy): Eukaryota > Metazoa > Chordata > Ceratodontiformes > Ceratodontidae > Neoceratodus > Neoceratodus forsteri. The sequence continues at coordinate 733,698,843 of CM057459.1, forward strand.
GCTGAGGGCTTGGACCCGCTCTGCCAGTGCCCCTTCTACCCCTGCCCCTGAAATAGCCCCTCTGGGGTTGGTAGGTCAGAAGGGCCTAAGTCTAGAGGAAGGGACTATAGTAAGGTCATGCTCTACCAGCCCCGTGCTGTTGTTTCTGAGGAGTAGCTGCCTTTTCTTTGGCTGTTGCACTCCTGTAAGCCACTTTGTAGTCATCCATATTTTTCTTATAGGCTTCAGTCTGCTGGCCAAAGAGGGATGAAGGGCCACAGGGGAAATCCAAGGATTCTGAGTGTCCTGTGATAAATCAGTGGTTCTCAACCATGCAAATCTCCTGAGAGAAACTGAATTAGCTAAAAGCCTGGCTGCAGTGTCAGTGACATCCCCACAGCCATTTTAAACTGAAACTTGAATGCCGCAACACCCCTTTTTTACAGCCTCCGCCAAATCAGCTGCCATAGGTTCAGGGTAGGATTTTGCAATTTCGGAAATTGTACCCCGAAGATTTTTTTTGAAATCTGGCCACATAAGCCGTATAAGAGACTTGTCGAATGACTAGAGAAGAACCCAGATAATATTTTCTGGCTACAAAGTCCATTCTTCTGGAGTCCTCATCAAGGGGATGGGATACCAGAGAGGTATGCCAGCCTTATCACAGGCTGCAGCCTGTACAACACCCTCATGACTGGGGTGTCCGAACAAAAATTCTCAACCAGACTTGGCTATCCAGTACTTCCTATCCAGTTTCTTATTAACTAGAGTAACTGAAGTAGGTGTCTTCAGAACCTTAAAAACATGTTTCTTTAGGGTTTTATGGATGGGAAAAAGCAACTTCTTTGCTGGAGCCACATCCATCATTTCCACAAAATCAGCCTCCTCCTCCTCATCTGTTGTCTCTTGAGTAGGGAGGTCTAAAGTCTGTGCCACTTGCTGCATAAAAACAAACAAGGAGGTAAAGTCCTCAGATCCCTTATCAGGGGAATCAGAACGATGAGGGTCAGGAGAAACCTCCGGGTCTACCGGTTCTCCCTAGTCCTCTTCTTCTTCCTCCCCATAATCCACGTCCCTCTCCGCCTCGATGTATTCAGAACCAGGACTGAGGGGACCATTAACAGGAAAAGAACCTGGGGGCACAACCGCAGGAAATTTAACTGAGGACCGTGGAACCTGAACCAGAGAAGACTGGAGGGATTTAATAATCCAAATAGCATTAGCTATCTCCTCCGTGCCAGGAACCGACGGTTTCACCGGTTGCAGTTCTGTGCGTTTTTCCTTTTTCTTTTTCTTGCCGCAGTTGCCGGTTTAGCGGCCTGTTCAGTGGTGCATTTCTTTGACTGCGAACCGGTACCCTGGTCAGAGGTTGTTTCTCCCGGTTCGGCAGCATTTTTAGACTTAGTGGGTTTGTCTGTAACTGGGTCAGTGGTTGTTTCAGCCATTTTTTTCTTTCAGTTGGTTCAATCGCCTGACAAGCGTGGACTGAGGAACATTTTTTACAAATTTCACAATCTGTCTCTAAGTGGTCAAACCCGAGACAGAACACACATCAAATGGGGATCAGCTTTAACAAATGTTTCCCCGCACTTGGTACAGTGTTGGAAACCAGTCGGGCCAGTTCTTTTCTTAGGTGTCTGAGACATGGGCAACTACCTCAAAGGAAAAACTTTTTTCTTTTTTTTGGGGTCGGTTTAAAGACCAGAGAATGAATCAGGATTTAGCCCAGTAACGTCCCCACAAAGAGAAATTTAAATCATATCGATTCCTGACTGGAGAACCGGACAGAAACTGAGGACTTACTTAACTCTTTCTATCTATACTAGTTTACCTTGTGAACCAGAGACAGCGGTTTAAAAATTCTAACTAAAGCTGGCCCGGTGGTGCTGAGGGTTGAGGCGTTGGACACCATATGTCGCACCACGCTGGCGACCCAGGTTCGGATGCGAGCCCCAGTCCACCAGAGGCTGGCAGGGGAGGGATAGGATTGAGCATCCGGAGGACTGCTCTCTTATCCTGGGGAGGGATTCAAGGAGCCACTGCTCTGTAGCAGCCCCTGGTGACGACCAGGGGCACTACTAGAGTGGTGCCAGCAAGGGGGCAGAGTGCGGCAGATGTCGGCATGTTGTGCCCAGATGTCATTGCACACCCACACTCTGCAGGGGCGTAAAACTGGAGGAAAAAGTGGTACAGGCCAGGCAGCATGATCTTCCGACCTCCGCGGCCCAATCCAAATGGTGCTTCCTCATCTGGATCCGACTTGGCTAGTTTGAGCTCTGGGTTGCTCCTCACCGCCCTGCCATGGGGGTTAATCCATGGGGGATTCAAGGAGGTGGCCTGATAACGGGTTCGGGGCTGGAGGGTTGGTCGGGATGACATGCTGTCTGTGCCAATGGGGAAGAAAATATACACCCAAAAAAAAAAAATTTCGAACTAAAAGCGGTTGCAAAACTGAGAAAAATAAACACGATTTTGGAAAAGATACAGAGGATTCTCCGAGGCGTCTGATTAGTCAAGCGGAGTGAAGAATTTGATGGTTGATGGACTGTTTACCGGCGACGGTGGTTTGAAAACCGAACTCGAGCCTAGCATTCTCTCATGTGCATAGGTTCTATTAACCTTTTCAGCTCCGGGGCAGTACTATGGTGGTACAATACTGCGTATGTCAGAATACAGTAAGATTTCCTAGGGTTAGAAAGAAACTTTGCTTACCTTTGAAAATGTGACATTTTTTGTCAGGACTCAAAGCTCCTGCAGTGGAACGCACAAATAGGGCAAGAATGGCTTCTAGCAAGGTTCACTGGCCTCTTACTGAGGTGAGCTGCCCAGCAACCCTGACTACTGAGAGGGGCATGGTGGGTGTGAGCGGCACCTGGAGAAGATATTCAGGAAGATCTCCAGTTATGATAAGTACTGTAACTTTTCCGTTTCCCTAGAATCAATCTTCTCCATAGAGTTCCACTCTTGGGTCAGATTACCAAGCTTTCCCTTCATGAAGGAGCAGCCTACTCACCCGAGTGGGGGAGAACACCTGAGGGAGGGTTGTTTTTGGTTCGAATGGGACATGAGCTGCTCTGGGTCAGGTGGTGGCTCCTGAGATTCAAGAGTGGGAAGGTTCCCCGAAAGCTGCAGTCTGACCAACAGGAAGAAAACGCAAACCTCTAAAATCATGAGTTGAGCACCTTATGCAGGTCCAAAGCTACAAATTAGGACAGGTAAAGCCAGGAAATATATCTGATGCAGACAACTGATCCAATAACCCTAGAAGCCACCTTGCTGGTGTCTTACAATGCCCTTGATTAGTGTCGAGCTGCCTCCAGGCGCTGTATGGAACTGTCCATGGTCTGCCTTGTGGAGCTGCAAGGAGGCATCGTAAAGAACAAGTTGTGCACCTACTTCCATAGGCGGTGCTAGTATGTCGCCGTATGAGCCTCATGCGGGGAGATGTACAGTAATGACCTGGTGGAGGTAAAAACCTTGCTTTCTAGTGCATCAAATCTCCTGGAGTCTAGAGTGAGAGGGTGGTCAATGGTCAGCTTCTGCATGCCACTCCAGATCTCAAGAACCTTAAGCACAGGAGTGGGGCGATGTGCATCTCCGACTGACCGTGCTGGTGCACGATACCTGACAAGCTGGTCCCTGGGAGTGGAGAGGTGGTGAAGGGATGCCTCCGAAAAGCACTTGTTGCCTCCTCCACATGCCTGTGCCAGGAACGAACAATACTGGTATCAATACTGGGAACTCCTAAGAGTTCCAAAAGCATGGCAACAGAATGGGGCTAATATAGCAAAGGGATCCCAATATTGCAACATCTACTCCATGAACCACCAGTACAGAATGTACTCGGCAGCAGAAGCCAGGTATAAGGAAGACTTGTTATCCTCAGAGATGGACGCTGAGGGAGAGAAAGCGGGGAATCCCTTGAGTGGGGAATAGGGTAAAGTACCCTAAACTGGGCCCTGGTGGACTCTCTGTACCATGCCTTCAATGCCTACACCCAATGACAGTACTGCTCCCGCAGCAGTGGGCTTGGTGGTCCAAAAGATGAGGGCAACCTGCTATACTTGAAACAGTGACCTAGAGAGTGATGGTGCCAACTACTGGGCTGCAGTACCCATGTCTCAGGGAAGGCCTTGAAGCTCTGGTAACACCCTCACCCTAAGGAGGATGGAGCAGACATTCCCAATACAAGCACTCTTACAACTGGGGAGGTGGCAGAGTGGTGGCCTAGGGAAGACTTGGGGCAGACGGAGTATATCTGTGACTGGAGAGGCCCCACTGACGGGCTTGATTCCAGTCTGGCACTGATGCCTAAACTGGAGCCAAGAAAGTACTCAGCACAGGGATTGTCACTGTCCCCTGACTTGGTGCTGATATCAAAAGCCATAACAGTCTGAGCACAGGCATTTTATTCAGTGCTGCTAGCAGCACCAAATTCAAGGTCGACACCATGGCTGACACCAACCACAGCACTAACACTGCGAACAATGTCAGCTCTGGTGTCACCCTTGATATCATCACTAAAAATGGTGACAACAGCAATGGTGACACTGATGGTTGGAGTAGATGTCACTGAGGAAGTGGCCAAGGCCAAAGGCTCTGGTAGTATAATTCTTCTACTGGTACCTCTCCATAGCATTCAGAGCTTGCAGCTTTAGTAGTTAAAACTTTTTATTAAAATATTAGAAAAGACAAAACTGACATACATAACTTTGCAGTTCAATTCAGGCAATGATACAGTAGAATTGTGAGTATGCCCAAGGATTACACAAATGTGATATGCCCACAGCTTGAGCAGAACCCTTTCTGAGTGAGAGGGATTGGAGGAAAGGCATAAAGGAGGCTCCCTTTCCAAAAGAGAGATGACACATCTCACCAGAAAACTCCAGGTCCTGGGGCATGCGAGCAAAAACGAGAGTTTTGCATTGTGTGGGGATGCAAAAAAAAGCCCAACTCTGGACAACCCCATTTGTGAAGAGGTCATTTACCATGATGGTCAGAAGTTCACATTCATGAATAAGGAACTAAGACCCGCTTAGTCTGGCTGCCAAGACATTTTGGACACCTGGGAGAAATACAGCTGACAGCTGAAGGCTGTGAGACATAGCTTAGTACCACATTTTCATTGCCTCTCTGCACAGAGGATAAGAGTGATTGCCCCCTTTCTTGTTCATGTAGTGCATGACACTGGCATTGTCTGTCCAAATTAGCAAGGGATCATGGCTAAGATGTGTCTGAAATGCTTGTAGGCCAAGTAGAACAGCCCTCATCTCCAGAATACTGATGTGGAGACTCGACTCTAGGCCGGTCCAAGAACCCAGAGTTTGAAATGAACCAAGGTGGGCACCCCAACCGGACCTCGAGGCATCCATTGTTAGGATCTGCAAGGAAGCAGGGTGAAAGAATGGAATGCCCTGTAACAGGTTATAGCAGTCCATCCACCTCACCAGACCATGGTGGAGAGGGGACATGACAAGAACTCTTTGTTCCAACTCATCCGTCAGCTGGTAACACTGCATCCAAAGAGTCCAATGAAAAATGCGCATGTGGAGATAGTTAGTGGGACTGTAATAATGACACAATCATTAGCCCCAGCAGACGCAATGTCATTCAGGCTGAAACATTATGACTTCTGTGTATCATCTGGACCTGGGCAACAAGGGCATCCGCCCTGTCTGCAGGCAGGAAGGCACTGCCCACAACCGTGTCCTGCACTGCCCCAATATATTGGAGGCACTGACAAGGAACAAGAACAGATTTCAGTACGTTCCCTGTGAAACACAGAAACATAGACTTTGTTGGCAGATAAGAACCGCTTGGCCCACCTAGTCTGCCCATTTCCCTACCTACAGGATAAGCTGCAGATCCTAGTTAACCAACAGCCTATTTCTTCCTAACCCCACAAGAATTGCCTTATGTCTGTCCCATGCATTCTTGAATTCTCCCACAATTTTAGACCCCACAACCTCCTCGGGAAGGCTGTTCCATACGTCCACCACCCTTCTCTGTGAAAAAATTCTTCCTCACATTGCCCCTGAGCCGTTCCCCCTCTATCTTCAAATTGTGGCCCCTTGTTCTTGCACATCTCTTTTTCTGAAAGATGCTACCCTCTTGGACTTTGTTGATTATACTGAGGTACTTAAAAGTTTCTAACATGTCCCCCCTTCCTCAAGGGTATACATATAAGGCTCCTTTAGTCTATCCTTGTATGGCTTCTCTTGCAGACCCTGCACTATTTTAGTTGCCCTCCTCTGGACTGCCTCCATCCTGTCTATGTCCTTGCGGAAATGGGGTCTCCAGAAAATGGATGCAGTACTCCAGATGGGGTCTCACCAACTGTCTGTACAGAGGGATAACAACTTCCTGTTTTCTGCTGGTGATGCCTCTCACTATACATCCCAGTATCACCCCAGCCCTCCCTACTGCCTTCTCACATTGCTTGCTAACCTTAAGGTCATCTGATATGATTACCCCCAGGTCCCTTTCCATTTTTGTTGTTGTTACTACCCCCCACTGTGTAATCTTCCCCTGGGTTTTTGTTTCCCAGGTGCATTATTTTGTACCTCTTTGCACTGAATCCAAGCTGCCATACTTCTGACCATTTCTCCAACCTAGCCAAGTTCCTTCTCATCCTTTCCACACCTCCTTGTTTATCAACCCTGTTGCAGATCTTTGGGTCATCTGCAAAGAAGCATACTTTTCCTTCCCGTTCCTCTGCAATGTCACTTATAAAGACATTAAAAAGGACTGGACCCAGTACTGAACCCTGCAGTATCCCACTAGTAACCCCTCTTTCTTCAGAGTGGACTCCATTTAAAATTACCTTCTGTGTCCTGCTGTCTAGCCAATGTTTTACCCAGGCTACCACCCTGGGACCCACTCCAGGCTGGTTAATGTGATTATTAATCTTGTGTGTGGGACTGTGTCAAATGCTTTGCTGAAGTCTAGGTAGGCCATGTCCACAGCCCCTCCCTGGTCTACTACTTTGGTCACCCAGTCAAAAAAATCAATTAGATTCGTCTGACATGACCTTCCTGCTGTGAACCCATGCTGCCTTGGGTCCTGTGCCCCACTGGCCTCTAGGTACTCAACAATTCTTTCCTTCAGAAGTGATTCCATCACTTTCCCTACCACAGAGGTCAAACTGACAGGTCTGTAGCTTCCTGCCTCTGTCTTGCTCCCACTTTTGTGAAGGGGAATCACATCCGCCTTCCTCCAGTCCTCAGGTACTACACCATCCTCCCATGATTTGTTACAAAAGGTAGTCAGTGGTGTCACGAGTTCTCCCCTTAATTCTTTTAGAATTCTGGAGTGAATTCTGTCAGGCCCCATTGCTTCGTCCACCTTCAGTTTTAGAAGTTCTTTCGGAACCCATTCTTCTGTGAAAGGGCTGGGATCGACCCCCCCTATCTAGACTGCTTCTGTTAATTGGATTAGGCACCTCCCCCTCCTCCTCCTCTTTTGTGTAAACTGAGAAGCATTCGTTCAGTATCCCTGCTTTTTCACTGTCCCTCTCTGCCCACCCACCGTCCTTTCTATTCAGCCTTACTATCCCTCCCTTTGTCTTTCTACGCTCTGTGATGTACCTATAAAAGGTTTTATCCCCCTTCTTAACCTAGTTGGCTATCTTTTCTTCAGTTTGGGCCTTTGCTATTCTGACTTCCCTCCCTGCTTCCTTCTGCCTTAACTGGTACAGTTCTCTGTCCTGCTCCTTCTGTGTTTCTTTATACTTCCTAAATGCTATCTTTTTCTCCCTAACCTTCCCTGCCACCTCTTTTGAGAACCATAGTGGCTTTTTCTTTCATTTTGATTTGTTTATTTGCTTCATACAAAGGCTTGCTGCCTCTGTGATGGCAGTTTTGATGTTTCCCCATTGTTGCTCCACCCCTCCTTCTAGCCTGTTTGTTAGTGCTTTTCTAAGGCACTCTCCCATCTTGCCAAAGTCAGCCCTCCTGAAGTCCAGTATCCTCACTTTTGTATGGTCTGACTCTGTAGCTGAGTTCATCATGAACCACACTGTTTGGTGGTCACTTGTTCACAGATGGCTACCCACTTCTAGATCCGAGATCCTCTCACTGTCCCCATTTGACAGTACGAGGTCTAAGATAGCTTCCTCACAAGTGGGTTGCAAAACTAGCTATCTGAGGCATGCCACCTATAGGGAATTGAGAATGGTCCTGCTCTTGGATGTGGCTGGAGCAAAAGTGCTCCAGTTAACATCTGGCACATTCAGGTCTTCCACCAACAGTATCTCCCCTTTCTTTGCCATCCTAAGGATGCCTTCTATCATATCCTTGTCCATTCCCTCCCCCTGACATGGGGGTCTGTATTACAAACCCTTTGCGGATTGTGGTGCCATTTCTAGTCTCTAAGGTGACCCACAGTGCCTCCTCTCCTCCGTTTACTCTTTTGTTCTATTGCTTTTATCCCTTCCCTTACATAGACAGCTACTCCTCCCCTGTAGGTTGTGTATCCTGGTACATTAACATCCAGTCATGGTTGTCTGTGTACCATGTTTCTGTGACTGCTACGATATCCAGGCATCCCTCTTCCATCAAGGCCACCAATTCAGGGAGCTTGTTGCCCAGACTACGGGCACTGGTACTCATTACCCTCCATTTCTTGATGGCCTTACTCCTTGTTGCCCCATCCCTGACCTTACTGCTTTTGTCATTTTCTCCATTTACCCCTGCCCTTCTCCCTATCGACATCTCTATCTTGGTGTTTACCTCACTTACTACCCTGATTTTTTTTTTGGGGGGGTGCCAAGGATTTCCCTGCTTCTTTCCTCAAACAACTTTCTCATCTGAACAGTGTGTACAGGACTGCTTCCCCGGATGGGGCCATGAATAGCCAGTCATCCAGACAGAAGACACAAAGACCTTCCTTCTGCACGGCTGCTACCACAACCACTAAGCATTTGGCAAATACCCACTGTGTAGAGGATACACCAAAGGGCAAGACTCAGAACTTCAAAAAAATGAGAACTTTAGTTAATGTACACCATTAAAAGCTGGATTAACATACTCTGAATGTAGAAAAAATGTCTTAATGAAATAAATCAAATAAAAACATATTCAGAAAAAAAAAAAAGACTCGAAACTGATAAAGGCAGCCCTCACTCATGAAACGGAGGTTCTGCCTGTGGCAATTTTGAATCTTGATATGTAGGTATGTGTCCTTCATATCCAGTGCACAGAGTCAATCCCTTTTTTGCAACAGGGGGATTAAAGCCTGAACAGACATCATTCAAAACTTCTTGTAGTTGGTGAATATGTTAAAGGCTCTGAGGTCCAATAAAGTACGCTATCTCCTGTCCTCGTGGGAACCAGGAAATAATGGGAGTAGAATCCCTTGTTTCTCTTTTGAGGGGAACAGGTTCAATAGTTCACATCTGTCTAAGCATATGAACTTCTGTCAGCAGAAGAGACCAGTGGTCTGGAGGATAATGACAAGGAGCAGTGGATGCACTGTAGTAGACAGAAGCTCCACAGCATGCCCCTTTTCCACTATTTCTAAGAACTCAATTGTCTGTAGTTATCTCCCTCCACTTCTGCAGATGAAGGGAGATTCTTTGCCCTACTGCACACCCGGAAGCAGCAATGGAAGAGGAGGAGCTGAAGAGTCAAAAGGTACTGGGGGCAGCAGGGCCATCAGGACCGGTACCTTTGGGTGACTTTGCAAGGTCACCAAGGCAGAGGGGGCCCAGATGTGTTTCTCTACCCTGAGAACAGAACTGCTGATGGAAGGCATGGCCACCACGGGTAACGGGCCTATGAAAAGAACCCCTTTTTTAAGTTTCAGGCTGTGAGACATAATAAAGCTTTAGTAGATGGAGCAGAGTACCATTTGTCAGCCTTTCTGGGTACAGTAGTTTCAAAGAAGAAGTCAGAAGTTTTATTCTGCAGGTCCACAGGTAAACTCATGGCTCTTACCCATGCATACAGTACCTTCCTGTAGATACTGCATGTACCAGGGCTCTGACTGCTATCATTAATGTCCAGAGCATTTGCAATTGGCATTTGGCTGTCTCCAGACATGCCGTAGCACTCAACGCCCTTCATCAGATGGCAGAATGTCACAAAGGGGTAGCAAAGCCTTCCACTGTACCTCCTGATAATGTAATATGTAACTTAGGAAAGCTGCCTCCCTCTTGAAGGTGGCAGAGGAGTATGATTTTTTAACCAGGTTTGTCAGTTTTTCTGGAATCCTTGTCAGAAGGTGCTGTGATAAAAGGTTTTCGCCTTTTCACTTGCAACAACCTGCATTAGATTCTCAGAAATAGGGTGCTGGTAAAGACATTCTGAACCAATCCTGGTTACTATATACCTTTTCTCTACTTTATCAGCTGCTGATGCAGGCAACTGTAGAATCTTTCTATTTATTTAACTAACCAAGCCAACCCCCTTACCTACCACTTTGTTCCCGGTTTGGCTGCTGTTTGCCTCGGTCCTGTAGTGCTATACCAAGCTGTATATTGCTACAGGACTCATCCGAAACTAAACTACTTCAAAAGTGTCAATCCTTTTGTCCATTTTATTCAACATTTTAAATAGAGACCAAAACGTGGGAGTCAGGGCTCCAAAATCTTTAAGTTCCTTGACTTCTGGTTGCATTTTTGACTGCTTTTTGGCAGTGTAACAGGTTTTTGCCGGTGACTGGAATGGGTGCATTCATGTGAGCAGCTGCTGTTCTTCACTTCTGTCCACCCACCTCCCTTTGCAACTGCCAATAAGCATCCATGATGCTTCCCCCGGGGGGGGGCATGTCATGTGGTCACCCACAACATCAATGCTACCACTGCTCCTGCTATAGGAGACACTCAGAACCATTCATCAAGGGTCAATGAGCAATCTTTACATTGCACTTTGGAACCAACTGGCCCAGGGTGATGGAGTAGAGACTGCAACTTGATGCTCGGTCTCCCACACGACAGAGCAGCACACCACCACCAGGCTGGGCAAGTGTCCAACTTTTTTAATCAAGGGATAAAACCACCAGCAACACAAGTTTCAAAGATGCTTCCTCTTTTCAGGTTAGAGGCAAGACAGACTGTTCTGCTGTGTATGAATCTGGAGAGCATTTGACATGCACTCCATGAAGGCTGAAGTATTCTGGTCACCCCATTCTGACAAAACCAAAGAAAACAGTTCTCCAAAAGCAGCAGAACGGCATGTAGTAGCCGCTGGAGCAGCCAACACATGGTCAGATCATGTTTAGAGGGTTATTAACTAATTTAATATGAGAATTGTACTGCAATGTTCCATGGAGACGCATTCTGCTTGTTGGACCTAGGTTCCTCTTTGCCTCCATCCTGGGACCTGTCAGCTCTAGGAGGGGGAACTTTCGAGCAGCATTCACTGGAGAAAGGTTTCATACAGCAGAAACTCTAAGAGACTTGTTAAGTTAACTCCTGCCAGACAAAGAGAATGAATAGGCCTCAAAGGCAGTACATCTCAATCATTTATTAGTCCAACAAATGCATTCTCACTAGAGTACCCATAACACTTTGCTTGATCTGTGGGTTTTTGCTTGCTAGCGTGGCATTCTCCATACATTTTCTATTAAATAAATGTTTATTACAATCAAAGCAACTGTATTTAAGACAGGATTAGAAAACTGCAAAACCTACCCAGAAGATGTTCATGGATGAGAACAACATCACATAACCCAGACTCCTCAGAATTCAGAGGTAGAATTCCTTTGAAGGAAAAAAATAAGTAATATGGTTAGTACAAAAACTGTGTGCCCTGTACACATTGAAAGGTACGGGAGGGAGGGGTGGGGAAAAAACAATTGTCAACAAGCCTGGAACACGAGAACAGCTCAGTGGGGAAGTCAGTCAATCAAGGGAGCCAAATGGTACCAAGAGACTACCAATTCAAAATGCTGTGCGGTCTGCTGAATAATCAGTGGTTTAGTCTGCTATATAATCAGAGCTTTTAATCTATTTAATTTTGTTTGTTTTATGTATTGGTGATATTTTGATAAGGAAAGACGCACTGAGCTGTGACCTCATATAAAACATTTTCTGCAACATAACTTCCTCTCCATGTACAAAAGGACCATCGGCTTCAACCCTGGAGATGGGGATCTAGGGCCCCATTACACAGCCAGGAGAACAGGAGGTGCCAAGTCCTCCCCCTGTCCCGGTTTAGCTCCACTTCTGGAAGAGCTCCTATAAGACTACTGGGAAATCCTGAACTACAGTATTCTACGTTTATAGGTTGGTAGTTTGAGATAACAGACCAGCTGAAAGTACCTCTCAGCTGATCAGGAGCCTGCATTTGTTCTAGGTACAGGAAGGTGAAGAAATTTTATTTATATGGCACCCATTCCCAGGTGCTCTGGACGCATTACACAATCATCAGGCAGGACTAAAAAAAAGTAAAATACAAACAAGAACTGTACAGTAATATTAAAATTAGCATAAAATTGTTTCCGTGGAGGCCTACACTAGGCAATAAGTCCCAGCAAGCTGTTTAGCTTTTAAAATGTCCTTTCTCTTTCACTTTTCAGAAGTTCAGCTTCACTCTCTAGCTGGCTCACACACTGACCTCCTCTCTATTTCCTTTCTCTCCCAGCTAGCACGCAAGATTTCAGAAAAAAAAAAAAAGTCCCTTGATTATTTAAAGTCACAGTCACCAATTAACTTGCACAAACTTCAACAACAAGCCCAAGTTGCATCATCTTCCGGCCCGATGAACTTTAAATAAAGTTCAACAAATTCAAATTTCAGCCTGGTGGCGTAGAGGTTGAGCGGGTGCCTTACTCCACTCCACGCGGCGACCCGAGTTCGAGGAAAGATTGGTGCATGAGGGGCGGCGAGATGGGAAGGATAAGCGTCCCAAGGACTGCTCTCCTCCCGGGTGGGTTAGTGCCATGCTCGGCTTGTAGCGGATGCCCCTCGTGGAGACCAAAATGGCAAGAAGTGGGTACGACAGGGGAAAAACAGAAAAGTGGAAAATGGCGTCCGGGGAATCCCGATCCCAGCAGCATCAGGGCCGAGAGCAAGAATGCCTGAAGGCAATTTCCCTCCGGAAGGAGGGGACCCTTCCGACGAAGGGTTACGTCGGGCTACCCTGGTCGGCTGCGATCTGGGAGAAGCTGGCATTGGGGTGGGTTCGGAATGGAGCGGGGGTAGCCCTTGGCAAAAGGCCTGAAGGAGAGGCTGGTCGGACACAGGGGGTGATAAATAAATAATACAAATTTCCAAAGGATACAGTCAATGAATCAGATGCTTTAGCACTGATCTTGAGGGCAGACACAAAGAACATGATCGAATGCGTCAATCTCGGTTGTGGAACAACTCTTCAATTCTACATTTGTTTTGGCATTTTGTCTTCATATATGAGCACCAGGTCTCCCAACTTCAATTGTGTAGCTTGGTCTGGTTGAACACTGTGGTGAACTGATCTCAGCTCCAATAGGTATTCCTTTTGCCATTGGTTCCATAAACTGATCATCAGTCTTTGCCTGTGTTTCCATCTTTTGGACATTTCTGCTTGTTTGGCAATGGCAAACTGATCAGACTGTGAAAAGGTCTGCGGTTGCAATGTGGTAAGTCGTTGCCCGTGAAGAAAGTGAGCTGGAGTCAAAGGCCAAGGTTCTCTGGCATCACCATGCACGAAAGTCACTGGTCTGGAGTTCAGGATTGCTTAAATTTCAGTCAGTATTGTGCTGAGTTCCTCGAACCCCAAAGTTGCTTTTCCCAAGATTTTCTTAAAGGAGATAGGAAATGATTTTCACATAGTTAACTACCCTTCCACCTTCCTTTCCATGCCAGTTATGTATTCTGATATGCTTTGATGATTTTTTGATAAACAGAATTCCACTCTCCTCACCAGTTACTGCTTTTGATTTTCATATTTATAAGACATTCTATGAAATCAATAACTCCCATTCCATGCTAATCATCTGAATGGCCTGGAATGGGAGTTTGTGATGTCATAGAATGTTCAGGCAGTATGAAAAGAGAGAGCAGCAACTGCTAAGGAGAGAGGGATTCAGGGTACAGTAGTTACAAAGGCAACAAAATTAGACTATTAATTTAACAAAAAGCATCAAAAACAATCAGAATACTGGATAGCCAATAAAAGAACAACTGGAGGGCATCTAGAGGTGTAAAAACTGTTTCCTATCACCTTTAAGGCTTGCTTTTACTGATCTCACCAGTCTTCCCCAAAATCCACCCCACCAAGCTTCTCTTTCAACAATGAACTCCTAAGTGATCTGCTTTTTAGAAAAGAATTCTCGGAGGGGGGATGTTTTTCGTGTTTCCCATAACTCCTTAAATCTTAATTAGCTCTTTTAAAGGTCTTTGCATTATCTGATACATTATTCAACACAATCCTCGTCTGGTGATGAACCTCCTGAAGGCTAACAAGAAACTTTCTGTGGTTTGGTCTGAAACAAGTTCTAGATATACTGCTCTTGCTACAGCACATGTAAACAATGCAATATATGCCTTGCTACCATGTGGTTTCGCCCCGTACATACAGTGGTCCGGCGAAATAGTACAGTTACGTAAGAACTTACCGTAACAGTAGATCTTTGAGAATAGCTCTTCCAGCAGGTTACACCATAGAGACTGAAGCCGGCAGGCGCCAGGACCCCACAGAAATTTTCTAGCTAGCAGTATTCTCCGGGGACCGCCTCCGATGTCGGTCCCGCCCCAGACGTCAGGCGTAATACATAAGGTGGCGGTCCCCCAGAATCCCCAGTTCTCCCGCCGGAGACTCCTGGCCACTGGATGACAGCAGAAGAGGAGAATGAGGATCCGATATCAAATGGCAATCAAAGAGGCTGTAAACGCTTTATCCTAGGAGAAGGATATTGCGACTAGAATCTACCTCCAGCGGGGATAATGGGAGGGAAAGTACCTGCTGCAAGAGCTGTTCTCGAAGATCTACTGTTATGGTAAGTTCTTACGTAACTGTACTATCTTACTTCAAGAAACAGCTCTTGCAGCAGGTTACACCATTAGGACTGATTCTCAAGCAATCCTGGAAATCACACACCATCGGCAGGAGGAAAGGTAGAAAACCTCGAATTACATCAAGCCTAGGACAAAAGTCCCTGAAGGACTGCTAGACCAAAACCTGCTCTTCACCTCGATGCGATATCCAGGCTGTAATGCCTGATGAAAGTGTGGACAGAGCTCCAAGTAGCTGCAGCACAAATAGCTGAGGTGGATACATTCTTTAAAGCTGCAAAAGAGATAGCCACCCCTCTGGTGGAATGACCCTTTACCGAGCCCGGTAGGGGTTTGTTGCGCTTCTGGTAACAGAACGTAATACATTGAATGAGCCACCTAGACAGCGACTGTTTTGAAACAGGAGCTCCCATCATCCTGTGGGCAAAGGAGACAAAAAGCTGGTCTGATTTTCGGTGATGTTTGGTTCTGGTCAGGTAGTATCTGAGACACCTGTGCACATCTAAAGTGTGCAGAAGGGCTTCTCCTCAATTAGAGTACTTAAGGAAATACACTGGTAAATCGACATCCTGATTAAGGGTGAGTGCTGAGACCACCTTAGGCAGAAATTTAGGATTAGTCCTTAGGGATACCCTGTATTGGTGGAAAACCAAATAAGGTTCTTTGCACATAAGTGCATGTAGTTCAGAAATTCTTCTGGCCGAGGTAACGGCAACTAAAAACAACGTCTTCCAAGAGAGAAGACATAGCTTGCAATCCGTGGCTGGTTCAAAAGGTGGCAGCGTGAGCTGCTCCAGGACAAAGGGTAGATCCCATGGAGGAATCGGATCCTTAATCGGAGGCCTAAGGCGGAGGACACCCATCAGGAAGGCATGTGTCATGTCCAATTGAGCTATAGTGCGTTGGCCTATAGGGACGTAATAGGCTGAAATGGCACAGAGATGTACTTTAATAAAGGAGTAAGCCAAAACTGATTGGAAAAGGGACAGCAGGTAGTCCAATACCAGCTTCTCTGGACAGTCCAAAGGCGATAAGCCGCGCGCTTGAACCCATAAGCAAAACCTGCGCCATTTCATGGCGTAGGTCGTGTGGGTAGCTGGTTTCCAGGCAGCAGTGAGAATGTCTGCCACCTCTTGCGAGACCCTGTGTCGCATCATGGCTATGTCTCTAGGAGCCAAGCATGTAGGTTCAGGGAACGTAGGTCCGGATTGACCAAAGAACCCTCCTCCAGAGACAGCAAATGGGAGCTGATTGGCAACGGCACTGGAGATTCCCAGGATAGCTGATGCAAGAGAGGGAACCAGATCTGTCTGGGCCAAGAAGGCACGATCAGTACAAGCGTCGCTTGCTCCCTGCAAAGTTTTAGAAGAACCCTCTGGATCAACGGGAAAGGGGTAAAAGCACAGAGGAATCTGCCTGCCCAGTAGAGGGACAATGTGTCTCACCAGAAAACACCAGGCCCTGGATCTAGCGAGCAAAAACTGGGCAGTTTTGCATTGGATGGGGACGCGAAAAGGTCTAGTTCTGGAGTACCCCATCTACGAAACAGATCCTCTGCTACCTCCTGAGTAGTTCCCACTGGTGAACTCTGGCCTGAAAGCGGCTCAGGCTGTCTGCGATGACGCTGTCCACTCCCGAAACATGAACGGCAATGAGGTTTGTGCCGTGTTGTAAGACCCAATCCCACACTATCATGGCCTCCCTACAAAGCGGGTAGGAATGGGTGCCTCCTTGTTTGTTGAGGTAATACATCACCGCGGAATTGTCTGTTTGTAACAGAAGTGTACCCAGTGGAATTTCCGACTTGAAGGCCTGCAGGACATAAAGAACTGCCCTCATTTCCAGAATATTTATGTGGAGATGAGACTCTTGGTCTGTCCACAGGCCCTGAGATCGAGGTGACCATCGAGGTGTGCTCCTCAACCGAGCCCTGAGGCATCTGTGGAGGGTGTCACAGTCGGGGATGGCGCTATGAAGGGGATTCCCACTGAGAGATTCTGCGAATCTAGCCACCATTGCCAATCTCGGATTATGGCCTTCGTGATCCGGATTGGATGCTGCAGATGGTCTTGCCTTTGGTCCCATTGGACCCTTAACATCCACTGGGTTACCCGCATGTGGAGATGGCTATCGGGACTGTTGCAATGGCAGCAGCCATGTGTCCGAGCAGGCAGGACCAGCCTCGCAGGAATGGTCTTCCTCGCCGAAATGTCCATGATGAGGGATCTGATGTGTTCCGCTCTGTCCGGGGGGAGGAAAGCTTTCCCTTGGACAGTGTCCAGGACTGCACCTATGAATTGTAGAGCCTGAGACAGAACCAAGCGTGACTTCTCGTAATTGATGATAATGCCCAACATCTCGAACAGAGACTGAGTGCAGTGAATGGCAGACATCAGGGCCTCCCGGGAGGGCGCGATGAGAAGCCAATCGTCCAGGTAGGGGAACACATAGTGGCCTTGTCTCCTCAGAAATGTTGCTACGACCGCCATGCACTTCGTGAACACTCGAGGTGCAGATGACAGCCCGAAGGGGAGAGCTCGGAACGGATAGTGGCGACCCTGAAACTTGAAGCGCAGAAACTTCCTGTGCGCCTGAGCAATAGGAATATGCAGGTAGGCATCCTGCATGTCTAGGGATGCTAGAAAAGAGCCCTGCTTTAGCATGGGAATCAGACCTGGGAGGGTCACCATGCGGAAGTGTTTGTACAGGACTGAGTCGTTGAGGTCGCTGAGGTCCAGTATTGGACAGAGGTCCCCTGTCTTCTTTGGAACCAGAAAGAAGTGGGAATAATATCCTAGTCCCCTCTGTTTCCTTGGTACGTGCTCTATGGCTTCTTTTCCCAGAAGCGCAAGCACCTCCTGCTGTATGAGCAGGGCATGCTGACCTGAGTAACGGGAGAGCAGAGAAGGTCTTGTAGGTGGGTGGTCTAGAAATTCTATGAAATGGCCTTTCTTGACCAACTGGAGAACCCACCTGTTGGTGGTGATCGACTACCACCCTAAAAAGTGGCGAGCAATGCGACCCCCGACCTTTCTTGCCCACTGATCCAAAGGAGGGGTAAGGGCCGGGAAGGAGTCATGCTGTGGCAGCATTGGTCCCTGCAGCCTGGGCCGGTTTTGTGTAACGGTGGCCTCTGCCTGGGGATGACTTGACCTGGGCTTTACGCTGAAAAGCGCCCCTTTGCTGCTGACCAGAATGTGGCTGCTGCCTTTGTTGCCAGCTGCGAAAACGGCTCTGGTTCCTATGAAAGGAACTAGGCCTTGATCTGTACATGGCCTGTACAGATCGGACTGCCTTCCCTGCGTCCTGGAGTTTGGCGATGACCTTCTCCGAGGATTCACCAAAGAGTACCTCGCTGCTGTATGGGACGTCTAGAATATTCTTCTGTACGTCCGGTGTAAAGCTGGAGACACAGAGCCAAGAGTGTCACCGGAGACAAACGCTTGAAGCTGCAGCTCTGACCGAAGAGTCCGCAGAATCATATGTGGCTCTAAGCACTTGGGTCCCCACATCTGACGCTGTGTGAAGTAGGTTAAGGAACTCCACTTTCTGGTCACCATCGGGAAGCTTGTCGACCAGGTCTTGACCCTGCTCCCACAGGGCGTTCTGAAACTGTACCATGTGGGTAAGGTAGTTCAGAGACCTGATGGCGGATGTAGCAGCCGTGTACGTGCGCCTCCCCAGGGCATCCAATTCCTGGTCCGGTAGCTGAGTGCTCATATGTTGGGGTCTTTGAGACCGATCATGTGAGGCTGTGATGACCAGGGAGTCTGCTAGAGGTTGCTTCGCCAAGTACTGGTCCTCTCTCGGAGCCCTGTACAGGCGGTCGGCCTTCTTCGGCACTGCGGGAGTGAAGTGTGGGCGCTTCCATGCAGCCTTGGTGACGTCCGCAAAGGTGTCCACCAAGGGTGGGACTACCATAGGCTTTGGGTCTTTCTGCCGAAGATAGCGGGAAAGGCGTTGTTGTTCGGGGTCAGGGTCTTCAGCATCCCACCCCATGTTGTCCTGCATGTGCCTCATAATCTCAACAAAAGAGGGATCATCCGGTGGAGACCTGGGGAGGTCATGTGGGTCAGGAGAGGAGATGCTGAGCGGAGAAGGAGATCTGGAGTAGTCTGAGGTGTCCGTTCTGGAATCCTCCCCCGCGGTATACTGGTGCCGTCTGGGTCACTTAGGGCTGGGAGACCCTGATGGAGATCTGGAGGGAGGCCTTCTCCTGTCTTTAGATCTGCCCCTAGGAGGTGGAGTCTGTTTCTTGGGGGTTGGTGGTCATCCTGCTGGCCCCTTAGGTGGAGGAGGGGGCGTAGGAGGTGAAGGGGTAGGAGGAGGAGTCTGAGTAGGAGGAGGAGGAGGCTTAACGGGGACCACATCCTTTCGGATGGTGTCCAACCAAAAAGTAAAGAGTTTCTTTACTTCCTCGTATTCATACTGGACGACTGGCCTGGCGTCGGTGGTCTGTCGCCGGGGTCGGGCATCGGGTCCTCAGTTTTGTCTCCCGGTCCGGGGAGGGTTCCTGTGGGAGCCCGGCATCCTCTGTGTCACCCGCCTGGTCTTCGGGCCGTGAGGTGTCCTCCTCCATCGATTCCCTGTGACTGGCGTCCGCCGGTGATGGGTGGGCAGTCTTCCGCTCCAGAGATGCCGACGTTGATCTCCTGGCCGACGCCTTCGGATCCGGCGAACGTCCGGCCGGCGACTGGTGTCTGGCTGGTGTCGTCAGTTCCTGTGAGCGCCTGGCTGATTTTGAATGTTTAGCTGACATCGGGTGTTTAGCCAACGTCGGGTCCAACGCCCTTTTCAGGGACGTCAGGTCCTTGGTCTTTCTGGGTGCTGGATCAAGACCTCTGGGCGGTTGGGAGACTGACCTGGAGTCGGTGTCGAAGAAGTGGACTAATGGCGCTCAGAAGACTTCGAAGAGGCCTTGGATGGCGTGGAGGAAGCCGAGGGTCTCGATGTCTTGATAGGCTGGAACGAGGAAGAGCCGCCTGAAGTCCGGACCTTAACCGGGGGGGGGCCTGTGACTGCCCTGGAGGGAGAGCGGTGCGATCTGGAGCCTGAGCTGCAGGAGTCCGAGGTCCGATTTGGGGATCTGGACCTCACCTTCTCCCGATGCTTGTCCTGGTGTTTATGGGCCTTAGTAGAAGATTCTCCCCTGGAGGGAAGGTTCTTGGTCCATCCTTTTTAATTTCTCTTCGAGGAGATATGCCTGTAGTGCCTTCTGAAGGTGGATCCTGGTGCAGCTATTGAACCCTTGGCAAAAGGTGCAGGCCTTGGTATCGTGGTCCAGGCCAAGGCAACGCACGCAAGAAGAGTGAGGATCCTTGAAAGGGATCTGTTTTCCGCAAGCACACTTAAAAAGGTGACCCTCAAGTGATGGAGCTGGAGAGGACAACAGCTGTACAAGAAAAAATTCACAGAAGTCCTGTAGTCGTCGTATGCTAGGTAGAGACCGAGAGGCCGATGCTGGCGAGTCGACGGCGGGAGAAGAACTGGGGATTCTGGGGGACCGCCTCCTTATGTACTATGCCTGACGGGGGCAGGACTGACGTCAGAGGCGGTCCCTGCTGAATACTGCTAGCTAGAAAATTTTCGTGGGGTCCTGGCACCTGCCAGCTTCAGTCCTAATGGTGTAACCTGCTGCAAGAGCTGTTTCTCGAAGTAAGATCTACCCGATACATCAAAGGGTGGCACCTCCACTATCCAGTCTCGAGGTAAAGGAGCAATCAGTTGTTTCCCTGGCTTGGCTCTAAACCTTTTACATATTGGGCAGTGTTGTATAACATGCTTGGATAACTATCTCCCTCACAGATTCCAAAATCTTTTTCTCACCTGTGTCAGGGTGTCCTGTAGTGCATCAGCTGCTCGTGTTGGTGTTGCATTTGTAATTCAGAAAACACATCCTTCACCGGCAATATCCAAGGGTGTTGCTGCTTATCACTTAGGTCTGACATATGTAGTCATTCCCCCCACGCACAGGAGCCCGTGTTCATCTAAGAATAGATTTAATTCTCTAATTTTTGAGTGACAATTTACAGTACTCCCTTCTTCTAACTGCTTTATTTCCTCTTTAAAACCTTGTCGCTTTATTGTCCATATCCACTGTCGCTCTGCTGCCAAAATTTCCTCTGTGGACAATTCTCCTTGTTTCTTAGCATTCCTTGTATGCATGTTGTGGATGAATCTCCTCACCCAAGCTGTTATGCGAAGTACTGTATTTAACTTGCTGTAATCCTTCAATTACAATATTGCTGTTGGCAATTCTTCCTTGTCGGCTTGTACAGCGACTTGATGCTGCACTATGACTTCGGCACTGAAGTTGGCCCAGTCATTCCCATTATCCAAACAGTGTCATGGTCATTCGTTTTCCGGCAAAGTTAACCACAACGGCCCTTTCCACCACAAGGTACTCTCCTTTAAATGATCGAGTCCTTGCCCTCTAGTAGGAATGTCCGCTGGGTTCTGCTTTCCACTGCAATGTGACCAATTTGAGGGATCTGTCAGGTCCTGGATCTCCTTTACTCTGTTCGTGACAAATGGCTTCCACTGCTTCACCATGCAACTATTCCAATGTAAGATGATCATGAAGTCAGTCCATAAATGGATCTGCGTTTTTTCAGTTTTCAAATGCTTGCCCAAGTAATTTCCTAGTCTCACTCCAATTAAGGCACCCAACAGTTCAAGACGGGGTAGGGTAACTCGTTTCAAGGGCTCTACTTTCATCTTAGATGAAACCAGGGATGAGACAACCTTCCATCAGGATCTGTGCTGCGGAAATAAGCAACTGTGCAGTACACGCTTTCGCTAACATCCCCGAATAAATGCAATTGTCTCGTTTGATTACCCTTCTCTTTTAAATTTGTGTCTTATCTCCTTGGTATTGACCAAGTTTGCAAACAAGGTAGTTCTGAACACCACTGGTTTCACCTTCCAGACAAATCAGAGGGTAGTTCCTCATCCCATCAGATACCCCACTCCCACACTTCCTGGAAAATACATTTTATTCGTGTTGTGTATGGAGTCAAGAAGCCAATGGGGTCAAATTTGCATGCTGCAGCTTGTAAAACATTTCTTTTTGTATTTCTCTGCTCCTTTAAGAATGCCAACAGGTTCCGCAATTTAAATACAAAATCGTCTGGGTTTCTGTTCTCCAGGCCAAGCCCAGCATCTTTAATAGCATTCCATGGTTCTTGATCTCAGTAGCTCCATCCATTGCATTTTCTTGCCATCACTCTCGTAATGCGCTGCAGTTAGTTGTCTATTTGCATAGAGACATGCCAACTGTAAGCAGCATCTCCTTTGCTTCCGTAGTTATGCTGTAAGCTTCCTCCACACTGTCTGCTCAGGCTATAAAATCATCTACATAAAGTAATTTGTTTAACATTTGAGTGACTTTCGGGTGAGCATCCTTGTACTGTTTCAAATGGTGTCTGATGGTGGCTGACAGCAGAAATGGACTCGGTGATGCTCCAAACAAAACCCGGGTTATTCTCATTATACAGAGATTTGCTTCTTCACCAGCTTTGGGACTCTTATTCATCCAAGTGAATCTTATGGCATCGCTTTCCTTTTTTTTAGCCTGAGAGATTTGTAGAAAGGCCTTTTGGATGTCTGCCACGAATACAATTTTGTGCTGTCGAATCTTAATTAGGATGCCCAGCAGGTCCGGATTCAGATTAGGACCAGTTGATAAGCAGTCATTTAATGACGGTGTTCCTTCTTCATGAGACGACACATCAAACACTATGCACAACTCAGCTGTAATTTTATCTTCCCTTTTAACTACATGGTGTGTCAGATAATACGTGACGCTGTTGGTAATACCATTAGTATGATGTACTGGAGCTGCATCTTCTACCATGCCTTGTTCAAGGTATTCTTGGATGACATCCTTATATCTGGCGTACAGCGTTACATCTGTTCTAAATCTTTTCACCAGCTGTTCAAATCGTTTCATGGCTACCTTGTAATTGTCTGGTAGCTCTGGTTGTTCAGTTCGCCATGGCAATCAAACTTCATATCTCCCTTTGGTATATTTCACTGTATGCTCAAAGGACTGCAGTCTCCAGATCCATTATTGAATTCATGTCTTGGCCTGCAGCAATTCCCAGCGATTCCAGTTCCCAAAATTAATGTATTTGTTCAGAGATTCGAGTATCGTCATTCACACTAATGTGCATGGTCTTAATATCTATAATGCCATTTACTATGCATGAGACTGAAACTGGGCCTTGAATCAACCATCCAAAAATGCTCTCAAGTGCCACATGAGCACCTTCTAAAAGTTCAGTTTTACTGGAAACCATCCTCCAGTAATGGTCTCCACCAATTAAAACTGCTAGTTCGGAATCTGCTGCGTCTCCTTCTAGGCATGTTGGCAAGTTGTAGCCCCTTTGCTTCTAGCTCGCTTCGGAATCGCTCTCCAGCCACTTTCGTTACTGCAGTACACACTTGGGGGGGGGCTCCAAAGCCTCTACTGTCTATATGCTGATTCGTTCAGACTTCCGGTGATGTCACGGAACCAGCAACAGCTTAGAAGATGAGCTCCCCCGACTTACCGCCTGAAATATAATTCTAAAGCTAGCAAACGACCAAAAAACCAGCAAAAATGTCTAAAAATAAAACCGGAGGGGGATCCCACGAAGCAAACAAGAGCAGAGTTAAAACAGGAGGATGCTCGGAGAACCGACATGGTAAAGGACCGTAGAGGCCTGCACAAGCAGATCATCCTCCCCAATGAATACTACAGCCCCTGACTATGATATGGATGGGGAGTCCGAAAAACTATCTAGAAGCCAGTTTGAAGTGCTTCGTAAGGAAATTAAGCAGCTCCGGCAAGAAAACAAGGCAGATTTTAAATCAGTCCAGCAACAATTAACACAGATGGACATACGCTTTGAGCAGATAGAGGAGCGTGTGTTGGAGAATGAGGACACCACAAATGCAACTGGCCCAGGTTGTTCAATCTCTTTGGGCTCACACAACGGAATTGCAAGCCAACTGTACCGACCTGGAGGGTCGCTCCAGGTGGGAGAACCTGCGTCTATATGGGCTCCCCGAGGGCCAGGAGATCGCCCAAATGGCCTCCTATCTCGAGATTCTCCTGAAGGACATGCTGGACCTGCCCCCGACATATGAGCTCCACGTGGAGTGAGCTCACCAATCACTACAGCAGAAACCACAAGATCCGGCGGCTAGCCCTCGCTCTATTATTTTTAAATTGAGCTCTTTTCGTACCAAGGAAGACATCTTGCGTAGGGCATGGGCGAAAAAAGACCTGACACACCTTGGTAACCGACTCTATATGGACCATGACTATCCCCAAGAGATCCAGGCTCAACGCCAGCGATTTGTCCCTCTTCTAAAGGTACTGAAGGAGCAGGCGATAAAGTTTCAAACCCCTTTTCCAGCAAAACTACGAATCTTCTGGGAGGATGGGGTGAAAATCTATTTAAATGTGGAAGAAGCCCTGGTGGCATTCAAAGAGAAAGGCCTCCCCCAACCAGAAGTTCGAGGTCAAAGCTCCAGGAGTTGGGCCTCGCTGTTGCAGAGAGCAGCGAACAGGAAGAGAACCAGACCTGCCTGTACGGGTGCACTAGAAGCCATGCAGCAACTTACATAGATCCTGAGCAAAAAACCAGCCCGCCTGAATAAAATTCTTGAAGGTCCATGGAGCGTAGTGAGTACTGTCAATTGAGCAATCAGCTCTTGGCACCTTGTAAGCAAGAGGGTAAGAGTTTTTTTTTTCTTTCTCCTCTTGTAGC
Source organism: Neoceratodus forsteri (assembly GCA_016271365.2). Taxonomy (NCBI): domain Eukaryota; kingdom Metazoa; phylum Chordata; order Ceratodontiformes; family Ceratodontidae; genus Neoceratodus; species Neoceratodus forsteri. The sequence goes on from CM057459.1 coordinate 733,723,515, forward strand.
CCATGAACTGCACAATGGGCGAAGCCGAGAGGACGAGGAGGCCATGGGGCGTCTGTAGCCCCAAACGCTTCTAAAGGATCTCAACGGTCCTTCCCTCCTTTCCCCTCTAAGTCACTCACCGGGAAAGAAGAAACAAGGTTTTCTGTTTCTTGCATGGGATCGACTTTGATTTTTGGACTAGTGCTGCTCGCTGTGACTGAGGTGCAAGATCCATTTCCCCTATACTCCTCGAAAGGAACTTCCTAAACCAGACGTTAACTCTTTATTTGCCTGTATTGTATTATTAATAATGGGGGATAATGCACTATTATACTGTGAGTTTTCCAGAGGAGAGGGGAGGTCTGAGAAGTTTGGACACTATTAGCCCAGAACAAGAAGTGACTGTCAGACGATAGCTTTTATTGATTTTAACACTATGGTTCTGGCGGGGGGAGCTGTTTTGGAGGGTGCTGGTTCCTGGTTTCCATGACGACAGCCTATTTTAGGCATTTGGGAGCCACCGAGATTTTAGGCTCCAGAGAAGGTCTCCTAAAGTGGGAGTTCAAATACCACTTCTATCTGCTCTTCTAGGGCAGATTTAGAGGCCTGTCTTGGGTACAGGCCTCCTACCTTGGAAGCAAAAAAGTTTATGACTAGTTCTCAACTGTTTGCCATGTTGACAAAAGTTTAGTTGTTGGGCTAATACTATGTGGTCATACTGGGGGAGGGGGGGGGAGAGGATGTAAGACATATGTACCAGATATAGGGTGTAATGATGGGAGCTATCTGGTAGTGATGACACCCCAAAAGGAATAATGGCTTTAACATATACAGTCTATACATATAATGTCCATGGGGTGACAAACCCGGTTAAACAGAGCAAGATTTTAACATCTCTGAAACACTCAGGAGGGGACATACTGATGATACAGGAGACACACTTATCTATGGTTGAGCATAAGAAATTTGAGAGGATGGGCTTTTCAAATGTAATTGCATCATCTTATAGAGGGGGGAGAAGGAGAGGGTCGGCAGTGCTTATTCCGCATAGGGTCCCATTTGAGGTGAAGGACACTCGAAGAGATAAAGAGGGACGATATGCAATGGTCAAGGGGAGCCTTAATGGCCAGCTACTCACCCTGGCCGCAGATTTATTTCCGCTAACACATCCCTGGAACTTTATAAAAGTTTTTTCCAAGTTAACCCAATGGGGCGAGGGGCAGATCTTATGTGGGGGGGGGGGCCCTAAACTTAACTTTGCTGGGTGAGGTGGTGCGCGGTGGACAACCTCCCACAGCCGGCTCTAAAACAGCCAGGGAGAGATCCAAATTTCTGCTGGAGCTGGGATATGAAGACTCCTGGAGGTTACATGTTTTTTTCCCAGGCTCACTCATCCTACTCACGCTTGGATTACCTACTTTTATCTCGAGAACACCTGGGGCTGGCTGTCCGGATGTGGCTGGGGGACTTGACCCTTTCGGACCATGCCCCTATTTTTGTAAAATTAAAATTTGGGCCCCAGAAGAGAAATACATTTTAGAGGCTTAACCTCTCATTATTAAAGAGTAAGGAGAATGTTGAGGCCATAAAGGAGACAATATTACAGGCACTGAAGGACAATGACACCCCTGCGGTGTCCCCTTCCATCCTATGGGATACTCTCAAGGCGATGACCCGGGGCAAACTGATTGAGATGTCAGTTAGAAAGAAGAGGGCACGGGAAGCGAGCAGAGTATCCCTCCTAACTCAAATTGGGGAGCTTGAGGAATTACAACAAATTAAAAGATGTAAACAGAGATGTAAAAAATTGACCCAGCTTAAGAAAGAATTAAACTCTCTGCTGGACTACTATATTGAGCAAAAAGTTAATTTTCCTACAACAGAAACACTATGAAGGTGTCCTTAGATCTGCGAAATTGCTGGCGGGTAGACTGCGAGCTCAAAGAGCCAGAGGTATCACAACAGGTAGTAGACACCCTGTTAACAATTCCTGGCAGCACATGATGCTGGGAATTTCTAATGCCTTCCTAGATTTTTGCATACACCTTTATTCAGCCCCACAGGCAGTCCCAGAGGAACAGGTTTCAGCCTTCCTACAAAATCTCAGGCTAACCCTATTGTCTGAAACCCAGGGTATTTCCTTGACTGCCCCCATTTCAGTTAGAGAGATAGAAGATGAGATAGGACTTTTGAAGGGTGGGGAGGTGCCCAGGATCAGATGGACTTCCCGGCAAATTTTATAAAACACTTAAAAAAGAAGTTTCTCCCCTCCTGAAACAGGTTTTTACATTTGTTTTCTCCCCAGTGGAGGGATTCCCCCATCCTGGGATGCTGCAGTAGTCTCAGTGATCCCAAAGGTGGGCAAGGACCCCTCTCTCTGCTCATCATATAGACCCATATCTGTCCTCAATACAGATTATTAACTAATGGCCTCTTACTTGGCCTGAAGACTTAAGAAATTTGCCCCCCTCCCCACCTTATTCATATGGATCAATGTGGTTTTATCACAGGCCGACAGGCCCAGGATAATATACGAAGATCAGTATACCTTTTAGAACATACAGAATAATGGAAAATGCCTGCTCTTTAACTTAGTTTAGATGCTGAAAATGCCTTTGATAAAGTGCCCTGGCCTTTTCTAAAAGGAGTCCTTGCTTCCTTTGGTTTCCCGAGACAGTTCATAGAATTCATCTTTAGGTTATATGAAACCCCCACGGGTTATATCCAAACAAATGGCCATATTTCCCCCGGTTTCCCTCTGAGGAGAGGCACAAGACAGGGCTGTCCCCCTCTCCCCCCCTTTTGTTTGCTTTTTATACTGAACACCTGGCCCAATATATTTGACTCACCCTTGAGATCACAGGAATTACCTTAGCGGGTGTAGAGCATAAGATAGCTCTATTCGCTGATGGTGTTTTAACATATCTATCTGACCCAGAGAAATCTCTCCAACCCCTGTTCGAAGGTTCATCACTTTTCTCTCAACTGCCTGGGTACACCATCAATGCAGATAAAACTGAGATTCTCCCAATCAATTATACACCCTCTAGGGAGACCCAGTCTTGGCACAGTATGAAGTGGACATAACAGTCCCTCAGATACCTGGGGATTATAATTCCACGGGACCTGAGGCAGCTCTACACCTGCAATTACCCCCCTCTGATCACCAATTTGAAATGGGACACGAACAGGTGGGCCATTCTGCCTCTGTCATTTTATTCTAGGAACTTAGCCTTGAAAATGAATGCTCTCCCACGTCTCCTCTATTTATTCCAGCATGTCCCCTGTTCAATAACAATTAAGGAACTGCTGAGCTGGCAACGGATGTTTTCCCGGTTTTTATGGAATAATAAAAAAACAAGGATAGCAATACAATTCCTCCATCTTCCAAAGAATAGAGGTGGGATAGCATTGCCCTCTCTGCCACACTACTGGATGGCTGCTCAGATGCGCTTGGCACTTCTGTGGGGTCACAGGGGTTACCTGTCACACTGGAAGTCCATAGATCTGGCTAGGGAGCTGCCAGATCCTCTTCCAGCCTGCTTATTTAACCCCTCACTATTCTCTCAAATGTTAACTATGTTACCAAACAGCTGTAGGGCAATTCTCGAGTGATGGGGAAGGGGTACAGGAGCCAGGGCGTTTCACCCACATATGTGGAGGTATGACTGGTTTCAGTATAACCTCCAATTTGCACCAACTCGACAAACTACATGGTTTACTCAACAGGCAGCCAGGGGCCTCCAGGCGCCATGACAATTATTAAGAGCAACACAGTCTTGACATTTGAGGAAGGACAGAGGGCCTACGCGTGGTCTGAAAAAGACAGGATATACTATTATCAGCTTAAGAATTATATCAATAAGCAACTACAGAATGCTGGGTTAAGAATACAACCGTTTCAGGATGATTTCCCTTTTACTCAGATTTGGTCCTCGAGGATGGGGCAAGAGGGTGATCTCAATTCTCTATGCAGCCCTGATACATCTCCTCATCCACCATGCTGACAGACTGAAAGGGAGATGGGAAAAAGATCTATCCACATTCTCCGAGGTGTCTTGGGCAAGGATGTGGTGGATGACTTGGACCACTACTTCCTCCCTCACTTGGAGGGAGTTCACCTGGAAGACTCGTGTTAGATTCTTCTTGGTCTCTGAGTTAATAGCCAAAAGAGCTCCGGGGACTCCCTCGACCTGTTGGAGGGAATGTGGGAGCCAGACTGCAACCCAGCTGCACATATTTTTGGAATGCCCAGTCCTCCATGGCTTTTGGTAGGATCTTATAAATCAGTTCATGCAACTTTTCTCCCTATTCCGACACCCAACCCCAGCCCAGCTAATATTAGGTCTCCTACCCGACGATATTCGAGGGAGGTACTCCACTTACCTGTGGTCTATATGTTTGATGGCAGCGTATAAAGTAATAACACAAAGATGGCTTCGGAAAACACCACCTACAAAGGAGGAATGGTCTGCCATAATGCAGCACATTCAACAGCTTGAACAGATGACCTTTTCTATAAATAAAAGACCTGAGCTCTCTGTCCAAAGATGGACTAAGTTGGAACTTTATAACACCAAATACTTTGGTACCTGGGGGGAAATGGAGCCTTGCCATGTCTGGGTAATCCTGTGGAGATTAGTTGTTTATAGAGCCAATTGGGACCCCCCCTCTTCTGTCAGTAAGTTCTGTCAGTAACTCCTGTCCCCTGGATAGACCAAGTTAATACACAGGAAATAAAATGAACAACAAATAAACCCAGGTTTGTAGAAATTTAGCCCAGGTTTAGTCTGTAGATTAAGTTATTAGAGTTTTATATTATCAGTATTAATACTGTGGAAAAGAATGTATTTGGAAAGAATCTGAAGGGTATGTCTTTTTCTGTTTTAATAAATGACTAGTACTGTCTATGAAGACTGTGAATTTATCGAAGTAATTGTACTGAAGTTAATGACAAGTTATCGGTCTGTATAAGTTCGTCATATTCTGAAAGACTCAATACACTAAGTATATGCTGATTCGTTTGAAACTTTCTAAGATGCATTTTCACTCTTTTGTACTTAGTTCTGGTGGGTGTGTCAGTACCAAAGGTGTGTAGGTTGAGTGTTTCTTCACCTACAGTCGGTAGTTTCAATAGTCATGAAATGACTTCATGGATGAAGCTTCTTTGGTTACCTCCATCTAATAAGCAACGGACCAACCTTCTGTCTGAGGGCCCTTCGACCCAAGCTGTGGCCATCTGTAGCAGTACTGTGTTTTGTCCTGCATTGCTCGGTGAAACAAGAGATAATAATGGTATCCTTCGAGGCTTTTGACGGGTCAGGCTTAAATCACTTTGCTTTGGTCACAAACTGTCTTGTAATGTCTTTTCCAGCACTCTTCGCACAACACCCCCTTTGTTTTGCAGAATTTCACAATGTGCTTTGATTTCAAGCACACAAAGTACCTCCCCTGTTTTTTCAACTTTTCCTGGCTAGTTTCTACTGTGAGCCCTGAGCACTCCCTTGACTTGTGGTCCACCTTATCACAGAAGATGCATTTTGCATTCTCTTTCGAACTGGCCACGTGAAGCACTGCTGCTGACGCCATATCAGGTCTCTTTTCTCTTTGTTCAAAATGTGCACTAGACTGCCGGGGGATTCGGTAACTTGATTGTACTTCTTTTGACATGATTTCTGTCTTAGCCAAATTTGTAGTTCTTTCTCTACTTTCGACTTCCTTCTGTAGGAATTTCATAAGCTCAGGTACCTTCCACTCTTCATCAGCCTCTCTTCGATGGCTAGATTCAAGTGTGAGATCTTCTGGAATAATTTTCAACAGTATAGGGCATAATAAACTACTGTATGTGTCCGATACAACTCCCATGGACTCTAGGCTTCGTACTTGAGCTTTGCATTCATCACACAATTGACGGAAAGCCGCTGTTTCAGTAGATCTCTTCACTGCCGTTAAATTTAGCAGTTTATTCATATGAGCATTAACTACTAAGTCCTTCCGCTCGAATCTCTGCAAAAGTATGTTAATGGCTGCATCATAATTGCTGTCCAACAAAGTCAATCAGGCGACTGCACTCGCCACTGCTCCACTTAGGTAGGACTTCAAATAGTTACATTTATCAATCTTGGCTATACTTTTGTTGTTATGAATTAAAGCTTCATACTGGCTCCAGAAACTTTGCCAAAGACTTATTTCTCCTGAGAATTTTTCAATTATCAGCTTAGGGAGTTTTACCGTTTGTTTAGGTGGCTCTGGTCTTACGCCGGACCCGGCTGAAGCAACAAAACTGCCTTCATCCTCCCGCTCCCTCTGTATTGCTCTTTTGGCATGGGTTTTCCACAAAATTATTCAATCTTGATATTCCTGGACGTTTTCTACCTCTTCATCCAATTCCTCCAGTGCAGTTCCTGCCTCGATGCTCCACCCCAACTTAAGGTTTCCTTCCTTCACCATTAATTGATAGAGTGCTTCCAGCCTGTCTGCATCTGGGCTTTCATTTCTCAATTCACCTTCTATTCTCTGCAATATCTTGGTGGTGGAAGTGCGAATTGTGCCCCATTTTTTCTTCCTTCTTTCCTGTTGTTCAGGCATTTTCTTTCTATCCTTTCCTGGGTTTTGGTACCAAACTTCATATTCTGTTTCTTCTGAATAAAAAGCGTGAACAACTTCTCTCTTAAATTGAACTTGTTTATTGTCTTACTTTAAACTTTGTTATTCTTAACTGACGCAATAAGTCCCAGCAGGCTGTTTAGCTTTTAAAACGTCCTTTCTCTAGTAAGAAGTTAAGCTTCACTCTCCAGCTGGCTCGCACAGCTCACACACTGACCTCCTCTCCACTTCCTTTCCCTCCCAGCAAGCAAGCAAGACTTCTAGGGAAAAAGGGCCCCTTAATTATTTTAAGTCACAGTCACCAATTAACTTACACAAACTTCAACAACAAATCCAAGTTACAACAACCCGGGTCAATTGGTTTCACCCACCAGCACTTCTCCCTCGGAAGAGGGGGACCCATCTGATGAAGGAACACATTGGGTTTCTCAGGGGGCTGCTAAAAGGGGGGTGGTGGATGGTGATGGGGATGGAGTGGCAGCGGGTGCACCTAAGGAGGCTTGAAGGCGTGGCCGGTGGGGGTACTCCGGGAGGAGCATAACATAAATAAATAAACATAAAATACTATAACTACTTAATAAATATTGCATATAAATTATAAACCAGCTAAGATTAGCCCAGAAAAGTCCGCTGAAAAAGATGGGTCTTAAGGCCCCCCTTAAATGCCTCCATCATCGGGGGGCCTCCCTGACAGAGCTGAGAAGCGAGTTCCAGAGAGTGCTGGGGCAGTGATCACAAAAGCCTTGTTGCCAGATGTTTTTAGTCTGGCCCCTGGAACCTCAAGGAGGCCCCTAGTGGAGGAGTGGAGGGAGTGAACCAAGGTGGTAGGTGTAAGAAGATCAGACAGGTAGCCAGGGCCTGATCCACATAGGGCCTTATAGGTAAGTAAGCCCATTCTGAAGATGATCCTCCACCTAGCAGGCAGCCAGTGCAGAGCCCGCAGGACCAGGGTCACATGACATGATCTAGCCAGACCAGTCAGTACCCTAGCCGCTGCATTCAGCACCAGCTGCAGCCGGTAGAGGGTCCCACCACAGACCCTGAAGTACAAAGCATTGCAGTAGTCAAGTCTGGATGTCACAAAGACATGTACTAGTGTTGGCAGGTCCTTGGGCAGAACCAGGGGTTTAATCTGGGTGAGATTTCTTAAGTGGTAAAAACCACTCTAGACAACAGATGACACCTGGGCATCCAGTGTCAGCCTGCAATTCAGGAAAACACTCAGATTTCACACCCTAGAGGAAGCCATCAGTGGAGTAGTTCCCACAACCAATCATGTCATCACCCCGGAGGCAGTCCCGTCATGCCCACAACTAGACTTAACCACCAGCACCTCCTTCTTATCCGGATTCAGTCTTAACCAGCTGGAGGACATCCAGTCCTGAATCTTGGCCAGGCAGTTGTTCAGCACTTCCACTGTGTCACATGTTCTAGGGGTAAAGGACATAACTGTATACAGTTGGGTATCATCCACATAGCATTGAAAACCCAAACTGTAATGCTGAATGAGCTCACCCCGGGGTAGCATGTACACCACGAATAACATCAGTGACAGGACTGCCCCTTAAGGGACTCCACATGGCAGGAGCTTTGGGGAGAAGGTGAAATTCACCATCACCACCCGCTGCTTCCTGCCCAAGATTGTGATCAATCAAGAGATAGGACTCAAACCAGCTGATGACCATACTGGTGAGTCCACAATGCTGTCTAAGGCAATCCAATAGTACAATGTGATCCATGGTGTCGAATGCTGAAGAGAGATAGAGGAGAACAAAAATTTACTGTTTTCCTCCATCTCTTGCCCACAGGAGGTCATTTTGCACCCTGACCAACGCCATTTCAGTGCTGTGCCTCGACCTGAAACTGGACTGGAAAGATTCATAGATGTCAAAGGCCATGAGCTGCGCCTCGAGCTGCAGCGCCACAATTCTGTCAATAACCTTATCCAAAAATGGGAGGTTGGAGATAGGTTGATAATGTGCCAGGACATCAGGGTCTCGAGATATATCTTTTCAGGAGACGACTCACCAATGCCCCCTTCAAGGCATCGGGGAAGACACCCTCCGAAAGTGAACACCAGACATACGGTCCCAACACATCTCATTAAGAAATGGGTTGGGATCGGGTGCAGTTCACAAAAAGTGGGCCGCAGCTTCAAGATCACCTCAAAGACTTCAGCCATCTCCACTGGCCTAAACTCTTCATAAACAGTCAGGATGCCCATGTTCCTCCCAGGCTGATTCCTGTGGGGCAAGACCTGCCTCGCTGGGGAGATCACCGACCAAATGAAGGATATCCTGTCAGAGAAGAACTGAGCAAACTCGTCGCACACAGTGGTAGAAAATGCTTTTTTCCGCTGCAGACAGATTAGATGAAGTAATCTGACTACTGTTCGAAAAAGCTGGGCTGGATTGTTCTTCCCTGCAGCCATCTCCCTGGACAGAAACTCTGCCTTCTTATTGCTGATTACCCCTTGGTACTCACAATAATGAGCAAGCAAGACTAGTTTGTCCTCCTTGGAACGAGTCCTCTGGCAGCAATGCTCCAACTTCCAACCCCTGATCTTCATCGCCTTGAAAGCCCCATCAAACCATGGGGGTCTCATGCAAGAGAATCTGGGTTGTATATGGACTGGTGCAATGGCATTGAGCGCTTCGGTGATGGTCTTATTATAGGCTGCCACTGCTTCACCAGAGCCAATCATACATGCAGCGATCACAACAGATAAATCAACTACTGCCATAAGCCCTCTGGGGACAATCCCCTTAAAGGGTGATAGATAATCATCTCAACAGGGGAAGGACCATCAGGGGAGCCCCAAATGAGAACTCCACTGTGCAATGGTCAGACTAAATGACCCGATCAGTCTTGAGGTTCATGACCTCAAACCCCAGTGAGAAAACCAAGTTCAACATGTGGCCATGGTGATGGATCACAGAAGCAACTGCTTGTGTGAAGCCCAGTGATGACATCAGCATGAGGAGGCTATGATCAAATTGCGAGGGTTCATCAATGATCCAAGCATTAAAGACCCCCAGAATTAACCATCTGGGGGACTCCATCACACTGTCGACCGCAAAGTCTGCAACTTCCTGTAGGAAATCTCCTCCCGACCCCGGAGGGTGGTAAACGAGGAGAACCTACACCTGGACCACCATGCATAGCCACACACTCAAAAGATGAGGTAGAACCCACTGGGTGCACAGTGAAGTTCACGCTGGATCTAAAACAGATGGCATCACCCCGGCCCCTGCATTCCTTCCTCCAGCAGTGCAGAACAGAGTATCTGGCAGGAACGGCTGCCTCAAAAACTGGCCCAGCACCATCTCCCAGCCAGTCTCTGTGATGCAAGTCAGATCGACTGATGAAATCAAGTCCGCCACAATAGCAGTCTTGTTCCTCATCAATCTGGCATTACATAGCACCGCCCAAAGGGAACTGGTGGAGGCTACTTACCCATTTCATAAAATACTGTATTTAGTAAAGCAATCAGAATGAAAGATGAGGAATAACACAGAGGTGCTCTGTATGACCCCACCACACTGCCGGTAATGGAAAAATGTCACCAATCACCTGAAATGAAACGTCTTTCTTGAGAATATTAAGACTATCAATAACGTACACCCTACAGAAAAGCCCTATTCCATCACCTCCGTTCTCACATCTGCTAACCATCACTTATTCTTTAGCAATCTGCTCCTATTCGCAGGCCAGAAACCACCCAGCTAGCCTATCTTTACCAGAACTTATCCCTTAACCCCTTACCTTCTTTCATTTGTGATAATGCCACAGTACTGTATTGCTTCTGGTATGATTCTTGTCACGTATTTATGTAGTAACTTGTACCTGTAACTTTTAAATATGCCAACTCCGCTGCTGTGACTGTATCTCAAGATTCTCTTGAGAAACAGATGGCTAACCTAAATAAGGCTTGCCCAGTGTGTGAAAAAATAAATCAATAAACAAACCAACAAACAATGAATGAATGGTATTCTGCCTCAATTGGAGTAACACTTTTTGCCACAGATTACTTAAACTGCCCTGGTATTGTTCACCTGGACTAGGTGCAAGATCACAGCAATCTAAGTGTCTATTATAATGTTTTATAACATTGAAGACAGACAAATTAATATGATTGGTAATGAAATGGGTTTAAGAAAGTTTTGTAACTTACCAGTAATAGTAGACTGGAGGATGGCTCATGTTGTGCCCCTTCACAAGAGTGGCCCCAAGGATGAACCAGGAAACTACAGACCAGTGAGCCTCACATCCATCGTGGGTAAGCTAATGGAGACTATCCTGAAGGAGAGGCTGGTGGCCCTCCTAGAGGCCAAAGGACTACAGGACAGCAGACAGCATGGCTTCATACGTGGCAGATCCTGCCAAACCAACCTGGTCGAGTTCTATGACTGGGTAACTAGGCAACTGGACAGGGGCCGAGTGGATGTCCTGTATCTGGACTTCAGTAAGGCATTGACTCCAGTGCCACATGGGAGCTGGGAAGGAAGTTAGTAGGCACAGAGGCGGGTGCAAAGCTGGTGAGATGGGTAGGAAACTGCTGCAGGGAAGGCAAAAGAGGTGATGGTGGGTGGGGAGCTCTCACACCCAAGGGCAGTGACAAGTGGTGTTCCACAGGGCTCGGTGTTGGGACCAGTGTTGTTTGGGATATTCATTGCAAGACATGTCATGGGACATCAAGAGCAAGATCAGTCTGTTTTGCTGATGATACCAAGGTAGTAGCGTGGTGGATGACCTAGGGGATGGCAGGGGTTGCAGGATGATCTGGCAAAGCTTGAAACCTGGTCAGACACCTGGCAACTGGGCTTTAATGCCAAAAAGTGCAAGGTGCTGCATTTTGGGATGAAGAACCCAAGGATGAGTTACCAGCTAGGGGGAGTGCAGCTAGCCCAGACAGAGGAGGAGAAGGATCTGGGTGTGCTCATTACAGGGTCAATGAACAACTCGGCACAATGTAGGAAGGCAGCTGCAAAGGCCAACAAAATGCTGGGTTGTATTGCAAGGTATATTCTAGAGGGAGGAGGTGATTCTGCCAGTGTATAGGTCATTAGTTAGACCACACCTAGAGTACTGCGGCAGCACTGGCGCCTGTATCTGAAGAGGACATTAAGTTACTGGAGGGGTGCACTGCAGAGCTGACAAAGATGATCAAGGGGCTGGGGACTTATCATATGAGAGGAGGTTGAAGGAGTTGAACATGTACTCACTGGAGGAGAGGAGAGACAGGGTGACATGATTGAAACCTTTAAATACATGAAAGGAATAAACAAGATGGGTACAGAGGGGCTGTTCAAAGTAAGGAGGGAGGGCCACCAGGAGCCATGATATGAGACTGGAGGCGAGGAAGGTTCAGGAGGGAGATGAGGAGACACTTTTACAGAGAGTTGGTGGCTGGGTGGAATGCATTACCTGCTGAAGTGGTATGCAGTAGAACAGTGGACTGCTTCAAACGAGGATGGGACAGGACAAGGGGGAGGGTTAATGAAGAGGAAGGGTGGAAGGGAGGGGCAGCTGCAGAATAAGGAGTGCTAGCTGCACATTCGAGCAGACTTGATAGACCTCTAGGCCTTTATCTGCAGGCAAATTTCGTATGTTCGTATCTCAAAGAGGCACTCCATATAGCCATAATACATTGAACTGTAAACCAACAGCATCAGGGCCTGGTTCACAGTTTTTACAATGACAGGGCTATGCATATCTGCAGGGCACAGTGTCATCTATACAACATATTTATTTAATGGGGCACTATGAGGAAATAAAGGACTGGAGGTGCTGTGGGTCACGCTGGAGACAGGCTCTATGGCCGCTATCTGCATCAAGATAGTGTAAAGACCTTCAACAGTAGGAGAGGAGCTGTATAAGGCACTGGGGGTAAACATCACCAGAATGGCAAGCAAGGGGGATTTGCTGCTAATTTGTAGTAGTAACTTTATGTAAGCATCCATTCCCAGGGGCTCTGAGCAGGTTTACAGACATGGAGCTAAGAAAAAGCACAGTTATACATGTGGCAAGCTAGCCACTGCTAATCATTATCTGCAGATGTATTTCTGTTCTATTTTTTTAATGTGATTCTGTGTATGTTAAATGCTAGTGTTAAGAAAAGAGGCCACATAGAAAGAGAGAACAGATTTTTCAAATGTCTGATATTCATCTGTGACCTAGGAACCAGCTGCTTGCCAGGAAGCTAAATTACACTCCAAAGGGAGTGGAATTGCCTTGTAAACTTAATTGACCAGAGGTAATAAAAAAGTTTTAGGACATAAACCTTTGCACTTCAAAGGCAGTATGTTTGGGAACCAGGATCTGTAAATAGCCATTCCTGACAGGCTAGTGTGAATTGTCTTACAGAGGGACATCAAAGGAACCAATTCTAAAATGTTATCAATGTGCCAGGAAGCGGTGATACTGTATAAAAAACGAAAACAAAAAAAAAATCCCTAAAATTTTGGAACGCACAAGAGTGACATCTACTGGCCTAAAAGTTAGGACCAGACCAGGGATTTTGGCAGACTATTTAAGGTGCTTTGAACCAGAACCAAACTCTTTTTCCTGGAGCATTTCAAAGCACGCCCTTCCTGACAAGACACAGATCAAACTGCCAGCAGACATTGAAAGCCAGTGGCTGAAAAAGAAGGAAATGACTTTTCAGACTTCACTTATTCGTCTGGACCTCAATTCACTAAGAACTTCAGGTAGAAATTAGATAAAAGTCATAGTGCATTTTTCTTGTACATGCCCACTTTAATTTGTGTTATTATGTGACCAAATTTCTGAATCTTTTAGTTGTAACTGTATGATAATTAAGTATTTAGTAAAACATTTGTTTTTAAGAAATCTGCCTGAGTGAGATTTTTATATTGTGTATGATTGTGGGGTGTTTAGTAATAATCTGTGATCAAACCTGTATTGCTAAGGGGTGCCACCATAAGCTACCAATCAAAGAAGGATCTGTAAAGGGAAATCTGGGTAAAGATAGGGAGAATATCAAAGTCTCAGGAAAGAGTCCATGGGGATTTGAACCAGGTTATTACATGCCCTGTGGGAGAAGACAAAATCAGGGTCACGAGGCTACCCTGAAGAGCTTGTAACACCTGGATCTTCCCCCTTTGTGCAACAACCAAGAAGGGTTCTCATTTGGCTACAAGACTCAAGACTGGTATTGCACCCTTATCCAGCGTAAACAGGGAGCCCTGGTACCTTGTGGCGGGTGTTCAGTTGTGAACTCAGTAAGCACTCTGGGAGGACACAAGGAGGGTATTCCTGTTTCCTCCTCCCTGTCATGGATTGCACTTAGGGGGTGGGCACTGTGAGCTCAGTGGACCTGACTCCCAGGAGTGGATTCATGACAATAAACACTTAAAACCTTTCAAGTAACTTAAGATAAAACTGTCGCAAAATAAAAACGGTTAAAAGTGACAGCCCAAAATGTGACTTTAACCATCCAGACATGGAGTGGAACCTTCCAACTGCAGCTTCAGCAAGGAGTAGGGCCATCCTTGACTCCCTCCCTCCCTACAAGGGGCTCTTCTAAGGGAGCTAATCAAAGAACCCACCAGGGACTGGGCTGAGCTGGACCTGGTGCTTACAAACAGGGACAGTGTTGCAGACATCACAGTGGTCAGTCCCCTAGGTACCAGTGATCAGCATACAGTGTGGTTTAACATTAAGACAGGAACACAGGCTAACCACGCAAGGGCGAGAGTTCTACTCTTTAGGAGGCTGATTTTAAAGAAATGGTGGACTGTTTCAGAAATTGCCTTGAAGGAGGGTTGCCAGGGAGGGGTGGAGGCATACTGGGGGAAAACCAGGGGAGTGTATAATTAAAGCAACCAACCTCTGTGTGAATGAAGTGAGTAGAAGCAGAAGGAAAAAGAGACTTATGATTCTCTAAGGAAGTGGCAAAGGTAGTGAAGGAAAAATGGGTGGCATTCAGGAGGGATAAGAAAACACACAGGAAGGAGGACAGGGAAGTATACGTAGTAAAGCATAGTGAAGTAGGCAAGGTGGTGAAGGAAGCAACAGTGCAGACAGAGGAAAGAACTGCCAAAGGGATCACTATGGGGGATGGGGCTTTCTTCAGACAAATAAGTGAGAAGAGGAAAACAAGGGGAGGGACTATGAGGATTATAAGGGCGGAGGGAGGCTGCATAGAAGCCCACCAAGAAAAAGCAGAAATGCTTAACAGGCACTTCTACTCAGTTTTCACAGAAAAGGGAGGGGGGATGGATCACCAGGGAGTAGCAGGAATGGGGGAGGTGGACACAAGTCCATTTTCTTCAGAGGAAAGAGCCCAGAAGGGACTTGCAGTTCTGAAGGTGGACAAAGCTATGGAACTGCACGGGATACACCCAAGGGTTCTAAAATAACTTAGGGGGAGGTGCTAGCTGCCCCACTGACAGCCTTATTCAACAGCTCACTGGAAACAGGCATGGCTGTGGAGGACTGGAGAAGAGCTGATGTGGTCCCTTTACATAAGACTAGCAGCAGGGAGAAGGCAAACTATAGGCTAGTCAGTCTTACTTCAGTGGTGGGGAAAATAATGGAAAAACTGCTAAAGGAAAGACTGGTGGAGTATCTTGAATCCAATGGAATGCAAGACCACAGGAAACATGGATTCAAAGGGGGGGGGGCACGCTAAATGAATCTGAAGGATTTCTCTGCCTGGGTGATCAGGGAAATGGATCAGGGGAGGACAGCGGAAGTGGCATATCTAGAGTTCATTGTGGCCTTCGACACTGTGCCACATAGGAGGCTGATAAAAGAAAAGAACAGTTCCATACTTACCATAACAGTAGATCTTCAGGAGAATCTCTTTACTCGAGTCACACCTATGGAACTATAGTCACTAGGCACTAGGACCACACGGAAACTTTTTGCAAGCAGTCCGCCAGAGGTCGCCTACAATGATGTCCTGTGCCAGCACTCCCATATAAACGTGGGCGGCCCCTTTACTCCTCAGTTCCCCACTGGAGATTATGCTCAGAGGACCTCCCTCTAGGTCACCAGGAGAGAGCTTATGGTTCCGCCTACCAGGCAAGGCTGGAGACAGGAGGTAGAACCTCCTGGAGAAAGAGACAGGGGTTAAAGAGCTCTAAATCCTAGGGGGACGGAGGTTGGGATGGCATCGCCTGATGAAAGAAATTCTCTCGAAGATCTACTGTTCAGATAAGTACGTAACTGTTCTAGCTTCTTCAAGGATATCCCTTTCATCAGGCCACACCCATAGAACGAGTACCAAGCAGTAATGACAATAGAACAGTCTGGTAGCTAGAGCCTACAGGCCTAAAAAAGGAGGCCCTGAAGCACAGCTAGGCCAGAACCTGCCCTTTTCTGAAAGGTCATGTCCAGACTGTAGTGTTAGTGAAGGTGGGGACAGTACACCAGGTAGCAGCTGCACAAATTTCTGCAGCAGACACATCTTTGAAACAGGCAACAGAAGTGGCCAGGCCTCTAGTGAAACGACCACAAACACCACCAGGAAGTTTCTTACTGTACTTCATAAAACTAAATGTAATACAATTAGCCAAACACTTGGAAAGGCACTGTTTAGAATCAAGTGTGCCCTCTTTCCCAGTGGCGAGGGAAACAAAATACTGTGAGGACTTCCTGCAGTCCTTCACGCAGTGTACATATGTAAGTATTCTATGTACATCTAAAGTATGGAGCAATTCTTCCCTTGGATTGGCATGCTCAGGAAAATAAACTGGCAGGTGGGTGGTTTGATTTAAAGTAAACTCAGAAGCACCTTAGGAAGAAACTTAGGGCAGGTATGTAAAGACACCCTGTCTTTGTGAAAAAACAAATAAGGAGGCTCGCACGTTGGAGCCTGAAGCTCTGAAGTCCTTCAAGCAGAAGTAATACTAACTAAAAATAACGCTTTCCAAGAAAGAAGTGTAGGCCATGAGTCATGGCCAGCTCAACAGGAGCCAAAGTAAGCTTTTTAACACAAAATTCAGGTCCCAAGCTGGGACTGGAGTGTGGATAGGAGGCTTTAAGTGCAGAATGCCTCTCAAAAATGTAAAGGCCACCTCCAACTGAGCAACTGTACGATAATCAATGGGCACATAAAAGGCTGAAATGGCTGCCAAGTGCATTTTGAAAGAACAGCATTGCAAGCCTGCAACTGAGAAGGACAGCAAATACTCCAAAACCTGATTTACTGGATAGGTAAAGGGAGCCAGTTGATGAGAAGGGTCCCACAAGGCGAACCTCTTCCACGTCATAGAATAAGTGGCTCTGGTGGAAGGTTTTCCAACAGCTACCAGAACAACAGTCACCTCTGAGACATCCCAAACTGAACAATGGCTATGTCTGCCTGGACCCGAGGTCAGGATGGATCAGGGTTCCCTGTTCCTGTGACAGCAGGCCCCTGCACAGGAAATGCTGCAGTAAGAGGAGTCAGATCTGATGAGGCCAAAAGGGAGCAATGAGTATCAGCATTACCCCTTCCATTTGGAGCTTGATTAGCACCCTCTGGATTAGCAGGAAGGGAAGAAAGGCATAAAGGAAATTCCCTGTCCTGCCTGTGCCAAGCAGCCAGGGTGGCATTCACTGAGGCAGGCAGCAGAGGAGGAGTAATGATGGGTGGGGAATCGGGTAGCTCCAGGAACTCCACCAAATTTCTCTTGGTGATGTTCTGCTTTTCTGATTAAAACCCCATGGCAGTCTGGAGATGCTGCATCATGGAGATGAATGATGGGTCTCCAGGAGGGGACCTAGTTGCATACAATGTAGAGTCCTCGCTCCCAGTAGAGACAGTGGAGCTGGACCTCCCATATTATCTCTCAACATACTGTTACTCCTCTTCCTCTTACATGATGAGGTCAGGGTTATACTCCTGATTCTCAGTGACACAATCAGCAAGCCTCAAAGAAGGAGCAGGAGAAGCCGTCAATGCTTGAGAAGGCAACTAGCGTGTAGGACTGACCAGCGTCGATGCTGGAGTAGCCAAAGCTTCCCCGTCAATGCAGCTTCTGTTACAGGAGGAGGAGGTAGAAGGCATTGCAACATGTTCGCGAAGGACAAAAGTACCGCCTGAAAGTTGGCGCCCGCATGGACTGCAGGAAAACCAGGTGATGTTGATGGGGGAGGCACCATCCCATACATCGATGGCAATGCACCAGCCGTATTAGACCTGATGGTGCTTGTAGCCTGTCCCAACCTGGAAGGGTCAATAGTCTGGGAGGCTGGCAGCATCACCGCTGGGGTGGTCAACGTCATACAAGTGGTCGCACTGGGGTGAAGGGGGGACCATGAGTGTACCAGGGAGGTCTTCTCCTCACTGCATTCCCTCTACCAGTGCTTATTCCTGTGCTGTCCTGAAGTTTTCTCCCAGGACTTCGAGGAGTGACAGCCTGAGGAGTGGGTCAAAAACAGGGTAGAGATCTTTTCCTGGAGCTCTTTCTCCATTCTGGCTACCTGCTGTTTAAGTAGGTGGGTCTCCAAGGCATTCTTTCTGCATTGCCGGGTAGCGGTATTAAATTTAAAGCAAATTTGGCAGGCCTTCACGTTATGGGTTGCGCCAAGGCAGCACACACAGATGTCATATGAATCGCCTGAATATATCTTTTCACCGCATTCGCATATCCGAAGAGCTTCGATAGCTCTTTAGATGACATACATGATGTTATGCATCACTTATGAAAAGCGATAACGAACTACAGAGAAATTACTGTAACAGCAGTTGACTACAGCAGTGCAGACTCCATATAGGGTCTGGTGAGTATGGTCGATGGCAGGAAAAGAACTGTGGAGGGAAGGGGCCACCCACATTTATATGGGAGTCCCAACGTAAGACATCACCATGAGCAGCCCCTAGTAGGCCACTTGCAAAAAGTCTCTGTGTAGTCCTAGTGCCTGGCAGTCATGGGTCCATAGATGTGGCCTGATTAAAGAGATATCCTCAAAGAAGATCTGAACATCCTAGGAGTGGGATCCAAAGCGGTGAATTCTGTTAGAAACCGGCAAATGGATAGAGATAGAGTGTGGTGGTAAACAAGAGTGACCAGCGGGTGTCACTGTGCTCAGTACTTGGACCGGTCCTCTTTAATGTCTTTCATACTGTATGTGACATTGCTAAGGAAATGGAAGGGAAGGTATGTCTTTTTATAGAGATGATACAAAAATCTGCAATAGGGTGGAGGGATAGAGAGAATGCTCAGGGATCTTGGGAAACTCGAGGAGTGGTCAAGAGCACAGTAGCTGGGGTTCAATGCTAAAAATTGCAGTGTCTTACCCAAGGCTCACAATACTGAAACCGGATCACAGTTTACAACGCTTGTAGGACCCCTAGTCCTTTTCTTTTCTAAATTAAATTTACTGAGTAACTATTCCATGAAAACATATTCAAATTGGTTACAGAGTATGGATACTTTCGTGTACAGCAAATTAATTATCTACACTTTCTAAACTAAAAACATTTATGCCAGTTCATCGGTCTAAGTCATATTATTAAAAAATAACGAAAAAGAACAAAAAGGCTCAGCTGTATTTTAACCCAAGAGGATGGATACACTTCCTCTATATTCTTGCTTGGACCATCTTTATTTCTCCTTATCAATTCTTATGATCTTGCACGGGGGTGGTAAGGGTATTCAGCACACTGCTTTCTGGATGTGCTTTGCCTCTCACAAAACCTCTAGGCCAAAAGTCCCCTCCTCCCCAAACACAGAAACAGAAATATAAGCAATGACAGCAGAAAAAGATGACATCCAGTGTGCTTATTCTACTCCGCCCTGAGTTGCCTATCTGCCCCGGGACCAACTGTCCATACAGGGTTTTATTTATAAGACCCCAGTACACCCCCTCTGCACCCCGTCCTGCTGCTACCTGGGAATAACTGCCCCAGGGTACCCATTCTGTCAGCCTATTAACATCGCTCCCATCATATTTAAAACTGATTCTATTGTACATTTCCTCCATCATTAGTGTGTGCCACTCTTCCAGTGTCAGGGTGTTCAGGGCAAGCCAGTGATGCGTGATGCAGTTTAAGGCAGCCATCACAAGGATGCAGCATATCTGTTTTTAGAAGGCTGTACACCTTGGGGGAGTAGCCCCAAGTAAAGAAACTCAACCTCCTTCCAGTACCTCTGTAATTTGGCCCCTTCCCCTGAAATACAGGATAGTGGTTACCTATTTCCCAAGTTTTCCAGCACCCATCTGTGCCCCTCATAATTCTTCCAATGACCAAAGACAGATTAAAAATGTTTGTTAACAGGAATTATGTTAGAGTCAGTTTCATTATCTTACGGTCTAAACCAGGGGTGGGCAACCTAAGATAATCAGAGGGCCACATGTGCAGCCCTCAAGGACCGGAAAACTCCTGTTTACCAGAGTCACAAGCCAAATTCATACATTTGAATTAAAAACAAATATATAACATGTCCATCACTGCCTTCAGCCGATTTCCCTTATCTAGTTTTGCACATAGAGCCTCCTGGTGTATTTCTGGATGGACAAGGGGGCTACCAGTTGACCACTGGAGGGGGCTACATGCTCTGAACCATTACTTTTGGGCATCTGGAAGAAGACAAATCTCTTAATTTGTGAACCTATTTAACAATGACCACTCTCAAATAAAAATATTCTGCTCAAGCTGAGCTGCAGAAGTAGAGGCTGAGCAACTGTCCAGATTATTGAAGTGATCATAAAGTATGGATAACTAGAAACATTTTGTAACAAAAGCACTGACTGTCTGTAAAGGGCCATTACATTTCTTTCCATACAAATGTAAGTTTCTGTACCATTTTTATTTAACACCCAGCTTTTAAATGAGACCAGAATTTATAAGCGTCTCTGGTGGTGAGTGTCAGATGTTGTGTAGACTAGTCACTTTCGCTTTTATGAATCTTTTCTTTTTCTGTAACATATCTTTATCCACCTACTGTGCTGCTAGATACCCACTCCTTTAGGTTGTCCCAAGAGAACACCTTTCTTCGTGCTAGACTTTCTGTGCACTTCCAAGCTGAAACCACAAGATCCCTCGCAAGTTCTCCAACTATTCAGTTGGTTTTGACAGGTCTCTGCTGGGGTTTCCCCCACTGGCAGAGGGGAGAAAGTGCCACTGATCCATGGAGGTATTAGGGTGAGAGAAGTGGTGATAGCTCACTGTGGATTGGGTGGCACAGGTAAAGCTACAGTAGCCGTAATCCAGTGTGCTCTTTAACATTTTATGTTTTCTTCTTGCCCCGTCCATGTACAAACAAACTGCTTAGGGTGCCAGCACCGCCCCAAGGGGCTGCTGTTACATCAGTGCCTGTGGACCCACCCACCTAGCAGAACAGCAACCCTCAGGCACTTTGTAAGTCCCTCTGCCAGCCTCGACTCCTGAAGTCCTGGGCTGGGGGTACAACCCTAGCATGCCAGAATGGCCATGCACCACTTAGCAACACACACGGATTTCCGTTTTACAGAGGTTGACACCAAGCTCTGCGGGAAGAGTGGACACAGCTGAAGGGATACAGGCCCTACAGGAAGATCTGGAAAAGCTGGGGAGGTGGTACAGGATCTGACAGATTGGCTTCAATGCCAAAAAATGCAAAGTTATGCATATTGGAGCCAAGAATTCCAGGACAGAGTACTACCAGTCTGGAGTCCGAGTATCTGCATCAGAGGAGGAGGAGGAGGAGGACCTGGGAGTGATGATCACTAGTGACCTGAAGCACTCCACGCAATGCAAGAAAGCAGCAGCAAAGGCAAACAAGATGCTGGTTTGCATATCTAGGGGGATCAGTAGTAGGAGAGAGGAGGTTATACTACCCTTGTACAGTTCACTGGTATGGCCGCATCTAGAGTATGAAGTTCAGTACTGGTGCTCACACCTCAAAAAGGACATTAAACTGCTAGAGAAGGTCCAGAGGAGGGCTACAAAGATGATAGTGGGTTAGCAGGGTAGGGCATACGAGGAGAAGTTGAAGGCACTGAACATGTACTCCCTGAAAGACGGGGGCATGACTTGTACCTTCAAGTACTTGAAAGGGATGAAAAAGGTTGATAAAGAGAATCTCTTTAAGCCGAGTGGCAACCATAACACTAAGGGGCACAGTCTTAAGCTGGAGGGTGGGAGGTTTAGGAGGGAGGTCAGGAAGCACTTCTTCACTGAGAGGGTGGTGGACACTTGGAATGCACTGCCAGAAGAGGTCATCTCGTTGAAGACAGTGGGCAGTTTTAAGAGAGGCTGGGATAGGCAAAGGGGGAAGTAAGGATCATGGGGAGAGAGGATGGGAGGAGTGGGGAGGGAGGGCAGGGACATTAGCTCAAGCTGTGGACCCTGCAATATGAGCAGACTTGATAAACCAAATGGCCTTCTCTTGCTGGCTTTTTCGTATGTAGGCTCCTCAAATGCCAGTAGGCTATCTAATCACTCAGAGTAAGTCCTTTTAAAGTTCTTCCTGTGTCTATCCCTGGTTTTATTAACATAAAAGGTTACTAGTGAGCCACCATGATGCAGTGAACCTGAGAAGCCTTCTGACTGAAGAGGCATAAAAACACAGAACCAGAATTTGATGGGCAGATAAAGATACCAGGTCCATCCAACCTGTCCAGTCCCTACCTCTTTCAATTGTTGGTCTAGCACCGGTTAGATTGTAAGCTGTTTATGCAATGCTCTCTTCCACCAGGGCTAGCCTCTCTATTCCTCTGATGCCATATTCCTTGCCAATATCCTCCAGACTCCCATAAAACTATACAACCCATGTTTAAAAGCATTAATGTCTGAACATTTACGGCCCTTGTTGTAGCTTGCTCCATGTGTCCATCATCTTCTCCATGAAGAAATATTTCCACATGACCCTCTTGAATTTGCCTTCCATCAGCTTCAGGTTGCACCCTCACGTGATGTTGCATTAGGTGAGGCTAAACAACCCTTGACTGTCCATCTTGTTGATGCCTTTCAGATGCCTGAAGGTTTCCGTTCACGTCCCCACTCTCCCTTCAAGTACTCAGTGGGTACATGCAAAGGTCCTCCAGTCACTCCTCATAGGAGCTCCCCTGCTGGCCCAAGATCATTTTGATTACTCCCCTCTGAGCAGACTCCAGGCAGTCCTCATAACGTTTTTAAATGTGGGTTAATGGAGACCATACTAAAGGAAAGGTTGGTGGAATATTTAGAGGAGCATGGCCTCCAGGATGTGAGGCAGCATGGGTTCATGGGAGGGGGATTGTGTCAAACGAATCTGATTGACTTCTTTGACTCTGTCACTGAGACAGAAGACAGGGGTCAAACAGTAGACATCCTCTATCTTGATTTCAGCAAGGCCTTTAACTCTGTACTCCATAAAAGATTGATCAGAAGTTGGTGGACCTCAGGGTTTAGGAAAAGATGGCCAGATGGGTGGAAAACTTAGCTGAGGAACAGAACCCAGAGGGTGGTTATGGGGGAAGAGTTATCTGGCACCAGAAAGGTAACCAGTGGGGTCCCGCAGGGCTTGGTGTTGTTCAATGTCTTCATCAATGACACTGGGGATGGCATTAATGGCAAAATGTGCCTATTCGTGGATGACACCAAGCTCTGCAGGACAGTGGACACAGCTGAAGGGATACAGGACCTACAGGATGATCTGGAAAAGCTGGGGCGGTTATACAGGATCTGGCAGCTTGGCTTCAATGCCAAGAAATGCAAAATTCTGTACACTGGAGCCAAGAATCCCAGGACAGAGTACGACCTGGGTGGAGTCCGAATATCTGCATCAGAGGAGGAGAAGGACCTGGGAGTGATAATCACTAGTGATGTGAAGCACTCCACACAGTGCAAGAAAGCAGCAGCAAAGGTAAACAAGATGCTGGGATGCATATCTAGGGGGATCAGTGGTAGGAGAGAGGAGGTTATACTACCCTTGTGCAGGCCCCTGATACAGCCTCATCTAGAGTATGGAATTCAGTACTGGTGCCCACACCTCAAAAAGGACATTAACCTGCTGAAGAAGGTCCAGAGAAGGGCTACAAAGATGAGTGTGGGTCTGCAGGGTAAGGCATATGAGGAAAGGTTGAGGGGACTGAACATGTACTCCCTGGAAGATGGGGGGGGTGGGCATGATTGGGACCTTCGAGTACTTGAAAGGGATAAATAAGGTGAGTCTGTTTAAGCTGAGTGTCAATCATAACATGAGGGGGCATAGTCTTAGCTGGAGGGCGGGAAGTTTAGAAGGGAGGTCAGGAAGCACTTCTTCACAGAGAGGGTGGGGGACACTTGGAATGCGCTGCTGGAAGAGATGATCTCGTTTAAGGCAGTGGGCAGCTTTAAGAGAGGATGTGATAGGCATGGGGGAAAGTAAGGCTCGTGGGTAGGGAGGATGGGAGGTGTGGGGAGGAAGGGCAGGGATAGTAGCTCAAGCTGTGTACCCTGCAATACGTACAGACTAGAGAGACCAAATGGCCTTCCTCTACTGGCTTCTTCGTATGTTCATATGTTCCAAAACCACACACAGTACTCCAGCTGTGGTCTAACCACAGACCTGGACAGGGATATAATATGATCTCCCTTCTACTTGAGAAAGCCCTCCCTATATGCACACCAGCACCCCATTCATTTTGCTGTATGCCCTCCTGGAGTGTGCAGAAATTTCAAAACTGTCACTAATTCTGACTCCAAGATCCCTCTCCTCAGTAGTTTGATCCAGGTATATTCCTCCCATCCAGTAGACAGATTGTGGGTTCCTTCTCCCCAGAGTCAAAAGCCTTATCGAAATCCAGGTACAGGACATTCAACAACTTGTCCTTATCCAAATCCTGGACACACCACTGAATAATTCAATGACAGCTGTCTGGTAGGACATGCCCCTCACAGAGCCATGTTGATTGTTGCACTGGAGTCCATATCTCCAAGAAGTCAACCAGTTGTTCCTTGATTATTGACTCTAGGAACTTCCCCAGTATGGACATCAGGCTTACTGGCCTGTAGTTCCCAGGGTTATCCCTACCCACACTCTTGTGGAGTGGGATGACGCCAGGTATCCCCCAATCACTGGTAACCACTTTGTGTCCAGAAAACAGCAGAGGAATGCTGCCAGAACCAGGGCAAGCTCCCTCAGCACACAAGGGTGTAGAGCCCATCCAGCCCAGCGGGAATTCTCCATCTCTAACCCCTTTAAACCTTTGAGCACCCTCTCCACAGTGACAGTATCTGCGTTCCAACTCAGACAATCCCTAGCCTGGATACAGCAGTCTGTAAGTGGACCCCCTTAGTCAGCTGTACCTTTTGATCATCCTCCTCCACCAAAGACACACTCTTTTAAAACCTCTCTATACCACTTTTATACTTTCCTCTTTTCTGTATGTAACTGAGGAATGCCTCTTCCTTCACCTCCCCTCCTATCTCGAGCTCTGCATCAGGCTTTGCTTTCCTCACTGCTTTGCTTGTCGCATCAGCAAAGCTGAGGTAAGCCTCTTTGCTAACCTTCAACTGGAAGCCTTGTACTCTCCGAATGCAGCCCTCTTAGCTTTCACAAATTCTGACCTTTCTGGAGAACCAAACTGGCTTCCTCCATCTCCTACTTTTTCCCCATCTGCCTGACACCCTTTCATTGCCTCCAAAGCTCCGTTCTTAATAAACTCCCACTTCATCTCTATTTCTTTCAAGTCCAACATTCTGTTTCTCCTCCATCTTCCTGAAATTTGCTCAGCGAAAGTCCAGCACCAGGATTCCAGTTGCAATGTGCTTTCAGTGGTAGCTGAAATATACAGAGTAGTGACTACTTACATCAAGTGGCTCATCGCCCCAACAGTCACCACTGGTCAGGACTGCATCGAAGGTGCTCCCAACCCTGGTATGTTCTGCATGCTAGGTCAGAATGAAGTCTTGCAGAGAGTCCACCATCACCTCATTCCTGGTGCTTCCCACTTGTCTTGACTTCAGGCAAGTTGAAGTTGTCCACCAAAACCAGCCCCCAACCCCCAATACCCTCTTTAGGTCAACCATCAGTTCCTCATTCACCTCATAAAGCTGGTTGAGTAGTCTGTAGATCATTCACCACACCATCCTTCATGCCCTCTGCAAGGTTCCTGAAATGCAGCCTGCTCTCTCCCATACAATCTGGCTTCAGGAAGTGGCATCCCACTACACCTGCACTGCTCAAGGTCACCACTGGTCTCCACATAGCTATGGATAATGGTCTCCTCACTAGGGGCATCTCTGAGAACTTCTCCAAAGCTTTCAAGTTGGTGGACTATGCAGTACTCCTTCTCAAGCTGTCAAGACCCTAGGTATCAGCCAACCAGCCATCACATGGTTCAAAAACTATCTGAGTAACCGTATCCAGCTAATGTCCACACAAGGCACAACTTCAGACCTTGCTATCTTAAATCTTGGGGTTCCTCAAGGTTCAGTCCTTAGCCCTCTGCTGTTTTCCATTGTTGTTACTGACCTCCTGAAGCACAGCAGGAACTGTCATCTACTGTACATATGTATGCAGATGATACCATACTCTACAACAGTGCAGCAACAATGCCCAAGGTGAATTCAGTATTCCAATCAGATTTCAGCACAATCTCCTCCTGGTTCATCAACAATCCCATGATCTTTAATGCTACCAAACGAAGTCCAAGGTGTTTGGATCCCGGAACTTGCTGACTCATTCAGCCAATTCATTATCCACCTGCAATCATAACATCAGATGGCAACACTATTACTGAGCAAAAGTCAACATATTCTAGGACTCTGTCGTGCTGCAACACTTGCACAGAGGAGGCATGTTGATTACATCATAACAATAGGGCCCAAGCTCAACTTCCTCTACAGTCTAAACACTGTCTCAGTGCTGACGTAAGGAAGCACGTAGTCTTCCACTTCCTGCTCCCTTCCATTGACTATAGCGATATTATACACCGATGTGCAAACAAAATCACTCTACTGCCACTGGATCATTAGTGCAACAAGATGTGCAGGTTAGTTCTCTCCAGTGACTGGTCTACCCATCACTCTCTGCTGTATGACCAGCTTAACTTGACAGGTCCATCTAGCAGACGTGACTACCACTGGCTTTCTTTGTTGTACAACTATTCACAAGGAAAAGCTCCCGAGTACCTCCTAGCTCTCGACACACAGTCAAGCAGTGCCTACTCACTCCATTCAATAGCTGCACTTACAGTCTCAATTCCCAGGATGAAGCAGGTATTTGGCAGAAAGGCATTTGCATTTGCAGCGGCAGATACCTGGAACAAACTTCCTCACCAGCTGGGGAAGGCATCCAGATCTTTCCACCCACCTGAAAATTCCCTTTGTTTTGGTCCAGAATCCCTATCTATCTGACCATTTTCATGTTGCATAACATTATTTATGCTCTTTGTTAGCTTGTTTTGATTACTGTTTGGATGCACTTACTTTTAGAGCTTATTTGTTTTTCCTGTACATACTTTAGCCACTATGCAACTATTCCCACTGACTGCTGCTATCCTTCCTTGGGGCCTGATGGCATTCACCCCAGGATTTTAAAAGAACTAAGGGAAGAGCTAGTAACACCAATAACTACCCTTTTTAATAAATCATAGTAGGATGGGGTGGTACCTGAGGGCTGGAGGACGGCAGATGTGATTCCCCTTCACAAAAGTGGGAACAAGACAGAGACAGGAAACTACAGACCTGTCAGTTTGACCTCAGTGGTAGGGAAAACGATGGAATCACTTCTGAAGGAAAGAATTGTTGAGTACCTAGAGGCCAGTGGGGCACAGGACCCAAGGCAGCATGGATTCGCAGTGGGAAGGTCATGTCAGACAAATCTAATTGATTTCTTTGACTGGGTGACCAAAGCAGTAGACCAGGAAGGGACTGTGGACATGGCCTACCTAGACTTTAGCAAGGCATTTGACACAGTCCCACACAAAAGATTAATAAACAAATTAGCCAGCCTGGGAGTGGGTCCCAGGGTGGTAGCCTGGGTAAAACACTGGTTGGACAACAGGACACAGCGGGTAATAGTAAATGGAGTCCACAGTGAAGAAAGGAGGGTTACTAGTGGGGTACCACAGGGTTCAGTACTGGGGCCAGTCCTTTTTAGTGTCTTATAAGTGACATTGCAGAGGTACTGGAAGGAAAAGTATGTCTCTTTGCAGATGACACAAAGATCTGCAACAGGGTTGATACACAAGGTGGGGTGGAAAGGATGAAAAGGGACTTGGCAAGGTTGGAGGAATGGTCAAATGTATGGCAGCCTAGATTCAATGCAAAAAAGTGCAAAGTAATGCACTTGGGAAACAGTACACAATGGGGGGTGAGATACTGACAACAACAAAAATGGAAAGGGACCTGGGGGTAGTCATATCAGACGATCTAAAGGTGGGCCAGCAATGTGAGAAGGCAATAAGGAGGGCTGGGGGCATACTGGGATGCACAGGGAGATACATCACCAGTAGAAAACTGGAAGTTGTTGGCCCTCTGTACAGACAGTTGGTAAGACCACATCTGGAGTACTGTGTACAGTTCTGGAGACCCCATCTCCGCAAAGACAGACAGGGTGGAGGCTGTCCAGAGGAGGGCAACCAAAATGATGCAGTGTCTGCATCAGAAGACATATGAAGAAAGACTAAAGGAACTAAAGATGTATAGCCTCGAGGAAAGGAGGGAGAGGGGGGACATGATAGAAACTTTCAAATACCTCAAGGGAATCAACAAAGTCCAAGAGGGTAGCATCTTTCAGAAAAAGAGATGTGCAAAAACAAGGGGGCACAATTTGAAGATAGAGGGGGGACGGCTCAGAGGTAATCTGAGGAAGTATTTCTTCACAGAGAGGGTTGTGGATACATGGAACAGCCTTCCTGAGGAGGTCGTAGAGTCAAAAACAGTGGAGAAATTCAAGAATGCATGGGATGAACATAAGGCAATTCTAGTGGGGGGTAGGAGGAAGTAGGCTGTTGGTTAACTAGGATCTGCAGCTTATCCGCTAAGTAGGATAATAGGCAGACTAGGTGGGCCAAGCGGTCCTTTTCTGCCGTCAAATTCTATGTTTCTATGGGATTCCCATGAAAACGAGATGCTGTATCGCATGGTGCTAAATAATCATGAGCGTAATTTCAAATAAATTTGATGAGCCTTCCATTCGCAGGGGCTAGTTGCAACCACAGAGTTTGAACTTCACCTGCCCTGCCCCCAATAGCTCACCATCTTTGGTCACCTTGATACCCTCCTGGATGCACAAGGCAACCCCACCTTATCTTTTTTCTTATTTGGCTGAAATAAAACATAGCCTGGGACCGTGGATTGCTAAAACTTTTTTTGTGAAGACGGCAATGGCTAATTCAACATCATTTATGCAGTCTAGCTGGGACCAATCAACATCTTTCAGATAATTTATAAGGTCTCCAAATTTGATTTTAGAAATATCCCTCTGGACTTTAATCCACAGAGAGAATTTAGATGTGCACATACTCCAGACAGACACACACACACACACACACACACAAATAGAGTAAGCCAGTAGGCTGGATTCAGTTATCCTGTCTACCCTTTTAGCTAGCATGTAATCTAATAAAGTCATTTTTTTTTTATTCTTTATGTTCTATCTAGTAGGGATCGTGACTAATTGGCTGTGATTTAGTTTACTAATGATAGATTTATGTGTCATAGCCCTATAATTGTTCTAATTTAGGCTGAAGTCTCCCATAATTATCATCTTCTTATTTCCAAAGCTGACAGTTAAGCAATTCACAACATCAACGTTTGACATGATCACCCCATAGAAATGACATACATTTCTTATTTTAATCATAGACTAAGGGAGTGCTCACAATGCTGCTTTATTCCTCTACACCGGAGCTACTCATATTCTGTAAAGCATCTCACATGCAGATGCCCTGGAAAAGAACAGCTGCATAAGAACTTACTGTAACAGTAGATCTTCGAGAGAATCTCTCATCAGGCCACACCTTTGGAACTATACCTGTGTCAGTGCTAGAACCACATGGAAATTTTGCAAGCCAGGAGCCACCAATGGTGACACTATGTGTTAGCATATACATAAACATGGACAGCCCCTCCTCTCCTAAGTTTCCCACCAGCGATCATGCTCAGAAGACCTCCTTCTAGGGAACCTGGAGAGACCCCAGCACTCCGCAAACCAAGAAAGATGGGGTGCTGGAAAAGATAGCAATGAAAGCAGCAGTACAAAGATCCTCTGTTGCAACCCTGAAGGGGGAAGGAGGATGGGATAGCATGGCCGGATGAATGAGATTCTCTCAAAGATCTACTGTTATGGTAAGTTCTTATGCAACTGTTCTATCTTCTGCGAGGCTTTCTCTTTCTTCAGTCCACACCTTTAGAACGAGTCCAAGCAGTACCAAAAGTTAACACTCCGGGTGGCTGGAGCCTATAGGCTTATGATGGTAGGCCTTGTGGCACACCTAGGCCAAACCTGGCTCACCTGTGAGAGGCCATGTACAGACTGTAATGCTCAGTGAAGGTGTGGATAGTACTCTATTTGGCTGTTGCACACATTTCTGCAGCAGAAACATTCTCTCCAATGTATTCTTGTGAAGCATAAGCTTCTGCTTAATGCCAAAAAGACCAAAGCCAGGCTATCTGAAAGAACTTCTGGTAACTTATCACCCAAATCTATCACTCAGCTCGGCCGACGAGGGGTTGTTAGAGGTTCCAAGGTAGAGATTTGAAATCTTAGATTGCTTTCGGGCATTTAGTATATAGCCCCACCCTTTGGAACTCTCTACCCTTGCGCTGTGGGAGTGCACTGCTGTGGAGGGCTTTAAGAGCGGTCTGAAGACTTTTTTACGGGAAACTGCATTTTTAGAACAGGACTGTTATGACTTTTTGTTGTAATTGTACGTTTTAATGATTTTTTCTTTTACTGTTCTGATTTATTTATGTACGGCACCTTGGTAATCAAAAGGTGCCTTATAAATAAAATTATTATTATTATCAATATTATGATCCTCTCACCAAACACCGCCCCAGGATCAACATGCAGCCCTAAGATTCTAACGTTATTGGGTGAACCCCGGGAAACTGTTGATACCTTTAAATACCTAGGATTCTGGCTGGACAATAAGCTTAACTTTCTGTGCCACCTGAATGAGCTCTCGAAAAAACTAAGAGAACGCTTAGGCATATTCTACCGCATTAAGCATCTACTTACCAAGGAAGCCAGAAAGAGACTAGTGCAATCTACATTCCTGCCTCTACTGGATTATGCCGACTTTCTCTACAACAACTGCCCTTCTTCAGTGCTTTGTAAACTTGACACTATCACCGGACCTTGAGGTTCATCCTTAATCTGCCAATTTGCACCCATCACTGCCTACTGTAGCAAGAGATGGGATGGTCCTCGCTTCCTACAAGGAGGAAAAGAAACGCCTTCCTCTGGTTCTACAGGGCTCTGACTGATAATCTACCAGCATACATCTCGAGCTTTTCTGAATGTGCCAAGGGGTCGTACGCTTGAGATGCTTCTCTTTAATCTGCTTCCAAATACCTAGAGTAAGATCATTTCATGGCTCAGCTGCAATTAATTTCTCCCTTCCTTCCATATGGAATACTATGCAAAGATATTTAAAGCTCTCACCCTTCCCCAGTCCTTTCACCTTCAAAACACTGATAGCAGGGTACCTGAAGGAATCCTGCAACTGTTATGGGTGACCAGTGTGCCCTTAATCTCTTGGTGACCCATAAGAATCTTGTGACCCTTAAGACACTCATGGCTCCCACCTTCCCTAGTAGTGGGGCCCCCCGTATTCTGCAGCCTTTTTTCTCAACTCCCCCCACCAGCTACACCTTACCCCCTCCCTTTTCCCCTATACCTCTCTCTCCTCCTCCTCCTCCTCCCAAGTCTTATACTACAAAACCCACCGAGCTACATATCCCAGTGAGTGTCCGGGGTTGAACCATCCTAAATTTGGATTTATTTTGCATGTTTCTTTAGTGTGCTATAATTAACACTTAATTGTGTTATCCCTCGCTGTATAGGCTTGTTTTAGTTCCTCATATGGACAGTTTTTATTTCCTACCTTGTACCTGCCTGTGATTTATTTTAATATGTCCAGGACCACTGTGAAAATGAGCATGCTCAATTGTGTTATGCATGGTTAAATAAAGTTTGACTGACTGATTGAAATCAAGCTACTAAGCTACAACTGGGGATGGGGTGGGGGCAGTTGCTCAGGTGGGTGGAAAACTGGCTTATGGGGCAAATACAGCGAGTGGTGGTTGGATGTATAGTCTCCTCCCCCAGGAGGGTCATCAGTGGGGTTCCCCAGGGTTCGGTCTTGGAGCCACTCCTGTTCAATTCCTATGTCTCGGACACAGGGTGGGGTGTTAGGAGTAGGTTGGGTCTCTTTGTGGATGACTCAAAACTGGGAGCACTGGCAGATGGGCAGGAGGGGAGAGAGGCCCTGCAGGGGGATCTGGATACCCTGGGGGGGGTGGGCAAGGAAGTGGGGGTTGAAGTTCAATGCAGCAAAATGAATAACACAGAGGATTGTCGAAGAGCTGCAGCAAAAGCAAACAGGATACTGGGCTGCATAACCAGGGGATTACCTCCAGAGGGGGGAGGTGATCCTCCCTCTGTATAATGCCCTGGTTAGGCCACATCTTGAGTACTGTGTGCAGTTCTGGAGATCCCATCTTAAGAGGGACACAGCGCTGCTGGAGAGGGTCCAGAGGAGGGCAATCAGTATGATTCAGGGCATGGAGGGTAGGACCTATAAGGAGAGACTGGATGAACTCAATCTGTAGGCAATGGAGGAGAGGAGGGACAGAGGGGACATGATAGAGACTTTCAAGTATGTAAAGGGGATAAATTAAGGCGGAGCCAGGGAAGTGTTCAGGCTTAAGGGGGGAACTACCAGGGGGCACGAGTGGAAGCTGGAAGGGGGGAAGCAGGGGGAGTGCAGGAGACACTTCTTCACAGAGAGGGTGGTGGAACCATGGAACGCACTGCCCAGGAGTCTGGTGGAAGAGACCACAGTGGAAGGATTCAAGAAATGTTGGGACAGGTACAGGGGGGAAGCTGAGGCCAGGGTCGGCCACCTCTGGGGCTGGGGGGTGGAGTAGCGAGCTCCCAGTAGGGAGCTAGCTTCCGAGCAGACACGATAAACCATGGGGCCTATTCTGCTGGCTTTTACTGTACTATGATACTAAAATGGCTGTGCCCCTCGTAGAATGAACACAAACTGCACCAGGAAGTTCCTCACCGCATGTCCTCTAAGAGAATGTAATACAGGGTGCTAGCCAGTTGGTCAAGCACTATTTTGAAACTCTAGCACTCTTGTTTCCTGGGGGGGTACAAAACAAAAACTGTGAGGACTTTCTGCAGTCCTTTATATGGTGTGTACAGTACCTGAGTATTCTATTCACATCGAAGGTACAGAGCAATGCTTCCCCTGGATTCACATTGCTCCGTATAATACACTGGTAGGTGGATGGTTTGATTTAAAGTAAACACAGACACCATCTTTGGTAAAAACTTAGGATCAGTATGGAAAGACACCCTGTCTTTGTGGAAAGTCAAATAAGGAGGCTCACACATTAGAGCTTGCAGCTCTGAAATTCTTTGAGCAGAAGTGACTGCAACTAAAAATAACGCTTTCGAAGAGACAAAGCTTAAACCACAACTCGTGGCTGGCTCAAAAGGAGCTTTTCTCAAACAAAATTCAGATCCCAAGCCGGGACTGGATTCCAAAAGGGAGGTTTTATGTGTAAACTGCCTCTCAAACTGTACAGGCTACCTCCAGCTAAGCAACTGTACAGCTATCCAGAGGCATGTGGAAAGCTGATATATACAGCAGGCAAGTGCAGCTTAATGGAAGAACACCGCAGGCCGGACTCTGATAAGGACAGCAAGTATTCTAGAACCTGATGGACTGAACAGGTAAATGGATCCAGGTTATGTGAAGCGGCCCACAAAGGAAACCGCTTCCATTTCACAGAGTAGGTACATCTTGTGGATGGTTTTCTGGCAACTAACAGAACATCAGCCACTTTTTGTGATACCCCAAAGCGAGCTATGGCTATGTCTTCAGGTGCCATGCATGCAGATGCAGTGACTTCGGGACCGGATGGACTAGGGTTTTCTGCTCCTGTGACAGTAGACCTTTGCACAAGGGTAGATGTGCTTGGGGTTCCACTGCCAGCTGCTGCAGCAAGGGATACCATATCTGTTGAACACAATAAAGAAAATGGCAGCTTCTGTTACAGCGGCATTTCTGAAGGCAGATCCGATGAGTCTGACTGACAGCGAGAAAAGAACTGAGGAGAGGAGGGGCCACCCATGTTTATGGAGACACTGGCGCATGATATCACTGTGGGCATCCCCTGACTTGCAAAGTATCCTTGTGGTCCTAGCACTGACACAGGTATAGTTCCAAAGGTGTGACCTGATAGAAACATAGAGTTTGATGGCAGACAAGGACCGCTTGGCCCACCTAGTCTGCCCATTTCCCTACCTAACGGATAAGCTGCAGATCCTAGTTAATCAACAGCCTACTTCTTCCTACCCCCCACTAGAATTGCCTTATGTCTGTCCCATGCATTCTTGAATTCCCCCACTGTTTTTGACTCTACAACCTCCTCAGGAAGGCTGTTCCATGCATCTACAACCCTCTCTGTAAAGAAATACTTACTCACATTACCTCTGAGCCGCTCCCCATCTTCAAATTGTGCCCTTTGTTCTTGCACATCTCTTTTCTGAAAGATGCTATGCTCTTGGACTTTGTTGATTCCCTTGAGGTATTTGAAAGTTTCTATCATGTGCAACCTCTCCCTACTTTTCTCGAGGTTATACATCTTAAGCTCCTTTAGTCTTTCTTTATATGTCTTCTGCTGCAGATCCTGACAGCCTCCACCCTGTCTATGTCTCTGCGGAGATGGGGTCTCCAGAACTGTACACAGTACTCCAGATGTGGTCTTACCAACTGACTGTACAGAGGGCCAACAACTTCCCGTTTTCTACTGGTGATGCCTCTCCCTGTGCATCCCAGTATCCCCCAGCCCTCCTTACTGCCTTCTCACATTGCTGGCCCACCTTTAGGTCATCTGATATGACTACCCCCAGGTCCCTTTCCATTTTTGTTGTTGTCAGTATCTCACCTACCATTGTGTACTCTTCCCCTTGGTGTTTGTTTCCCAGGTGCGTTACTTTGTACCTCTTTGCGCTGCATCCAAGCTGCCACACATTTAATCATTCCTCCAACCTTGCCAAGTCCATTTTCATCCTTTCCACCCCACCTTGCGTATCAACCCTGTTGCAGATCTTTGTGTCATCTGCAAAGAGACATACTTTCCCTTCCAGTTCCTCTGCAATGTCACTTATAAAGACATTAAAAAGGACTGGCCCCAGTACTGAACCCTGTGGTACCCCACTAGTAACCCCCCTTTCTTCACTGTGGACTCCATTTACTATTACCGCTGTGTCCTGTTGTCCAGCCAATGCTTTACCCAGGCTACCACCCCGGGACCCACACCCAGGCTGGTTATTTTGTTTAGTAATCTTTTGTGCAGGACTGTGTCAAATGCCTTGCTAAAGTCAAGGTAGGCCATGTCCACAGCCCCTCCCTGGTCTACTGCTTTGGTCACTCAGTCAAAGAAATCAATTAGATCTGTCTTACATGACTTTCCTGCTGTGAATCCATGCTGCCTTGGGTCCTGTGCCCCACTGGCCTCTAGGTACTCAACGATTCTTTCCTTCAGAAGTGATTCCATCATTTTCCCTACCACTGAGGTCAAACTGACAGGTCTGTAGTTTCCTGCCTCTATCTTGCTCCCACTTTTGTGAAGAGGAATCATATCCACCCTCCTCCAGTCCTCAGGTACCACACCATCCTCCCATGATGTATTAAAAGGGTAGTCAGTGGTGTTACTAGTTCTTCCCTTAGTTCTTTTAAAATTCTGGGGTGAATCCCATCAGGCCCCATTGCTTTATCCACCTTCAGTTTTAAGAGTTCCTTCAGAACCCTTTCTTCTATGAAAGGACTAATATCAAATCCCCTATCCAGAGTGCTTCTGTTGACTAGATTAGGTATCTCCCCCTGCTTTTCCATTGTGTATACTGAGCAGAAGCATTCGTTCAGTATCCCTGCTTTTTCACTGTCACTCTCTGCCCAACCACCTTCCTCTTTATTCAACCTCAGTATCCCTGCCTTAGTCTTTCTTTGCTCCCTAATGCACCGATAAAAGGTTTTATTCTCCTTCTTAACCAAGTCGGCTATCTTTTCCTCAGTTTGGGTCTTTGCTATTCTGACTACCTTACCCACTTCCTTCTGCTTTAACTGGTACAGTTCTCTGTCCTGATGAAAGAGATATCCGCGAAGAAGATCTAGCAAGTTCAGTGGGCTTTTTTTTTTTTTAAATATTCTGTCCCTCTTAAATTTATAATATGTTAATGCATTTTCTAACAGCACTTTTACGATTTTAATAGTGGTCTCACTTGCAATCTGACAGTGCCAGAACCATTTATTTTTGGTTCTCTGTTCTTGCACCGGGTCACCCATAAAAACAGGCATTTGATGTCCTTGGATTTTTTACTCAGTAATCAAATATTAAATAAAAATAAAAGAACACACATTACACACACTGGCCTATTTGTACAGTCACACAGTTGTTGCTCGTGATGCTGGGGACCCAGATTTGGAAGCGAGCTCATGCTACAGGAGGGTCAGCAGGGGGAAGAAAGATGGATCATCCCACCAGGATGCCCTCCTCCTTCAGGGAGGAAGGGTCGCTGCCTCTGCTGCAATACTATCACCTGGGTGACACAACAGATGGCAGTGCAGCTGAGGCACAGTGGGGGGGGGACGACAAAATATTGGCTGAGCTTCATGTTAGCACACTACAACATGCATGGAGTTCCTCATAAATTGGCGCCCTCTGGAGACAGCAACAAAATAAGGGTGAAAAAATGTGAGGCAGGGTGAAATCTGCTCTCTAGGGTCCCACCGCAATCTACTTGCCACCCACCAGGGAGACTCAACAGTCCATCAGACAGCAGCCAGGCATGGAGGGGCCTGTCTAAGGGGACAAGGAGTAAGAGCAGGAGATGTCTGGGGACGGGGCTAAAGGAGGCAAATGCTTGTGAACAGGAGGCTTAAACATAAACAATAAATGTGACACCACTCTTACAAAGAGAAAAGTGCCATCAGAAGATTTATAACAGCAGTTCTCTGGCACATTTCAACCTACCACATACAAGGTGTGCAATTACTGACCCTTAAAGGGGAACAGTCAGAACTAAGAGCCTCACACCCAAATATGGGGTTGATCTCAATTTGCACTGCGTACAAAAACTTCTTTTGTTACTTATGGTTTACTACAGTATAGTAGATTGTACCAGACTGAATCATTGACTTTAAAGCTGACATTTTCTTTAACTACAAAACCCAGAATTCCCTGCACCAGACATCAGATTGGGACTGTAGCAGTGGGAGATTCAATAGCCTGCAGTACATGTTGGAGCTTTTATAAGCTCTGATCATATGTTTGCCTGTCCTTTTGTTCCCTGGGGCTAAGCACAGTCTTCTGTGACCATGCGGGCTGGGATCTCATCAAGTGGTCTGTCATGGGCTGGCAGCAGCCAGCCATCGAGGAACTTGGATGCTCTGCCATCCTGGGTTTTTTTTTTAACCAGTTGTAAAAGAGGAGCTGCTCTGTGTGGGTTTTGGGTTGCACCCCACCTGCTGTACTTTGGACCTCAGGCCTATCTGGCTGCTGATTGGTTGTCAGGAATTCCTAGGACCTCTTTTTGTTGAGATTGTCAGGTACTCCTTTTCTGAGGGGATTTTCCCTGCAAATCTGAAAAGGACTGTGGCAAGACCCTTTTGGGGGCCGGGGGAACTTCCGTTTTTGGGAAACGTCATCAAGAAGAGGTGGAAGAGCAGCTTGAGGCTCACTTAGTTCAATATGACAACTATAAGCCTCTTCAGTCAGGCTTCAGGCCACTTCACAGCACTGAAACTGCTCTCATCAAGGTGCTCCATTATCTCCTAATTGCGAGAGACAGAGGGCACAGATCCACCTTGGTTCTTTTAGATCTCGCGTTGGCATTAGACATGGTGGACCATGACATACTGTTGGACCACCTGAGGCACAGTTTTGTGATAGACTGTATCCTACCTTGTTGGGAGAATACAGCAGGCTCTATTAGTTAATTTCATCTCTGGTACTGCTGTGTTCAACTGTGAAGTGTCTCAAGGTTTGATCCTGGCTCCCATATTGTTTGCTGTGCACATGCTGCCACTAGGTAGATCACTGGGGGTATGGCTTTCAGTTTCATTGCTATGCAGACAATACTCTGCTATACCTGTTCTGTGCACCTAATGATGGAAATAACTTGGTCACAGTGGTGGACCGGTGCCTTGGCGAAATCAACGACTGGATGGCCTCCACCTGTCTCTGTCATAATCCAGGTAAGACAGAGGTAATGCTTGATGAACCTGGGCCCTGTGGGTCAGTAATGAGAAGTGTAAATGCCATGTTACCAGCATTAAATGCAATGCACTTCGAGCTGTGGATGTGGGTAAGAATCTGGGCATCACCCAAGACTGCAAGCTGACTCTGGAATCCCAGGTGTCAGCTGTAGTTTGGAGTGCCTTTTCCCCATCTCTGTAATATTGTCCAGATCCAACCATATCTTGTGTCCAAGGACTCGATGATGATAGTACATGCCTTTGTCACCTCAAGACTGGACTACTGCAATGTTCTATAAATGAAAATTATATACATATCACAATTGTTGATCTTCCAGAATATCTTCAGACTAGATTCCCACTTATGGGTCTGGGGCCAGAGGCATTAGGACCCCCTAGGAGCAAGTTTTTGCAGGGAAGGAGCCAACGCTGGCTACTGATGAGGCCTCACTCTACACATGGTGCTGTGCGCCCCTGCCAATAACCATTGCCAGCTCCCTCTAGCATCTCAGCTCTGTTCACCAGGAAAGAAACAAAGTACAGGAAATAAAGAGAGGACAAGACACTTACCAGACCAAAGGGATAGGGAGAGGGTATAGGAAACAAAATAACAACAAAATAAAACCTGACTACCAACTTAGAAATAAGAACATGGCACACTAATGTGGCACAAGGGGTAGTAGGATCTACAGAGCCACAGCCTCACACCACTAGCCACACAGAAATTGGACAGCAGTCTAAAAAAATATAGGGCAGTAGCCCTGAGCTTGTGGCGCTGGCAGAATCACAAGGAGAGGCCCACCCGCTGGTGCAGTGGTAGTACTACCGCTTGAGATGCCAATGACTCGGGTTCAAGAACTAGCCTGGGATATCAGAAGGCCAGCCGGGGCACGTGGACACTGCACTCTAACTCCGTCAGGCATTGGGTCCCCCGACAGCCCACCCTGGTGGGCAAGCCAGAAAGGAGGAACCTAGATGCATCTGGAGTTGCAGGACTGGATGATCCACGGCAGTTGAGATGTGTTCATCTCCCTAAACATCCCTAAGTGTAGTGGACTAAGGATCCAAATACACAAAGAAGAAAGGGCATACCAACCAAAATAGTCCAATATAGTCAGAAGAAAGATTCCATAAAAAAAATGACCTGCTTCTCCTGCAACCACAGGGATATACCCTGCATAACAGCTAATGTAGTTGATCCAAAAATGTGCAAGGAACCCTCACCCTCACAAATGCAGTGCAGATGCCAAGCGGGGTTAGACTGGATAGTATCCAGGGGCACATGCTACACGTAGCAAATAACAGGGATACACCCACAGAGGGAATATACTCTGGGCAGGGAGAGGGAGGGTAAGAAAGAAAAAGGAGGGAAAGAGCCACCTTCCACAAAACTCTTTATATATAAATACTTTATTTTATTTATTTATTTATTACTTTGATAACCGGGTAGGTGCACTGGTCCATGGGACCGTTTTCAGGCATGACCCGGGCCAAGAGGCAAGAGGAGCATAATAATGATATACACAAAAATGGTAATACATCACAGTGAGAGGCACAGCTAAGAGGTCAAGTACATTAGAAATTGCAGTAGCACTGCAATACAGTAGGGTAAATTAAGTGCACCAGTTGTTTAAGAATAATACAACGTAAGTAAGGATAAGTATTGCAATGATGCAACAAGGAGAATCACCATAGGATAAGGCACATGATTACAGCATTAGGCTGAAACCCAGCTAACCCACCCCATCCACCCCACAAGCCCCAGAGCATTGACTAGCAGCAGGGGTGATCGTCTATGTGAACAGTTACAGCAGTGTTTGGTGAGTAGCCAGGAACTGAGGTTTAGTTTAAGGCAGTGTGGGCATTGGAGGATCTAAGGGACGCAGGCAGCCCATTCCAGAAAGTTGGGTCAGCCACCGATAAGACATTCCCTCCCATTTTGGTCATGGTGCGCAGTACCTTGAGAGGAGGAACAGTGGAGGAACCGGAGGCACCTGGGTGAGGTACGGGGCTTACAGAGGTTGGGGTGGGGGGGAAACATCGTTGAGTCAAGATAGTGTCCACAAAGCAGCCTAGGCTTAATTCAAAGCAGCCCTGTAAAGGGAACGGTACAGGTCACAGTCATGTGTGGTGAAAGGGGTGGACAATGCAAAGTGACAAACGTTGTTATAGACCAACATAAGTCTAGTCCTGAGGGTGGCAGAGATACAAGAGTAAATAGGGGAGCAGTAATCTAATATTGAGAGAAGGTTTCCTCTGACTAAAGCTAGGCAAGTTCCGTTGGATACGTACGGCTTTATGCGGTAGACAGCCCCAAGTTTCTGGTTTATCTTATTAATAACAGTGTTGGTATGGTCTGTGAAGAAAAGAGTGGGTCGAGAGTGACTCCCAGATATTTAAAGGAGGAGACATTTTCCAGGGGAGGACCGTCAGGCGAGAGGATAAGAAGGGGGGTTGCTGGCAGTGGATTTGGTTAGAAACAGCCTAGATGCCAATAGCATGGCCTTGGTTTTTTTGCCGTTGACAAGTAGATGGTTGGAGGAGAACCAGCTCTGGGCAGCACTGTAGTTCTGGGTAAGGACAGAGGATATTCGAGGAAGGGATCTGTCACCATCGAAGGTGACTAGGTCATCTGCGTAAAGGAGAGTGTTGCAGTTAAGGCAATTGGAGGGGAAGGTGCTGACGAAGACAGAGAAGAGCAGGGGGCCCAGGATGAACCCCTGTGGGACATCAGTGGAGACAGACATGGCCAGAAAAGTGACCGAGCTGATACAGATTGATTGGGAGTGCTCAGAGAGGTAGCTCTAAAACCATTTAGTGGTTTAATCAGAGCATCCAACAGCTTTGAGTTTAGAGTGGAGGAGGGTGTAGTTTACAGTATCAAAGGCTTTTGATAGGTCGACAAAGACCACCACTTCAGTTACACAGCCACGGTCCATGCTGGTGAAGATATGATTGGTGAACAGAGCCAGAGCTGTTGCGGTACTATTATGCTTACGGAAGCTGGGTGCATACAAGGTTATGCTGAAGGAGATATACGGATAGTTGGTGGTGGATAACCTTCAAGAAGTTTACTGAGGTGGGGGAAAATATCAGTTATCAGATGAGTGGGGATCCCCTGCTTTGAATATAGGAACTACCTTAGTAGACTTCCAGGCGAGGGGCATGGTGCAGGTGGACAATGCTAGGTCGAAAATAAAGGTAAGTGGCCTGATGATTACAGGGGAGACTAGCTTTAGGAAAACCAGGGAGAGGCCATCGGTACCAGGGCTACCCTGGTTGGGTAGACCCCATAGTAACTTCGAGGTGTCCCTTGGGGAGATAGACTTAAAGTAAAGGGGTGGAGGTGGAGTGAGAAGGGAGAGGAAGGGGCTGGGAGCAGTGTTAGATCCGGGGCAGGGGTGGAGTAGTGGGGCTAGGGGAGAGGGAGGATAGTGGGGAAGGGTGGAGGGGAGAGGAGGGGTACTGGGTCTGGGTGAGTGAGTTTGCTGAGAAGGACTGATAGGTCGGTGAAGTGGGAATGGAGTGCTTTGGTCACGTCAGTGGGTTCAGTGAGTAGTCTGGAGGGGGAGTTTAGGTGAATGTTGGAGCTACTTGTGCAGGGGTGCAGGAGGGAGCCTATTACGTCCTAGAATTTCTTAGAGTTGTTGAGGCTTCCCTCTGTAGCTTGTGATGATAGTCCCTTTATAGGGTTCTGGCCATGTATTTACAACGGTTGCGCAGGTATTCATTCCACAGTGTAGGGGAGAAGGACAGTTTGTTGGCAGACCACTTATGGTCCCTCTCCTTCATGATGGTGAGGAGTTCGGGAGTTACCCAGCTTGTGCACCCACCTCTGACTGTTCTGGTGGTGACTGGGAAGTGTCGGTCCTACAAGTGTAGGAGAGCACTGATGAAGTAGTCAACCACTGCATCAACATCAGTGTGGGCATAGAGGCTCTGCCAGTTGATGGTCTTGACATCCCTGTGGAGGAGGGATGTGTCAGGGCAGTTAATGTTATGAAAAGTTAGGTACCTGGGTGGGGTGGGAGGCCTTAGAGGACCGGATGGCAAAGATGGTGGAGTGATCGCTCAGGGAATCAGACAGGGTACCTGCCTGGGAGATTCTGTCCTCTCTGTTGGTAATTACCCAGTCAATGAGGGAGTGGGAGGAGGTGTGGGTGTTGATACGGGTGGAAAGGGTAATAATTTGAACCAAGTTATGCAGCTTTTGCATGACTGCGTAGTCGGCATCATTGGTGTCTTGCCAGTTAAGGTTAATGTCCCCAAGAATTATGGTATCTCTAGTGGGAGAGAGAGACCAGTACCCATTAAGGAGGCTTTGGAGTCCAGCTACACTCCCCTGCAGGGAGTTGTAACAGCTCCCCAAGTATAGTTTCTTGGTGGACCCAAGTGATAATTCTGCAATGACCCAGTCACTAGAGTCATCATCAGAGCATAGGAGGGAGGTAAGGGTGGTTCTTTGATGTGCATGGCAGCACCGCCTCCCCGTTTTTTGTCAGGCCTGTTTTTGCACAGAAGGGTGTATCCGCAAGTTGGTACAAGGAGTCGGAATGCCAAGGCTTCAGCCAGGTCTCTGTGAGGCAGAGGATGTGTGGATTGTGGAGGGAGATCCAGGCCTCAAGGTCTGTGAATTTAGCAGGGAGGCTGCACACGTTCATTTGCGCAATTCTCAGACCAGGTAGGTGGGGCCAAGTGGTACTGGTGGAAGTGACTGGCACATTAATGGGGCCTCGATTGGGTTCAATGCCTCCACCCAGTAGGATCATGGAGGGAGGAGGGAGTTGGGATACTGTCATCGAGGTAGAACTGGAGAATGGAGAGGGAGAATAGGTGGAAGCTAAACAGGCAGCAATAGGAACTGGAGAAAGGCCAGGGTGAGTAGACCGCGAGCACTGCTTTCCCACCTGAGTAGATGGGGACGGAAAGGTGTGGGTGCAGCTCTTCGGAGAAGTACAGGAGCATGCCTTGGTCAAGAGCAAGAACTTGGGCACAGCAGTCTGCAATGAGCAGCATGCCGAAAAGAGTGGTAGCCACAAAAGAAGGTAAAAGGTACTTCATGGTGACAG
Source organism: Neoceratodus forsteri (assembly GCA_016271365.2). Classification (NCBI taxonomy): domain Eukaryota; kingdom Metazoa; phylum Chordata; order Ceratodontiformes; family Ceratodontidae; genus Neoceratodus; species Neoceratodus forsteri. Next base: position 733,766,519 of record CM057459.1, read on the forward strand.
CAGGTGCAGTACTGGAGAGCAAGGGGAAGGTGGTAGTATGCCGAGGTGCTGAGACAATACTGCTGTAAGAAGAAAGTACTGTGGTAAGGGTGCTATGGTAGGGGGCAAAGGGGGGTGCCAGTGACAAGTACTGTACAGCCACTAGGAGCAGGAAAGGGTAGGTGAGCGATAGTACTTTCACTTAGCAGTTATTAGTGCTAAGTTAGAGTGTTTTATTTAGTGCGCCTCTAGTGGGAGTCGGTATAATGGGCAAAGAAGAGATTGGACATTTAGAAATTTACAACCCTGCAGGTCATCTGACTGGGGACTATAAAGAAAATCACTCAAGTAGGGTGGGGTGGGTGGGAGCTGGCGTGAAGCGCCAGCTGGGAACAATACTCTAGTAATCTCCTTTTAAAAATGCCTTCTGAGTCTAGCCAATCTCCTTTTACAACTGCTTTCAGTATACCAAATGTGGTCAGTCAGAAGCGAAAATACAGCAAATTCTGCCGCTCCCTGAAGGCACCAACATTTCAAAGTAGCTCCATTTACTGTGGTGCAGGCAGCGGGAGCTGAAGCAGGTGACTTTACCTTGGTTAGAAGGTGCAGGCAGCAGGAGCTGACGTGGGTGGTGAGGGAACTGCCATAGCTGCCGAGGCGCAGTGTGCCTGATCAAGGGCTTTTACTGGCAGGGGAGAGAAGAGGGAAAACAATTTTAGTAATCGGACAAGTGAGTAGGGGACACACAAAGGAACAGACAAGGGAACTGTAGGGGGGGCTAGAGTGACAGAGGAAGATAGTCTTAAGCGGTGGGCAGGAACAAAGACAATGGAGCTAGGGAAGAGTTGGGGGGGCAGGGCAGTTCAGTGCCGGGCTGGGGGGCCAGATAGGGAAGCTCACATGGACTAAAGGGAGAGAACATAGGATGAAGAAGAGAGAGAAAGAGAAAAAGGGAAACAGTTAAGCAAATCGGATTTCACTATCACAAAATAAATTCACAATGTAGATTAAAGTGATTAATCCGAATGTGACCTTCTGTCTACGCACAAGGAAAACAGCACAGAACGTAGTGGGTGGATAAAGTTAAACACCACACAAGTTAGCTGGCTAAACAAAGAAACATGACTAGAGAATTTACTTGTACATTTAAAATTACATTAGATGCGGGTTCGGGAATAAGCTTGGTCCGCTGAGGATCAGCAGGAGGGAGAGGATTGAGCGCCTGAGGACAGCCTCCTCTCCCCGGGGCTGGGGTCCCTTGGCTTGAAGCCTGACTGCCCTCTGGCCGAGGCCTGAGGTGCAGCACATTCCCTGCCCTACATCGGAGGGAAAGATGCATGGTGGACGTCGGAGGATATGCCTTGATGTCGGAGACACATGCCACGCACGGAACACCGGAAAAATGCTCCGTAGGCTCCCGGAAGATGGAGCACCCTAGCGCAGACCCCACAAGCCCACCTGCCTGCCCCAGACGGGTGCCCTGACGAATAGATGTGGTTCGGGGGTGTAGGTCCCCATCTCTGTCCCTGCCTGGGAAGCAGTCCAAGGCTACATGGAGGGACTACCCCAAGTCCAAGTAAGGTGGGGTGGCGCAGATGCAATTGGTGACTCCCGAGTGGCGGAGTCTAGGGGGCAGGGGAGGAGTATAAACAGAAAGTGAAAAAAGAAGAAAAAAATTACATTAGATGAATTAGCTATGCATGCAAATAGCCTAGAGAATATGCTAGTAATCGCCTTTAAAATGTAGTGGGCGGATAAAATTAAACACCACACAAGTTAGCTGGCTAATCATAGAAACTTAGCTAGAAATTTACTTTTACGCTAGTAATCTCCTTTTAAAAATGCTTTCTGAGTCTAGTTAATCGCCTTTTACAACTGCTTTCAGTCCATCACATGTTGCCAGTCAGAGGCAAAAATACAGCAAATTCCGCAACTCCCTGAAGGCGCCAAAATTTCAGAGTAACTCAGTTTACTGTGGTGCAGGCAGCAGGAGCTGAAGCAGGTGACCTTACCTTGGTTAGGAGGTGCAGGCAGCGGGAGCTGAAGCAGGCGGCGAGGGAAGTGCCATAGCTGATGAGGCATAGCGTGCCTGATCAACGGCTTTTACCTAGGTTAGAAGGTGCAGGCAGCACGAGCTGAAGCGGGTGGCGAGGGAAGTGCCACAGCCGCTGAGGCGCAGTGGGCCCGATCACGCTGCGTCCCGCCCGATACTGTACATATTTATGCAACAGGCAGGCACATAAACAGAGTGTGATAAATTTGTTTATCAGAGTGACTGTTTACATAAATTTATGTGCATAGTTACTACGTCATCATCCCCCTCTCCCACACTACTTCTTACTGAGCAGCAGTTTCTCTTTCCTGAAACAAGGAAAAATTACTCACCATAGTAATCTTGTTTCTTCAAAGGGATCACTCATTATGATTAAACTGATGGAGTTAGCCTCTTGTGTTGAACTGCCCGGAGAGATGGAATGCTATGCAAATGATAGAACTCTCACTGGCTCATGCCAATTTCAAACTGCTGCCCTAGCAACTGCTGCACTCTTGAGTGCTTCAGATACTTATGCAGCCTAACTGGGTAAAAGACCCCCTAGCTGATCTTTACATCATAAAGAAAAAATTAGCCCTTAAAGATCATGGGCAAATATGTTAAATGAACTGTTGCTAAAATAGATTTTGTAATGTGTTTCTGAATAAAGATTGTGATTTGAAATTGTCACCAATGTCGTCCGGTGTGAATTTAACATGTAATCCGTGATAGACACTTTTAAAAAACACAGCTTTCTTTTCTCGTTTCAATCGCTGAGCCTTGCTTGTCTCCGTGAACACTGACCGCTTAGATGTCACAGCAGTCATCACGTGAACTGTATTTCAATTTTTTTTATTTGTTTTGAATGTCTTTATTGGCACAAGCAGTGTGTAACAGTTCAGCGAGAGAGCACGTGCTGGAGTAAATCACTAACCTATAAGTGTTGCTGCGCTCTCTGTCTCCCAACTGATTTTAAGCTATCTGCGGTTTTATCAATGGGATACCTATGCTATTTTAATTGTTTGAGCTGTGAAATTTAGTGGCTGAAACTTCGTACCTGCAACTGCTAGGTAAATTTCAGGCTGTGCTGTAATTAGATCTGAATGTCCGTAGCATCTCGATCAGTGCTGGAAAAAAACAAACAAAAAAAACCCAAAACACAGTAGCTAATTTTTCTATTTACAGTCCGAGCAAGATCATCATGTGTTAGGATGTGAAAACATATGATGACATTGTTGCCCATGCATGAGAAAATAAGGGCAGTGTTTACAAGATGGAGTGTTTATGTACACAGGTTATGTTATTCCAGTTTTTTTTTGCCAAAATGGTTGCCATCAAATATTTGGGGTATTTACGTTTGACCTACATGGACCCTGTTCTATGTTTCTGGTCCCCTAGCACCACCACCTCCGTCATCTCAGTTACCACGGTAGTCCAACTGTGACAAGCAGGCTAACCTGTGCTAGATCTCATTTTTTAGTACCATCTGCTCCTGTGATGTGAAAAAAATCCAGTAGTGTACCACTGAGCAAAAGATGCAGTATTAGCACATTGAGACAGTTTGGGGTAGTTTGGGGGCCCCCCCCCCCCCAAGAAAATAAGGACTGCTGGTGGTGTTTGTATTTGTAGATTTGTGGGGTTTATTTATTTATTTAGCTTTTGTTAACCAGGTAGGTACACTAGACAAGACAATTGCCTATTTTCAGGTACGACCTGGGAGAGTACAGGAATAACAGATTTAGGTACATACAACGACATTGTACAAATTAGACATGTTACAGTTCATGTGAGGATACAGATTCAACACAGCATACGAAACATGGTAAGGCATAGATTATACAGTATTAACATAACAAAAATAAACACCTTGTCGGAGATAAGAGCAGTAATGTTACAGATTCAACACAGCGTACGAGCTTGGTAAGGCATAGATTATACAGTATTAACATAACATAAACACCTTATGAAAGCCAAGAGCAGTTCCAGGGGCACAGTATCGAAATCCTTCAGATGTGACACTATATATAGCTTAGCAACCTCTTGGAGTCTGGTCTTTTGTCCAGGAGTAGCTCCAGAGCAGAGGAGTGCTGTGATGGATCAATTTACAAGGGTTTGGGGCAGCCACAGGCTGAGGCAAGTTTGAGATGGTTCCATAGGGAGGAACGGAGACACATCTGTGAGTGCGCGGCATGGACCTGGGCAGGGAAGGAGTTCCACAGTCTGGGAGCGAATGCAGCAAAGTCCCGCCCACCCATTTGAATCCGTGTAGCCGGTGTCTTGAGGAGGGCCTGTCCCTGGGATCTGAGGGAGTAGGAGGAGGAGACGGACGGGACAAGAAATTTCGCTAGCCCTGGAGGGGTGCCAATGCCAAGGACCTTTCCAGTGAAGCACCCTAAGACGAAGTCTATGTGGTTAGCGGGTGAGAGCCAATTTAGCCTGCTATAGAGGTTGCAATGGTGAGTGAGATGGGGGGCAGCCAGTGCGAAGCGGCAGACATTACTGTAGGCAGTGGACCACCTAGTGAGGTGAGAGTTAGGTAATGTGGGAGGGAGTTCGATGTTTTGCCATGCAAAATATGTTTCCTCTCTGTCCTTCTTTCGTTTGCAACATTCATAACTTCATAATGGATAGACTGTGTGGGGAGGGATCAAATGAGGAGTCTATGCTTCCTGGCTTGCCGGCATCCCCAAAGCTGTCTCGTGAACAAGGACACAAGGCAGAAAGAATGCAAATCTGCACAGTATCTTACCGGAACATGCCCTATGCCTCAAATCAATTACTGCACTGTAATTTCTTTTGGCATCCCCCAATTACATAATTACAAACTGCAGGGTAGATAACAGACATTTGGAAAGCCACCAACACCAGCGAGAAAACTGTGCTGTGGAGCCAACTTCCCCATGTGCTGCCTGTCACCAAACTGTCAGACCGTGGTGGAGAAATGGAGGAAGAGGGTCATATACTGTTAATCGATGCTGTCCTCTCCTCTCCAATGGTTGCTGACAGACCTGATGACCTCTGAGCTTGGTGGTGCACTGTACCACATAACCCCCAGAACATTTACTTTGTGGTTGCTGCCTAACCGTGATATGCGGCAATGCTGATCAATAGATATAGCGGCCGATGTAACGGAGGCGCTAATGCCGACTTTTTCTCCCTTTTTATGTACATCCCTTGTCTACAAATATCTCAAGGGGTGAAGGCTCACTGGGGAATAATATCAAACCTTCAGTGGATGGTGGGGAGGTACTGGTATTAATGTGCTATAGTGTTGATTGCAATGAGATGATCTACCAGAATGACTGTAAGGTAAATTACGGGGTAGAAGGGAGGTGATCTGCACGTCGCAACAGTTGCATCTGCTCACATCTAATGCTGGAAAATCACAGCACTAAAGGGTGGGAGGCTCAATCATTGATTAACCCATTGTGGTCTGAGGGGAAGGAAAGAGTGGGGAGAGATTTATCTGAGAAATCATTCAGCACGCAACGGCGATTCTTAATTCATACAGGAGACCTACATGGCACTTATTGGGAAATTCATCAATTCTAACAATTGTATACTATGTTAATTAGCTTTAATTAATCAATTTATTTTACTTTTGTTTATATCAGAATTATTTATTTATTTTACATTACGTAATGATTTTTGATTTGATGACACGACAGAATGTCTCGCTCCAACATAATATTTGGTTATATACACAATATTATTTATAGTTAATTCCCTATCGCAGAGACTGGAGAGTGGCTAATGAGAATTTACACCTTCTAACTAAACAATGGTAGATGAGAAGAACATCCTTGACGGTGCCCTGGTTGTCTCTTATGTTGTAGCTTCATATTCGTTTGAGCCTCTAATTGATAAGAGCTCTAATGATTCGACAGACACTGCTGTATCATCTGGTGCATCGGATTCTGAAGATGAAACACAGTCACTAGTCGAGTTGGAATGGTATGTAGTATTTTGAATGCGACTGCGTAGTACAACTGATAATAATATTAATAAATTCTGTATGTAGTTTTGAAAACACATTTGTTCATCAATGTCACATCATGGAGACAAATGCCTATTATTCTGGATGTAGTGTAACATATGTTGCTACCCTATACACTGTACATATTGTAATAAAACCCTAACGTACATCAAAGAAACACACAGACAACAGAGATTTGGTCAAACACTAATGTGAATTTGAGGTAATGACACCCCTGTTGACCTTTAAAAAAACAAATTGTGGGTTTGTGTAATTCATGCATGTCATTTGGCCACATTACTACATCACACTGCATGAAACAGAGTGGTGAGAGAGGCAACTTATTAATGCTGATCCAGATTCTGCCCAGTGTGCTTCCTTTTCCTATCACCGGTCCTGCTGCACCACCACCAGTGTTCACCCAGGTGGCAGTAAAGCAGTTTCAGTTCTAATACCCTTACTTCCCACCAACCTCTAAATCAATACTTTAGGGTACCTTGTAATTTACCTGAGATTTACTCATGCTGTACTTATATGTTTATGTAAAGATAGATGTCCAGATACATCATTTTTTTTTATGTCTGTTTTTACACTGTAGTCAGGATTTTTTTGTATTTTTTTTTTTTTTTTCACAGGACCCTGTATCATGCTATGTAGCTGGGTAGTGGTGTCAGATTTACAGTCTAAATGTGCCTGCATCCAAAAGCTTAGTATCAGCACGCTTGGAGAATCAGGTGGGGTAAATCAACCAATACAGCGGGTCTTACTACTCAGTGTTGTCACAAATACATTATCAATTCAACTCCCACAGCTGTCTGAAATATGCCACATAGTGCATCTGCATCTGTGTCACATTCTAAAGCCTACCAGCCCATGGCAGGGAAGTCTGCAGCAGAACAGCTCACAATCCTACATCTCCAGTTTGCTAGTGTTGCAAACCACGAGGCTCACTGCAATGTTGTTGTTAGTTGTGTGGCACTGGACAAGGGGGCATAGGATTTGAGTACCACTTAACTTCTGCATGACAGTGAACTGTTGTTACCAACCTGCCTCAACCTTACACCACTGAGAGAGGGCGGGGGTGCTTCAGCAGCAACCATGCCAGACTGTACACTCAGATGAGTAGATACGGTAAAGTGCCAGATACTAAGTGATGCCCCTTAGAAGAGTGAGGCTGATGTTGTTTATTTCTTGTTTTCCTTAAAGTGGTTGGGTCTTACTATCTGCATGCCTTGAATCTGCTTTATGGCACAACCGCTGCTTACACTCTATCTGCCAATTTACAGAAACTGCTTATTTAAAAATAAATACCAGTATGCTTCATGTATTATCACTTTTATTTCATATAAATCATACAGGTGTACATGTGAAAACTGTGCATCCATGCCAACCCATATAGAGGATCGTTCCTGTACATTCTATGTACCTATAATGCGTAGAATTGCAGAGTTTGAGAATATAAGATGCATAACTGAGCACCCAGGATTTATCACTGTCTTGACCAATATGTGATGGAATCATCTTTTAATCAATATATTCAGTATGAGGGCCCAGTTGGGGATGAGCATACAATAACAGGAGTAAGTAACATTGATATACATGTATGTTTAGCAGCATAAACGTGAATGTATATCTACACCTTTACATTTATTAAGTCATCAAAAACAATCATTTATATAACAGTACAACAGTAATTATATTGCCCTACAAGAAGAGTAAGGATAGGGTGTGTGATGGTAAAAATAAAGTTTGAGAGACTTTTGCAGTCTTGCAATACAGGCATGAAGCAGTACACAGCATTTTTAAAAGTAACAATATACTTACTTGTGACACAATTGTCAGCATTTAAAAAAATGTATGGGTGGAATAAAAAGAAAGTTTAGGGGGAAGTGTGGATCCTACCAGTGAAATTAACATGGATTCACAGATAGAAGGTCCATTCAAACATATATGATAGACTCCTTTGACTTGGTGACAACTGTGGTATGGTTGCTGGACTTAGCCTGTCTATCATGTGTTAAGGCATATGACAAAGTCCCTCACATGATGTTAGTAAAAATTATTTATAGTGTGTAGTGGAATGTTGTTCTGTATAGAATTCTATTCTTTCAAAATGCTGTTCTACCTCTAGAGACTGAAAGAGTCCGTTTCATTTTGAAAGCAAAATACAGTAACTCACTAAACACATTTTTCACATAGTACTATACACTATAAAAAATACAGGACCCTGTTGACCGGATATAATCTATATAGCCCTCCTCTGGACATTCTCCAGTAAGATAATATCCTTTTTGAGGAGTGGGCACCAGTACTGAACTCCATACTCTAGGTGTAGCCTTACCAGTATAACCTACTCTACCCTACTGCTGATCCCCACTAGTTATGCATCCAAGCATCTTGTTTGACTTTACTGCTGCTACCTTGCACCGCATGGAGTTCTTCAGGTCACTAGTTATCACTCCCAGTACCTTCTCATCTGATGCAGAAACTTGGTCTTCACCCATGTAGTGTTCTGTCATTAGATTTTTGGCTCAAATATGCATAACTTATCTTGACTTGAATTGAATCAAGAAGGGGGGGGGGCTGATGACATACATCCCATGGTTCTAAGGGAGCTATTATCTTGACTGTTTACAGAGTATCTGAGCATAGGAGAGGTCCCAGAAGACCAGAGAAGACAAAACAGAAGTATTTATTTAGTATCTCTGCTTTTGCCCCATTGACCTCCACCAACTCAGCCCTTTCTGAAGCCCAACAATCTGCTCCCTGACCACTTTTTCAGGTTCATGCTAAAACGGTTGATGCATATAATGTAATACTGTATTCCTGTTTACATAAATTCAGAGTATACCGTCACTTGGCATATCGGAATTTTGTGTTCCGGCTGTTCGGAAGACTAGGTAGAGGAAACCGCCAGATAATTCCAGCCTGTGCTGTTACCAAGATTCGGGAAAAGTATCCTTTGGATACCTACACTGGATACAGAGAACTTTAATACCTTTGCATACTAGAATTAAATGAGAATATAAATAACAGTTAAAACACTTATAGTACAATTCTGTGACAAATATCGACCCAAAAATGTAATGAATGTCACTTATACCACCTAAACCATTCTATTCCTTATGGATCTTATACATGCTGTACTATTCTTCTAGTTGCTCAATGCTAACGTGCAGCTTCAATTGTATAATATGTCTCTCAGTTCTGTTCTTGAATTCCACAATGTCAGTTGTTGAATAAATAATGATTTTTTCAAACTCAGGAATTTCCACTGTCTTCTATTATAAATTTTACCAATTTATCATCTGTAAAAGTCAATGAATAAAATACAGATAGAATGTCCATGCTGCACTGTTATTTTGAATTGTTGCAAAAAGGTTACTGTATATTCGCTTACTCCTCCACAGAAATTATGACAGTCTCTTCCTGTGATTCATTAGAATTATCTTTGTGGATACCAACAAATAAATTTGTATTATTTTGACAATGAGCTTCTATGACACATGAATGAATAACAGTTCAATGACAACAATATGTAATCCCGATGAAAATATAGAGGATTTTGTATGAGCAGTCATACGTAACAAGGATATAGAGAATAATGGATGGGGAAGGGTGTGATATGAGAATGTAATGCACACCCGAGTTGTGGGATGCTACATAAACCCTGAAGGTGAAGCCTGAGGGCTTATCAAAGCATCCCACAATGAGGTACATTAATTCTCTGTCTCCCCCATCTTTTATTTTTATAATAATGGGCCAGCAATTTTCTCCAGCCCAGTTTCTGTAACCAAAGAGTCAGTCATGCCACACACACTGTACCTTTCATTATTTATTTAAAACTTTTTTGACCTTTGTTTTCTTATTTTTTTCCACTTACATTTGAAGAGAGCTGTCCTTATCGGGCTGGCGTTGTGTGTGATGGCACGTTGCCCCTCCGAAGTGGACAAAGGGCAGGATCAGCCAGATAAAGTTTGAAATGGAAAAACAAATGGCAGGATCAACAAAGTATTGTAAAAGAAGTAAAATTAAAGTAAAATGTGAGTGTGAGGTCATTGTGGTGGCAGCTCCACATGCGAGAGATGGAGCTGCCATGTTTGTGAGACTGTTTGGCCCGACCGCACATATAACGTTGGCCAATGAGGCAGCAGCATAGTTTGATTGGCATGGCTCATGAATGTCATAACAACCAGATGGTTGTTATGTAAAATATCAACCTGGTCAGTACAGTGAGAGAAATTGCTGACAAGTTATTATATTCATTTATCGAGATGATTCCTTTGTATCAGATGACCTTGACAACGCAAGATACAAGAATTTCCCTGTTTGTGTATTACTGCTCATACATAATCTTTTATAGAGTATGGGCAGTCACAGCCTAGAAAATCACACAAAACCAGCTGGAGAAGACAACTGTGCCCCTATACTGTGTACGTCTCTGATTCCTTTATGCCACTCCTAATTTGTATTTCTTCATATCCACAAATGCCAAGTATTGCAAGTTGTTTGTATAAAGTTAGAACTACAGAGGCTGCAGTAGGTCAAATGTCCCTAGGTAAAAAAAAAAAAGCTTTCAAATACAGGTGGAGTAATGATTTTATTACAAAATAAATGAAACTTCAGAGTTTCACAATTTAAACATAAACATTACTTTTTTTAAGCAGATATATAACAGTGGCCCATTTTCTAAGCACAATAATACCATCCAGAGTGAGTGGTATTGGCTATACTGGATCTTCCAGGGGCTATAAGGCCCTCCGACTGTAGCTTCCGGTCTCATTACACCCCTGGGTGGTCCAGTATTACACAGAGCACGGGTATTAATAGTGCCAGTACCAACCTGACCTGCTTACCAATAGCACTGTGCCAGTGGAATGTACAATTTCAAACAGTTACCATGTTTCTGTTTTGTTCACTGTTTACAAATGATTCCATGCATCTGGTGTCAAACAGGGCTGACAAGTCCAGAACTGTGTTCAAAAAAAGTGTCACAGTTACTTCAGACCAACATCAGGTCTCATCCATGCGGTTACTGTATATGGCACCCAAGCCAGGGATTGCAATAATACACCCTCCCTAACCAAATCCATCGAGTGCAAAAAAGATATACATTTTCATATCCCTGGTAATGATACACCCACCACTCCTGACAACCCAATCGCTGTGATCGTAGACAGTGTGTTTCCCCAGTAGTCCAGTCGTTTTTGTCTAATAATGGGGGAGGAGGCTTAACCAGTTTGGTGATTATCAGAAGTAGCAATATTATTAAATAGCAATAATACATAATTACCTTAATACTGTTGTGGTCTTATTGAATCTGCTTTTGTGCAAGTTAACTAGAACATCTTTGTCTTTCTTTTCATATTTTTCTGATAGTGGTAGTGGAGGTTCTGATTTGTTCCTACTAAGTAACGCAGTCTTGTAGCTTGGGAATGAAGTTCGAACTGCAAGTGCTTCATGCATAAGTTTACTAACATAATCTGTTGGAATACAAAAAACAAATCCAAAATATGCATAATCTGATGATGATGATGAGGTAACTGATACAGAGGACGGGGGAAGGGAGTCGGATACCAATAGGGACTCAAATGTCGGCTGTGAAAAGGATATAACTAGTCCAAGGAGGAGAAGGGGAAACTTAAATGTCAATCAGATGGGGGCGATGCAACATATTGCAGACAGGATGGGGGTGGGCTCGACTGGAGAGAAACTGTAAGACAAGGTGACAGGGGATGGACCACACTTAAGTGTGTGGGGGACGTACCAAGGATGGTGTCCTATATAAAAGGGATCTACAGAGGGCATCTGGAGATAGGGGTAATATTACAAGGGGTGAGGAAGACATTGTGTGGGAAGGGGAAATGACCAGGGCCAGGATAAATGGATTGAATGGGAGAGGGTTAAAGGGGACACCCATACATGAAGGAATCTGAGTTAAGTGGGTAAAATAATAAGGGAGGCAGAAAGGAGAGGTTGACAAGTGGGTCTGTCATAATAAGGTAGGAAGACTCCAATGTCAATTTAAAAAAAAATTGTTTTACTAGATTAATAAATTATATGACCTTGAGTTATTCCATGGCTTTATTACTTTCCCACACTGCAATCTATAATGACTGAATGTTGTATTTTTAAACTATCATACAAACCTGTATTAAAAAAAAAAGAGTTAAATTACTTAACCAAAATAAATAAATATATGTGGCACACACTTTCACTTCCTTGACCACAGGTTCACCACTTTGAGACTTTGGAAATAAAACATCCCATCTTTTCTTGCCATATTTTGTCTCAGACCGTGAGCAGGATGAATTCTCATTAAAGTGTAATGCTGCAATAAGTAACCTAAAAAATGTAATAAGACAGTCTTAGCAAATGAATAATGGGAGTAAAGCTATCAGATTATCCGAAAACTAAGTTGAAAGAAATAACTGGCATTCATAGAAGAAATGCACACTTTTAGGAGCAAAAAATGTAATAATCTTATGATAGGACTCTAGCGCTGACGTTTGCTGAGCTGGAGATAAATTCATGATATCCTTACACAGGATCTTATTCAAAACTATCATTTCCATTTCCTTCAGATGGTTTGGTACCTGTGAATCAGATAAGGTATTTTTAATCAAACCTGTGAACATATAACATGAAACTTAAAACACAATGCGGACACAATCTACAGGAGGGGCTGTTAAGAGTAGACTATGAGGAGGAGGAGGAGCTCCACACATAAGTGGATGGATCACATGAATAGAACTAAGGGTGATCAGGAAGTGTTGTATACATTGTAGTTTATTGCTTTAAAAACACTCACCCTTCACAATCCATTTCCTTTCCTGTAGTTCTTCATGTGCATATCTGTCAAATGGTTCCCCGTGATTAATGTGCTGATTGGTTACATGACTGAGAATGGATTTCCACTTGGCCAATGCTAGGACACCATCAACCATGCTAGATGAAGCACACCAGCAGACATGATTGCTAATTGACTTTGCCCAACATTTCAGAATCTTACAGTTTTCTTCGACCTTTGCTGTCAAGCTTCTTCCGTATTCCTATAGATAAAAACAACGTTTTAGTACTGTAAATCAATATCTAAAAATGTATTTCACATAACTATAATCACCTTTAGCGACGTGTCAAACATCAAACCAGTGTTTTACATCATTTTCTGATTCACGTAGATATTTTTTTAACACTTGTATGTCTGTCTGTAGTAATACTCTGGATTTTGACACCATCTTCTCTGAGACTCCTGAAACCACGTTTTAAACCTTCCCAACTCAATTGCATTAGAGCTCTTCACTTCATTACTCCAATAAATATAAAAAAAAATACATGATCTAAGAATATAATATAATTAAAAACAAAACAGTGAATTATTGATGTAATATGCCACTCACCTAAATAAGTTGAATATCCACCACCTTAGAATGCACAATATCCATTATTGTATATGATCCGTATTTGGCAGTATGTCCTGGAGAGCAGCAACTGCCATCACCACCAAGTATTGCTCCTTCATTCCCGATTACTACAATCTGACTTTGCCTTTCTTTGTTCCACACATTAACAGAAGATGGAATGAGGTATGCCTTCTGCATCAAACTGTATGTCCGCTGTGAAACTGTAGCAATATTTAATGATTTCAGGAGGTTATCACTTTAACTGAACTACTTCCTGTGAAGAAAATTCCACTTGCTAGTAGAAGATTGCAGACAGGAAGAAATGAATTTCTAGGTAGGTTTTCCCATTTCATCTGGTGACCGTTTGGACACACTTGGAGCAGTGTAACTAAACTTCCAAACATCCTTTGAATTAAAACTTTACATTTTTTCCTGCAGGTAAAACATTGCTGTAGTAGGAGTAAAACAGAACTAGAAAACACAATGAATTTCTTTTCTTTTACTGGATCATCTGTATGATGCAATTCGACATATCTGTAATGGAAACATTCAAAACATTAAAAAAAGTGATATACGTTCGCCACATCCAAAATGTGGCAATACTAATATTCTACTTTACATAACAGTAGTGTCAACAATGAAATTTAGTATACAGTAACTTACTTAGTTGAGTTATAATCATTTCTGATTTTTTTTTATTTCCTGTATGCCTGTCGTTGACTTCCCAGTCTGGATCTAAAATGTCTTGTTCGTCACTGAGATCAACATCACTTCCATCTTCGTCCGATGCCATATACTTATTGTCATCCAATGTATGTGGAATATCAAAAAGACACTGCACTCCAACTGATGACGAGTCCACGGTCACAGTTTCTGACTGTATTCCTTTATCAACTGCATAATGTGTGGTCTGAGTACCTCTTGAATATTTACTCTTTACACCATTCAGCGGGAATATATTCGGAGTCTGGGTTAATTTTGATTGCACAACCTAACTATTACATTGAATGGAAAACAGAAATCTAAGTGTGCTAATCAAACAGCTTCATTAACATACCAATAATATTTATCATACAATATAAATGCAACAACTTAGAATGTGTCATTGTGCTAATTCCTACAAAAGTAATGAATGAAATGCATACCACATCATCAGTTTGTGTCCTAACACTACATAACAGCTTAAAAGCAGGTGTGGTTGCCTCTTCATGAACATTTAGTTTTGAGGAACTCTGATGATGATTAGTTGCCAATTTTATCTTCAGTGCTTCATTTACTATCTGTGGAATATAACTGTACTTTGTGTAAAGACAACTACTAAATATCAGAATGAAATCTTACATGATAATATATGTGCTATAGCAAATACATTATAACTGTAATAGTACAGTATCATCAATTCCTTTATGCATATGAAACAATTGCTGCTGATTACAGTAAATCAATACTGATTAGAAAATGGGCTTTTTATTTCCTGTGCTATGATTGGCTGGTACCCTTACCAAGGGAGGTACGCCAGCTGTGTGAGAGTGTGTGTGTGTGTGTGTGTGTGTGCAAGTAAAACCATGTCAACCAGGTGAAAAACCTAAAAGTACAGGACACTCAGTAAGACAAATTACCCTAGGCTTAACAAAAAACAGCCTTCAAATGCAGGGGCAATAACTACTTTATTATACAAATGAAAATCATCTGAGTATATTTCAATTTTTTTTTTTTTTTTTTTAGAAACATACAATACACAAATGCCCATCTTCCAACTGCAATAATACCAGACAGAGTGGATGGTATGGGCAATACTGGACCTTCCAATAGCTACAAGACCCTCGTCCTGCAGCGTCATTACTAATCACGCCACTTGGCGGTCCGTTAGTGCACAAATACCACAATCCACGTAGGGTATTTCTGATTGCTTACCATAATGAAATACCACAGTTCCCACCTTGCCGCATAATTGATTAACACACTTCATTTTCATTTGAATATCTTGCCATTTTTTTGCCGACATGTAGAAATGGCACCATATGGTCAAACACTGTTATATTATAAACATAAAAAAATAGAAACATGGACTTTGACTTAAGATAAAGACTAACTGGCCTATCCTATCTGCCTATTTTCCTACCCATTAGATAATCTGCAGAACCTGTTTAGCAAACAGCATTATTCTTCCTCCCCCCCCCCCACAAGAATCGCCTCATGTCTGTCCCATGCATTCTTGAATGCCCCAACAGGTTTTGATCCCACAACCTCATCAGGAAGGTGGTGTCATGCATCCACCAACCTCCTGAGAATAAATACTTACTCCACATAACCCTGAGCTGTCCCCACCCCCCTTATATTCAAAATGTACCCTTGTTCTTGTACATCTCTTGTTCTGAAAGATGATACCATCTTATAGTGTCAGTGGCTCAGTAGGTAGCACACTCGCATCTGAGGCCGGGAGATCAGAGGGCTGTGGGTTCAGTTCCCACATCTGGCACTTGGGTTAATATCCTAGTACTGTAGTGCAGCATGAGAGGGGCGCTGCACTTCTGAGGTGCTGTCTTTCGGATGAGACATTAAACCGAGGTCTCATCTGCCTGGACTGGTGGTAGTTCAGGTGGATGTTACAGATCCCATGGCACTTATCGAAAAGAATAGGGGAATTTCCCCTGTGTCTTGGCCAAATTTCCCCTCATTCACTAAAAATACCACCAACAGCTTAATCCAGTTAAATTTCAGTTGCTTACCATCTGTATTCCCCCTTCGCCCGTTCACACCTGAAAAAGGGACTTCTAGGCCCAATGGGCTTACCGGGTCAACAAAATTCAACAAACAAAATCTTGGACTTTGTTGACTCCCTTGAGGAACTTAACATTTTCTATCATGACCCCTCTCTCCCTCCTTTTCTCAAGGGTATACATACTAAGCTCCATTAGTCTCTCCTCATATGGCTTCTGTTACAGAACCTGCACCATTTCAGTTGCCCTACTATGAGCTGCCATCATCCTGGCCATGTCCTTGCAGTAATGGGGTCTCCAGAACTGGAGACAGTACTCCAGATGGGGTCTCACTAACTGACTGACTGTACAGAGGGATAACAACTTCATGTTTTCTACAAACCCCCACCCCCATGTATCAACCCTGTTGCAGATCTTTGTGATAGGTGGAAAAAGTTATAATTTTCCGTACAATCCATCTGCATTAAAAAATAACCGGGCCCAGTACTGAACACTGCGGTTCCCCAAATAGTTACTGCCCTTTCTTCTGAGTGGAATGCGTTTACTATCAGCTTTTTAAACCACCACTATTTAACCAAACTCACCTCTAGTTTTTGTCTCTTCTCAACTGACTTGTTCATTGCATGTCTCTTAACAGCTATTCCTGGAACAACTGTATCTTGTACTTGTTCATTTTCCAGTTGAATAAAAATCGATTCATATCCATTGACTGACTGTAATGTGAAATGACCGTCACAGAACACAGTTGGTACCGCAGTCATTTTGAGACGTTTCTGTCCAGGCTGAAAACCAATACTTTGTAATAGAAATGGATCCAGCAAATACTGATCATCAGTAAAATGATCAGAGCAAAGAACACTGTGTTCTCTAGGCTGCCAGTTGTCTCTCTTCATTGCT
This sequence comes from Neoceratodus forsteri, assembly GCA_016271365.2. NCBI lineage: Eukaryota > Metazoa > Chordata > Ceratodontiformes > Ceratodontidae > Neoceratodus > Neoceratodus forsteri. The sequence goes on from CM057459.1 coordinate 733,783,526, forward strand.
ACTACCCATTCCTGTTGCCTACTTGGTTCCTTTGGAAATTTGTAAAATCTTCGACCAGAACCTACTCCATTCCTGCATCCTAATGCCGTGCAGTATGGCATTTTAATAATATTAGTATTTATGAAAGTGCCTTCAAAATAAAATGTATATAAATGTATATCCCCCCTCCTCCCCCTCCCCCGGGTCGTGCCTGAAAATAGGCAGGATTTGTCTAGTGCACTTACCCGGTCAACAAAAACTAAATAAATAAATAATTAATTTAAACAATGTACCACAAAGCCATAACAGACATATGAAAAACACATACAACAGTAATTTGCTCAAGATTCAGTGCCCGTACCTGGCACTGTTTCCACCCTGTTCACCCACCCCCTCACCCAGGATCTTCCCCATCTCAACCCCCCACCCACCCAATGGTCAACGTTACTCAGCCTTACCATTCCACTATACTAGCCCCAGCCTCTCTTGAAACCATCCACATTAACAGTCACTACCAGCTCCATAACAAGTTCATTTCACAGTTCCACAACCATCTTCATGAACTAATGCATCCATCTATCTACATGAACCTCCACTGCAATATACCTTCTAACAGTGCCTTTAGCACATCCATCCTTCTCCGACTCAAAGACTACGTATAGTACCCCCACAGGGTGTAGACATGACCTGGGTTCCACAGCCCCAGATGAAGAACCCTGCATTTCAATGTGCTAAATAATAACAGTCTGTTACGGACACACCTATTAAAATAAATAGCCATAACAAGCTGGGGTCAGGATGAGACCGGAGGGTGGCGGTATTTTTTGATGGGTAGAGTGTGTGGTTCAGACAGAATAGATAGGTTGTGTTGTCATTCTCCAGAAGAAAATTCAATTTATTTATAATAATCAGTAATTGAGTGTGTTATTGGGACAGAAGTAAATGATTGTGAATGATGCATCATAGTGCCATTACTAGGAGCATGTCTGAACCATCAAATGATTGGGCGTTGCGGTTTTCAGATGTTACTATATATGAAGTAATAAATTAATGGATGGAATTTTATGCATTTATCCTTGAGAGATGGGAATGTGCATATAAAATTAAGAAAATAGACAATGTTATCTGACCGTGACAACCAGATAAGAGCATAAATATAAATTGCATCAAATGCTGAAAGTTATGTTTTATATATTTACCTTACTTGAATGATTGATTTGTAAAATGTGTGATACAGCTGTATGTGTAGGTCTGGTTCATATACTCTGACTGTGCATCCGGTAGAAAATGAGTATCACTTCACAATGGATCCCGATTATCTTAAATTGAATACATTTACTGCCCGTCATTGCCTGCATTTTTGCAAGCACTGGCATGCATTCATACATTTGTAAGAGAATTCTTCAGCTATACAGACAGATGGATTATCATGGATTTAACTGGATATGAATGCCCCATTTTGTTCTGCAGAGAACCCGAAATTTCAATTGTAGAGAGAGAGAGAGAGAGAGACAGCTATATTAGTACAACATGCGCAGGTCAGCGAAACCATAAAGCATCTGGGAATGAAAGTTTAAAGTACAATCAGACCGGATGACGCATGAATTGCTGGCCTAAGGTGATACATACAGTTCAGAATGTGCAAGCAAACACAATAGAAAATCATGAAATATGCTGACTACAAGGTACCAAGGATGCTCAAACTTACTTGAAGAAAAATAGGTGTAATTTGGGATGCACCTAGTCTGCCAGCCATGTTTTGAAGTATCAAATTGAATTTGGGGGTGGAAGACAGGTACAACTTGAAATGGCATGTTTTTAATTTCACACTGTTTGTGTGGTGATACAGCCGGGATTATTAGTATCAACTCTACTCTTCATCACTACTACCAGTATCTCTCAACTGACCCTCATATTCTGAGACATCTCTGATTCTGTCTAAAAAATTGTCTCATGTATGTCCTGAATTTGATATTTGTGTCACTGAACAGTAAGGATTTAAACAATAAAATAATGCGAGCAATTGGAGTAAACAGTCCAGATCTAATGAAGAAAATGCTATTCAGAATAAACAGATTATGCACAACTTCTGGAGCAGACATATCTATTTTGAGGGGTCAACTGTCCCTGTGATTTTTTTTATAATTACTATTAACATCTTGCCCCGAATTTATAAGGCAGGAGGTTGAGCGGTATGTCACTGCCCACATTAACAAACAAAATATATTTTCTCGAAGTGCAAGACTGCAGATGTCCCTGACTTGAGTTAGTGATCATGTGTCCCACTGTTTCCGAAGTGGGTTAACGTGAATGAATTATGAAGGCAAGGTATTGGCTCCCCAACTCTGTAACACAGCACTGAATTACAACTGTCCCAGACAAAAGGATTTGGCCATCATTCTATGATATTGGGAGTGAATACCTCCAGGGCACACAGCTAGAAGGAATCAGGTGGAGGAAGGGGTCATATGGGTGAACCTGGATAAGAAAAACATGAAAGTCATAACAATAGACAATTAGGCAGCCCTGTCATGAAACAGCTAGTCTGTCTGCACACTGTTTAGCAGTCTAAATGGCAAAAGAAATATGCTGTAAGTCTGAAGATGGATTTATGTGGCCATTGCTGGACAACTACATTTATTATCACTTCTGAAATGAAATGGCAAAAAAACTGGAATGACATAACCTGTGTACATAAACACCCCATCTCAGAAACACAGCCCTTATTTTCTCATGCATGAGCAACGATGTCATCATATGTTTTCACACCCTAACACGATAATCTTGCTCAGACTGTAAATAGAAAAACGAGCTACTGTATTTTTTTTTTTCCATCAATGATTGAGATACTGACAGTTTGGTGACAGGCAGCACATGGGGAAGTTGGCTCCACAGCACAGTTTTCTCACTGGTGTTGGTGGCTTTCCAAATGTCTGTTATCTACCCTGCAGCTTGTAATTATGTAATTGGGGAGATACCAAAAGAAATTCCAGCGAGTAATCAATTTGAGGCATAGGGCGTGTTCGGTAGGATACAGTGCAGATCTGCATTCTTTCTGCCTTGTGTCCTTGTTCACGAGACGGCTTTGGGGATGCCGGCAAGCCAGGAAGCAGAGACTCCTCATTTGATCCCTCCCCACACAGTCTACCCATTATGAAGTGATGAATGTCACAAACAAAAGAAGGTCGGAAAGAACGCATGTCTTGCACCCCAAAACAGATAACTACCACCCACAGCACTCAACACAAACCAGCATACAAACATCCAAATCCAAACACCTCCAGCATTCATAATTTTTGTGGGGATAGCAGGAAGGGGCCCCAAATCTCCCTCCACCCCTGAATTCCTCCTCTCCTCTTCCATTCCCATTTCCCAATAAGTGTCACGTAGGACTCCTGTATGAATTAAGAATCGCCGTTGCGTGCTGAATGATTCTCAGATAAATCTCTCCCCACTCTTTCCTTCCCCTCAGACCATAATGGGTTAATCAATGATTGAGCCTCCCACCCCTTCGTGCTGTGATTTTCCAGCATTAGATGTGAGCAGATGCAACCGTTGCGACATGCAGATCACCTCCCTTCTACCCCGTAATTTACCTTACAGTCATTCTGGTAGATCGTCTCATTGCAATCAACACTATAGCACATTAATACCAGTACCTCCCCACCATCCACTGAAGGTTTAATATTATTCCCCAGTGAGCCTTCACCCCTTGAGATATTTGTAGACAAGGGATGTACATAAAAAGGGAGAAAAAGTCGGCATTAGTGTCTCCATTACATCGGCCGCTATATCTATTGATCAGCATTGCTGCATATCACGGTTAGGCAGCAACCACAAAGTAAATGTTCTGGGGGTTATGTGGTACCGTGCGCCACCAAGCTCAGAGGTCATCAGGTCTGTCAGCAACCACTGGAGAGGAGAGGAGAGGACAGCATCGATTAACAGTATATGACCCTCTTCCTCCATTTCTCCATCACGGTCTGACAGTTTGGTGACAGGCAGCACATGGGGAAGTTGGCTCCACAGCACAGTTTTCTCACTGGTGTTGGTGGCTTTCCAAATGTCTGTTATCTACCCTGCAGTCTGTAATTATGTAATGGGGGGGGGAATACCAAAAGAAATTCCAGCGCAGTAATCAATTTGAGGCGTAGCGCATGTAAGATACTGTGCAGATTTGCATTCTTTCTGCCTTGTGTCCTTGTTCACGAGACGGCTTTGGGGATGCCGGCAAGCCAGGAAGCAGAGGCTCCTCATTTGATCCCTCCCCACACAGTCTACCCATTATGAAGTTATGAATGTCACAAACGAAAGGACAGAGAGGAAGCATATTTTGCATGGCAAAACATCGAACTCCCACCCACATTACCTAACTCTAACAAACAACCCCACAAACCTACAAATATAAACACCACCAGCAGTCCTTATTTTCTGGGGGGGATAGCAGGAGGGAGGCCCCAAACTGTATCAATGTGCTAATACTGCATCTTTTGCTCAATGGTACACTATTGGATTTTTTCCCCATCATAGGAGCGGCTGCTACTGAAAAATGAGATCTAGCACAGGTGAGCCTGCTTGTCACAGTTGGACTACCATGGTAATTGAGATGATGGAGGTGGTGGTGCTAGGGGACCAGAAACTTAGAATGGGGTCCATGTAGGTCAAACATAAATACCCGAAATATTTGACGGCAATCACTATGGCAAAAAAAAAATGGAATAACATAACCTGTGTACATAAACACTCCACCTTGTAAACATTGCCCTTATTTTCTCATGCATGGGCAACTATGCCATCATATGTTTTCACATTCTAACATATGATGATCTTGCTCGGACTGTAAATAGAAAAATGAGCTACTGTATTTTTTTTTCATCACTGATTGCGATGCTATGGACATTCAGATCTAATAACAGCACAGCCTGAAGTTTACCTAGCAGTTGCAGGTACAAAGTTTCAGTCACTAAATTTCACAGCTCGAACAATTAAAACAGCATAGGTATCCCATTGATAAAACCGCAGACAGCTTAAAATCAGTTGGGAGACAGAGAGTGCGGCAACACTTATAGGTTAGTGATTCACTCCAGCACACGCTCTCTCGCTGTACTGTTACACACTGCTTGTGCCAATCAAGACATTCAAAACAAATAAAAAAATTGAAATACAGTTCACATAATGACTGCTGTGACGTCTAAGCGGTCAGTGTTCACGAAGACAAGCCAGGCTCAGCGACTGAAACGAGAAGAGAAAGCTGTGTTTTTTAAAAGTGTCTATCACGGATTACATGTTAAATTCACACCGGATGACATTGGTGACAATTTCAAATCACGATCTTTATTCAAAAACACATTACAAAACCTATTTTAGCGACAGTTCATTTAACATATTTGCCAATGATCTTTAAGGTCACAAATCCCCAAGAGACAGGCCTAATACGAGACCTCAAGGAAACCAACTGGTTTAAAGGGCGAGTCTCTAACCTGGCCTATATATAGCACTAAAGCAGAGTTGCAGAACAAAATTCCCTCTACTTTCTTTTTTTGGTTTTAAGGTATCTAGTAGGGGAGGCAGAGTGGGTGCTTTAATCATAATGTGTGATCCCTGTGAAGAAACAAGATTATTACGGTGAGTATTTTTTTCTTCTAACCCCAGGAATCACTCATTATGATTAAACTGATGCAGACTACCAAGCAGTACCTTTGGAGGTTATGCAGAGAACCTGTTTGGGGAACAGGTTGTGCAGAACTGTTGTGCCAAACCTGGCATCACTTCTGGATTGTAGATCCAGGCTGTAGTGCTTTGTGAAAGTGTGCACTGTTTTCCATGTAGCTGCTCTGCAGATTTCAGTAGTGGGATATCCCTTGAAGCTGCCACTGACGCAGCTGTACCCCTGGTGGAATGTGCCCTCAGGCCCAAGAGTACCCGTTTACCGACTTTACTGTAAAAAAACTGTATACATGCTACTATCCAGTGCGCAACTGTACCTTTTTTTTTAACTTATATTTTATTAGAGTTTATGTAATTAAACATTACATATGTGCCCATACAGGCAGGCATTGCAATAAAAACAAAACTTGGATTAAACAAGTACATCATTTTAACAGTAACAAATCAGTATATATGTCCCTGTGCATTGTTACTTCAGTTGAAGGTATGCTTAATAAATCCAACATTTATTTTTTTTTTTTTATAAAAAGTCAAATTAAATGAGTTATCCGAAAATAATGAGATGTCTTCTAATAGCCATTGTAGCCATGAGCAGGGATCAACACATAGAGTTACATATCTTTGATCCTTTCAAAAAGGATTAACTGTCCCCTTCTAAGTTTATTGCCTAAATCAGATAACATCAACCTCTACAGACCAGAAACTGCTGTTAATGTCCCTCTTAATATCAGTTAAAAATATTATGTTAAAGCAAACAACTTACTCCTAGTTTAAACCTGCTGAGTAATAAGTTGTGACATACTAAGACGCCACCTTTTGACCGTAAAACGATCTAACTGTTTTAATATATACTAGTAACAATAAACGTCTGAGAAGAGCATTTCAGATAAAGACCCTCCCCTTCTGAACTATGAGGAGCTTTGGTTTACTTAGATACTGCCCATTTATATTTTCCTACCACTAAAACAGTGGAATTCCCCATCACAGAAAAAAAAGAAAAAATTACGTCCATATAGAGCAGCCTCTCATTCAGTCACCAATCTCCCTTTTCAAACGTTAAGAGTGCCCCTTAGGTTTTAATCCTCCGTTTCTTCCTCCGACTCTGAATTGTCCTCTCTAGTAGAAAACTGAGTTTCCAACTTTAACAACAGCTTAGTGGCATCAGTCGGGTCAGAATATTGGTACACTTTTCCACCATAAACTACTCTCAAACTCGCAGGCATGAGCAGGACATGATGAATACCAAGGGCGCGAAGACGAGAGCGCACTCCATTGAACCCCTTCCTTCTTATTCTGGTCGAAAAACTGAGATCTTGAAATATATGTACATGAGTTTCCTTCCATTGTAGAGGGCTGAGTTGCTTAGCTTTATTCAGTATCAAGTCTCTTTCCTCTGACGACCCCAGTTCCAACAGAAGTGTTCAAGGAGTAGCTTCACCCGTGGCTGCCCTGGGCGCCCGCGACGTGGGGAGATCCGATACAGTTTTTTTATAATAAAGTCCTCTTCCAAATTTAGCAGTTGTGCCAACATAGTTTTTAAGAAGATTTTTGGCTTGTCTCCTTCAACGTTCTCAGGAAGCCCCAGGATTCTAATATTTGACGTGTGAGCAGCATTCTCTAAATTCTCTAGCCGTCTTCTTAACAGTCCATTTTCCTTTGTGAGCCCCGTGGTGACATCCATAGCTTTCTCCGCCATTTTTGCTGCCTCTTTAGTATCTGCCGATAATACAGCTATTTTTGTGTTAATTTGTTTTAGCTCATTGCTGAAATCTTCCATTTTCTTATCCAAACCCTGGATGGCACGGCGTAAAGCCACATTGGATAGTTAGGCCTCGGCACGATCCCCACCACCAGGGTGTTGATCTTTACTGCCGCCCAACCCTGGATCCCCGGCACGGGCTCCATCTGAATTTACTGCTGCTATGTTTCCTCTCACCATAGCTCCGGCTGTGAGTACTCCTGTTGGGAAATTTTTATACCCGCAGATTCCGGACGTCAAGCTATGTTCACTAATCAATATTACAATAACAGGTATATATTTTAAAAGTATATTTGTTTGCTTGAAATTGCAAGAGCTGCAGAGCTACTAAGAGGTGATGTTCTCAGCTCGGCTGCTGGCCTCACCCCCCAGCAACTGTACATTTTGTGGCAGCTCTACCATTACCCACTACGCCAAAAGTGAGAAACAGCTGTATCTGTCCTGGTCTGCAACCTTGGTTCTGTCAACGTAATGGCTAAGTGCCCCCTTGACATCCAGGCAGTGAAGTTTCCTTTCAGGAGAACTAGAGTTCTCTGTAAAGAAATCTGATAGAGTCATAGACTGATTCAGGTGAAAATCCACCTGGCAGAGGTGATAGCCACTAGGAACACCATTTTCCATGTGACAAACTTCAAGTCTGCATTTGCCATGGATTCGAATGGTGGTTCCATCAGCTTAGCAATGCAGATGTTTAGATTCCAGGCCGGGACAGGTTCCCTCAGAGGAGGGTGAAGGAGGTTGAGCCCCTTGAAACATTTCCTGAAAACTGGATGAGAGGCCATGGACCTCTCTTTACCAGCTGACAGGTAAGCTGAGACTGAAGCCAGGTGGATCTTAAGGGCCGAGGGTCTCAGTTCTAATGTGTGCAGGTGTGTCAGGTAATCCAGTAGAACAGCAAAGTCAGCCCTGGAAGGGTCAGTACCTTTATTTGAGCACCAAATGGAGAACCTCTTCCACTTAGAGGAATATGTTTTCCTAGTGGAAGGCTTTCTGGAGCCCCTAAGCACTGTCAGGTGTTGGCTGTGGACCCAGACCATCGAGGGGTGGGATTGCTGACTGGGTCACCTTCAGGTCTTTGGCTTGGGGGGACCCAGTTGGCGACCTCAGACCGGGTGCAGAACTTGGGTGTTATATTTGATGACTGTCTGACCCTTAAACATCAGGTGTCAGCCGCTGTCAAAACTTCCTTTTACCATCTGAGGAATATAGTCCGAGTGAAGCATCTGGTTCCTGCTGATGACCTTCCAACACTGGTCCACGCCTTCGTTACCTCCCACTTGGATTACTGCAATGCCCTGTACCTAGGGCTACCGAATGAATAGCCACCGTCTGCAGCTTGTGTGCAGGCGTGTGACCAGGCACTGACTAGTGCGTCAAGGACCAGTCATATAATGCCTGTCCTCCGTGGACTGCACTGGCTGCCAATTCAATGGCGGATTACCTTCAAGGTCAGTCTTCTGACCTATAAGGCCCTACATGATCGGGGACCTAGTTACCTGCAAGATCTTCTTCGTCCCTACTGTCCTTCCCGTTGGCTCCGATCCACCGATGAGGGATTGCTAGAGATTCCCAGGGTTCATTTAAAGACATCAGGGGCAAGATCATTTAGTTTTATGGCCCCAACCCTGTGGAATTCTCTACCTCATTGGGTGAGAGATTGCCTGACCGTCCAAAGTTTCAAGTCGGCCCTAAAGACTTATTTGTTTAATCTGGCATATCCAGATTTTTAAAATATATTTATGGATTGATTTTAGGAATTTGTTTTAATTTTATGTATTGATCTATTATAAAAGCACCTTGGTTTTAGGAAGGCGCTTCTTAAAAATAAAGTATTGATTCATTCCTCGGACAGCTTGAGGTTAGCAAACTCTAAGTCCTCAAGAACCAGGCCTTGAGTCTCATTGTCTTGAGGTTGGGATACAGGATCCTTGCCCTGGGAGTCAGTCAGCAGGTTGCGCCTCCTGAGCAAGTGAATTGGAGAGGCCACTGACAGTGTTAGCAGGAGCAAGTACTAGTGCATCCTTGCCCAGTCTGGTGCCACTAGTATCACTGTTGCTGGTTAGGACCTTAATTTTACTAGGGTCCTGAGTATGATTGGGAAGGGAGGCATACACAGACTTCCCTAACCAATCCAAGGTCATTGCACCAGGAGAACTGTACCCCTGTGAGGGGGCCTGCAGCAGTACAGGGGCAATTGGTGGTCTTCTCCAGAGGCGAAAAGATACCTATGGAGTGCTCCATCTTCTGAAAACTGCACTGAGGATCTGAGGGTTCAGTGACCACACATGGTGGTCCTGACTGATCCTGCTGAGAGAATCTGCCAGTACATTGTCCTTCCCTGGAAGGTGTGTGGCTGATAGGGATACCTGCATGGAGTATGCCAGGGACCACAGTTTCACTGCCTCTGTGCAAAGTGGGGTGGACCTGGTTCCTCGTTTGTTGATGTAGTACATGGTTGTGGTATTGTCTGTCCTGACTTGCACCACCTTGCTTTGCAGATGTGGAGCAAAAGCCAACAGAGCCAGGCACACTACCCTGAGCTCCAGCAGATTTATGTGCATCAGGGACTCTTGAGGAGACCATGTGCCACTTGCTGTGTGATCCAGCATGTGTGCCCCCAGCCCAGAAAGGAAGCATCTGTTGTGAGAATCAGGGAGGGCTGCTCCCTTAGAAGGGGTATGCCTACCCTGACCTTGTGTTTGTCCAGCCACCACTGAAGTGCCTGCAGTAGGCTGTAGGTGACCGGAACCAGTTTGTACAGTGGGTCTGTCCTTTGTGACCAGTACTGTCCTAACTGAAACTGGATGTCTCTCTCTGAAATCTGGAACCTAGCACCACTACGGTGGCAGCTGCCATGTGTCCCAGTGGCCTGAGGAATTCCCTGGCTGGTTTGAGCTTGCCCAGCATGAAGGAACTTGCTACCTGCAGGATGCTGTCCACCCTGTCCTGGAGTATGAAAGCTCTGCCCAGGTTGGTGTCCAGCTCTGCTCCAATCAAGTCCAGCACTTGTACTGCTTCTTGCTGTGATTTCTGCTCATTTATGAGGAAACCTAGGGATTCCAGTGTAGATTTTGTGAGTGCCAGTGACTTCCTTGTATGTTGCTGCGGGACTGGCCACAAGCCCCTAACGATCGTCCAGGTGGGGAACACCGACACACCTTGTTTTCTCAGGTATTCGACTACCACTGCTAGGCATTTTGTGAATGCCCTTGGTGCAGAAGTCAGATCGAATGGGAGTGCTGCGAACTGGTAGTGACCTGAGGCTAGTCTGAACCTCAGGTACTTTCTGCGAGTTGATCTGACAGGGATGTGAAAATAGACATCCCTTAAATCCAGGGATGCTAACCAATCACCTTTTTGCAGTGTGGGGATGATTACTGAGAGAGTCACCATTTTGAACTTTGGCTTCAGTATATGCTTGTTTAGAAGCCTTAGATCCAGAATAGGTCACCAGTCCCCATTTTTTTTTTGGAAAGGAAGTATTTGGAATGGAAGCCTTTGCCCCTTTGGTTTAGGGGCACTGCTTCCACTGACAGGAGGTGCTTTACCTCTGCCTCCAGGAGGATTCTGTCTGCAGAGGTGACTGGGGCAAAGGTTCTTGATCTCAGTTTGGGAAGTGATTTGAAGCAGAGTGACAGCCCCTGGTTCATTACCTTCAGGACCCACTTGTCTGTGGTGATGGCATGCCAAACCTGGAGGTAGTGAGCCAATCTGCCACCCACCGGTGGTGCTGGTGATGGTGGTGACGGTGGTGGTGACCTGTACCAGCACATCAGGGATTCTGTGTGGGCTGAGCCTGGGTTTGTGGTGAGGGAGAAGACAGTCTCATAGCCCTTCTCTCCTCCCTCTGAAATAGCCTCTCAGCTGTTGGTAGACCTGCGAAGCCTGTACTTGGGGGGGAAAAAAGGTCTGGGGTAGGATCCCCTACCCCTGCCTTCCCTATATTGGGCCCTATAAGAGGTGGAAGGCTTTTCTTTAAAATTACTTCTATAGGTAGCCTTGTATTAATCCACCTTTTTCATACGCCTGTGCAGCCGACCAAGGGTTCCAGGAGGCCGGGAGAAGCAGGCAGAAAGAAGGCGCAGCCCTCGAGGTCCAGGGAGCGGAGGGGCTCCGAGCCGCCAGCGGGTCGGCGGCGCCTGTGCAGCCGACCAAGGGTTCCAGGAGGCCGGGAGAAGCAGGCAGAAAGAAGGCGCAGCCCTCGAGGTCCAGGGAGCGGAGGGGCTCCGAGCCGCCAGCGGTCCGGCGGCGCCTGTGCAGCCGACCAAGGGTTCCAGGAGGCCGGGAGAAGCAGGCAGAAAGAAGGCGCAGCCCTCGAGGTCCAGGGAGCGGAGGGGCTCCGAGCCGCCAGCGGGTCGGCGGCGCCTGTGCAGCCGACCAAGGGTTCCAGGAGGCCGGAGAAGCAGGCAGAAAGAGTGCAGGCAAAGCCGCAAACCAATCGAGCGACCAGTTCTGTGCCTTGCTTCCGATTGGTGCGCCTTCCCATAGACTTAAACTGGGGTTTGCTGCACTATTCTGGCGGATTTCTGCTTTTCTTTAAATTATTTTGAATTCCTCATAAAAGTGCTGTTTTCTCTTACTCTGTGCCTGATTTATGGGCTGTTTTTCTGTATTTTGAAATAAGTGTTACAGTCTTTTGAAATGCTGTGTGGGCTAGGCGCTAGCGCTAACCCCCACATACCCTCCCAGTCTATTGTTGTGCAACAGTTTAGCACCTTATTGCAGATTTCTGCAATAAAGGTACCTTGCTGACTGCCTTCTCCTCTGTCCTCCACCTTGTAGAAGGCGCAGCCCTCGAGGTCCAGGGAGCGGAGGGGCTCCGAGCCGCCAGCGGGTCGGCGGCACCTGTGCAGCCGACCAAGGGTTCCAGGAGGCCGGGAGAAGCAGGCAGAAAGGTATGGGCACAGCCGCAAACCAATCGGAAAGCGACCGCAGTCTGTGCCTTGCTTCCGATTGGTGCGCCTTCCCCATAGACTTAAACTGGGGTTTGCTGCACTATTCTGGCCGGGATTTCTGCTTTTCTTTAAATTATTTTGAATTCCTCATAAAAAGTGCTGTTTTCTCTTACTCTGTGCCTGATTTATGGGCTGTTTTTCTGTATTTTGAAATAAGTGTTACAGTCTTTTGAAATGCTGTGTGGGCTAGACGCTTAGGCGCCTAACCCCCACCCCATACCCTCCCAGTCTATTGTTGTGCAAATCTTAAGTTTAGCACCTTATTGCAGATTTCTGCAATAAAGGTACCTGCTGACTGCCTTCTCCTCTGTCCCCCACCTTGTAGAAGGCGCAGCCCTCGAGGTCCAGGGAGCGGAGGGGCTCCGAGCCGCCAGCGGGTCGGCGGCGCCTGTGCAGCCGACCAAAGGTTCCAGGAGGCCGGGAGAAGCAGGCAGAAAGGTACGGGCAAAGCCGCAAAAATTTTGCCCGCCCCCTCCCCCTCTTGGTTGATTCCTTTTATACACTTTCTCCCGCCATTTCTTAATCCACGCCCACATCCCTTTCCTTCCTTCTTAACCCATACCTAACCTCCACAATGCTACTTTGCTTCCTTTGCTCCTGAGCCTCGTATCTCACCCAATCCCTTATGATATTAATGTTATGCCCAGTGTCAAGATAAATAACTCAGTTAATACGACCTGCCCACTTCTGCCATCCACAATGGCCAACCACGGATTCCTTATTCACCCCGAACCACATTTACAATGCAACCTCTGGGATATCCCACATAAGGCCACCCTAACAATTCAGCACAGCCCTGGCACCTTACTTGTATCATGGCTTTTTATTAACCCACTATGCCTGTCCATTAAATTATTATGCTATGATAAAATTCGCACCTATATACCAGGACCATCACTCATCTCACAGCAGACACCCAGGATTAGGAGGAAACGCTCTGACCACTCACTATCCCTGTCCCTTGGTGCCCTCCTCAAATTAATCTTCTACCTTCTGATCTATTTTGGTACCATTGAAATAAATCCTGGCCCCATTGAAAGTTTATTTTCCCCTGCTGATCTATCCTCTATAAATGGCCTAAGCTTCCTACACTTCAATGCCTGCAGCCTCTTAAAAAAATTCTCCGTAATACAGGCCTGGGTGGCACATACCCTGCCTGACTTTCTGGTCATCTCTGAATCTTGGCTCAGACCTTCGACCAAAGACAGTGTTGTAAACCTTACCAACTATCAGCTCTTCAGAGCAGATCGCCCTTCCAGGGGTGGTGGGGTGGCCATATACATTAAGGACACCATCTCTGCTACCTGCCTCATCAACACATCCGAACCAAAGGAATTTGAATGTTTGTCAATCAAAATATCCCTTCCTAACTTGTCTTCATTTAAATTGATTGGCTGCTATAGGCCCCCCTCAGCAGGCCTCAAATTGCTATCTCACCTGGGGTCAATAACCAATCTAGGCCCTGAAGATACCATCATCCTTGGTGATTTGAATTTAAACTGGCTATCTAATGCATCTGCTCCATTGGTAACCTTTTGTGACACCTATGGCTTTACACAGCTAATTAAAGACCCAACCAGGGTTAACCTAAAAAATTCTAGCAACAGCTCACTCCTGGATATTATGTTGGTAAACAAGCCTCACTTATATACGCATGCAGGAGTACTACCAAATGATGTAAGTGACCATTGTCCCATAGCTGGCATAAGATCTTCACTCAAACCACCCAACCCTGCTGAATTTGTCCTCAAAAGGTCAAAAAAGAAGTTCAACATACCAGGTTACCTCCATGACCTGAGTAACACAATATATTGGCAAGATTTCTACCTTACAACCTCAGTGGAAACAGCTCTCCAGATCCTAAAGGACATTATCACTAATGCTCTCAATATTCATGCACCATTCACCAATATCAGAACTAAAGCAAGGTCCTGCCCTGGTTCACCACTGATCTTAAAACAGCCTTGCTAGCAGAGACAAACTGTGGAAAAGGCAAGAAAACTAAGGATTCCAGAGACTGGCTAAATTTCAGAAAAGCAAGAAACTCATGTACAACACAAATAAGATCTGCCAAAGCTGCCTATTATAGAGCTGAATTGGATGCCTCCTATAATAACCCAACCAGGCTCTGGGGAACTATAAAGGGTATCTTGGGCCAAAACTCTACTCCTGCCTTAACCTGAAAACTGCTACTAAATAACAGAAATTACGGACAAACAAGAAATCCTAAATACCTTCAATGACCACTTCACCACAGCTGGACTAGCATTTGACTCTTCACCTGCAAATCTCCTGAGATCTTCCTTGAACCTTCAATCCACCGTGGGTCAAAAGGCTACATCAACCTTCTCCTTCAACCCAATATCCTTGAAAGAAGTGGAAGATCTCTCTCCAATTTAGATACTTCAAAAAGTGCAGGTACAGACTCCTGGACCCTACTTCCTCAAAATTGCATCTCAAGTTTTATCTGCCCCCTCACTCATCTCTTCAATCTTTCCCTCACCACTGGATCCATTCCCTCCACTTGGAAAACAGCTCAAGTAGTTCCTTTACTCAAATCTGGTGATCCCATGGACCTCAATAATTACAGGCCCATTTCCATCCTATCAGTTCTATCCAAGATGCTCGAAAAGTTAGTAAACTCACAATTAAGGGACTACCTGGATAACAATAACCTCCTAAATACAGCACAATCAGGATTTAGATCAAGGCATAGCACCATTTCGGCCCTAGCCAAAGTAACCAACGACTGGCAGATTGCTATGGATAAGAAGAACAGTACCTGTGCTGTGTTCCTGGATTTGAGCAAAGCATTTGACACAGTGGATCATGAATCATTAATCACCTCCTTGGCTCACTAGGTTGGATTCCCCTTCACTCAATTGGTTCAAGTGCTATCTATCAGATAGATCACAACTGGTAAAAATGGAATCTACCTATCCACCTTAAAACCACTGTTAAGAGTGTACCGAAGGCTCTATTCTTGGCCCCATCCTCTTTGCCATCTATATTAATAATATTGATGCTAA
This sequence comes from Neoceratodus forsteri, assembly GCA_016271365.2. Taxonomy (NCBI): domain Eukaryota; kingdom Metazoa; phylum Chordata; order Ceratodontiformes; family Ceratodontidae; genus Neoceratodus; species Neoceratodus forsteri. The sequence continues at coordinate 733,798,915 of CM057459.1, forward strand.
CCTCACTCAATCCAACATCCATCTGTTTGCTGATGATACTGTATTATATGTTAGCAACCCTTCATTATCTAAAGCCTGTGAACTGCTACAATCTGAATTTTCCATCCTACAACACAACCTACTGGATAAAAACTACTTCTAAATGCCAAAAACAAAAGCTATGTTCTTTACCTCAAAGAGTTGCTCTGCCACTACCCACCATCCACCACCCTACAACTAACCACCTTACTTGGAGAGAAGCTGGAATTCAGTTGATAACTTCAAATACCTTGGAGTCTGGATTGATAACAAGCTTGACTATTCTGTCCATATTGAGGAGCTACTAAAGAAACTGAGACAAAGGCTTGGTTTATTTTTAGAATAAAGCACTACCTCAACAGAGACTCCAAAAAGATTAATCCAGGCTTCATTCCTATCCCTCATTGACTATGCTGACTTTCTGTATGGACATTGTTCACCCCTCTTAAATAAACTGGACACCCTATACCACAGGTCCATCAGATTCATTACTGACCTTCCTTCAGCACCCATCATTGCTCCCTTTATAAGGCAGTTAACTGGACATCATTACAACACAGAAGAAATAGGAATGCTGCAATTTGGATATTCAAAGCCTTATCAGGCAAGCTACCTACCTATATCTCAAACTGTTTTACTCAAATTACTTCTAGGCCATACAACCTAAGGATCAGCAAAATTATCATTCTTAAGGTCCCAATGTCTGCACCAGTTTGGGAGGGCTGCTATCAGCTACTCACTAGCAATTGTTTGGAATTCCTCCAAAAACCATGAAGCTAAATAACCTCCTACCCTTAATATCCTTCAAAAGATTATTCACCACCCTATTCCCAGAACTCTGCAACTGCTTCCACAAGGCCTAAACCCCGTGTTCCTATATGCTGATAAAACTCCCGTTTCAGTCCCAAGATTCACCCTCAAAATGCCTGCTAGGTCCTATAATCTACATATTACTCTGATGTGCCCATTACCTTCTGTCTCACAGATTAAAAGTTTTAATGTGCCTTGTACATATGTATATTGTTATATATTAGCACTTATGTCATTGTATTACTGTTTATGTTACCCCTGTCATTGTATTACTGTTTATGCTACCCTTGTCAATGTAATAACACTTGCACTTCTTGACCACTCAGGTCCATCTTGTAAATGAGCTATGCTCAATGATGTTCGCCTGATTAAATAAAGATTTTGATTGATTGATACAAGTCTCTACCATCATCAAATAAGGAATTTTTCTCACAGGGAAAGTCCATAGCCTTAGCTTGAGTGATCGGTTGGTAGCTCTTAGCCAAACAAATCTCTGGAGGGAGAAAGATAAAGTTATCAGTCTGGCTGCAGTGTCATTAGCATCCACAACCATGTGGAACTGATATTTGATGGCATCAAGGGCAGCCATTGCAGTTTTTCGCAGGTCGATTGCCACTTCACCCTGAACTTTATCAGACAGAGCAAGGACATAATTCCATTGTGCCTTCTGATATTGAACAGCATAGGCCATATAATTTGCCTGCCTAACAATGAGTGAGGCAGCCATATAATCCTTCTTATCAATGGCATCCATCTTTCTTGAGTCCTTGTCAGGGGGATGGGTTGATAAGGGGATCCTGGCCTTATCACAGGCAGCTGCCTGGACCACCCCTTCAGGATCAGGGTGACTGAACAAAAAATCAGCAGTGGTTCTGTCCAGCTGATATTTCATATCTATTTTCTTGCCCACTCCAGGTATTGAAGTTGGAGTCTTTAATATTTGCAGCACAACATTTTTTAAAGATGTGTGCAAAGGCAACAGAAGGCATTTTATGGGGGCTAACCCCATCATACCAAGGAAATTTGCTTCCTCCACATCCTCCTCCGTCTCCTGGAGGGGGAGATTGAGGGTATCCACCATGTTCTTTACAAATGCACAGTGAGAGGTGTAGTCCTCTGGTCCCCTGGGAGGGGAGCCAAAATCCTGCTCTGGGGAGACCTCTGGTTCTATAGGTTCCCCTTCATCCTCCTCTTCATCCTTCTCATGATTATCATACAGAAGCTGAGTTTCCTGAGCTGCTGGAGCTTGCGCAGGAACTGATGTAGCTGGTGTCGGAAAAGGGACCACAGCCTGAAGGCTTTCAAAATCTGTAAAGCCTTTGCCATGCCCTCAGCTGTGGCGTATTTTGTTTGTTTGCTGGGAGCTCCTTAGCCTTCTCAGCCAGAGGCGCAGTAACATGTTTTTCTTTGTATTTTTTCTTAAGTGGGACAGCTTCAGCTACTGTCTCAACAGCCCTTTTTGATTTACCTTGCTTAGTCTTATCTGACCCCTTGTCAGCATCCTTGGGCTTATTCTTGTCCTTATTAGGGACAGAGGCAGAGGGGTTTTCTTCTGTAGCACTAGCAGCGGTAGAAGCCATTTCCTCTAATTTTTTAGATCTCATTTTCAAAGTCATAGGACAGAAAGTTTTACAAATTTCACAATTTGGAAAGATAGGACTAGTTCCCAAACAAAACACACAGAGGGAATGCTTTGTCTCCTTTTGCCATAACCTGACCACAAGACTCACAATATTTAAACCCAGTGGGTCTTGTGCCTTTTTTAGGTTTATCACTGGGGACCTCAGACATTGAGCAAAGTACAGGAATTTACATGTTAGCAAAAAATTATCATTATCGGTTCCTGGAATCGAGTGCTAATCAGTTCCCTGACTGGAAAGGGAACTGAAAATAAACTAAATTTAAATAAAAATACAAACAGTTGAAGGATCCTAAGGGGAACCATCCAGTAAGCGAGAATTAAAGCTTAATTTGAGGTAAAAACCTCACAAAGAACTGCAAATCCCTCGGTTCCACGGAACCGTGAGGGAACCGCAAAAAAAAGATACAAAAAAATTAAAAATAAACCACTAATAAACTATACCAAACTAACTTGTAAGGGCAGCAATCTAAGATTAATAACTTAAAATGGTACTTATCGACCAAATTAAAGGATCTGAAGTAAGCTGAAGGAGAGCTCTCAGGGACGTTTTCACTGGCAGGCAGAGTAAAGAATCTGAAGCACTCAGAGTGCAGCAGTTGCTAGGGCAGCAGTTTGAAACTGGCATGAGCCAATGAGAGTTCTGTCATTTGCATAGCATTCCATCTCTCTGGGCAGTTCACCACAGGAGGCTGACTGCACCAATTTAATCCTAATGAGTGATTCCTGGGGTTAGAAACAGCACATACTTGTCCCCTTCCCTTGACTTACACCACCTCCTTCTATAAGCCCCAAAACAGCAGCCTCATCTGTCAGCAATGATCTTGCAGCAGAAGCCTTTTGTGTGCAACCCAAAAATAACGAATCAAAAGAGAAAAGAAACAACACCAACAGTTTCTGACTGCCAGAATGACTGTAAACCGCTACCCAGCTGCCAGTACTCTCAAGTGCCTCGATCCTCTGCCTGTTATGCTTAATGTTACTTTTTTCCTTTTATTCCATGGTTTCTCTGTGTTTGCAGTTCCATTCTTTTTGACACGCTTGCAGATTCTCCAAACCCCACCTCTCTTTGATAATCCCATCCACCTGCCAGCTACATTCCGCCCTCACTCACTCTCACTGTCACCCAGTTGCAGCTCTGAAAACACCAACTTTTTTTTTTTTTTACAAAAGCGCAACCATTACATTGAGTGGCCATACAAAATGGCATTTACAACTGCTACACTGAAAATCAAGCCGGGTCCCCAACTACCTCGGCAAACCATGCCACCATGTTTCTCGGAAAAATGTCTCAAAACTGCTCACCTCCACCTATGTGAGCCCACACTGCAGCATCACTGTAGGGTCTTGGCACCGTGTCCATAGCAACAGCCATGAAAATGGGGCTACTGAAAAGTGAAGGACTTCTTTTTCACTAACCCCCCCCCTCAAGAAACCTACAAAGTCATGTAAAATATAAAAAAAGGAAACTTAAAAAAAAAAATTAAATGAACTCTTGTACAAGCACCCACCATATTGCATGAATGAAATATGCGATGGGGGAGTGTGTGATAAATGGCTTATCTATATTCATTCTGTTTGCTCTTGGTCAACTCACTTGTGAGGATACTCGAGGTCAAACAGCACTCATATAGATAAATTGTTTATCACACACTCCCCCATCGCATATCCCTTGTATACAAAGATATATACATACTTTTTTTTTTTTTTTTTTTACTGATGCCAGGGCCCCAAAGGGCCATCATTCCAGTTTGTATTTTTTTTTTTGATTTTTTGTTAGTGAGGGGGGCATCTAGAGGAGTATCCAATGCCCCCCTTTTATTTTTTTTTTAAAGAACAAAGAAAAAGAGCCCATGCCTAGGGTGTGTGTGACTGGGGAGATACCCAGCTAGTATGTTTGTGGGGCTGCCAGCACCAGCAGAAGGAGTATGTCCCAAGCCCCTCGCTCTGTTTGAGTGGGAGATGGTGGGTGGGGCATGGTAATCAATAGTGAAGATATTCTGGAAGATCAACAATTACAGTAAGTGCATAATTTTCATATCTTACAGGAATCAGTCTTCATCATGGATTCCCACTTATAGGTCAGAGTATCAAGCTTCCCTTCTTTCTGTGGGAAGATAGCTCATGCTGAAGGTAAAAGGTACCCTTAGCCCTCTGTGTGGGGGAGAACACCTGAGGGCAAAGATTTCTCAGCGGTCTGGTAGGACTTGAGACTGGTCAGGGCTAGGGAGAGGCTCCTGTAGCATAGGAGGAGGAGGGCACACCAACAGCTCTCACCTTGACTCTGTGGGAAAGAACTGAGCTCTCTGGAACTACAAGTTTAGCACCTTATGCTGGGCCAATGGTGTCAGTCTGGATAGCAGAAGCCATGCCATCTGCTTGAGGAACACTGCAGTTCCTGTAAGCCTGGAGGACACAGACATCTCAAGATGCCCTTGACTGGTGCAGTGCTATCTCCAGGCCTCAAGCAGAAAGGCAAATGGCTTGCCTGACTCTCACAATGAAGCACTGCAGCTACAAACTGATCTAGCTGCAACCACAGGCGCAAACTGAAGGCTGTGAAGCACTCTTGTATAGGAGCCAAGTAACAACTGCATAAGTGCGACACAGTTCCAGAGAACTTGGCTAACTAAAAAGAACACTGCAGTCCACCATTAGGACATGATAGAAACCTTTATTAGGAACAGACTACACGGAAGTAAAAATGGTGAGGTAGCACCCCCTCACACAGTTGACGTCTTGCGTCACACTAATGCTTTCTCAAGAAGTAAAACCACAGTCTCCAAATCCTCTTCATATAGTGTGCTACCAAATAACGCCCTCTACTTAAATAAAGTGAGTAATGCTCCAATATGCTGCAAACAAGATGTTTTACATGCAGTATTATAAATATGGGTTCCTCCCCCCAACCATCCCATTCATGACTGCTTTCATACTTTAAATGGAATTTTTTTTTTATATAAAATGGGATATGATGAGGGGTTTTGACATAATTACCACTAGAAATGTGGATTTTTATTGTTATAAATAGTTTATATTTATTGAGTGCACATCAGGATGAATGGTGCTATATGGGTCACATAATTTATATTATACAATGGCAAGAAAGAATCCTGGCTTCTGATTGGTCAGTTGGCTGTCACAGCAGGGATGTTATCCTGGCATAACATCCCTGCTGATTGTTTGTAGGATTTGGATGATTAGAAGGATGATGATATTTTACTTCTCTTAAGAAACAAAAATATTTTTACACACTAACAAACATTCTTTAAAATTATTTTTTTTAATCATAAAACAACAAGCCAATGCATAGGAATAATGCCCTCCAGGGTGGGTGTTATGCTGGGATAATATCCCTTCTCGGGTGTTGGACACCCTCGGCCGGTGGCCTTGGGCCCAACCACCCGAGGTGAGATGTTATCCCAGCATAACACCCACCCTGTCAGGCATTATTCCTTTAGTAATTTATTATGATATTTATAATACTGCATACAAAACATCTTGTTTGCAGTATACTGGGGCGTTATTCACTTTATTTAAGTAGGGGGCATCTTATGTGGTAGCATACTATATAAAGAGGATTTAGAGACTGTGGTTTTATGTCCTGAAAAGGTATCAGTGTGACCTGAAACATCGACTGCATGAGGGAATGCTACCTTACCATTTTTACTTCCATGTACTTCCGTGTAGTCTGTTCCTAATAAAGGTTTCTATCCTGGCCTAATGGTGGACTGCAGTGTTCTTTTTAATTAGCCGAGTTCTCTGAAGGCTGTGATGATGTGCCAGGTGTGCTACAATACACATAAGGGCAAGTGCTGAGGTAAAAACCTTCCTCCTAAAGGCAAATGTCTAAGCAGAATCAACCTCTGGAGGGTGATCACACATGTGGGGCATCTCAGCCCCGATAGGGTCTGCAGCACTTCAAGCCCTGCACCTGCGTGATACAGGAGTATGAGGTCCTTAGAGGTTGGAAGGCAAGAATAGGGACGTCTTGATGCCTCCTCGAAGGCTCTGGGTTAGGGAGGGATGACAATACTGCCATCACTGGGAATTCAAAGGACTCCCTATGGCAGGGCTAACAGAGCACAGCCTGTGTAGGACACAGTGGCAGGTGCCTCCACCACCTCTGGCAGAAATCGCTGGTACAGGGAATACTCAGTAGCCGAGGACAGGCAAGTCAAGATTCGCTGTCCTCAGTGGAGGACACTGATGGAGAATAGGCACTGACCCATGAGACTGATGGTGCCAGGGAGAAGGGCCAAAACTGTGCCTTGTCTGAATGCCTATAGAAAGTATCTAGGTCACCAACAAATGTTCTGTGCTGTTCCCAGGTAAGTGGCCCCACGGGGCCTATGAACACAGGCAACCACTTTAGCAAGTGGTGAGGCCCCGGAAAGGGATGAGACTCAGGGTCTTGAGGGCTTTTACCTGGGTTGCAGAACTGCGCATAGGGCCTTGCCTCAGGGGACAGGCTGACAGAGTCACCTAAAAGTGGTCCTCCTAAATCAGAGGAGCAATCTAGTCGGTACCCATGGGGGAGGGTCCCCCAGGTGGGGAGAGTGGAGCCGTACAGTCCCCGAAGGTGTCCCCAGTGATGGTGTCACCCAGCCGCTCCAGGGAGAATACTGCCTCCGGGCCAGTCACCATCAGAATTTGAGCTGGCGCCACCTCCAGTGCCAGGCTCAGAGCTGACAATATCCTCGGAGATGGGTTTCACCCCTATCGCTTCGGCTGGCACCACCATCGGTGTTGGACTCGGCGTCGGTCCTGGTGTTGACCCCAGAGCCATCCTCGACTCCAGCACCATGACAAGGGAAACCCCAGGGGTGACAGGATCACTGGCACTGTGCCCGAGGCCAGGCCCAGGGCCGACATTACAGCCATTGCCATGTCTTGTTATTAGAAGCAGCAGCATCCTCAACCTTGGTGTCACCAGTGACACCGGGGGACAGAACAACCTCCACACTGGCAACGGGGCACAGCATGTCCTCTGTGCCAGTCCCTCCTCTGACACCAGAGTGTCCGAGAGGGAGCCCGGCATCATGTCCAGCTCACTATCACTGCAAACATGGACAGGAGCATGGGCAGCACCAGGCCATAACAGAAGGGGTCCTCTGAGGGAGACCAAGCGTATAGCTTAAGCCTCGCACCAGGGACATCTGCTGTTCAGGGCAGGGTATTGCGGAGGGTTAGCAACTGGCTGCACAGAAGGAGCAAGCTGTCCACCAAACCCACCCACTAGGACTTCTGATGCCTCAACAGGGTGAGGTTTAAGAAGACTCTGTATTTCCATGGAACCGGAGGTTCCAAGAAAGGGCCCAAGGGAAAGGCCAAGTGACCTTACCTCGGCCGCATGGGTGAGACACCTGCCTCCGAAAGTAGGGAATACGCAACCCCCTTCACTGCATGGATCTCGATGGTACAGCAGTCCATGGAAGAGCAGGTGCTGCACTCATCTATGTTATGCTGAAAGCCAAGGCAGGCCATACAGCACTGATGTCAGTCCGTTGCAGTCATCTGCTTCCTGCAGGTGCAATGACGCATGATGAGAAGCTGCTGGACTTTCTTGCTCTTCTTAGCCCCCTTCTTCTCAGACTTTGGCATTAAGGAAAATGAAAAATAAGGATGAAAGGCACAGCAAATAACTTGTGGCAGTGATGCAGGTTGAAATTCAATGACGATGACGAACTGAGGTGCTGTCACTCCCACAATATGCACTCTATGGTGGGAAGAACAGAACTGAGGTGTATGAGGGAGCCAGCAAAGGCTACTGGCTGGCGCATGCCACCACATGAGGTACACAGGTGACATAAGTAGCCAATGTCTGCTACTTCTCTGTAAAAATTTGCTCCCGTGGGGTCCTAGCGCCTCTGGTCCCACAGCCTAAGTGGGAATCAATAGTGAAGATTGATTCCTGGAAGATTTAGGGCTATCTGGAGGTTTGATGGCGTCAGCTGCAGTTGGTCCAGAATGCTGCAGCCCAGCTCGTGTTCAGAACACCTCAAAATGAGCACATTACAGCAGTTCTGCACAGTCTTGACTACTTCTGCAGCCTTGCACCTCTATGCGTCCTTTTCACTCTCTTTGCTCCACTGATGCAGGCCTTTGGCAGTATCCCATTCAAGATTAGAGCTCTCAGTTGATAAAGCTTTTGGGGTTGCTGCTCCTCTTTTATGGAACTCCCGCCTGCACAGTGGATACTTGCAAGGGAGTACTGAAAACGTAATATTTCCAACTCATGCACTGTTCTTTGTTATGTACAATCATTTAACATTTTTAATATTCTGAATATTTTATTGTCTTACTTTCCTTGTAAGGCAGTCGGAGCCACATGAAAGGGGTACCAGAAAAATAAGTTGCCTTACCTTGCCAGAAGGACAGCGAGACAAGCAAACAAAAGAATCAATCTGATAAAATTTATTGCACTGGGGCCCTCAGTGTTGACTGTGTTCCCCTTTAATTACCTGAAACTGTAATTTAAACAAACAGTGGGAAAAACACAGCTGAAGATCTAGAATGTGAAAATCTATCAAATGAAAATGCACCACATTCTGTTTAGCTCCTCTCTATCACCATGACAATAACCAAAAGACTACCTTGTCTTAGTAGTACCATTAGAATAATAAAATCTTTGACTTACCAACTACGTCTTCATCTGGGTGGAAGAACGACACCTTTGGTCCAACTGATGAAAGAAAAAAAGGTTAGAATTACACTCATTTTCAATACTTAGTATGATCTAAATGTAAGCTCATGAAAGTCTCCAATTTTGCTTTGTTTGTTTTCTTACTGCCAGCTAACATTTCACCCTTTGTCAGGTCCACCCACCACCCTAGAATGGATTTGTACATTCCATACCTATAGTGTGTGTGTGTATGTGGGGGGGGGGGCATGCAATGTTACCCCTCTTCTCATAAAATCTTCTCCAGGACCTGCTTGTTACTGCAACTACCACCCCATCTGGGCCCTGCACTTCTATTTATAGGGCAACAGTGACCAAATTGTCAGCATAGCCATCTTATTACCCCACCTCATGTACTTGGTGCAGAAAATGTTTGAAGCCCCGCCAAAACGTAATTCTGCACAACTGCAATGCCATTCCACGCCATAAGTGCGAAAACACAGTTTGGGCAGGATTTGAAAAATGACAGCTGTGACATATATGAGGTGGGGTAATAGAAGGCTATGTTGAAAATCTGGGGTAAAAACAGTTAACATTTCCAAAGTTAAGAGTGGGCATTGCAAAACTGCAATGCACTGCCATAACTGGTTTTTTTCCATATTTTGACCTCAGATTTTCAACATACTCTTCTTATGACCCCACCTCATAAACCCCATAGGTGACAATGTTAAAATCTGTTCTGAAACACCATTCTGTGCCACAGGTGCAAAAACACGTTTTGGGCAGGATGTGAATAATGACAGCTGTACTGTTCATAAGGTGGTGTGAAAAAAATGGCTATGTTGAAAATTTGGCAGCAAAATATTGAAAATGACCAAAGCTATGCGTGTGTGTAGAAAAATTTCAACAAACGCATGTAACTTGGGCATTTTTAGGAATTTTTTCACCAAATTTTCAACATAGCCTTTTTGAAACCATACCTCATGAACACTAGTGGTGAAATTTCATTATTCAGGCCCGAAAGGTGATTTCACGCACTGATCTCAAAATCACCTTCCGGGCCCAATTAACGAAATGACAGTCATGAGGCGGGGTCTCCAAAAGGCCATGTTACAAATTTGGAGAAAAGATACCTCAAAATAGCAAAGTTATGAAGATAAGTTCAAAACACCACTGAAATACATTATACGACACTTACCTTGATTCCTCAGTTTGTGGTTCGGCTTTGAAGAGTGCAGACGTGTCCCAGTCCACAAAAGATGACAGCAGACGATCACAGGAGGTAAGAACAGGGTAAGGGGAGATGTGGGGTTGTAGGTGCTCAGTGGGAGAGTCGGGGAGGGGGACGTTGGGGATGACAAGGGACCTTTTTTTTTTCAGGTTTACTAATTTGGGACACTGGTTGGGACACTGGGAGTGGGCTTCCCAGTGTCCCACACTACCGGGGGAGTCTAAATGCCAACATGGGGATTGCCCCCCCATGTCGGCTACTACATAAAGGAACGGGCTTCTGTAGGGAGTTCTGAAGTTAAACATCAAGCATGAAATAAGGAGGGTGGGATATGCCACTAGCCACCACAGAAAAAACAAAATGGGCATCAGGGGATCAGGGAAGGAGGGCCACTAGACCACCAGGGAAGAAAAAAAATAATAAGATTGGGGATCGGAGAAGGAGTACCAATACACCACCAGAAAAGAATGTAAAAAAAAAAAAAAAGTTAGAAGTGTAAACGCGTGAGAAAGACTTGATTTTGGTAAACATAAAGACTTGTGTTTACCAAATCGGGGGACGAGGAATACGATTCTGGGGTCAGTTTACCACAAACATGCTAAAAAATAAAGCAGCAGTGGTTGTTCTGCCAGAAACTGTGATACTTGTGTCCCGAAAGCAGGGGGGTATTTCGCAGACTACAGAGTCTGGCGGCACAACCCCTTCTTTCGCGAATGTAGTGCCGCAATTTGCGACAGTAAAAAACTTGTGGGTAAAATAAACCTAATCTTGAAAATTTTTTTGACAAACTGACCACAGAATCCAATTCCCCGGGGCCTGATTAGGTAAACACAAGTGTTGGTGTTTACCAACTGCCTGTATTTTTTGAAATATTTAACTTTGCCTTGCTAACTGAAAACAAGATGGCAAAAGTACGAAAAGAACTGTTCCCATCTGCGAAAGAGAATGGCACTTTTGCAAAAGAGAAAAACACTTTCGCACAGGACATCTAATTTTTCCTATAGGAAATAATGGGAAACTTTGAAATTTAATAACTTTTGAACCAAGTTATATTTTTTACCAAACCTTCAAAAGGCCCGTCTGTGAACCAAGCCGGACATACTCTTAATTTCAGACAAAACCTCCAAGCTATTTCTGAGAAACGCACTGACAATGAAATTGACCAAAAATACAGGTTACTCACCTGTAACAGGAGTGCTAGGAATGGTGTATGTTGTTCATCCACACTGTCTGGCAGGTTCCTTGCCGCTTTAAATCTTGCCGGAAGGTCTTCAAGCTGGCTCCTCCCACCCACCCGGGTGGTAAAACTCTCTGCTCCACCCCATGACGCCAGATCTAGCCCGCTGGAAGCCAGGTTGTGCGTCGAAGCCGGGGAGGTCGGGTGGGTCGTGTGGATGAACAACATATAAAACATTCCTAGAACTCCTGTTACGGGTGAGTAACCTGTATTTCTAGGGGCATGGATATGTTGTTCATCCACACTGTCTGGCAGACTCCTAACAGTTCTCCGGGAGAAGGGAGGCAAGGCGCACACCCCCTACTTAGGGAATAAAGACTGGAGAACAGAGGCCCCAAAACCAGCATCCCGGCGTGACTCAAGGTCGATGTGATAATGGGTGATGAAGGTATGTGCTGACTTCCAGATAGCAGCCCTGCAGATTTCCTGGATAGGGACGTCCCTGGAAGCAGCTACCAATGCAGCGGTATGGCGGGTAAAATGAGCTCTTATCCCTCTGGGAGGCTCCATGCCTGCCAACCTATAGCAGAGATCTATGCAGGAGGTGACCCACCTGCCTATCGTCTGCTTGGCTGCAGGTCTGCCAGGTCGGCTTCAGCGTGGGTGACAAACAGCTGGTGAACCTCTCCCGAACTTCAACCGTGCGGCTCCTTGTAGTAAGTGCGCTCTTCTAGGCTCCAAAGTATGGAGCCTATATTCGGCCTCCGAGGTGTGATTGGGGTAGAACACCAGCAGAGTCAACACCTGGTTAAGGTGAAACTCAGACACCACCTTCGGAAGGAATTTCGGGTGGGGGCGCAGGACAACCTTGTCCCTGTGGAAGACCAGATAAGGAGACTCAATGGAAAGTGCCTGGAGCTCTCCCATCCATCTGGCTGATGTGATAGCCACCAAGAAGGTGGTCTTCCACGACAGGTGGGAGATATCGCACCTGTGCATTGGTTCAAATGGCCTGCCCATGAGCTTAGCCAATACCAGCAGTAGATCCCATGGAGGTGGAGGTTCTCGCACCGGAGGGGATATGTGATCAAGGCCTTTGAAAAAGCGCCAGACCACCTTCTCCTGCACCACCGACTACTTCCCGGCCCACACCCGGTAAGCAGAGATGGCTGCCAGGTGCACCTTAAGGGTCGTCGACCTAAGCCCTAGGTGAGAAAGGGACCACAGGTAGTCCAAAATGCTTGCCAAGGAACAGGAGGAAGGGTCCAGACCCTTTCCCTGACACCAAATGGAGAATCTCTTCCATTTGAAGGCATAGCATTTTCTGGTCGACTCCTTACGGGACGGCTCAATGACATTGAAGACCTCGTCGGAAAGACCCAAGGCCTGGAGCTCTAGCCGCTCAGGAACCAGGCCGTCAGGTACAGGGATTGAAGGTCCGGATGGAATACCTTCCCCTGATTGATGGAGATCAGGTCCGGGCGGGCTGGAAGCAGCCTCGGGAGCCTGGAGCTGAGACTGAGGAGATCTGGATACCAGAACTGACATGGCCAGTCTGGGGCTACCAGAATCACCTGCACCTTGTCCCTCCTCGCTTTGAGAAACACCTTGTGGATCGAGGGAAATGGGGGAAAGGCGTAGAAGAGGCCCAGGGTCCATGGCCTCGAGAAGGCATCCCCCTGCAGCGAGCCCTGCTGAGGGGGGCGGGCATGGAACAGTCTCATCTTCGCATTCTCCCTGGAGGCAAACAGGTCTGCCTGAGGCGTGCCACAGTGGGAGAAGAGATCTTGTACTACCTCCGGCAGGAGAGACCACTTGTGAGACGCAGCCCCTATCCGGCTTAGGGCATCGGCCAGGGTGTTGGAGACTCCTGCCACGTGAATGGCTAGGAGATCCGCCTCCAGGCTGCGCACGAGACCATGTGCGAGAGCTTCCTTGCATAAAGGCATGGGCGTGTCCGCCCAAGCGGTTTAGGTAGTACATGGTTGTGGTACTGTCCGCCTGACCTGAACCACTTGACCCCTATAGAAACGGAGCGAAGGCGGTGAGGGCTAGACGAACCGCTCGGAGCTCCAGCAGGCTGATGTGGCATCGGGACTCCCGAGGGGACCAGAGGCCGTGCGCTCTGTGCTCCCCCAGATGGGCACCCCAACCCATCAGAGAGGCGTCGGTCGATAAGGAGACCGTCAGCTCGGGGTGGACGAACGGGATGCCCTCCTGCAGATGTGCCGGAACGGTCCACCACTGGAGAGTGTTCCACATCTCCTGGGTCACTGTCACCCACTGATCCAACGGATCGCAGCGTTGTGACCACTGGCTGGCCAGTCCCCATTGAAGGGGACGCATGTACCAGCGTGCCCAACGGACCAAGCTGGTGCAGGCCGCCATGAGGCCCAGGAGGCGCAGGAAGTCCCGGGGCAGGGCCCAATTGCCCAACCAGAAATGACTGGGCAAAGGAGGAAAGTACCTCCGCCCTGTCCGCCAGGAGCCGTGCTCTGGCTCGAAGAGAGTCGAGCTCTGCCCCGATGAAGTGAATCACCTGCTTCGGCACGAGTTCTGACTTGGCCTCGTTGATGAGGAGGCCAATCTGAGAGCAGACCTGGAGGGCCAGGTCTCTGGACCACTCCACCTCCTCTCTGGAGGGGGCTGCAATCAGCCAGTCGTCCAGGTAGGGGTACACACGGACCCTTTGGCGCCGCAGGAATGCTGTCACCACTGCCATGCATTTGGTGAAGACCCTGGGAGCTAGAGAGAGGCCGAAGGGCATGGCCCGGAACTCGTAAAGGGATCCCTCCACTCTGAAGCAGAGGAATCTCTGATGAGACGGACGGATCTGGATGTGAAAGAACACGTCCTGGAGGTCCAGGGAACAGAACCACATGCCTCGTTCCAAGGATGGAATGATCTGAGCCAGAGTGACCATCCTGAAGGTCCGAGACCTCAGGAACCTGTTCAGGTCATGCAGGTCGAGAATGGGGTGCCAGCCCCCCGTCCGTTTTGGGACCAGGAAATACCTGGACACAAACCCCGGGTCTGGAGGAGGATCCGCCACCTTTCTGATCACCTCTTTTTTGAGGAGCAGGGCAATATTGGCTCGGCGGGCCGACAGCAAGGCTGCGGACCCCATGGCCCCCTGGCGGGGGCGATGGCTTGAAAGGGTGGGGTCTGCTCGAACTCCAGAGGCAGGCCCTTTCCTACCACCTCTAACACCCAGCGGTCCGTGGTGATAGCGGACCAGCCGGAAAGGAAGTGGCAGAGCCGTCCCCCCATGGGGGAACCCAGGAGGAGGACGAGGCTGGGGTGACACTCCTCAACCCGTCACTGGGCAGGCTTAGAGGAGGGACCGGCCGAGGGACCTCCTGGGCCTTTCCCTTCCTGCTTCCTGTTCGAGGAAGCCGTGGGCCTGGGTTTGGGATGCCAAGCGCGAGCCTGCTGGTCCTGGTGCTGGTGTTGCTGGGCCGGACATGCCGCAGGCGCAGAAGGATGAAAGGACTTGTGCTGCTGCTGACGGCGGCCTTTGTCCTTCTGGGCGGAGGTGACCGAGTCCAGAGTGGCACTGGACTTTTCAATCCGCTGGAGGTGTCCCTCTACTCCAGAGCCGAAGAAGTCGGTCCCCAGGAAGGGGACGTCCGCCAATTTGTGCTGGGTATCTGCCCTGAAGATGGATATCCTCAGCCACGCCCTGCGGCGCATGGCCACCGCGGCCGCAACCGATCTGGCACAGGAGTTACCTATGTCCAGAGCAGTCTGAAGCTGCTGCTTCGCCACCACCCTACCCTGGTCCTGTACCTGCCGGACCATGGTCTGCAGGTCGGCCAGGAGATGAGGGATCACCTTGTCCGGGGAGCCCATGAGGGCGTGGGAGATGTGTGCCATCAGCATGGCCGAGCTGGCCTGGCGGAGGCCAAGGAAGGACACAGCGTAGACCTTGTGCCCGGCGTAGTCCAGCTTTTTGGACTCCTTGTCAGGGGGCTTGTCCACATCCCTGACATTCCCGGACCTCCGGAAAACGCTGTCGGTGACTAACCCCTCGGCAGAGGGGTGCTCCGAGAAACCGGGCAAAGAGCCGGTAGGGACCGAAAACTTCCTGGCCATCCTGGCCGAGGGCACAGGACAGGAAGCAGGCCACTGCCAAAGCTCCAAGGCTGGGCCGACAATGGCCTCAGCCACAGGGAAGGCCTCCGTGGGAGAATCCCCCCGGTCCAGAATCTCCGCCGAGGATGATGCTAGCCCGTTTGGAGACAGGCTCAGCTGCATCCCGGTGGACTCCGAGCATGAGCCAAGCAGACCCATAAAGGACGATGGGCTTTGGCCAGAGACTGGCCCCCCGAGGACTCCAGGTCGACCTGCCTGGAGAACAGGGAGGAGTCGTCCTCGGACTCCGAGGAGTTCGCGAAGAGCTGCCTAGGGCCTGAGCCACCCTCCACCTGCCAAGGACAGTTGGGAGTGAGGGTGACCCGACAACCTGTGGGGCAGGCCGTGACCTGACTGAGAATCTTTGGTCGGTGCCCCCGATTTCGGTTGTGGAGGTGGAGGTTCCACCACAATCGGTGGGGCAAGTTTCGGCCAAAAAGATATGGGCATCTCGACAGCGACAGGTTGCTTTGGCCGTTCAGGTGACAGCCACTTGAAGGCCGGGGGATGAGACGGTATCTACTTACTCCTGGACAACAGTAACTGCTGCCACATCAGCTCCTTGTAGCGCCGACGCAATTTGAGCCGAAGCCTCTCCTCTCCTCTCCTCTCCCGAGGAGGAAGATGAGGAGCGGCGTTGCTGCTTACTTCGGTGCTGAGACCGAGACCGCCGGTGTCGGTGGGATCGGCTTGACCGAGAAGAGGTCCGAGACCGAGACCCTCGGTGCAACCGAGTGCGGGCCTGGGAAGGGGCGGGGGACACCCACTCCTCCCTCGGCTCGGACACTTTAACAAGGGACTGCTGCCCCGAGGGCGCAGGCAGAGCCTCGGTCTCCACCGGGGGGACCGGAACGGCGAAGAAGGGTTGTCGGCTTCACCAGTCGACAACTCGTCCGACGGGTCGAGAAATATCTCGACTGCGTTGACGGGTATCTCTGCAGGCTGGCCTGATGGGGATGCCGTGAAGCCAGCGGCCTTAGCCGCCACCTCGACCGAAGTCGACGGTCGGCTGGACGGGGAAGGAGACCTCTCCCGCTCCCACAAACGCCGACGGTGGAACTTACCCTTCGACTCCTTCTTCTTAGGCCGAGAGGAATGTCCTGATGACCCCTCTCCCTTCATGGAAAAGGGACTGGCAAAACTCCTTGAACAAAGCAGAATAAGAGGTACCCAAAGAGAGCGGGATAAATGCCGCGACCGAGGAGGAGGATGCGGCCTGGGCCGCTTCCTCCTCGAGGGCGATCATCTGCTCGAGCTGCTCGGCCAAGCCAGCCGCCGTGGACACCACCCAACGGGCCTCTTTTGATTTCACTGGCGGGTAATGCCTCCGGGCACCCGAGCTTCAATTAGGCAGCGCATCCTCCAGCACATTGGCCGGTGCGGAGCCGGTGGACAACCGCAGGGCCTGCAGGTCGCGGGTCTAGGCTAAGGCAGTAGACGACATGGAGTGCGGATCCGTCCCTGACATCTTCTGCTCGCAAGGGCACCACCAAAAGCCGGGAATCTATTTGTCCATCGCAGCCACAGGGATAAGGAAGACCGAAGTCTTAAAAAACTTTAAAACGAGTTTCGGACGAACCGAAGAGTTAGGATCCAGTCTAAAACGCAGAGCGCTAAGGAGGGAACCTGAACTTCCAAGCGGTAAGGAAGATCTGGCGTCATGGGGCGGAGCCGAGAGTTTTACCACCCGGGTGGGTGGGAGGAGCCAGCTTGAAGACCTTCCGGCAAGATTTAAAGCGGCAAGGAACCTGCCAGACAGTGTGGATGAACAACATATCCATGTCCCTAGAAATTGGTAATGTTCACATTTTTTGATATTCCGTATCTCTGTGCCTGTATATCCCACCAGAACAAAACTTGCTAAATACAGAGATCTTTGGTCCCTGATGGCACGTGCAAAATTTCATGCAAATCGGTGAAACAGTTGCAAAGTTATTAAAGTGCAAAATGTTGGGTTTAACACAGAAGTGACAGTTGAACCCTAACTATTGTGCCGTTACTATAGCGCCAGTATAGTTAGGGATGACCAGGCAGTTTAAAATTAAACCTCAAATTTTGCACTTTAATAACTTTGCAACCGTTCAAAGGATTTGCACGAAATTTGGTATGCTCTGAGGCTAGGGGCAAGTCTCTCAACATGCCTTATTTTGTGTGAATCCCTTCTGTGATTTTTGAGATACAGAGTGGTGAAAATGTGAAATTTACATGGTTTCTGGACTCTCTTTCGACTGCCGTCTCTCAGAAACGGCTTTTGGTTATGGTCTGAAATATTCAGGGTTCAAAGCCTTTGCCTCATAGATGTGTCTTTTGAAGGTTTGGTGAAAAAAATATTAATCTGTTCAAAAGTTATTTAACTTTTAATTTCCCATTATTTCCTCTGGGAAAAAGAGATGTACCGTGAGAAAACAAACTTGTTTTCCAAGGGAGGTACCATGTTTTCCCAGGGACGTACAGTAGTTTGTTTTCACAGGCAAGGTTCATACTGTCGCAGGGAACCTGGTTGTCTCGAGGCATTCCCTACCCACCCATTATTTTCCTGTATCCCTGGTGTCTAGTGGCACCCCCCTCCCATTATGTTGCCCCCTGTCTACTGGCACCCCTCATCCTCTCATTACCATGCTTATTTTTTTTTTCATAATTTGCCAATAGCTGGGTGCCTGTCAGAAATGTAAAGCCCCACCCGGCAGAGTGGGACACTGGAATCCACTCCCAGTGTCCCAAAACATTTTTTTCTATATTTGCCAACAGGGGAGTGCCCAATCCCTGTCGGCACTGTAAGCCCCTGCCCAGAGTGCAACACTGGGAGCCCTCCCAGTGTCCCGAAGACTGTACTTTATCCCTGTAAAAAGAAAATCCCGGAAAAAAGAAAACAGTCCTCGTCGCTCCCCGATCCTCCCATCCCGACCTCCCACTGAGCACCCACCACCCCACACACACCCTTGCCCTATACTTAACAACAGAGTTTGTCGGGTGCCATTTTCTGTGCACCGGGACAAGTCTGCACTCTTCAAAGATGAACCGCAAACTGAAGAATAAGGTAAGTGCCGTATAATGGCTGTCAATGGCATTTTGAACTTATGTTGACATCTCAGCCATTTTAAGGAATTTTTTTCATCAAATTTTCAACATGGGCTTTCAGGACCTCAGCTCATGAAAACTGTCACTGCTGTTTCGTTAATCGGACCTGTAAGATGATTTCCCGGATGCTGCACAAAATTACCTTTCAGGACCAAGTAACAAAATGACAGTGACAGTGTTCATGACGTGGGGTCCCAAAACACCCATGTTAAAGATTTGGAATAAAAAAACCCAAAAATGCCCGAGTTACTTGCGGTTGTTGAAATTTTCCTATGCACATGTGTAACTTTGCCAATTTTTTATATTTTCACTCCATATTTTCAACATAGCCATTTTTTCACACCACCTCATGAACAGTACAGCTGTCATTTCTCACATCCTGCCCCAAAAATGTTTTCGCACCTGTGGCATGGAATGCACAGTCACTGTGCGAAATCACCTTTCAGGACTGAATAACAAAGTGACAGTGATACTGTTCATAAGGTGAGGTCCGAAAAGCCCATGTTGAAAATCTGGAGCAAAAATACCAAACAGCACCCGAGTTATGTGTGGTCATTAACATTTTCCTATGCACACACATATTTTTACTCCAAATTTTCAAGTCATTTTTCCACACCACCTCATGAACAATACAACTGTTATTTCTCACATTCTGCCCAAAACGAGTTTCTGCACCTGTGGCGTGGAATGGCGTTTTGCCACGGATTAAGAAATGTTCAACTACGGGGTTTATGAGGTGGGGAGATAAGAAGAGTATGCTGAAATTTGGGGTCAAAATGAGAAAACATGACAAAGTTATCACAGCTACATACATATAGTAAGGATACAATTATACTGTCTGAAAAAATAGAGACAGTAGTTACAGGGGAGGGCAGCTGCAGTATAAGGGTTGCTAGCTGCATACTCAATAGACCATAAGGCCTTAACCTGCTGGCAAATTAGCATGTCTGTATGTAAGTAAGGAAATTTATTGCAAAAAGCTTCATTAATGCATCAGTTACGGTTGCTACTAAAGCGCCGAGAGCAGGGAAATGGGGTGTTAGTGTTGGACCCCCCCAACCCTGCAGACATTGACTGGTGCTGGGGGTATGCCTTGGGGTCATCAGCCCTAACTCTCACACCATTCCACCCCCAACCTGCAGACACTGGACAGGCGTCAGGGGTGTGCCTTGGGGTCATCGGCCTTGAAAGCACTTTTTGCTTTCGCAAAAGAACTTTTGACTGCAGCAAATGGGTTTTGCACTTTTGTGCTGCCACCATCTTGTTTTCAGTTAGCGACGGCTAAAAAACTCTGTCATTCAAAAAATACTACCCCTTGGTAAACACCAACAGTTGTGTTTACTTAATCGGTGTCCGAAGAGCATGAGCCTGACATTAGTTTTGCAAAATAATGGTCAGAAACATGTTAATTTTTCCATTGGAAGCATCGCAATTTGTGACAGTACTGCACCAAAAAACACAATTTTTTTGTCACCTCACTGCAAATAAACGGTTGGGGCTTTTGGGCTAAAATTTGCAGGGTGGCAAGCCCTTGCAACACAGATGTGTATTTTACTGGTTTGGTGAAAAACTTTACACCGGTTCCATAGTTATGGTGTTCTGAAGTTGAGAAATTTCCCACAGGATTACTCTGCGGTGCCCCGTGGCACCTTTCAGCGCCCGTATCTTGAAAACAATTCGAGATACGTTTTTTTTTTTTGCTCTGGACAGTGTGTGGAGGTTTCCAAGTCATGATTACAACTGCAGTGGAATTTTTTTCATAGTTGATAACGATTACTGAGATATTGCCAAATCAGTGTTACAAGGATTCGTTTTCATGACTCTAGGGCTGCGGTATGTCTCCGTACTTATGTGTAAGTGGGAGTGCAGGGCCCAGAGGGCCCGTGCTCCCACATATGCATACCACAATGCAAAAATGGGCAGTGTGAAGGGGGCTCTGCGTTCCCACAACCACATACCAGTTACCAGTTACATTACACTTTCTCAAGAAGAAGGGAAATTCATTGCAAAAAACTCCATTACTGCATCAGTTAGGGTTGATACTACAGCAACAAAAGTTTGGAAATTTGATCTTAGGGTTCTCACCCCTATCACCCCCACACACCAACAGGCATCGCTGTGTGCCACAGGGTCGTCAGGCTTAACTTTCACCTATGGATCTGATTATGCAAAACTGGGAGCACAGGGCTCTCCTGCGCTATGTCTGTACACTTATGGGTGGGGGGAGGGAACGCAGGGCTACATATGGATACCAGTATGCAAAACTAGGAGCACGGGAGCCCATGCTCCCACCTATGGATACCTTTTTGCAAAACTGGCACCACAGTACCCTCCTGCGCTATGTCGCTATGCTTATGTGTGGGTGGAAGCATGGGGCCCAGAGGGTCCACACTCCCACATATGGATACCATTATGCAAAACTGGGAGCACAGGGCCCACTGTCCTATGTCTCTAGGCTTATGGGCAGGTGGGAGCGCAGGTCCCAGAGGGCCTGTGCTCCCACCTATGGATACCATTTTGCAAAACTGGCAGACCAGGGCCTCCTGTGATATGCCTCTATGCTTATGGGTAGGTGGGAGTGCCCAGAGGGCTCACGCTTCTACATACAGTATGGATATGAGTATTTTGCTCCATGGCCCATGAACAGGTAGTGAAGGCCGCTGCAGAAGCAGCCCTCCCCCCGAATCTCACACTAAGTTTCACTCCGTGCCACGAGGTTGTGAGGGCCCCCCTGCAGAAGCAGTCCTCCTCGAATCTCACACTAAGTTTCGCCTCACAGGCCCACGCAGGTTGTGAGGGCCCCTGCAGAAGCAGTCCCTCCCGAATCTCACACTAAGTTTCGCTTCATGGCCCACAGGAGGAGGTCATGAGGGCCCCTGCAGAAACAGCACCTCCCTAATCTCACACTAAAGTGCAGTGTTAACTTACAGGGACAGCACTCTGTGTCGAAACTCGAGATGTGTCTCTGTCTCTCTCTCCTTGTGATTGTAATGTCGGCGCCATTTTTAAACTGAATCAGGACTGCTCAGCCAAAAGTCGGAATAGGACTGCTACACCAATTTTAAAAGTCAGCACAGGTGTACTGATAGATTTCATCTTATAGTTTACTGTAAAAATCCTTATATATTGACTAAAATGTTACATGCCTTAAAGGGGATTTATAAACTGTTTTAAAGAAGTAGATTACCTGCAGGGATTTAATTACACTGTTAAAGTATTCAGAGTTAGTTGCCCTAAGGAATTTTAATGTTATTCAAGCTGAGTTAATTCTGTTCTTATCCTGAAACATAGACTGGCTAACTTCTAGTAGGGATTTAAATCAAAATGTTTGTAACATCTGAGTAGGTTGCCTTAAGGAAATGTCGATCTAAATGATCAGAGTTCATAAGCGCAGTGTGGTTCGGGTATATAGCTCCGGATTTTAAATGGTAAATTGGCTGTACGAGTAAGCATTCAGGCTGCTCTTCAACCTTGGACCTGCAGTTCTTAGCTGTACAGAAAGAAAAAATGAATCACCTTAGTAATCTTATTTCTTCCAGTGTATTCTTCTGCATTCATAACTGTATGCAGTCTGCCCGGAGAGAAATGGAGCTATATGCAAATGACAGAACCTATCACTGCTCGAGACACATATTCAAACTGATGCCCTCATCTACTGTAAAGTTCAATCAAAGTCTCAGATTTCTATAACACCCTACAAGGCAGAAATACTACGTACCGATCTAAAACTACCTATAAATGCATAAAGGAACTCCCATAAACAAAATATGCCCCCTAGTGGCTATTTCACTACAACTCAAACCGGTAAGTTTTATCCTGGAAACTCAGGTAACCAAAGAAGAAGAAGAAATCCTACCAAAGCAAAATGTACTTTAATAGTGTGTACATGCTTGCAGAAAATCCAAGATAACATCAGTAGGCATGGTGAGACTCTGGTTCTGGTACGGGAGGCAGGGAGGGAGAGTTATGAATATAGAAGAATATACTGGAAGAAATAAGATTACTAAGGTGAGTAAATTTTCTCTTCTAACCCCATGTATTCTTCTATATTCATAACTGTATGCAGACTTCAAAGCAGTACCTTTGGAGGTGGGCAGAGAATCTACTTAGGAAATAGGCTCTGCAGGACTGCTGTTCCAAATCTGATATCACCTCTGGACAGTATGTCCAGGTTGTAATGCTTAAAGAAAGTATGTACTGTCCTCCATGTGGCAGCTTTGCATATGTCCAGTAGGGGGACATCCCTTGAAGCAGCTATGGAAGTAGTTGTTCCCCTGGTTGAATAGGCCCTAAGTCCTGATGGGACCTGTCTGCCTGCTTTTTGACAGCAGAACTGTATACAGCTAATTATCCAGCGAGAGACTGATCTCTTGGTAGCTGGTGTACCTTTTTTTTTTTTACATCCCC
The DNA here is from genome assembly GCA_016271365.2 of Neoceratodus forsteri. Taxonomy (NCBI): domain Eukaryota; kingdom Metazoa; phylum Chordata; order Ceratodontiformes; family Ceratodontidae; genus Neoceratodus; species Neoceratodus forsteri. The sequence goes on from CM057459.1 coordinate 733,822,031, forward strand.
ATAGGTAAGGAATAACTGTTGTTTATCCTTCCTGTGATCCTTAGTATGAGATATGTAGTAACTAACAGCTCTCTTCATATCCATACTGTGAAGTCTACGCTCACCTGAAGTAGAGTGTTCAGTGAAAAACACTGGTAGTGTAATGGATTGGTTTAAATGAAAATCTGACACCACCTTAGGGAGAAATTTTCTATTGGTTCTGTGTACCACTTTGTCATTATGGAAAGACAAATAGTCCTTTTCCACAGAGAGGGCCTGAAGCTCACTTATCCTTCCAACAGAAGTCATAGCCACTAAAAATACAGTTTTCCATTTGACATACTGTAGGTGAGCTGAGCACATGGGTTCAAAAGGTGGGCTCATAAGCTGAGCAATACAAATGTTCAAGTCCCACTCAAGGACAGGTTCCCTAATGAGTGGGTATGTGAGACACAGACCCTTGAAAAACTGTTTAAAAATAGGATCAGATGCAATGGAGATGGGTTTTCCCACCAAAATGTGAGCAAAGATAGCTGCTAAGTGGACCCTTAGTGAAGTATGCTTAAGGCCCTGATCATGTAAGAAAGTAAGGTACTCAAGTAGAGTTGGAAATCCTGCTGAGGCAGGTTCGATGCTGTGCAGGGTGCACCAAGAGAGAAACATTTTCCATTTGGCTGAATAGGTTTTCTTAGTGGAGGGTTTTCTATATCCCTTCGGTATGTGTAAAACTGCTTGGGAGAGATTCAGGTTTACAAATTCTATGTCTTCAAGAGCCAAGCCTTGAGACAGAGAGAGCTGAGGCTGGGATATCCTATTTTCCCTTGGTGGGAGGTTAACAGGTTGTGCCTCAGAGGAAGATGTATTGGTCTGGATACCAACGTGGATAGCAGGAGAGGGTACCAATGTTGTCTTGGCCAGTCCGGGGCGATGAGAATCACTGAGGCAGACTGGGACCTGAGCTTGATCAGGACTTTGAGGATGAGAGGGAAGGGGAAGGAAAGTATATAGGCTTCTCCCTGACAAATCCAGTACCATGGCATCCACTGGGATTGTGCCCCTGGGTGGAGGCCTGCAACAAAACAGTGGTAGTTTGTGGTTCTCTGGCGAGGCAAAGAGGTCCACTTCTGGGGTACCCCACCTTCTGAATACTGAATTTGCCACTTGTGTGTTCAATGACCACTCGTGGTGACCCTGATTGATTCTGCTGAGGGCATCTGCCAAAATGTCATCCTTCCCTGGGACATGGACTGCTTGCAGAGTTACTTTTAGAGAGTATGCAACATCCAACAGTTTCATGGTCTCTGAGCACAGAGGGTCGGATCTTGTACCCCCTTCCTTGTTTATATAGTACATTGTTGTGGTGTTGTCTGTCCTGACCTGTACCACCCTGCCTGGTACTAAGTGAGCAAAGGCCTTCAGAGCTAGAAGTACAGCTCAGAGCTCTAAGAGATTTATGTGCAGAAGGGATTCTGCCTCGGACCAAGTCCCATGAATGGTGTCTTCCCCCATGTGGGTGCCCCATCCCGGTAGAGAAGCATCTGTTGTGAGAACAAAGGAAGGGTTCTCTTTTTAGAACGGGGCACCTTGTCTTAAGTCGTCTGAATCTTTCCACCACTGTAAGGTTTGAGTAACAGTCTCTGTTACTGGGATGAGTTTTGACATCTTGTCCCGTCTCTGACCAGTGGGACCTGAGATGAGACTGCAAGTCTCTCATTCTGTATCTTGCCCCTGAAACTGTACCTGTTGCTGTAGCTATATGGCCCAGAATCTGCAGATAGTGTTTTCTTGGGCATGGCTGGTTTAGTTTGAAAGAGGCAGCCAGGTCAAAAATACTTTGCACCCTATCCTGAGGGAGGAAAGCCCTTCCCTGAATAGTATCCAGCTCTGCTCCTATGAATTGAAGCACCTGAACAGGGGTAAGAACAGACTTTTCCCGATGTATCAGGAATGCCAGGGATTGCAGGAGATGCACTGCTGATTGCAGGTGCTGCAAGACCTGCTGTGGGGATTTTTCCACAACCAGCCAGTCTTCCAGATAAGGGAAGACTAGGATGCCAGACCTTCTTAGGTGTGCCACTACCACAGCTAGGCACTTTGTAAATACCCTTGGGGCTGAGGTTAGACTGAAGGGAAGGGAAGTGAACTGATAAAGACCTGAAATGAGTCTGAACCTGAGATACTTTATGTGAGATTGCCTTACTGGGATGTGAAAATAGGCATCTTTTAAATCCAAAGATGCTAACCAATCTCCCTGCTGGATAACTGGTAGTATGGACAATAAAGTGACCATCTTGAATCTTGGTTTTACTAGAAATTTGTTGAGAGATCTGAGATCTAGAATGGGTCGCCAGTCCCCATTTTTCTTTTTGGTCAGGAAGTAATGGGAGTAGAAACTCCTTCCTCTGAGATGTACTGGTACAGTCTCCACTGCTTTCATGTGGATCAATTTCTGCACCTCCTTTTGCAAGAGTTTGCCCTCCATGAGGGAAGCTGGCTTAAAGACTCTCAATTTCAGAGGGGGAAGAGATTTGAAGCATAGGGACAAACCCTGACTTACCACCTCCAGAACCCACTTGTCTGTAGTAATGGAAACCCAGTTCTGGAGGAAGTAATGTAGCCTGCCCCCTACTGGCACTGGGGAGGTGACCTGGACCAAATGGTCAGGGGTTTTGTTTTGGGGGTGCTTGAGCCTGGACAGGTTGGGAGCCCCTTCTGGAAACCCTCCTGCCCCTGGATCCAAAATACCCAGTCTGCAGTGGGTAGAGCTGTTGCTGAAAAGCAGCTTGGCTCTGGTAGAAAGGCCTCCCATAAGGGGACCTTCCCCTGCCTTCCCTTCCATAAGGCCTATAAGAAGGGGTAGGCCTGTCCCTGGAGGAGTTACTCTTGTAGGTGGCCTTGTATTCATCAACCTTTTTCATGTACTCCTCAGTGTGTTTGCCAAACAGGGAGTTATTCTCCACAGGAAAATCCATGGCTTTTGTCTGGGTATCCTGGGTGAGATTAGTGGCCCTAAGCCATGTCAGTCCTGGTAGGACCACCAACAGAGCCATCTACCTGGCAGCATTATCATTAGCATCAGCTGCCATCTGGAACTGATATTTAGCAGCTTCCAGACCAAATCTGTCTGTCTCTGCCAGGTCGACAGAGAGGGGCGAGGGAGCCTTCTCTGACATAGCCAGTACTGATTGCCACAGTATTTTCTGATACTGTGCTGCATGTGCCTGGTAATTAGACTGCCTCACACCTAAGGAGGCAGCTAAGTACCCTTTCTTTTAGACATACCGCCTATTTTCCTGGAGTCCTTCTCAAGGGGGTAGGAAGAGAGAGGAACCCTCGCCTTTTCACAGGCTGCCTGTTGGACTATGCCTTGATGATCAGGATGGGAGTATAAGATCTCTGCTCCCTCCCTGTCCAACTGATATTTATTATCAGACTTCCTATCTATAGGGAGAACAGAGTTAGGAGTCTGTAAAATCTTTAACAAGTCTTTTTTAAGGAACTTGTTAATTGGCAGATATACCTTTTTTGTGGGTGTTAACCCCATCATCTCAAGGTATTCGGCCTCCTCTTCATCATCGACCACTTCAGTGGAAGCTAAATCCAAAGCATCTACTATTTTTCTCACAAAAGAAAAGTGAGATGAAAAATCCTCAGGTCGAGGAAGAGAACCAAACTCCTGTTCAGGTGAGATTTCAGGCTCTATTGGTGCATCCTGTTCAGGATTCATCTCACCATAGTCATCACACTCAAGTTCCTGTGATACAGGAGCTGGGGCAGGAGCCTTTGGAGGAGCAGGCTGAGCAGGCAGGATCCCCTGTAAAGCCTGCAGAACTTTCATAGCCTGAGCTATCTCCTCTACAGATGGCAGGCTGTGAGACACAGTAGAGACCCCTTGAGGAACAGAAACCTGGGGTTCTAAGTGTTTGGTTTTCTTGGATTTCTTGTAGGGGCCAAAGAGAGTCAGCCAGACCATTCCCCCTTTTTAAAGTGCCAGAAACACCCTTATCAGGGGTGGTAACAGTGGATAAAGCGTTTTCACCCGCAGTTTTTGGTGGCTGGTTAGAGCCTGAGGGACCACTGTCCACTTTTTTTCTCAGCCTTTCCATCCTTTTCTCAATAGTTTTAGGAGGGAAGGATTTACAAATGGCACAGTCTGCTAAAAAATGATTAGGTCCTAAGTAGACTAAACATAGATCGTGTTTGTCAGCTTTTGCAAACACTTCCCCACACTTAGTACAATTTTTTAACCTGGGACACCAGTCTTTTTCTTTGATTTTTCTTGTAATTCCATTTCGAGGAGAAAAAACAGTTACCGCTTATTAATATTTAAACTAACAGTTTGATTATTTATTTATTTTTTGTCGGTTCAGGAACCGGTTAAGGATCCGAGAAAAGAACCGATAATTTTAGACTCAAACCGGGTCAGCGGTTTACAGGAACCGGAGTATCGGTTCAGAAGAACTGACTAATTGGTTTCAAATAGAAAGTTTAAACACAGAAAAATATATGGATATATATAAAATAACACTAAAACTATGGCGAAAAGCACCAAAATTACTAAGAAAGCCCCGGTTTCTCAGCGGTTATCCCGAATCGCGAGGAACTGAGAAAAAAATACAATTTTACTGCTGAACTAAATAAACTTAACTTTAAAAAGTAATTAGTACTAAATTAACCAATAAATGAAGGCAGCAGTTCAAATATAGACCAAATTATACTTATTAAACTGGAATCAGCACTAACTGACAAGAGGAAGATCTCCAGGCATCGGACTTATCAGGCAGAGTGAGAAATCTGAGACGCTGATGAATTGCCACAGTAAACGAGGGCAGCAGTTTGAATATGTGACTCGAACAATTATAGGTTCTATCATTTGCATATAGGAGGTAGACTGCATACAGTTATGAATATAGAAGAATACATGGGATTAGAATTTCATTAGCTACATTGCTTCGGGCTACAGGAGCAGCCCATTATATTATTTTGAATCACTGCCTTCAACAATGGGAACAAGCCGCCACATCCATGCATATTTAACTTCATGCTGTGGCCAGCTGTGCCCCCTCCCCGTCTGAAACATATTCTTAACCTAATTAGCCCCTTCTCCCCTGCCTGTAGACATCCCCCAATACAAATTTGAGTCGCCTCCATTATCTCTTTTCACAGTTTCATTCCATGGCTCTTGAGGAGGTCCTGAGGGCCCCTGCAGAAGCAGCCCTCCCCTCAAATCTCACACTAAGGTAAAGCGTTACAGAGACGGCGTTCTGTGTCGAGACGTGTCTCTGTCTCTCTCCCCTTGTGATTGCCCCGCCGCCCCCACTACCACCCTTGGCAAATTTTTCTCTATAAAGAGCCCCTCACGTGTTGATCAGAACCAATCAGCCAACTTTCCCACTAGCAGCCTATCTTCCTACACCATTACAGGCTGCTACGGTACTATCTAGACTATCTCACCCAGGCATCCACCATGTTTTCTCTCTACCTCGCTCTTTTTGCACCCCTGTTCCCACTAGTGGCACTCTCCCTCCCTCAAACTTCACTGCGAAGCTGGGCTGTGATGCATCATTAAGCACACTGTCCACTCTGCCATCATCCTCTAGCACCTCTTCCATTCATATGTACCCTACATCAAAACTACTTTTATAGTTGGTCGGTCCCTCAATCATACCACCCTCCTTTCATGCTGGACACATAACCCTAAATTATACTGTGCAGAAACACCCCATTGATGGCTGCAACCCACGGTCCAATACCCGCAAACCCTAGCGCTCCATGCCCTACTATAAACTACTAGTGACGCTACTGCTGATACGATCTGGGGACACTGAGCCAAATCCAGGGCCAACTAACACACCCCTCAAACTACCACATGGCCTAAAATGAATGCACTTAGATATCTGCAGCCTACTACATAAAATAACCTTGCTGCAGCCAACTGTCTCCTCCCAAAAGCCGGAGATCCTGATCATTTCCGGATCCTGGCTTAAGTCCCACAACAATGACTCCGAAATCGCTATCCCAGGCTACTCTATTATCAGACACGACCGCCCAGGTAACAAAAGGGGTGGCGGTATAGCGATGTACATCTCATCCTCAAGTGAGTTCACCCCAGTCAACCTACCTAAACTCCCATACCTGATGGACTCATTATTGATCAAACTCTCCCTTCCCCATACTATTCCAGTATTGTACCCGGGTCATACCGCCCCCTCAAATCCATGATGCCGGCTATCCTGGAACACTTGACCTCCCTAAAAAACTTATGCCAAAGGAGGCAAGCTCCATATCCTGGGGGATTTCAATTTGAACTGGCTATCCAGCTCTACCTCCAAGTTATGCAACAATGGTAGCAGCACTAAACCTGTCGCAACTGATATCTGAACCCACTCGATTGAACACGAAATCAAAAAAACACTCCCTACTGGACTGGTCCCTTACCACCCACCAGCATCGCATTATGGCCTATGGCATCTTACCTGACTCATTAAGTAATCGCCATATGATTTACTCGAGTCGCAAAATTTTCAGGCCCAAAGGCCCCCCCCCCCACGAACTATTCTCACAAGGTCTTTCAAATACCTGGACCTTGCCTCACTCCTAACCAACCTGACAGCCACTGACTGGTACCCCATCCACATGGCCTCCTCTATCGACGCTGCTTTGGATTATTTCAAGGTCAAATTCTCAGCAGTATGGGACCTCCATGCACCACTTAGACAGACTTGTGTGAGGGGTGCCCACTTGCCTTGGATCACTGCTGACATCATGTCCCACATTAGAACCAAAGACCAGGCATGGAGGTTTTTCAAAGACTCCTGCTCTCCTGCGGACCACGCAAAATACTGCTCCCTACGCAATGCCTGCACTAGAAAAATCAGGCAAGCTAAGACAACTTACTTCAAAACCTCCTTCCAGGCTAACGCAACCCAACCATCCAAATTCTGGAAAGTGGTCAAATCCTCTTCTCCTCCTCCCAGCCCCCACACCTGCACTAAACATAGGCGGTACCACTGTTACGGACCCTCTTGCAGGAGCCTCTAAATTTAATTCCAATTTTACAAGTTGTACCTTGGCACTGCTGTCCACCTCCCCTTTCCAAACCAAATCCCCTTCCGTAGCCCCCCAAGCTCAAGCCCCTTCTTCTGCCGCCCCCACTTTCTCCTTCTGTCAGATTACACCGCTGAAGTTTTCAAAGCCTTGATCTCCCTAAACCCAAACAAAGGCAAATGCCCCACTAAGCTGGATTCTAAGATGCTCTATTTAGCTGCTCCTGCCACTGCCGCATCCCTGGCTGATCTCTTCAATCTCTCCTTTTCCTTAGCAGCAGTCCCCTTGGAATGTAAACATACTATGGTTATCCCGCTCCCAAAGGGTGGAGACACCTCTGTCCCAAGTAACTACCATCCTATTTCCTCTTCCATACTGGCAAAGCTTAGAGCACCTAGTCCTCTCTCAACTTTCCTCCTTTCTAAATGCCTTTCTTTCTTCTCACCTTATCAGTCTGGATTCAGGAAGTCCCACTCACTGCCACCTCACTCCTATGGGTTACTGACTCCATCCTTGATGGCATGGACAAGGGCCATATCACCTCCCTATTTTTGTCGACCTAGCCAAGGCGTTCACACAGTTTCCCATGCTCTCCCACTAGACAAGCACTCCATTGCTGGCCTCTAATAAGGCCCACAGCTAGTTCCACTCCTACCTGGTAGGCTAATCCCAATCTGTTAGAACTGGAGGTTTCACCTCTTCCTCCCTCCCTCCCACTTACCACAGGAGTCCCACAAGGCTTGGTCCTCAGGCCGCTTCTATTCTCCATCTTCTTAAATGACCTCACCTTCCCACACATCCATACACATATGCACTGGATGACACAGTCCTGTATGTTTCTGGCCCCTCGACTGCAAATGTAGCGACCAGGTTACAGCAGGACTTTAATGAAGTTCAGCTCTGGTTTTGCGCAAACCAGCTATTCCTCAAAGCCAAGAAGACCATCTCCATGACCTTCGGCATGAGGCAGAGACTCTCTTGGCTCATCTCCACCCCTTCCTTCCACATCTTGGATGGGACCACCTTGGAGGCTTGCCCCTCCTTCAGATATGTCGTGGTCTGGCTGGACCAGCATCTCAACTTTTCTGTACATGTCGATGACATCCACAAAAGACAACACCCGAAATTGGGTGCCCTCTACTGCAATCGTGGTTGCATCCCTCTGCCAGCTCGCAGGGAACTCGTACAGAAAATGATTCTCCTATCTTTGACTACGGGGATGTAGTCTACAGTGCCCTCCAAGTCACCCTAGCCAGACTGGACCCACTTTCCACTCTTTCTGCTTTTACCTTGATTGCCCCCCACCACCCACCACTATGACCTCTATCATCTCTCAATCTTTCCTTGCTCCATGACTGCCAACAGTCTCATCTGTGCCAAACTCATGGCAAAGTACTGGTCCCAGTCCTTGCCTCCATACCTCAATGCAGTGTTAACTGCCCATTCCCTCCTGTCTATTCCGTAAGGAATTCTGACACCTGCCTCCTGACGGTACCACGTATGTCTTCTTCGACTGGCCAAGTATCTTTCAGGCATCGCATGCCCAAATTATGGAACACTCTCCCTGCAAGCATTTGGCAATTGCCATCTTCACAACACCACAACTACCTGATCAATGATCACTTCTCCACCAGTTGTACATGTGGCTAGATGTACCTGCAAAAGAACTGGCCCAGCCTCTTATCCATCAACTGTTATTTTGTCTCTGATCTTGTTGCTTGATTATTCCCCTAATTTCTTACCTCATGTGCTGTATGCAATAATGTATTTTGTTCATTGTTGCACATACTTCTGTATTTTCATGTTTGCAATATCTTACACTATATGTAGTGGATGGATTGTTTCTCTATGTCCCAATCCCCCAGGATGCACCTGGAATCAAGCAGTACTCTGCTCAGTGTGCCCTCCTGGTAAAAATTTTAAATAAATAAATAAAACATTACACTTTCTCAAAAAGGAGGTAAATTCTTTGCAAAAAACTCCCATTACTGCATCAGTTAGAGTTGATTTCATATAAACAAAAGTCTAGAAATTCTACCACCCCCCCCCCGTCCAACAGGCGTCAGGGTGTGCCTTGGGGTCATTGGCCCTAACTCTCACCCCATTCTCCTATACAGTACAATCTTAGCTTCTTAGAAATGGAATGGGGTGAGAGTTAGACGATGACTCCCAAGGCACACCTCCACGCCTGTTAGTGTGCAGAGGGTGGAGGTGTTTTTTTTGGGGTAGAAGGAACTACATCAAATTTCCAGACTTTTGTTGATGGAAATCAACCTAACTGATGCATTAATAATAATAAAACTTTATTTATACCACACCTTTCTTAAATTCAAGGCACCTTACAATATTAACAAATATAATAAATAATACATAAAATAACAATAATCTGAGCTCCAAAAACAATAATTAGTTAAAATAAATCCTTGACCATAAGTAGGTCTTCATGGCCTTTTTAAACTTCTCCACAGACGCACACTGACGAAGCGGACGGGGTAGAGTATTCCAGAGGTTTTCCAGTGATTGTACTAAGATAGCATGTATGTGTAATTCTTTGCAATTTATTTTTCAGGGTTGCGTTGACATAATGATTGATTGAATGGTTTCAGCTGATTTTAACTGAGGACACCATAGTATGTAGGCTTTATAAGCCATGGATTTTTTCATTGTATTAATTCTGCCTTTGAAAAAGGGTCCAGTCTAGGACCAGAAACGTGTAAGGCTCCTTTTAAAATGGAATAAAACTTTTTTATATTTATTTCGATGTGTAACGTTATATGTGGTGGAGTACCCGAGCTTTTTTGTGATGTATATCTATATCTATCTCTATCTAAGCCAATAGTTCTTAGACTTTGCCACAGTGAGCCTCCCCAAATCCATGGAAAAGATTTTGAGCCTCCCCCAAAAACTGACATAATCTTGGGCCTCCCCAAAGAAAAATAACATACTGTACTTTACTCAATATACCTTGAATAAACTGAAACCCCTTTGAGTACTTGGCTCACATTCAGCTCCTTATCTTATACTTACGTGGAACCTTTGAAAAAGAGCTCCTGTGCTCAAAGGTGTTATCTGAATAACACATAAATAAAATAAACAAATATTACTATTCAGCTTATTGTAACAACCCCCCCACACACACACACATGCTAGCCTACTTACACCACTATTTTCATTTTTGAACCATTGCTACCCTTGCAGTAACTTCATGGGTCAGACTACTTTCTTTGTTTCCTCTCTATGTGAAATAACCTTCCTACATACTTTACCTCTCCCCCTCCAAAGCAATTTCTCTGGGATTACTTTGCTCCTTTCTACTATTGCTCTTAGGACTTCTATGCTCAGCCCTTTCATTTGGGCTGTTCTGCCATCAGTCTCAATTTGATCAATTACCACCACTCATTATTAGTTTATTGTTCATATTTGTTTGCACTATTGTTCATTGTGCATTTCTTGATTGTTTTGCAGTTACCTTTTAAAATGTATTCACTCCCTACCTTCCCTGGTACACTGAAATGAGCCTTGCCATTCACCTTCCCTTGCCACCTATTAGTAAATAAATACATACAGTTCACCTACTGTCCTCTTTCAATTTGCTTCATCTCTTCACAAAATGTATAAAACTCAAAATTTAAATACAGTACTTTTTCAGACTTGCTTGAGCCTCCCCTGGAACAGGTTGGGGCCTCCCCAGGGAGGCTGGCCTCACCATTTGAGAACCCCTGATCTAAGCTAATGGATGGGGCCACTCTTAATTCATTCTGTTTACATAGAAGATCATGGTCTCTTCCCAAAAGACTTGATCCAATTCTTGCAGATTAGGCATTATATTCTCTCCCTCCCTATCGGAGTCTGCGTGCTGGACTCTAACAATCAACAGCCCAGTTCTTCAGCCCGCCCAGTGGTGAAGAGGGTGAAGTGCCGTGGGTGCCTTGTCTCTTTCTACACCAGCGACCTGTGTTCAGGAACGGATGCTGATCACTCGGGGGTCGGCCAGGGCCATAGGACTGCTCTCTTCCCTTGGGAAGGGGAATCTGTGACTCACCACTTGATTGCCACCTGGAGGAATCCAGGTGGTGGCACCTGTGAGTCACCAGTATGGGAGGGCCTACGTTCAGAGCACCAAGGGGGCCTCTCCGCAGAGGCAGAGCGCACACAACATGCTCACTGCAAGTCCTTGGAAGCCAGGGGAGAAAAAAAGGAGGAAAGATAGAGAATGGGCTTCATGAAGCCCTGCTCGTCATGATGTGGCCCGTCAGATCTCTCTGGGTCCGGGACAGTCTGGATTTGTGTTCCAGGTGGGGGAGGATGGCCCTCCCTTCCTGGCCCTGCCATGGGGGATAATGGTCCCAGGACATCAGAGGAGATTCGGAACAGTTACGGCTAAAATGGATGGGGCTGAAAACAGCTGCCTGTACCTGTCTAATGAGGATAAAAACCTAAGCAGCCCAGTTCCTTACCTCTTTTTTTTCAAAATGGGGGTGGGGTTGGGGGTATACATTTGATTTCCCATACCTACTAGATCCTAGCTGAGTTCCACTGGTGACAGCTTGCTATATATAGCCTTGAACTGGGAGGCCGACCTAGGTCCCCCACTTTATGGAATAGTACCTGTCAGATATCCTCCAGGGTCACAAGCTCTCATCAATGGAAAGAATTTTCATGGAAACATCTGGTGAGATTTTTTTTGCACCACAGTCATTTCAGTACATTATCTCACATCCAGAGACACCTCTTGCTAGCACAACTGTGGTGAGCACCGTGCTTATCACACTCATATTATATGGGCATGCCCCATTTTATTCCCCTCCTTCCAGGAATTGGACTTCCAGTGGAAGTGGTAGCCAGTAAAAATATGAAGGAGTTGAAAACAAATTGGGCCAACACTTAATATCAAATGGGAGTCAAGGGCATAGTTAGTACAGGGGCGAGCTATATGGACTTCGGTCTTCTATGCTCTGTATAAACCGATGAAACCTAAGAGGCATTTGTGACCCCAACTCCCACTACCTAAGATGCATATTGTTCACAGGAGCTAAGAAGACCATCACCAGATGGGATAACTCAGATATTGGAGCTACCCTCATGGTGCAAGATGGTAAACAGGATATACAAAATGGAAAAAATAACACACTCCATGAATGACAGAATGGAGTCATGTTCCTCCTGCTGGACTGGATGGCTCCTGTATGCATGAGTACATAAATACTGCTCTTCTGTATATTATGATTTGTAAATAGTCTGTATATTGTTTTACTTAATTTACTTTATGCTTCTGAACATTATATTATTTCTAGGTTTATGTACGGTGTTGTTTTATGACTGTGTAGCTGCCATCCCTGGTTGTACCTGAAAATAGGCCTTAGGCCTAGTGTACTCACCAGGTTATCAAAAACTGAAATAAAATACATAAGGACTGAGATTTTGTGCCTTAGAGAAAGAAAAGAATGGGCATCCTTGCACTGATGCACTCCTGCCTCCTGCTACTGGGATGGGTCCCCTCATCTCTTCTCCCCCCAGCCATGGGTTCATCTAGATTGGTAAATGCCTACTATACGTGTTGTTTCAGACAGAACCCCAGATAGTTAAACAAGAAGTAGATTATCCTCCCTCAAGCTGTACCAAAGAGGAAAGGAGTAGCTGTCAGAGCTAGAATGTAACATGTTATCTGACCAGAAATGTACTTGCGAAATGAAGACCCAAATCAACAAATGTATAGCAAGAAAAGTACAGTAATATAAAAACTTACTATAACAGTAGATCTTCAAGAGGAGCTCTTGCAGTAGGCAACACCATTAGGACTAAGCCGACAGGTGCCAGGACCACATAGAAAAAGTCCAGCTAGCAGTCTACAATGGGGGATCATCCCCTGATGTCGGCACATCGACGTCCGATCTGGTATAAGAGGGGTGGCCCCCCACGCCCACCTCAGTTCCCTCCCTCCCTCCCGCCAGAGACCCTGAGACAAGGTCCAACAGAAGACTCCTGTAGCCAAGAAAGGCCAAGATGGAAAGAACGCAGGGGGATGGAGGGAGGGGAAAAAAGTTCCTACTGCAACAGCACATCTCGAAGATCTACTGTTACAGTAAGTTTTTACGGAACTGTATCATCTTACTTCGAGGGGGCTCTTGTAGTAGGCAACACCATTAGGACCAAGTCCCAAGTAGTGCTATCAGGGGGGATAAAAATCCCCGGGAGGAGGAAAGATCATTGCAATATGCAGAGAGGGAAAGGGGCCTAAGCAGACCCTTAGCCTGAGGCTGGCCCTCTGAGAAAGAGGTTAGCAGGAGGAATGCCCCATCAGGAATAAACCTGGGTAAACCCAAAAGAGGCCAAGGGATAGGATAACCCAGAGTATGTGGAGCCTGAAAGCCACCTCACATGCAGTCTAATCTCCCCCAAGGAGAAAACCTTCCCCTGTCCTTCGGAAGAAACAGAAAATCATAGATAGACTGAATCGTACCAAAGCAATGTTTCCCCCGACGTCAGTCATACTCCAGAGCCAAACTGGCTGTTCACAAGGTACAAAGTAACCCCCTGAACTCCTTGGAGATTTCACAGGGTGACCCGGGAAGGAACCATCCTGGGAGAGGAAAGGAACTGGACCTCTGACAGGAGGCATCAAAAAAGATGACCTGGGAAGGTATCTGTTCGTGTCTGAAAGTTGGAATGAAGGGCCAGCTCAAAGCCTAATGATACAAGTGCCTGCAGTACCCAACTGCAAGCGTTCCCATCTGCACACTTTTATGCTATTTTTGTTGTGCTTTCTACCCACACACTCGCAAAAGCGTAAGATCAAGTTTTAATCTTTTTATTATTTTCATTCAAAACCTTTTTCTTAAAATAGTGAAACACTCTTTTGTGCAGTATTCAATCAATGGTCATGTACCCCAAAGGGTTATATTACTTTACCTGACTTCTGAAATGTTTTTCGGGTGTCCATTTTTTCTCTCCATGGCGCAATTGCCTAATCCTGTTTTTCCTTGCTGCCAAACAGCAAAGCCTTCCATGGCCAATCATGGTCCTGTTCTCTTTTTGGTGCTGCCGTCTGCACGCAGAACATCAGAAGTTTAATACTGATTATTTATCTCCCATTCTGGGTCACTTTCAATATTTCTTGTTAATTTCTTCTTTCTTCTGCTTCCTACAGAGGGCTTGGCCCTCGATCAGGTGGTCTGCCAACAAAACATGCTGACGTTTCGGGGATCACGTCCCCATCCTCAGAGCTCAGAAATATTGAAAGTGACCCAGAATGGGAGATGAATAATCAGTATTAAACTTCTGATGCTCCGTGCGCAGATGGCAACAACTGCGCCATGAAGAGAAAAAAAATGAACACCCGAAGGACACCCGAAAAATACTTCAGAAGTTGGGAAAAGTAATGTATGACTTAACTCTTCGGGGTACATGACTGCTGATTGAATACTGCACAAAAGAGTGTTTCACTATTTTAAGAAAAAGGTTTTACACGAAAATAATAAAACGATTGAAAATTGATCTTATGCTTTTGTGAGTGTGTGGGTAGAAAGCACAACAAAAACAGCATAAAAGAGGGGCGCTGTTCAGCTGCAAACTGGCAAGATGCACCTAGATGCAGCTCTGCACATCTACTGCCTAATGTCTTGAATATTAAGATCTGCAGTGGAGAAACTATAAAACTAACGCAATTAGTGAATTCTTCAGATCACCTGGTGTCGAGGGATACCTAAACTGCCATGGGTCGTACACAGAAGAACGCGAGCAGCAGACCTAAGCAAGCGGTAACAATAACCGAACAGGCCGCATCGTCCCCACCGACTATGACTGATGGAGAGCACTGCAAGCCTCCATGCACGCGATCGATACCAAAATTGAATCGATCATCCAGCGATTCGCTGAACAGGATGTCAAATTGGAGTCTGCTACTCAAACTATAGCAAATGCTGAAAAGACAGCAATACAAGCCCTTTCTGCCTCTACAAAACTTGTACAGGAAAATGCTCAATTCTGGTACCAATTAGTGGTGTTGAAGAATTCCAATAGGGCATCACACATTCGTATTATTGGTCTTCCTGAGGGCTGTAAAGAGGACGACCTACCTCCTTTTTTGCTTCCTTGGTTGCCTGAAGTTCTTAAGCTCCCAGCGGAGTCCCTAGTGGGTCAGATCCTAAAGGCTTTTCGGCTTACTCCTCGTTCTGCAGGCCCATGTGGTGAGGCCCCAAGAATGATTCTTATGGTAACTACCAGTGCAAACATTCGAGATCAACTTCTTCAAGCAGCAAGATCGTTTGGAGGGGGGGGTTACCCTTTAACGGATCAACTGTCCACCTGTTCCCGGATCTTTCCTTCACCACTCGCACTAGAAGAAAGAAATTTGACACAGTAAGAGCCTGACTCAGTGGTCTAGGGGTGTCACATTCGCTCCTGATGCCAGCCAGACTCCGAATTCACTATGGTGGTAAGACTTCAATTTTCTGACCCATTGGAAGCGGGAAAGAAAGTGGAATGAATCGCTCGGAAGTTTCAGTCATCGGAGGGGGGCATTCCTAGTGATCTGGACTGTGATCAGGAAACTTGACTATACCGATTTAAACGACCTTATTCTTGTCCAAGAATAATATTTGTATATGAGCTTTGAGCTCTAATGCTAATTCTTCCTTTTTCTAAGATATGTCAAGTTGAGCCTCTGTTTTCCTCACCAGCAGTAAGATTAAATATTTTTATTTAGATGTTTGGAGCTGCAGATGTAGTGCTTTAATTGTTGGGATACGTTTTTATAATAGGACTGGGGTTCATATCAGCACTGGATGTTGAGTTAATTCTCTGGACTTGGAACATTTTGGACTTGACCCCAAAGCCTTAGTTTGCTGTAGCCTATTTAGATATAATAATTGAACACATAACCTTTTTTCTTGTTTTCCCCCATCCTGATCCCATGCTGTTAAGGCTCTTTGTATCCTAATGTACATTGGATGTATATGCTATAACCAATATTTGATACCTGGCAGATGATTGTACAATGAGAAATAGTTTATTGTAAAAAGCAATAAAATAAAGTTAAAAAAATAACATAAGAGTGTAAAGATGGTAACGCTTGCAGTTAAGTACTGCAGGCACTTGTACTACTTCTAGCCCTGCCATCTTTGCACCTAATAGCACCCTTGCTCATGGTAGAGGTTTGAGTGGCACTAACTTTTTTTTGTTGGTCAAAGCCTAATGGTTTTGAGAAGCAGAGAAAAAGGGTGTTTCTTTCCCCTTGTACCCTCAGGACCACAAACTCCCAAGATCAGAGAGTTCCGACAGAAAGGTCTACCCCAAAGAGAGAGGGACCGTCAAGAGGAGCCTTTCTGCCCCAAAGACACTGGAAGACCCCGGTAGGACCAGACTCCAGGTTGCCTAGGAAAGGCAAAGGGGAAAGGTGTCCCTGGAAGGAACCCTGAAACAACTGATTGGGGCATAAAAATGCTCTGCTCACTTCCCCCTGAGAGATGAATGCCCCAAAAAGACAGCAGATCTCATCCCTCATAGGGGAAAAGTAGGGGGAAGGGGGGTCCAGAAGAACGGTGAGAAACCAAAGGCAGGACCATTGCCCTGCAAGGACTAACAGGAAGGACCTAGGTGAGGGTAACAAGGACCGAAACCAGGCCAGAAGAAGTGGGGTCTTGCTATCATCTGTCAAACGCTGGACAACATGGGGACACATCCATGAAGCAAGAGGTGAAGCCCCCCCCTTCATGGTCACCTCACAACTCCTGATTGGAACAGGGTGACAAGCTGTCCCAAACGGATGCAAGGAGAGGTTGTATGCAGAGCACATCCCTACCCCCTGAAACCCGGGGAGTTCGGGCAGGCTGCCCTGGGTACCCATCGACGGGAAGGCTGACGGCAAAAGCCTAACCCTAGGACCGGAGGCGTAAATGGCCGGTCTGAAAGGAAGAGGACCTGATCTAGGTGCCCCCCATCTCGAAGAGACTCTAAGGCCATCGCTTACCATCTGGTCTATCTTAGGCACGCCCAAAGAGGCCAGCGATAATAAAGCTCCGCGAGCACACTAGGCTCTCCATATCAAAGAGTAACCAGGGAGACCCAAGAGAATCCTGTCCATATATGGAAGAGCTGGACAAGGCTGAAGCTGAAAGACTCTTGAGCCACAAACCTCGAGGAACTGCCCTGAAGGAAAAAAGATGTCCTTAAGGGGTCCAAGCAAGTGGGTGTCAGGCATGCCCCTGAAAAAGAGTGCTGCTGCCCAGAAAGGCAGTGACTGACATAGGAGAGCGAGAACGAGGGAAACCCTTCAGAGCTTGCTCCAGGAGCAACCGCTGCCTCCTGCACGAGGAGTGGTGGAAGCCCACCACTGCCGAACCGTGTTGCACTGCCCTGGCAGATACTATAAGAGGGGGGCAACAGGCCCCCCGTTGGGCTTCAATGCGGTTCCGGTGAAAACTGGCAGACTGTAGAAAGGCCGGAAGCAACATCGAAGAAAAAAGATCCCCCCCCAGGCAGGTGGGAGGATCTGCTCCAGCCCTTATGTCCTTTGAGGATGGTGCTGTCTCCCGCAGACATAGAAGGGGGACCAGAGGAGAAGTCTGGACGCCAGCAGACTTGTGTCCCTTTCCGGGTCGAAAGATGGGCCCAGAATTGCCAGGCGTAAGGCCAGACAGTCAAGGAGGAGAGAACGTAAAACCCGAACCTCAGAAAACAATACGAAAGAAAGTAAGGTGTGACCTCACCTTACCCAAGGATATTCTGGGCCACCCCCTCGCCAGGCAAGACCACAGGCCAATCGCCCTGCAAAGAGACATCCCTAGTAGGTCATACACAATGGGAGTTGGAAAGCACAAAAGGGAAGAGGGAAGCTTCACCCTTTTGTCCCATTCCCTCCCCTTCCCTGGTTCTCTAACCCATCGAAAAAAGGAGGGGAGAGCGGGTCATCGGGGTTTAAGAGGAAGTGATAGGTGCCGATGGCGCCTCTGCCCTGTGGGCCTTAAAAGCCGGGGCAGCCAGGACCAAGGAGGCCTGGCACTTGCTCTGCATCCCAAATAGCTGAGGACGCTGGGGTCGCTGCCTCTGAAGGCGGACTGGAGGCAGATGTGACCGGTCCTGTTGGCCACAGGTGCCACTAAGAATGGAAGTTACGGAGTCCTGCAGGGAGGACAGCAGTGCCTGTATGTCCTCTCCAAACAACGACGGGCTCCAGAAAAGGGCATCCATAATGGATGCCTGAACCACTGGAGTAAAGTCGGTTACGCAAAGCCATGCATGACGCAGTCGGCAGGGGCCGAACTGCAGGCAGCAGCGTCCACCATGTCTTATGATACACGGAGGGTGTGAAAGCCCACGTTAGAGGCAGAACCTAAGAGTTGCTCGATCTGAGACCAAGCAGTAGGCTCTGGCATGGCTTGAAGCAAACCTTTACCTGCCCGAAAAGGGATTGCTGATGCTCTAGCATATGCGCCAGGTAGTTCTGGGCCTGGAAGACCAGGGTCAAAGAGGAACAGACCCTGCACCCCAGAAGACCCAAATGCTTGGATTCCCTATCCAGAGGATAACTGCCCCAATTACTGGATCCCTTGCACTTTGCCTGGACCCCTAATAATACAGAAGGGTCAGCCTTGGGGTGGGAGTTAAAGTGAGACTTGCCATCTGGCACGTGACATAGCAGGTCAACCTTCCTTGGAATGGCTGGGACTGATGCTGGCTGTTGCCAGACCATAGACAAAATGTTGTCATGTGGTACCACCAAAGGGGGGCTAACCACCGAATCAACCTCCGGAGGTGCAGATGCTGCGCCAGACAGCATCTCTGATGGTCTTGATCCTCAGTGCGCCACCCCTGAGAAGCCTGTATTGTCTTTATCATCGCCAGGAATGAGGGGTCCTCTGGAGGGGACTTAGGAGTGTCCCTGATCCAAATCTCCCCTGGGACAAATGTGGTTGGGAGATCGGGGATTTCAGGGAGTCTGAGACAACATGTAATGATCCCTCAGAGTCAGAGGCTGAGTGCAGCAGTGGCGACAGACCAGAAGTCGTGGCCATTCCAGCCCACAACTGACGTTCCATTACCGAAGGGGAAGCCTCCATGTCGGACAAGGGGGAGTCCCTTGCCGGGGAAGAGGCTGGCACCAGCATCTGCTGAGAAGGGGCTGGTCCTTGGGTGAATGCCCACCATGCATTAAGAAGAGTGCTACAGTTGGCCGACATCCAGCAAAGGTGCGTCGGGTGGAAAGAGCAACCCAGTGCCAGGTAGTGCATCAGAAGGCCGTAAATAGGGCCTGATGCCACACCCAACGAGCCTGTCAAACATCCAGAAGATGTGGACTGTGAGTCCAAGCTCAGGACCAAGGAGTCTAAGGAATGGCCCAAGATCAGGACAGGCTGTTGTGGTTGATCAGGAAAAACCTCCAAGGGGTCAGAGGTAGAGACTGGTGCCTGGTGAACCGAGGCAGCAACCGGAGGTGGTGCTGGGGATGCCAGGCCCAGGGAAGGAGAACCCACTGGTTCTGGCAAATGGCGACTAGGCATCGGGTCCACAGATGGGAGACCAGTGGAGGAAGGCCCAGCCGGTGCTTGGTGGAGGGTATGTGGACAGGAGACCACTGGCTGAGGAACCGAAGGCACCATGGGTTGAGATCCCAAAGAGGCAGGCTGCGGAACAGACTAACTGTTGTTGGCCCCAAGCCAGGGTCCGGTGAAGACACCAAGGCTGGATGGGTGGAAATAGCCAAAGCATCACCCGAGGAACTGGCCTGGCCACCTGGCTCAGGACCTTTGTGGAAAACTGGCCTGAGCAACAGGAGCGGCGAGGCAGTGGAGGAATCCTCTGAACCCGCACAAGTGCTGCCCGCCACTGAAATTTTGGAGGGAGGATTGTCCTCAGGCATCCCAGAAGGATGGAGGGCTGATGTGGAGAAGTCGACCCCCCATGAGAGGAAGACTCAGGATTCACCGTGACCCCAGGAGGCGGCCACAGCTCCATAGCGGACTGATCCCGGTCTCCGTGCTTCTTATGTTTCTTCCTGGATGATGGAGCCTTTGCAGAAGTCCCCCCTCTATGGCCCAGGTCTGCAGCTCCTCTTCCAAGGCGGCCAATCTTTGCTGGAGGAGATGGGTCTCCAGAACTTTCTAGCATCTTTTTCGCGTGACCTGACTGAATTTCTGGAACACTTGGCAGGCTTCGGTGTCATGGTCTGGACTTAGGCAAATGACGCATGCGGTGTGGCCGTCCTTCTCGGGAAACTGTTTTCTTTTTTTTTTAATTTGTATTTTATTCATTTTAATAACAAATTGCATACAAATACAAATGCCCCGTGCAAGGAACAACTTATGTTGTACATGCAAACAGAAGAAACCTTCATTTTATACAGGAGATTGTATCCCTCACTTAATCCTTCATTGGGAAGGCTAACAAGATGACTAATTACATTCCTGTGTGTGTACTACAAAAATCAGCACACCTCCGCTTGGCATCACACAGGGCATATATTTACTGAGTACAAAAGCAGATGCTACAATAAGCCAAACATCAGGATACGCAACACAAAGTCCCGACCGGTTTCGTACTAGCGGTACATCAGCAGTGGAGCTGTTTTTGTTGTCATTTCTAATTACATTCCTACAGTATTTCTAAATGCTGTGAAATTACAGCCCATGAGCACGTGGCCATTACTTCCTGAATATGCGTCCCACCATGTGAAAACTAATTATCCAGCGCCCAAAGGGCTATTGGTGCCCTGCATTCCTCTACATGTAATACAAATACATTTTTTTTTAAGTTCAGTCATTCTGTACCATCTTACAACTCCTAAGACCCCAATAATATTGCGTCAGATGTTACTAAACATTGTCCTACATGAAATCAATAAAACTGTTTGTTAAATCTGAAACTATCAACATTGCATCTAACATAGGGGATAGCGAATGCCAGAGACAACCCCCCCCCCCCAGCAATCATCAACTCCTTAACCTTCCACCCCTCGAACTTTGCCTGATTTGTCGTAAAAGAAGGTGTAATTACCCCTCTGATGCAGTTACTATTTATTTAAATCTTTAAACTTTTAATCAGTAAAGCATTTTAAGTATTATTAAATCTGGGAAAAATACACTATTCAGAGTATCCGAGATTTGATGCATAAAATAAATGTTTAGCAGAAAGCCAACTGTGAGAAAGAAAGAAAGAAAAGATTGCTCAAGTGTCCTCTTCCCTGTCGTCAGTTGCAGAGCTCCTTGTGTCTTTCCTGGCTGCCACCATCTTTGCCGCCCACTTCCCCGCACCCAATGGGTCTATAAACACATAAATCTTACTGTCCTCTCTAATCCTCAGTTTACCAGGAAACTGAATTGTGTGCAGTATACTAAGTTCTCTAAGCATTGCTCGTACCTCACCAAATTTTTTGTGGCAGAGTTGGGTCACATAGGATATGTCCGGGAACACGTGGACTGCAGTGGTCTCAAAGGTAAGAGGCCCATATTAATAACCTATCTCTGGTACCCATGCTGTCAAGTATTGTGTCTTGGAAGCTCTGCTGGTGGTTTGGATCAATGCAGCAGATAAGCTTTAACAATAGAAAAATCTTCATCTGTGGCATGTGCTCGGAGTTGATCAGAAAACCAGTCCTTGACAAATAAACGTGCCAAATCTCCTTGCAATCTCTCTGGGAGTTCTACTAGCCTCAAGTTCTGACTTCATATTCGGTTTTCTAAAATCTCCAGCCTGTTATTAATATGTTGTTGCTCCTTAGTTCATTGCAATGTTGTGCTTTGGCACACTGTAGTGCGTCGTTTCAAATCTTCCACATCTCCCTGTAGAGTATCCACTGCCTTCTCTACAGTGGCAATTCTGCCTGTCATGATGTTCAGTTTGTTATTTGTGGAGGC
Organism: Neoceratodus forsteri; assembly: GCA_016271365.2. NCBI lineage: Eukaryota > Metazoa > Chordata > Ceratodontiformes > Ceratodontidae > Neoceratodus > Neoceratodus forsteri. The sequence goes on from CM057459.1 coordinate 733,843,906, forward strand.
CATTGATGGCAGGAGCTGTTGCATTTTTCGGCCAAGAGACTGCAGCATCTCTTCTGCCTTTTCGCCTTCGGCAGCACCACTGTGCATTGAACGAGTGCTTGGGCCTACCTGCTGACCATTTCCTTCGTCTTTTCTGCCTTCTCCCATCATTGGATTCCTGTGCGTCTTTCCCAGTATGTTCTCCGATGCTTCCTCTTTTAAACTTGATAAAGTTTTACAAAATTTGATTTCTGAAAATTGTACATTTTAAAGTTGAAAATGTTATCTCTAAGGTGCTGAAGTGTAACATGACTACTCAGCTCAGGCTTCACAGCGCCAGCCTGGGGAGCTACTTTCTGCAGGCACACTTCGACTTGTGGGAGTCCGCAGAGGAAGCTGGCGATGACATGGAGCCAAAAGCAAACTAAGATCGCTAAAAAACAATCAAGAAAACAACTGGACCTTGCTCCTCACTGCATACATGAACCGACTGTGCAATAATAGGCTTTAAATAAGCAGTGATTATTTAAGCAGTAAGCCACGAGGGAGTGTCGGTTATCGTGGGATTTACCATGGTTGGAGTGGTCTGCCCACGAGACGCAGCCCAGTGGGTAAATCTGCGCCAGCCGTAGTAAATCCCCTGATAACCCAGATCCCCGAGTGGCTTATTGCGATTACACCAAGTACTGCTTTTTTTTTTTTAATTATTTAAAAAAAAAAAGGCAGTACTAGGTATAATGCTTAAATAAGCCACTCAGTAGTACAGCAGTGTTTTTGTTTTGTTTTGTTTCCCTGATGTACGGAGCTGCTATTTCACAGTCTCCGCTTAGCAAGGAAACAAGATGGCAGTCGCAGTTCGTGATTTCGCCGTCGGATCGCTTTTTCTTTTTTTTTTTTAAAGATATGGCTGGCTGGCACCATTTCCGGTGATTATCAAAGGATTTACAATGGAGGTAAGGTGCCAGCCTGCTGTTCTCATTGGTTGGTGTCCGAGGTCCATGGTATAATTAATCATAGTTATAAAGCCGACCCGGTGTTACTGAGGGTTGAGGCACTGGATGCCATACCTTGCGCTGTGCCAGTGACCTGTGTTTGGGAACGAGCCCGGGTTGTTGGGGGTTGGCTGGGGAAGGGGGAGGAGCGACATCGAGCCGCCGCAAGGCAGTGCTCTGCTCCTCGAAGGGCTTGGAGTTTCCCCAGTTACTGGCCGCCATCTGGTGGAGGACGGATGGGGGAGCTGACCTGAGAGAGCTCTGGCAGTAGCCATGGGGAGGTGTGTAGGGGCTGCGCCGGCATCACGGGGCATGCGTGAGCCTCCACTCACACATAATGCCCGTATGCTGGGGTCTCAGGGACCGAGAAAAATGGCAAAAACCCAGAAAATATAAATATAAAAAAAAAATGATCATAGTTATAATACTTCCTTTGCTATACTGTATCAGGAAGTAATTAACTGGACCCTTGTATGTAGCTGTGATGAATTGTTTTATGGGATGTTGTATGTGTGATTGTTTGTTTGTACTGGTTTATATTTGCAAAAATCTTGAATAAAAAGATTATTAAAAAAAAAAAAAAAGAAACTGTCAGACTGTAGCACTAATCCGTAAGGTCCAACAAGCATAGGTCAATGGCGGGAAAAGAACTGAGGTGGGCTAAGGGCCGCCCCTCATATACCACATCGGATGTCGACGTGCTGACGTCAGGAGGCAGTCTCCCATTGTAGACATATACCACTGCCGCAGCGATGGAAAAACAGCGAAGACCATCACAGCGACAGAACTGGCTGTTCGCTGTGATGGTCCGTGGGTTTTTTGACACTGCTGTCTCTGGGGAGTTCGCCCCCTCCCAGAAACAACCCACTTCGAGTTTGTAATCTATAGTCTGGGGTGCAGGCAGAACCCCTCATGGGGGTGCAGGGGAAAAGCCCCCGCGAAAAACACTTGCTTCACCGATGGCACATTGCCGGGTTGTCGGCATTGTGCCGCCGCTGTAATGCTAATCGGACAGAATTCCTGTCAATGCGGCTTGGCGTAACCGTTGTAGACTGCTAGTTAGAATTTGTCCATTTGGTCCTGGTGCCTGGTGGCTTAGTCCAAATGGTGTTGCCTACTGCAAGAGCCCCCTTGAAGTAAGATCTGCTTTATTCTGTAACATTCTGGATTGTGCAGACAGGTTCAGTAACAATTATATTTACAAAAGAGAAGAACATAATATTTAGACACAATTTGGCTTATATTTCACACAAGTTCTATATTTCTGCTCCTCATTATTTATTACTGAAATCATGCGCATGAAAACAGAATATTAGGCCCTTAGGAGTTCATCTGGTACTGTTGCTTATTCCCCACCTGGCATCATAATGCTGGGTGACATCACAGTCATTCCCTTCAGCCACAGATAGTGATACCATGACAGAAGATTATGGCTGTAAGTGGAGAAAATGTTAAATCGGTAGATGAACTCTACGGAATAAAGATATTTTTTCCTAGCAAATTTCCTCAGTAATAAATGATGGAGAGGAGAAATCTGTAGCAGATAAATGAAACACAAACAAAATAGTGTCTAAATATAATGATTTTCAAAGTTTTCCCAGAGCCGCCAGCTGCCCTTTAACCTTAAGCATCACTTCTATGTAGATGACTCCTAGCTCTAAAACTCATACTATGCTTTTCTTTATCTCTCCCTTCTTCCCTTATCATCTTTCCTCGACCAGTTTAATGCCTGGCTCCAACTAAATTTCCTTCAGCTCAATGTTTATGAGCCTGAGGTCTTCTTTTTGAGCAAGAATAGCTCTCCAGATTCTAGCTCTGTCTCCTCCAGCTTCCTCAATTTTTTTTTTTGGAGACCCAACATAACATTATATATTGATGGGTGTTTCGATCATAAAATAATTCAGCAGTTAAAAACAGGCATGTCTTAACCCTTAATTCACTTTGATTACCATACATATTTTAAGTAAGCAAAGAACCTTAACATTTGTACTTATTATAGTTATAAACATGTTCAATATTTACCAACCACACAATTCCCCTGGTAGGAGAGCACCTTTACAGACACCGCTGCCTTGCTTGCTGTCCTCCACTGATGTAATCTCAAGGTTTAAGTTTCTTGGACTTGAAAGAGTGACTGTGGGTTGTCGTGATGGTGACCTTGACAAATTGCTATGTCGAGAAACTTTTTAGCAATACCAACTAAAGGTCATCACTCCACCAGGCTTAAATGACTTTTTCAGCTAGCCCAATTCTTACAGTGATCTGTCTCTCATTAGTGAGTATACTATAATAGACAATGCCTAGGCAGTGATGCCATACTGATTTGGGATATAAACAGTTTCTATATAGCAGAATAATTAGTGGGTTAAATTTTCAGTGCAGACAAATGTGTCTCGCTTCAACAGTCATATCTATTCTGACCATATTGGGCTTTTTATATATACTGTGGCTATGTACACTTCTACCTTTCGCTCTCTTTGTCTTTCGCTTTCTGGTAATTATTCATTCCCTATTCACCTATTCCCAATTATTCATTCCCTATTCACCTATCCCTCCACCTCCAATTCTCTTCTATGTTGGAGATGTTTATATCCCCTCCCCCAAACCCCCACTCCTTTCTACGTCTGTGTCATCTATAAATTTTTATCTCAATATTTATAATGGGCTTGGTTATTTACACATACAACTTTCCACTATATATGCACGTTACACTTTTGTATCAGATAAATATTTATCATGGTGGACTTACATGTTAGTTATAACAGAGGCTAGCACTTAAGTGATCTAATTAATTTGAATAATTTGCACTATATAATGGTGATGTGTAAACCTACAGCCTCGTCTTGAAGAAGCATCAGAGCAACGTGAACGCTGACATCTGTCTAGTAGGGGTGCTACTCTGGTGTTTGTCATTTTGCAAAATAAAATTGATTTTTTAACAACTCCAAGGTGTTGGGGATCTTTTAATGAGCCAGGATCGGGCAGCTGAGCAACAATGCCTTCTTTGCCATCTCCAGGTTCGAGTTTGAATGCAGGTAACCACTGTGCCCTGCACTGCTTGGTATGACAGAGCCAGCACTTGTACCTTTTTTTTACAGTTTCCACCCATGAGAGAGCATCTGCATCAGTGTTTGTATGAGTGTGATGCTGCACAATGAATGTGGCCCTCACCACTCCAGGTGCTGACGTCGAGGCACAGATCAGGAAACTGAGGAAGACCAGGAGCAGTTGTAAAATTCACAGGTAACCTTTTATTATTACCAATAAAATAAATGTTTAGTATAACTATTTACAAAGCCAGTACAAACAGAGAAAACAAAGTCCTTCATCTGAGGGTATCTCTAATTCCAAGTTTTAGTTTCTTTCTCTAGCAAAAGTATTGCTGCTCTTTTTATGACAAATATTTGCCTTGGAGCTCGTTAAGAAATATTCTGTTTTTCACAAAATGTTCTTGTCCGTTTATTTGCAAACAAGCCTGAGAGAAGCTCAAACTGCATCTCAGATTAACCTCTAAATTCCAAATAGCTTTTTGCAATCATTTCACCAGTGTAACTTTATACATTTCAAACCAAGGGATCCCAGTATCCCTTAGTTTCACACAAAAATTCACATATATTTTATAACCACAGATATGTAAGGCGGAAGAAAAGACAGAAACAGCAAGCGAAGGCAGAGAGATAGTGAGAGACGGAGAATCGCTAGACCATCAGAGTGTTAATTCCCTAGCTCTCACAAGAACATTTGGTTGTGCAACCAGCCAGACAAGAGACAGATCCTTGTGTTACTGTGTGCAATGATGTTCTGAGAGGTTAGGTACTTTTTTTTTTTTTTTTAACTGTTTATTTCAGATTTTAACTTAAATGGTACCATAGAGCAGGCTTACAGGAAATCAGTATACAATACATTGAACTGCATGTTACAGGGAAATCAGTAGACACTTGTGCGTGTAATAGAGTTGATATTCTAGTGTAGAGTTACACAATGGGAGAAAGGCAAATAATACACTTTTTTTTTTAATTTTTAGTTGTTTAACCAGGAGTAGCACACTAAGCTGAAAGCTTTTTTACAGGAGCGACCTGGGAGCACAGGGAAGTTAAGTGACTTGCTCAGGGTCACACAGTATGCAAGTGGAAGCTGTGGGATTCAAACCCAGGTCTGGTCTGCTGGATATCATCAGATTTGCAGCTCAGAGCCTTAAACCACTGCGCTATACTGCCTCCAATGAATAATGAATATCCATTGCTCAAATTGCAAGTAAATGATTGTAACCATCATGCAAGTACCTACCTACTTCAATTAGTTAAGCTCAAGCTGCAGTTCCTTACCAATGAGGAGTGGGGGGACATACGAGAGGGAACCCGGGAGGCCGCACACCCTATCACAACAAATTATCAAGCAGTGTCCCAACCCATCTAATCCAAGAAAAGTCCCCGAAGAGGGGAGAGGTTAAGTACCTTGATCAGGGTCACTCAATAAGTAAGTTTCTGTTGTGAAATGTGAACCTGCCTCTCCTGGTCCCCAACGTATTTTGTACCACAAGATCACATTACTTTATTGTTGTGTGTGCACACGCACCTGTCTGCACTGTAGTGTGTGTGTGTGTGTGTGGGATGGGGGGTGACTGTGCCTACAAGGACTTTTTTGGCCAAGTGGTTACAACACGACTCTGTGAACCTGGAAGCCCGGAGTCTATGCTCTTCTCACACCCAGATCCAGCAACTCCTATACGAGGAGGTCCAAGCAACACTCCTTACAAATCCCGAGGTGCCATACTACTCAAGGTCAAAGATCATTTGCCTACAGGGCACCCAACTGGCTTAACTCCCTTAGTAGTGACATCTCTGCTGCACCGTCGCTTGTAGTTTTCAAGTCCAGACTTAGACTCTCGCTACTTGCCTCCAGCTCCTTTGACTGCTCACCAAATTAGCTCACCATCCTCCTGCCTATGCCACCGCAACAAGCACTTTGGTCTAAATGCTGCCACCCTAACCTAGCACTTTAACTGTCTGTCCTTGACAAGGCCCTATGGCTGCCTGCCTTCTTCCTCCTGCCTCCCTCCAAACTACGCCTACCCGCTTTTCTCCTCCCATTCATTTCAAACTCTCTGATCTCCCTCCCCCTCACCCCTACACCTTCTTACCTCGCTCCCTCTTACTCCAAAATCCTTTACCTCCTAACTGTACTTGTACGTTTGTCAAATGTTTAATGATAATTTACTGTCTCATAATGTTTACTGTACCATCTGATGTGGAACCTTTGTAAAAGAGTCTCGGCTCAAAGGTACTGTGTTAATCCTAGACTTAAATAAATAAATAAAATCCCACTACTAACACCTACTACTAAAGTAACCTCGGACGGAAGTGTTAGGGGAGCAGGGAGTTTGGTCATGGTTAGAACATGGAGCTATGAAAACCTAATACCTGTGTTTGAACCCCACAACCACACTTACTGAGCTCTGTGCCCTGGGAGGCAGTTACTTTGGCCTAAGGGTCACAATTATGAAACTGCAGGCAAAGTTTAAACCTTCCCCTGCACAGTAAGAGGAAGAAGGCACTTCAGCCTATTGATTATTGCACAGAGCGATGACCCTGAAACCTCGCAACTGCTACTTACATACTGCGTGTTTCAACCACCCACAACAAAGCACACACTGGGTGAAGGGGTACTCCACAATGCACTGCCACCCTCGCTGTCCCATGTACCACTACCAGGAGCTGTTCTCTGAGTAGTAGTAGTAAAATAAGTTTTATTCACTCCAAGACATTTTTACAATTATTTTAAAATACATAGGACAGCCCAGCTGAGATGTAATACTGTATCTCAATTTATACCACTTATGAGTAGCCAAATAACACTAGATAAATGTGTTATTTTTGCTATGGGGTAGCTAACAGAAACATAAATGTTTATTTTACACTCAGCAACATCAAACCCCATCTATTTTTTACTTATGAGCATCAGACTGATTAACATTGTAACCTGATCAAGTTCCTTTTCAATGCTCTGTTCCTAATAATGAATAAAATCGCTTTTGTAAAACGTTAATTTTGCAGCTGTCACCATCTTGTTTCCTTGCACCTCTAATTTTTCAGAAAGTACTCTCACTAACATTAAAAAAATAAACTCAACATTTTATCCTTCCCACTGTGTCTTGTTTACTGACTTTTTTTAAACAGAGAAGTCAGTCTATCACCATGCTTACATCCCTGCTCATAAACATCAGTAAACCAGCTCCCAAGTCTTGTGACAGCACACGTTCACATCATAGCATTCAAACTTTTAAACTCCATAAACACCAGAATAATCACCAACACCTACAGCTATTCCACAGTAACTTATCTGTCTGTTCTTGAATAAAAAATATATATATATATATACTGTATATATATATATACTATATATATATATATAACTGAATTAAAAAAAAATAAATGTATATTTAGTTTATTTTTTTTTATCAAGTAAGTACACTAGACAGTTAAATGCCTATTTTCAGGTACGACCCAGGAGGTTAGAATAAAGTAGTACAGTCAAATTATAATACAATATAAAAAACACAGGAACAAAAATTGCAGGAGTAGACAGGAATAGTACAGTATAGTAGTTATATAAGAAAGCATGAATTGGGGTACATGAATGAAGAAAAAAAAAACAGTACAGTTAGAATTCAACTATATCCATGGGGATAGATACAAGACATCACAGATTCTCTTTGATTGATGAGGCCAGTCACCCCGGTCAAGTACAATCAGAGGAGTCCTTCAAGTAGTTCTAAAGGTATTTTTTTAAAGAGGTGGAGAGAGGAGGTGCACTAGACAGATACAGGGAGTTCCACATCCATGGGGCACAAGCTGTAAAAGCATGATTACTTATGGTGGTAGTCCAAGTTTTAAGGACAACAAGCAGGGACTGGATAGTAGATCTTTAGGGGGTAGCCAAGGTTAGCAACCTTTAAGTTCTCAGCAAGGATGTGGGAGATCTTATTTACAAAACACCCAGCACAAAGTCACAGGCTTTGTTGAGCTAACCAACTTTGCTGTAAAGCTCATAATGGTGAGTGAGGCGGGCAGCTGAGAGGGCAAAACGACAATTATTATTATTAACTACATTCCACTTACACAAGATGGACTTGTCAGTATTGGTGTAAGTAATTAGTCCATAGTTAAGGAAGGAAAGCTGTACTCCCGGAGTAATGATCAGTTGGGCAGCGGGATAATGAAGTGTTTGGCTCTGTAAGCCATACCCAGCTTCCCGTTTATAGCCCTGCACACATTAGAGATGTGCAAGGTAAAGTCCAGTTGGGGGTCAGGGTGACATCAAGGTTGTTAAAATAAGAGGTAGCAGTCAAGGGAAAGCCATCAGAACTGGACAATGCTAGGTGCTCTGGGCAGGACTGAATTTTTGCATGAGAGCCAAAAAGCATGTTTGGATTTTCTTTATGTTGAGGACCAGCTTATTAGCAGATGGCCAGGAATGAATTAAGTGGAAGACCTCATTTAATTAGAAGTTGATGATCTTAATAATAAGGGAGCTTGACAAGTACACCAGATTATTTGTATATAGGGTAGAGCTGCAGTGTATCAGTATGCTAAGGAAGTCATTCACAAACAAAGAGAAGAGAGTAGGACCAAGGATTGAGCATTGTGGTACTCCAACTGAAATAGGTGCCAGTTCAGAGAAGGTTCTGTTAAATTTGACCAACTGCTGTCTGTTGTTTATGTAGTTGGCAAATCAGGCAGTCAAATGGTCAGATAGTCCAAATGAAAACAGCTTTGTACAGAGAAGACTGTGATCCACAAAGTCAAAAGCTTTGGATAGATCAAATAAGGATTGTTCCAGTCAGCTTGCTCTGATCTATGGCCACCCAAATGTCTCAACTGACCTGGGTAAGAGCAGTGGAGGTAGAATGCCCCCACTGGAAGCCATGCTGAGACAGAGCTACTAAGTCATGGGTGTAATGATACTCAGTGAGTTGGGATGCAAATTTCTTCTCTAGAAGCTTACTAAGTGCAGGTAGGATAGCTATACGGTGGTAGCTGGCTATGCATTTTTAATCACCTTGCTTAAAGACTGGAACCACTCAAGCAACCTTCCAGACACTGGGTACAGTGCCAGCAAGCAAGGATGTGTTGAACATATGTGCAATGGGTAGTGCCAGAGATGGAGCACCAAGGCAAAGGAGCTTAGGTTCCAGGTTGTCATGACCTGGACTGGAGTAGGGATCACATATATCAGTATATACACTGATCACAGTACTTTGCATCTGTGTCTTCTCTTCTACATTGCAGTACACAATAGTATAAAGTATTCTACAACCTCGCCCTCTCACACTCCCACTCTGTCTCCTGTGCTATACAATAAAAGAAATCACTAAGGTGCCGATCCACATAGGTGGCCTGGACACGCTCAAATTATCCCGGCCGTGGCTCTGCACCCCTGATGCCTATCCGCACTGGACAGCATATGCAGCGCTCCACTAGTGCTGACCTAGATGTTAGGGCAAAGGGCAGCAGGGCTGACAGAGCTGGTTCAGACCACAGGCGTCCAATCAGATGCTTGTGCAGGTCCACAAGTGGATACTGCCTGAGCAGGGAGCAGGGAATGTCCAGATACAGCAGTCCTCTAGGACTCCCATATCCCCACTAGAATACATCGTCATTTCTAAAACACACCGGCCAGTATTGGTGGTGGTTCCAACCCACATGATGGCTCCTAGTGCTGGGGGCTGAAGGAGGGAGGGCTGATCAGGCCTGACAGAAGAGCTGTGGCTTTGTGGAGGGGGTGCACAGCCACTAATGCTGCTTCATGGCAGACACAGTGGCTGACCCTCCGCACCACAGATAATCATTTCTGAATAAGATGCATATCCGTGCCTGCTACCTGGCCCACCCCATCCCAGCGGCCCACACAGCCATGCACAAGGCTTGGCACTGGGTGAGAAAGAGTCCAGCTGACAGGGCTGTGGATTTCCAGAGGTCCCCATATGTGTGGAGCAGGACCTCTGTGCAGCACAAGCCTTCATAAACCCCCTCTGCAGGTGAGGCAGGGGGTGCTGGGCCACTGAGGATCATGTCCTAAGTCCCTTACATTTCAGGATGTCACTGACTGAGTCCTGAGGTGGGAGGGGTGGCTTGGACGCCGACTAAGATGGCCACCTAATTAATCTCTCTTGCCTGCCTAATTACTGGTCCGCTGTCATCTGTTCATCAAGACTACCCCTGAGAGCCAGCCCGGTGGAGCTGAGGGTTAAGGCCTGGATGCCCCACTCATGCATGCACAGCAACCCAAGTTCGAACGGACTTGCTGTCGGCGGGGCAAGGAAGGACTGAGCATCTATAGACAGATGTCCTTCCTCGGGGGAGGGGGGAATGCGTGGCAGGATGTAGACTGACACCCAGTGGTGGCTGGCTGTCAGCACAGGCATGCCATCAAGAACAGGGAGGGCCCACATCTAGGGCATTAGGCTTCCTCCACGGAGGTGGAGCCAGCTGCTCCGCCTATTTCATGGTCGTGGTCCCAGGGGAAAAAAAGAGCAAAACTGGGAGCCAAAAGGGTCCATGATGACCAGACTACTGGGTTGGTGGACGAGTCCTTCTGAGGGAGGGACTGGAGCTCCCTGTCGGCATCCCACAAAAAAAAAAAGACTATCCCTGAGCAGATTCCTCAGCAGCATTTGATAGCTCTAGCTGAGAGGTTCATTTTGGCATCTTACTTCCTGAGAATGGTCATCCCGAGGTCAAGCTTCCTGCAGGAACAGTCCATCAGCTCTTCATCTCCTCAGCGCCCTGAACAAGCTCTCAAATGGCACTGGGCCCAGCATCAGTCCCTTGGACAGCCTTCAGTGGATAGAGTTCGTCTGCTTGCCTGATTGATACGAGTCATATTAGTGCTACCACTCTAAGACATCTTCTGATGTAGTTAAATTAACAGAATGAGTGGCACTTACCGAAACACGGGCTTAGGCTACTGAGAGCTCCACTGATTAACTCCAGAACCCTGCGATGTTAGCCTCAGATGCAATCTCTGAGCTTCACTTTTAACTGAGTGTGTGTCGAGTTTTTGTCTGGTTGTAATGTTTTTCTTGTGGCAGCTTTCTTCATATTTTGTGTAGCCCTTTCTGGCTAGTAAACAGGTCTGGAGCTTTATTCTGCTGAGGAGGCTGCATGCATGGATGGACTGCTATACACTCTTTGTCTTGAGGAGAAAGACAGAGAAGCAGGGAACCTTGGCGAGTTTTATTTTTTTAACAGGCATGCCACCGTTGCCTGCGAGAGTGTTTCCTTTCCAGTCTAACTTTATGTGGTCCTTCCCACTGCTTTAGCTGTTTTCCCTTTGTGTCTTTGTTCTGTCAGGAAAAAACCCATAGACAGTGGTTCTGGGTGTCTATCTGAAGCGGAGTAAAGTGGAATGAGACCGCGCCTGTGACAAAGGTCGGGACAGCCGATAACAAAGAGGACACAGGCGTGCAAGTTAATGGGAGCTGAACACCAGCTGAACAGAACTGAACTGAAATATTTTGCCTTCCTCCTCCTTTGAAGGAAAGAAAGTGATCCCAATTAGAATGTTCAGTGTGTTGATTGACTCGCTGACTTTTTTATTTTCAAGGTATAAAGCATAAGGCATAAAGTCATTTTTATCACAAATTTTTTCAGCTCTGTTATGTTTACACTGTTTTTTCTTCTACTTTTTTCCTGTATTTAGTACCTTAAGTGATTTATAGTAGGCTATGTTGTAGTAGGGTAAGGTAATGTGTAACGTGGCTGGGTAACTATTCCTTAAATTTATTTCACTGGTTTATCTATTGCTGCAGTTAACCTAAGCAGTGTGTTGTCGAGGGTTAACAATCTACACGGTAATTATATTCCTTCTGTGTTTAATCTGCCTCTCACCTGTTCCCTATTTAAGTTAAATAGGTTATACAAGAATCTCTGGGGCTTTAACTGAAGGCTAGCAGTTGACGCAGGTCACATAGCCACGACCGGTATAATTACTGCACCAGCAGTATTACCAAATAAGAGAGGACTGGGGGCATGGCTAGCAGCCGAGCTAGGAAACAGCACTCTCCCTTAGCTTCGTGCAGATCGGACAATCTAAAGCAAAATATTACTGAAATTGCCTTGATTTCTGACTAAAAACGCTGATACAAGTTTGCCGACCCTCTAAGGATTTCAGAAACTCAGAGTTTGAGGAGCCTAGTAAATGGGACGCAATAAAACAATGACGGGAGGTGAGGGAGCCAGGCAGAAAGAACCTCGCGTAGGCCCTGAGAAAGATAATGATCCTCCCAATAGCAATAGCAACATTAACCAACCGTCCAACGCAGCACTACTGAAGGCAATTCAGGCAATCGATAAAAAAAATGGATGAATTCACCTCAAGGATCTTAGTTGCCGAAACCAAAATACAATCGGTAGACGACTTTGTTCAAGGAGTCAACAAAACAGCAGAAAAAGCGCTCTCAGTAACGGCTGGTTTGGTAAAGGAGAATTCTCTGCTCAGGAAATGTTTAGAGACACTTGAAAATGGGGCGCGAGCATCCCACATCAGAATTCTAGGCTTACCAGAGGGATCAGAGGGAGACGCGATGGACAGCTTTATTGAACTTTGGCTACCAGAACTTTTGCACCTCGATTCCCCGATTTCGGTACTGAGGGCCTACAGAGTCAATGCCAGAGGGGCCCGACTTCACGTGGATAATGCTCACCCACCAGCCAGGGCAGTTTTGGTCGTTCTGGGCTCTTTGAAGGAAAGCGACTACGTACAAAGCTCGTAAGCAGGGGCTTTTGAAATGGCAGGGGGTACCCATCCACGTCTTTCCCGATCTAAGTTATGCCACGAGGCAACGTCGCAGGGCCTTCGATGGAGTTCGTGCCAAGCTGCCTCAACTCAGAGTATATCATACTCTCCTGATGCCAGCGAGTCTCAAGATTGCCTATGGAACGAAGACATATCATTTTTCTGATCTGGTGGAAGCTAGCAAATTGCTAATAAAAATAGAGTCGGACTATTCAGCTAAAGAATCGATCTCAGAGTCTGAAGAAGAGGATAATACCTGAACTTTCTTTGACAGAGCTCAGTAAGCTAATATGTAAAATGGCTAAATGGACTCTGGACTTTGTTGTCTTGATGCACTTAGAGTTAAGTCCCCTGTGTCTGTGGCAGCGCTGTCTAAAAACCGGGAAAATATTCTAACTATTTAGTGTTCTGGACTAGGATATTATTCAGCTGGCATACTCTGTTTGGATGGGGGAGATGTTTTTACTCCTCAAAGTTAGATAATTTTAAGTATCAGCGATTTAATAAATAAATAAGACTAAGAAATAGCAAATGGTCAACTAAAGGCACAATTTAGCAAAAATAGAGGATGTTTGTTTTGGACGGTATATGATTGGAGCAGGGGGGAAGGGAGGGTGCTCATTATCTATTTGATTTAATATACTGATCGGGTAGATTGGGGAAGCAACACCTATTAAAAGGGGTAGGAATTTTGTAGTTAATAAAGTGATTTGTAGCAGTGTTTCCCCTCTCATGACAGCATAAAGCCTTGGTATTGCATATTAATAAGTGTATAATTAACCTAAAGTGGGCAAACGCCCCGTGATGTACCAAATTAGGAGTGTTAAAGATACTGTACTTTCCAGATATTGTATAATCTAATTAATGATGCACTGTCCTATGGGGAATTCCTGTATATGTTCAAGTACAAAATTAATAAATACAGAATTAAAAAAAAAAAAAAATAAGAGAAGACTGAGCTTGGGAGTGGAAGCCACTGTAGAACTCCATTAGCTTGTGCGTTTTATCGACTTTTAATCCAATATATACTACATGCCCTATTGTACAGCCAGTTTTCGTTGCCCAAGTGCTCCCTACGCTGTATCTGTTAAATCTGATTTAAATTGGTTATGACAGTTGTCTCTCTTGGTGCTCAATTTATCGGCGTACCTATAATGAAGAACGTCTCGCTTCAGTCTTAGCTAAACTAATACAGCTACTGAGACGTCTTATTCACTGAGAAGTCAAGATATGCTGCATGCATCTTTTAGGAAGCATTTTTGATTTATATTTAACCCCGTTTTATTCGGTTTCTTTCTGATTCCTGTGACCTTTGGAGCTAATTAACTCAAGTGAATAGTAAGTAGATTGGTTTTATGCTGTAACTTTTACTAGTTTCTAAGTTTGCCTTCCTTTTTAGGTACCCTTACTTTAGTTTTTGTTTTATTGGACCTTTACAAAGATCGTATACATATAAGAAGGGAGTTTTGAGGGCAGTCTCGGGAGGGTTAACGTCACAAAGTTTTTTACAGTTTTTAAAGTTGTTAGTGGATAGTGGATATTGGAAGTAATGCTCTGACATGTCCCCTTTTAATAGCAATACACCTATTTATTATAATTTTTTTGTTCTTCTACAGTGGTATGGTTTACTGCACCACGAGTGAAGGCTACTCTAACTTTTACCTACATCTTAATATATGCGTCTGACTTCAAATTATTGGTCCTGAAACTTTGTAAATTTTATGAACTATGCTACTGCAACCACAGTGCTACAGTGCAACAGAAGATTTGGTGCACAGACCTGGAGGCGATAAGTATTGTTTTTAGAATATCCCCTGTAATAATGCCAGCCTGATCAACTTTTCGGACTGCCCAAGAACTTACTAATAACACAAGGATTTTCTGTGTACCATCAGACAGGATACCTCAAGAAAATGAGACTGGCAGGATTCAGGATTCTGGATTTTTGGGAACTCCTCAAAACTTCAGAGAGTAAACTGTTTTCTTTTTTATGACCTACTGCTTAAAATGTTTCAAATTAGTGCAATGTTTTTGCACTAAACGCTGTTTATCCCTGTGGATAATTGTTTGTTGAACTGCCTGATAGACCATCTGTTTTTAGATAAATTCTTATAGTAAAATAATAAGATAGTCCTTTTTTCACTACCAGCTTTGATTTTGTCAAAATTAGCAATAATTATCTTGGAACATTTTCTTTTGGTAATCTATTAATTATACTAATATGTACACCAGAAGTGGTAAAGAACTGGTAAAAAGGCCTACTAAGCTTTTAGCTCAAAACAATTAGAAAAGAAACAATTGGTGGGTATATTCTCAGGAATTAACACTCGTCATCTTCCACTCCCAATGGCCTAGTTGGGCTACACCACTCCTCATTTCATATTAAGTAAGAAGTGACACTTGATTATAGACATTATAGACAGGATCCTTCATCTTTGAAGGTCCTTTCCACACCCCCCCGCCACACCTTTTCTCTTACTGATCAGCACTGGCAAGAAGCTGGTGAGATTTTGAAAATGCCTCAAAACCACACTCAGACAACATCTGATGCATCTGGGAACCATGGGATGAAGGCCCAAAAGTACCCTAATCCCTGTTATTCACCATCTCTTAATATTTTTTTAAGTAATGGTCAATCACTCATTGAAAAGTCACTTTCCCCTATAGCTCCTAAATCCAAACAAAACCAACAAGGAAAGATTACAGATTTTTTTTTGCCCTGTGTAGTACTAGGCCCTTTAAAACTGTCTCAAATGATGATTTAGTTTTACATACGGAAAGTATGAACAAAAAAAAAGAATGTCCTGTTGAATCCTGGGATGAAATGGGGAATGCGTCACACAAAGTAGAAATTTCTCTTCACCCAACTAGGATGAATCTTTTTAGTCCACTTGAATTAAACTCCAGTACTGACACTTCCTTTTCTCAACCAGAAGACTTATAAATTTTGGTGGGGTCTCCGGATAAAGTTTTTGAAAAGTTAGAGAGGGAAGTGGAAAAAATGAAAATAGACCCCCGAGTTTTTTGCACAATGTCCAGATACTATATCTAAGTATACAATTAAGGCCTTAGCTCATCCTATAATGGCCAATATTGTACTCTTAGAGGCAGATAACAAACTTAAACACTACATAGAGGGCCTGACTGGTTTTGTTACTGACAAATTTAATTAACTTTTACATAGAATAGATAATCTGGAAGCAGCAAATCTGAAAGGAAGAACTAGAAACCTTTTGTTTCCCTCTATTCTTATTCCTCCTTCCCTTAAGAATGATTGGAAAAAAGAAGGGTAGAAATTCCAGGAAAACCAAAAAGAAGCATCTAAGAAAGAATAAGGGGTCTTCTGTTAATATTGTACATACTACTCATAATAAAAAAGCAGAGGAGCCATCGAGTCCTATGATGCTGAATTTACCCACTGATCATTTTTATTTATTTATTTCGATTAGGATTCATACCTTTGAGTCTGAGACTCATTTTCAAAGTTTCCAAGTCAAGAACAAACAATATAATACAATACAACACAATATAATACAGTACAGATGGCAGAGATAACAGGGTAAACATCATGAAAATCAAAACAGTGTCACATGAGGTTCAAGACTTGTTAGTTTCAGGTACAGTTTAACATAATAAAGTGCATTTCATCATTAGGTAGCAGGGTAGGGCTAGCCATAGTAGGAAATAACATTTCAGCAATACAGCAAGTTTATGGCAGAAGGATGATGGGGGGTTAAGCAACCAGAGTGGTGTTGTCAAAAGTGGTGACATGGGTAGGGGAAAGGAGGTAGGTAAGGTGGTGAAAGAGGATGGAAAATCAATGCATGAAAGGTTGGGTAGTACAGAAAGGTGAGTAAAATCAAGTGGATCGGTAGATCATTTTGATTGTGCAGTTACAGGTTGAGACACTCTTTAGATGGGACTGTAGCCCTCTTTTGAAATGGCTCAGTTTTGTGCCTCCAGTCAGCGTGTTAGGTAGTTCATTATACCATTTAGGGCCCCTAAATGTAATGGATTTTTGGGCCAATGATGTGCGCTTGAAAGGGACTTGGAGTCCACCTTTTGACGCAGTTCTGGTTTGCTTAGTTTGTACTGACTTCTTGAATAGGCTGCATACAGAATCCGGCATATGGCCTAGTTGTGCTTTTTTTACAGTCAGGCAGGTTTGGTATTGGGCTCTTAAGTGCAGTGGAAGCCAGCCAGTCTCAGAGTAGAGGACACAGGTGCGAGTACAGCGTTCGGCCCCAAGTGCCAGATGACAAGCCCTGTTAATAAGGGTTTTTATCCTGTTTAGGGCAGTGTCTGACCCTGCAATGTATATTGGTAACCCATAGTCAATGGATGACAATACAGTGATGCCTGTGGCTATTTTGAGGGCAGCAGGTGTTATCGAATACTTGTTTCTATGGAGGATACCCAGTTTCATGTTAGCAGTTTTGACAACATGATCAATGTGGTGTGAGAAATTGAGAGTGTCGTCCAGGTAAACACCCAGATATTTAAAAGAGGAGACTTGTTCTAGTGGGTCTCCTTATTGGTTCTGTATTCGAAGTGGGCAGAAATTCCTTTTGTTCTGAGGGACCGTGAACAGCATGCTTCTGTTTTTTTTATGGTTTAGTAGCAATTTGTGTTGGCAGAACCAGGTTTTCAGTTTGTGGAAGCTGTCGAGTAAGCCTTTCGTGATGGCTGAGTGGTCCCTACCTGGGTCCGATATAACAGCATCATCTGCATATAATATGATGCTTGCTGTGCAGGCTTCAGGGAGGCGGTTAATGAACAGGCTGAAGAGGCGTGGTCCAAGTATGGCCCCTTGTGGTACTCCAAGGGCCACTACCTTGGGTCTTAGAGTGTGCTGCTGATTCTAGCTCATTGAGTTCTTTGTTACAGGTAGCTGCGAAATCAGGTGACTACATCTGGGGCCAGTCCCATTGACAGCAGGGTGCTTAGCAATAGCTGGTGGTTAACCGAGTCAAATGCTTTTGTAAGGTCAATGAAAACTGACCCCACCACCATCCCTTGGTCAAGGGTGTCATAGAGCTGGGTGGTGTAATCAACCAGTGCGGTGATGGCAGAGTGTTTTTTAAGAAAACCATGCTGGTAGTTGCAGAGCAGTTTGTGCCTGTTGAGGAAGTCAGTGAGCTGTTCAGAGACTATTCTCTTGAGTGCTTTGGAGAGGGGTTGGAGGATTGAGATTGGTCTGTAGTTGGCGGTGAGCATTTTATCTCCACATCTGAAAACTGCAGTAACCAGTGCAGATTTCCATGAATCACGGAACACGCCCGATCTTAGGGAGGCATTAAATACCTTTGTAACTGGGCTGCTAACTCGTTAAGCATTACGGCAACCAGCTTCATATCAATTTGGTCACTCCCCATGCTGGTCTTTCCAAGGACCTTCTTTACATACTTGATGGTCTCGGATACTGTGACTTGCCGGAAATAAAAAGGCGGCAGCCCACCCCTCACAGAGAAGGGTGCTGTAATGCCATGCAGCTGGTTACTTTGTGGGTTTAGGAACTCTCTAGTAAGCAACCCTGAGAGATCAGAGAATGTGACATTGAACTCGTTGGCAATCAGTAAGGGTTCCTGGATAGACCCTTCGTCAGTGATAATCAGGTCAGGTGGGACCCTGGTAGCCCTTCCAGTTAGGGATTTTAGTGTGTTCCAAAACCCTTTAGAGGACCCCCAGCTTTTGTTAAGGAGATCCTTGAAATAGCTTACCTTCACAGAGCGAATGAGCCTAGTACAGGAGTTCCTTGCAGCTTCGTATGCAAATACATCCTGCAACTTTCCTGTGGCCTTAGCCTTGTGCCAAAGGTAGTCTCTATCACACATTTGATCAAGGAGTAGGGTATTGAGCCAAGGGGTGTGGGTTCCTTTGATTTTTTTGGTTTTAAGGGGAGCGAAGATGTTGCAAGCCCGGGTGAAGGAATTTCGAAAGAACTCTAGGGCATGGTTGCCATCAGTTGCATGGTCCAGCGGTGACAGTCAATCAGGGTCAAATGGTGCTGGAAGGCAATTAATAGCCCTGGTCTCAGCACACGATTATTCGTGACCTTCGGCGGGCACCTTGTGAACCTGTTTGTCCAGGTGCACATGACTGATGAGTGGTTGCTGAGGCTATCAGGCAGAACCATTACATCTGATATGTGTTCAGGACTGGAGCATAGCAGCCAATCAATGAGTGTACTGGTTCCTGTTTTGTAGTTATGCCTTGCGGGAAGGGTAGCCATCTGCGTAAGGTAGAGGCCAGCTATCAGGTCTCTGGCTACGGTTTCCTTATTTGAGTGCCAGTTGACGTTGAAATCCCCTACAACTACATGCTTCCACTCCCCCCCCCCAACTGCTGCAGACTCTCCTCAAACAGTCTGAACCCTGCAGCCTGCTTCACTGGGGGTATGTAGACCGCTGTAAGCAGTAGCACTTTATTTTGCTGTCCAATGGTGAGTTTGAGGTGGAAGATTTGTGCCTCACTTGTGTATAGGCTGCGGTCCAGCATCTGCACTTTAATGTCATTTCAGACATAGACTAGGCAGCCGCCACCCCGTTTGGAGAGCCTGTCTTGGTAGAAAGAGTTATAACCCTCCAATGATACAGACCTGTCTGCATTTTTAGGAGACAGTTAGGTCTCAGTAAAGGCAATAATGTCCGGTTTCAGCTGTTCCACCCATGCTTGGATCTGTGGAAGCTTAGGGGGGGAGGAGGCTGTTTATATTAAGTGAGATGATTCTCAGCGCTCCTTTTAACATGGGCTGCATGGGGGTGGTCCTAGCGGTGGGATGCGTATTTCCTTGATGTAAATTGCGGAGGGGTGGCCCAGGGTTGGGGTGGACATTCCCAGATATCAGCAAGAGGAAGAGTATAAGCTTGCAACTAATACGTGTCCAGGGTATTCTTCTGGCATCTTGCCTAGACCCTTATTGTTCTCAAGTATTTGAACTTATGTGGCCAAGTCGGCCACACAGTAGTGCTGCTATGGGGCGGAATAGATTTTAGCCTCTGGGAGCGTAGATAGGGCTTGAGGGAGATTAAGCAGCTCCCAGCTTCCTGTGATCATTCCTAATTTTAGGGACCAGTTCTGTCCCTGGAGTGATAAAGCTGTGGGAAGTTCCTGGTCAGGTCCTAGTATGGTAAAGCTTATGCCCACCAGTGGGATCAGGAACAGCAGGAGGAGCAAGAGTCCCCTCATTGTGTGACTTGATCCTGGTATTCTATGGCTTCAATGGCTACAGGGTGAATTAGGATGTCTCTGCAGCTTTTCAGCCTGTTTAATTCAATGGTATAAGTGTGCTTGGCTGTCATTGGACAGTGGGCGGGGCCAACATGTATTTAATAGCGGGTGGGTGGGTGGAAAAAATTACAGGGTCACTAGCAGAGCAGGTGGCTCCTTCGCGAACAACCCCAGGAAGTTCCTCACCATACTTCCAGTAAAGAATGTAATACAGTTGGCCAACCGTTTGGACAAATACTGTTTAGAAACAGGAACGCCCCTTTTTTTCCAGGGGTGAAGGAAACAAAAAGCTGCAAGAACTTCCTGCAGTCCTTCATACTGTGTATACAGTACCAGAGTATTCTTTTTTTGTAACTCAGCTTTATTGCATATAAAGATACCACAGCATAGTATGTCCTAACATCGGTACATATGACAGGTAGATATGTTTTGAACATACAGAGTTAATACTCAGGCAATACAATTGATAAAGCGTGGTCTGTTACAATTCCAGCTAA
Organism: Neoceratodus forsteri; assembly: GCA_016271365.2. Classification (NCBI taxonomy): domain Eukaryota; kingdom Metazoa; phylum Chordata; order Ceratodontiformes; family Ceratodontidae; genus Neoceratodus; species Neoceratodus forsteri. Next base: position 733,864,400 of record CM057459.1, read on the forward strand.
CAAAGAACTGTAGTTCATGACCTGCTCTGTAGCAATTTATCAAGTTTTCAGACAAAAATATCAGAGTTAATGTAGATACAGACTGTTACCTAATCTGTAGAGAACAATCAACCTAATCAACAGGGTCAACATGCCCCAGCTAACAGCTGCACCCCCCCCCTTTGTGTGCATACAATAGGCCTTATGTGTCCACAGGTAAACACAAGGTCCGACCCTCTTGTTTTGTTTGCCCTTATGACCCTATGCTTTACTGAAACTGAATTTCCTACTCTGTCCCGAGAGTCCAATTTACTGGATTAAATTATTAAATATCATTATGCTCCTCTGCTAGAAGCCAAGATTCCCAGCTCTGCCGCCTCTGGGTGTGTTTGTCAGACTGAAGCCGCAGTTTGGCTGTCAGGGCTTCCATAGAGACCACTTCTCTCACTCTCCCAATCCATTACTGCCATGTGGGCAGATCTGGATTAAGCCATTTAGCTGTGATTAAAGCTACGAACTTTCCAAGGCCTAAAACTGGGACAGGGTCCAACCTGACCATGCCTCCCTAACCATGTCACTCCCACGAGCACCACCATACACAATCAGTTATATTTTGCTGCTTACTCTGGCCATGCCGCCCCATAGTAACACCAGTAGCAAACATCCAGATTAAAACAATACATCATTCTGCTGCAGCAAGTTCCAAATCATGATATACAGAAAGTTAATTAGAAGCAAACCTGTGTTAAATTGTGTTCAGACATTCGAGCTGCATGTATTGCTCCTCCTGACAGTCCCATCCCAACCCGCTTACACTCCCCTCATTTGCTGAGCACACTTTACTTCAGTGACTCCCACCACCACACCAGATTGTTTTCATACATGCCCCTCATTTGCTGAGCAAATTTCACTTCAGTGACTTCCACCACCACACCAGATTGTTTTCACACACTTCCCTGCAGCTGATCAGGATCGGGTACCTTAGTTCACTGCTGCCAGTCTCTTCTGTCTGGAGTCCCTCTCCACTGCTGGCAGGCAAACGTCCACATACACTTGTTTGCACTACTACCCAGTCTAACTTAACTGGAAGGAACATGCTTTACCGTGCTCCTGCTGACATGCTTGCGGTACAACATAGGTGCAGGGATTAAAGTTGCAAACTGATGTCCAGCTCAAGCAGCACCACAGTGGTGCTGAAATAACTGTCACTCATGGATTAGCAGTCAGCAAAAACGGGACAAAACTGGGACAAGTAAGCCAAAACCAGGACAAAAGTGACATTCTGCAAAACTTGTGGGGACACTGGGACATGCTGCCTAAAATAGGGACTGTCCTGGGAAAATAGGGGCTGTTGGTAGCTTTAGCTGTGATGCATTTTAATCCCACCGCCAGAAGGAACGGACCCACCCTACGCGAATCCCCCGAGATGTACCACCATTGGTATCCCCAGAACCCACTCCTCAAATCTGAGGCAAAAAAGGACTCCCAGGATCTTATGTATAGCCAACCGTAGATCTCCCCAGAATGTCGTAAGTTGGAGGCAGGCCCAGAAGATGTGCCAGTGCGCGCCTCCCCATTTCCTCCAGCAGCCTTCATCTCTTGAGGATCCAAAGTGCTTCGTAATGGTAGGAACCCTAAAGTACCTTACCAGCACTTTCCAAAAAAACTCCTTGCATACTGGGGCAGAGGTGACCCGCCAGCCCACTTGTAGTCTGCAGTGCCAGTCAGCCTCCTTTATAGTTGTCTGTGCTTCCTGCTCCCATGCCCTTTTTTGAGATTGCACAGATTCCCTTTGGAGTTCAACAGAAGCCTATATAGGCTAGCTACATATCCGATCTTACCTGATATTGTCACCATTCCATATAAAAAGTTTTCCCATTCTGGGTATGGACTGGTTAAGCCCAACATGTTATTTGAGGAGTCAAAGTGTCTAACTTGCATGAATCTCAAGAATTCACCGTTTCCCCATTGGAATTTCTCTTTTGCTGTTTGGAAGGAAATGCACCTATCGTTTTCTATGAACTAAGTAAAGTGGGTTACCCCTCTAGCATACCCCAAGTCCAGAGTAGGAGGAAAAAACTCTGACTCATACCTGATAAGCCATAAAGGGCCCACTCCGCCTGAAGTAGCTATTAGCTTCTTCACCTTGGCAAGAATATATAAACCATGTTTCACCCACCTGTTAGTCACCTGTTTATTATATTCAGAGGTTACTAAAGTGCGTGCTAGGGTAAATAGGGGGTTTCCTCCTGAGGTCTTATTTTCCATCTCATACCGTCTGGATGAGATTCTTTGCCTAGCCCATGACAGTACAGGCCCCATCTGAGCAGCCAAATAATATAGATAATATCATGGGCGCATGGTTGCCTAGCTGATCGGTTGCAGTTTCAGTGAGCTCCCAGATCGACATCCACTATCTATCAAATAATTTAACAAAATATTTGTCCTAGAGCACCACAGCTTTTCTCACGTTCCGGATGTGTCTGGACCGAACTGTGTGTTTTTCATCACTATGGGTTGGAAAATAGGAGAGCAAAAAATTAACTTCTTTGCGCCACGTGGTGGGGTCTGCAAGACACTGACCACTCCTGCAACTTCCTCGCCAGGGGAGCAGGGATTAAAAGGTGCCGGCCCAGCGTAGTTGGAATCTCTCCAACGAGCAGTGACCACCCTGACAAAAATGGTCCAGCAAGTTGATAAAAAATGGACACCTAGAACGAGAGAATGGTACTGTTGAACAGAAACTAGATGCAGTGGTGGAAGTGGCGTAAGCTTCTGAGCAGTCATCCGAAAGAGCCCAGGCTACAGATGCAAGATGCATAAAAGAACAGAGCCTCCAGAAATCTCACTTGGAATACTTGGAGAATGTTACCCATTCTGCAAATGTATGAATTATTGGACTGCCGGAAGGGGTAGAAGGAGAAGATTTGCTTTCCTTTATGATTGCCTGGCTACTGGAAACTCTGGGTCTTGACATCCAGACCCAAGAGATACGTGCCTACAAAGTCAGTCTCCATAGGGCGGGTGGCACTACCGAGGGAGCAAAGACAGCTATGCTGGTCACAACATCTATGGCTATATGGGATAATATTTTACAGGCCGCAAGGAGAAAGAGAGGAGTGGTGATGGATGGAGTGAAGGTGTTATTGTTTCCAGATTTATCGTATGCCACTCGCATGAAACGAAAGTGTTTCGATGCAGTTTGTCGCCGGCTGAGGGATTTGGAAGTCCCGAATAGCATGATGATGCCAGCACACCTGCATATAACAGTTGATAGGAAATCTTACATCTACACCGACCCTAAGGAAGCCGTCAAACTGGTGGACAAACTGGAAGCAGAGCGAGAGGCAAGGGAGGGTGATTTATCCTCGGATTCTGAGATGGGGACACTTGACTGTTTTATTTCAGTAAGTCTATCTTTAATTTTAAGTTACCCACTGGAGCACTGATGAGAGGAATATAAATGCGAGTTCCAAGATCTATAAAGGTTTAGAGGAGAGACTGTTCTTTTGATTGCTACGGGATCATTCTCCCAGTCTGTTTTGGATGAGAAGGACAATATATGAGCTTTTTTTTTTTTCTTGGTCGCTTTCTGATTGGGAACATTTTCCATCTTCTATTCTACAAGCCAGTGGGACAATATAAGGGACTTACAATCTTGTATTTTAGGCAGCAAGTTTTCAGTATATAATTAATAGATACTAACTGTTTGAATGCCAATATATGTACAAGTGCCTCTCATGGTTTTACATACAATGGGATGTCAAGGGGGCTATACTGAGAAAATATCTGGAGTTTTTCATATTATAGATCATAAATAAACAGGCCTGTCTGGCCAGAGTCTGGAACTTGAAATGTATAATTTTGAGCACATTTAAGATAAAGAATTGGCAGTTCTGCTTTAAGTGGTGAAGTTGAGAGTATACTGTTAAATATATAGGCTAGACCCTCATATCTCATACCAAATGTAGCAAAGTCTTATAAATCCGCTTATCACCAAAGTCTGACATATGTATGATGAATGGCTTTACTCAGTGTAATTGTGTACAATTAACTGTCATAAAAATTGTAAATAAAAAGTTAAAAAAATAAAAATCTGGTACTGCTAATCCCCCTGCCTCCCTGGGCAGATGCACAATATGCTTGGCTATCCTAGGTCTTTTATAAAGCCATATAAAGTTCTGGGTATCCCTTGTAATTCTGTTCCAGAAACTTAGTGGGAGTTTCAGGGGGAAGCACTGAAATAAAAAGAGGAGTCGGGGCAAAATATTCATTTTTATAACTGAAACCCTGCTTACTAAAGTGAGGGAAGCTGCTTCCACCTGGTGAAATCTCGCACAATGGTGTCCCACAACTTTATGTAATTAATTATAAAAATTTCTAGAGATATCTGTAGTAATCAGTATTCCAAGATATCCAATTTGGTTTTTGGGGGCCCACTTAAAGGGGAAGGAGTCCCTATATTCCTGCATTACCCTACCACTCAGAATTAGTGTCTCAGACTTAGAAAAGTTAATTTTGTAGCCTGAAAGTTCTCCAAAGGAATGAAGCTCTGCAGACAACAATGGCACTGTGGTTTCAGGGGAAGATAAAAAAAAAATACAGGAGCATCAGCGTATAGGGAGATTTGGGTACACGACAACTCGCTTCTGACAATTCGTCCCCCCGACAATACGCTCCCGTCAGTTCGCTCCAGCGACGATTAGCTCCTATGATAAATCACCCTTGTGACAATTCGCTCCTGCTCCCTGTAAGCAGCATTCAATATACCATTGCCAGATACAAACAATAAAGCAGTAAATACAATTATTAAATAGAAAGGTTCACTTTGTTATCCCCAGGTGGATCTTTTTGGTCTATACAGCAGGAGACGGATAATTAGATTTGTATTTCTGCTGGAACTGTATGAGCTTTCAGACGTGGATGTTGAAGTGCGTAAGCTCAGAGCGGACATTTCATATTGCAACTGCTCTCTCGCTCTCTTTTTTACACCCTGCAGGGTCTTTTCTTTCAATATAGATTCAAGGATTTATCATACTAGGCAAGGAGTGGCTAAAATAAATAAAGACAAGCTCACTGCTGCTCCGTGCGATAATCCTGATTCGAGTTAGGATCGTGGCCCCATTAGTAACAGCCTGATTTGGCTATATTTTTCAATGGCTCCTTCACGGCTTAGCTAGCCAAAGAATTAATATTGTTGCCATATTGCCAGCAGCTGGGAGCCATCTTTTCTTTGAAAGGGAAGGAGAGGGAATGAGTGGAAAGGTTATGGCAGGGAAAGGCAGCTGAAATATTTTACCTGGCACTCTGCTAGTCACTCACTCCTGCCCTGGACATCAATCTACAGTTTAAACAACTATGAGCATTTCAGCTCCTTTTTCTTTGTAGTTCCCTTTCCTTCTGGACAAAAGACACCACAGAGAGCAAGCACTAACATGGAGTGGCAGAAAGTGAAAGTTATTTAGACTGCTGCTCTGTTCTAAACCGCGCGCCCTAGGCTAGCATTAAGAGCATTTGTTTTAACTAAGAAATAGTGCATCTCTCTCCTGTAGGGTCTTTCATCACCAGAGGCACCAGTGAAGAAAAGTAGAGCACTTTCTGGCCAAAGGTACACAACACTTACTTGTGACTTGGGAGTGAACTGACTCGGGGGTGAGTTAGTGTGGGGACGAGTAGTCGCCGGAGCGTACTGTCGGGAGCGAATCGTCACGGAACGAAATATCAGGAGTGAGTTGACATGTACCCGGGAGATTTTCTGTTCAGAACTCCCCACCATTTTGCCCAAAATTCCAGGGTTTTGTCTTATCTTAGTTGCCAAAGGTTCCAAACATAGAGCAAACAGTAGGGGGGGAAAGAGGGCACTCCTGCTTGGTGCCCCTCGATAATGGGGAAAAAGCTGAACTAATGCCATTCCCCCTTACCAATGCTTTGGGGCTCTTGTACAACTGTGAGATGCATTCTAAAAATGTAGGTCCGAATCTCATTCTCTCCATGGATGCTTTTAGGAATTGCCAATTAACCATGTCGAAAACTTTTTCCGCATCCATGGAGATGGCCAGCTGGAACTGTGCCACAGAATCCTGGGAAGAAATAATGTTAAGCACTCTGCGTATATTATCTGGTAGATACTGTCCTGAGATGAAGCCCGTTTGATCTTCATGGACTAAAGAGGGGATAAGGTGTTGTAGTCTTCCTGCAAGTAAGCCTGTAAACAACTTTAGATCTACATTTAGTAAAGAGATAGGTCTGTAAGACCTGTATTCTAAGGGGTTTTCCCACACTTTATGGAGAACTGACATATGGGCTGTCTGCCAGGAAGCAGGGGTTTCTCCCCTCCTCCATTACCTCATGGAAAACAGGCAGCCATAGAGATATTAGTGCATCATTGAACATTTTAAAAAATTCCGTGGGGAACCCATCTGGTCCTGGGGACTTACTATTTTTCAGAAGGGCAATTTGAGATTTTAATTCCTGCTGAGTAATGGATTTATCTAGTTGCTCTGCTTCAGATTGTGATAAACTTTTAAGGGTGAGGTTACTAAAGTACGCTGAGAGTTCGCAGTCAAAATCTTGAATGGGCTCTTAAGCATACAGGGTTTCGTAGCATTTCGCAAACAACTGTGTGATCTCTCCTGGGTGGGCCACTTTAATACTTCCCCGGGTCGGGTCTTCCAATTGGAGAACCAGTCTACTTTTCTGCTGCTTCCGTAAATTAGTGGCCATGAGTTTTCCGGCTCTATTCCCACTCTCATAGTGATTTTGTTTAAGTCTCCTGTATGAGGCCTCTATTTGCAAAGAGAGAATGGCCTCCAAAGTTCTCTTCCTATCGATTAATTATTTTTTAACTTGTGGATTTAGAGAAATTTTATGTTGGAACTCTAGATCTGCTATCTCAGATTCCAAATCATTTCTCCTGTGTTCCCTAAGTTTCTTTTCTTGTGAAGCAAAGTTGATTATGGCCCTCCTATAGTACAACCTTTAGTGCATTCCATCTAGTTGCATGCGAGGTGCTTCCTTCTGGATTATCCTGTACATATAACATAATGGTGTCACTAATTAGGTCTTTGAACTTCTGATTATTCAGAAGGCCCATGTTCAATTAATCAATCAGTTTTTATTTATAATGCGCTTTTCAAGAACCAAAGTGCGAATACACTATAGACAAAACAAACATTCAATTAATAAAAACATATAAAAAGATAAAAAGACAGCAAAAGTAAAACTAAGTATTGTCTCCAAAAGCCAGATTAAATAAATACATTTTCAAAGAGGCTTTAAAGGTCTCAGTGGACGAGCACTCTAATTCAATACGGTAGAGAGTTCCACAGGGTCAGGGTCACAAAATAAAATGCCCTGGCCCCTGATGACTGAAGATGGACCCTGGGAACCTCTAGCAATCCCTCGTTGGTGGAGCGGAGTAGATGGAGGGGGTGGTACGGCCGAAGGAGGTCTTGCAAGTAACCCAGTCCCTGTCCATGTAGGGTCTTATATGTCAGCAACGCGACCTTGAAGGTAATCCTCCACTGCACCGGCAGCCAGTGCAGTTCGCACAGCACAGGCACAACATGGCAAGTTCTTGACAACCCGGTCAACAACCTGGCCGCAGCATTCTGCACCAGGTGCAGGTGATGGAGATCCACCCCCGGTAACCCTAGGTTTACAGCATTGCAGTAATCAAGATGAGTCTATCAGAAAAGTGTGAATAGTCCCTCTGCTGACCATTCACCGCCCTCCAGACCTCAGTAAGCCCCATATTGTGATTTAATCGGAGCAGAGTTTTCCCTGCCATGCCCAGCTTAGTGGTCCATGCACCCCTCCACTTATCTACAGCCGGAGACCGAACTGCATTGAAATCTCCTCCTATAGCCGGCCCGGTGGCACAGAGGGTTGAGGCACTGGACGTCACATCTCACTCCACGCCGGTGACCCGAGTTGGGAACAGACTCCGGTTGCTGGGGGTCGGCAGGGCAGGAAGAGGACTGGGTGTCCATAGGACTGCTCTCCTCTCCTGGGGTGGGTTCGGGGAATGTGTCGCTCTGTTGTGGCCCCCGGTGGAGACTGAGAGCACTGCAGAGGGACGGCAATAGCTGTGGAACCAGAAAACCAGAAAAAAATGCCTGGGGTTCAACCAGATGACGGCTGCCGGCCTGCCTACATCTTCTCCAGACCTCCCGAAGAGCATTATCTACCTCAGCAGCATGGGGCCAATTGTGATTGTGATGGCTGCCCTCCCCGGTGCCTTCCCTCACGGAGGAGGGGGACCTGTCCAGCGAAGGGATACGCTGGGTTACCCTAGATGGCTGCAATTTGAGGTAAGAGGGCTCAGGGAGTAATCGGAGTGGTGTGGGAGTTCTTGGCAGCTTGAAGGAGTGGCTGTCTCCAGAGCACGTAGGGGGGAAAAAAAGACAAAAAAAAAAAAAAAAGATATCTCCTCCTATAATACAGAGGTGGCCTGCCATATTTAGTATATCTACAAAAAATGTTTTGAAAAACAGAGAGGCTTCTTTATCCTCATTAGGCGTGTAAATACTGGCTATAATACATGAGGTATCCAAATAGGTTGCATGCAATAATATATAACGCCCCTTGGGGTCATTGTGTATGGATGTAACTCATAGGGAGCATGCTTTGTGAATTAAGATGGCTGTCCCTCTGTGATGAGGGTAAGCCTGATAAGAGGCGGCATATACCTCCCCTACCCATCTGTGACACCATTTTTTTTTTTTTTTTTACTTTCACTGTCATCTAGGTGCATTTCTTGTAGTAGAGTGACATCCGCCCTATCCTCCCCAATTCTTGGAGGAGTCTGGTCCGTTTGACTGGATTATTAATTCCCCTAACATTATAGGAGATGACATTTATACCACCCATGATCATGTGGCAAAGCACCCAGCATTGTTTTATTATTCTGACCCTCCTCCAGCAAGAGTCTATTAGACCCTGCTTGCAATGTGAGGACTTGGGGTAGGAAGAGGACGTGCAGCTTAAGAGAAACATAAACCAGGTGTGAGTCACTCATAACTGTAAAAAATAAAACCATGAACAACTTTAAACATTCTAATTCAGAACTACGAAATGGCAGGGGGCCTGTTACCCCCGCAAATGGCTTTAAAGGTGCCACAGATGCCCCATCTCCCTCCCGGTGTACTGTGGAGATGGGAAGTGTGGGGTTAAACCCTGCACCGCATTGCTTATTCATCCAAATTGGGTCTAAATGTGACTCATGTCTTGTCAACCATGTCATGCAACAGATTTCCCTCATGCTGTCCCAGTGCACTTTTCCCAGATTTGACAGGGTGAGATCACAGGGGGTGAAGTCCTCAAAAACAAACACCACCCCCCGCCCCATCTCTGTAAAGACTACTTTTTGTTCAGAGTCTTGGTGTTTCCAAAATGCACTAAAAACAAGTAAGGAAGGGGAAGCAAGAAGAATAAACCATGCACCCAATACTAGTTACCAAACATGTGTCCCGGTTGCAAACTTGAGTTAGAGGGGAGGGGGCTGCCCTCTCCTGCACAGTCAGCAATTTCCTTCAGATTGGGACTATATAATTTAGTTTGAGATTCTTGTTGCCTTTGCTCAAACTTTTAGAGAGTACTTTTAAAGTGCACCCGCTTCCCACCCTTCTGCTAGATCCAAAATACCCCCCCTTTTCCACTATACTTCGCATGGACTCCAAGGAAAAAGACAGTCCACAGTCCACATATATTCAGGAGTTGGGTTCTACATCCATTAGGGTTTCCTCTTCAATGCAAGAAACAGAGGGTTCCTGATCCACCCTTGATTGGCAGTGTTTAGATTGACTGGCTCTGCCCCTTCGATCTGTTCTCCCACGGTCTTGCAATTTGTGCCATGGTGAGATATCCAAACTGGAACAGAGGCCCATTAATAATTTCTTCCTCGCAGAGCTGATGTTTACCGTCTGCCACCGACGCCTTTGCAATTCTTTTAACAAGTGTGGGTTAACCAGCTCGTTGACCGATATATCCAGGGAGGCGAGAAATTTCTTTGCTTCAGGCACTGAATCGAAAATCTTCACACCTCAATCAGACGTGATTCTGAGCTTTGCTGGAAAGTCTACTTTTGCTTTTAGCCCTCTTGTTTTTTTAACGCTTTCATGATAGGGAACCAGATTTTCTTTCGGGCCATTGTAGAAGGAGCATAGTCTGGTTCTATAAATAACTTTGTGTCTCCAAAAATAATGTCCTGCTTTATGCAAAACCATCTCTTTGGTGCGACAGTCTAAAAAAGGCAATAATCAAAAAACGAGGTCTGGCCTTTGGATCCTTGGGGGGCTATTAAAGCTCGGCACACCCCTATGATATTCAACAGGAGATCCTTGTCCAGATTCAGTATTTCATTTAGTAAGCTTTCCACAATTTATGTAGTGATACCCCTATGTTCCCGCTAGCCACTCGCCACGTCGCCACCGGCGAATGTTTTTAGCATGTGGCTAAAATTTCTAACAATTTTTAAAATTACCTGAGCCACAGAGGCTAAAACCTTATGTTCATGCCATTTTTAACAATAGCATAGTACGTGGTTTAGAAAAACTAATTTGGCAGTGTATATCGTGGTGTGGCTCATGATTGCACATAGTGGCTAAACAGCCTGGGGTCACTTTAGCCACAGTGGCTAACATTTTAAAAATCTTGGGGGGAACGGAGATACCCGACTCTGTGTGTTCTGGGAGACCATGGAGCCTAATATTAACTTGGCGAGAGCGATTCTCCAGATCCTCGATTTTACTGAGGAGGAACTGGGAGCAATTGTGAAGCTGTAATATGGCTCCATTGTGAATGTCTGAGGTTTGTGAGTAAGAGGTAAGGTTTTCCTCCAAGGACTGTATTTGCTTGGAATGCTGCTCAATTTGTGCTTTATTTTCTGCCACTTCGTTTCTAAAAACATCCAGGGTACGAGTGAGGCACCTCAGCTCTCTGCAGAGCTGCCTCAAGGTAATAGTTATGTCCTCCTTGTCTGAATCGGAGCCGCTATCAGAATCTCGTTCCATGGCTTCTGGTGGCCTGGATGGCGGTGCTTCTTTGTTCAAGGTCTTTGGAGGAAGATTTAGCTTTTGCTGTTTCAGGCTGCCTCCCAACCCCGTACGACACTTGTTTCTGGTCGCCATCGTGTTTAAATCATTGTGGGGCGTGACTGGTAATAATACAAACTGCTGGAGACTCAAAAAAATAAAGTTATGTTTATGGGGGTCTGGAGCTGCGTTTTAGAGCTGCCACATGGTCTGGTGACGTCACTGGAAGTCCAGTACCTGAGTATTCTATGTACATGCAAAGTATGGAACAATGGTTCTCCCCTGGATTGGCATGCTTAGGAAAATAAACTGGCAGGTGGATGGTTTGATTTAAAGTAAACTCAGACACCACTTTTGGTGAAAAGTTGGGATTGGTATGCAAAGACACTGTCTTTGTGAAAACTCAAATAAGGAGGCTCACACATTAGAGCCTAAAGCTCTGAAATTCTTTCAGCAGAAGTAATAGGGTTTTCAGGCAGACTAGATGGACCTGGCAGTCCTTATCTGCCAACAATTTCTATGTTTCTATGTTAACAATAACCAAAAATAAAGCTTTCCATAACAGAAGGCGTAGATCGAAAGTCACAGCTGGTTTAAAAGGAGCCAAAGTAAGCTTCTCTAACACAAAATTCAAGTCCCAAGCCAGGACAGGATTGAGGAAAGGAGGCTTCAAATGCAGAATGTCTCTCAAAAATATACGAGCCACCTCAAGCTGAGCAACCGTACGACCATTAATAGGTACATGGATGGCCAAAATGGCAGTCAAGTGCACTTTAATAGTAGAGTATTGTACATGGAAATAACCACAGCTTCGCCAGGGTGGAGAGAATTCAAATGGAAATGTGTGTCTCTGTTTTTCCACAAACCCTCCATAACCAAACATTTTAAAGCTGGGAACTCAGTCTTGTGCTGGAGGGGATGTGGACAGGTGGGCACTCACTTCCACATATTTTGGGAATGCCCGAAAAGCTTGGACTTTTGGTCAAAGATTCATGAGCACCTCACAGGACGTGTGTGTGTGTGTCTGTGTATCAGATAACGGTTCGACTTCCAACACCATGTTTCTGGAGTTGAGGGTGTCCACCATCTGAGACCATAAACAGCATGCCTTTCTATGAATCCTGTGTTTAGCAGCCTAAAAAGAAATAACAGCTAACTGGTTGAAACAAAACCCTCTTTCATTTGAATCCTGGATAAGCGTGGCAAATATTAGGAGAATGGAGGAACTAATCGCAACTTTAAGGCTCATAGTGAACAAACACCAGGAGCACTGGGCTAGATGGGACCTCTGGAATAGCCCAGACATTGGGGGCGGGGGGGAGAAGGTGAGGAGGATACATAACCCGACACAAGGAGATATAGGTGGATTAAGGGCGAGGGGTTGTGTTGTGATGGAAGATGCCTGAGGTCTTCTCCCTGTCCTTTAAGCCGTTGGCCTGAGGCTGATGAGGGCCACCATTGACTATATTAATGACTGTACTTGAAGTCATGATACGAAATGTGGCAGAGCCTATAAGCAGAATAATCTACATTGTGTTGGATCATTCAGCTTATATTGTTAAGTTTAACCTCCAGTAGTTACACTCTAGGGATTGAAGACACTGTTACAGACTTTATATATATATATATACACACAAACATATATATATTGCATGAGCCGGGTAAGTTGTGATGGATTACTCCATAATTAAACACACTACTCCACTGCCCTCTTACTGAGGTGTGAAATGAGTTTGATGCAGAGTATGTATAAATACATAGTGTATAGTGGACCACTGTTGTGCATGGAAACCGGAGGTTCTCAAAATGTTGTTCTGCTGCAGTTCAAAAGGTCATGGAATGTGAGAATACCCTACTGCAGCAGAACAACATTTTGAAAACCTCTAGAGGTTCCACGCACTCACTACACAGACCGCACATCACTTACCTTAGCAGCAGAAACAGACGGATCCACGCTCCCGCGGCGACACTCACATCAGAGCCTTATAAGATACAGGATCAACCAGATACGAGGAAACGTAGGATCAACCAGATATTTAGACTTAGAAACAAAATTAAAATAAAACAAATGACCCCCTACTCCACAGCCCTATCGCTTAGCGAGCGTTATGGTTGCCATGCTTTTTTTTAACCCTCCCAATGTACCTGCCAGTCAATTGGAAGCCATGCTAGACACGTAGCCATGCCACCTCCTTAGCAACCACTCGGCAACCCTGGAAACCACCCTTTATCACTGAACAGTGCATCGCACACAAAAAGTAAAAGGCTGCTAAAAAAAGAAGTGTAAGTAATTTTTAAGGCACTATACACTATATAAAATAGTGGGTGAGCAACCTCATGCACAACCAGCCTTTTTGTGCCACCTCGTGGTTCTGATACCATTGGACCTCTCGAGCTCTGATGTTATCAGAACCCCTCTGTGGCACAACAGGCTGGCTGTGCATGGATGCCCAGCCACTATTCTCTATTTCCTGAATGTATGGCTATGTAATGTATACCCTTATCTATAATAAAAATTATTAAAAAAAAAAAAAAAGTATTGTAGGCCTGCAAATGATAAGGACAACAAGTACTCTAGAACCTGGTTTACTGAACAGGCAAAAGGATCCAATTGGTGAGAAGCACCCACAAAGCAAACCGCTTCCACTTCATGGAATTAGTGGCTCTGGCGGAATGCTTTCTGGCAGCCACCAAACTGTCAGTCATCTCTTGGGACACTCCAAACCTGGCAACAGCTATGTCTTCATGAGCCATGCATGCAGGTGGAGTGACTTGAGGACTGAATGTACTGGAGTTCCTTGCTCCTATGACAGAAGACCCTGGCATAATGGCAGGGGCACTGGAGGTTCCACCGCCAGCTACTGCAGTAAGGGGAACCAAATATGGTGAGGCCAGAGTGGGTCAATGAGTATTAAAGTTGCCTCCTCCATTTGAAGCTTGATTAGCACTCTCTGAATTACAGAGAAGGGAGGAAAGTCATACAGGAACCCTTCTTTCCAAGAGATGGACAACATGTCTTGCCCAAAGATTCCAGGCCCTGGAGTAAGCAAGCAGATAAGTGGCAGTTTTTTGTTGTGTGGGGATGGAAAAAGGTCCAACTCTGGAAGATCCCATCTGTTGAACAGGTTTTCTATGACCAAGGTCAGCAGCTTCCAATCGTGCATCTTGAACTGTGACTGACTCAGTCTGTCTGACATGATGTTTTGGGCCCCTGGAACATGTACTATTGATAGTTCTAGACCATGTTCCAGCACCCAATACCAAACTCTCATTGTCTCCCTGCACAGGGGATAGGAATGAGTCCCTCCTTGCTTGCTGATGTAGTGCATCACATTTATTTTGTCCATCTGAATCAAGAGAGGATCTGGGGGAGACATGGGACTGGAAGGCCTGAAGGCCGTACAGAACAGCTCTAATTTCTAGGATGTTTATGTGGAGGGTGCACTCCACTTTCATCCATGTGCCCTGTGTCTGGTGAGGCCCTAACAGTGCCCCCCAGCCCATCCATGAGGCATCTGTGGTGAGAATCTGATGAGGAGAGAGAATCAGGAAGGGAACCCCCTTCAACAAATAGCTGGGTTCCATCCACCACTGAAGTACTTTTCGAACAGGAGCGGTCACTAGAATTTTTTTTTGTTCTAGGTTGTCTGTGCGTGTTGGTCCCATTGGACTCTTAGTGTCTACTGTGGGATCTGCATGTGCAACCTGGCCAGTGGCACTGTGGTAATGGTTGCTGCCATCAGGCCTAAGAGTTTCAGGAATTTCCTGTCCATGAGGTACCTGCTGTAGACCATGTGGGCCTGTTCTATCAGACACTCGGCCCTGTCCTGTGGCAGGAAGGCTACGCCTTGGGCTGTATCCCAAATTGCCCCTATATATGTAAATATTGGCAAGGGGTCAAGACTGACTTTAGAATGTTGACAGTAATCCCTAAAGCACTGAACAGGTGTCTGGTGAGGTCTAGGGTGTGGGAAAGCTGCTCCTTGGAGTGACCTTTAAGAAGTCAGTCATCCAGGTATAGGAAGACATACAGGCCTTCCCTGCGGAGGGCTGCTGCCACCACTACTAAACATTTGGTAAATACAGGGGTCCAGATAATTTTTAGGACTGGGAAGTATTTACCGCTAGCTGCTGCTTTCACCTGGTAGTATTGTCATCTACATGGTAATAATAACATGCACTGATCTGTCTTGGACCCCCATCTCTAAAAAAGGTCACAGTTCCATTGGGTGTCTGCAACCACTGATCCTCCTTCTCTGATACCACTGAGGAGTCTTGAGATACTTCTCACTGCTATGTAGTGTGGTGACCCTATTTTTAACATTTTATGTTGCAACTGCCCTTCCTGACATCCAGTGCACAACCACTCAAACAGTCTCCTGAATGTACGCAACTGATACCTGTGCCGTTTTCTGACCCCACCAATACTGCTGACAGTCTGTTAGTATGTGGATCTATGGCAAGTGGCATTGAATGCTGCTGCTAATTTTGTATGTATGTACCAACATACTGTAAACATACAGGGTGGGAAACAAATTCGAAAAGTCAGAAAGTGAGAGTAAATCATGCAAAACTGGTAGTAAAATACTACTTTACTCCCCTTATCTGATCCTCTAGGTAAATACCCATGGTGCAGATGACAAGCCAAAGGGCAATATCCTGAACTGGTAGTGCTCTCCCTGAAACAGGAATCTTAGATATTTCTTGTGCGAGTTGCAGATTTTGATATGCAGGTAAGCATCCTGCATATCCAAGGAGTAAATCCAGTCCCCTGGTTAAAGCAGTGGAAGCACGCCTTGTAATGTGACCATTCTAAACTTCTTGTACTCTATAAAGTTCAAACCCCTGAGGTCTAGAATGGGTCTCAGGTCTCCTGTCCATTTTGGAACCAGAAGTACCGAGAACAGAACCCTGTGTCCGTGTATTCCAAGGGTACAGGTTCTGTTCTCTTTTTCTGAAGCAAGGTGCAGACTTCCTCCAGGAGCAATAAATAGGATGTGTTCTGGAGGGTAATGGGAAGGCCTTGGGGGATGGTCTGGAGGCAGCGCTAGAAGCTCCAGAGTATGATCCTGTGCAGTTATCTGCAGGACTCAAGCATCTGACGTTACCTTCCCCCACTGGTCCAGGTGGATGGAAAGGTGACCCCAACCACCATCCCAGGAGGCAGAGGAGGGTACACAAAGGAGTCAGGCAGAGCCTGTTGCTGCTGCAGGGCCACCTCTAGGGGCTATTGAGTGGGCGCTTGGGGGGGGGTAAGGGTGCTGCTGCTGTATCCTTGCCCTGCTGTCTAGTTGCAGATCTACCTATTGCTGTTCAACCTATCGCTAGAGACAGGGGAGGTACCAGGTAACTGGAACAGAGCAGATGTGTTACCACTCCACAAAGGTGGTGATAGGGAAGAGGCTGGAAATTACAGGCCGGTTAGCCTGACTTCAGTAGTGGGCAAGGTAAAAGAATCACTGCTGAAGGAGAGAATAGTTGAATACCTTGATACAAGTGGCCTGCTGGACCTGTGACAACATGGATTCACCAGAGGGAGGTCCTGCCAGACAAATCTAATAGAGGTTTTCGACTGAGTGACTAAGGTGGTGGACCAGGGTGGGGCAGTGGACATGGCCTATCTGGACTTCAGAAAGGTCTTTGACACCGTCCCGCATAGAAGACTGAAACTGTGCAGCCTAGGGGTGGGTCCTAAAATAGTAAATTGGGTAGAGAACTGGCTTACTGGCAGAAGCCAAAGGGTGGTGGTTAACGTGGAACACTCTGGTGAGAGAGCGGTAACAAGCTGGATGCTGCAGGAGCCAGTGTTGGGGCTGGTCCTCTCCAGTGTCTTTACTGGTGACACTGCGGAGGGGCTGGATGGGAAGGTATGCCTAGTCACAGATGACACAAAGGTATGCAAAAGGGTGTACGTGCTGGGGGGTTGAAAAGATGAGGGAGGACCTTAAAAAACTGGAGGAATGGTCTGGAGCAGGGCAACTGAGATTCAATGCAAAAAAAGTGCAGGATCATGTACATAGGGCACAAGAACCCAGGGGCAACATACGAACTAGGAGGGAAGGAACTGACAGTGACAAAGTAGGGAAGAGACCTGGGAGTTATCATCTCAGATGACATAAAAGAGGCTAAGCAGTGTGACAAGGCAGTGGGAAAGGCTAACAAAATGCTTGGATTCATAGGAAGGGGTATCACCAGTAGGAGGAGGGAGGTCATTTTGCCCCTGTATGGGACACTGGTGAGACCTCACCTCGAGTACTGTGTCCAGTTCTGGAGGCCTCACCTGAGAAAGGACATAGACAGGGTGGAGGCAGCGCACAGGAGGGCAACTAAAATGGTGCAGAACCTGCATGGGAAGACCTATGAGGAAAGACTAAAGGAGTTCAATATGTATTTCCTAGAGGTAAGGGGGGGAAGAGACATGATAAGACATATTCAAATACCTCAATGGTATAAATAGAGTACAGGAGAGGAGCACCTTCCAAAGTAAGAGATACTCAAAGACAAGGGGTACAGTATGAAGTTTGGGGGGGTCAGGGTAAGTGGAGAAAGTTTATTTTTTCATGGAGAGGGTGGTGGATCCTTGGAATGGCCTCCCAGAGGAGGTCGTGGGGGCTGAAACAGTCACAGGATTTAAGAATGGGTGGGACAGACCCAGGGGTATCCTGTAGGCAGGGGGTACTCCAGAGTTCAGTTTGGACATCGGGCCTCATAGTAGGTAGGGACTGATAGGGCAGACTGGGTGGGCCAAGAAGTCGTTATCTGCTGACAACTTCTATGTATCTATGCCTGGTAGTGGCTGGACGAAAAGGCACCCTCTGCCTGGTCCTAGGCTGAGTATGATACGTGGAGTGCAATGATTTCATATCAGGGTTCCACCTAAAGCCTGTAAGTTGGAAAGAATGTCCTGAACATCTGCTCCAAACAGCTTATGTCCCCTGAAAGGGGTACTGAGGATGGACTGCTGGACATCACTGGCAAATCCAGCCACTCTTAGTCAGGAGTGTCTCCTGAGACATATGGCAGAGGCTAAAGCCCTGTCAGAGGCATCAAAAATAAAATAGGTGGAACGCAGTAGGTGTTTACCTACGTTGGCATCTGCTGTAAGAGCATGAAGTGGCTCTTGCTTAGGAGTACCCTCTGGGAGGGCCTAGGCAGCTGCCTTGGCCTTTCTCCAAAGAGTATGTTGATATTTTACCATGTGGGCCTGGTAGTTTGCAATCCTCAGGTGCGGAGACAGAAACAAAAGTCCTTTTGCTCAAGACATAAAGCCTCCTAGACTCCTTATCAGGAAGGAGGAAACTAAGGTGCTTTGGTGCCTTAGACCCGGCATGGGCTGCGTTGATGACAAGGGAATCGGCCTCGGGTTGTCCTGCAAAGAAGGGTTTACCTGAAGGGGCCTGGTACAACTTATCTACCTTTCTTGGTATGGCAGGTATCATACTGGCTCTATGCCAGGCAGCCACTGTGGCATCCGTCAGTGCTGGTAAGGGGAAGAATAACAATGAGGGAAGTCAGAGTCCACTAGATTCTTCTTAGTAATATCCTGCTCCTCCGAGTCAAACCCCATTGCAGACTGAAGCTCCTGCATCACAGTAATGAATAAGGGTCCTTGGGGGGGGGGGGATCTGGGAATAGAAACCACAGAGTCTTCACTTGTAGTAGAGACTGTGGAACTGGTTCTGTCATAGAGGTCCAGATATTCCTCACCTTCCTTTTCCTCCTCCTCCATAATGAGCTCTAGGCTATACTCTTGGTCCTCGTTGACGTGATCAGGAGGATGCAAGGAGGGAGAAGGAGAAGCCATTGATGGTCTAGAGGGTGTCTGGCATGTTGACTTGGCTGGCATTGATGTTGGGGTTGGTCGTACTGACCCCATTGATGGAGACCCCTGTATAGGACAGGGAGGCAGCAGACATTTGAGAATGTCCATGAAGGACAAGAGAACAGCATGCACGTTGGTACCCGTGTAGTCGACGGGAATGCCGGTGGGTATTGACGGGGGGAATGTGGCCCCAGACATCGACGGTGACTCAACAGCAGTAATAAGCCTGGTGGCACTTTCAGCCTGCCCTGACTGTTTGTGGGTGTCGACAGCCAGTGCAGCTGGCGGTGTTGCCTCAGTAGCAATCTGCAGCATTAAGGTGGTTGAGCTGGAATGGATGGGTGGCCATGATCCTACTGGGGAGGCCTCGTCTTTGCTTCACTCCCTCTCTCAGTGCTTGTGTTTGTGTCCTGAAGATTTTTCCCAGGATTTTGATGATTGGGAGCCTGAGGACTGGGATGGTGACACAGCAGAGTTCTTCTCCCTGAGATCTTTCTCCATCCTGGCTACCTGCTGCTTCAAAAAGGTGGGTTTCCAAGGCCTTCTCTCGGTGGTGCCAGGTAGTGTTGATTTTTCTGCAGATCGGGCAGATCTTCACGTTATGAGCCGAGCTGAGGCAGTAGATGCAGACGTAGTGTGAGTCGCCGGAGTAAATCTTTTCACCACACTCACAGTATTTAAAGAGTTTCGATGCATCTTTAAACAGTATACATAGTGTTGAAATTCAGTTTTAAAAATTGAGTATAACTATGATGAGAAAACAGGAAAGTCGACTGTAATGACAGTGTTTCCTGGGAGGGTCCCACAAGTTATGGTCGATGGTGGGGAAAAAAACTGAGGAGGGAAGGGGCCACCCACATTTATATGGCTAGAGCCAATGTAAGATGTTGTCATGGGCAACCCCTAGTGGAGTGCTTGCAAAAAGTTTCCGTGTGGTCCTAGTGCCTGATGTCTATAGTTCCATAGGTGTGGCCTGATGAAAGTGATATCCTCAAAGAGGATCAGCATCTAGCAGCCACAGGCCTTAGAAGTAGTAGCCACGGCAGGGAATCCCATCCACCATCATCAAAGGAATCACCCCGATCACAAAGGCCAACCAATCTGCAGTCCTCAGAGCTCAGTCTCCCAGTGTGCTGATTGATTATCCTCCTTTACCCCCAGCAACTGCTTTTTATGTACTGCCGGATTCGCCAGCAATCTCCTGGGCACAGTCTGCATCGACCACTGCATTATCAGCTAGCAACTACTCAGGCCCTGAAGAAGCCTCACAACCCACTCAATGTCCACCTGCTACCATGTCATTGAGCTCTGCGTCTGTTACTGCCGGGCCTGAGGGCTGAAGGGACTCTAGTTCCTGGACTTGTATAGGCTATGTTTTTTCTTTCATTGATAATCGCTAGCATGTACTGTTAAAGGCTTTGTATCATTAATTTTCTTATGTATTATGTGTTACCTCACAAATGGATTCAGTGCATTTTTATAATATGTAATGCACGCTTAACTTTCAATAAAGATGAGTTTTAAAAAATAAAGGGTTTGCTTCTGATTATATAATAATAAATTATAATAATAAACTTTATTAAATATAGCACCTTTCGAATATCAAGACGTTGTACAGATAGATAAAATTCAGGAAATACAATAAATACCAATAAAATCAAAGAAAATCAGGATAGGCTTTACCCCATAAAAAGGTCTTCAATGCCTGCTTAAAGCACCCCACTGTCCTGCACTCCCGTAGCTGATGGGGCAGAGAATTCCGAGGGTAAGGGCAACAAACCCAAAGGTACGGGCCCCAGATGACTTTAGACTAACCCTCGGAATCTCCAGCAACCCTTCATAAGCCGAGCGGAGCTGTCGCAAAGGGGTGTAAGGAACCAGGAGCTCCTTCAAGTAGTCGGGACCCTGTCCATGTAGGGCTTTGTAAGTTAAAAAACCTACCTTAAAGGTGATCCGCCACTGAACAGGCAGCCAGTGCAGATCGCACAAGACTGGGGTAATGTGAGATCTCCTAGATACCCCAGTCAATAAACATGCAGCAGCATTCTGCACTAGCTTCAGGCGGCAGATGTCAACCCCAGGAAGCCCCAAGTAAAGGGAGTTACAGTAGTCAAGGTGCGAGGTCACAAAGGCGTGGACCAAAACAGACAGATCGCTGACCGGAATGAGATACTTGATCCTAGCAATGTTCCTAAGATGGTGAAAGGCCAGCTTGACAACTGCCGACACCTGATGATGAAGGGTTAGCCCATCGTCAAGCACCATTCCCAGGTCACGCACCCATTCAGAGGTAAGGATCTGAGCCCCCGACTAAACCAGAGGGGAGATCAGTCCTCAACCCCTCTGTCCTGCGACCCGGGTCCACCACCAAAACCTCAGTCTTTCCTGCATTCAGCTTTAAACCACTAGAACTCATCCAATCTTGGATTTCTACTAGGCAGCAGTTCAGTACCGAGATAGCACTAACTTGGTCGGGGGCAAAAGACAGGTACAGCTGGGTATCATCAGCATAGCAGTGAAACCTCAGCCCATACCGTCTTACAATGTCTCCGAGGGGCAGCATGTACACTGCAAATAACATGGGAGACAGCACCGAGCTCTGGGGTACCCCGCAAGGCAGAGAGAAAGACTCGGAAAAAAATATTCCCAAGACAACTCTCTGAGTTCTACCAGCGAGGAAAGATGTAAACCATCTGAGTACTGCCCCCGACAGCCCACAGATGGACCTCAGGCGCTCGAGCAGAACCCCATGATCCACAGTGCCAAAAGCTGATGACAAATCAAGGAGTACCAAGATGGAACAGTTTCTCCGATCTCTTGCCATCAGGAGATCACTGAACACCTGAACCAGAGCAGTCTCAGTACTATGCCTCTTACGAAAGCCCGATTGGAGAGGTCCGTATAAATTATGGATGGTTAAATGGTTCTCCAGTTGAGCTACCACAACTTTCTCGATAACCTTTCCCACAAAAGGAAGGTTCGAGATAGGTCTGTAGTTCGCTAGATTCTCCAGGTCCAAAGACGCTTTCTTCAGGAGGGGTGTCACCACCGCCTCCTTCAGGGAGCTAGGGAACTCGCCTAATTCCAAAGAGCACCAGACAATCCAAGCTAAGACTGGGCAGATGACATCACTACAACCCAAAATCAGGGAAGTAGGGCCCAGATCTAAACTACAGCATGTGGGACGCATCCCCTGTACAAATCTCATAATATCAACGAACTCTGGCAGATCAAAGGTACTCCAGGAAACACCGGGCTCTGTGACCGAGCACTGACCAACAGCATACCCCATAGAGCGAGGCTAACGGAACCCCTGCCTGATGTCGGCCACATTATTCACAAAGAATCGAGTTATCTCATCACACTTTATTTGTGAAATAGCTCGACAGAACTGCTGACAGGCTGGGTTACACAACTTGTCCACAGTTCGGAAGAGTTGAGCCTGTCAGTTCCGTGCAACAGCAATTTCCCTGGACAGAAATTCTGCTTTCTTATGAGAAATCTCTGATTGATAGAGTTTATAATGCTCTAACAAAATAAGGTGGTCAGCATCCAAGGCAGACCTCCGCCAACGACGCTCTAACCTACACCCCAACCTTCGCAACTCCCTCAGAGACCCATCAAACCATGGGGCCCCGGGGCGAAGCGGAAGGGGGTGATCGCGGACAGGCACAATCAGATCGAGAGCTAAGGAAATGGCCCTGTTATAGGCCATGACTAACAGCTCGGGATCTGTGCTGATCTCACCAAGCAGTGAGAGGTCAATCACCGCCACTAGGTCTTCAGGGACTACATCCTGCAAAGGGCAATAACTGACCATCTCCACAGGGGCTGACCTACCCAGGGGGGTACAAATATTTAACCCAACGGGTTAATGATCGGAGCAACCGACAGGTTCCACCACCAAGTCAGAGGCCTCGATCCCCAGGAGGAAGACCAAGTCAAGAGAGTGACCACCACTGTGAGTAACTGAGGAAACAACCTGTGTGAAGCCCAGTGATGTCATCACCTGGAGGAAGTGTTGTCCAAAAAGCAGGATTTGTCGTCAACCCAAGCACTGAAGTCGCCCAGAACCATCAGCCTGGGCGACTCAAATGCCATGTTGGTGGCAAAGTCTGCTACTTCCTTCAGGAACAGCTTCTCATCACCTGGTGGACAGTAAATGAGCGCTATCCTGCACCCCACACCAGTTACCACAGCACACTAAATGATGTGGCCTCAACTGGTACCCTAGTTAGGCCCAGCGCGTCTTGAAACAGACCGCAACCCCCGCGATCCAACTGGCGATGTATAACTATGCACCTGGAAGGAATAGCTGCCTCTAAAATTGGGGCAGCATTCCCATCTAACCAGGTCTCGGTAATGCAAACCAGATCCGCTGTTCCAACAAAATCTGCAATGAAAGCAGTTTTGTTCCTAATGGATCTGATGCTGTATAACAGTGCCCGAGTTGGACGATGTTGGCGAGCCATCCCAGCTACTTGCCCTCCCAAAGAGGAGGTGCCCTTGGTATGGGGACCAGACAAGAATCACCATGTTCCAGGCACCATTACGCCCATGGCATGCCTTCTAGTCCTAACCACGCCCACTTAGAGAGCGCCACATTCAATCTGAAACCGTGCCCCTCCCCTGCAGCAATCCCCAGCACCGACAGCGCTGGTAGATATGAACAGGTGGGGGGAGAACGGGCAGAGGGCAAAGGCCGAATAGCACAGGACGAGGGAGCAAGCAAGCACATTCCACCAATTATCATTAAAAACAATGGGAAAAACACAAAACTCCAAAAACAAATTAACTCAATAACATAAAAGAAAAAATTACTCACCTTAGTAATTGTGTTTCTTCTAATGGAGTCTTGCTGTATTCTGACTATCTGCAGTTAGCTCCAGCCTTTAAACTGCCCCGGAGAACATAGGGTTAATTTTCTATACAGTGCATAGAACGTCGAGCTCGAGTTCGGTTGAGGTCTCTGTCTGCAGCCCTTTGAAACTCAACCGTCAGATTCTTATGAGCAAAAACTCACTAACTACACTATGTGGAAACTGTAACATTTTTACTAGCCAACTGGCAACAAAGAGTTTGGGATTCCCAAGGAAGACTCAAGTCAGGAAACCCAAAACCAAAAACCAATTCAAATAAGGATAAATAAACAAAACACCCAAACAAAAAGGGAGGGTGTGTAAGAAGCACCTCTGGGGTGCAACACTGCACCTGCCCACCCACTTCCCAAAAACCAGGTTCTGAGAGGGAGGTAGAGGAGACAGAATACAGCAAGACTCCATTAGAAGAAAGACACCATTAAGGTGAGTAATTTTTTCTTCAAACAACATGAAGTCTTGCTGTATTCTGACTATCTGCAGACTACTAAGCAGTACCTCCATGGAGGAGGGAGAGAACCTACTTTGGGAATAGGCTCTGAAGTACTGTTGTGTAAACCAAGCATCACTCCAGCCTGGATATCCAGAGAGTAATGCTTGGTGAAAGTATGACTGTTTCCCAGGTGGCTGCTTGACAAATTTCTAAGAGAGGATATCCTGGCAGCAGCCAGGGAAGCAGCTGTACCTCCTGTAGAGTGAGCCCTCAGGCCTGGGGTGGAATTGTTCCAGTTTCTCATTGCAGAATTGTATACAAGACAAAATCCACCTGGCAATAGTTCTCTTGGTGGCAGGTTTCTTTTCCCACTTCTCCATAAGTGAGGAACAGCTGAGGAATCTAACCTGCACCCTTTGGCACGCCTATGTAGTAGCTAAGGGCTCTTTTAACATCTAAACTGTGTAGCCTCTCTCCTGAGGAAGAATGATCAGTGAAGAAGACAGGAAGAGACACAGACTGATTCAAGTGAAAGTCTGAAACCACTTTGGGTACGAACCTTCTATTGGTTCTAAGCACAACTTTATCCCTAAGAAAGGAGATAAAATCAGGTTTCACTGACAGGGCTTGCAATTCACTGATATGTCTGGCAGAGGTAATGGCTACCAAAAACACAGTTTTCCAAGTCAAGTACTTAAGCTCTGCTGAGGACACAGGCTCAAAAGGAGGCTGCATAAGTTGAGCAATGCAAACATTTAAGTCCCAGGCAGGGGCCATTTAGGACCGCAAAGTTCCACAGGTTATCCAAGGACAGGATAAAATAGGAGGACTTAATCCAATAAAACAGTCCCCCACTAAACAGCATCTCATCCCAAAAAACAAGGGCTTTTGCAACTGGGAGTGAGCAATACCTGAGAAATGAAGGGAGCCCTATCTGCACCGAATAGGGTAAGTCTCACTCCTGGCCACCCACGACCTGCAACTACAGATGCCCTCAAAGACAGGCAGCCAGGCCCACCTCCTATGCGTCTTAGGAGAGCCTCAATCCCCCTCCGACTCCCCAGAGGCTAGGAGAGGCAGCTCCTGCTCGGTCCCAGGTGACACAGAGATAATACCCCACCGATGCCAAAGGTGAACTCCCCAACCCAGCACCACTCCCAGGTCCCACAAGTCTTTATTGGGAATAAAAAAAACTCAACGCAACACAGTACCAGCAGACTCCTTTGCCGTAATTCCTCCAATAATTTGAGCACAGATCAGAAGTTCACCAGGGTTCACCAAATCCCAAAGGCAACTGCAGAGTCTGAAAGCCGAATTCCATCAGGGGAAACAACTGCCCAAAGCGCAGATCTGTTTCTTCTTCTTCCTTCTGCCTACCACATCCTTGTCAACAGAGGCATTACTTCGCAAAACAATGCAGAAGTACCGCTAAATGACACTGAAAGCCGCATGAAGCGCTTTAAACACAAAAGCGGCCGATACAGTGATTAAAACAAAAACATAAACGCGAACGAAACTAAACTATTAGAACAGATAAAAATAACTAATAAAAGCGGCAGCTCTAGTTAGCTCCCAGAAGGCTGACCCAGCATGGTCACCATTTTGCCTTCCCCTGATAAACCCTAGGCTGAAGTACCTCTTGTTTTTTCCTAAGTGGCCTACCCCCACCCCCATGTAAATGGATCCATCCCCTTTGACCTGGATCTCCGTGACCAAGTCTCAAGAATCCATCGCTTTTTTGCTTAATGTAATAATCTGGAGGGAGGGATGCTCCAGAGCTCATTTCTGGTACTGAGGGGTCGATCGGTTGGGGATGTTGACACGCTCTACCAGGACGCAGGAAAGGGGTGCGCAATGTTCTCACTAGTGGCTGGAAGAATTAATGATCCCTTCCATTACTCACGTGACCCCCAAAACAGCACCTAGGTGTAGTGCTGTTTACTCATTTTATTACACTTTCCCTTTCCTCACTTGAAACCAGACATTAGCGTCATTACACATCACGCTAAACATATCATATGCCCTGTTCCTGTCAATCTGGGAAAGCCAACGCTTTCAGGAAATGGGTCTTATTAACCATTGACCCTCATGGGTTGGCAGGATCTGACCTCTGATAATGGTAAGAAGCTGTGGCTGCAATAAGAGCTAGGATGGCATTTCCCTCACTGTTGGTCTCAGGGGACCCCATATAACAGGCTGTAAAATCACTCTCATTATGAGCTACCAGCTCTCTTGCGTAGTTGAGTTGCAGTTCATTATGGCACGACTCAGCTCTGACACGTGTAGAGGTCGGGTGACTGAGCCACAAGAAAAAATTACTCACCTTAGTAATCTTGTTTCTTCTAAGGGAATCTTACTGTATTCTGACTTATGCAGTATGGTCTCACCATAGGACTGCCCTGGAGCCGAAATGGTTAATAGAACCTATGGAAATGATGGAATGCTAGGCTCAAGCTCGGTTTTCAAACCACTGTCCCTAGTAAACAACCTCTAACCGTCAGATTCTTACGAAGCATGCACTAAGCAGTTTCCAATTAATGGATGGATAATAATAGTAATAATAACAATAACAGTAATAATAATAATACTAACAACCATGGAACCCTCCCTGAACCAGAAATGTCAGGAGAAAAACAGAGAATTGCCCTTCTTTCAACTACTCCAAAAACCTGGCATCCTAGAAGACTCGTCACAGATGCCAAAAAATAAAAACAGTATAGACTCCCCAGGTTTGCAACAACTAGCACAGCTGTAATGCAGGGACCTCAGGTGTCAGCAGGGGAGGAACGGAGGGAGCTCAGAATACAGGAAGATTCCCTTAGAAGAAACAAGATTATTAAGGTGAGTAATTTTTTCTTCAAACCCCAAGAAATCTTGCTGTATTCTTACTTATGCAGATTGCCAAGCAGTGCCTTTGGAGGTGGGCCTATCACCTATTTAGGAAACAAGCTCTGCAGGACTGCTGTGCCAAGCCTGGCATCACCTCTGGCCTGGACATCCAAACAATAATGTTTGGTGAATGTGTGGACTATCTTCCAAGTGGCAGCTTTACAGATGTCCACTAGGGGAATATCTTTAGCAGCTGCTGGGGAAGCTGCAGTACCTCTAGCGGAGTGAGCTCTGAGGCCTTCAGGAGGTTCCTTACCTACTTTGCTATAGCAGAACTGGATACAGGTTACAATCCACCTGGCAATGGATCGTTTTGTGTCAGGTTTTCCTTTTCCCACCTCTCCAAAGGTAAGGAAGAGCTGGGTTTGGTTCCGTCTATGACCCTTTGTGTGGTCAAGATAGTAGCTGACTGCCCTTTTTACATCAAGGCTGTGCAACCTACGTTCACCTGAAGTGGAATGGTCTGTAAAAAAGACTGGCAAGGTAATAGACTGGTGAAGATGAAAGTCTGATACCACCTTAGGTAAGAACTTTCTATTAGTTTTCAGCACAACCTTGTCCCTATGAATTGCAATATACCATGGTTCTGTGGATCATGCCTGAAGTTCAGTGATCCTTCTGGCAGAGGTAATGGCAATCAAAAATACAGTTTTCCAAGTCACGTATTTCAGATCTGCTGATGACATGGGCTCGAATGGAGGTTGCATGAGCTGAGCAATGCAAATATTTAGATCCAACATGGGAGTGGGTTCCCTGTGGGGTGGATGTAAATGTAGCAGCCCTTTAAAGAATTTTTTGAACACTGGCTTAGAAGCCAAGGAGGAGGAAGAAGCTTTACCTGCTGATAAATAAGCTGAAACAGCTGCTAAATGCACCCTCAGAGTGGAAATAGTCAAGCCTGTGGAGTGCAAATGAGCCATATAATCTAAGACAATAGAAATGTTAGCTTGAGAGTGATCCAGGCCTCTGCCCTGGCACCAAAAAGAAAACCTTTTCTATTTAGAGGCATATGTCTTCTTAGTGAAGGGTTTTTTGGAAGCCCTTAGTATGTCCATAACCCCTTCTGAAAGATGCAAGTCTACATACTCTAGGTCCTCAAGAGCCATGCTTTGTGTCTGAGGGATAGTAAGTTGGGATACATGATTCTGCCTTGGGAGGAGGTCAATAAATTGTACCTCCTGGGAAGACTGATTAACTTGGCTACTGATATTGACAGGAGTATGGAGTACCAAGGCTGCCTGACCCAGTCTGGAGCAATGAGGATCATTGAGGCTGGTTGAAGCCTGAGTTTGTTCAATACTTTCAGTAGTAGGGAAAATGGAGGGAAAGCATACAGGAATTTCCCTGTCCAATCTAACAGAATTGCATCCAGAGGGATTGTGCCCCTGCTGGGGGGTCTGCAGCAATACTGTGGGAGCTGGAAATTGTCTGGGGCTGTGAACAGATCCACTTCTGGATTTCCCCCACCTCCTGAAAATGGTCTGTAAGACCTGCCTGTTCAGTGACCATTCGTGATAATTCTGGTTTATCCTGCTGAGGGCATCCACTAGGACACTGTCCTTGCCCGAAAGATGAACAGCTGAAAGGGACACCTTTAGAGAGTGTGCTAATGTACAGATTTTCATAGCTTCTGTGCAGAGAGGGGTTGACCTTGTGCCCCCTTGCTTGTTTATACAGTACATGGTGGTTGTATTGTCTGTTCTGACCTGCACCACCTTGCCTACCACCTGAGTGGCAAAGGACTGAAGGGCCAGAAGAACTGCTCCGAGTTCTATTAGACTGATGTGCAGGAGTTATTCCTGCTTTCCCCAAGTGCCATGAGTAGTGTGATCCCCTAAATGTGCTCCCCACCCTAGGGGGTAAGTATCAGAGAAGGGGACTGCTAAAGGAAAGGTACCCCTTGTCTTTTTGGTTTTAAACTATTTTTTTATTTCGGCCTTTTTCCATAAATGGTACCACAGAGCAGGATCACAGGAAAATATCAGTTTAGACAACAGGTTACATACTTCATGTGTTACAGTGATTACACGGGTATACAGAAAAGGCTAGCATTATATTGTATAAATAGAATCTGTCTGCTATAGCTTCTTAGGCATGAGATATGTGAGTCAATCTTATACATATGGGGCCAGATATTCAAAAGGGTTGCGCATGCGCAAGTCCTAAATTGCGCCATTCTGCGATATTCAGCAGGAGGCAGTTGCGCCACTGAAAACAGGCTGAGCAACAGCGCAATGCAAATGAATGCATGCTCAACTGGAGGGGGAGGAACCATGCATAAACTGCACAGCCTGATATTCAGCCGGGCTGTGCAGAGTTGTGCAGGCGCAACCCCAACCTGCGCCTGCAGGACTCTGAGCCAAAAAGGCTTAAGTCGAGGGGCCACCCACAGGTGAGCTGTACCGCAGGGCGCACACAGCAGCTGCCACCTGTGGCTGGCCCCTCAACTCAGTCCCTGTGCCCCCCCGCAGCCCGATTGCGGGCATGGTGCTCACTCCCCCACCAGCCTGATCGCGGGCATCAATGTGGCTCCCCTCCCGTTCATCCCTGGTGGTCAAGTGGACCGAAAGTATGTTTAATAACTCCCTCCCATTCATATCCCTGGTGGTCCAGTGGACCAAATGCCCGATCATGGCAGAAAGTAACTGACTCTCAACATCTCCCTTGTGCCCAATCAATCAAATCTTTATTTATCCAGGTGAACATCATTGAGCAATGCTCATTTGCAAGATGGACCTGGTAGGGTCAAGATACAATTTGTATGACATATAACATACAAAGAATACACAGCTTTGAAAGGATAGCAAATGAACACAAAACAACAACTCCAAGATATATACATGATTCATTAAGTAGCCAGCTTGTTAGTGGAGGATACTTTAGAAACTTGCACTTTTTGGTAAGGTTAAATGTGTCAGGGGAATTATTAGAAAGTTTTTGAGCTCGGGTGATGAGCTGTATGGACATCTGGAAGATATATCTACAGGAAATAATTTGTAGGAGGCAAATACCGGCTGAAGCAGTGACAGGGGGGATGAAAGGAGTGTATACAGAATGTTGTGGCCAGGGGTGGTGAAAGGGAAGGACTGGAAAAGGCCATGTCAAAGAGGGATCAATAGTAGGTCAAGGGGGGAAGGGGATGGGCTGGGGAAGTAAAAAACTGAAAGTATAAGGAGACTAAGTATATAATGCTTAAGAATGAAGGATTGTAGTAAAGGTTAATGAGATGTAGCAGCTGCTCGAGGGTGCTGAGGAGCTACCTGAATAGTTAGCTCCAGCTGGTAGGAAAGATGGAGGGTTAGTCTATTGTTGACGGAAGCAGTTACATTTTCTTTGAATATTTTGTTGTATAGATATTTAAAGGCTGTAATAGATATGAGCTTGTTCACTTTCAGTGTCTTTTGCATTGTGTTCCACAGGGTAGATAACACATAACTAACAGCATGTCTGCCATGTTGAGGTGGAACTTAGGCACTTTAAGAGTAATGAAGTTCAGGCTTCTTAATGCATAATTACTTGATGAGACTTAGAAAACAGTCTGAGATATATTTTGGAAGCTGCTGTGATATTGCTCTGTAAGTCCATAGTAATGCATTCCTATCCCTTCTATATTGAAGTGAGGGCCAACCAACCTACGAGTATAGCAAGCAGTGGTGAGTACTGTATGGTAAGTCTGTGATAAACCTCAGAGCTCTATGGTATAGTGTATCTACTTTGTTCAAGCATACCGTGGGGCAGTGATTGTATAGGAAGTCAGCGTAGTTCAAAACTGAGAGGAATGTGGCCTGGACCATCTTCTTTTGAATCACTTGAAAGGAAGTGCCTTATTCTATAGTAAAGTCCAAGTCTTTGTCTAAGCTTTTAGTAGCTCTTCCAGATGTTCTAGATAGTCTAATCTACTATCTAGCCATACCCCAGGTATTTGAATTTGTGACATATTCAAAATTTTCACCAAATGCAGTGGATAGTTTAGGAGATCGATTGGATTGAGTATTTTGCCTGCACCTGTGGGGAAAAGAACATTGCCTTAGTTTTTTGTATCTCATAGTAGTTTTTTTCCAGCAGCTGAGTTGCAGTAGGTCAATTCTGCTTGTAGTTCTTGCAGGCTGTTGTGGGAGAAGGTGACTGACATACAGTACTGTATCATCAGCAAACAGGTGTACAGTGGCTTTGGTAAGATTTGTGTCAATGCTATTGATATATATGGCGAAGAGGATAGGGCCAAGAATAGATCCTTGTGGTACTCCTCTTTGTAGTGGTCTGAGTGGGGATATATCTCCTTCGGCCTTTACCTGCTGGGTTCTTCCTGTAAGATAGTTGTTAAACCAACTAATGGAATTGGTGTCAAGTCCAATAGACCTTAGCGAGGAGAGGAGCAGGTCATGGTCAACCGTGTCAAAGGCCTTACTTAGGTCTAAGAAGACAGCACATAAACAATTTTTTTTATCCAATTCAAGTTGCCAATCATTGGTGACTTTTGCAAGAGCTGTTATGGTGCTGTGGTTTGCTCTGAAACCAGATTGTGCTGGGTTTAGAAGATTGTTGGTTCTAGATATTCTCTTAGCTGGGTGCTCACAATTTTTCAAGTAGTTTAGACAGCACAGTAAGAATGGAAATTGGTCTGTAGTTATTAAGGTCTGTGGGATCCCGGCTTTCAGAAGAGGAATCATGACGGTTTTCAGATTGACTGGGATGACTTCAGACTGTAGAAAGGTTAAACAGATCGTTATTAGCACTGCTAATACATGTATGGCAATTTTTAAAAAGTATGGGTCAAGGAGTCTCGCTCTGCACTCTTTTTATGTCCAATTGTAGATTAGTTCTTCGACTTGCTTCAGCGTGGCTGGAGTGAAGGAGAAATGGAGTCAGTCACCCTTGCATCAGTATTCTTAATCCCTAGATGTACTCTCATTTGGTTGGCTGGACGGAGTCAATGCTAGTCCAGCAGTTGTAAAATGATTATTGAAAGCTTCCAATACTTCAATTTTGTCACTGATGGTTCTGTTTCCACATTGTAGTTTTGTTGGGAGTGAGTTACTTGGGACATGGCCAGTTATATCTTTTATAGTGTTCCAAAACTTTGCAGGGCTGGAGTATGAGGAGTCTAATTCAGTCATGTAATATGCAGCTTTTGTGTCTCGTACTTTCTTGGTGCAAAGATTCCTGGCTTTTCTGAATTGCTCCCAATCAGAGGCTAATTTAGTTTTCTGCTTTTTTCCAAAGCTTGTCCCTTTCAGAAGGGTGGATTTAAGGTCAGAATTAAACCAACGACAGGTTTTATTTTTAATACGTAGTTTAGAGACTGGTGCATGAATGTTTAGAGCATTTGTGATGATGTCATTTAGAACACCATATCAAACTCCATTGTGTTCGCTAGATAGAATTCTTGCCATCTTGTGGAGTACTTAATATCGCCCAGGTATGCCTCAATGTTGAAGTTCTTTTGATCTCCTCAACAAGAATTTTGTGGGGATGAAATCTACATGCTGACCTAATTGCCAGAATAGAACAATGATCACTAATGTCGTTGAACAGAACTCCAGTATGTGAAAAGAGGTGAGGTTTACTCACTAATAGTACATCCAAAAGCGTGCTATTTTTGGGTTCTTTTGTTCATTCTAGTAGGTTCATTTATAAGCTGTGTAAGCCCATGCATGTCGCAGAATGAAATTAGAGGTGTATGCCTTAGAAAGCCAGTTTAGGTTTATATCGCTTATAATTATGGTTTCTCCATTCCCTTGTTTAATCAAGTCACCCAAATAGGACAGTATCTTGAGGCCAGCTGAGGAGGTCTGTAACAGCCAATCAGCTGCAGTGAGGTATTTTGGAAAGGGTTATTTTAAGGGATAGGCACTCAAATTCTTTTGCCATAGAGTAAGAGGCAAGAGAAATTGCAGATAGGTTGGCCTTTCATATATTGCTACCCTCCTCCTCTTGTCCTCTATCAGCTCTGAATGTTTGGTAGCTGAGTAAGTTTATATCTCTGTCGGCCGTATCAGGTCTAAGCCATGTCTCAGAGACTACCAGGATGTCAGGTAGTGAGTGGCTAACCCAGGCTTGGAGCAATGTGATTTTTTTTTAAAGGCTACATGCATTAATATGTAGAAGGCTTAGTCCTTTAATCTTTGCTAGTTCTGAAGGTGCAGTGATAGTCCCTGGTGGCCCAGGGTTAAGTTCCACATTCCCTGAGCATATTAGTAGTAGGAGCAGTAGTTTCATAGTTGCCACCAGAGATAGGGTATAAGTTCTTATAGGTGCCTTTTTATTTCTTTTTTTTTTATTCTGTGGAATTCTTATTCGCCATCCATATTCGGTTTTTCGTCCTCTTGTAAAGGAAAGGATTAAAACTTTAACAGAGATAGTCGTGGGATCTTGTTCTGTATACAGTTGGAGACAGACACCAAACAAATGCAATGCCGACTGTGTCACTCCGTAGTAAAGAATAAATGGGTAGCATCGTATCAATGGAAGGTCATAGGTACATATCCAATCTCTTGGGGCTGCTGTAGAATTGCAGCAGAACGAGAATGTGGTATCTGCACTCTGCTTGGCATCCTGTGGATGTCTGCATCTTTACTTAGTTCAGGTAATAGTAGTAGTATAAGGAGGCTCCAAACAAAGTTCCTCATTATGAAGGTGATCAGAGATTTTGTAGGTAATATCTTATGATTTGCTCACAGTAGTTGCCTGTGTCATATATTATAAAGGTGGTATACTTAGCTCATACTGGGAGCCTACTCAGATATCAGAGGAGGGTGTTTAGTCTAGCAATGGGATAGGAGGTTCGGTAAACAGTGAGATACAAGAATTGTTTGGACTCGAATAAAGGCGGAGTATAAGATGGCAAGGGCAGTGTGCCTTATCAGATGCTAGGTGGAAACCCAGTCTAGTTGTGGCGTCAGAATAGATAGCATAGGTAGTAATCTGGTAATCGATAGTGTAGTATCAATGAGGGATATAAGGCAGGCTATAGGTTTAACAGGAAGCAGCGGAGTGGTTTTAATAACGTTAGGAAAGTGTCTATTTAAGAAAGTCTAGAAGAGGGGAAGGGCGGTGGGCATAAAATTGCACCTTTGCCGTACCTTCCTGGAGGGTCTCTCCGGCTCTGTGGAGCTGAGCGCCGGCTGGAGATGCCGCCCGCCCGCTGGCGAAGACTGGCCTCGGCGCGGTGCGGGGGGCGCCCAGCAAGGGTCCTCCTCTGGGGAGACAAGAAAGAGCAGGTAGAATTTAAAGGATTTTACAGCTCAGGCACAGGCAGAGCAGCAGGGGGGCCAAAAATTAACATTAGAAAGGCTAAGGGATGGGGGTAGAGGCGCCAAAGCGTCTGGCTATGCACATAAACACAGGAAGGCTGTAATTACTTTTTTTTTACAAGCAACACCTCTCACAATTTCCCCCTCCCCACAATTACAGTGTTCAGCTCTTTTTGTGGAAATTTGTACACACAATACCCTAAGCGAAACTTTTCCCTTACATAAAAGCAAATCTAGCAAGCAAGAAACCAGGAGCAGCGGGACCAATCGGATGCGGCTGTCGGAAGGCGCCGCCTTCTGATTGGTTGCGCTTTGCTGTACTTTCCTGGAGGGTCTCCGGCTCTGTGGAGCTGAGCTGGCTGGAGATGCCGCCCCTGCCGGCGACTGGCCTCGCGCCGGGTGCGGGGCGCCACCAAGGGTCCTCCTCTTCCTGGAGGGTCTCCGGCTCTGTGGAGCTGAGCACCGGCTGGAGATGCCGCCCGCCCACTGGCGAGACTGGCCTCGCGCCAGTGCGGGGCGCCAGCAAGGGTCCTCCTCTTCCCTGGAGGGTCTCTCCGGCTCTGTGGAGCTGAGCGCCGGCTGGAGATGCCGCCCGCCCGCTGGCGAAGACTGGCCTCGGCGCTCGGTGCGGGGGGCGCTCAGCAAGGGTCCTCCTCTTCCCTGGAGGGTCTCTCCGGCTCTGTGGAGCTGAGCGCCGGCTGGAGATGCCCGCCCGCCCGCTGGCAAAGACTGGACTGTCGTATGCGGTATGGGCTGCATGCCCATTGGCTCTTGCTCTGCAATACCGGGCGGTGAGTCTCACTGGCAGTCAGTCGGGCGGTGGGATGCTGCCGCCCGCCGCTGCCGGGGAGGGGTGGTGGGGCTCGTGGGTGGGTGGGGTGGGGGGACACTAGCCACCAGGGAGATGTTTGGGGGTTCACTTACTTACGCCCGCGATCGGGCACAAGGGAGATGTCTGGGGGTTCAGTTTACTTTCTGCCCGCGATCGGGCACAAGGGAGATGTTCGGGGTTCAGTTTACTTTCTGCCCATGATCGGGCACAAGGGAGATGTTCGGGGGGTTCAGTTTACTTTCTGCCCGCGATCGGGCATTTCGGTCCACTGGACCACCAGGGATGTGAACGGGAGGGGGGGGAGTTATTAAACATACCGCCCGCAATCGGGCATTTCGGTCCACTGGACCACCAGGGATATGTACGGAGGAGGTGGGGGAGCCACATTGCTGCCCGCGATCGGGCTGCAGGGTGCATCGGTCCCCGACGGCTGCTGCCTGGCAGGGTGCCAGGCGCAGTCCTCGGGGATCGCACCTACATGCTAATGGCATGCAAATGGGGCCATAATCAGATGCAAATGGCCCCCCCTGCGCCTTGCATGAATTATGGCCCCATTTGCATGTCACCTTTTGAATATCGTGATTTTGCGCATGGCGCAATGGTACTTGCGCCACCGCGAGTTGAATGCTCCACTCTGACAACTTGCGGTGGCGCAAGTTCCACTGCGCCATGCACAGTGGCTGTGGCTGGGTGATATTCAAAGGAGTTGCTCATCAGCCAACCCTGAATATCACCGCCACACCCCTGCGCGCTAACTATTTTGGCGCAGCTTAGGGCTTGCGCCTCAGAATGGCCAGTTTGAATATCCAGCCCATTGTGTATATGCAGTGTCAGTGGCTCAGTAGGTAGCACACTCGCCTCTGAGGCCGGGAGATCAGAGGGCTGTGGGTTCAGTTGCCACATCTGGCACTTGGGTTAATATCCCAGTACTGACACTGTAGTGCAGCATGAGAGGGGTGCTGCACTTCTGAGGTGCGTCTTTCGGATGAGACATTAAACTGAGGTTCCATCTGCCTGGATTGGTGGTAGTTCAGGTGGATGTTAAAGATCCCATGGCACTTATCGAAAAGAGTAGGGGAATTTTTTATTATAATAACATCAAAAACAAATAATTACAAACAGTGTTAAATCACACAAAACAATATACTAATTATAAGGTGAAAATACCAAATATATACAAAACAGTGTTAAGGCACACAAAAAATATCAACCAAAAAAGAATCCAATGAGTTTTATAAGGAAACATTTTCTAATAAAAAATGAAATATAAACCATATTAAATCATACAAACAAAAATCACAATTTCTAAAAGATAATTAAATCAGATCAGTGTTACTTCATACATGCAGCACAGTAATATAAAATGAATATATTTGTCTACTCCCCACCTCATAAGAAGGGGAAGTTTTTATTATATCAACCCCACATTTTATCAAAACTACGTGAAATTATACTAAAGATAATATTAACCAAATATCAAATTAACATAAGAAATGCGGAAGTATTTAGAACTGCACAATACAAAGGTACAGAAAATATACACAGTATGAATTCATACTTTGATAACCTATACTCCTATCACTAATGTACTGTAACCCTTTTCACCATTCTCCTTCTGTATAATCTCTACTCTGTTGTATGATCAAGTCTCAACCCACATCCTTAATTCATTTATATTTGATAAAATAAGTCAATCCTTTCCACCAATTATCAACCTGCCTGGTGGACGAATCCAACATCCAGCCAAATATACTCTCTTCAAAGCCCCACAACCAAGCAACATACAATCTCAACGGGCATCAGCTTCTGATATAGTACCCATTGGCAGCGAGCCTGCCACAAGTAATATATCAATGCACAGCACAATAGATGTAAAGTCCCATTATCATACCTTGACTTTAAATGAGCAAATTGACCCAAAACCAAAATGTCATAATCTAATGTACCTAACCACTTCATTTTCCACTGTACAGCTAGGAATTTCCAAAGAGACTTTGCATAGGAACAGTCAAATAAAAAATGTTCCATTGTTTCTTCTTTATTAATACAGTGTAAATAAGGACAATTTCGTTCAGATTGAGCCTTATATTTTGCATTTCCTCTCACCCCAATCCTTCCATATACAGACAACCATATAAGTTCACACATATAAGGTGGTAACCTCGAATTATTTAACCTCTGGAGCACTAATTTAATGCTTTGTGATGGACAATTCTTGAAAGCAGGTTCACTGGGGTATAACTGCAACATTACCTTGTTATATAACATTTTCCCCTGAGCATTCCCGTACTAATTTCTCCGATAATTTCCATTTGAATAATTTTTTAACAATGGGTAAAAAAAGGCTAGGAATAAATAAAGTGGGAACAGGTTTAGGGGGAGCAATCGACCAAGCCTTAAAGTACCTATACAATATTGTAGAAAGTAATTTCCCATCATTCATAGGATACAAATCCCATCCACCCTTGAAATTTGAGGAAATAAATAATGTTGAAAAAAGAATAATCGGATCAACCATACCCAAACCCCCATTCTGTTTTGATAAATATGTGTACTGATGTTTAATAGGATTAAGCCTATTTCCCCACACCATCTGAAAAAATAAGCTTTATAGTTTAGTTTCTAAATTGGTTGGGATCGGAAATATGTGAGCAATATATAATAGCACTGGCAAAATAAATTTTTTGAGGACTGCAACCCTCTTTAATTTGGGTAATTTCCAATGTTTCCATATGTTTATTTCACTTTCAACAGAATGCAATCCTTTCTCCCAATTCAAAGAATGTAAATTCTGAGCCCCATACCACAACCCCAAAATCTTGATTGGTTCAGAAGAAATATATAGGCCCTGGAAAATTAAAGGCTCTGGAATTTGTACACCTATAAATAATCCCTTACTTTTAGAGGGATTGAGCTGTGAATTGGAAATCCCGGAATACATCATCATAAAGTCTAGAAATATTTTTATTTGATGATAGTGCATGAAAAATAAACACAAATCATCAGCATAAGCCTGAACTCTTACTTCCTTTAACAAAGGAGGGTCCGAAATCCCATCCCATAATGAATTTTGTGATAAATACTGAATTAACACATCTATTGTATAAACATATTTATTTATTTATTTATTTGCTTTTGTTAACCGGGTAAGCACACTAGACACCAGGTGCCTATTTTCAGGTGCGACCCGGGAGAGTTACAGGTGAGAACTTCATACATAAACAGTAAAGGATACAAAATACATAGAAGAGATAGGCATTTCAGGGCAAGCATTCTCCGGGAGAGTTACAGGTGGGAACTTTGTACGTGGGCAGTAGAGGATTCAAAAAATACATAGGTGAGACAGGCATGAAGGTGGTACAAGTGTTACATGCAGCGAACAACTGAGGTTAAAGAGGAATGCACATAGGGAATAAACAGGGTAAGGCTATTCTAGTGGCAGTGCAAAGTTGGGAGGAGTTCACTCGTGAACAGTTGAGGAGAAAGGTAGAAAAACCCCTAACTTATGAGGCGTTTCACCCTGGCTTTTAGGACGGAGGAGCGAGCGAAGCAAAACAAAAGGGGTGGGACAAGGACAGAGGAGCAGAACAGAAGCTGGGACAATAGTAAGTGCCTGCAAAGGGGAGGGGGGCCCCATTACAGGGGGTCGGGGCAGGGATTAATAAAGGGCTCAGCGGACAGCCCTGCCGCACCCCTGTAGGAATATGAAACCCATCTCCTATTACAGTTTGAATCATAGTAT
The DNA here is from genome assembly GCA_016271365.2 of Neoceratodus forsteri. NCBI lineage: Eukaryota > Metazoa > Chordata > Ceratodontiformes > Ceratodontidae > Neoceratodus > Neoceratodus forsteri. The sequence continues at coordinate 733,903,260 of CM057459.1, forward strand.
GAGTTATATTATTTTCACACATTACTTTAATCCAATGTATAAACTGTCGTGGTACCCCATAGTGGGTTAATACCAAAAATAAAAATGGGTGATATACCCTATCAAATGCTTTTCTCTGGTCAACAGACACAATACAGCCAATTAATTTATAAATATTAATATATTCAATCCAATCTCTAATAATTCTGTGTGCCTGAAATATAGTTTTCCCTGGTAAACCACAGAATTGATTAGGAGATATAACATTAAGTGCCACGTTTTTTAACCTGGTGTTAAAGATACTCATTAATAGCTTATAATCCGAATTCAATAATGTAATCGGTCTCCAATTATCTAATGAGTATCTGTCCCCGGATTTAAATAAAAAAATTAATATACCCTCAGAAAACCACAACGGGAATGTTGCAGACTCCAGAAAAAAATTATAAACCAATTCCAAACATGTTGCAAGAGAATCAGGAAAAGCTTTATATAATTCCATCGTTAACCCATCTACCCCTGGTGATGTTCCAGATTTCAGCTGCTTAATTGCTGCAATAATTTCCTTTTTTCAAATAGGTAAAACCATAGCCCCCATATTGCTAGATTGTGCGGGTCTCTCTAATTGTGCCAAGAACTGTTTTATAAGTGGAATGCTAGGTGGATTCTCAGGCACATGGGCCTTAAAAAATTGTTTAATCATTTGTTGTAATTTTTTTGGTGCTGTGAAAATATTACCGTCATCATCTTTAAGTGCATCGATAGTAGTATTCATTTTATATTTTTTAAAAGCTTCGTAAGGGTCTCCAGCCGGACATTTTTTATCACCATATTTGAATAATGCTTGAAGAGTTTCCGTCCTATTATACTGCCACTCCTTAAGCTGTTGCTTAATGTGCGAAATATGCATAGAATTATCTATTTTAGAAGTATTTGCCAGTGAAATTAAATCATATAGGCACTGTCTTAACTTAAGATAATGTAGAAACTTCTCATTACCCCTTGTTTTGCCGATATTTTTAAAAGATTTTTCAAAATCATGTTTCGAATCCAACCACCATTCCCCTAAATTATCGTATAAAAAAGCCACTGACAATCTTGCCTGTAATAATACTTTAAATTTATCTCTAACCTCAAGACAATTTAACAATAATGCATTTAGTTTCCATCTGGCCCTCATCTGCGCTGGCAACCTTGAAGATCCAATCTTACACAGCAAGAGCAGATGATCCGAAAATGATACAGGAACCGTAAAAAATTCAAACGACAAAGAATCTGATAAAAACATATAATCTATAGTGGAAGTAAAATGGTTCTTTCGATAAGTAAATTTTACTCCTCCCTGTTGTCTACTACTGCCATTAACAAGGCCAGATGCTTTAATTAATTGTTCCAACGCATTAGAGTCACAATACACCTTTTTTTGTGTCTTTTCCCCAAACCTATTCACACTAATATTCTTTTTGAGCTCACAGTTAAAGTCACCACATAAAAAAATATTATGTGAAGTGAATAAATATGGTTTTATTAAGTGAAATAGTGCTATCCGTTCAGTTTTGATTTGTGAACAATAGACGTTAATGAATCTACATGTCAAGGATTTCCAAACCCCATCCAGAATCATTAATCTTCCTGGAACAATGTCCATTAACTTAATTAATGAAAAATTAAATGAACTGAATACAAATCCTATGTCATCAGCTGTTTCCTGGCCAAACGACCAGTAGGAAGGCCCCCAGCACCATTCTCTTTGAAAAAGCCTAGTTTGTTCTAGAGAATACATCCAGGTTTCTTGTAATACACAAATATCTAAATCCTGAAAACGAATGTAATCATAAATAATCTTCCTTCTTTTAAAATTCAACAGGCTATGGACACTCATAGAGCCAAGGTTAACAGCCATTCAGGGAAAAGAAAAACCCATCATCCATCTTTTTTTCTCCTTTTTTTCTTTTTACCTTTATATCCTTCATTAACTTGCAAGGGAGATGGAGGGCTATCCTGTATGGGTTGTGAATCTAAATCCTGACCATCCATCTCCAACTCACCCCAAGAAGTAGCTAAAACAGAAAAAGGATCGTTTGATTCCAATTCAACTGGGCAAGGCCCCACAGTAGATTTAGTATTCCGGGACGACCTTCGTACCGGAACCAGAACCAAAGGTCTTGCTACCGCACTGTTTCCTATCTCTTCCTGTACCACAACCTCTCCTTGAATCTCCTCAGTAGGTAACCGAGGCAGCTCTTCTGCAACCTTATTTTGTCCCATTTCTACAGCTCTATCGTCGTCCTGAGTACCATGTTCCAGTACCATCTCTGTAACTGGTACAACAGAGGTTATTACCTAATCCTGTGCTTCCTGTATCAATAATTCAGGACTACCAATGGATGCTTTATTTCTTGCTGCCCACTCACACTCTGCAAAAGTATGCCCGGTCCCATCACATAAGTCGCACTTTGTGAAATTCATACACTGAAAAACCCCATGTCCTATTTCACCACAATTGTCACAACGGGGTTTATCACAAGAGCTTGACAAATGGGTTCTAGCCCCACATCTATAACAAGCTCTGGGCTGTCCTGCATAAAAGCACACACCCCTATCTCTCCCCAAAAGAAAAGAGTTAGGGATGTGCTCGATTCCTTTATCCGTTTGCCTAAGTTTAACTTTAAATTTCCAGCCCCCAGTCCAAAACTGCTCTGAATCAAGGATAGCCTCCGGGGGACTTAAAACTTCACATTTTTGACCTAGCCAGTTGATGAAATGTCATCCACGTACCTTCATTCAAAACATCACAGTAACAAACTTAATTAAAGGTTTCGTCAATGGAATCACAAAAAGGTGTACACATGGGTGAGAACTTCACCTTGCTATATCTTTCCCAAAAAAGATCAAGTGCATATGCTGATCGAAAGCTAACATCGAAATTGTCTTCACCAGATATGTTAATGAAAGCGAACACTTCCCTAGGTGAGAAGTGCAATGAATCTTTTAATAAACATTTCCCCACATACACGCTATCTGGCCTAACCTCCAATCCACCTTTATACCTGATGTGCACCGCATTCCTACGTGGAGCTGCCTCTTTTTTTGTTCTAGAAAATAACTCCGACATTAGAGGTTTTTCCAAATTCAGAGTATGTGCCATATTCACCCCTGGCTGTACCTCCTCTACCAAGGGAGCAGAACTTGAGTCATTTAAAACAGAATCCTGCTGTACTGCCATCATCACATCCCCCCCCCCTCAGCCCTGACCACTGGTAAAGGCACATTAGGTTTTCACCCAGGCTCGTTCTGAGAAAAATTAAGTTTAGGATCCCAGTCTGGTGTTGGGTGCCATGACCCTTTATTCAATGTCCAGCCTGCCTCCTGCAATGCTTTTTCTGGGGACCAAGTTTCTACCCTTGGGGCTTGTAACAGAGAACCCTGTCCCATCAGCAGTTTCACATTTGTTTTTACCTGTGCCGTCACAGTTCTTTGATTACCGGTTGGTACCTCCAGATTCCTTTTAGCAAACAACACTGCCGTCCGTTTGCCTTTCCCATCGTCTCCAATTTTGTCCAAGCCAGGTTCAGTGTGTTTCGGAAAAGAGAATTCTGAAACCCCTTCCTGCTGAAAAGGGTCCGTTTGGTAAATGCAGGACTGGTCAGTCGTTCCAATGGTATCCCCTCCTCTAAACACGAAACCTGCCTCTTTTGTGAGTGCAACCGGGAGCCCCGAGGACTCAGCACTGCTCGATGCTTTCCGGTGCACATCCGGGTCACCTGTAGCTGCCATAGAAACTGACTCGACGCTTTCCTTCAATACATAAGACATTAAAGGCGCCACACCGTTTTGTTGCGACTGTTCCTGCTCGTTACTCATCCGAATCTCTTTTAGTAAGGGACTCTCCACCTCTAGACTCCCACCATTCAGCGGTACACCCTCCTTGTTCACTGCCATACCAACCGCTGGGCTCTCCGGTGTCTCCGCAACACACTCAACATTCTCCTGTAAATCCACCATTTTCTTCGCTTCCAGTGCCGAAATGTCTTTTAAAACTTTATCTTGCTCCATTTGCAGAGCGCTTAGCTTCTCCTTCAACATTAGATGCAGCGGTGATACGTGTCCAAGGTTGTCAGAATTAATAGGAACTCCTTCACCCGACAACTCCATATCAGACGACCGAATCTCATCACCATGTCGCAAAGGAACAAGTGCCGACTGCACCAGCTCTAGCCGTTCCAGCCGTTCTTCCATTTGAACCTCCCTCAGAGGAACACTGTCTGCAACCTCCTCCATTGCGGCCATCCTTTCCCAAGTCCGACCTCGACTGACCAGACTTGCTTCTGTCGCTAGCCCCCTACTGCCAGTAATGCAGTAGGGGAATTTCCTCGGTGTCCAGGCCAAATTTCACTCATTCACTAAAAATACCTCCAACAGCTTAATCTGGTTCAAGGTCAGTTGGCATTCATCTGTATCCCCTCCCTGGGTCGTGCCTGAAAATAGGCAGGATTTGTCTAGTGCACTTACCCGGTCAACAAAAACTAAATAAATAAATATATCATTTGAATTAAGTCTAGTATTACCTCATAGGATGATGGGGGGGGGCATGGGAAGCTATGGGGGAACTCAGGAGGCTTCATTTCTTAATTCTTATGTTCATTACATAACTTTAGATTTCGCTCAGAGTGAGGGAAACCCACAGGTAAGGAAGGGAAGGTTAGGGCTGGCCGGCACCCAACAGGACCATTGTGGGGAGTTATTCGAGTAGATGGGGCAACTCTAAGCTGGTTGATCTGGTCTAATTTGGGACATATGAAGAAACCAGATATTCCAGTGATTCATTAATTCTGGAATTTTATTTTGTAGCCTGGCTGTCATATGTTCTAGTTTATGGACATCACATACTGTGTCTTCCCAGGCTGTAATAGTAGGGGACTCAGGGCAGAGCCATAATCTTGTGATACATTTTTTGGCCGTACCCAGTAGAATGTTGAGCAGGAAAATTTGGTGCTGGTTCTTAAAGTGTCTTGGATAATGGAGAAGTATCCCAAACGCTGGGGTAAAATTACCCAGAGTAGGGAAAAGATCTAACACCCTATTCTCTATCAAGGACCAATAAGGTGCCAGTACTGGGCAAAACCACAGAACGTGCGCATGTGTGGCCACCTCGCAACTGCATTGTCTCCAACAGGAATAATCACCTCCCGAAGAGAATCCGGCAGTTATTTAGGGGGGGGGGGTGGAAAGAATCTGGACACTACCTTCCAGGAAAATTCTTTCCATGAGTTTGAGGTTTTATGTTGTCTCCTCCAAATTCGGAGCCAGTCCTCCTGAGTCAATACTACCTGGAACTCAGCTTCCCAGTGGAATTGTACCAGATCCATGGCCGAAGAGGGGGCCCCCTGCAGGGCTTTATATATTCGGCAGACCAAGTGACTTTGATCCCCGCCCCTTGTGATCTGAAGTAATAAGGGACATATAGGGGGGACAATCTGTGTAGTGACATCTAAGCCAATTTTAGTTTCCAAAAGGTGGTAAATCTGTAGAAATCTAAAGAAGTCATTCTTGTTCAGGGTGAATTCTTGTTTAATTTGACCAAATGACTTAAAGGTGTCTTTGTCATAGAATTGGTATGAATATTTTAAACCTTTGCGTGCCCAGGTCTGAAAGGTGGTATCTAGTTGTTCTGGGGTCCACGATGGATCTTCCGCTGGAATGCCCATCCAGGTGGATAAAAATGTGTTGGTCAGACGAGAGAGGAACTTCCTCCAACTATGGAGTAAGCCTCTCGAAAATCTGGAACCCCATCATAATTGAGATATATTATGGGGTTGAAACACACGAGAATAATTTAAGGGGCAGTCTGCCATTGATCTCTTAACTATAAGCCACGATGGGGCTTGAGTTTGAGTTAAAAACCAGGATGTTATATGCATGTGTAAGGCGGACAGCCAATAGTTTAAAATGCAGGGAAGAACCAAACCACCCTTCTCCTTGGGGGACTGGAGCTTACTAAGTGCTATTCTGGGTCGTTGATTTGCCCAAAGGAACTTACTGACAGTCCTGTCCCAATCCTGAACATCTTTTGTGGTGAGAGGGAGTGGGATATTTTGCATTAAATATAGTATCTTCGGCAAGGAATTCATCTGGATAGATTGAACTCTAGCCATCAGGGAAAGAGGGAGGGGGGTCCATCTGGCCAAATCTAATTTTATCTTCGAAAGAGTTGAAGTATAATTCAAAGAACAGAGCTCAGAGAAATTCTCAGGTATTTTAATACCCAGGTAGGTTATGTGGGGTTTGTCCCATTTATAGGGATATTTCAGGACTAGGTCCAGAGACAACGGGGGCTGTACCAGTAGAGCCTCTTATTTATTTGGGTTGATGGTATAACCTGTGAGAGTTTCTATTTCCTTTAGGAGTGTAGTTAGGGTTTGTAATTATTTGACAGGACAAGTGATATAGAGAAGGAGGTCATCAGCATAATATGCTAGTTTATGATAGGAAAGTTCTGAGACTTTGTACCCATGAAGATTAGGGGTTTGTCTAAGTAGTTAGGCTATGGGCTCCACAAAAAGAGCAAACAAGTATGGGGAAAGGGGACAACCCTGACGAGTGCCCCTAAATAAGGGAAAATGTGCAGAATGTGATCTGTTCAGTCTCACGACCGCTTCCGGACTACAGTGTACATACACCTCTTACGGCTGACATGAATAACTCGGGAAAGTTGCATTTTTTAAGGGTAGCCTGTAGAAACCCCCAAGAGACCATATCAAAGGCCTTTTGAGCATCTAAGCCGAGTATTAAAAGGGGGGATTTTGAGGATTGGGCATGGTCAATAAGATATAGGGTACGTTTTATATTACCCGTTGTCTGCCTGCCTTTAATAAACCCGGACTGATCAGAATGGATTAAAGAAGGAAGGATGAAATCAAGCCTATGGGCTAAAATTCTTGTGCAAATCTTGTAATCTTGGTTGAGTACAGATATGGGACGGTAAGATTCACACAGGTGTGAGGGTTTCTGGGGTTTCAAAATTACGGAAATTGTGGCTTGTTTCCATGATATAGGGAAAGAGGAGGTGAGATGGCTAGCCTGTAAGGCCTGCAGAAGGGGGGTCTGCACTAGGTTCCAGGCTCCTTTATAAAACTCTGCTCCAAAGCCACCAGGGCCAGGAGCTTTTCCGTTCTTGAGTCCTTTAACGGAGTTTTGGAGCTCTAGTTCAGATATCGGGGCTGCTATCTGTGCCTGCTGGGAGGCAGAGAGAGCAGGAAGGCGGATCTGAGAAAGAAAGTCTGGTATTTTATGAGGAGCAGGCTCCGTTGGGGAAGAGTAGAGGAATTGATAGTATTTCTTAAATGCGTCAAGGATATGTTGAGTGGAGTACCGCATCTGTCCAGAGATGGGGTCCTTGATTTTAGAGATAGTGCATTGTTGTATCTGATTTCTGAGGCGGTACGGCAGGAGTCTGGAGGCCCGGGCACCGCCCTCATAGTACTGCTGCCTTAACCAGGCCAAAGCTTGTTCAGTTTTGGCTGCCAACAGCCGTTGGATTTCAGTCTGTGTCTGGGAGATTAAGGGAAGGAGATCAGAATCTCCTTGCATGTCAGCCTCCTGGAGAAAGCTAAGTTTCTCCTGCAAGGCCTGCAGACAAGACTCAGCCTGTTTTTTCTTACAGGTAGCATATGCTATGACATGGCCTCTGAGCACAACTTTAATCGTATCCCATAAGATCTGAGAGGATATCTGTGTAGAGGTATTGTCTCACAGAATTTCCGGGATTCGTGTTTCCAAGAGGTCTTTAAATTGCGTCTTTCAACAGAGACAGATTAAACCTCCATTGTGCATTTTTCCTTTCTTTTTGCATATTAAGTTCTAGAACAATGGGAGCATGGTCAGACAGACAGATATTAAGGATATCTGCTGACCAAACCTGATCCAAATACTCCCTGCTTATACAAAAGTAATAAAGTCTGGAATAATGTTTAAAAGCATTGGAGTAATAGGTAAATTTCTCTTGTAGAGGATGGAGCTGTCTCCACACATTCACCAGGCCTACATCACGGAGCAAATGCCGAAGATGTTTTTGTCCTGAGGACTGCGGGGATGGGCATGCAGCGGACGAGTCAAGCGAGGGGTTAAGGTCCCCTTCTAATATCAAAATACCTTGTTGTCTCCCTAGGATGACATCTCTCAGATGTTGGATAGTGGAGGCGTCAGAGCCTGGGGGATGTAAATGCTACACAATGTCACAATCTGCTCATTTAATTTTACTACGACCGATGCCAGCCTACCATCTCTATCAGAATATCGTTCAAGAATTTGCAGCTGGGAATGTCTTGGGATTAGAATCACCGCCCCTCTCCTTCTACCTCTTTGATAAGAGGACTCAACCAAGTCAGAAAAGCTGAATTTAAGTAATTTCTGGTGCTCAACTGAGGAGAGGTGGGTCTCCTGTAGTAAAAGAACATCGGGGTTTAATTTTTTGAGTGCACGAATTGTACGGTACCTCTTTATGGGGCCGGCCAGCCCATTTACATTGTGAGAGATCATTTTAAAGGGTCCCTGCATACTGAAACTTATCAGAGTTTATTTCACAGCCCCCAAGGTCTAAAGCATCATTCATTTTGATTTCCTGAAATAGAAAACATTTGCCAGCTGGATACTTTACATTAGCTTGATGCTCTGCATCCAACACGGAGGGCAAAAAAACGAAAGACATTACAGTTAAAACTATGGGAACACTAATAGGCCAACTGGGCTTAGCTAAGGCAATAATTACAATAAAGGATATCTCAACAAGGAGATACAAGATGGTAAGAACTATGAACAGACCCCCAGAAAGAGGGTTGTCCTTGACTTCCATTAACACGCGTTCGCGTAGAACGTGCATTGGGGACAGGTCTACTGACTGTCCAAAAATGGGCACCCATTCAACCAAGTGATATGGGGTCCTAAGGAAACTCTTGCCCCTAACTTCAGGAGGGGGAAGGACCAAGAGGGGGGAAAAATAATAATCTAAGGGGCTGAAAAATAAAGAAAGGGAGTGATAGGGGAGGGGTATGAATTGGAGCAAAAAGGTGCATTTCTATTAAAGCCAGATTTGCATATGGCATAAGAGCCAATAGCACCCACCGATATATAAGGGGGGGGGGAGAAAATAGTTTATTGTGGATCTACCCAGGAGTATTGATAGTATCATTTTGAAGTGGCTAATATAATATGAGGGGAGTGTCGGTTCCTAGAGGCATACCCCCAAACCCCCAACCCCCTGAGCCACCAAACATACAGAATAAACACAGGATCCAATGCAATAATCCATGCGAACTTCCTCTCAGTATAGGGTTACCCCAAGCACATTAAATATGGAAGTCTAGTCCACACATTGTAGGGAATGTAAGTCCCGGAATAAGTTCTCTGCTGAAAGTTCACAGAGATAGTGAGAAAGGGATGGTTCCGATAAGCAGTTGAGAGCCAGCAGGGAAATGAGGGCTCCAGGGGCACACTGACCGTCTGCTCATCGAGAGGGGGAAGAGGGAGGACGCCCACTGGGGGAGAGGGCAAGGGAAAAAAGGGGCCCATATCCATCCGGGTCCAGCAGCACCTCCAATATCTGCCGATACCAGGGATGATCCTGATAAAGTCTAGGGTACCCTGTAAAGGGACCTCACGGGGGGGGCCGAGGAGACCAGCAACGAGGCCCGCTATATAATCATCCCAAAGCTGTTGGACCGAGTGCAGACAGTGTAAATCCCCTTGTCAACTAGAAGTGCCATATGCAATCTCTAGACCACATAGGTCCTGATTCATCCTGGGGTCCTGTTATGCTAAAAGCGCACCAGTGCCACCAGGCCGTCTGCAGCCGAGGAGACCTTTTAACTGCATCCTATTTAGCGGGTTAATGCAGGAGAGCCTGTCCTGATTTAATTTGGAGGGGTGTAGACCCAGGCTTAGGGGAGGCACACCAACCTGGGCAGGCAGGAGACGTCTGACCAAGACCTGCCGGCCCCCTCTCAAGCAGGGGACCCCCTGCAAACCCCTATTTAACGGGACTTAGTTTAATGACAGAGACTCCTGAATGTGGCAGAGCTGTTCTGAAGTAAGGCCAATATCCTCCTGCTACAGGCGACCCGACGGCTAACCGCCCGCTCAAAGGTCCCATTGTCAGCTTCGCTTTTGAGGGAACTGGCATATGTACAGGTATCCCTTGTCTGAGGTGCTCCCTTACCTGCCACCACTGCAGAGTTTGAATAAGGGTGGCTGTAACTGGGACTAGTTTTGATAAAGAGTCTTTCTTTTGGGACCAGTACTCCCTTAGGTGGAACTGGATGTCTCTCATCTGAAACCTTGCTCCTGGGACGGTTACAGTTGAGGCTGCCATGTGCCCTAACAGTTGCAGGAAATGCCTTGCCAGTCTGGGAACGTGGTAAAAAAGACCTGGCTATTTGAATCAGGCTGTTCACCCTGTCCTGAGGAAGATGGGCCATTCCTGTTCTTGTATCCAATTCTGCCCCTATGAACTTGAGCAACTGCATAGGTTCTAGGTCAGACTTCTTTAGATTCACTAAGAACCCCAGGGAGGACAGAGTGGTCTGAGTGACTGAGAGAGACTCTCTCGCTTGTTCCTGTGACTGGCCTACAATTGGCCAGTTGTCCAGATAGGACAATACTGACACCCCTAGCTGCCTTAGGTGTGCCACCATGACAGCAAGGCATTTTGTGAATACCCTTGGAGCAGATGCTATCCCGAAGGGCATTGCTCAGAATTGAAAATGGCCTGATGGCTACCTGAATCTGAGGTATTCTCTGTGAGACCTTCTGATTGGGATGTGAAAGTAAGCATCTCTTAGGTTCAGGGATGCTAGCCAGTCTCCCTGCCTCTGAGTAGGTAGTATGGTGAACAGAGTGACCATTTGGAATTTTGGTTTTGCTAGATGCTTGTTCAGGTACCTGAGGTCCAGAATGGGACGCCACTCCCCTGTTTTCTTTACTGTAAGGAAGTATCTGGAGTACAGGCCCTTGCCTTTTTGAATGGCAGGGACTGGTTCTACTGTCTGAAACAGCAGAAGGGATGACACTTCCTTTTCCAGTAGGGTTGTTTCTAACATACTAATTGCCAGCAGATTAGGCCTTATGGTCTACCGAGTCTGCTCGAACCTCAGATCCCTAGTTGGGTGCCAAGGACCCCCCAATGTTCCAGAAACCCCTATCATCCATCCCCACTCCCCTGGGCCAGGCCATCATCTGATACATTCGCTTTCTGTATCTGTCCCACCCTCTCTTGAAGCCCTCCACTGTGGATCTCTGAACCAGCTTGCCAGGCAGCGTGCATTCCAAGGGTCCACCACCCTCTCAGTGAAAAATCTCCTCCTCTTCCCCACCACCCTTCCACCTTCCAACTTCAAACCATGTCCTCTGGTGATACCTCCCTGCTTTAGTCTAAAGATCCCCTCCATGTTTACCCTATTTATTCCCTTGAGGTACCTGAAGACCTCAATCATGTCCCCGTCTCTCCTCTCCTCCAATGAAAACAGGCAGAGCTCCTCAAGTCTGTCCTCATACGTCAAATCCCCTAGTCCTCGTATCATCTTAGTTACCCTCCTCTGTACCCTCTCCAGGAGCTGTATGTCCCTCTTCAAGTGTGGTCTCCAGTACTGTACACAGTACTCAAGGTGTGGTCTAACCAGTCCATTGTACAGCGGCAAAATCACTTCCCTGCTCCTAGAGGTGATCCCCCTTACGATGCATCCCAACATCCTGTTTGCCTTGCTAGCCGCTCTCCTGCACTGCTCAGAGTTATTCATACATGCATCCACCATGACCCCTAGGTCTTTTTCCCCTGTTGAGGCCTCCAGCGCCTCCCCTCCCAGGGTGTACCTATGTTTAGGGTTTCCCTGCCCAAGATGTAACACCTTGCACTTGGTGATATTGAAATTCAATTTCCATGTGTGAGTCCAGCTTTCCAGGGTGTCCAGGACCCCTTGCAGGGTCAACCTCCCCTCTTCCCCCTCAGCTACTGCTCCCATCTTGAAGTCATCAGCGAAGAGACTTATTTCACACCCTATACCCTCCCTGATGTATGTATGCATTAAACAGGATCGGACCCAGGACCAATCCCTGCAGTACACCACTAGCGACCTCTCTAGGGTTCGAGAGCTCCCCACCGACCACTACTCTCTGGGTGCGTTCAGCTAGCCAGTTTTCAATCCATCTGACCATCAAAGGGCCTACTCCCAATCCTGTCAGTTTCTCCACCAGACCACTGTGGGGAACAGAGACAAACGCCTTGCTGAGTCCAAGAATAATACATCCACGGGCTTTCCCCTGTCCATTTTTGATGTTACCCATTCGTAGAACTCCACAAGATTGGTTTGACATGATCTACCTGGCACAAACCCATGTTGCTGACTATCCAGACCTCCCACCTCCTCCAAGTACACCACCAATCGTTCCTTTAGTATACTCTCCATTAATTTTCCCACCACCGAGGTCAAACTGATGGGTCTATAGTTACCTGGTACTTCCCTCAACCCCCCTTTATGGATTGGCACCACATGTGCCTCTCGCCAATCCCTAGGTACCCTCCCTGTCTCAAGCGACCTGTTGAAGAGCTCCGCCAGGGGTGCAGCCAGTATGTCCGCCAATTTCCATAGTACTCTCAGATGAATGCCATCCGGCCCAGGAGATTTATCTTTCTTTAGGGCCTTGGGGGCTAACCACACCCTTTCAATGGAGATAGCATCATCCGTCCCCTCCACCCACCTTACTGGCCTTTTTATCTTTATCCTGATGTGACACCCCTGGGGTACCTCTCCCTTCCTCTTGCTCCATTTCTGTTGCTCCCCTGATCCCACTCAATACCGCTTCTATCCCCATCGTGCCTTGCTCTGTAGATATCCCATCCCCCTTCCTAATGAACACAGAGGCGAAGTACTCGTTTAATACCTCTGCCTGGTCCCTAGCCTCTTCCACCCACCCTCCTTCTGATCTCAATCTGCCAAGATGGCCCTTAGTTTTTCTCTGCTCCATAATGTACCGGAAGAACCCCTTTTCCCCTCCATGTATCCCCTGTGCCAGCCGCTGCTCTTTACTGGACTTTGCCCCCCTCACCATCTGGGTGACTTTTCTAGATGCAAGATGGTACATTTCCTTTTCCCTATCCCCTCTTGTTGTTTTATATTTTTTGTAGGCCGCCTTCTTTTCTCTGACTGCTACCTGAACCTCACTGGACCACCAGCATGGTTTATGTGACCTTGCTCCCTTATGTTTCACCTTAGTGCAGGTCCTGACTGCCTCATGAAGTCCCCATTTTATGACCTCCCATCTCTTTTCCACATTTGTCATTGATGTAATCCCCTTCAAGTGATCCTTGAGAATATTTCCCATGCCCACCAAGTCTGCCCCGAAGTCCACTGCCACTGTCCTAGATCTCTCCCCCCCCTTCCCCCATGCTTATTTGAAACCAGACAGTATTGTGGTCACTCCCAGTCAGGGGATCCTCTACAACCAGGTCCCTTACCAGATCCTCATCTGCCAGAACCACGTCCAGGACATACCATCCTTGTGGGCTCCATCACATGCTGTGTTAAGAACACATCCTGGAAGCCGTCCAGCAGCCTCTGCTCCTTGGCCACCTTAGAGGACATGCTTCCCCAGTTTGTACCTGGCATGTTAAGGTCCCCCATCAACACCACTCCTTCCCCTTTTGGTCCACACTGGGCAATGATGTTGTTCAACAAACCATCCTCCAGAATATCACCCATCCCGGGGGGCCTGTATACTACACCCAGCTTGACCTTGCCTCCTGCTGGGGTTCGTAAGGCGACCCATAAGACCTCCACGTTTCCCTCTGCCTCTTCTACCCTAGCAATTTCTATGTCATCTCTAATGAACATAGCCACTCCACCCCCTCTGCCCTCCTTTCTATCCTTCCTAAGCATAGTGTACCCCCGCATGTTTAGGTCCCAGTCATGGTTTTTGTTGGCCTACGTTTCGTGGACCCGCACATCCACCCCCACCTCGAACAGCATGGCCTGGAATTCTTGCAACTTGTTTCCAAAGCTCCTGGCATTTACTAACACCAACCCCCCACCCTTATCCCTGATCCCCTTTGCGCACCCCACCCAGGTTCCTTATACTTCCATCCTCCCTCTGCTCCTCCTGAAACCTCCTCCCCAGTCTGTTCCCCCCTTAAGTTTGAAGGCTACTTCTCTCATCTGGAGGAGAGGGCTTCTGGTCAGCCCCCCATCCTCCCCTCCCACAAGTTTAAACCCCCACTCTTCTTGAATGTAGTCAGCCACCCCTGTTTAAGGACTTCCTTCCCTAACGGGCAAGATGAAGCCTGTCCTGCATACAGTCCCTTATCCTCCCAAACTCCTTTCCAGTTCCCCAACACCCCAACCCACTCTCTTCAACCCACTTCTGAGCTAGTCATTAACCTCTGTGATCTTCTTTTTCTCTCCACTGAGGCCTCTGTTACTGGCAATATCTCCGAAAAGGAAATGTTGCATCCATTATCCCGACAGACTCTGGCAAGTTCTTGGAACCTTGCTTGGATTTCCAAAATGCTATTTCCCTCTAGATCGTTAGTTCCCAAATGCACCAGGAAATCCGGTTTCCCGCCACAATCCCTAACCAGTTCATATACCATGAACTTTGCTCTGTGCACTGTCAGCCCAGAGATGCTTACTACCTTCACCTGGCTATGGCATCCACTCCCCTGTCTCTCCCACTAGATACCCCTAATCATCAAGTCTCCCAATAAAAGAACCTTAACACCACCATCATCCTTATTGTTACCTCCACTATGCGTTCTCAACCCCCCATCCCCCCCTTTATTCGTGATCTCAACTCCATGCGAGTCTTCCTGCCTTATTAGAGACCCCCTTGTCACCCTCCCCTTTCTGCCTCCCTTGTTATTTTGCCCACGGAACTGAGACACCCCCTGAATAGGTGTCCTCTTTAACCCTCACTTATCTGAACCATTCATCCTGGCCCTGATGGTTTCCCCTTTCCTCACACCACCATCCTCTCCCCTTGTAATAGTACCCCTACCTCCAGAGGCCCTCTGTGGGTCCCCTTTACCTAGGGCCCCATCCTTGGTACAAACCCCCAGCTGAAGGGGCCCCTCCCCCGCCTCCTTGTCTCCCAGTTGCTCTCCAGTCGTGCTCTCCTCCCTCTTGTCTGCAATATGTTGCATCTCCCCCATCTGCTTAACATTTATGTTTCCCCTTCTCCCTCTGGGACTATTTCTATCCTTTCCATTGCCGGTCTGTGATGCCCTATGGGTATCCGACTCCCTCCCCCCGGCCTCTGTATCAGTTTTCTCATGTCCACCAACCCCTTCCTCCCCCTCTAGGTTGCTTAGTAGCTCAAATTTATTGTAACACTCTATGCCAGCCTCCATCAAGTAACTTGAGTTTCCCCCGACTGCCCCTCTAAACTGCCCCTCTTCCTCCCCTCTTGCCCTGTTCTCCTTAGGAGCTCCCTTCCCACAGTCTGCTCTTTTAGACTTCCCCACAACAGCTCCCCCCTTTTCAGTGTCTGCTCTTCTAGGCTTCCCCACAACAGCCCCTCCTGACTCTTCCCCTCCTCCTCTCTTTGTAGTCGTAATGTTTACCCCGTACATTTTCCCCTTAGCGTCAACATCCCTATCTAAGGGTCCTCTGACCCTAATATCCCCCTCCTGCTTACTGTAACATTACGTCCTGTAATTTCTGAGCGTTGCCACAGCCTCCCCTCAGCCCCACCCTTCTGCCGCCCATATCCACACCCCTTATCCTTGGACACTCCCCAACTCCCCCAGCTTACTCCTTAACCAATATACTTCACTCCTGATACAAGATAACTGTCTACAGAGTGGGCAGCCTCCCTCTTCCAGGCCCAATTGAGAATTATTGCCATCCCACAGCCTGTGCAGCCCACAACCCTTCCGAAGATGCCTGCCATGGTGGAATGTAGCCACCCTGTTTGTCCCTCTCTGTTCATAATGGCACACACCCCTTTTCTCAGTCCCTTCCCCTGGAATACAGTCTCTCTCTCTCTCTCTCTATACTGACTGCAGTTATTTACGAACCCAATTTCAACCCCACCAATAAAGTTCCCAAGTCTCACAAACACATACAGTCCAGTGTGTGTCCAGTCCCCCTAACAGTGTGTGTATGTAGACATCAGGTACCGTATGATGTCACAGGCCCACCAGTTCCTGTTGCTTCAAATTTCAGTCACAAATAGAAATGCACAGCCCTTCAATCCCAACACCCAGTGGCTTTTCAGTATTTAAGAAAGCCTACAAAACAGGGTGGGTGAGAGGGCTCTAGCAGTAGGCAAACATCACAATTAAATTTCACTATAATTATCACTGCCAAACAAGTGTTCCCACACCCAGCACACAAACCCCAATAGTTACAATATCACAGCCCAAGAAACAGTTCTAACTCAAAGTAGTAATTTTTAACACACAGAACTAATTTCAAGTACAAAACTATTCAAATATTTCAGTTAAAACAGAAGATAAAACCAAACCTCTTTCCTGAACAACCTCCTACTTCTGTTCCCAGGTGGACAATGAAAGACAAGATGATTCTTGTAATTACCCCTCCCCCTAACACCAGGCAAACATCACATTTAAATTTCACTCTAATTATCACTGCCAACCAAGTGTTCCCATACCCAGCACACAAGCCCCAATAGTTACAATATCACAGCCCAAGTGACAGTTCTAACGCTAAGTAGTAATTTTTAAACACACAGAACTAATTTCAAGTACAAAACTATTCAAATATTTCAGTTAAAACAGAAGATAAAACCAAGCCTCTTTCCTGAGCAACCTCCTACTTCTGAAGGGGAAGAGGGCTTGAAAGCCCTTGAGCTCAGCCTTGGTCTGGTTTTGAAGCTGAGGACCAAACCCTGGCCCACTACTTCCAGAACCCACTTGTCTGTGGTGATGTTTTGCCATTCCTGGAAGTAGTGGGCCAGTCTGCCCCCTACTCGTAGTGGGGAGGTGACCTGGACATTCTGCTCAGAGAGTCTGCTTAGATTGAGCTACTGGTTGGACAGACAGTCTAGTGTGGCCAGTACTCCTCCTGCCCCTGCCCTTAAAGTATTCCCTAGGCTGGTACTGGGGAAAACTTGGGGCTGAAAATAAGGCCTGTAAGGAGTCCCGCCCCTGCCACCCCTCAAGTAGTGTGTCTGGGGGTTAGCAGATCTCTCCTTTACTGATGCACTTTTGTAAGCAGATTTGTAATCATCCATTTTTTTCATATATGCCTCTGTTTGTTCTCCAACAGAGACATAGGGTCATAAAGGAAATCCAAGGCCTTGCTTTGTGTGTCATGTGAGAGGTTAGTGGTTCTAAGCCATGCAAACCATCTTAGAGACACTGTTGAAGCCACCTGCCTGGATGCAGTGTCATTGGAATCCACTGCCATCCTAAATTGGGTCTTAGATGCTTCAATGCCTCTCTTAGCCACTTCTTCCAGGTCAGCAGCCACTGGAGGGGGAACTGACGTGGCAATTTCCAATACAGCGGACCACACAGATTTTTGATATCTGGCTAAATATGCCGTATAGGATGCCTGCCTAATGGCTAGGGAGGATCCTAAATAAATCTTCTTGGCTACTGAATCCATCCTCCTGGAATCTTTTTCAGGAGGGTGGGAGGCTAGAGGGATGCCAGCTTTGTCACAAGCTGCAGCCTGTACTACACCTTCTTGACTGGGCTGACCAAACAAAAATTCAGCCCCAGCCTTGTCCACCCAGTACTTTCTTTCCACTTTTTTATCAGTAGGAGGGACAGAAGTGGGGTTCTCTAAAATTTTCGTGGTCTGCCTCCTCAAAGATTTGTTTAAGGGGAGAAGCAGCCGTTTTGATGGAGGGACGTCCATCATCTCCTTATAGTCTTCCTCCTCCTCATCTTCTAGTGATTCCTAAGATGGAAGGTTGAAGGACTGGGCCACTTGCTTCATAAAAACAAAGTATGAAGAAAAATCTTCATTTCCCTTAGATGGGGAATCAGGCCTGTGGGGATCAGGGGAGATGTCTGGCTCTATAGGCTCATCATAGCCATTGTTCCTGTAATCCTCTTCTGGTTCTTCACCAAGACCAGGATCCTCAAATTGTTCCCCACCTTGGTCTATTAAATTGGGGATTTGTAAACCGGGAGTTCGTGGAACCGGCTGTTTTTTAACCGGAACCGGAGACTGCAAGGACTGAATAATATTGATCGCGTTCGCGATTTCCTCAGCAGAAGGAACTGCTGTAGAAACCAGTTGCGGTTCCTAGTACTTTTCTTTTCGCTTTTTCTTAACTGCGATGGCTGGTTCAGCAGCCTTATCTGCGCTTCTTTTCTTTGTGGAACCATTGCCCTGTCACAGGGCAGTCCCTCCGGTTCAGTGGCCAGGTTAGCAGCCTTATCAGTCATTTTTTCCCTTAGTCTCTTCAAACGTCGTTCAAGGGTGGACTGAGGGAAATTAGCACAGATTTCACAGTCTGTCTGAAGGTGGTTCAGACCCCAGACAGAACAAACAAATTAAATGAGGATCAGCCTTTGTAAACAGTTCCCCGCACTATGTGCAATGCTGGAAACCTGTGGGTCCTGTTCTCTTTTTTGGTTTCTGTGACATAAGAAATTCAAACAGAGAACCAAATAGACTTTTTTTTTTGTTTTTGTCAGTTGTTACACCGTAAAAGAAACCAGGCTGTTTAGAAAAACAAATTCAGACGTTACCCCGGTTGAAAAAAGGGACCCACTAACCGGAAACTACTCCGGTAAAGTTTTAAATAACTAACCGACTATACCGAGTCGGAATATAACAAATTAACTGAAAATAATTATGAAAACAAAATAAGGGAACTGTCGGTTTCCCCTTGGTTAAAGAACTGGGGAGAAAAACGACTACTGACCCATAATAACTAAAATCTTAACAATTACTACCTGTATACCAAGGACAGTGATAAGAATACCAATAAATATAAATTTACAGAGGTATAAACCGAGAAAAATAAACTTTTTTCAAGAGGTGATGGAGAGCTCTCCAAAGACATCTTACTGAGGCAAGCGGAATAAAGAATCTGACGGTTAGAGGTTGTTTACTAGGGACAGTGGTTTGAAAACCGAGCTCGATCCTAGCATTCCATCATTTGCATAGGTTCTAGTAACCATTCTGGCTCCAGGGCAATCCTATGGGGAGACCATACTGCATAAGTCAGAATACAGTAAGATTTTCTGGGGTTTGAAAATTCCCATTCTATTTGTTAAAACCAACTTCTGTAGCTCGTACACCATAAAGAGGGAGGGGCAGAGGTGTGTTAAACAGAGAGTCTCTCAATAACTCCACCATCCAGGTCCCCTCCCTCCCTCACCCTGGATCGAACCCTTCAAGTCAATATGAGTCCAGATGTTTTTGCACTGTCCACTGCACTATATACTTCTCTGCCCTGTAAGGGGGCAGTGGACGTTGAGTTGAATGATAATGGCCAAAAATGTATCTTGTCGCCATCCCTATGATGCTGTCGGCAAGGCCTGTCTAGGGAAGACCAGCAGCCTTGCCAGACACCCTCTCATGTACCAACAGTGGTCCTCTTATCTTTTTCCTTTTTTTTGTGTGGTCAGAGCTACCACTCTATGTGAAGGGTTCAGGATCGCTGGGAAGAGTTGATGTCCAATAGTTTTTGTGGAGGGCATTATTTATTTATTTATTTATTAAAGCTGATAACCAGGAAAGGCACACAGAGCCAGGGCTTGTTTCCAGGTGCGAACCCGGGGGTGGGGTACATGAGGTTTGACAAGGAGTGCACAACACAAAAGTACAGAGACAGCAGCAAGTAAAGTAAAAGAAAAGGAAAACCAATTACAATATATATATATATATATATATATATATATATATATATAACACACACACAGACACACACACACACACACACGATATGCAAGAAGAAAAGCATTGGAATATATACAATATAAACACATTAGATGAAGATACAGGGACTTGTGGTCGATTACTTGGTAAGCGAGTCAGTGGAGGCTATACAGTGTGGACTATAAAGGCTGAAAAAGGAGTAGGAGGTACTAGGAGGTATCATACTGCATAGTGTTCCTATCTGCTGTTCTCATCTGTCTATGCCTTACTGCTTCTTTCTTTTTTCTCTCCCCTCTTCCTCTGTCATACACCTTTGAGCTGCTGTGGAACTCCTCCAGCTGTCCTTGGCATGAAGCCACACTCCAGTTCTTTGATCAATGCTACGAGGGTAGAGGAGGAACCACTATATCTAGAGGAAGAATGTAAGTGGTATCTCTCCCTCTGTCTTTTGTTATCTTACTGTTTTTTCCAACAGATGTTACTGGAGTTGGAGTAGCTATATGGGCACAGTGGTATTATGGGCAGTTAGCGGGTGATCCTTTAAAGGGCACCCCTGCTCCTCCCTTGTGGTCTGGTCATCATCGTTCCAAAGTATGATGTACCGGGGACTGACGGCTCTATTTAGAGGAACTCAATATAAAAGGGGACAAGTTAACCCTATGCTTCAGCAGTAGTCAGTACCTATATCGGTAAGGCAGGCAGAGGAGATACCTGTCTGCCACACCTAGCTTGCTATCCCTTATCCTCCCTGCTTGAGACGCCTCATGTCTCTGTGGCAATGAGGTACAGTAGTGATGGGAGGGGGGGGAGATCCTGGGCAATCTCTCTGCACAAGTTATTGGGTGTAAGGGAATTAATCTAAACACATATATTGTTCTCTTTTGAGATTCCTTTATTATGTACAAAATATTTCTTATGGTGAACAAAAGAGAGTGAGAAGGGACTACCTTCAATTTTTCAACATAATAAATAATCATGAATTATCCTCTGCATGTGGATTTCGATCTCATGCACAGCCTACACATCTCAGGTCCCACAATAGGCAAACTGACATACCCAGAAAAAACAGAGGAGAGGGAACTACTTTATCAATAGGGTCCCTAGATTATGGAACAAACTCCCTCAGTACCTGGTTAACATCTCTGATTTTAATACTTTTGAAAGAGAGCTTGAGAAATACATGGGGTACTAAACATTAGCCACACAGTCTGGGAAGACAGTCACAATGGACTTATGCCTCCTTCTGTCTTCAACAAACCATGTAACAGACAAGTTCTTACTTGGAGATGGAAGATGATGGAATATGTGAAGAAAGGGGCCATAATAGGAGAGAGAGCACTTTGCCAATTGCGCCAAAACAATTGGCCATCTCCATCTTTTTACCTTATTCCTCATAATTTCAATATGGCACAGTCTAAGATTGATTATATTACATGAAATGTAAAAGGCCTCCATAGTCCCATCAAAGAAAAGTATTTTAATTCAACTATGTAAACAGAGGGCCATGGTAGCTATATTCCAGGAAACACACCTTGCAAGCCACGAAGCTCTAAAACTAAAAAGGAAACGGGTGGGTATGGAGGTGCATGCCTTTTCTTGCAAGAAATCGGAGGGAGGTCCCATTTTGTTTCATAAGAAACTGCCCTGGCAAATTACCTGGCACAAAGCTGACCCTGACAGATGGTGGGCGTTGACAGCAGTCAAATCCCTGGAAACAGAGTGGCTCATAAGAGGAGTTTATGACCCCAGTGATACGGACCTTCCTTTCTATGCTAATCTGGCACAGAGTCTGGGTGAGTTCAAGCCAGATAACCTACTGGTTATGCTGGGGAGAAGGACTTCAATATTCCTCCTGATGGTGTGCTTCACAAATCTGTCCCTTCCATCACTCACCCCTCACCTACACTACAAGCTTGATGGCATTACAACAGAAATTTGCCCTCACAAATGCATGGCATCTCCTGCATCCAACACAGAGAGACTACATGTTCTTTTCAGCCGCCCACAAGACATACAGTAGGACTGACTACTGGTTCCTCTCCCCCCTCTCATTCGTTTTCTCTCTCTCCCAGGCTAGTATAGGCAACACAATCTTCTCAGATCACGCCCCGTGCAAATAATGATTATCCCCTTCTTCCACATGACCTAAATCCCTGATATGGTGACTTGATCCAGTGCCACTCACAAATAAGTCCTTCCAGGATCACATGATAAAGGAAAGCATGGCTTTTTTCAAAAATCAGCGTTTCTCCCAATGTACCACTTGCTTCTACGTGGGAGGCCTATAAGGCATACATCAGAAGTATCATTATTGGGTTTGCAGCTAACAGGAAGAGGACTAGAGAACTAGAAGAACACGAGCTGGTGAGAACTCTGACAGCCAAGGAGACTAGCATCAAAAATGTTAGACACCTCAGAGGCAAACCTGCAATCCATCATTGGATTGAGGTACGGGTTTAATGTGCTTCTGTCTAGACGGGCAGAACTGGTACTAGTCAGACTCAAGCACAAGGACTGGAAAGG
This sequence comes from Neoceratodus forsteri, assembly GCA_016271365.2. Taxonomy (NCBI): domain Eukaryota; kingdom Metazoa; phylum Chordata; order Ceratodontiformes; family Ceratodontidae; genus Neoceratodus; species Neoceratodus forsteri. The sequence goes on from CM057459.1 coordinate 733,925,609, forward strand.
GGGAAGAGTGTGCTGGGAAACTTCTGGCCTACTGCCTTAGAGCAACCCAAGATATGAGTCACATTACGACCCTTAGAAATGCTTCAGGTCAACTGTTATGTTCAACCAAAGATATTAAATCCAGAATGATGGAATTCTATGCTGATCTATAATCAGCCCCATGTCCTCCTGCTGATGTTTATATTCAAGCTTTCTTTTCACAGTTACCATCACCATGGCTGGACGAGACTCAGCAATAGGCACTATTAAAAGCCCCTGCCATTATACAGGCAATTAAGGCCCTTGCCTAAGTCTCATGGGTTGATAGCATCCCAGTGAACCTGTATCAAATTATGCCCACACTAGGGACACCACACCTCAACTGCATGTATGAGGGTGCTTTGGAGTGTGGGTCCCTTCCACCCACTCCGAGGGGGGTAGTTATTATGGGATTGCCAAAAAAAGACAAAGCTGGCACATGCTGCTTCAACTACTGCCCTGTATCACTTATCAATGCAGATTGCAAGGTCTTACCCAAAGTCCTGGCCACCACACTGGAAACCTTTCTCCCTCAGGTGGTACATCTGGCCAGTTTCATGGAAGGACGTTTAGGGTCAGACCACCTGCGATGCTTGCTTACAATTATGCAGGCCGCATAAAACTTAAAGCAGGAGGCTGCAGCAGTCTCCACAGACTTTGAAAAGGCCTTTGATTTGGTTAGCTGACGGTTGTTATACAATGTCCCTACAGCTAGAGTCACAACAAATGGACTCTTATCTCCTATCTTCCCATTGAAGAAAGGCACTAGGCAGAGGTGCCCCGTCTCAACACTACTATTTTTATTGGCCATTGAACCCTTGGCTATCGCCCTCAGGTTGCACCCTGATATAGCAGGTGTCAAGGTTGGCCAACACCCTTACACCACACTGGCGTACGCGGATTACTTTTTAGTCACCCTCTCATCCCCAGAGGCCTCAGTACCAGCACTGCTTAGCTTGCTCCAGCAGTTTACTGTTGTCTTTGGCCTCAAAATCTACAAGAGAAAAACCCAGGTACTGCCCCTTACTGACAACTGTAGCCCTCACCCCTTTATGCATCACGGGCTGGCTTGGTCATCAGCAGGTATCACTTATCTTGGGATTGACGTCAAATCACATATTCCTTCTATCCCTAAGCTGAACCCTGCCCCGCTGCTACAGCTCTTGCAAACAGTGTGTGACTGCTGGAGGACGCTGCATCTTTCCTTAGCACGCAAAACTGAAGTGCTGAAAATTAGTACAACACCCAAGTTGTTATACTTGATGAACCACTTTCTCATTACAATAGAGAATGCTTGGTTCTCCAAAACTGACAGTCTTTTTGGCTCCTTCCTATGGGAGGGCAAACCATCACACCACAGTTGGGGGAAACTTAGGGCTCAATGGAAGCAGGGGGGATGAGGACTCCCATGGATAAAAAGTTACCATCTGGCTTTCCTGGATGCCCGAACAGTCCGATAGTTTGAAGACAATCCACAGCGCTCTCCCCTATGGCTCATGATGGAACAACACTTGATAGGTAACAAATCATGTAGCACACTTCTGTATGGATCAGTCCCCCAAGGCCCCAACTCATTCCTCATAATTACAGATTCAAATTAAATGGACCTTGGGTAAATTGCTTAAACTAAATCTGGTTGTGGTGGAACTTACGCCATTGTGAGGCACCGGAAAAGTGCAGGTGGACAAGAAACCTCTTTTCTAGGAATCCTGAAGGGCTAAGGGCATACATCATGTTTGAGACCTCACCATCCAACATTTTTAAACAATGTAGACCTTGGAACAACTCTGTACACAGTATGACATTTCTCACTCTGATCACTGGAAATACTTACAGATTCAGAGTGCAGTGCAGGCCTTACTAGACACAGCTGACCCTTCCCTCCCCAGCTCGCTGGCTTCTACCCTAGCAGGGTAGCTGCGGCTCACGCATGGTAGGGCAGGATGTATTTATTGTTGCTTCAGTGATGCCCAGCCAGATCAGATCTTGAATGCCAAAGGTCACCGAGAAGTGGACCTAGCAAAGGGAATTTCTAAATGAACAATGGACCCAGTGTTGGACAAGTGTTCATATTACCTGCAGAGATGCAAGGAGTCACCTCATTCAGAATAAGATCCTGCATTATTGGTACAGGATGCCACAGATACTCCATCAATTAATTCTGCTCCCCACGGACAAATGTTGGAGGTGCCAGGCACAGGGAGGGACCCTGCTACACATTTTGTAGCACTGCCCATCTACTGTTAATTTTTGGAAAAGGGTACACAGTACCTGCCAAACCATTTTGGGCACTGCTTTTTCACCCTCCTTTTTAAACCTACATTCTAGGTATACCCCCAGGGTAACCCGCATCTTACCACTCCCCAAACCCGATGGCTAGGTGCTGTAGCAATGAAGGCTAGGTGCCTCATACTGCAAAGGTAGCATATTTATTTATTTGCTTTTGGTAACCAAGTAAGTGCACTAGGCATAGCAATGCCTATTTTCAGGCACAACCTGGGATGATACAGGGTTACAGAGATAACAAAACAGTTTGTGGAAAACAACAATGGGTAGAATAACAATGGCTACAGGTCGGTACAGTTTCAAACAAGTGTGCAGTACATAACAGTCAACAATAGATAACAATAAGTAAAACATAACAGTAAAACAGGATATCAAGTGCAGGTTCACCCATCTTAGGGATACAGACTGGGAGAGATAACTTAGCTAGGCAGATGTGAGGTCCAACTGGGAGAATGAGTTAGAAACACAAATAGACGATCAGCTTTAATTGACTCCAGGGGACTAGAGGTCCAGGATGGTAGTGGAAGAACAGTTCAGAGGGAGAGAACCAGATGGAGAAACAGGGGGTGAGTGCTTTTCTTTTGTTCAGGGGAAGGGAGAGCAAGGGAAAAAAGGGGCATAAGAGAGAGAGAGAAGAGGGAGGGTGGGTGTGTGAGAGAGTAGAAGTGGTGATGGAGACAGGGGTAGTTAGAAAAGGAGAGGTGGGAAGAAAGTGGAGAAAAATGTAGAGTGAGGGAGCCAGGGGAGGATAGGGGGTTCTGAGGTTGGAAGCAGGCATAGGGGTGAGAGCCAAGTGAGCGTTCAGCACGCCCTCTGAAAGTGGCATGGGTTGGAGCAAAAACGAATTGCTTGTGGAATAGAGTACCAGTATTTTGGCACAGTATGTGAGAAAGCACGTGCACCCCTTTCGGTTTTGCATCTGGGGATGTGGAGAGGCACTTGGTCAGTGGATCGAAGCTCATAGGAGACAGTTTGTGCATTTAACATAGAGGCTAGGGACTGGGGAAGACAAGATATGATAATGCTGTCAGTGAGACATCCGAGTGACTGGAGCCGATGGGTAGAGGGGGAGAGCCATTCTAGGTCGGCATAGACCTGGCAGTGGTGTTTGTAGCGAGGGGATACAAAGGCATATCTACAGATATTATTATAGGTGGTGTCCCACTTGTGAAGAGAGGTTTTTGATGCCCCAAGGTAGGTGACTGAGCCATAGGATAGTGCCGGAAGTAGAGACCCCATCTGGAGTACTGCGTCCAGTTCTGAAGACCCCATCTCCGCAAGGACATAGACAGGATGGAGGCAGTTCAGAGGAGGGCAACTAAAATGGTGCAGGGTCTGCAAGCGAAGCCATATGAGGAGAGACTAAAGGAGCTTAATATGTATACCCTTGAGGAAAGGAGGGAGAGGGGGGACATGACAGAAACGTTTAAGTACCTCAGTGGAATCAACAAAGTCCAAGAGGGTAGCATCTTTCAGAAAAAGAGATGTGCAAGAACAAGGGGATGCAATTTGAAGATAAAGGGGGAACGGCTCTCGGGCAATGTGAGGAAGTATTTTTTTCACAGAGAGGGTGGTGGACGCATGGAACAGTCTTCCTGAGGAGGCTGTGGGGTCTAAAACTGTGGGAGAATTCAAGAATGCATGGGACAGACATAAAGCAATTTTTGTAGGGGGTTGGAAGAAAGAAAAAATTACTCACCTTAGTAATTATGTTTCTTCTAGTGGAGTCTTGCTGTATTCTGACAAGTGCAGTTAGCCCCAGCCTTTAAACTGCCCCGGAGAACAATGGGTTAACTTTTCTATGCAGTGCATAGAATGTTGATCTCGAGCTCGGTTGATGTCTCTGCCTGTTGTATTTTGAACTGCAACCGTCAGATCTTTATGAGCAAAACTCACTAGGTGTTCTGTGTGGAAACTAAAATTTTTACTAGCCAACTGGCAGAAAAATAATCTTTTGGGTTCTCAAAGGAAGACTCAAGTCAGGAAACCCAAAACACAAAAACCAATAACACTGAAATAACACCTCACCCCATGAGTAACAGTGGGTGTAAGGGGGCACCCCTGGGGTGCCAACACTGTGCCTGCCCACCCACATCCCAAAAAAACAGTTTCTGAGAGGGGAGGCGGGGGGGGGTCAGAATACAGCAAGACTCCACTAGAAGAAACATAATTACTAAGGTGAGTAATTTTTTCTTCAAACAACATGAAGTCTTGCTGTATTCTGACAAGTGCAGACTACCAAGCAGTACCTCCATGGAGAAGGGACAGAACCTACTTTGGGAATAGGCTCTGAAGTACTGCTGTGCCAAACCGAGCATCACTCCTAGCTTGGATATCCAGAGAGTAATGCTTGGTAAAGGTATGGACTGTTTTCCAGGTGGCTGCTTGACAAATTTCTAAGACAGGGATATTCCTGGCAGCAGCCAGGGAAGTAGCTGTACTTCTTGTGGAATGAGCCCTCAGGCCTGAGGGTGGAGTTTTTCCCAGTTTTTCATAGCATAATTGTATACAAGACACAATCCACCTGGGAATAGATCTCTTGGTGGCAGGTTTGCCCTTTCCAACTTCTCCATAAGTGAGGAACAACTGGAGGGAGTCAAACCTGTGACCCTTGGTACACTCTATATAGTAGCTTAGGGCTCTTTTAACATCAAAACTGTGTAGCCTCCTCTCTCCTGAGAAAGAATGATCAGTGAAGAAAACAGGGAGAGACAGACTGATTCAGGTGGAAATCTGAAACCACTTTAGGCAAGAACTTTCTGTTAGTTCTAAGGACCACTTTATCTCTGTGAAAAGAGATGAAATCAGGTTCCACTGACAGGGCATGCAATTCACTGATACGTCTAGCAGAAGTAATGGCTACCAAAACACAGTTTTCCAAGTCAAGTACTTAAGCTCTGCTGAGGACAAAGGCTCAAAAGGGGGTTGCATGAGCTCAGCAATGCAAACATTAAGATCCCAAGCAGGAGCAGGAGCCCTAAAGGGGGACTGGTGTGAAGCAATCCCTTGAAAAATTTACAGAATACAGGGTGGGATGACAGTGAGGAAGACTTGCCTACTGACAGGAAAGCAGAAACAGCAGACAAGTGTACCCTGAGAGTAGCTGTTCTGAGGCCCAGGCTATTAAGATGGACCATATAATCCAGAACAGTAGGCAATTCAGCAGTATCTGGGGAGATATGCCTCTTGGAACACCAAATGCTGAATCTCTTACATTTGAAGTTATAAGTCTTTCTGGTGGAAGGCTTTCGAGAAGCTTTGAGAATATCCAGAACTCCCTGAGACAGATGCAAATCTGCAAACTCTAACTCTTCAAGAGCCATGCCTTGAGATTGAGAGACTGAAGACTGGGGTACCAAATCCTCCCCTGAGAGAAGGTTAACAGGTTGTAATTCCTGGGAAGAGACAGGGGAAGATGGACTGCTAGGGACAGCAACAAAGTACCATGGCTGTCTGGCCCAGTCTGGAGCAATCAGAATCACTTTGCAAGGTTGTGACCTTATCTTGACTAGGACTTTGAACAGGAGAGGGAAGGGGGGAAAAGCATACAGAAATTTCCCTTCCCAGTTCAGAATCAGAGCATCCAGGGGGACTGAGCCCAAGACTGGGGGTCTGCAACAAAAGAGAGGAAGTTGGTGATTGTCTGGGGCTGCAAAAAGATCTATCTCTGGAGTGCCCCATCTTGAGAAAATCACCTTCAACACCAGAGGATCCAGGGTCCATTCGTGATGGTCCTGAGATATTCTGCTCAGTGGATCTGCTAGGACATTGTCCTTCCCTGGAAGGTGAACTGCTATCAGAGAGGTTTGCAGGAATAAGCCAGGGACCACAACTTCATTGCTTCTGTGCACAAGGCCGTAAACCGAGTGCCTCTTTGCTTGTTGATGTACCACATGGTGGTGGTGTTGTCTGTTCTGACCTGAACTACCTTGTTCTGTACTGATTGGGAAAAAGCTTGCAGTGCCAGAAACACTGCCCTGACTTCCAAGAGATTGATGTGTAGAAGAGATTCCTAAGGTGACCACAGTCCCTGGGTGGTGAGGTCCCCTAAATGGGCTCCCCAGCCCAGCAGGGAAGCATCTGTGGTAAGGATCACTGAATGAGACTGAGTGGCAAATGGAACCCCTTGCCTCAAATTGTCCTGATCCTGCCACCATTGCAGGGCTTGGATCAGAGTTCGAGTCACTGGGATTAGTTTGGTAAGGGAATCCTTTCTTTGGGACCAAAAAGCTCTTAAGTGGAACTGAATGTCCCTCATCTGGAATCTTGCACCTTGGACCACTGCTGCAGAAGCTGCCATGTGGCCCAGGAGCTGAAGGAAATGCCTTGCTGGTTGAGACACCTGAAGGCTGAATGAAGAAGCCAGCTCCATGAGAGCTCTTGCCCTTTCCAGAGGAAGGAAGGCTCTTGCTTTTACCATATCCAGCTCTGCCCCTATGAAGGTGAGGAGCTGCACTGGTTCGACAACTGACTTTGGTAGGTTGAGAAGAAATCCTAAAGAAGTGAGCTCTTGCTGGGTCACTTGCAGGTCTGACTTGACTTGGTCTGGGGACTGGCCCACTATTAGCCAGTCATCCAAATATGAAAAAATGGAAATCTTTGGTCTTCTTCGGAAGGCAACAACTACTGCCAGGCACTTTGTGAAAACCCTTGGAGCTGAGGTTAGGCCAAAGGGCATTGCTCTGAACTGATAGTGGCCTGAGGGCAACTCGAACCTGAGGTACTTTCTGTGGGAGCACCTGATGGGAATGTGAAAGTAGGCATCTTTGAGTTCCAGGGAGGCTAGCCAGTCCCCTGGCCTTAGAGAGGGAAGGATAATTCCCAGAGTTATCATCTTGAACTTTGGCTTTAAAGGATGTTTGTTCAGATATCTTAAGTCCAGGATGGGGCGACACTCTCCTATCTTTTTGGGGGTCAGGAAGTACCTGGAGTACAGTCCTTTGCCCCAGTGTGGGTGGAGTCTCTCGCTATAGCTCTTAAAGCTAGGAGAGAAGAAACCTCTGCCTCTAGGGCAAGGGTTTCCGAAAGATTTGCAGGTGGAAAAGATCTGGCTCTCATCTTTGGAAATTTTTTGAAGCCGAGAACCAGTCCCTGGCTTACTACTTCCAGGACCCACTTGTCTGATGTAATAGACATCCAGTCCTGGACAAAGTAAGCCAGCCTGCCCCCTACTGGGACAGGAGAGTCAACCCGGGCAGACCCATCAGGGTGTCTGCTTGGCAGGGGCTTTAGGCTGAGGGGTGGATGCAGGCCTGCTCATCCCCCGTCTGCCTCTCCCTCTGAAGAACCCCCTCAGCAAAAAGGAAGAAGAGGCCTGTGCTTGGTAAAAAGGCCTTTGAAAAGGCCTGCCCCTGCCCCTAGACTGCTGCCTTTGAGGAGTTGCCTGCCTTTCCTTGGCCTGAATACTCCTGTACTCATCCATTTTCTCTGTCTGCTCCCTAAACAGAGAATTACCCACTACAGGAAAATCCATGGCCTTAGCATGGGTATCCTGTGAGAGGCTAGTACATCTGAGCCAAGCCATTCTCCGAAGAGCCACAGATGTAGCCATGACTCTTGATGAAACATCATTGGAGTCCACAGCAGCATGAAACTGAACTTTTGATGCCTCAATCCCATCTGCAGCCACCTCCTCCAGCACCTTGGCAAGCTGGGGGGAAGCCTGTTTAGCCAGTGCCAGTACAGTGTCCCACCTGGAATTCTGGTATCTGGCTGCATAGGCCATATAATTCGCCTGCCTGAGTCCCAAGGAAGATGCCATGTACTGCTTTTTTGCTATGGCATCAATCTTTCTGGAGTCCTTGTCTGGGGGGTGTGATGCCAAGGGAATGTTTGCCTTATTGCAGGCAGCAGCCTGTATAACCCCAACATGGCTGCATTGCTGATAAAGGAATTCCGTATCTGAGCCTGAAAGTGTATACCTCTTGTGCATTCTTCTATCCACAGCAGGTATGGAACTGGGAGGCTTCAGAATTTTTTGTATCCATTTCCCAAGAGATTTGTGGAGGGGAATAGACAGTTTTCTGGACTCTGGGATGTCCATCATCTCTACATAGTCAGGCTCCTCCTGATCCTCCACTGCCTCCCCCATAGGAAGCTGGAGGGTCTCAGCCACCTTTCTGTAAAACATAAAGTGGGAAGGGGACTCGGAAAGCCTAGGAGGAGAAACACCTGAAGGTCTGTCTGGGGAGATGTCCGGGTCAACAGGCACATCCAGACTTCCACCATCACCATATTCATCTTCCAACTCTCCTTCCTCCTCAAACTCCGGTTCATAATATTCTTCCAGGGTATAATCGTGAACCGGGGGAACCGACCGAACCGAGCCCCTGCCAAAAGGTGCGGGATCAGTCGGAACTGGGCGAAGAGATTCCACAATACGAATCGCTTTGGCTATTTCTTCGGCGGTCAGAGTATGAGATTCTGGATCCGAACCAGACGATTTTTCTCTGCGTTTCTTTTTTGCTGGAACCGACCCCTTGGGATCAGATCTCCTTTTAACCGAAGAAGTATCGCCCTGTTCAGAGGGCACACCTTCTGGTTCGGTCGGAACTGAACCGGGCTGGCCATCCAGGTCAGCGGACTTCTCGGCCTCCCTTTCCCTCAGTCTACTTAATCTCTTTTCAAGGGTAAATATGGGAACATTTTTATAAATTTGGCAGTCTGAATCGAGGTGGTCAAACCCCAGACAATAAACACTGGTGGCGTGGGAATCGGCCTTAGGAAAGACCTCCCCACACTCACTGCAACGCTGAAACCCAATGGGCCCGTGTTTTTTCTTGCGTTTCTCAGACATGGCCAACCTAACCAAACTTACCCTTTTTTTGGCAACCGCCAGGCAAGACTCCCCCATCGGTTCCTGACCATGTCATGGGTCTTGGAAAAAAACATACTAAAACCCGTTTTTTTTTTTTTAGAACCGATACGGACCGGTAACCACACACTAAAGTAAGATACAAAAATTACCTGAACCGATCCACACTTTTTACAAGTTCCACACAGAAAACAGAACAAAACCTGTCTAGTACTCATAGTACCACAGACAGAGACTTGAACCGTCTATGCGGAAACTAAATTTTGGTAGAAAACGGACCGAAAACCGACACTTCAGCCGACTTCGAACCGAGCTGCAGGAGAAATCTCCGGAGCGACTGTTCAGTGAGGCGGAGTAAAGAATCTGACGGCTGCAGTTCAAAATACAACAGGCAGACATCAACCGAGCTCGAGATCAACATTCTATGTCCTGCATAGAAAAGTTAACCCATTGTTCTCCGGGGCAGTTTAAAGGCTGGGGCTAACTGCACTTGTCAGAATACAGCAAGACTTCATGTTGTTTGAATAGGCTGTTGGTTAAATAGGATCTGCAGCTTATCCTCTAGGTAGAAAAATGGGCAGACTAGGTGGACCAAGCGGTCCTTATCTGCTGTCAAAGTCTATGTTTCTATGTTCTATGTAATGCCCTGTGCAATAGCGAGCCTGGCTGATGGGGTAAGGGCATAACTAGTTTGGTAGGCACCACTGAGTTTAGGGTTTACGGCTTTGCAGGTAATATTGATGTGCTGACCACAAGCCAGAAATTCATCAAGCAGAATGACCAGGTATTTGAAGGAGCTAGTGTTGACCAGTAGTGAGCCATCTGAGCAGGAAATTTTGAGGGGGTTTTGGTTTGTTCCGAGTCTGGCTGGGGAGCTGAAGAGCACTGCATGCGTCTTATCTACATTTAGAACAAGGTCGTTTTCAATGAGCCAGGACTGGAACTTGATAAAGTTTGAGGAGAGAGAGCAGTTTATGTCCGAGGTGTTCCTGGCACTGAAATAGAGAACAAGGTCATCCGCATATAGCAGAGATGAGCAGTCAGGGGAGAGAGAGTGGGTTGGTCGTTTACAAAGAGAAAAAAAAAAAGTAGAGGGCCCAGAATACATCCCTGAGGAACACCAATAGTAGTGGTAGAGGGATCAGACAGGACAGAGTTGTAATTCATGGCCTGTCTTCTGTCTGACAGGTTGCTACTGAACCAGGCCACTGCCTCTGTGGAGAAGCCAAGGGACAAGAGTTTGTTGAGAAGAAGGGGGTGGTTCACCAGGTCAGATGCCTTAGTTAGGTTGATAAAGATCACGCTGGTGGTGAGGCCTTTGTCCATTGCGGTATAGATATAGTTCGTAAATTTTAGAAGAGCGGTGACAGTGCTGTGGCCTTTGCGAAAGCCATGCTGGGAACTGGAGAGAAGATTGTGTTCTTGTAGAAAAGAGATGGTTTGAGTGGCTGCTAGTTTTTCCAGTATTTTGCTAAGAACGGAGAGAATAGCTATGGGCTGGTAGTTGTCCATATTTGTGGGGTCTCCCTTTTTAAGTATGGGAGTGACTTTTGCTATTTTCCAGATGTCGGGGACAGAGACATGGCGTAGTGATATGCTGAGAATTCTGGCTATGGGTGAGGCAATCATGGGGGTGCCAAGTTTCAGGAGCTTGGGCACAAGACCATCCGAGCCAGTAGCAGTACTATCGGGGATGCCTAATAGCATCTTTAGGGCTTCCTGTCTAGTGACAGTTCAAAAACGGAAATGGGGGTAGTTATATTGGGATCCACTGTATACGGGGATGGGAGGACTGCATGGAGGCGGTGGCGGGGAGGAAGACAGATATTTTGATAGGTCAGAGAACTGAAGATTAAATGAGTTAGCAATGGTGGCTGGACTGTTGCAGTGCACACCATTTATAATCATATCGTTGGAGATTTTGTTTTGTTTGGCTCCAAGGAGAGTCTTGATAAGAGTCCAGAACTTTCTGGAGTCACCTACCGCTTTTACTAATAAGTCTTTGCAGAATGAGCTCTTAGCATGGCAGATGTTCCTTTTACATGAGTTTCTCTGAGTTCTGTAGTCATTATAGTCATATGGAAGGCCCAAGACCTTGAAACACCGCCAGCTCTTGTCCCTGGCTCTGATTTTAGTGAGCAGGTCCTTGTTGAGCCATTTGGTGTGGGTTCCACTTACACGACGTGTGGTGAGGGGCACATGGGCATTTTGGATAGACAGAAACATGGTAAGGAAGTGGTCCAGGGCTGTTTGGGCATCGGTGGCTGAGTAGATGCGGCTTCAGTCGAGCATGGTGAGATCATTCTGAAACTGGGCTATATCAAGGTTGGTTAGGTTACGAAAGGTTATGAGTCATGGAGGAGGTGCAGACTGTCTAATAGAGTGTCAGACACAATATACTGGGGTGTGGTCGCTTATGGCATCAGCAAGGGTACCTGCTGAGACTATACAGTCAATGCGATTGGTCAGAGCCCAGTCAATTAGAGTACTGGGTCTTGGGGGAGGCATAATCCTAGCGGGGTCAGTGATAAGATGGTGGAGGTTGTGGCCTTGTACTGTTGTGTGGATGGATTTATTTTGTTTCCCCATCGAGGTTAAGATCTCCAAGGATAAGGACTTCGTTGCAACCCACTGCTGCATCGACGTGTGAGAGGAGCTCCTCTACACCAGGGGTGCCACCTAGTGATGGGTTATAAGCACATACAATGTAGAGTTTTTTTGGGCCAAGCTGAAGGGTGACAAGGATGGATTCACAGTGTGAGAGGTCGGGTGTGGTGATGTTAGAGAGATTAAGGTGTGTTTTGTAAAAAAATGGTGAAGCCGGCCCGCCAGTGCAGCGGTTGGATTTCTGCTTGCGACACCAGCGACCCGGGTTCGGGAACGAGCCCGGGTCACTGGAGGGCCGGCCGGGGGGAGAAGGATTGAGCGTCCCAAGGACAGCTCTCCTTCTCCGGGGGGAGGGTAGGGGACTGGTCCGGCACCTGCTGGCTCCTAGTGGAGGCTGGGAGTATCACAGGATGCACGACCCAATACTAACTGGGGGAGGAGCGGATGTCGGCGTATGCCGTGACGTCACTACGCTGCCCCCAACAGAAAGCCAGGAAAATCGCTCGCTGGCCCTCCGGATGATGGCTCTCTGTTCCTAAGGGCCTCCAGCGCCTTCCTGGTGCCTCCTGTTCCCCAGCAGCACCCCCGGGCCCTAGAAGGATGCGCTGGGGCTATCCCTCCCCGTGCCTTCCCCCTCGGAGGAGAGGGACCCGCCCAGTGAAGGGATACACCGGGATATCCCGGGGGTCAGCTGCGATCTGGGGACTAGAGGAGGGCCGAGCTGGGACAGGAGAGGTCAGGGGGAACTTGTCAGAGCCTGAAGGAGTGGAGGACCAGCGAGCACGGGGGCGGAAAAATAGATAATACAAAAAAAAAATTGGCGACTCCACCGCTCCGTTTTGAGGTGGGTCTATCTCGCCTGGCGAGGTGATAGTTGGGTAGTGAGCATGCGGAGTCGGGGGTAGAGGGTTTGAGCCAAGTTTTGGCCAGACAAATGATGTCCGGGTCATACTGTAAGACCCAGGCTTCTAGTTCAGTTCGGCTATGGAGGAGGCTTCTTATATTTATCTGAGCAAGGCGAAAACCCTTTATGTCCTTCCATGATGAATATGAGTGGGAGAGGGAGTGAGGGGACCAGGGTTTAGTTCAATGACAGAATATGACAAACTCCCTTCTCTACTTAGCTGGAAGCAGAATGTGGGCATCACAGCAAACAACAAGTGTTGCAGTCATCTTGCCTGATGGAAACATCAATACTACATGCACATATGGGAGAGTTATTTACAATACATCAGGGGAGCAGTAACTTAAGAGCAGTACAGATGAGAAAGACTGCAAGGCTATTTGGTGGCTCTTTGATTTCCATGTATACCGGATACCTAACTCTCTCAACTTGGTCTTTCATTCTACATTTTTAATTTATGATTCAATACCACACTCTTCCTTTGCACCCCTCAGTTTCTCTATTTCTGTGTAGGTTTTATCACCACATAACTGTGAGTAGGGTAAAGTTCATGATGATCAGTTCTTGTCTCTTTTCCTCTTTATATTGCTTGTAAGCTATTATACAACCTGTTATAATGTAATTCTAGCATATTTCATGTAACGTATGTCAGCCTATATCTGGAGTATTGTAATTTAGGTTCTAAAAAGAAACAAAGGCATAATTGCTTGTGTTCCTTCTCCGACGGTGTATTAACATGTTGTATAAATGCCTATGTATTAAGTTGGAAAATGTTAATAAAATTTTTTTAACAAACAAAAAGACTTACTCTGCACTGCGAGTGTATCTCTGTATGTGGTCGTAAGGAGAACATACCAGCATGTATGAGTGAGTGTGAGAATATGTGTGTGTGTGTATAGAGAACAGCAGACAACACAATAGAACATTTGGAAGTACCTGTTCAGGATGGATTCTGCCATTCTGAAGAGGTACTTCTGCCTAGTCTTCGCAGTGGAGGGTGGAGGGAGGATGGACAACCAGGGAGCATCAGAAACAAAGGTGGGGTGGGAGAGGCAGACAAGTCCATTTTCAGAGGAAAGAGTCCAGATGGAACTTGCAGGTCTGAAGGTGCACAAGTTTATGGGACCAGACTGGAAACACCCAAGGGTACCAAAGTAACACAGGGAGATTCTAGCTGCCCCACCAATGGCCTTATTCAACAGTTCAATGGAAAAAGGTGTGGTTCCGGAGGACTGGAAGAGAGCAGACCTAACATCCCACCTTCTCCCTGCACACACCAACTGGCGTTGGGTGCGCCTTGGAGTTGTCAGCCCCAACGCTTACCTCATTCCATAAGTACACAAGCTGAGATGGGAACAGTATAGGAGAATGGGGTTAGCGTTAAGGTTGATGACCACAAGGCCCACCCCCAATGCTGGTTGGTGTGTGCAGGGAGAGGGTAGGGTGTTAGGGTTGAAACCCTATCATTGTATTTCCCTCCTTTTTACGGTTTGAAATCAACCCTAACTGATGCATCAACGTAGTTTTATGCAAAGAATTTCCTTACTTTTTGAGATAGTGTAATTGTAGCCTTATTTTCCTGTCTGGGGCGCAGTGTCCGGGCCCTACACTCCCATCCCTCCATAGATGCGTGTATGTATGTCATTGTCGAAGGGCCCTGCAATCCAATTAATACGACAGCGGTAACCAAATTGCCAGCATAGCCATCTTATTACCCTACCTCATGTACCTGGTACAGAAAATGTTCAAAACCTCACCAAATTGTAATTCTGCGCAACAAGAACGCCATTCTGAGCCACAGGTGCAAAAACACATTTTGACTAGGATCTGAAAAATGATGGCTATGACATACATGAGGTGGGGTAATAACAAGTCTATGCTGAAAATTTGAGGTCAAAGTCATTGAAATTTCCAAAGTTATGAGCATGCATAGTGAAATTGTGATGAATGGTCATAACTTTGCATTTTTAAATATTTTGACCCCACATTTTCAACACAGCCTTCTTATGACCCCACCTCATAAATAATATAGCTGTCATTATGCAAATCTCATCTGAAAGGTGAATTCACCAAGCTACTACTTTCGGGTGGGACTTGCATAGCAACAGTCACATTGTTCATAGGTGGGGTCCCCAAAAGGCTATGTTGAAAATTTGGTGTCAAAATATACAAAAATGGCAAAGTTATGCATCAAAGTTGAAAATCCCATTGAAATAAATGGATTTCCCATATGAAAGAAGATCTTGTTTCGTGAGTCGGCATACGAAACAAGATCTTATTTCGTATGATGCCGATACAAAAAAGAATTTCAATGTTAAAAAAAACAACAACACATTTTAAGGGCATTTTCTGAGCAATACAGTGCAGAATGCACCTAAGGGGTCCCAATAAGCAAGCTACACTTGTTGGTTCCTCCCCACAATATCATTTGGTGGGGGGAGGGGGGGTCCAAATTAGAATTTTTCAGGCAAAACTGAAAACAAGATGGCGGCCATACAAAAAAGGAATTTTCCCATACAAAACAGGATTCCTTTTTTGTTTCATGCAGCTATCTTTTAGCGCTTACTGAGCATGTTCAGAAACAATTTTTTAAAATTGCAATAACTTACAAACAGTTTATATTTTCACCAGTCAAGCAAAAGGCACATCTGTGGGACAGTCCCTTTCTGCTCTGAAAATTTCAGACTAAAAAACCAAACCGTCTGGACTGTAGGCAAGTTCAAAGAAAAATCCCAGCAAAGTCAATGAGCGACAACATGTTTTTTTCACCTCTCTGTAACTCGGACACTGCATATCCGACTGGAACGTACCTTGCCACATCAGATCATCTACCCCACAGGACAGCGCATATCAAATTTTGAGCAAATCCACTGAACGATTGCAGAGTTATTAAAGTGCAAAATATTTAGTTTAACATTGAAGTGCCTACTCAGCCCTAACTATAGGGGTGCAACCATGCCCCTATAATTTTTTATATATATATATATATATAGAGGATATGACATGGCCCGACTGAAGATATCATATTTATCTTCACGAGAGGCCAATGAGATCATATCATCTCACGAGCGGCGAAGCCACAAGTGAGATATCATGATGTCATTGGCCTCGAGTGAAGATAAATATGATAACTTCAGCCGGGCCATGTCATGTTCTGTTTATACTATGTATGTTTTGGGCCCCACTCAACACAACCCACAAATGGCCCCTCAATACAATCACTCACATAGAGGTGATGGTTGTTGCAACTCAGCTGTACATATCTCTCCCAACACATGGCATATGTTATTGGAAAAAAAAATATATATATATATATATATATATGTTTGAGCCTGCCACTTTGAAATTATGATAAAACAAAAAAACTTGTCTGGATTGTGGTTGACAACCCCCCACACACACACACACAACTGAACAAATTACATATATTAAAAAAAAAAATCTGATTACAGTATTTAATAAAACACACACATTTGGTTGATCCTGTCTGTATCTTTAAACAAATAACGTTTAGAAACATACCTGATTGATTTTGAAATTTTCTTTTACCCACTTCCACCTGAAACTAGTGTGACCAAGCAGCTATCCCCAGAAATGTAGCGTCACCGGGCGCTATAAACATTGAAATGTAAGGCACTGTCAGACTTTTAGAAAAACGTAATCGGTACTGAAACACCAAGGAAAGTGTGCCTTTTTGTTAATTTTAGGTTTATTTTCTCAAAAGAAGCTGCAGACGGTACTGAGAGGACATTGAGAGAGTTGGCAGCTTCAGAATACCAGACAGAAGCGCTAGCATGTATTGCTATGGCAACAGACTTTCATGCTCCTTCTGTGTTCTGAAGCTACTGACTCTCCAGTGTCCACTCAGTACCATCGGCAGCTTCTTTTGAGAAAATAAACCTAAAATTAACAAAAGGCACACTTTCCTTGGTGTTTTAGTACCGACATGCTTTTCTAAAGTCTGAAAGTGCCTTACATTTCAATGTTCATAGCACCGTGACGCTTACATTTCTGGGAAGGCTGTTTTGTCACTGCTATGTTCCAGGTGGAACTGGATAAAAGAAAGACGAGGAGCAGCAGGATCAACCAGATATGCTTTTTAAATATTTGTATGTTTAATGATATGGGAGGATCAAGGAAATGAGCGATGCATGTGTGTTGGGGGAGAGTCCTGCTCATAAAGAGAGACAGTCACAGAATGGAAAGGAAAGACTTTCACTTTCATTAGAATGACGATAGGAACATGGAGATATCAGTGATATCTTCACATGTGAAGATATCATTGATATCTCCACGACCTAGCTGAGATACTATATTTATGCTGACATTTATCCCAAAACATACATTGTATAAATATATATATATATACACACACACCCCATATCTGTGTGTGTGTGTGTGTTATATATATATATATATATATATATATATATATATACACACACACATAATATACACAGTGTATATATATATATATATATATGTATATATATATACACACACACACACACACACACACACACACACACACGTATACATACACACACACCACTTTTTTTTTTTTTTAAACAAAGTGTGTGTGTGTTTATTTTATTAGACCAGTGCTACAGGTTTTTCTCTTTTTGGCACTCATCAGCTGCAGGTAACACCCTTGAAATGCATTTTGCAGCACCCACACCCCCGACATGTCCAGCTATCCCACATGTTTAATACCATGACACCCAAAAAACATCCATCTTGGCCCAACCACCCTCCCACTAAGTCCTTTTCATGCCCATCAAGTCCCCCAGTATAACAGAAGTGACTGTTTTACACATTCAATGCAGCACAAAGATATTCATCCTCTCGCTCACCGCCAGACTCAAATGCTGGTAATTCTGACACTGCTAATCCCATGCCTGTGATTTCACAGTCTACAGCTGTGGAGGTGGCCGATGTCACAAGCAAAGCATTACGATTTCTGCTCCTGAACAAGCTACAGCTGCTGATGAGCTGCAAAGAACACTCAGTTTTCATTTATATATCCTTAGGAAGGGAGATGGAATGGCTTTAAGTTTAAGTTTTTTTTCAGTAATGCAACTTAGTTCTGTTGATGACCACTGTGAGTTGTTGCTCGTGGCTGGACCATTCTTGGCCTCTTTTAAGCGACACAAGCAGCAAGGGCAGTCATGAGGTACAGCATCATTTTTGGTGCTAAAATGTGGAGCATTTGAGAGATACAAGGAGTACTGTACTTGGGGTGTGGTCAACTGTCGAGCTTGCAGCAGCAATTTCACAGAGCTCTGCAGACTGCAGTAACAAACACTTACGTTTGACTTTCAGATCTTGTTTTTGTCAGCTCCAGACCTGCTCATCTGAAAATAGAAGCACTGCAGAGGCGAACAATCTTTTCCCAGGGCGTCTATGATATACCAGTCCAGAGATATGGGCTGAGGACATAAGCCAGGAGCTGGAGGAGAGGGTGCCCAACCCAAGTACCCCAAGCTAGGCATGAGCAAAGAGTCTAACATAGGAGCCGAGGAAGAGCTAGCATAGCAACCCTCAAATGCCACTCTACTCAAGTCTACACAAAGCCTTGATAAAAAAGTGGAGAACTCTGCTGATCAATTTAAAATGTTGGATATGAAGTTGGGGCTGCTAGAGGGGGAAATGAAGTCTACCTCTAAAATGGCCGACATGGCATTGATGGTGACATTGAAACTCACAAAAGAGAATACAGTGATCCACCGGAGACTTGAAAATTTATTTGGAAAATGGCTCCCGAGCAACACATGTTCAGATTTTAGGTCTCCCTGAAGGAGTGGAAGGAGAACACCTGAAATACTTTATTACTACTTTTCTATGAGAAACCCTACAAATTGATGATCATATCACCATGTTGAAAACTTACCGCATCATCCCCCTGAGGAGGGAGAAGCCACACAGCCACAAATGAGCCCCCACCACACACTCTACTTGTGGTGTTGAGCACTATTTTAGAAAGGGACACCATTTTGATGCAAGCTAAAAAGCGTGGCCCTCTGAAGTGGCAGAATAATAAAATTCACTCGTTTCCAGACTTGAGTCACGCCACCCACCAGCATCGGAAAAGTTCTGATGGAGTGAGAGCTCAGCTACAACAGCTGGGTGTCCATCATATTGTCTTAATGCCAGCCAGTTTAAAGATCGTCTATGGGGAAAAGGTATATCAATTTGCAGTGGCTGGAGAGGCTGCAAAGGTTGTGGACTGGATTGAGAGGGAGTGTCGGGCTAAAGGGGATGACTCCGACAAAGAATCTGAGGATAGTGAGTAAAGCGTGGTGGACTCTGGCACATGTTTTTTGCCAAGGAACTTAATATGACCATCTACCCCTGTCACTCACTGACTGTCCTTAGCCAGGATCATATTCTTGGTTGTAAGTACACTCAGAGCTTTAACATACTGAGATCTGGCAGTGAGAGGTAGGGATGTGGGGGCGTGAAACGGGGTCAAAGTGGTGTTCCCCAATGGTGCATTTACATCAACTGGACATGGCATCTGCCTTCCTCTTCAGAACGGTGGCTCTTCATGCCTTGGAGTTATTTGTGCATGTGCAGGAGCTATGAACTCACCTCCTGTCTGACAGTGGCTCACTTGGGGCTGATGAGCATTTGGGACGCACGCTTTTGCGGACCTGGAAACAACATTGTTCCATTCTAGAACCTTTATATGGACACAGTGCCGCCTTAAATGTCATTTATTGTTCCTGTTTTTACACTGTTTTTTAAGCGGCCAGTGAAAGCTGGTCCTTTATAGCGGGGCAGAACATTGTTCAACAAAAAGTTGGACACAACATGTCTTATTCCAACATCAAATTCTGCCTCATTATAAATGAGTCCACTAATTAGATGCATTATTTAAAAAAAAAAACCAAAAAAAACAGTTTGCCACTGTTTTCATTCACTTTACAAACAAAAACCAGAAAAGGTAATGTTCTTCAGAAAGTTCTGCTGTTACTGATTGTTTACGTATATATGGTTGTTAGAGTACTGTGTTATTACACATGTAGTTAATTCCCTTTATCAGATATGGGGATGCTAGACCCATATCATAGGGTACATGATTGGGCAGTTTTTCCTGGTTATCCCTGCTCATGACAGTAATGGGCCCTTTGATATTCCTCTTTCAGGGATGTATTTGAACAATTTTTGTGACCCCTCCCTTCCCCGAGTTGTAACAAGTGATAAGGACAGATCTAATCCTGACTGTAATAATGCTGTCTCTATTAAATTGTAATGTTTGCTTCTTTTAATGTGCCTACAGTGACAGGGAGATCCTGCCACTCTTGAGGACCAACCTTTCTTAAATCTGTTGCAACAGTTCTTCTGTTTCTTAGCCTAATCTATTCTTTACAATTTCTAGTCCATAAGGTTGGCCACCTATGCCCCCCTCCCCCTTTCTTGACTATGCTATAGCGTCCTCTTTAATTTTCCTTTTCCCTCTCAGGTCCTTGTACAGGGTGGTTATTGTGGTGACCTCCAAGTTTATGCAAAACAACAGGCTGTGTTTATCGTTGTTGGATTTAGTATGTATTAGCACTATGTCATAAAATACCTTGATGTATATACCTTATGTTTATGAAATCTGTAAATGTTGAAAATACCATGGCACTAGGTGTTTCTGATAAAGGCAAAACGTACTAGGTGACTGTATTATAGAAATTAAGTTGTTTGTGTTGTTAAATGCATGTAAACTGGTACCATGCATTCCTGCTGTAAACTGAGCCAATCTGAAATTTCATGGTGGTTTGCATATATCCCATGATGCTTTGCATTATGGAAATATATGTGATGTTGTGTTTCTTTGAAACTTGGCTTACTGCCAGTGCCCTTTGGGGTAACCCCTGTTTCAGTGCTTCTGCACTGAGGTTGTCTGTAGCTTGTTTGTTTTTTTTTCTTTTGAGCCCCACCACTCAAGCAAACAAGGCAACCACAGGGATGAAGAGTTTTCACTGAAAAGTGTAGATCAGTAGATCAGTGAGTCAGTAGGTGCTGACAAGTGCAGAGGAAGGACATACATAATCTGTTGCTGCAAACTGATGTACTTAAGAAGGAATATGCCATTGCTGAAGGTTATCTCTTGTATTTTGAATAAACATCACACATAGATTGTGTGTTGAAACTGAAGTTCGTTGTCTGGTCCATCTGTTATCCCACAACCCCTCCACAGTCTTAGTGTTAGAAGTGGGATAACTTGCTGGAAACGTCTGGACTGGCCCAAGAGGAATGTTTTCTGGTGGACATCGCGTAGATATACCAGGTGGACTGATGTACTAGGAGTTGCCAGAGGAGAACCCAGAGAAGAAAGTCCGAGGAATTCTGACCAGTACCATGGCCGACAGACTGGGAGAGAAGCTGCTGCCTGGACTGGACCTGGGAGCTTGGAGGAAGGCCAAGCCTAAGGATGACGAAGAGATGCAAGAGGACGAGGAAGACTCGAGGGAATTATCTCCTCCTGAAAATGCTCCATCTGATGGTCAGGCTGCTAGGAAGTCTTCCACCAATGTGATGGTTTTATCTGCAGAATCAGGCTTATGTTCCCGAACCCAAAGTTGTACATCCTGGAGTAAAACTTTAATAAACTGTTCAATAACCACCATTTCCAGAAGCTGGTCTTTGCTTTTGTTCTCTGGCTGTAACCACTTGTAGAAGAGTTCCTTGAGACGGGCATAAGTCTCTCGTGGGGTATCCAGTGACTACATTTTAAGAAACCTAAACCTCTGGCGATAGGTTTCAGTGTTTATGTCATAGTAACTGAGGATCTCCTGCTTCACACGGTCATAGTCCTCTGCCTCTCGGGAGTCCATGTGGCTATA
The DNA here is from genome assembly GCA_016271365.2 of Neoceratodus forsteri. Taxonomy (NCBI): domain Eukaryota; kingdom Metazoa; phylum Chordata; order Ceratodontiformes; family Ceratodontidae; genus Neoceratodus; species Neoceratodus forsteri. Next base: position 733,947,072 of record CM057459.1, read on the forward strand.
AACCAACTAGGCACTGCCTGTCAGATGCGGTGCCAGTCGAACAACCCACTGTTCCCCTTGGCCATCAGCATGTTCAAGCAATCCTCTCAAACGTTGTGAGATAGGCTTCAATGCCATCACTGTCAGAAAGTTTAGACAGTTTAATGTCTTTTGGGCTACTGGTTCTTTCTGTTTGACCTGCACTGATAGCATGCAAGACTCTCATGGTATCAGCCCATTTGGCATCTTGACTTCTCCGCTCAATGTCTCTATCTCTTTCCATCTGCACCTGGGGTCACTTTATGGCTACTGTGCAGACTGGATCATAGCAGATGATGGGACTGATTGATTCAGGGAGCTACCAGACTCTTGTGTGAGCAGATCTGGTAACTGGGAATAATAAAGGGCAAGATACAGCAGTCATCTGTGTGCATGGAGATACCTATTGCTACCCTACAGCCACCATACAAATGACTACTCAAGAAAAGACACATGAGGTAGAAGTGGGGTTGGTACCTAGCCTACCCATGCCAGTTATCGGGCATGACCACCCACCAGACTTTGCTACATTTATACATTGTCATGCCACCCAGGACTCTGCTGTAGTTGCCATAACCACCAGAGCTCAAGTGAAGAAGGGACATTTACCATCTGTGTTCCCATTTGATGACAATGTTTTTAAGGATCCTGGCAAGGAGCGTAAAACTAAGGGAGAGAAGAGGAAGCTAAAGAAGGACTGGATTGATACTCATTCTGGTGTACAGCCAGACTTGGGACATATTTTTAAATGTGATAAGCAGCATGAGCAAAAAGCAGACCCTTCACTTAACCTTTTTTTCCCCCACAGGTGGGGAAGGGAGTGGAAAAAGGTGCCCCTCAGTTTGTTGTAAAACAGGGAATACTGTATAGAGAATACACTAACCCCAGTACTGGAGAGGTAGTAGACCAACTAATGGTTCCAGAAAAAAATCCACTCCCAAATCATGTATCTGGCGCATGCCATCCCTTTAGCAGGCCATGCAGGCAGAGACAGCACCCTGAATAGGATATTGCCCAGGTTTTAATGGCCCTCTATCCACAAGAACATAGCTGAGTATTCTAAAGCATGTGCTGAGTGTCAGAAGGTAGCTCAGGCAGGAAAAAGGGATAGAGTACCACAACCCATCCCCACTGTGACTAACCCCTTTGATAGGATAGCCATGGATGTAATGGGCCCCCTGGAAAAGAGCTCGAAGGGTAACAGATTTGTACTGGTCATATGTGATTACGCTACCCATTACCCAGAAGCTATCCCCATGAGAACTGTCACTGCCCCAAGGATAGCAAAGGAGCTAGCAAAGGTATTTAGCCGCATGAGAATCCCATCCCTCAGGAAATACATACTGATCATGGGAGTAATTTTAATGCACACCTGCTAAAAGAATTGTACCATCTGCTGGGTGTGATAGTAGTGCATACTTCCCCATACCACCCGCAGACTGACGGCCTCACAGAAAGGTTTAATCAGACATTAAAGGGAATGTTGAGGAAGTATGTAACAGAAGAAGGTAGAGATTGGGATTGGTACCTTCCCTATTTACTTTTCGCTTACAGAGAAACCCCTTAAGCATCCACTGGTTTCTCTCCTTTTTCATTATTGTTTGGGAGAAACCCAAGGGGACCACTGGATGTGGTTAAAGAACACTGGGAAGAAGGGAAGGAGGTGAGACATCTTAATGTTGCGGAGTACATGACCCAGTTATACAAACACCTGGTGAGGTATATCAACATGGCACATTGGAGCTTAGAACACAAGCAAGACTTGCAGAAAGAAAGATATGAATAGGGTTTGAAGACTAAAACATTTTGGTCAGGGGACAAAGTGTTGTTACTCCTTCCCTCCACAGAGAACAAACTACTCATGAAATGGCAGGGCCCCTTCACCAGTCTGAGGCAAACAGGAGCAGTAAATTATAAGCTTAGCTTGCCCGGCAAGAGACCCGCCCAAAAAATTTACCATGTGAACCTCCTTAGGAAATGGCGTGAAAAAGTCTAACCCCTCCCTTTATATCCATCCTGAAGTTCGGTTCTGGTCCATCTGTTATCCCACAACTCCTCCACACCTACCTATGGGCTAGCTGTACTATGTTGTATACAGTTAAACTAATAAAAAAAAAAGTAAGAAAAAAAAAAAAAAAGAGTACTGCACTCAAAATGGCCATCAGTCTCCAGGGTGTATTTGTTCACACAGTCACAAAAAGCAGAGTGAGGGTCTATGAGGACAGCCCAGTAAGAGAGAATTTCCTTTATCAAACCCAAAAGAAAACTGCAGTAAAGTGCAGATTCTGGCCCTGCAGTGCAGCAGTAGTGCTTCCACTCCCTACTACAGTGAATCGAGTTTGGGAATGGACTTGGAATGCTGGGACTTGCCGGGGGAAGAGAGGACCATCCCACAGGATAGCTCTCTTTTCGGGGTGGGGTGGGAGGGAGGGAGTCTATTCTCTGCTGTTTGTCTGCCATCCAGTTGAAGCCAGGTGGTAGCGCAACAGAAGCACACATCATGAAGAGGCTACCAGATGCCAGTTATGCACTGCAGTCCATGTGTCATTGTACAGTGGCAACACTGGGATAAAACTGGTATAAAAATCTCAGCTGGCAGGATAGCATCCAGCCCCCTGCAGGCCTGGCACTACTAACTAGGCACCCACCTCAGAGACCCTGCTACAGAAGGCATGCCATGAGTGAACAGGAGGGCTGGGGTAAGTACTTAGAGAAAGTGGGTGATGGGGCTAAAGGGAATGGCCAGATGGGAGCAGGTCAGCAGCAAAAGCGAATAAACACAGGATTGAAAAACAGAAAAAAAAAAAAAAATTGCAGATGAGAGGGCCAGCACAGTAATTTTAACTTGAATGCACTTGTGCTAGTAATGTGAACTCTTTAAGGCTGATGTTGTAGAGAAATTATTAGGAAATGTTACAGGGAAAAAAACCTCAAATGTCAGCACACATCTGAGGTCTGACAGAGCTGAAGAACCACAGATTCAGATGGACCAGTAAAGCATCCAAAAAGCAAAAACAGCACCAATGAAACAACTTGAGTAATTCATTGTGATGCCACACAGGTACAAGTGCATACGAGTCTCCATTTCCTTGCACAAATCACATGCCACTGTGAATGGGAACTCTGCCAAACTGCTCTTACATCGTATATTTGGACATGATTTACAAACAATTCTATGTGTTTCTTAATGGCAAGAATCAAGTTATATGATGGTGTCATCCATCCTGTGCGTATTTCCATCTGTTTTATTTCAGAAACAATAAAAATATTGGCCAACCCATTGGTGCTGTGGCAATGGTGCTGCTAGCAATGCCAGAAACATGAGTTTGAGAACAAGCCAGAGTCATTGGGGGGCCGGTTAGGAGGGAGGAGGGCTAAGCGTCCAGGGGGATGCTATTCTCTGAGGAGGAAGGGTAGTATGCCGTTACCACCACCTGGGTAACCCACCAGGAGCTGTTCGAGGGGGAATAACTGCCTTCTGATGGTGGCGTGACCATGCATTGTGTCTATGCACCATGCTGTCCTTGTGTATGAGATATTCATGGGACTGGGACAGAAAAGTGGAGATACACCCAGGATGAGACAGGATGATGTAGGGAACTCCCTGCAGTCTCAGCCTGGCCTAATGGACACTCTCTTCCGCAAAGCACGACATCCAAAGGAGCTTGGGGAACCCCAACAGCCCTGCCATAAAGGTATAGGAGGAAGGGGTAAGCACCCACAGATAACAGGTAATGGGGCAGTGGGTAACTGGCAGAAAATGGCATGTCCCCAGCTTATACACAGCCCAAAACAAGACTTTCAGTGCTAAATTTTCAACTTCTACTTACAGTAAGAGGTCCTGTACTTACCTTCAAGTATGACCCCGGCAATGTCCCTGTCAACCGGTACCAATTCGTGCCCCAGCTTCAGTTCTGCGAGTAACTGTAACACAGTATAGGGCAGACTTAGCCACAAGTGGTTTCATTTGTTACATGCTTGATATAGTCCCAGACTTTAAACTGGGTGTATGTTCTTTCTCTAGCAACAGTACAACAAAGTGAGATAAGAGTTTGACCTACAGTACTCAGATCCAGGGTTCCCAGATCTACAGGGATGCCTGTATGTTACAGGAAAATTGAGCCATAGAGCTGCATAGGTTATACAGGAAAACAAAACAATTCTGCTTCCATAGGAAACAATGTAATCTACAGGAAAATACACAAAAATTGCCACATCAGTCTGGGAGCACTGCAGATCACAGCCAATTCATTGCAAACTCCTGCAAAGCCCTCTTTTGAGGATGTAAACTGCAAAGGAAATAAGTTAAAGGAGATCATCCTTTTGAGCAGTCCCAACTCTAATGTATGGGATTGCCCCAATTTGCACTTGCATTTACAGTAAAAAAAACTTCACTTAATTTTTTTATTTTGTTTTACTTTCTATTTATGCTCCCCCCTTCCCCCTACACTCTGTTGCCTCAGGAGTCACCTATGGCATCTGTCCTGCCCCTTTTTACCTGGAGCCCGCGGTAGTCCCTCCATGTAGCCACGGTTTGCACCCCAGGCGGGGACGAGTGTGGGCCTGTACGCCCCAAACATCTTCCATTTGTCAGGACACCGATCCGGGACAGGCAAGGGAGAGTGGATCTGCGCCGGGGTGCTCAGTCTCCCCAGAGGGCAGGAAGCCATTTTCCTTGTTCTGTACTGGGCATGACGTGAGCCCCGTCAAGGCATGACCGCTGATGTCTGCCACACCTCCCCCTCTTTTACGTGGCTGGGCACTTGCTGTATGCCAGGCCTCCACCTGGGGCCAGTCAGGTGTCGAGCCGCAGCCTCCTTCCCTCCCCGGAGAAGGCAAGCGGTCCCCTGGACGCTCAACCTCCTCCTCCCCGGCCATCCCTCCGGCTCCTGCGCTCATTCCCAAACCTGAGTCACCGAAGTTGTGAGTGGCAGTGCTACCGCTGTGCCACTGGGCCAGCACTTACTTAATTTCTATAACAGAAAAGTTGACCTGGTTGATCCTGCAACCCCCCCTAGCCTTGACATATCGTAAACAGTTTGTTTCAGCAGCATCTCAGAATCTCCTGCAGCTGACTTCAGTGAATGTGAGAGAGCAGCAGCATCAGGAAGTTTACCTGTTATGCCCGATACAGCTTTCTAAGGCTCCAATACGCTTGTCCCCAAGTTTCTATTCTTAGCTTTGAGAGGACAGCAGCTACACTCATCTGGTTGGTGGAGGGAATCTCAGGATCAACCAGACAAACTTGTCTGCTACAGAAACTAAATGAACATTTTTATTGTACACTTAAGTGCAAACCTGGGGCAGTTAAACACATGCGGAGTGGGTCCAGCAGGGGAACTCTGAAGGATGGCTGGGGCTCCCCACTCATTCAATGACCCTGACAGGCTTAATGCCAAGTCGCTCCACATGACCATGCCCTGTGGGAGGGATAAGGGCTAGGGCTATGCAGCAAAAAAAAAAAAAAAAGGCAGACTTGTGACAAGTAAAGACCATGCCCACCAAATTTACTTAGGCTGCCTGGCCTACCTCCTCTTCACCGGCTCCTCCCACTAGTATCTTGTTTGATTGAGGGAAGAAGGTCTTTGGAGGCCTGGTCCATCTACAACGTGTCACCTGTGGGTGATGGGCTGAAAGATACTGATTCACAATCCAGAGTTAGGCGTGATCATAGGCAGGAAGGGAGTGTCGCTTCCAAGGGCAGTAAAAAGGATAGCGAGGGAGATGGAAGGTGAATGCCAAGTCAGGTTAGTACAGTATTATCAAATGGCCTTGCCTATGTGTGAGAAATATGGCACCGACCTTTGACCCTGCTGAGTTCAGCCTGCTTTTGCACACTTCTATTTGCTTTCTAGTAAGAGTATGCAGGAGAAGGCTAAATGCCATTGGGTCAAAGGTTGGAATCTTCTTGACAGTGCACAAGGGTGGAACATTTTAAAGTTTAAATTAACCTGTACTAGCCAGCCCGGTGGCGCTGAGGGTTAGGCACTGGATGCCACACCTTGCGCCATGCTGGTGACCCGGTTCAGGAACAGGTCTGAGTTGCTGAGAGTGGGACTGGCGGCCGTGGGGTGGCTCTCTTCTCCCAGGGAGGGATCTGGAGTTTCCACTGGCCTTGGCTGCCACCCGGTGGAGGATGGAGGGCAGTTTGGGCTATGGGAAGGGGGGGGGGCTCAGCAAATGTCGGGAGGGGCGGAAGGGGCAGAGTTGGCGTCACGGGGTGTGTGTGCACCTCCACACGCATGCACAGCCGTGTGCTGGTGCCCCGAGTGTACAGGGACAAACACGGTAAAATTAATTAATCTGTGCGATTATTTATTTATTTAAAATTAGGAGGCTGTATAGCGCAGTGGATGAAGGTTCTGATCTACACACCTGGATTTGAATCCCACAGCCCCCACTAGCATACTGTATGACCCTGAACAAATCACAACTTCCTTGTGCTCCCAGGTTGCACTTGTAAACAAGCTTCAGCTTAGTGAATCTCCTGGTTAAATAACAAAAAAGAAAATTGGTAACCGGGAAAGGCACACTGAGCCAAGGCTCGTTTCCAGGTGTGACCCAGGGTAGGGGAACATACGAGTAGACGGAAATTACAGATTAATGAAAGATCCTCATTATTCACAGTATACAAGTCCAAATACAGAATACAAGACCAATAACAGTAGGTACATCATATTTCAGGTTAAATACAAAATCATTATACAGATAAAACAATGAAAGGGTTCACATTATACAAGAGCAGGTAATTTAAAAACGTCTAAAACCCATATTTCAATTTGAGAGTGAAAAACAATGGAAAAATGGCTATATTGAGGTTTTGGCCAGAAAATACATTTTTATATAACCAAGAGCAACTTCGGGGGGGGGGGGCATGGCCAGCAGTTGAGCTGTGAACAGCATTTTTGTGTAGCTCTGCAGAGATAAGCAGTTTTTTTAAGATAACCATTATAAAATATCTACAAATTATGCTCTAAATAGCATCACTAGATAGCACTCTTAAATAGCTACCGATTGCACTAAAATTCTTGAAGCTGGAGTGCACTGGACCGCTACAATGGTGTGGGGAAACAAAGCGGCAACCAATGCAGAGGGAGCCCGTCCAAAGGACCCCAAGACCAGCACCAGCAGAGACCAACAGCCTGGAGTCAGGGAGCAAGATGCCGCCCAACCATCTAATGCTGCACTGCTCCAGGCCATACAGGGGCTCGACCGCAAACTAGAAGATTACAGCAGTGAAGTGAAGCAACTGAACGCTAAAGTGGGTACTTTGCCAGAGGATGTAAAAGGAGTGACAAAAACTGCAGATAAAGCTTTGGTAATTACAGCGGGGCTTACTCATGAAAACACCTTGCTCTGCAGTCAGCTTGAAAATTTGGAAAATACAGCCCGTGCATCCAACATTAAAGTGTTAGGTCTCCCTGAAGAATCTTCATGTCCTGATTTAATAATGATATAGGACGGAAATTTTCACACTGCCTGGTTTCGGCAAAACAGTGATCAATGCGTCTGTCCAGGTGAGAGGGATTTTATCCTCTGTCAGGCAAGCATTAAAAACTTGTGCCAGAACTGGAGATAGAGTAGTATTCAGCTGTTTATAAAATTCTGCACTAAAGTCGTCCGTCCCTGGGGATTTACCGGTTGGAAGTGTTTTAATAACCTTAATGACTTCCTGGGTTGTAATAGGGGCATTTAAAGTACTGGTCATGTCAGTGGTCAGCTAGGGTAAATGCAATACCTGCTGAAATGTTGCAGCGCGTTCAGTCACCCCCCCTTCCCGGTTTTGTCTTCCATGTATGATTGCCTATAAAATTCCAAAAACTGTTGGGTAATTTCTTTAGGTTTTGTCCATGGTTTATTGAGGTCTGATTTATAATCTGGGGGACTGTCCTGTCAGCCTGCGTTTTACAGAGGTGATAGGCTATTAGGCGAGAGGCCATTACTCCCACCTCTTGGTATTTATGGTTCAGAAACTTTGATTCTCTAATTTGGCTAATTTATCTCTAAATGCCATTAATTCTTTGTAATGATGGGTAGAGTGGGGATTTTGTTTATGCAGTGTTTGTAGCTCCTTTCATTTATTGGCCAGACGGTTATGGGTCAATGACTTAAGTTTTTTTTTGGGCATGAGGCAAAAATACAGGTTACTCACCTGTAACAGGAGTTCTAGGAATGGTATATTTTGTTCTTCCTCCCTTATTGGCAGGTATCCTTGCCGCTTTAAATCTTGCCGGAAGGTCTTCAAGCTGGCTCCTCCCACCCAGGTGGTAAAACTCTCGGCTCCGCTCCATGATGCCAGATCTAGCCCGCTGGAAGTCAGGTTGTCGCGTCGAGCGGGGAGGCCGGGTGGGTCGTGTGGAGGAACAACATAGCCATTCACTAGAACTCCTGTCACAGGTGAGTAACCTGTACCTGTTCTAAGGACATGGATATGTTGTTCATCCACACTTATTGGCAGACTCTAGCAGTTCTCCGGAGGAGAGGAGGCGGCGCACACCCCTACTTAGGTATACAGACTGGAGAACGGCTGACCAACATGCAGGCGTGACCCAGGTCGATGTGGCAGGGGAAATCAGTATAAGCCTGCTTCTAGGCAGGAGCCCTGCGGATATCCTGGACAGGAGTATCCTTGGAAGCAGCCACCGATGCAGCGGAAGGGCGGGTAAAATGAGCACTTATCCCTCTTGGAGGCTCCGTGCCCGCCCACCTATAGCAGAGACCTATGCAGGAGGTGACCTACCCGCTCGTCGTCCACTTGGCTGCAGGTCTGCCAGGTGCAGCTCAGCGAGATGACAAACAGCGGCTTGAACCTCTCGCTGAACTAGCCCTATATGCTCCTGGTGGCGGCGTTAAATAGGGTCCCAATGGATCCTATACTCTGACCTCCGAGGTGTGAATGGGTTGAACTGGCCAGGAACAATAACGGTTAAGGAAAAGACTCTACCGCCTACGGAAGGAATTTGGTGGGGTGCGGGACTACCTTGTCCCTGTGGAAGACCAATAGGGAGATTCAAAGGCGCTTGAACTCTCCCTCCTTCTGGATAGCAGGAGCCCCAAGAAGGTGTTCTTCCACAACAGGTGGGGACTCGCACCTGTACAAAGGTTCGAATGGCTTGCCCGTGAGCTAAGCCCATACCAGCGCAGATCCCACAGAATGGGGATACTCTCCCCGAAGGGGAGGTGTGATCGAGGCCTAAAGAAGTGGCAGACCACCTTTTCTGCGCCACCAACTGCCTTCCGGCCCGCGCCCGGGAGACAGGGGTGACCAACAGAAGCACTTAGAGGGTCGTCGGCCGAAGCCCTAGTTCAAAGAGAACGGACCACAGATGATACGAAATGCTCACCGATGGACGGGAGAGGGCCCCAAGTTCTATCCCAACACCAAATGGAGAACCCTTCATCTGAAGGCTGAACAGGTTTAACACTTCTGGCAGGACGCCTCGAAAACGCCGAGGACCTTGTCAAGGATTCCAAGGCCAGGCCCCTAGCCACACAGGGACCAGGCCTTCAGGTGCATGGATTGAAGGTCTAGATGACACCTTCCCCTGAAGACAGCGATTAGGACCAGAGTGGGCTTGGGAAGCACCTCGAGACAGGGGCTGAGACTGAGGAGAGCTGGATACAGGCTGGCAATCCAGTCTGGGGCTACCAGCATCGCCTGCGCCTAGTCCCTCCTCACCTTGCCCGAGGGTCAAGGGAAATGGGGGAGAGGTGTAGAAGGGGCCCGGGGTCCACGGTCTCGACGGCATCCCCCACAGCAAACCTTCCTGAAGGGGGCAGGCATGAAAAGTCTCAGCCTTGTATTCTCCCTGGAGGGACTCTGGAGGGAGAAGATACTGTGCTACCTCCGGCAGGGGAGACCACTCGAGAGGCGCAGCCTATGTCCGGCTTAGGGCATCAGCCAGGGAGATGGAGGCTCCTGCCATCGAATGGCCAGGAAAACCACCTCCTGGCTGCGTGAAAAACCCAATGTGGGGAACCCCCTTAGGCAGAGGCAAGGGGCTCGACCGAACCTGGCGGGGTAGGTAGCACATGGTCGTGGTGTAGTCCACTTGGACTAAAACCACTGGACCCCGCACAAACGGAGTGAGCGGTGCAAGCAAGCGGACCACTTAGAGCTCCAGCGGGTAGGAAAGACCTCGGGACTCCTGAGAGGACCAGAGGCAGAGCACTCTGTATTTCCCTAGATGGGCACCCCCACCCATCCGAGAAGCATCGGTTGGAGCAGACCATTGACTCAGGGTGGACGAATGGGAACTTCTCCTGCAAGGGCTGGAACGGTCCGAGGGAGAGCGTTCCCCTAGCTCCTGGGCTGTAGTCACGAACTGGTCCGAAGGAACGCAGCACTGTGACCGCTGGCTGGCCAGTTCCCACTAGGGAACACATGAACCAGCGGGTCCAACAGACCACGCTGGAACCGGCCGCCACAAGCTGAGGAGGTGCAGGAGGTCCCGGCAGGGCACAACTGCCTAGTCAGACCTGACTAGGTAAGGGAGGAAGAACCTCAGCCCTGTCCGCCGGGAGCCGAGCTCGGACTCAAGAGTCTCGTCTCATCTCGAAGAAGGATCACCCGCTAAGACACGAGTTCCAACGTGGCTCCGATAAAGGAGACCAGTCTGAGGGCCAGAAACTCTGGATCATCTCCTTCCGCCTGGAAGGGTTGTAGTCAGGCCGCCATCCGGGTGGGGTTACACCTGGACCCCTCGATGCCGCAGAAAGCTGCTAAGCAGAGACCGAAGGGCCTGGCTTGGAACTCGTGGAGATCCCGCCAGGAAGGGAGGAGTCTCTCAAGAAGCGGACGGACAGGAAGAAATACGTCCTGGAGGTCCAGGAAGAGGCCACACGCCTCAATCTGAGGATGGGATATCTGAGGCAGAGAGACCATCCAGGCGTGTGGAAGGATGGGGTGCAAGCCCCCCGTCCATTTGGGACCAGGAATACCTGGACACAAACCCAGGGACTGAAGGGGAATCCGCAGCCTTCCTGAACACCTCTAACTAGAGGGCCAGGCAAGTCGGCCCAGTGGGCCGACAACGAGGCTGTGGACCCCAAGACCCCCGTGGGGCAATATCTCGAAAGGGTGGCACCTGCTCGCAATCCCGAGGCAGGGCCTTCCCCTAGCACCTCTGACACCCAGAGGTCCAGGAAGCGGACCAGGTGGAGGAGGACTGGGAGCCGATCCCCCAGGAGAACCCGGAGTAAATGCAGCGGGGCCGGGGACAGCGCCTTAGCCTGTCACTGAGCAGGCTTGGAGAAGGAACTGGCCGAGGAGCTCCGGGCCTTTACCTCCCTGCTTCCTTTTAGAGGAAGGCTGTCTTGAAGTCAAGCCGCCCAGCGCTAAGCCTGCTGGCCCTCGTGCTGGGCGGTCGAGCTACGGGACCCGGGGCCAAAGGGGCTACGCAAAGGCTGCAGCACCCTTGTCCCTCGGGTGGGAGTGACAGAGTCAGGTGGCATCTGACTTCACGGTCCCCTGGGTGTCCCTCCACTCCAGGGCCGAAAAGGTCAGTCCCAAGAAGGGATGTCCGCCAACTCGTGCTGAGTTTCAGTGAAAAGGGATAACCTCAGCCCGCCCCTGCGGCACATAGCCACTCGGCCGCCACCGATCTGCTGCAAGAATCACCTAAGTCCAGAGCCGTCTGGAGTTGCTGCTTCGCCACCGCCCTACCCTGGTCCTGCACCCGCTGGACTGTAGTCTGCAGGTCGGCCGGGAGATGAGGGAGCACCTCGTCCAGGGAGCCCAAAAGGGCGTGGGAGAAATATGCCATCAGTGCAGCCGAGCTGGCCTGTCAGAGGCCTAGGGAGGAAGCGGCGTAAACCTTGCGCCCGACGTAGTCCATCCTTTTGGACTCCTTGTCGGAGGGGCCTATCCACATCCCGGGCGTTCCCAGAACACTAGAAAACATTGTCGGTGATATCCCTCAGCAGAGGTGCTCTGAAGGCAAAACAAACTGACAGGGACAGTACTTCCTGGCCATCCTGGCCGAGGCGCAGGGCAGAAGTAGGCCGCCACCAGAGCTCCAGGCCGGGCCACGATGGCCTTGGCCACGGGAAGCCTCCGGTGAACTCCTTTGGTCTAGAATCTCCGTAAGGGAATAAGGGTCCCGTTTGGACACGGGCTCGAGTTGCATCCCGGTGAATTCCGAGATGAGCTGAAGCAGACCCATGAAGGATGATGGGCTGTCGTCCACAGAATGTTCTGGAGAGGACCCTGGGTCCTCCCGACTGGGGAACACAGAGTCGACTTCGGACTCCGAGGGGTCCACAAAAAGCTGCCTCAGGCCTGAGTCACTCTTCGTCCGCCGAGGGTGGGCGGGAGTGAGAGGGACAGACAACCTGCGGGACAGGTCATGACCCGATCGAGGTTCCACCGAGGGTGGTGGGGCAGCAGGGATCGGATGTACAAACGGCCTGGGAGAGGGCACCTCGACTGAAGAGAGTGGTTGAGTCGGTCGATCAGGCAGCAGCTGCTTGCTGGATGGGGAATGAATCGGAGTCGATTGATTCCCAGACAACAACAACTGCTGCCATATGAATTCCTCGTAGCGTCAACGCCACCTGCATCAAAGCCACTCCTCATCCGAGAAGGGTGACAAGGAAGAGCGGTAATGAAACTTAACTCGGTGCCCCAACTGAGAGCGTGGCGTGAAGTGGCGTTGACCGAGAAGGATGACCAGACCCGAATCCTCGGGAAACCCGGCGGGCCTGGGAAAAGCAGGGCTGCGCCCGCTCTGCCTGGCTTTCGGACGAAAGGGCCAGAGCCTGGCGACCGAAGGTACAGGCAGAACCTCAGCCTCTGCGGGGAACAGGCGAAGGGATAGGCGGCTCCAGCAGCAGACAGCCCGGATGACGGGTCGAGAGACTCGACAACGTCGACGGGAGTCCTGGCCGGCTGACCTGACGGGGACACCGTGAAGCCAGCGGCATGAGCCGCACCCTTGACCGAAGTCGAACGTCAGGCCGGCGGGGGATGGAGAACTCTCCCGCTCCCTCCAGCGCCGACGAAGGGACTTAGCCTGCAACTCCTTGGACTTGGGCCGAGAGGCAGGTCCTGAAGGTCCCTCTCCCCTTGAGGAAAGGGACTGGCGAGAAGCCTCTTGAACGAAGCTGCATGAGGAAAACTCAAGGAGAGTGGGATGAGCGCCGCGACCGAGCAAGAGGAAGGAGCAGCCGCCCCCTCCCCGGAGGAAGGAAGATCGAGTTGCTCAACCGAGACAGCCGACGTGGACACTGCCCGATGAGTCTCCAAAGAATTTTCCAGATCAGGAAAAGTTTCAGGTCGCCCGAGCCCCGAATGGGCCGCATGATCCTCTAAAGAGCTGGTCGAAAGGGCACAGCAAAATTCGAAAAGTTGCGGATCATGATCCAAGTCAAGGCAGTAGACGCACGTGGAGTGCGGGTCTTTCCTGGAAGAATTAACTGGGCGCCTCCGCGAGCCGGAAAATGAATGAGCCATCACCGCAGCTTGAGAAGAAGATCGAAGTCTTCAGAAAAACTTCCAATTAAATTCGAAGACCGAAAATTTCAGGAACCAGTCGAAAACGCAGAGCGCTAAGGAGGGAACCTGAGCTTCCAAGCGGTAAGGAATATCTGGCGTCATGGGGCGGAGCCGAGAATTTTACCACCCGCGTGGGTGGGAGGAGCCAGCTTGAAGACCTTCTGGCAAGATTTAAAGCGGCAAGGATACCTGTCAATAAGCGTGGATGAACAACATATCCATGTCCCTAGAACTAATTAGTTCTCCCTGCATCACTGTTTTTATAGCCTCCCAGATCGAGATACTGGAACAGCCCTGCTGGCGATTCACTGTCAAAACTTCCCCTATAATATCTTTCAGTTTAGTTAACATGTTTTTATTATTCAGTAAGGATACATTCAATCTCCACATCGAGTGGCACTCTGGTGGGTTTAAGTGTATCATAATAGATATGGGTGCATGGACAGATGGAGTGAAACTGTGTACTGTTGAGGTTGTAATTCTATGTAGGTATTGTTGTTGAGTGTGTAATATGTCTATCCGAGAGTAGGCCTTGTGGGCCATTTAGAAAAATGAGTAATCTCGCTCCCCTCTATGCTGGTGCTGCCATATATCATTTAACCCCTGTTCCCTTGTTAGGCTATTTAGCACTCTCGTGGCTTTGATGTTTGTGAAAACTGCCCCGGAGGATCTGTCTAGACGTTGGTTCCTCACTGCATTAAAGCCACCACCAGAATGATCTGTCCTGTAGTATGCTTCGACACCTTATTCAATATTCTGCCCAGAAATTCATATGTATTCTGGTTGGGGGAAAAAATGTTAATCAGATGGAGCTGTTTCCCTCCTATATCCGTTAGTTTTATATATCTCCCCTCCATTCCCAATTCCACAGATGTAACATTCAGTCGAAAGCCCCATCTTATTAAGATCGCCACCCCCGCCCTCCTAGAATTGGATGAGGCTGCTGCCTCAACTCTGCTTACCCACACCCCCTTCTAAGTTTTAAGTGTTCCACTGTGTTTAGATGTGTTTCCTGTAAGAAAATCACATCATCCCCCAGCCGTCTTCATTCCCCCAATAGGTGTGTCCGTTTAACTGGCGAATGGAATTCTTCAACATTGTGTAAGATAATATTAAAATCACCCATTGTTGTAACTAAAAAAATTCCTTGTTTCCATTCTGAAAATACTTTCTCTCCTTCCCTGTTCAATAATAGGCTGTACTTCACCCTTATTATCCCTAGTGTAACTAAGCACGCTAACACAGAAAACATTTCCCCCTAATAAATCCTAGGGGTGATGCTGGTCAGGAGAATGAGCATCTCCTGCCAAGTCAGAAAAAGAAATTCCCCATCTTACAATGTAGGCAGTCCCCTGCCTCCAAAAATGTGGAGAACAGAAAGGGAAAAGAAAGTGAGAAAGCTCTCCACAGCTTGCTCCCTTTACAATGAGTTAACTCCCTTTCTTTATTTGTGCCTCTAAACTATGGCAGAAAGGGGGTGTCTTGGGAAATGTGAAGAAGGGGGCCACAGGGCTCCCCCCCATCCATTCTCCCAACTTGAAAAAGTCTGCAACAAATATTTCTAACTGGGTTTCCTTCTGAGTACCTGGCTAACGAAGATTAGGTGATCCGGTGGGTACCCCTTCCCATTATCCTTGAACTTATCTCCCTGTTGTAAAACAAAGGGGACCACTTGACTAGATTCTCAGATGCATCCCTGCCCCAGTTAACGTGGGACTTATCAGACCAATATTATTTAGTAAGAATATCCCCCTTCCCTCTATTCATGCATCCCATCATTTGTTGCTGCCCCTCATTTCTTAAACCTCGGATATCTTAACTTGGCACTTCTCGAGAGTTCTATTTAGAAGCTGTCCCTTATTCAATGGCACAAGTATATTCGTCCATAAAATAAAATAAGTATCAGAGTTTTGTTTCTAGTGGTGCCATATACTGCCCTCAAGTCCTGGGCTGATAGATCAAATATGTGTTACCATACTGTTGGATTCTAGATTCACTCTGGTTTTCAAGGAGCTGCACCTATGGAGCCCGCTTTTGCCACTCATTGCCAGTGTGATCATGTGCCTCGCTTTGTCCATATGACGATAAATTTCACGAAATTTGCTGTTAGCTCTTTCGAATGCGCCGGGTAGGTCCCTTCCGTTTTTCCTACCAGCTTCTCCATCTCCAGATCTGGGATTTGGATTTGCCAGTCTTGAAGGAGAGGAGCTGCTTCCACCAGCGAGGTAAAAACTTTGGGTCCCCCACCCAAATGAATTTTCAGCTTAGCAGGAAAGTTCAATTGCGCCCTAAGGCTCTTTTTCTCTTTAATCAGTCTGATGATGCTCCTGATTCTTTGTCTTTCTACCTGCAGTGCCGGAGAAAAGTCGTGGTCGAAAAAAGATTGTGTTGCCTTGAAATTTCACTTCTTTCTGCCGTCACACCTCTTGTAAGATTTGATCCTTGGCCTGGTAATACACCATCCTCACCACCAAGGATCTAGGTTGGATATCTGGTGCCGAGGGCCGGGGACCTAACGAGCGGTGAGCCCTATCCATTTCGTAGTGGAAGCCTGAAGGCAGGGAAAGAGTGGTCCGCAAGAGGTGCTGGGCATAGTCTATCACCCGAGGGAAAATCCTCCTCCGTGTCCTCGGGAATCCCATGCACCCGAAAGTTATTGCAATGTGCGCGGTTCTCAATGTCCTCCATTCTCACTCTTGACTGCCTTTCCTGCAGCAGCAAATACAAAAGGAGCCAGTCTGAGGATTCTTGAGCTTCCACCACCTCGGAGGTATTGTCCAATACTTTTCTATCTAGTTGCCTGATGTCCTGTCTTAAATCAGCAATGGTTGATTCAATTTTTTGTACTGAGGTAAGACTTTTTTTCAGAGTGCGCCCTGTTTTTCTCGGCTGAAGCTCCTCTTCCTCCCACGAATCAGATGATGATTCTGATGCCAGTCGGATCCTCTGCAGGTAGGCCATGAAGCCTTCCATGTCGGTCCCCAGATGCAGTAGCTTAATTTTAGTTGCTGGGGGTCCCGATTTTACATTTTTCTCTTTGTTTTGTTTCAGCGGCATGGTAGTGCTGTAGAATTTCTTAGTTTAGGCTTAAGTGAGATTTTTAGATGGGCAGATTGGTCTGGATTATTAGGGAGAGCCTCTGAGCTTGAACAGTGAGCTGCCTACATTGCGGTGACATCACCGGACACCCTGCTGTGTTTCTGTAGTTTAAAGTGGTTCTGAGTTGGGGAAAAAAAAGGTTTTGAGAAAATACAGTGACTTTACAAGACATAAAACAGAACTGAATGAGAGTACAACTTCTGCTGGCTTGTGCAAGTATGCATCAACTCCCATGATGCTTTGCATTACTGCAGTCATGATCTTTGGAATGGAGATGAACAGGTTTTCACACCAGGGCAAAACAGAGTGAAGCAACCAGATTTATATTTAAATTAGGATGAAATTAGGGGGGTGCAAGGGAGGGACTTGTTCATGCCTACAAACTACACAGGTGTACAAAAAAATAGGTTGAGGGGACTTTCCCTTTAATCTACAGTTAACTTTAGAAACAGATAAGGAATCAATACAATTTCCTGCTCTTAGACTAACAAGGATCCCAGGTCAAGGGGTATGTGTCTACTACTGGATTTAGAAACGATACAGCAGCGAATTCTGTTCTTCACGCGCATAGTACCCACCCAAAGCAGTTAATTTCCTCTGTACCTACTGGGGAAATGTTATACCTTAAGTGTGACTGTTCTGATGGGCAGACATTTCTTGAACAGGTTAAAGAGATGAAGAACAGATTCTCTAGCAGGGGCTAAAGGAAGCACTTCAGAAAGTACTGATATTGGAGAGGGAAGAGCTTTTGACCCCCAAAGGCCAAAACAAAAATATAAATTTTCAGACCCCTGATTCTGAACCCCCCCCCATAATAAAGTAAAGTTATATAAGAATTTACTGTAACAGTAGATCTTCGAGAGGATCTCTTGCAGCAGGCCCTCACTCGTAGGACTTCGCCATCAGGCACCAGAACCACATGGAAACCTTTCTAGCTAGCAGTCCACCAGAAGGGACCGCCAACCACCGATGTCGGCGGCTGATGTCAGCCTATCCTATATAAGGTGGGCGGCCCTCATGCCCTCCTCAGTTCTGCTGCCAGAGACCATAAGCAGGATAACGGAAGGGGGTAACCGAGGAGTACTCTGAGGCAACCATGTAATAGAAAAAATTAAAAGCAGAAGGCACGCCCCAATGGAAGGGGAGAGAGAGAGAGACAGACACGGCGAAAAAAAAAAAAAAAGGTGGAAGGAGGGAGGGAAAGCAGGACCTGCTGCAAGGGATCCTTTAGAAGATTTACTGTCCAGCAGGCCCTCACCGGTAGGACTGAGTTCCAAGCAGTTCTGGTACTAGAGACAGGCAGGCTGGGTGGTAGTCTATAGAATAACAGCCTAAGAGAGGAGGCCTTGGAGGAGAGCTAGGCCAAAGTTAGCCCGATGCCCACAGGCAATGTCCGGACTGTAATGCTTGGTAAAGGTGTGGACAGTACTCCAGGTGGCAGCAGTGCAGATGTCAGCAGCTGACACATTACGGAAGCAAGCCACTGGTGCGACCACACCTCTCATGGAATGGCCCTTAACTACTCCAGGAAGTTCCTTGCTGTCCTTTTGGTAACAATAAACAATGCAATTTGCTAACCACTTAGACAAACAGTGTTTGGATACAGGGGTGCCATCTTTTCCAGGGGCGAACAAAACAAACAACGGATTAAACTTCTGAGAATCCTTAGTTTGGTGTGTATAGTACCTCAGGATTCTATGCACATCTAAGGTATGGAGCAATGCCTCCCCTTGATTGGAATGCTCCAGATAATAGGAGGCAGATGGATTGATTCAAAGTAAACTCAGACACCACACTAGGAAGAAACTTACGGTTTCTATGCAGAGACACCCTGCCTTTGTGAACAACTACATCAGGCTCCTTACACACGAGGGCCTGATGCTCTGAAGTCCTTCGAGCAGAAGTAATGGCAACTAAAAGGAACGTTTTCCGTGACAGAAAGTGTAGCGTGCAAGACACAGAAGGTTCAAAGGGAGGCAACATAAGCTTTTCCAACACAAAATTAAAGTCCCAGGGCGGGACAGGGTTCCCGATTGGGGGCTTCAAAACCAAAATGACCCACAAGAACATGCGGGACACACATTGAGCTGAGTCACTGAATGCCCATCCACAGGTAGATGATATAACGAGTTGGCAGAGAAATGTACCGTAATAGAGGAATACCGAAAACAAGTCTTTTTTTTTTTTACTTATTTTTTATTAGTTTAACTGTATACGATACACAGTACATAGATCACATAACATAGGCAGGCATAAGAAATTCAAACACAATACCATGATTGGTTACAGTAAGGAGTTGATATGCCCCTATATCTTGGCACTACACTGGGGGGATCTTCTGACAAGTGGAAAAAAGAATATATGCTCAAACCTAAAGCCACTACTGCCAAGAGCAGGGAGATCCTAGGCACAGATAGATAAAAAAAGATCATGCACCCTTCGTTATGGTGTAGTTCCCCTTAAACCATTCTTGGGAATTAACCAGTAAATACAGCAGCAGTCTCCTAGCTCCTATAGCTGTACTCCGACTTTCCACCCCCAGCAGACATGAACTTCAGAAATTGGTGAAAGAAATGAAAATGATGTACCTACCATAATTCTTGATCTTCTTGGATGTCTCCACCACTCATTCATACTAGGGGACTACATGGGAGGCGCTAGGACCCAGTGGGAGCAAAGAATCTTCAGGAGGGTCAGCACCGAGGAAGGACTGTGCATGTGCGGTGCCATGAAGCTGGCTTGTGCTGCACAGGCTATCTCGGTGTCGACCCTCCAACCACCTCAGTACCTTTTTTTTTTTACTGAGGTGATGCAGCGTAACTAACCTAGGAAAACTAACCTATTCCAGGCATAAGATAGTCCGTGTGACCTGTGTAAGAAGGGTCAACCCAACAGTGTCTTCACAGCCCAGCCAACGAGGGAGTGAAGACCCAAAACAGGGTGAGTGAGCTCGGGGGATGGTGGGTGCGGGTGTGAATGAGTGGTGGAGACTTCGTCCAAGAAAACCAAGAATTATGGTAGGTATGTAATTTTCATATCTTACTGGACATAAAGTCTCCACCACTCATTCACACTTGTGGGAGCGTACCAGCTAAAATAATCCCCCAAGAAGGGTGGCAGGAGATAGGCACTCACTCAGGCCAGAAGTCCATTAAGGATTGTCCTGCCAAAGGAAGGATGCTGCCTGGCATGAACATCCAAAGTGTAGTGCTTCAGAAAAGTGTACACAGATCCAAGTTGCCACGATGTCTGCAATGGGTACATTTCGAATCTCTGCTAGAGATGCCTTGATCGCTCTGGTATAATGGGCATACATTCTACCTTCCAGCTTGACCTGTGCCACTGAACAGCACTGGCGGAGACACGCTACCAGCCATGACGAAATGCATCTGATGGCCACAGGCTAACCCAGCCTGGCAATGCTGAATGAGACAAAGAGTTGCTTGGATTTGCAAATCTCTTTTATTCTGTTGATGTAGAACTGCAATGCCCTTTTTACATCCAGAGAACGTGGGGTACGCTCACCTTCATTCTGAAAATCTGCAAAGTAGGTTGGAAGGACCAAGGACTGGTTCAGGTGGAATTCCGAGACTACTTTGGGGAAGGAGTAGGGTGAGTTGGCTTCCTTGTCCTTGTGAAATACTGTGTACGGGGGATCTGTGACCAGGGCATGTATTTCAGAAACTCTGCGAGCGGAAGTAACGGCCACAAGGAAGGCAATCTTCCAGGTCAGAAACTTCAAGTCTCGGGATGCTAGTGGCTCAAATGGCTTACGTGAGTATGTCTAGCACAAGGTTGATATCCCAAGCAGCTACCGGTCTTCTGACTGGTGGTCTAGTGTGCAGGATACCTTTAAGGAATTTCTTAACCAAGGGTAGCTGTACCACTGACATATTGTGGATAGACTCGTGGTAAGCTGAAATCACACAAAGATGCACCTTCACAGTTGAGTATTGCAGTCCTGTGTTTGACAGGTCTAGAAGGTACTCTAACACCTTGCTTGGTGAGCAAGAAAAGGGGCCATGGAGGACTCAGCACACCAAATGGAAAATCATTTCCACTTTGCTGTGTACATCTTTCTAATGGCTAGCTTATGCACTGCTAGGAGGATGTCTGCAATGCTTCGAGTGACATTGAATCTGCCCACTTCTGTCTCCTCAGGAACCAGGCATGGAGATGAAGGGATTGCAGGTTGGGATGGACCACCAGACCCTGGGTCAGGAGGTCTGTTTGATGTGGAAGTGGTCTTGGAGGAACTTCCGACAATCTGTTGATCAAAGGAAACCAAATCTGACGAGGCCAGTATGGGGCAATGAGAATCATGCTGCCCTCTTGTGCCTCCAACGTCAGCAGCACCCTCTGAATTAAGGGAAGAGGAGGAAATATGTACAGAAAGTGTCTTGTCCACTGCATTCTGAATGCATCCTGACAGAAAGCGCCAGGTTCTGGATTTCTGAAGCAAAATAGAGGCAGTTTTGCGTTGAGTGGGGACGCAAAAATGTCCAGGTCTGGAGTGCCCCATTCCTCGAACAGTGATTGCATGACGTTTGAGTCGAGAGACCATGCATGTGAATCCGCCTCCATTCTGCTGAGGTTATCCGCCAGATCGTTCCTGGCAGGTAGACTGCCTGGATCAGGGCTTTGTGCTCGAGACACCATTCCCACACTCTCATGGCTTCCCGGCAGAGAGGGTAAGACTGTGCTCCACCCTGTTTGTTGATGTAATACATCACTGCCTTATTGTCCATCTGATGGAGAATTAACTTGTGGCAGAGGACATCCTTCAGGGCTCGGACAGCGTACAGGACAGCTCTCATTTCCAGGACATTTATGTGCAGCTGGGACTCGTCCAGATTCCACAGGCGCTGAGTGTGGAGATCCTGACAGTGATCCCCAGTGAGCTCCCCAACCAGTCAGAGATGGTGATGGTGATCTGCGTTTCCAGTGGGGCAAAGGGAAAACCTTGTAGAAGGTTGTCCTCCTGAGTCCACAAGGTGAGTGATCTCATTAGAGGCTCCATCACCTTGATGTGGAAGGACTGCACATGCGTGGTCGGAGACCACTGAGTGCTGAGCATCTATTGTGTGATCCTCATGTGCAAGCGGGCCAGGGGCACCGTGAACACTGAGGATGCCATGAGACCTAGTATCTGCTGCATCATGAGGGCTCAAACAGATTTGTTCTCCCTGATGAAGTGAGCCATCTGGAGAATGTCATTTCTTCTGTCTTTGGGGAGGAAGGCTCTTGCCCTGGAGGTGTCCAGAAGAGCTCCTGTGAAGAGAAGTTGTTGGGAGGGTTGGAGCTGTGATTTTTCCAGGTTCAGGAGAACTCTCATGGATGTGAGGAATTTGGAAGCTGTGGAAACAGCTTCCTGTGTCCCCTGTCTGGAGGACCTCGCTAGAAGCCAATCATCCAGGTACTGGAACCCTTGAATTCTGAGTTTTCTGAGATGCATTGTGAGTACTGCAAAGCACTTTGTAAAAACTCATGGTGCCGAGGATAGCCCAAAAGGCAGGACTCCGAACTGACAGTGCTGGCCCAGAGCCACAAAGCGTAGGTACCTGTGGTGGCTTGGGTGCACTAGGACATGTTGGTAGGCATCCTGCATGTCTAGAGATGCCAGTCAATTGTTTTGATGAATCAGAGGTAGGAGTGTTCCTAGTGATATCATCTTGAATTTCTCTTTCAACAGGAACGTGTTTAACTTCCGTAGGTTGAGAATAGGGTGCATACCGCCTGTTTTCTCTGGAACTAGGAAGTAGTGGGAGTAGAAGTCTGTGTTCCATTCTGCTAGCAGAACCACTTCTACTGCCCTGTTGTTCAGAAGGCCCAGAATCTCAGAAGTAAGGAGGTCTGACTGAGTGGGGGACAGCTTTGGCTGTTTGTGTGGACGATCCAGAGGGGTCTCCGAGAAACTTAGTGTGTCCCTCTTAAATTATCCTGAGGACCCATTTGTCCATTGCAACAGCTTTCCACTGGTTGTAAAACTGAGTTAGACGCCTCCCTACCGCCGGAGAGGAGTGCCCCTCGGGCAGTTGAGGTGGGACATGGGCCGGTTCTTCAGAGGGTGGCACTGGGTGTCTTCGGACCCTGTGCCTTCTGCTGCATTTTCTTTTGTGGTTGAGGGGCTTGGTTCTTGTTAAAAGCCCCTTGGCCTTTAACAAGAAAGGACTGATGGTTATGAAACTGCCGGTGGTTTGCACCTTGCTGAGGGGCAGCAGGGGCCAGTCTAGCTGTCTTAATAACAGTCCTAGTTTTCTGAGTGGCCTCCAGTGCCCGCTCCATCTGTGGGCCAAACAGATAAACACCATCAAATGGAAAATTCATGACTCTCTGTTAAGCATCATTAGTGAATCCCAAAGTCCTTAGCCATAAGTGACGCCGGGTGCATATTCCGGCTGCTGCTGCTCTAGAAGCAGTGTCAAAGGCATCTATAGCAGCTTTAAGTTGCTGATTGTTGGACTCTATGCCTCTAGTAATGGTCTGAAGAAGCTCTGAGCTAACATCAGAGTCTGGAAGAGCTTCCACAGTTTCTTTCATCAAATGCAGAGGTTATACTCATACTGGGAGAAACAGCCCTGAAAGCTAGCAATACGCATGCTCAGGGTAGAAGCAGCAAACACTCGCTTCCCCAGAGTGTCAATTTTATGGGATTCTTTATTTATTGGATGGGCCGTGGAACCTGGAGAACAACTGCTTTGTCATTCTCTGCCAAGACCACTATGGCGTCCGAAAAGGCTTGAGAAGCAAGAATTGGCTTATCCTTAAGAGGCATGTATTTCCTGTCTATGAACTTAAGACACAGAAGGAATGAGCGCCGGTCTGTCCTACCTCATTTGTTAAAGAGTCTTGAAAGAGGGTTGCACCAGTGGTATCAATTCCACAGGAACTTCAGGAACATGTAGATATTGAAGGTGCAAATGTTTACTAGGATCCACCTGAGAAGTCTGAAGAGAAAGGATGGAATTCATGTTCTTCAGGAGAGGCTTAAAAGAAAGGCCCTTGACCAAAGGCTCTGCTCAAGTGGAGGGCTTACTTTCCACTCCAAAGGATGAATCCTCCTCCAGGCCATTCCCTAATCGTAGATCAGGATCAGATTCAATATAGTCTCCTACTACCCCAGAAGGGATAATGTAGAAGGGAAAGAGAGGACGAAGAGCAGGAAGAGGGGCTCCCCGAATCAGAGCCAAAAACCCCAGCACCTGCAGTGGCACCAGTGCTGACAATGGCACTGGGGCAGCATGCAGCACCAGGAGCAGTGTCACCAAGGCCAGAGCTGAGAGCGCCACAACTGGTGCCCGGGGTCCACAGATTCGACACTGGAACACCCAAAGCTGGAGATCTGAAAGAATGATAAGAGGTAGGAGAAGACAGTACCTGTGCTGGCCCCTGCGCCGAAGCCATATGAGGAAGCGGCTTCGATGGTACCAAAGGTGTTGTGCAACCAGGCTGGCCCAACCACCCCACCCCACCCGCAAGTCCACAGCACCCAGGCTCAAAGGCCCCAGAATCAGGTACGCAGGTAGGAGCATTTGGGATAACCACCGGACCCATTGCTCCATTAGAGAGGCCCATTGATGAAACTGCTCACCGTATGAACCCCGGGGCAGGGAGGGACTCCAGAGCTGAGGATCACTGCTGCTAGGAACTGGGACCACAGGCAACCCCGACAATGCCGGGGTCAGCCTCCTGTCCCCCAGTACGCTGATCTCCGTGCAGACATACCAGAGTGTGACCTCAACTGGTGGGATGAAGAGGAGCTCAAGGCTGAGTGGTGCCAGGTTCCCGACCTCGATCAGGAATGGGCCCGCTTCCTTTTGTGCTTTCGGGAGGACTGCCCTTCTTCCCGAGTACTGGACTGCCTGTGATCAGACTCCCCTCCGAAGAGAGCGACACACCGAACCCAGCCCTGCTGCTGAAACAGCTTTCAAGAGAAGCCTCCCTACCGTCACCAGCCCCGTTCATGGTCGACTCCGTCGAAGGCAGGCTGAAAAAGACTTCCTTTCTTCGTTAATTAATAAAACCCCTTTTAAAAGAAATAAACTATATTAGTCAACTACTGAACAACTACGCTGCTGTTGTACAGACGTGAAAACTTGACTTCTGGTGGGAGAGTGATGTCATCACTGAAGCACACTCGACGGCAGGAAAAAAGAAACTGAAGTAGTTGGAGGGTTGACACTGAGATAGCCTATATGGCACGAAACAACCTCGCGGCACTGCGCATGTGCAGTACTACCACAGCGCCAACCCTCCTGAAGATTTTTGGCTCCCGCTGAGCTTCCGGCGTAGTCCCCTAGTGTGAATGAGTGGTGGAGACTTTATGTCCAGGAAGATCAACAACTCTAAATATATATTTGTTACACCAAAAAATAGTAAACAGAGTTTACATTATGCTATAATACAGAGGGTCCCTGATTTAGAAGTACGGAACTAATTTTCCTGTAAATGTGGGACCGTTCTTTAACACAGCTTGACACAGCTCTTGGGGACAAAATAAGAAATATCAAAAACAATAATGAGTTTTTGTTAAAGTCCACTACTGAAGAATTTAGTACTGTCTGAACATCAATTTACTGTTGCGAAGTCCAAAGGCAGCCCAGATTGAGCCACGGAGCAACAAAACTTAGGCGCTCTTCCTCCCTTTAACAGTAGTGGTGGCATGAATACTAGAATGCCATCACGGGGAAGACAGCGCCATCTACAGCACACACTGAGACAGCAGTACCGACCTCTATTTTACCTGCACCTCCCTGAACCAGCATTTTCCACAGTCTAAATCCAACAATAAAAACAACCCAACTTTAATACACTTATAAAATATGTTACCGGCCGTGGTGCAGGGAAAAATGTTGGAGGTCAAGGCACAGCAGTGTTATTAACAAGGTTTAAATCCTTAGCCCTTCACTGTGTCACTCACTATCCTCAGATTCCTCTTCTGGACCATCTTCTTTTGATCTAAACTCCTTCTCTAGTCTGTCAACCAACTTGGCCATCTCTCCTGCATCTGCAAATTGGTAGGATTTGTCTCCATAAAGGATTTTCAGGCTGGCAGGCATCAACATCATATGGTGTACTCCGAACTGTCTCAACCCATCAAAACTCTTCCGTCGCTATTGAGTAGCACAGCTGAGGTCCGGAAAGGAATGTAATTTGTGACCCTGCCATTCCGACGTTCCGTTTCTCTTTGCGTGAAGAAGGATGGCATCTCTATCCACCACTGTTGCCAGTACCATGAGGAGCGTACGTGGTGGAAGTTCATTAGTCACCATTCGAGTTCTCCCACCATGCGGGCTAATCCGATACGCTATCATGACAGGCACTGTATCAGGAACTTGCAGAGTGTCTTTGAACAAGATAGCAAGAAACTCTTTCGGGTTATCCCCTTCAGTGCCCTCGGGGAGCCCTAATATATGTATATTCTGCGCTCTAGTTGTATTTCTAGGTTCTCCAGTCTCCTCCTGAGAACTCCATTCTCCTTCGTTAGGACCGTAGTTACTACAAGTGCAAACTCTGCCATTTTTGTGGAGGATTTTACCTCGGTGTCTAGCAGTCCCACCTTCGTATCTACAATTTTAAATTGGGCAGAAAAGATCTCCATTTTTTTTGCCAAACCTTAAATGGCTTTCAGGAGCGCAGCGTTTCTTGGCTGAAACTCAGCTTTTTCTCCCACCATCGAGGTAGATTCTTCACTAGTGACCGGGTTAAGGTGTTCTGGCAGATGTGCCATCTCTTCCGGCTCCAGTTTTATTAGTTTTGCCCATAAATACAGGTTACTCACCTGTAACAGGAGTTCTAGGAATTATATACAGTATGTTGTTCATCCACACTGTCTGGCAGGTTCCTTGCCGTTTTAAATCTTGCTGGAAGGTCTTCAAGCTGGCTCCTCCCGCCTACCTGGGTGGTAAAACTCTTGGCTCCGCCCCATGATGCCAGATCTAGCCTGCTGGAAGCCAGGTTGTGCGTCGAGGCCAGGGAGGCCAGGTGGGTCGTGTGGATGAACAACATATACCATTCCTAGAACTCCTGTTACAGGAGAGTAACCTATATTTCTAGGGACATGGATATGTTGTTCATCCACACTGTCAGGCAGACTCCTAGCAGTTCTCCGGGAGGAGGGAGGCAAGGCACACACCCCCTACTTAGGGAATAATGACTGGAGAACAGAGGCCCCAAAACCAGCATCCCGGCGTGACTCAAGGTCGATGTGGTAATGGGTAATGAAGGTGTGTGTTGACTTCCAGGTAGCAGCCCTGCAGGTTTCCTGGATAGGGACGCCCCTGGAAGCAGCCACCGATGCAGCGGTATGGCAAGTAGAATGAGCTCTTATCCCTCTGGGACACTCCATGCCCGCCAACCTATAGCAGAGATCTATGCAGGAGGTGATCCACCTGCCTATCGTCCACTTGGCTGCAGGTCTGCCAGGTGCGGCTTCAGTGTAGGTGACAAACAGCTGGAGAACCTCTCCCTGAACTTCAGCCATCCGCTCCTTATAATAAGCGAGCGCTCTTCTAGTGTCCAGAGTATGGAGCCTATATTCGGCCTCCGAGGTGTGACTGGGGTAGAACACCGGCACAGTCAACACCTGATGAAGGTGAAACTCCGACACCACTTCAGAAGGAATACTGGGTGGGGGCGCAGGACAACCTTGTCCCTGTGGAAGACCAGATAAGGAGACTTGATGGAAAGCACCTGGAGCTCTCCCATCCTTCTGGCTGATGTGATAGCCACCAAGAAGATGGTCTTCCACGACAGGTGAGAGATGTCACACCTGTGCATCGGTTCGAATGGCTTGCCGATGAGCTTAGCCAATACCAGTAGTAGATCTCACGGAAGTAGAGGCTCTCACACCGAAGGGGATATGTGATCAAGGCCTTTGAAAAAGTGCCCGACCACCTTCTCCTGCGCCACCAACTGCTTCCCGGCCCGCGCTTGGTAAGCAGAGATGGCTGCCAGGTGCACCTTAAGGGTCGTCGACTGAAGTCCAAGCTGAGAAAGGGACCACAGGTAGTCCAGAATGCTAGCCAAGGAGCAGGAGGAAGGGTCCAGGCCCTTGCCCTGACACCAAATGGAGAATCTCTTCCATTTAAAGGCGTACCATTTTCTGGTCGACTCCTTACAGGAAGCCTCAACAACGTTGAGGACCTCGTCGGAAAGACCCAAGGCCTGGAACTCTAGCCGCTCAAGAACCAGGTCGTCAGGTGCAGGGACTGAAGGTCCGGATGGAATACATTCCCTTGATTGACTGAGATCAGGTCCAGGTGGGCTGGAAGCTGCCTCGGGAGCCTGGAGCTGAGACTGAGGAGATCTGGATACCAGAACTGGCAGGGCCAGTCTGGGGCTATCAGAATCACCTGCGCCTTGTCCTTCCTCGCCTTGAGAAGCACCTTGTGGATCAAGGGAAATGTGGGAAAGGCGTAGAAGAGGCCTGGGGTCCATGGCTTTGAGAAGGCATCCCCCTGCAGCGAGCCCTCCTGAAGGGGGCGGGCATAAAACAGCCTCAGCTTAGCATTCTCCCTGGAGGCAAACAGGTCCACCTGAGGCATGCCCCAGTGGGAGAAAAAATCTTGTACTACCTCGGGCAGGAGAGACCACTCGTGGGATGCAGCTCCTATCCGGCTTAGGGCATCGGCCAGAATGTTGGCGGCTCCTGCCACATGGATGGCAAGGAGATCCGCCTCCAGGCTGCGCACGACGGACCAAATGCGGAGAGCTTCCCTGCACAGGAGCATGGAGCGCGTCCCGCCCTGGTGGTTCAGGTAGTACATGGTTGTGGTATTGTCCGTCTGGACCTGGACCACTAGACGCCGTACAAACAGAGCGAAGGCGGTGAGGGCTAGACAAACCGCTCGAAGCTCCAGCAGGTTGATGTGGCATCGGTACTCCCGAGGGGATCAGAGGCCATGCGCTCTGTGCTCCCCCAGATGGGCACCCCAACCCATCAGAGAGGCATTGGTCAATAGAGAGACCGTTGGCTCGGGGCAGACAAACGGGATGCCCTCCTGCAGATGAGCTGGAATGGTCCACCACTGGAGAGTGTTCCACATCTTCTGGGTCACTGTCACTAGCTGATCCAAAGGATCGGAGCGCTGTGACCATTGGCTGGCCAGTCCCCACTGTAGGGGACGCATGTGCCAATGGGACCAATGGACCACACTGGTGCAGGCTGCCATAAGGTCCAGGAGGCGAAGGAAGTCCCAGGCAGGGCGCAATTGCCCAACCTGAAATGATTGGGCAAAGGAGGAAAGAACCTCAGCCCTGTCCGCCGGAAGCCGTGCTCTGGCTCGCAGAAAGTCGAGCTCTGCCCCGATGAATTGGATCACCTGCTTTGGCACGAGTTCCAACTTGGCCTCGTTGAAAAGGAGGCCAACTTGTGAGCAAACCTGGAGGGCCAGATCCCTGGACCACTCCACCTCCATTCTGGAGGAGGCTGCAATGAGCCAGTCATCCAGGTAGAGGTACACCCGGACCCTTCGGCGCTGCAGGAATGCTGTCACCACTGCCATGCATTTGGTGAAGACCGTGGGGGATAGAGAAAGGCCGAAGGGCATGGCCCGGGACTCGTACAGGGACCCTTCTGCTCTGAAGCCGAGGAATCGCTGGTGGGACGGACAGATTGGGACGTGAAAGAACGCATCCTGGAGGTCCAGAGAACAGAACCATATGCCTAGTTCTAAGGATGGAGTGATCTGAGCCAGAGTGACCATCCTGAAGGTTCGAGACCTTAGGAACCTGTTCAGGTCGTGCAGGTCTAGAATGAGGCATCAGCCCCCATCCGTTTCGGGACCAGAAAGTACCTGGACACAAATCCTGGGTCTGGTGGAGGATCCGCCACCTTCCTGATCACCTCCTTTTCGATGAGCAGGGCAATGTCAGCTCGACGGGCCGACAGAGAGGCTGCGGACCCCGTCGCCCCCCGTGGGCCGACGGCTCGGA
This sequence comes from Neoceratodus forsteri, assembly GCA_016271365.2. Lineage (NCBI taxonomy): Eukaryota > Metazoa > Chordata > Ceratodontiformes > Ceratodontidae > Neoceratodus > Neoceratodus forsteri. The sequence continues at coordinate 733,976,620 of CM057459.1, forward strand.
AGAGGCGGGCCTGCTCTAACTCCAGAGGCAGACCCTTTCCTACCACCTCAACACCCAACCGTCCGTGGTGTGACAGCGGACCAGGCGGAAAGGAAGTGGCGGGCCGTCCCCCATGGGGAACCCAGGGGGAAGCGACAAGGTTGGGGGCGACACCCCTCAACCCGTCACTGGGCAGGCTTGGAGGAAGAACCGGCCGAGGGACCTCCTGGGCCTTTTCCTCCCGGCTTCCTGTTAGAGGAAGCTGCAGACTTGGCTTTAGGGTGCCAAGTGCGAGTCTGCTGGCCCTGATGCTGGTGTTGCTGGGCCAGACGCGCCACAGGGGCAGAAGGTCGAAAGGACTTGTGTTGCTGTCGACTGCCTTTGTCCTTCTGAGCAGACGTGACCGAGTCCAAGGTGGCGTTGGACTTTTCGATCCTCTGGAGGTGGCATTCCACTTCAGGGCCAAACAGGTCGGTCCCCAAGAAGGGGACGTCCGCCAGCTTGTGCTGGGTATCCGCTGTAAAGGTGGATATCCTCAGCCAGGCTCTGCGGCGCATGGCCACTGCGGCCGCTACTGATCGGGCACATGAGTCTCCGATATCAAGAGCCGTTTGGAGCTGCTGTTTCGCCACTGCCCTTCCCTGATCCTGCACCTGCTTGACCATAGTCTGCAGATCAGCTGGGAGATGAGGGATCACCTCATCCAGGGAGCCCATGAGGGCGTGGGAGAAGTGCGCCATCAGTATGGACGAACTGGCCTGACAGAGGCCGAGGGAGGATGCAGCGTATACCGTGCGCCTGGCACAGTCCAGCTTTTTGGACTCCTTGTTGGGGGGCTTGTTCACATCCCTAGCGTTCCCGGAACGCCACAAAAGGCTATCAGTGACTAACCCCTCTGCAGAGGGGTGTTCCGAGAAACCGGACAAAGAGCCGGTAGGGACCGAATACTTCCTGGCTGACGGCACAGGACAGGAAGCCGGCCGCTGCCATAGCTCCAAGGCTGGGCCAGCAATGGCTTCAGCCACCGGAAAGGCTTCCATGGGAGAATCCCCTCGGTCCAGTATCTCCATGAGGGGATACTTGGCCCGCTTGGATACAGGCTACAGCTGCATCCCGGTGAACTCCGAGATGAGTCGAAGCAGACCCATGAACAATGATGGGCTCTCGTCCATCGACTGCCCCCTGGAGGACTCCAGGTCAAGAGGCCTGGAAAACAGGGAGGAGTCATCGTCGTCAGACTCAGAGGAGTCTGCGAAGAGCTGCCTAGGGCCTGAGCCACCCTCCACCTGCCGAGGACAGTCAGGAGTGAGGATGACTGACAATCGTTGGGGCAGACCCTGACCCAACCAAGAATCCTTGGTCGGAGCCCTCGATTTCGGTTGTGGAGGCGGAGGTTCCACTACCATCGGTGGGGCAGCTGGTTTCGGCCGAACAACCGACCCAGGCTTGGGCACCTCGACCACCGCGAGGGGTTGTTTCGGCCTTTCAGGTGACAGCCACTTAATGGCCGGGGAAGGCTACCGCGTTGGCTTGTTCCCGGACAGAAGGAGCTGCTGCCACATTAAGTCCTCGTGGCGTTGACGTAATTTGCGCCTAAGCCTCTCCTCTCCCGAGGAGGAAGACGAGGACAAGCGGCGCCACAGCTTTCCTCGGTGTCGAGACTGAGACCGCCAGTGTCGGCGGGATCGACTGGACAGAGACAAGGTCCGAGACTCAAACAGAGACCCTCGGTGTTTCCGAGGGTGGGTCTGGGAGGGGGCAGGGGAAACCCGCTCCTCCCTCGGCTTGGGAGCCTTGACTGGGGATTCTGGCACAGGAGGCGCAGGGAAATCCTCGGTTTCCACCGGGAGAACCAGTGATGAAGGGTTGTCGGCTTCACCAGTTGACAGCCCGTCCGATGGGTCGAGAAAAATCTCGACCGTGTTGACGGGTGTCTCGGCCGGCTGACCTGACGGGGACACCGTCAAGCCAGCAGCCTTAGCTGCAACCTCGACCGAAGTCGAGTGTCGACTGTCGGGGGAAGGGGACCTTTCCCGCTCCAATGAACGTCGATGGTGGGACTTACCCTTTGAGTCCTTTTTTGACCGAGAAGAGTGTCCCGATGGCCCCTCACCCTTCGTGGAGAGGGACTGGCAAAGCTCCTTAAAAAAAAGCTGTGTAGGAGGATCCCAGAGAGAGCGGGATAAATGCTGCGATTGAGGAAGATGAAGATGCAGCCTGGGCTGCCTCCTCCTCGAGGGCGATCATCTGCTCAAGTTGCTCAGCCGAGCCAGCCGCCAAGGAAACCGCCCAACAGGCCTCCTTGGACTTCACCGGCGGATAATGTTTCTCGGGGCGCCCAAGTTGGAGCAGGACAGCATGATCTTCAAGGACATTAGCCGAAAAAGACCTTCACAACTTGCAGGCCTGCGGGTCGTGGTCAAACCCAAGGCAGTAGACGCACGTGGAGTGCGGATCGGTCCTAGACATCATCTGCCCACTGGGAGTCGATCTGTCCATCGCAGCCGCGAGGGAAGAAGTAGACCGAAGTCTGGAAAACTTTAAAATTATTTTCGGGTGAACCGAAGAGTTAGGATCCAGTCTAGAGCAGAGCGTTAAGGAGGGAACCTGAGCTTCCAAGCGGTAAGAAAGATCTGGCGTCATGGGGCGGAACCGGAGTTTACCACCGGGTGGGTGGAGGGAGGAACCAGCTTGAAGACCTTCCGGAAAGATTTAAAGTGGCAAGGAACCTGCCAGACAGTGTGGATGAACAACATATCCATGTCCCTAGAACTCCAGCTTACTTTTGCCTAGAAGGTGCAGAAAGGTATCATTCAAATCAGCCAAAGCTCTGCTGTCATACAGAGTGTGTCTAGTTTGTAAAGGTTGTAATACAGCATTGAAAGTTCAATATCTTCAATTAAGAGCCACAGAGCTCAGTGAAAATGCTGCTTCTAGCTTGGCTGTCGGACACGCACCCCCCCCCCCGAAATGCTAGTCTGAGAGGGACAGAAGGTACTCCAAAACTTGATCCACTGGACCGGTGAAGGGATCTAACTGGTGCGAGACAGCCCAAAGATCGAAGCACTTCTATTTCATAGAGTAGGTGGTTCTGGTGGAGGGCTTCCTGGCTGCCACCAAAATAACCATCAGCCACTCAAGGGGAGACCCCAGATCTGCCTATGGCTATGTCCTCAGGAGCCATGCATGGAGATGGAGTGACTTGAGATCCGGATGGACCAGCGTGTGCTGGTCCTGGGAGAGTAATCCTGTGCAAAGGAGCAGGGACAGCAGAGGTTCCACTGCCAGCTGCTGCAGTAAGGGAAACCACATCTGATAAGGCCAGAAGGGGGCAATGAGGATAATTGTAGCCCCTCCCAACTGGAGTTTGATTAGAATTCACTGAAGGAGTGGGAAAGGAGGGCAGGCATACAGAACCTCCCTGTCCAGGAGAGGGACAATGAATCTCACCAGAAAAAGTACAGTTATGCAAGAACTTACCCTAACAGTAGATCTTCGAGAGAGGCTCTTGCAGTAGGTAATGACATATAGAACTGAAGCCAGCAGGCATCAGGACCCCACAGAAACATTTCAAGCTAGCAGTCTCTGGCGGGGGACCGCCCCCACATCAGGTGACTGACATCATGCGACGTCAGTATAAAGGGGTGGTCCCCCACGCCTGCCTTCTAGCGCTTTCCCGCCAAGGGCCAAAAAGGCAAGATGACAGAGAAGCGGATATTTCCCTTCCAGGAAAAGAAGCTGAAAAAGCTAAGGGGGATGGAGGTCAGGAAGGTAGTACCTACTGCAAGAGCCTCTCTCGAAGATCTACTGTTATGGTAAGTTCTTACGTAACTGTACTATTTTACTTCGAGAGGACTCTTGCAGTAGGTAATTACATATAGGACTGAGTCCCAAGCAGTCTGGAACAAGGAGAAGCACATGGGAGGAGGAAACTACTCAGATGTAGACCCTCTGGCTGTGAAGGTCTTAGAAAAGAAGACCCTGTAGAACAGACAACCCGAAGCCAGCTCTATGGCAAGAAGCAATGTCCAAACTGTAGTGTTTCATAAAGGCATGGACAGAAGTCCAAGTTGTGGCTGCACAGATGACTGCTGCTGACACATTCTTGAAACAAGCTGCAGAGGCAGCAACACCCCTGGTGGAGTGGCCCCTGACTTGACCCGGCAGGGTCTTGTGATACTTGTCATAACAGAAAGTGATACAATGAGCCAACCATTTAGACAGGCATTGCTTGGAGACAGCACTGCCTTCTCTTTTGGGAGCAAAAGAAACAAACAGTTGATCGATCTTTCTGAGATCCTTCGTCCTGGTGGTGTAATATCTCAGAATTCGGTGAACATCCAAAGTATGCAAGAAGTACTTCCCTTGATTGGAGTGTTGCGTAAAGAAAGCAGGCAGCTCTATGGCTTGACTAAGCGTAGATTCCGCTACCAACTTAGGGAGAAACTTAGGGTTGGCGCACAGAGCCACACGTTCCTTGTGCAAAATCAGAAATGGGATTTTACACATTAAGGCCCGAAGCTCAGAAATTCTTCGAGCTTAAGTAATGGCCACTAGGAAGAGAACTTTATGTCTACTGAGGCTGCCGGCTCGAAAGAAGGCAGGGTAAGCTTCTCAAGAATGAAATTCAGATCCTAAGGTGGGGCAGGAACATGAATAGGGGGTCTCACGTGGAGAACCCCTCTGAGAAAAGTCTTAGAGACTTCCAACTGCGCAAAAGTCCTGTTCCCAAAAGGAACATGGTAAGCGGAGATGGCAGCCATGTGAACCTTCAGAGAGGAATGACTGAGACCCAGATCAAAGAGATGGCGCATGAAGTCCAGAAGCCTCCCGACAGGGCAAGAGAATGGCCCAAAATCCATGGAAGAGTCCCAAATAGAGAACCGTTTCCATTTCAAGGCATAGGTTGATCTAGTGGAGGGCTTTCTGGTCTCCACCAGAATCTCAGCCACCAGTGGGGAAACCCCGAATCGGGCTTGAGCTACGTCTGCAGGAGCCACATGTGCAACTGAAGGGATCTGAGGCATGGATGGACCAGGGTCCCCTGATCCTGGGTCAGCAAAAGTTGCGACAGAGTAAGAAGAAGAGGAGGTTCCTCTGAACACTGTTGCAGAAGAGAGAACCTGCCTAGGCCAGAAAGGAGCGATTAGGATCATGCAAGCTCCTTCTGAGCTGAGTTTGTGTAAGACCCTCAGGATCGAGGGGAAGGCATAGACTAATCTGCCCTTCCAGTCTAGAGACAGAGCATCTCTCCAAAAATGCCTCACCCTGGAGCGAGCGAGCAGAAGGCGGGAAGTTTTGCGTTGAGAGGAGACGCAAACAGGTCTACCTGATGTGTTCCCCAGCATAGGAAGATACCATCTGCTACCCCCTGATCCAGTTCCCACTCGTAAGCCTGGGCAGACGACCGACTGAGTTGGTCAGTCAATGTGTTCTCGACCCCTGGAACATGAACTGCTGTGAGGTGAAGGATGTGTTGCACTGCCCAATCCCAAACTCACATCGCCTCCCTGCAAAAAGGGTAGGAACGGGTTCCTCCCAGTTTGTTGATGTACCAGACTACGCACATGTTGTCCATCTGGACAGCCAGACGACCGGGAAGCAGATACAGGTGCAGAGCTTGAAGAGCATACAGTATAGCCCTGAGCTCGAGCACATTTATGTGAAGAGTCTGCTCCAGCCTGGACCAGGAGCCCTGGGTCCTGTGAGACCCCAGGTGGGCTCCACAACCCTCGCCCGAAGCATCTGTTGTCAACGTCTGGGAGAGGGGAAGAGAGGAAGAAGGGAACTCCCTGGCAAAGGTTCTCCTGAACCATCCACTATTGCAAGTCCTGAACCATAGGATTGGAGACCATGACCTCTAGATCTAGGTCGTCCACCAACTGATTCCACTGAGACCGAAGCGTCCACTGAGAAATTCTCATGTGGAGCCGAGCGCGAGGTACTGTTGGAATAGCAGCCACCATGAGCCCGAGGAGGCGAAGGACTGACCTGGCGCTTACTCGCCTGCGACTGGACAACAGGCTTACATGAGCCTGGAGGGTGGACACCATGGCCAGTGGCAGGAATGCCATGCCAGCGGTTGTGTCCAGCATCGACCCGATGAACTGGAGCCTCTGGGACGGGATCAAATGGGATCTGGCCTGGTTGATGGTAATACCCAGGCTGGTGAAAACCTGCATGCTAAGGGAAAGGAAGCGCAGAAGCTCCTCCCTGGACAGGGCCGGCAGTAGCCAGTCATCCAGGTATGGGAAAACCTAAACTCCCTGAGTATGCAGGTAGGCCGCTACCACAGAAAGGCATCTGGTGAACACTCGGGGCGCCGAGGAGAAACCAAATGGGAGGGCCTTGAACTGGTAGTGGTCCCCCTTGAACGCAAAAACGAAGATATTAGCGGTGGGAAGGGCAAACAGGGATATACAGGTATTCATCCTGCATGTCCAGAGCACACAGCCACTGCCCCGGCCAAAGGAGGGGCAGAAGACTTTGCAAAGAGAGAGCATTCTGAACCACTTGTACTCCGCAAACAGGTTTAGGGAGCCGAGGTCGAGAACAGGCCTCACGTCTCCTGATTTCTTCAGAACCAGGAAGAAATGGGAGTAGTAACCCATCCCTCAAGGGTGGGATGGGACGGGCTCTGTCGCCGCATTCAGAAGAAGGGAGGATATTTTTTCCCGAACCAGAAGATGATGTTCTGGGGAGTAAGACGACCTGGCGGGGGGGGGTCTTGGTGGTTTCTGGAGAAACTCTATTGAGTGTCCTTCTGCTATCAGCTGGAACACCCAAGTGTCTGAAGTGATCCTCTCCCAACCCGGTAGATGGAAAGAGAATCTCCCTCCTACTGGTTCCTCTGGGAGGCCCAGAGGCTGTGGGAGAGGAGAAGAGTCAGGAGGTGTGGGGCAGCATTGTGGCTGAAGCTCCCGATGCTTTTTTGGTGGGGGTGGGGCTTGGCAGCCGGAGGGGCCCCAACATTTTTTGTTCACTTTCCCTGAGATTTTGCTTTGGGCTGAGAACGTCTGCGAAAGGGGCGACGCTGAGCCTGAGGAGGCCTGTACATTGAGTCAACAGACTTTAGTGCAGTAACCTTCTCTTGCAGATCGGTGATGATGTCCTTGACAGCACCACCGAACAGCACCGAACCCCTGAAGGGTGCGTCCTGAATAGCAGACTGCACCTATGGGACCAAACCTGACACCCAGAGCCAGGCATGATGCCACAAACCCACTGCGAAAGCCGACTCCGACCTCAGCAGCGCCCACCGCGTCAGAGCAGACACGAAGTACGCCGACTGGCTGAATGTGCAGACCGGACTACATCAGCCACTTCCTGCTTCATCTGAGACTCAGGAAGGGAGTCCAATTTAGTTTCCACCTTGCTAAGGATCGCCTTCTGGTAATCCCTCATGTGAGCAACGTAGTTCAGGGCCCTGATTCCCACAGTGGAAGAAGCATAGACCTTCCTCCTGTACTGGTCCAGAAGGCGGGATTCCTTGTCGGGTGGTGACAATCTCAGGTGCTTGGGATTATCCATACGGCCGTGAGCGGCGCTAATCATGACTGAATCAGGTTTGGGGTGTGAACTGAAGGAATCAACGCCCTCCGGAGCCTGGTATAGCCTGTCTGCCTTCCTCGGAAGGGGGGTTAAAGCCGACGGTTGTCTCCAAATAGCGGAAACAAGGTCTGCATGAGGCTCGATCCAGGGTGGAATCAGAATTGGAGTGGTCTCGGGCAGATGCAGTAGCACAGCGAGTTTTCTACGCTGTGGATCCGGCCCCAAAGATTGCCAGTGATGAACAGCCTGGATTTTATGCAGCAACTCCAGGAAAGAAGGATCCTCCGGAGGGGAATTCAGAGGAGTCCTTGGCCTGGGCTTGTCTAGAGTGCGTGGCTCGTTGTTCGGGTCGGAGCACTCTGAGTCATCCGAGGTCTCTGACGAGGACGAGGAAGAGAGGAAGACCCTCCCGTGTGGGAGGAGCGGACCTTGGAAAGCCCTCGGGGCGTGTCCTCCCTGCCCTGGAACTGGAGGGCTCGCCTCCGTGTCAGGAGGGGAGGGAGTCTCTCACCTCCAATGTCGGGGTCCGAACTGGGTCCGCGTCAGAAGACGGTTTCACTTCCTTGATGAGCTGAGCCTTGGCATCAGCCCATCAGGAAGCCAAAGTCTCCTTCAGATCCACCAGCGGCTGAGGGGGCGGTGGAAGAGGAGGGGGGTATGGATGCTGGAGATATCCGTACAGCGCGTATCCATAACCTGATGGTGGGAAGCCCGATGTCAGGTACTGGGGCACTGGGTACTGTGGCGTCGGGTACTGGGGTGCTGGATACTGCAGACCTAGATATGACACCGTCGGATACCCAGGCACCAGGGGCTCTGAAGAAGCAGAAGGCCCTGGTAACGGCCCAGCGGGTGGGCCCGGAGCAGGAGACCCGGCCGGCAACAGGCCCAGCGTGGGGATGGCATCCGGCAAAGGGGTGTTGGCGCCGGCGTCCGAGGACCTGACGTCAGGTCATCTGGCCCAGCGGGAGGGAGACCCAACGGCAGCGTGCCAACATCTTCTGTGTCACCCAGGGAAGTGGGGCTAATGTTCCCTGGATCCAGCAAGGGAGACGCTGGAGCTTCGGAATGCAATGAACGTTTCGGCGAGCTCAGGATGGACAGGTCCAAAGAGTCTGGCGTCAGCTCTAACGCCGTGTGGCCATCGAAGGGGCCGACATCTGGCTTACCGGCGGAATCCGGGCAGATGTCGTAGGAGCCAGTGTCCAACTTATCGGACCCTACGCTCGACGAAGGCCGTGATGGAAGGGAGGCCTTGGCAGGCGCTGAAGAGGCCGTGCGCTGCCCCGAAGGGACGGGTGTCTTATCAGCCTTACCTGGGCAGGAGTCGGAGGAGCCGACGTCTGGCTTACCGGGGCCACTCGGCCCAGAAGGCCGCACGGTGGCGGGCTTACTGGGAGCAGCGGCCTCCTTTGACCTGGAGGCTCCAGAGGGGCCTGAGCTTGCGCCCGACAGGAGGGTCGACGCCGCCTTGGAAGCCTCCAAGATGGCCGTAGCGGAACGGTTCCCCAGGAGGGGACATTACTTTCAGAACCGCGACCCCAGCCGGAGTCACAGTGACTGTAGTAGAGGAGTCCCAGTGCTTCTTCTTGTGATGGCCCTGAGGGGTAGTAGAGGTCAGCCTAAGTTTTTTCAGCTCCTTTTCCATGGAGGACATCTTCAGTTTTAAAATGTGGGCCTCCAGAGACTGCTGCCTCCACTTTAGGGTGGCTGTGTTAAACTGCTGGCAGTGCTGGCACTTCTCCATGGGGTGGTCGGGCCTAGACAAAAAAGGCACTGGGAGTGTCCGTCCTTGTGCGGGAGCTGGGCGCCGCAGGAATCGCACTCGTTTTTGTGCTCGGAAGGAGTGGGGATGACATACACGCCAGTCAAGAAAATGCAGATGAAAAATGAAATATCGAAAAGAGATGGTAAACTACCGACGATGAACTGGCGAAGCAGTGAACTTAACGCAAAGGCGCTTCTTTCGAGCCAACGGCGGAAAGAACTGGAATGCGGCGTGGAGGTTTCTTTATACTGATGCCGTCGCATGACGCCAGTCACCTGACGTGGGGGCAGTCCACCACTAGATACTGCTAGCTAGAAATTTTTCCGTGGGGTCCTGTCGCCTGCTGGCTTCAGCCCTATATGTAATTACCTACTGCAAGAGCCCTCTCGAAGTAAGATCTCCAGGCCCTGGATCTAGTGAGAAGTAACGCAGAAGTTTTGCGTTGTGTGGGGACGCAAAAAGGTCCAACTTGGGCTGACTCCACTTCTCGAAGAGATCTACCACAGAGGTCAGAAGTCCCCACTCATGAGCTCTTGATCATGAACTACTTAGGCTGTCTGCCAGGATGTTTTGGTCACCGGGAACATGGACAGCCGAGACTTCCAAGCCGTGCTTGATGGTCCAATACTAAACTCTCATCGTTTCCCTGCACAGGGGATAGGAATGAGTAGAGCCCCATGAAATTATTTTTATTTTTTATTTTTCTGGAATTTCGTGTTATTTTTTTTATTCACTGAAAACATAGTTTTATTTCTTGTTACCACATTTACATTCATAAAATGCCTCAAAATGACCTTGTACACACTAGAAATCACACTCCTAGTATACTACATTGTATTAAGCAGCATTATGCTATGTTCTTGAAAGGTTTTGTGAATCAGATAATTCCGCTGCTGCTTCCAAGTGGACTGTCTCTGTGGTAACAACGGAATCTAAATAACAAATGCTGCAAACATTTATTTAGGATTAAAAAAAAAAAAAGGCAATTTTTTAACTTTTTTCATGTGTTTGTTTTCGTTTTATTTCTTTTTATACCTTGAATTTCTTGTTATTTCTTATTTAAGAAAAACACGAGTCTCTAGGAACGAGTTCCCCCAGCTTGTTTATGTAATAAACTACGTACATGTTGTATGTCTGATCCAACAGCGGACCCGGGGAGAGTCAAGTCTAGAAAGCCTGAAGGGTGACCAATACTGCCTACATCTCTAGGATGTTGATGTGGAGATCCCTCTCGATCTCAGACCAAGTATCTTGAGTTTGGTGGGTCCCCATGTGGGTGCCCTAACCGAGGCCGGAGGCGTCCATCGTAAGGATCTGCTGAGAGGGAGGTATGGAAAAGGGCACTCCCTGAAACAAATTGTGTTACAACAGCACCTTCTTGACTGGACCCAACACCAGCACTGGTTGGTCCAGGGCATCTATGCGCTGGTCCCACTGACCTGCAGTGTCCACTGAGGGAACTGTAATATGCAGCCTGGCTAAGGGAACTGTTGCAATGGCTGTGGCCATGAGGCCCAAAAGCCTTAAGAACTCCCTCATCTGAACATGACAGTTGGAGAAAAGAAGGCGGGCCTGAGCTATCAAGCACTCCACTCTGTCAGAGGGTAAGAAGGCCTTGCCCTGAGCCATGTCCAGGTCTGCCCCTATGTAAAGGAGGCACTGGCAGGGGGTGATAAATGATTTGGGCAGACTGATGGTAATGCCCAAGGCCTGGAATAGGCTGCAGGTACTCACAAGAGTTTGTAGTAGATGGTTCCTAGACGGGGATGCCAATAGCAAGTCATTAGGTATGGAAAGATATAAAAACCCTGTTGCCTCAAGGCTGTGGCTAACACCACCAAACCCTGGGGGCTGAGGACAGACCAAAGGGCAGAGCCCGAAACTGGTAATGCTCTCCCATAAAACGGAAGCAAAGGAAGCGCCTGTGGGATGCAAAAACTTTGGTGTGCAGGTAAGCATCCTGCATATCCAAAGAGCAGAGCCAGTCCACCTGGTGATGCAGAGCCAGCAGACCCTGAAGGGTGACCATCCGGAAATGTTTTTACTCTATGTACAGGTTGAAGTTGCTCAGGTCCAGGATGGGTCAGAGATCCCTTGTCCTCTTGGGAACCAGGAAGAAGTTGGGAACAGAAACCCCTTCCCTGTTGGGACTGAGTGAGGCTTGAATTTCTGCCCGTATGAGGGAAACGTGGCCTGGAGGATATGCAGATGGACCTGGAGGATTTTCTGGAGGCCTCTCCAGAAACTTTAGAGTGTGGCCATACTGACGAAGTGCAGCACCCAGTGGTCTGTACTGACTTCCCTCCACCTGGAATGACCTCAGACTACTAACTCCTGAAGCCCTGCTGGGGGGTGTCTGTCAAGGAGTTAGGAGGTCGGGGCAGCCCTCAGCTGGGCTGTAGCTGCACCTCTAGATGTCTAGGAAGGGGCTGGGACAGGTGCAGGAAGGGCAGCACCTGCTTTACGTTTGCCTTGGGAGGGAGCAGGGCCTGTCTATGGGACGAGCAGCGAAAGGGGGCCCTGTGACCAGCCCGGCTGGATGTGGCACATGGAGTGGACTGACTTCAGGGCCCGCCCAGAGGCTTGGAGCGCAGAGATAATGTCTTGAACATCTCCCCCAAACAGCTTGAGATCCTGAAAGGGAGCATCTATAATGCTGGACTGGACGTCTGGACCAAAGCTCAAAACTCTGAGCCAGGCATAGAGCATCATGCTAATGCCAGCGGCAGCTGCCCGGCCTCATGCATCCACAGCATCATAAGTCACCTGGAGGATGCGGGCGCCAACGTCTGATCCAATCTTCATAACCTGAAGGGTTTGCTGCTTTGAGGGGTCATCTGGCATGGCCATAACTGCCTCTCTAGACTGGTCCCACAATAAGGTTTACTATTGTAACATATGGGCCAAGTAGTTAAGGACCAGGATGGCTAGGGAGGCAGAGGCGAAGGTACGCTTGCCCACCTGGTTCAGCCGTCACAATTCTCTGTCCGGAGGGAGGGCACTAAGGTGCTTCGCCTCTTTGTGCAGTCATGGGCCACCTTAATAATGACAGAGTCTGCTTTTGGGTGCTCATTAAAGTAGGATTTGACAGCTGGGGCATGGTAAAGCCGGTGAGCCTTCTTAGAGATCGCTTGAACAGTATGGGGATGGAGCCACATGGCCTTGGTAGCATTTTCGTAAGACTCAATGAATGGAGGGACTGCTGAGGGGAAAGTATCACGCTGATGAAGGTAGACTGCCAGGCGGCAACGTTCCAGGTCCTGCTCCTCAGTCTTCCACTCCACAGTGGCTTGGATATGCCTCATGATATCCATGAAAGTGGGGTCATCAAGAGGTGATTTGGGGACATTACTGGGCTCCCCTTTATCCCGAGGAGTCTCCCACAAAGGAGGAAAACTCAGAACTGGCACTGTCGTCGGTGGCCTAGTTGTCATCCCCACTGTCATCAGGCTGGTGGTCAACAGGGCAAGCATAGGTGCCCGCATCAGTAGGGCTCCTGGGAGTAGGAGAAGGAACACTCTGGTCCCGGTGGGTTGGGGCCGGTGATAAGTGGTCCCAAGGAGGTCCTTGGGGGTGTATGCGGGACGACCTGCCTGGAGAAGGGACCTGCGAGTGCATGAAGGTACACAGTGCAAAGATCAAGCCGTGGTAGTCCACAGGCGCTGGCATTGGGCCCCTGGTGCTGGACAGTTATAGACCAGCTGGGGTCCTACAGGTGCAGGGTAAGGGTAAGCCGGTCCCAGTCCCCACAGTGTTGCATATGGTTAGGCCAACGTCAGACCCCCCCCCTCAATGTCAGAGATGGATACCCAAGCTGCAGTCCCATGGGGGCTGGAGGCGGTACAGGTGCTGGTCTATCTGGCAGTAGTAGTGGGAGGACTGGTGCAGGCCCTGCTGGTGCCAGAGGTGGCAGGGTTGGCAAAGGATCCGTGGGCTGCCGATGAATAGGTGCAGGCCCAGCAGGTGACTGCCTGGGCAACGTCGGGGGAAGGGGATCCATAGGTGCCAGTGTAGGCGAGGCTGGGGGAGGAGGACCCCACTGGCAAGGGGAGACTGGGCACTGGGAGTCACTGGTACCCTGCAGTGTCTGCCCCTGAGAAAGAGAGGCAGGACAGATGGAGGTCCCAGGGCTGAGACTTGCGTCGGGGGCATGGATGATGGAGTGGCAGATAGGGAATTAGTGCCAGCAGCACTCGGTCCAGCTGGAGAAGCTCCGACCGAGCCTCCTGCTGAGGAACCCATGGAAAACGAGGACTGAAAAAGCAGGGGTGGGGGGGCAGGATACAGAAGACCCTGTCCCAAGAAGCTGCTGCCCATGACAGAGATCCGGGTGGGAGGCAGAGCCACCGGCCGTCCTGAAGCTGTAAGGGCATGCGAGGCCAAGGAGGTCGACCCCCCGAGGGAGAAAGACCCTGACGCGGTCGGTTTAGAAGCCTTGTGTGGAGACCACGAACGGGAGGCAGACTGGGTTGGTCCCGGTCCTTGTCCTGATGCTTGTGATTCTCCGAAGATTTGTTCTTGGATTTGGACGAAGACGAGCCCAAGCACTGGGCTGGCGAGGCGGAGGAGGGGAGCTCCAGACCTGCAGTTTCTGTTCCATCAGACCCACCTTCTGCTGGAGGAGATGACTTTCCAGGGTCTTCTGGTAGCGAGGTTAAACTTCTGGCAGACCTCACAGGCTGGCAAGTCGTGGTCTAAGCCCAGGCAGAAAAGGCATGCAAAGTGGCCGTCCTTGTCCGGGATCTGTTTACTGCAGGCACATTTAGTGGAGCGGTCAGAAGAAAAAGAAGGTTGAGAAGATGTAAACGTAAGAAAGTGACACCGAAAAAATACGAAGTTTAACTAAATAAATGAGAAATAAGAAAGTGTGGTAAACATGGGAAAATAGCATTCAACTGTAGTTGCGGTGGAGTCCATGGTCTGATATGCGTTGGTCAACAGCGGGAAAGAACTGAGGAGGGTAGGGGGCCGCTCGCCTTATACAGGATAGGCGGACGTCAGCCATTGACGTCAGTGGTAGATGACCCCCTCTGGTAGACTGCTAGCTAGAAAGGTTTTCGTGTGGTCCTAGTGCCTGACAGCTAAGTCCTACTGGTGAGGGCCTGCTGCAAAATATACCTTTAAAATAAGATCTTTTGTTATAGAGTACAATGTAACAGCTTGTAAGGTGGGCACGACTGTACACAACTGTTGCCTGTTCGCTTCACTGACCCAATTCGGAAGGACAGCATTGCCCCCTAAATCAAGGGTCGGATTTTGCAAAGGAAGAAGCATTGGCGAAAGGCTCAAAAACAGTTATTCTGTGGCCAAGGAAAAAACAAGAGAAAGAGTCAATAAAACAAAAAAAACAAAACAAAACAAAAATATCAATAGGTTTTTTAAATGTGGCACATGCAGTGTATGCAAATAGACTAACACGGGGGATAAATTCATTACTGAGGACAATCAGATTGAGATCAAGTAGCTTATAACCTGCATTACCTGTTTTCATGGCATACATATACAGGTTACTCAGCTGTAACAGGAGTTCTAGGAGTGGTATATGTTGTTCATCCACACTTATTGGAAGGTTCCAAGCCGCTTTAAATGTTGCCGGAAGGTCTTCAAGCTGGCTCCTCCCACCCACCTGGGTGGTAAAACCCTCGGCTCAGCCCCATGACGCCAGATCTAGCCCACTGGATGCCAGGTTGCGCATCAAAGCAGGGGAGGTTGGGTGGGTTGTGTGGATAAAAACATATACCACTCCTAAAACTCCTGTTACAGGTGAGTAACCTGTATTTCTAGGGATGTGGATATGTTGTTCAATCCACACTTATTGGCAGACTCCTAGCAGTTCTCCAGGAGGAGGGAGGCAAGGTGCGCACTCCCTACTTAGGGAATAAGGACTGGAGAACCGAGGTCCCAAAACCAGCATCCTGGCGTGACTCTAGGTCAGTGTGGTAACGGGAAATGAAGGTGTGTGCTGACTTTCAGGTAGCAGCCCTGCAGATTTCCTGGATAGGGACCGTCCCTAGAAGCAGCCACCGAAGCAGCGGTATGGCAGGTAGAATGAGCTCTTATCCCTTTGGGAGGCTCTATGCCCGCAAACCTATAGCAGAGATCTATGCAGGAGGTGACCCACCTGCCTATCGTCTGCTTGGCTGTAGGTCTGCCAGATGCAGCTTCAGCGCAGGTGACAAACAACTGGTGAACCTCTCCCCGAACCTCAGCCGTCCACTCCTTATAATAAGACAGCGTTCTTCTAGGGTCCAAGGTATGGAGCCTATATTCAGCCTCCGAGGTATGACTGGGGTAGAACACCGGCAGAGTCAACACCTGGTTAAGGTGAAACTCCGACAACACCTTCGCAAGGAATTTTGGGTGGGGGCGCAGGACAACCTTGTCCCTGTGGAAGACCACATAAGGAGACTCAATGGAAAGCGCCTGGAGCTCTCCCATCCTTCTGGCTGACATGATAGCCATCAAGAAGGCAGTCTTCCACAACAGGTGAGAGACGTCACACTTGTGCATCGGTTCAAATGGCTTGCCCATGAGCTTAGCCAATACCAGCAGTAGATCCCATGGAGGTGGAGGTTCTTGCACCGGAGGGGATATGTGATCAAGGCCTTTGAAAAAGCGCCCGACCACCTTCTCCTGCGCCACCGACTGCTTGCTGGCCCACGCCGTAAGCAGAGATGGCTGCCAGGTGCACCTTAAGGGTCAGCCGAATCGAAGCCCTAGCTGAGAAAGGGACCACAGGTAGTCCAGAATGCTAGCCAAGGAACAGGAAGAAGGGTCCAACCTTTGTCCTGACACCAAATGGAGAATCTCTTCCATTTGAAGGCATAGCATTTTCTGGTCGACTCCTTAGGGGACGCCTCAACTACGTTGAGGACCTCATCGGAAAGACCCAAGGCCTGGAACTCTAGCCGCTCAGGAACCAGGCCGTCAGGTGCAGGGATTGAAGGTCCGGGTGGAGAACCTTCCCCTTGTCAACTGAGAACAGGTCCGGGCGGGCTGGAAGCTGCCTCGGGAACCTGAAGCTGAGGACCGCTCCACCTCCAACCTGGAGGGGGCTGCAATCAGCTAGTCATCCAGGTAAGGGTACACCCGGACCTCTTGGCGCTGCAGGAATGCTGTCACCACTGCCATGCATTTGGTGAAGACCCTGGGAGCTGGAGAGAGGCTGAAGGACATGGCTCGGAACTCGTAAAGGGATCCCTCTGCTCTGAAGCGGAGGAATCGCTGATGAGATGGACGGATTGGGACGTGAAAAAACACGTCCTGAAGGTCCAGGGAACAGAATCACATGCCTGGCTCCAAGGATGGAATGATCTGAGCCAGAGTGACCATCCTGAAGGTGCGAGACCTTAGGAACCTGTTCAGGTCGTGTAGGTCGAGAATGGGGCACGAGCCCCCCCCGTCCGTTCTGGGACCAGGAAGTACCTGGACACAAACCCTGGGTCTGGAGAGGGGGTCTGCCACCTCGCTGATCACCTCCTTCTGGAGGAGCAAGGCAATGTCGGCTCGACGAGCCGACAGAGAGGCTGCGGAACCCGTAGCCTCCCGTGGGTGACGGCTCGATAGGGGGGGCTGCTCGAATTCCAGAGGCAGACCCCTGTCTACCACTTCCAACACCCAGTGGTCCGTGGTAATAGCAGACCAGGCGGAAAGGAGGTGGTGGAGCAGTGGGGGAACCCGGGGAGGAGTGACGAGGTTGGGGGCGACACCCCTCAACCCGTCACTGGGCAGGCTTGGAGGAAGGGCCAGCCAAGGAGCTGCCTGGGCCTTTTCCTTCAGGCTTCCTGCTGGAGGAAGCAGCAGGCTTGGCTTTAGGGTGCCAAGCGTGAGCCTGCTGGCCCTGATGCTGGTGTTGCTGGGCCGGACATGCTGCAGGGGCTAAAGGATGAAAGGACTTATGCTGCTGCTGACAGCCTTTGTCCTTCTGGGCAGACGTGACCGAGTCCGAGGTGGCACTGGACTTCTCGATCCGTTGGAGATGACCCTCCACCCCGGGCCCGAACAAGTCGGTACCCAGGAAGGGAATGTCTGCCAGCTTGTGCTGGGTATCAGCCATGATGGTGGCGATCTGCAGCCAAGCTCAGCGGCGCATGGCCACTGCGGCCGCTACTGACCGGGCACACGAATCAGCAATGTCCAGCGTAGTTTGGAGCTGCTGTTTAGCTACCACCCTTCCCTGATACCGCACCTGCTTGACCGTCGTCTGAAGGTCAGCCGGGAGAGGAAGAATCACCTCATCCAGGGAGCCCAAAAGGGCGTGTGGAAAGTGTGTCATCAGAACGGGCGAGCTAGCCTGACGAAGGCCTAAGGAGGAAGCAGCGTATACCTTCCGTCCTGAGTAATCCAACTTTTTGGATTCCTTATCGGGCGGTTTGTCCACATCCCGAGCATTCCCGGAACGCCGGAAAATGCTATCGGTCACTGACCCTTCCGCAGAGAGGTGTTCCGAGAAACTGGAAAGTGAACCAGTAGAGACTGCATACTTTCGAGCCATCCTGCGAAGATGCGGGACAAGATGCGGGCTGCTGTCACAACTCCAGGGTCCGGCCAACAATGACTTCGGCCACCAGAAAGGCCTCCGTCGGGGAATCCCCTCGGTCCAGTATCTCCGTAAGGGGATACTTGGCCTGTTTCTGAACTGGTTTAAGCTGCATCCCAGTAGACTCTAGGATGAGGCGAAGCATTCCCAAAAACAAGGATGGGTTCTTGTCCACCGACTGACCCCCTGCAGATTCCAGGTCAACCGGCCTGGAGAACAGGGAGGAGTTGTCGTCAGACTCTGAGGAGTCTGCGAACAGCTGCTGAGCGCCTGAGCCACCCTCCACCTGCCCAGGTCGATCGGGAGTGAGGGTGACCGACAACCTATGGGGCAAGCCTTGACTCGACCAAGAATCCTTGGTCGGGGACCCAATCTTAGGTTGTGGAGGCGGAGGTTCCACCACAATGGGTGGAGCAGCTGGTTTTGGCCGAACAACCGGCACCGGTGGCAGGTCCTCGACTACTATGAGGGGTTGTTTCGGTTGCTCCGGTGACAGCCATTTAATGGCCGGAGAAGGCGACGGAGTCGGCTTGTTACCGGTCAGTAAGAGCTGCTGCCACATCAAGTCCTCGTAGCGTTGACGCAACTTGTACTGGAGCCTATCCTCCGAAGAGGACAAAGAGGATGAGCGGCCGTGCCGGCTTCCATGGTGCCGAGACTGGCTGGACCTGGAAGAGGACAGAGACCTTCAGGGATTCTGAGGGTGGGTCAGAGGGGGAATGGGGGGAAACCTGCCCTTCCTTCGGTACAGGGACCTTAACTGGGGAATCCAGCACAGGAGACACAGGCAAGTCCTCGGTAATCACCGGGGGAACCTGTGAAGTAGGGTTGTTGGCACCACCAGTCGACAAACCGTCCGACAGGTCAAGAAAAATCTCAACCGCGTCGACGGTTGTCTCAGCCTGCTGACCTGATGGGGACACTGTGAAGCCGGCGGCCTTAGCCGCAACCTCGACCAAAGTCAAAAGCAGATGGTCCAGTGAAGGGGATCTCCCCCGCTCCCATGAACGTCGACAGTGGGACTTATCTTTTGAGTCCTTCTTCTTGGACCGACTGGAACGTCCCGATGGTCCTTCTCCTTTGGTGGAGAGGGACTGACAAAGCTCCTTAAAGGAAGCTGTATAGAAAGAGCCCAAGGAGAGCAGGATAAATGCCGCAGCCGAGGAGGAAGAAGAAGCGGCTTGGGCTGCCTCCTCTTAGAGGGCGATCATCTGCTCCAGCTGTTCCGCGGAGCCCGCCGCCGGACACTGCCCAATGGGCCTCCTTCGACTTGACTGGCGGATACAGTTTTTCAGGGCGCCCATGAAGAAGTCAAGCAGCATGGTCCTCCAAGACCGAAGCCGAGAAGGAGCAGCACAATTTGCAAGCCTGCAAATCGTGGCCAAGCCCCAGGCAGTAGATGCACGTGGAGTGCGGATCGGTCCGGGACATCATCTGCCCACAGGGGTACCGACGAAAGCCGGGAGTCGATTTGTCCATCGCAGCCGCGAGGGAAGACGAAGACCGGAGTCTTGTAAACTTTAGAATTAGTTTCGGGTTAACTGAAGAGTGTGGATCCAGGCCTAAAATGCTGAGCACTAAAGAGGGAACCTGAGCTTCCAAGCAGTAAGGAAGATCTGGCGTCATGGGGCAGAGCCGAGGGTTTCACCACCCGGGTGGGTGGGAGGAGCCAGCCTGAAGACCTTCCGGTAACATTTAAAGTGGCAAGGAATCTGCCAACAAGTGTGGATTGAACAACATATCCACATCCCTAGAAATGCTGGTACTCCTGTGGTCTCCACTATGTTAGAAGGACCTCTAGCTCTGCTGAGGTTCGCATTCAGAAACATATTGGGGGGTCAGTATTAATGGAAATCAGAATAATGCCCTTGATGCCCACTTATCAAAAGTACACAGTTCAAGACCCAATAGTATGCACTTCATGGCACTTGAACACCTTTCCAGACATCCCAGGGGTAGAGAGACTCTGTACCCTTCTCCAAAAGGAGACAAAGTAGATTATCACTTTGAAAAACACTTTTCTAACAGGTTTAAATGAAGAGGTAGATTTTACGCCTCATCTATAATGGTTATGCAGTATTTCAGGTCATTTTGTACAGGACGCATTAGTTACTCTGCATTTAGGATGTAAGTTTGTAATAACTAAATGTTTTTATATTTCTTTCTCTATCCATATATATATCTATATATGTATATCTATATCTATCTATCTATATATATCTATATTATTTATTTTTTTTAACTTACTATTTTATCTTCTCCTACATCCCCCCCATCTCTGACCCTTCGGGAGCGCCTATGAGTCATCCCTCTGCCAGCCACCCTACCTTGGTCCATCCTTGATCCCCATGGAGCCTTGGATTGCCCCCCCTCCACCAGGAAGGGACAAGGTGGGGCTCGAACACCCCGTACTTCTGGTTGCGTCGGTCAAGGCAGCCAGGCAGGTGTGCACATTGACGGTATGCTCCGGTGCTCCATCTTCCCGGACATAGGGAGGCATTTTCCTCTTTCCTTCCCTATGTGGTCACTCTATCGCCACAGGCTACGTCGACGTCTACCACACGCCTTCCTCGGCCGGACCCTCCTGCAAGCAGGACTTGCTGTACCTGAGCCTCCGCTCGGGGTCAAGCAAGCTGCAGGCCTTGGACCCCTCCCTCCCCCCAGAGAAGGCGAGCAGTCGTGGGATGCTCAAGCCTTCTCTCCCGGCCGGCCCTCCATCAACCCAAGTCACTCCTGAACTTGGGTCGCCGGCGTCGCGAGTGGAAATCCAACCGCTGCGCCAACAGACTGGCCCTTTTCTAGATTATTTTATGTCTCAATTTAGCACCAGCAATTGCCATGGATCCCTGCTGAGAAGTCCCCATGGCTCCCCATCATCTGCTTACTTTCAAATGGAGATTCTCATCTGCAACTCGTTTAGCCTCAGATACCAGTCCATTGCCCACACTGGACTGGGGGAAGGAACTTCACAGTGTGCGTAATCTTTTTCCACGACTCTTTAATAATCTATTTTCTCCATGCTCTTTTCTCTGTCACTTTCCCCTTCTATCCCCCCTTCAGCATCTTTATATACATTCCTCTGCATTTCTGTTTCCATAACATGATGCTTCAGTGTTTGGCTTCAGTTAAGCAATTAACCACGTGCGGGTGTGAGTTAGGCTGAGATTTACCCATGCCTGGTGTGGTTCAGTCACGAATCCTCAGGCAGTGACCAAATCTACATCAGAAATGGGTAAATCCCAGTATAACCCACACCCTGTCGTGGTTTATTGTGATAATATGTCCCCTGTATTTTTTTTGTAACAAAAAATAAGGAAAAAGACAGTTTTTTGGTGGTTTCAATTATTTTTTTATAACTTCATTCTTATGCCACAAAATGTAGTTTCTTGTTGCTAGGATACCCCCCCCAACTGAGACATATGTTGACAGGAATTTTTTTTTTTTTTTTTTTTTAATATAACTGACATAAGCTAAGACACAGAGGCATGATTGTATCCTATGCTCCTATGCTTGTATGAGACAGAAGCAGTAGGACAGTGAAGTGTAAAGGAGGAGGGGGAGAGAGAGAGATAGGCAGCTTGACTGACAGTGTCACTGTTATCAAGGGGCGCTGAATCGGGAGCTGACTTATTGTGTTTGATTACTGTGGACAGAGTGCGCTTGGCTTCAGTTTCTAACAGCTCCCAGGGGACAGCTCCTACCATATCTTTAGTGAGCATGGTGCAACTAGTGATATTGCATTTAAGTGCTTCTGGGTTTGGTGTGGTTCTACCAGTTCCAGCTTGACTTTGCCGTTTGCGGTTAGAAGTTTCGTTGGGTGATGTTTTTTGTGCAGTTAAAAAATACAACAGATGTCAACTATGGATGTTGTGGGGGAACAGGAAACGGTGACCATAGCAGAAGATGTGGAGAGACATCCGTGTGTTCACCATGTGACTTGTGACAGAGGAGACATAAATAAAATAGATTTTTTGGTATGTAAAATACTTTTGCTGACTGTTGGGGTCTCTGCCTTGAATAATGCAGTCCGTTTAAAAGGTGTCTTATTGCGTGTTGGGGGGGGGCAACCCTTTCTCTCACTCACTCTCTGTCTCTCTGCCCCTCTCCCTGCAGCATAACGCTGCTTACTTGTTGTGCAGTATGCCCACTTAGTGAGCTCCTCGGTGGTGGGGCGTGGGAGTTGAATTTATTTATTTAGTTTTTGTTGACCAGGTAAGTGCACTAGACAAATCCTGCCTATTTTCAGGCATGACCCGGGGGAGGGGGATACAGATGAATGCCAACTGACCTTGAACCAGATTAAGCTGTTGGTGGTATTTTAGTGAATGAGGGAAATTTGGCCAGGACACCAGGGAAATTCCCCTACTGGCTGCCTTGTTGCCGCCAGTACGGGTCCTGTTGACGTCACGCTGCATCATGGCGGATGATTCGTAGCACAGCATCAGGATGGAGGTTGGGGAACGCACAGTAGCTGAATGTTCCATACGAGTTAACGCTGAAGGATTTACGGACTTACGGATGCAGACTACGCCGCTGGAAACAGCACCGGAGGACGATTGCAGATTTCCAGAGTTGGCTGGTGATATTCCAGCGGTTGGGAGAGGTTCAGCAGTCTCTGCACATGTTCCGGGTGTATCTTCTTCCGTTTCGTCAGGTTTTTTGGATGCACCAGGAGTCGCGACGCTGGGCAATGCAACGGAACGAATCTCTCAGGTAGAGGAAGTCGCAGGAACGCTTTCTTGGAGGGACCTAGGACGTCACAAACCCTGCGCCAACAGTTTGGACTTAGGAAGAGGCTACAACGAGACGGATTGTAGACTGGTCGAGGATTCTGCTCAATTAGCGCTGGATGGCAGAAAACAGATTCGGGCAATGGATTCCAGATCCCACATGGCCTTCTTTCTCGTCTCCTCCTCATCTTCTATGCATGCCACCGATCCTGCAAAACTGGGCCCAGGTACTACTACTGTGCACAAAACTGTTTCTGAGGGGAAAACTGCAGTTTCTGGGGGTGGGGAGACTGACTTGGCTTTTTCTAAGCCAAGCACCTCAGCCATTGAATCCACTGTTTTGCCTGGGGACCCTACAAATGTGATATTTTCGAATGAGGGGGAAAACTTACCTCCAATAAAACCTACTATGTCAGAGTTATTTAAGAATAAATTAGAGCAAGCTCCACGACGTAATGCTGTCAGGATTAGATATAAGGGAGGTCTTCAGGAACATCCCGACGATATTATGTATTTAAGCAGCTTTTGAAATTATCCATGGGTTTTTCTCCTTCAGATATTTATGCTTTGATACATATTGCTGGAGAAGATTCCTTTGATATTAGCTTTCAGACTAATTTTCACTTAGAAAAATTTTGGGACAAATATGCAATACACAAAACTACACCTTTGTGGACCCCTTTCTTTGCTATTCCACTTACCAGGCCACAAATTCGTTATGTCACTATAATGTTTCGTAACGAAGGGGTTAATGTGAGTGATATTTACCACTGGTTGCAATCTAGATGTGATATTTTAAATCCTCCCGAAGCTTTGTTGGATTCTGAGGGGATTTGGACCGGTTGGTGGAAATTTAAAGTTAAACTGTTCCAGGTTAATTCGGAAATAGTACATCTCCCTAATAGTTTTTACCTGGGGAAAGATAGGGGGGTTTGTTTTTACGGGGGACAGCCTAGAGCCTGTTACAAGTGTGTGAGCCGAACCCATATTAGTAGTGTGTGTGATGTTTTAAATGCCCTTATGGGGGATTCGGTCCTCCATGGATATGTGTTCTAATATTTTCCAATGTAACCTGTGTGACGAAAAGGGTCATGCTTTCCATCAGTGTCCTTGGGCACGACGGAACTGCACAGAGGGTTTGGATCACGATGATTTACTGAAAAAAGCTCATACAAAAAAACAGAGCCTTCCTGAACACATTCCCTCTCTGACCCCAGTTTCTCAGGTTACGAGTAAACCAGTTAGCTCCAAAACAGTAGACACTGGAATAAAGGAACCTCAGCCATTATCTGATAATAATGTTCCTAAACCTTCTGTCTCTGAGAAACAAAGTTCAGGTTTTCATGCCTCCTCTTGAGCTAGCTAAAAGCAGACGCTTAAAGCATCTTTAAACAGCCCCCTGACTCCGCTTTCCACTGAAAATTTTTTTCACCACTACAGGATGATATTAGGGATTCGGATCTTGAGTCAGATACCTCACATATATCAGAACTAATAACTGAGGATGAAGACAGTAAGGCGGCAGAATTGGCTAAAGAAAAGAAAAGGAAAAAGGGAAGAAGCGTAAAGTTAGCCAAAAAATGGGACTTAACTTTAACACCTTTTGGCTTCATGACCTCACTAAGGTAGCATCTTATAATGTTTGTAGTATTAAGGCACTACAAAGGCAGTTACCTTACTACAATATTTAGCCTCTTTAAACTTAGAGATCATTTTATTACAAGAAACTAGAGTAACATCTCTTTTGGAGATCCGGCAATTGCAGAGAAAATGGATCTAGGGACCTTCTTTTGGACCTTTGGATCTGATAGTGCTGATGGCATTGGAATATTATTTGGGAATCGTCATTTAAAATATCCAAAGTGATTGATGTCAGACCAGGTAGAGTTTTAATTTTAGATTTCTCCTTCGGAGACTACCTTTTCGCTTGGTTAATATATATGCGCCTCAGACAAAGTTAAAGCGGATTGCTTTGTTTGAAGAGATTAAACCTTTTTATGCACCAGAAACATATTATATGGGAGGAGATTTCAATTGCTCCTAGACATAACCTTCAGTAAAACCTCCGGAAAAAGATATATTGTGATACAAACACACTTGCTAAACTTATTGCAGGCATGAACCTTCAGGATGTTTACAGGAAAATGCACTCACATGGTGGAGCAACTTATTTTAGACATACTTTCTCCACTCGTACTGATATGGTTTTTATTTCTCGTTACATTTTTCCGTTATCCTGTACAGTCTATCCTACTGAATTTCAGACCATTCCATTTTAATTTGTAATCTTTCCCTACCCAATATACCTCCCAAATTATACTCTAAATCTCACCGTTGGAGAATGAACTCTTCCTTCTTACAAGATGCGACTTCTTTTTCCAAACTAGAAGTTTTTTTTCTTGCTAAATCTACTACCTTAGATTTGTTTGATTCCCCTTATGATTGGTGGTTACAAACTAAGTAAGAACTTAAAAGTTTATTCCTTAATTGGGGACGGACTAAAGCTAATTCAGATTATATGACGTATCTTATGTATAGAAATCAACTTTATAAATTAATGTCTTTTCCCCCTTCAGATCATTCTTTATACACTTCCCAAATTTTAAACATAAAGCGACAAATGAAATTGTTTCAGTATGATAGAGCCAAATCCTTGGATCTGGAATTTAAATTTGGCATTAAAAACAGTCCCATGTCTGATCCATTCCAAGCTTGTAAAACTCGTTTGCAACATACTTTAATGTCAGGGCTAATTAACTCACAAGGAGATTTAGTTACCTCCGATATGGGAATGCTAACAATTGTTCAGCACCATATCCAGGATTATTTTTCATCTAAACCATTGTTATCTACCCAAAATTTTCCATCTCACGCCTTAGCCCTTTACCTTCACTATCAGTGAATGATTTACTACTTTAACTAAACCTATATCCGCTTTGAGGTAGTAGAAGTTATAAATCAGTTAAAATGGATCTGCTCCTGGTTTAGATGGCATCCCTTATGAGTTCTATAAAATATGTATAAAATACATGGAGTTTTTTGCCCCTAGTCTTTAATTCTATCTTGAATTCAGCATAACCTGCAAAGATTTTTCCATCTCACTCATGACTTTTCTTTTAAAAAGGTGATAAAAGTCATTTATCTAATGGAGACCGATTAGCCTCCTGAACAGTGATTATAAGATCTTAACCAAGATTTTACATAACCGTTTGCTAAAAGTAGCAGAAATTCTTATACATCCTGCTCAAACTTGCTCTATACCAAATAGGAAGATACAGCATAACCTTTTTTTAATAAGAGATCTCTTTTCAAATACTTTGCATAATCCCTTCAGGTCAGGGTTAATAGTAGCACTAGATCAGGCTCAGGCTTTCGATATGGTTTGTCACTCTTATCTGTACTTTAGATTGTTAAATTATGGTATTCCAAAACCTTCGTTCATTGGATAATTAAACTTTATAGTCAGGCGATTACTATCCCCATTGTAAATGGATTACTGGGCACTGAGATTAACATTAATAGGGGTGTTAGGCAGGGTTGCCCCCTCAGTCCTCTATTATACACTTTTGTTCTAGATCCTGTTATCAGATGCATTATTCTGGATCCACAGATTATAGGACTCTCACCTTCTCCATCCCTGGACAAAATTAAGGTTACAGCCTTTGCAGATGATGTTACTTTATTACTGGCAGATACTACATCATTACAGAGAGCGTTAGACATTTTCCTTTTTTTTGGTCAATTTTCAGGAGCTTCCCTGAATATCGACAAAAGTTTTATTTTACCATTATACCACTCCTCTACTCATGTATCCAAGTTTTTTAATATATCCATTTCAAATACACCCAATAAAATTTTGGGGATATGGTTTGGGGTCGAAGATACGGCCCTTTACAATTGGGAGAAACAATTGGTTATTGGGGAATCTAAAATAAATTTATGGAAAAGTTGGACTTTTGGTAAACAGAAAAGGATTGCTGTTATTAAAAATTCTTATTACCTCTCTTCCTTTATATAAGTCATATCTTATCCTCACCCATATCTGTTGAAACCAGATTATATAGTCTTTTTTCAAATGCTCTGGGGCAACAGGCTCAATCCTGTTAAAAGAGATTTTACATATCTTTCGAGGAAAGAGGTTTGCAGATGGATTAATCCCGTTAGTTTTTTCATTCTATTTTTGTTTTCTTCCTTTCCATTTATATGGGTAAAACCTTTTTAGGCGTGGCATTATTGGGTTCAGTCTGTTTGGCATAAATATTTTTTAAATGGTCCATGCTTCCTCCTAAAATACTTGCTTCAGATAGCTTACCTGCATATGGGCTTTCTACTTTTAAGAAATTGCACCAATGGAAGATACCCTTACACAAATTACTTACCTTAACTAGAAAATCCTTTTACAATTATATTGTTTATGATGTTCAAAATGTCACACTTTTATTTCCACATTGTACTCCATCACACATGACTTTTGCCTTGCATAAACTGACTGACTTCAGGATTCCAGCTAAAATTTGGGACATAATTTGGATATCCGCTCATGGGAGATTGGGCGTTAGAGGAAATTTGAAGTATAAACCTTTAGTTGACAGATATTGTTTGAGACCACAGTGTATTAATGTTGAAGAAAGCCAACATCATTTTTTCTTAGACTGTATCGATAGTAAGGCTTTTTGGGCTGAGGCAGCTGCACATTGGAATATGCCACATTTAGTTACTTTAACATACAATATTCTTGTTTTAGGTGATTACACAGGAATTTGGAAACGATATCATAAAAGTACGTTGAATGTTTTCTTTTCTTTATTACAGTATTTTTTGTGGCAAGCTCGTTGTAAGTTTGTATTGCAACAACAGCAGACATCATATTCAGTAATACTTGATTCTGTTCAAAATGAATTACTTGTGCTTAGGCTAAAGGATATCCAGCATTTTTCAAATGTACAAGTTATGGAGTTGTGGAAATTTTTTCCTGTTTTTTGGTGATGTCTTCTTTTTCATCCATATCTGTATCGAATTATTATATTCTTTTTATTTTCTGTATCATTTTAGTATGTTCAATTTCTTCTTTCTGTGATGTTGTGTTTTCTTGTTTAATAAAAACTTCCCCTACTCTTTTCGATAAGTGCCATGTGATCTTTAACATCCACCTGAACTACCACCAATCCAAGCAGATGGGACCTCGGTTTAACGTCTCATCCGGAAGACGGCACCTCAGAAGTGCAGCACCCCTCTAATGCTGCACTACAGTGCCAGTACTGGGATATTAACCCAAGTGCCAGATGTGGGAACTGAACTCACTGCCCTCTGATCTCCCGGCCTCAGAGGCGAGTGTGCTACCTACTGAGCCACTGACACTGCAATTTTCTTCTTGAGTCTGGTGCCTTAGACCATTCGGCCATCCTGACACACAATGGAGAGTCGCCACAGATTTCCGTTGTGGAGACGGTCACCGGAGTTGATGAGGCTGCGAGCGACAAGCGGGAGCAGTGTGTAGCACCGAGGAGTTTGATATGGTTGAGGTGGACGTTATTGTTTTCTTCTTTCAACAAGGGTCACTTGAACAATTTTGCTAGGCAGGTTTATGACTTTGTTTTGTGTTTTGCCATAGAACAAGGTGGTTTACCAGCATCCAACATGTTAGTTTTGGGTTTTTTTGGGGAGTTTGATTTCAGGGGTCGGAGTGATTTTAAAAACGTTGGTTGCAGATGCGGATGACTGGCAGCTTTTCCATGGGTAATGCTAGGATTTACCACGGCCGAGAGGTGCCAGTCAGCCAATGAGAATTCACCATTCTGAGATCCCACTGTATAATTTTAAATATACGTCAGTTTCTTTTTTCTTTTCTCACATGGCCATTTCTAATCCTTTCACACCTCCTTAAGCCTATTTTATCTTACTTTACTCCATTTTCCATTTTTTTTCCCCATGTACTAGTGGTTTTTCATCATTATTTAGTATGTACTTATATACAATATTGCCATTGGTATTGTCAAAAACTACTGCATCTGAACACAACTTTATAAATTACCAATTAAATAATTGTTTATTATAAGATGGGACGATAAAATGGAGAAATGTTATTGGCGGACAGCCCTTGCCAGGTATGTCTTTTATTTAAGATTTAACATGGCAAAAACAAAGACCCAGCACGACTGTCCCAGTACCACATATATATCCTTGTGTCACCCTACCACCCAGTTTTGAAATTAACCCATCAAATCGAAACACGTCCCCGACCTGAACAAAAACAAAAATGCTGAAGCAATAGTTAACGCTCTGTAGCTAAGTAAGCCCGCTACAGTCCTATGACAAACACTGTTTTTCTTGTTGTTGTTTTTTTTTTTTTGCTACACATTTAAAAAATAGCTCTTGTACCAGCCTGCACACCACACACCCTGGTCTGGTACCATCTCTCTTAGGTTTTGTCTTTGTATATGTGTTTTTATTTTTAAATATGGCTTTATGTGTACTGTCCTTTACTGTACCCATGTTTTTGCACTGTAACCCTTATAATTTGTTGTATCTGTTTTGTTAAATATGGTCTTGTGTCTACTGTCCTACTTTATCGTACCCTTGTTTCTGCACTATAACCGTATAATTTGTTGTCCTTAACTGGACACTTGTGCAAACAGGCAATTTTTTATTTATATGCCTCTCCAGTATAAATAATAAACTGAACTGAACTCTGTATTCAGCGGGACACGCTAAAGTAAACAAAGACCCTTCTCCGGACCAATACACTTCCCTAAGTCCCGATCCACAAAAAGACAAGCACATTTCATTATTGTTTTCTCTTTCTTGGAAAGGCATCAGAATTACATATTTTACTATTGCCATCTTTACCTTACTCCTTGACCCCAAGGTGCGGTCCATTAACAGCTCTCAGAATCTTAAAACAGCAACAGTACTCACTGACAGTTTAACACACTCCCAGAATTTTTTTTTTTTTATAAGAAAATCACTGTTACAAGTGTATACCTGCCAAACAACAAATGCAGATGGTAAAGACGTGTCACACTGATCAGCCACTACACAGCACAAGATGGGTCTGTGGCAGCCTGGCACAAGAACGGTAACACAGCTGCCATTTACTTCATGCTGACCACAACACACAGAAACACGGACAGAAAACAACATTAAAAAAGTCAGACTTGGCGCAAGCAATTAGGGAATCCCAACAGATCCAGGGGGTCATGCTGCAGGGCACTGAACACAGAATTGCACAGTATGCTGACGACATCCTGCTATACTTTGATAACCCAGAGCACTCCCTCCCTGCAATTTTCCAGATCCTAGGACGCTTTGGCTCGGTCTCTGGCTATAAGCGCAATCGAACTAAAACTGAAGCCCTCACATTTTTAAAACTTTAAATACATTTTTTATTGATAAATCACATGTGACGACCATACACATTCATCATATACATAATAGAAGTAAACTAACTAGAGAATTAGTTAGAAAGATATTCAAAGGAGTGAAATTCAAGTATGACATACAAGTTTGTACTTCCAGGGGTTTCAAGGATATTCCAGTTCGAATAACATAAACATTTATTTTCTTGGATGATTAATGGTCCATTTTAATCAGTGAGGACCTTGTGAACTGAAAAGTGTTCCCAGATGAAATCTTTGACAAAGTAAAAGAAAGTTTTAAGGAGTAAAGTGTCTCAGGTTCATCACAAGTCCTCCTATGTATGTTATATAAAGCTTTGACCAACAGATCTCTTATAACAAATTTTCTAATGTATGGACATCATTAAAAGGAAATCATGAATGTAATAAATCCATTAACTCTTAGAACAAAAACAGTATTCAGAACATATAAACTTAAAGCCGGTGCATGTATCTCCCCTCAGTTCCCCCAATACGGCTGAATCCTACAAAACTAAGACCAACAAGATTGCCTCAAATGTCAGGGGTGAAGTCACTTCCACTATGTCTCTCCAGCCCCATCAGCCATGGTTGCCACGTGGCTATACATTTATCCTCAGCTAGGTGCGAGGTGTAGGTAGTGCACTCTATACGCTCAAGTTCCTTCACTTTTGTCAGCCATTGGTTCAGCGAGGGTGATACAGGAGAGACCCAGTTTAAGGGAATACATTTAAGTGCGTCCACCTGCATGATTTGACCCAATTTCCAAACTGCTCCTGGGCAGGTCAGCAGTGTGGGGAAGCCTAAAACTAACTCCTTAAAAGAAAAGGGCACAGAAAGGCCTGCAAACCTCTGGAGCTCCATGTGAATAGAGCACCAGAAATTGCAGACAACAAGACAATCCCCCCAAAAATATGATAGTGAGTGCCCTTGGCCCCCCAACAGTTGTGCCAGCATGCATCCGTATAACTAGAGTGAAAGTGCTTAGTGACTACTGGTGTACGAAAGAACCTAACACTTTCCAATTAAATTCTCTCCATGTCGGGAACGCAGTTACCTGCCAACCCAGCCAGAGTCATTGAGACCACTGATCCGAGGGGGATCGAGGAACGACAATCTTGTTCCCGTTTGTACCTAATATTTTTTAATGGGGGAGTCACTGGTAATGTGAGGATTCTATATAGCTTCGCTAGGTAGCGTATTTTATCTGCTATTGTAATAATATGGTAAAGAAACTCTTCTAGAGGAGTTAGGTCCTTCTGCAGCAAGGCTAAATTTCTGGAGGTCATAATAAAATGTCTTTATTTGGAGAAAGTGGTAATGGTCCTCCCTGTGGAGGGAATACACCTCCTGTAACTTGAAGAATGAGAGACAGCCACTGTCATCCATACACTGTTTGAAAGTAGTGAGGGCCTGCCCTTCCCAAAAGACAAAACCCAGATCTAGTTTGGGGGGAAGAAATGAATCTTCGTGGCGTATGAGAGAAAGAGGACCAGTAGTGTTTAGGGTATTAGTTAATGCTCGGAGTCAAAGTAAGATACATAGTGAATGTTTGATTCAGGGTTTCTGAATCCTGGACCAAAGATGGGAAGGGATTACACTAGTGGGTAGGGTCTAAAGTGCCACCCCATTAGTGAAACGGCTTCTATTTGGTACCAGCCTGATTCAATCCTTTTTTTGGCCCATGTACATTAATCGGCACCCTGGGCTGCTAGGTAATATAATTGAAAGTTGGGGAGAGCCAAACCCCTAAATGTCGCAGGGCCTGTAATATGGATTTTGATATCCTAGGACATTTCCCAGACCATATAAATTGCTGTGTAGCTTTGTGCAGATCGTTCCAGAAAGCTCTAGGGATAAGGATGGGCAAATCTGTAAACAAAAATAAAAATTGGAGGAGCACATTTATTTTTGATTGTTTGTATTTTTCCATTCAATGTTAAGGGCAGAAGTTTCCATCTGGCTAGGTCAGTTTGTAAAGTGTTAAACGGTTTTGTGTAGTTGTTTCTGAATATAAAAAGAGGTGTCTTTGGAAATCTGAATGCCTAAATACTGAAATGTTTTTTTTTTTTTTTTGCTCAGGCAAACAGGAAGGCCCGCTGGGGGTGGGGGTCCCACTCAACACCATTGCTTCAGATTTAGAATCATTTATTTTATAGCCAGTGTCTCAAAACTCTCCAACTCCTG
The DNA here is from genome assembly GCA_016271365.2 of Neoceratodus forsteri. Classification (NCBI taxonomy): domain Eukaryota; kingdom Metazoa; phylum Chordata; order Ceratodontiformes; family Ceratodontidae; genus Neoceratodus; species Neoceratodus forsteri. Next base: position 734,008,747 of record CM057459.1, read on the forward strand.
CAGTAGTTAAGACTGTGGGTCATTTAGGAAAAATAGTGAGTCATCTGCATACAATGCTATTTTTTGCTCTGGATTGTTACTATAACTCCCTTGATCTGAGAATTCCTGCGTATAGGGAGTATTAGGGGCTCCAAAGACAGGGCAAGAAGGCAACGGAGATAAGGGGCAACCCTGTCTGGTGCCCCTTTTTAGTCTGATGGAGCTTTGAAAAAAAAAAAAAAACATTCACCTTGATCCGGGCTTCACTGAAGTAACAGCATTCATGAATTTTGGGCCCAAGCCAAATTTCCTCAAGGTGGCGGTCATAAAGTCCCAATCCACACTATCAAAAGCTTTCTCCGCATCCATGCTGACTGCCAGCTGAAAGGAGGACTTATCCTTTTGTGCTGTGATAATATTAAGTAGTCTACAGATGTTATCTTTAAGGAACCAGCCCGAGATAAACCTGGTTTGGTCATAATGCACCTGAGAAGAGATACAGGATTGCAGGTGGTCAGCAAGGACACCGGTGAAGATCTTCAGGTCCACTGGCAAGAGGGAGATTGGGTGGTAAGAGCCAGTCTTCCGGATCCTATCCTGGTTTCAAAACTGCAGGCACCTAGGCACAATTCTAGGTAGAGCAACCCCAAGGACTTATCCTTTTGTGCTGTGATAATATTAAGTGGTTTACAGATGTTATCTTTAAGGAACCGGCCCAAGATAAACCTGGTTTGGTCATAATGCACCAGTCTTCCGGATCCTTTCCTGGTTTCAAAATTGCGGGCACCTAGGCACAATTCTAGGTAGGAGAAACACCACCCCCCCCAAGATTTATCCTTTTGTGCTGTGATAATATTAAGTAGTCCCAGGACTTCATTAAACACAGCCATCAAAGATTCCAAAAGTGTCTGGGCAAAGGATTTATAAAATTCTGAGGCAAACCCATCCAATCCAAGGGTTTTACTATTTTCAGCTGTTTTATTTTTGCTTGGACCTCTACCACAGAGATGGGGGCCTCTAATCTTGTTTTCTCTTCTAAAAGTGAGTTTAGGTAGCTGCAGGCGGTTCAGGTATTTATCTATCTGTTCTACATGGTCGGGGTCCTTTTCAGAATTGTAGAGAGAAGAGTAATATTGAGCAAAAATGTGTGAGATCATCTTGGGACACGTAGTTGAGGAATGGGCAGTCGGGTCTCTAAGGTAGACCACTGTCCTATTAGCAGCTTCCTTCTGGAGTTGCCACGCTAACAATTTACCAGCACGAGTACCCTGCTCATAATATTTCGATTTGGAATAGCACAGCTGACCCTCAATCTGTGCATCTAGTAATTTATTCAGTCGATTTCTCTCCTTCTCCAACTGTTGTTTTGTTGTGGTGTCTAAACTCAATCTGCTATAGAATGCTCTCAGTCTAGTCTAAGCTGGACACGCTCCTTCTTAACCTGGAAGGAAAACCTAATGATCTCGCCTCATAAGTAGCTTTTGAGAGCATCCCATCTCATTCCTACACTTGTCTCCGGGGCTATTTTGAAGGAATGTCTGTATATAAGTTTTAATTAAGTCTTGGCAATTTGGGCGGCCTAAATGACTCACATTCAGATGCCAGATGGACCCCGAGGGAGTTGGGGAAGAGTTTAGTTGAAACACGTCAATCAGGGCATGATCAGACAGTGTGATACAGCCTATTGTTGCTGCATGTAGTTTGGAAGCACAGTTGGCCGTGATCAAGAAAAAATCTATCCTGGAGTACGAGTTGTATTTGGGAGCATAATACGTATAATCCCTCCCAAGGGGATGAAGAAAACACCATGCCTCAATCAAGCCCATCTCTTCACACAATCTAGTGAGCACCCTTCCTGTCCTAGAGACCTCCTGCGCCCACAAACCTACTTTGTCTGCTTTAGGGTTCATGACTGCGTTGAAGTCTCCCCCCCCCACTAAAATCAAACTGTCTGCATCTGCCACAGTGTCTTCCAGTACTTCAGTCAAGAAATGAGGCCTATCTTCCTCTTCATTAAGGGCGTATATGTTAAGTAAAACACAACTTTGCTCTCTGTATTCCCAGACTAACAAAACATAACATCCCTCTGAGTATCTATCTATGCATTGGACACTGAATGGAGCATTACGGTGTATTAATATGCCCCCCCCAACGCGATGTGGATGTTCCTCATAGTGGGAGGCAAAGACTTCCCCAAACCAGCGGCGGCACAACTCAGCATGTTCCTGAGCAGTCAGGTGGCCACTATTACCTGTTTTCGCTGCAACTCCTGTAATATTCTGGCCTGCTTTACTGGCCTATTAATACCCTTCACATTACATGAGGCTATGGTGAAATCAGCCATTATGGGGAAGGAAGGGGAACCACCTAGTCTTGTCCTGGATTGAACCAAGATGCACCAGCAACAATAAAACATGGAGCAGAGTAACTACAACTGTGAAAAACTGTAGAAAGAACCAATAGGAAACCATTATAACCTAGCAGTGTACAAATACTTCAAGGTGACTTAAAGACAATCCCACACCCTCCTGCAGTTTGGATGATGGAGTGTGGAGAGGGACCGCCCAAAAGGGTCCCCCAGTCTAGTGCACTCCACCACCCTAAAACGGGGAAGAGGACCAGACGTAAATATAGTAGTCTCTCTCTCTAAGTTCTTAAGGGAGTAACAATATGGCAGTTAACTGATGAAACAATGAGTACGGCTGGAGACACAATATCCCAGCCAAGAATAATGAAAATTCCTCAGCAACTGGGCTGGAGGATGTTATCCTCCAAGGAGAGGGGCGAGGCAACACCCCAGAACAACATTACGCTGTTATGCCATCACTATGATGGCTACCCATATGGAAACTACTTTAAAAACACAGAGCAGCAGCCAGCCCACCGGCGCAGTGGAAAGATTCATCACTGTGACGCTGCTGACCTGTGTTCAGGAACAGACACGGGCGTCAGAGAGCTGGCCTGAGGGAGAAGGCTGGAGCGTCAAATGACTGCTTGCCTTCTCCTAGCGGGGAGGGTGGGCTGCGGCCCAGCACTTGCTAATTCCTGGCAGAGGTTCTGTTGCCTAGGGGAGCATGACAGACATCAGTGTATGCCTTGACGTCAATGGCACGTCATGCTTCCACAGGGAGAAAATGAGAAAATACCTCCTGGCTGACCGGATGATGGCCACCGGTTGCCAGCACACCATGAAGCCGGAAAAGCCCTGAGCTGCTCACCCCACTGCTGATCTCAGGGTTAATTGGTTGTGCCTATGGGAACTTCTCTCCTTGGGGGCCCATCCGATGAAGGGTCACGTTGGGTCACCCAGGGGATCCATGGGTGGTAGCGGGTGGCAGCAGGATGGTGGCCGGTGGAGGAAGGTGGCCGTGGGGCCCAGGTGGCCTGAAGGATTGGCCGGCCAGGAGGACGTGGGGGAGCAAAAAAAAAAAAAACCACAGAGGAAAGTGTATACTCCGGACCCAGGCCTCCCTCTCTCAAACCCATTCCAGAGGTACCATGGGGAAACATACATGGAGACCAACACCCTTAACCATCAGCCCGTTTCCAGCATAGTCAATTAAAAGAAGAGTGTAAAGAAGCAGAGACGAGTTGGACAGACAGGAATAACTTTGAGGAAATTGTGCATCGTGAGCAGATAAATGAGGATTGTCAGACTGCAATTTCTCCCATCAGGCTCCTGTTGGACGGAGGACCAGGGCAACCATCTGAGGGCATGAGTCCTGTAATATTACATCATTCATGCGCCATCCACCGGGGCCTCTCCAGGTCACCCCCTGCCAGTCACCTAGGGTGCTCAAATTGTTGTTTTTTTATTAAGTCCTGAGGCTCTGTTTGTCATTCGCCTCTTATTTATGCAGCCCTCTTCTGTCTCTACGTCCTTTGCCCACAGTCCTCTAGCCATTAACAGGGACCGTCTCTACACACACGGTGTAAAGTCACACTCCAGGACATCAATCCAACCATTTCCCAGCAATGTCTGTCCTTCCCAGCCTAGTAAAGGGGAATTCTAGTAGTTAGAATCAGGCGTATGGGTGGGAAGGTAGTAAGCAAGATGGAAGGAACCAAAGCAAGGCTGTCAGTAACCTGGGTGACTGGAGTCCCCGCCCATGCACCCACGCTCATACCTCCAGTCAGCTCATCAAATGAGAAGGCTCCCGACCATGACGCCTCCCCCCTTGTGCCTATACTCTTGTTTCCCCCAGCCACAACAACATCCAAGAGAGCAGCCCCAGCATCCCCACCCCCACTGGGCATACCTGAAGTTAAATTTTATTTTGTTTTGTTTTTCAGAGAGAAGTCTCTGTGCAGCGGATACTATCTACATTGTTAGAGACTTCTTTGCTTATTCTGTTAATCCTATATCGAGTTGACAGTACAAGAAAAAGAGAAAGAATAAAGGAAACCTGTCAAAGCAGGGATTTATTTAACTCCAAAAATTGATTAGCGTTTTGCTCATAAAAGTGACAAAACATTATGAAAATGCATAGCACTTGCCTCACTGTGTTTAACAAACATAACACTTCTAGAAAACCTATATAAATACTTTCTGTACACTTAGCATTGTCCCAAGAAAGAAACTGCTAATCAATTATTTAAAACCCTGCAAAGTCATGTAGAGTCCACTTGCCCAGTAAGGGAGTTGGATTTTCTGAACTCAGACTCTTGACTTGATGTCTCCCGATTTTGAGATGAACTTGCTCTTGTCGAAATGTTGTCCCACAGGGCTGAAGTGGTAAAATTTATATTGTTGTCCTGCTTTTTTTGTTCTTACCACTTGCTATTGTCTAACTCATAACTTCCCCTCCTGTTTACTACTGGCTATCAGCGGTACCTCAACTCCAAGTGATTAAAGGAACTCTGCTGCTAGTAAATCTGGAAAATATTTTGGGCCATTAGGAGTGTTTATTTTGATCCGGGCAGGAGACTCTACATACTCTTGGTGGCCCACTTGCTTCAACTTCTTCACCACCCCAAACACCTCCTGCCTAAGTTGCATCGTCTGGGGGTATAATCATGGTCTACAAAAATTTGAGCACCCCCAAAGATAATTTCTCTCTTTGACCACACCAATCGAAGAAGTTCCTCTTTTACCCTGAAGTCCAAGAAAGCTAAAACTATTGAGCGTGGACAAGCTTTCAGATCCTGGAGACGGGGGATTAAGGAGTGATGTGCCCGGATAATGCTCAGCTCTTTATGTGCAGGTAAGCCGAGAAGCTCTTTTAGGAAGGAATCCATAAATTGTAGCATACTGCCCCTTTCAATATCTTCAGGAACACTATGGATTCTAGTCTGCTCAGTGGTGCTGAGGACTGAGGTGTTAAGACACCACACCAGCGACCCGGGTTTGGGAACAACCTTGGGTCGTCAGGGTGCTGGCTGGGGGGGCAGGATCGAGCACCTAACGGCAGCTCTCCAATCCTGGGGTGGTTGTCACCCCCCATAGTTCCGGGTGGAAGTCCAGTGGCAGCACAGGTGGGAGGGGCGGCAAGTCAGGAGGGCATCTCTGTACGCCACGCACGCGTGCATGTCCGGGACTGGGGAAGGGCGAAAATGGGGGAAGAAAAAAAACACATAAAATACATAATGGGGGGAAAAAAAAGAAACTTCATGGATTCTAATATTTTTCCTGAGATTTCTGTTTTCCAACTCCTCCAATCTCTTTTTCAAAGTTGTTCTCTTTGGAGCAGGTCTAGAAGAGCTGAATTGTGTAGGTCTGTAGTTGTCGTGTACTCCATAGAGCACTGCTCCAATACTGCTGTTCTTTTTTCCAAAATGTTTATGTCCCTTTGGTCCTCCGACACGTTCACCTTCAGACATTGCAAGGTTGTGTTTATCTGCTGGAGGGCTAGGCAGAATGTTTTTTAAGTAATAGTGCAGTCCAGTTCTTCAGAGTCACTAGCTGGTGGGGTAGGTACCAGGGTACAGGTCAGGGATCGTACTGCGGCCTGCTGAGAGTTCTCCAACTTATGCTTGCTTGATTTTACCGACAATCCTGGCAGCTGATCTTTGCCTCTATGCCTCGCAGGCATGATATAATCAGTGATCTTGCACTTAGGGGACAGGATTGCCAATAAATTATGGCAGATTGCTGTGGATATAAAGTTGGCTGAGACGGAGCTCCAGAATTATGCTGCCATCAAGATGGTGTCACCACTGGAAGTCTCAAGCCCTCATTTTTCATTACCTTCCCTCCCAAGGGTTTCAGACTCTATTCCCCTTCAGATGGCATCTTGAGAAACTTAAACACCTGGTAGTCTTTCTATCTCGGAACCCTTCAGAATCTTTTAGAAATAACTACACTCTATTTACTATGCAAATGAAGCAAGACTTCAACCGCTTGAATGTTATACCCCTTTCCCTTATGCAAAGGATCGAGGTGGTCAGAATGATCACTTTATCCTGTGCCCTCTACCGGTTTCAAAATATCACCCTCTCTTTACCCTTCAGCCAGTTCCAGTCAAGGAATAAGGCAATTTCCAGGTACGTCTGGGCTGGCAGACATCAAAGGATTAAACTAGCCACCCTCTGCCTCCCTAGAGACAGGAGCGACTTGGCTATGCCTAATTTCAGACATTATTTCTGGGCCGCACACACTGTATTTCTCTTCCGGAGACAGCTGGCAGCCTTGAGACCCCGCAGGGTGGAAATTGAGGAGGCCATCCTTCCCCCAAAATAATTTATATAGATACTATACTATACTATCTGGATTCTCTCCCGAGACCCCTGGCCGGTCTTAGTCCATGGCTCCAACATCAACTTATCACTTGGCGAGTGATCTGCAAATAACCCACCTTACCCCTTTCCTATATCACTACTAATTCCAGTCTCGCTGCAGAAGCAGTCCCCCCCAGCTCCAGCTGACCTGGCATTGGAGAGATGGGAATACATATCACTTGAAATATATTTTTCAACTCCTCTGAGGCCCTACGCTCAAAGCCTTTGTGGAGGTTCATCTTCAGTTCGGGTTGAGACTAAATTATTTTTTTAGACTGCTTCAACTGCAGCATTACATACAATCCCTCCTCGGGGCATCCTCTGTCCAGACATGCACCCCCCTATACTAGGCACCATTATTTCGATACTATGCTTGGGCTGTTTAGCCCACCCAGTTTCTCTCTTTAACAGATTCTCTTGGAGGGTCAAGTGAACCAGTGCTCTGGCCATGGAATGGGGAGTTGGACCTAGATCTGACCCTAACCCAATGGACGGCCTTCTGAAGACTCTCGAGAACGGCTAGCTTTCACCAATGGTGAGAGTTTGCCTGGAAAAAACAAATTAGATAGTTACACACTTCAGCTATAACAGCATACTACCAGACCACAAAAGATGCCACATGTTGGAGACAATATGGGTCCCCGAATGCTCACCATTCTCATATATTCTGGTCATGCCCCAAACTTGCCTCATTCTTTCAGAACCTACAAGATGAACTTGGAGAACTTTTCTCCAGCCCCATTGTCCTGACCACAGACTTTTTTTTTTAACTATATATAATTCCTAGGGAATTGGGGTGCAGGAGCTCCAGGTACCTATTAGGCATCTTGCTACTGGGTGCCAAGAAAGCCATAACAAAACTCTGGTGACTTCCAGTGTGAACACCACCTGAATGGCAGCCTGACTGCGGTGCTCCATACCAACGCTACCTTAATCCACCGCAATCCACAACTTACCACCTTCATCTAAAGCCTTAAGAAGCTAGAATCAAAGAGAATGGCAGCAGGGAACAAAATGATGGATACACTGGGCGCCCAGATGCAGAAACAGCACAAGACCTTGTTGGAATATGCTCAGCCCACACAGGCTGCAATGACCATGGCCACACAGTGCCTAGTCCCTGATCCAGACAGCTCAGAAGACAGCGGACTGCACCATAACCTCAAAGGAGCTCTGTGTCAACTTACAAAAAATAAATGCTACCTTAGAGCGACTTGAATCTAAGGTGCTAGAAGATCATCCATTGTGAGCAGACCCAGTATGTCAAACTGCGAGGTCCTTCATTCTCTTCTACTACTTAAGGGTGTCAAAAAACTCCACATTTTCTGTGTCTATATACCACCCAGACAGTCTAAGCTATAACTGGAAGAATTCATCGCATTAGTGCCGGCTGTGACTGGAAATAGTGACGTAATCTGCCTGGGTAATTTCAATCAGGACTGGGCTGGGCCTACTTCCCCTCTCACATCCTCCACTTTGAGTAAAGCTAATCTCACCCAACTAATCCAGGCACCCACAAGGCTCTCCCGCCAGGGTGCCTGTAACACACTCCTGGACTAGATCCTGACAAACAGGAAGAACATCACAAATGCAGGGGTTCTTCCTGACTTCATAAGTGACCACTGCTCAGTTTTCTGCACATGGGACTTTTCTCCCCCTTCCTAAAGTAATATCCTTTTCCGGTTTCTCCTACCTGAACCCAATTGCATTCCAGCATGATCTAAACCTGGTTGACTGGTCCCCCCTCTACATAAATACAGGTTACTCACCTGTAACAGGAGTTCTAGGAATGGTATATGTTGTTCATCCACACTGTCTGGCAGGTATCCTTGCCGCTTTAATTCTTGCCGGAAGGTCTTCAAGCTGGCTCCTCCCACCCACCGGTGGTAAAACTCCTCGCCTCATCACGACGCCAGATCTGGCCTGCTGAAGCTCAGGTTGTGCGTCAAGACGGGAGGTCAGAATGTAGGATGAACAACATATACCATTCCTAGAACTCCTGTTACAGGTGAGTAACCTGTATTTCTAGGACATGGATATGTTGTTCATCCACACTGTCTGGCAGACTCCTAGCAGTTCTCCAGGAGGAGGGAGGCAAGGCACACACCCCCAATACTTACTTGGGAAAGAGAGATTGGAGAACTGAGGCCCCAAAACCAGCATCCCAGCGTGACTCGAGGTCGATGTGGTAGTGGGTAATGAAGGTATGTGCCGACTTCCAGGTAGCAGCCCTGCAGATATCCTGGATAGGGACATCCCTGGAAGCAGCTACCGGTGCAGTGGTATGGTGGGTAGAATGAGCTCTTATCCCTCTGGGAGGCTCCATGCCCGCCAACCTGTAGCAGAGCTCTATGCAGGAGGTGATCCACCCGCCTATCGTCCACTTTGCTGCAGGTCTGCCAGGTGCGGCTTCAGCATAGGTGACAAACAGATGGAGAACCTCTCCCCGAAATTCAGCAGTCCGCTCCTTATAGTAAGCGAGTGCTCGTCTAGGGTCCAAAGCATGGGGCATATACTCGGCCTCCGAGGTGTGATTGGGGTAGAACACCAGCAGAGTCAACACCTGGTTAAGGTGAAACTCCGACACCACCTTCGGGAGGAACTTCGGGTTGGGGCGCAGGACAACCTTGTCCCTATGGAAGACCAGGTAGGGAGGCTCGATGGAAAGTGCCTGGAGCTCTCCCATCCTTCTGGCTGACGTGATAGCCACCAAGAAGGCGTCTTCCATGACAGGTGTGAAAGATCACACCTGTGCATTGTTCGAATGGCTTGCCCATGAGCTTGGCCAATACCAGCAGTAGATCCCACGGAGGTGGAGGTTCTCGCACCGGAGGGGAAATGTGGTCAAGGCCTTTGAAAAAGCGCCCGACCACCTTCTCCTGTGCCACCGACTGTTTGCCGGCCCGCGTCCGGTAAGCAGAGATGGCTGCCAGGTGCATCTTAAGGGTCGTCGACCGAAGCCCATGCTGAGAAAGGGACCACAGGTAGTCCAGAATGCCTGCCAAGGGGCAGTCGGAAGGGTCCAAGCCCTTCTCCTGACACCAAATGGAAAACCTCTTCCATTTGAAGGCACAGCATTTTCTGGTCGACTCCTTACGGGACGCCTCAACGACGTTGAGGACCTCGTCGGAAAGACCCAAGGCCTGGAACTCTAGCCGCTCAGGAACCAGGCCGTCAGGTGCAGGGATTGAAGGTCCGGATGGAATACCTTCCCCTGATTGACTGAGATCAGGTCCGGGCGGGCTGGAAGCCGCCTCGGGAGCCTGGAGCTGAGGCTGAGGAGATCTGGATACCAGAACTGGCGGGGCCAGTCTGGGGCTACCAGAATCACCTGCGCCTTGTCCCTCCTCGCCTTGAGAAGCACCTTGTGGATCAAGGAAATGGGGGAAGAAGAGGCCCGGGTCCACGGCCCGAGAAGCATCCCCCTGCAGTGAGTCCTGCTGAGGGGGGCGGGCATGGAACAGACTCAGCTTCGCATTCTCCCTGGAGGCAAACAGGTCCACCTGAGGCGTGCCCCAGTGGGAGAAGAGATCTTGTACTACCTTCGGCAGCAGAGACCACTCGTGATACGCAGCTCTTATCTGGCTTAGGGCATCGGCCAGGGTGTTGGAGGCTCCTGCCACGTGAATGGTTAGGAGATCCACCTCCAGGCTGCGCACTAAGGACCAAATGCGGAGAGCTTCCTTGCATAACAGCAGGGAGTGCGTCCCGCCCTGGCGGTTCAGATAGTACATGGTCGTGGTGTTGTCCGTCTGGACCTGAACCACTTGACCCCATAGAAACGGAGCGAAGGCGGTGAGAGCTAGACGGACCGCTCGGAGCTCCAGCAGGTTGATGTGGCATCGGGACTCCGAGGGGACCAGAGGCCGTGCGCTGGTGTTCCCCCAGATGGGCACCCCAACCAATCAGAGATGCGTCGGTCGAGAGAGAGAGAGAGAGACCGTCGGCTCGGGGCGGACGAGCGGGATGCCCTCCTGCAGATGAGCTGGAACGGTCCACCACTGGAGAGCGTTCCACATCTCCTGGGTCACTGTCACGGGCCGGTCCAACGGATCGCGGCGTTGTGACCACTGGCTGGCCAGTCCCCATTGAAGGGGACGCAAGTACCAGCGAGTCCAACGGACCACGCTGGTGCAGGCCGCCATGAGGCCCAGGAGGCGCAGGAAGTCCTGGGCAGGGCGCAATTGCCCAATCAGAAATGATTGGGCAAAGGAGGAAAGAACCTTGGCCCTGTCTGCCGGGAGCCGTGCTCTGGCTCGCAGAGAGTCGAGCTTGTCCCCGATGAACAGAATCACCTGCTTTGGCACGAGTTCCGACTTGGCCTCGTTGATGAGGAGACCAACCTGAGAGCAAACCTGGAGGGCCAGATCTCTGGACCACTCCACCTCTTGTCTGGAGGGGGCTGCTATCAGCCAATCGTCCAGGTAAGGGTACACCCGGACCCCTCGGCGCCGCAGGAATGCTGTCACCACTGCCATGCATTTGGTGAAGACCCTGGGAGCTAGGGAGGGGCCGAAGGGCATGGCTCGGAACGCATAAAGGGATCCCTCCGCTCTGAAGCGGAGGAATCTCTGATGGGACGGACAGATTGGGACGTGAAAGAACGTGTCCTGGAGATCCAGGAGCAGAACCACATGCCTCGTTCAAGGATGGGATTATCTGAGCCAGAGTGACCATCCTGAGAGGTTCGAGACCTTAGGAACTTGTTCGAGTCGTGCAGGTGTAGAATGGGCGCCAGCCCCTGTCCATTTGGGACCAGGAAGTACCTGGACACAAACCCGGGTCTGAAGAAGGATCAGCACATTCCTGATTACCTCTTTTTTAGGGGAGCAGGGCAATGTCGGCCCAGCGGGCCAACAGCGAGACTGCGGACCCCATGGTCCCCGAGGGGCGACGGCTCGAAAAGGCGGAACCTGCTCGAACTCCAGAGGCAGGCCTTTTTCTACCACCTCCAACACCCAGCGGTCCGTGGTGATAGCGGACCAGGCGGAAAGGAAGTGGCGGAGCCGTCCCCCACGGGGGGAACCGGGGAGTGACGAGGTTGGGGGTGGCACCCCTCAACCCGTCACTGGGCAGGCTTGGAGGAAGAACCGGCCGAGGGACCTCCCAGGCCTTTACCTCCTTGCTTCCTGTTGGAGGCAGCTTGCGGTTTGGGATGCCAAGCGCGAGCCTGCTGACCCTGTTGCTGGTGCTGTTGGGTGGTCGAGGAGCAGGGACCGAGGGCGAAGGACTTCTGCTGCTGACGGCGGCCTTTGTCCCTCTGGGCGGAGGTGACAGAGTCCAGAGTGGCATTGGACTTTTCGATCCGCTGGAGGTGTCCCTCCACTCCAGGGCCAAAGAGGTCAGTCCCCAAGAAGGGGATGTCCACCAACTTATGCTGGGTATCCGCCGTGAAAGTGGATATCCTCAGCCACGCCCTGCGTCGCATGGCCACTGCGGCCGCTACTGACCTGGCACAGGAATCACCTATGTCCAGAACAGTCTGGAGCTGCTGCTTCGCCACCGCCCTGCCCTGGTCCCGCACCTGACTGACCGTGGTCTGCAGGTCAGGCGGGAGATGAGGAATGACCTCATCCAGGGAGCCCATGAGGGTGTGGGAGAAGTGTGCCATCAGCACGGCCGAGCTGGCCTGTTGGAGGCCGAGGGAGGATGCAGCGTACACCTTCCGCCCGGCAAAGTCCAGCTTTTGGATTCCTTGTTGGGGGGGCTTGTCCACGTCCCGAGCGTTACCGGAACGCCGGAAGACGCTGTCGGTGACTAACCCCTCTGCGGAGGGGTGTTCTGAGAAACCGGGCAAAGAGCCGGTAGGGACTGCATACTTCCTGGCCATTCTGGCTAAAGGCGCTGGACAGGAAGCAGGCAGCTGTCAAAGCTCCAAGGCTGGGCCGACAATGGCCTCAGCCACCGGAAAGGCCTCCGTAGGCGAATCCCCTCGGTCCAGAATCTCCGTCAGAGGATACTTGGCCCATTTGGACACGGGTTCGAGCTGCATCCCGGTGGACTCCGAGATGAGCCGAAGCAGACCCAAGAAGGACGATGGGCTATCGTCCACTGACTGGCCCCCGAGGACTCCAGATCACACTGCCTGGAGAACAGGGAGGAATCATCGTCGGATTCCGAAGAGTCTGCGAAGAGCTGCCTCGGCCCTGAGCCACCCTCCATCTGCCAAGGACGATCGGGAGTGAGGGTGACCGACAACCTGTGGGGCAGGCCATGACCCGACCGAGAACTCTTGGTCGTGCCCGGACTTCGGTTGTGGAGGCGGAGGTTCCACCACAATCGGTGGACCAGCTGGTTTCAGCTTAGCAACCGGCCCTGGGGCGGGCAACTCGACAGGAACGAGTGGTTGCTTCAGCCATTCCAGCAACAGCCACTTGATAGCCGGGGTCTTAGCCAGGGTCAGCTTAGGCCGGATAGCAGCAGCTGCTGCCACAGCAAATCCTCGTGGCGCCAGCGCAACTTGGTCAAAGCCTCTCCTCCGAGGAGGGCGAGGAAAAGCGGCGTTGCTTACTTGATAACGAGACTCAGGACGCCCGATGTCGGCGGGGAGCGGCTGGACCAAGAAGAGGTTGGCCGAGACCGAGAACCCGGGGACCGAGGGTGGGTCTGGGAAGGAGCGGGGATACCCGCTCTTCCCTCAGCTCGGAACTTTGGCAGGACTCTGCGGTCCCGAAGGAGCAGGCAGATCCTTGGTTTCCTCCAGGGGAACCGGTGAAGTAGGGTTGTCGGCTTCTCCAGTCGACAGCCCGTCTAACGGATCGAAAAAATCTCGACTTCATCGACGGGAGTCTCGGCAGGCTGGCCTGATGGGGGCACCATGAAGCCAGCGGCCTCAGCTGCAACCTCGACCGAAGTCAACGGTTGGCTACCCGGGGAGGGGGACCTTTCCCGCTCCCAGGAACGCCCGACAGTGGGACTTCTTTCGACTCTTTTCTTGGGCCGAGAAGAATGTCCCGAAGGCCCCTCTCCCTTCGTGGAAAGGGACTGAAAAAGCTCCTTGAATGAAGCTGTATAAGAGGAACTCAAGAGACAGCGGGATAAATGCTGTGGCCGAGGAAGAAGAAGATGCGGCCTGGGCCGCTTCCTCCTCGAGGGCGATCATCTGCCCGAGCTGCTCAGCCGAGCCAGCGCCCGGACACCGCCCAATGAGCCTCTTTGGATTTCACCAGAGGGAACGTCAGCGCCAAAGCTTCAAACGGGCAGCGTGATCGTCCAGAACATTGGCCGGAAAGGAATGGCACAACTCGCAAGCCTGCGGGTCATGATCTAGGCCTAAGCAGTAGATGCACATGGAGTGCGGACCCATCCTGGACATTTTCTGCCCGCAGGGGCACATCTGAAAGCCAGGAACAGATTTGTCCATCATAGCCAGGAGGGAAAAAGAAGACCAAAGTTTAGAAAACTTCAAAATCAATTTCGGGCGAACCGAAGGATTAGGATCCAGTCTCAAACGCAGAGCACTAAGGAGGAACCTGAGCTTCCAAGCGGTAAGGAAGATCTGGCGTCATGGGGCGGAGCCGAGAGTTTTACCACCCGGGTGGGTGGGAGGAGCCAGCTTGAAGACCTTCCGGCAAGAATTAAAGCAGCAAGGATACCTGCCAGACAGTGTGGATGAACAACATATCCATGTCCCTAGAACTAAAGATATCAACACTGCAACTGAGTATTTCAACTCTACTCTGTGCTCTCTCCAGAAACATATTCCAGTCACCACGCGACAGGTAAAAGGGTTAGCCTCTAAATGGCTCAGGTGCCCCCTACTCCAGTTACTGAAACATAGGAATAAACTCTGGATAGTTTGGAAGTCTTCCAAAAATCAGGTGGATTTCGATGCTTACAGGTCCTTGTGCAACATCTGTAAAAAGGAGATTCATACAGCTAAGAGTATGTACTGTACTACAGGACCCTGCTCAGTTCCTCTGCCTCTAACCCTAGGCGTTACTGGTCTCAGATCAGGGGAATTCTAGGTAACAATAAGCCACTGACCCCTAATGAGATGTTCATAAATGATACTCACTGCAATAACCCCCACACAATTGCTAAAGCCTTCAATGACTTCTTTTCTACTCTTCCCACCCCACTCCCTCTCCTTCCCCCTTTCCCCCCACCTATCCTGTGACTGCACCCACTGAGCTAGTGCTGACCCCAGTCACGCGCCAAGAAGTCCTTAAGTTACTGAGGACGATTCCTGCTTCTGGGAACTTAGGTCCTGATGGTCTAGATCCAAGGATTCTTAGAAAATTTGCTTTTAGTCTTGTTGACCCGGTTACAAGACTGTTTAACCTATCTATCTCCTCAGCTTCTGTCCCTTCAGTATGGTAAACTCCCAGGACTATACCTGTGTTTAAGAAAGGGGATGACAAAATTCTATCTAACTACCATCCCATCTCTCTCCTGCCTACCTCGGTAAGCTGCTGGAAAATGTTGTCCATCGGCAGGTCTCTGAACACCTTCTTAACACTAATCTTCAATCCCCTGCACAACATGGCTTTAGAGCTGGACACAGCACTACTACTGCCCTTACCCACTTCACTAGCAATGTTAAATGCAACATGGATAAGGGGTTACAGACTGGAGCTGTGTTCATGGACCTCTCCAAAGCGTTTGATATGGTTCATCACCTCCTACTACTGGACAAGTTGAAATCTCTCGGCACCTCTACTTCTACTCTGTCTTGGTTTGGTAGCTATCTTGATAATCATTCTCAGACTGTCTCTTTCTGCAAAGTGCTCTCTCCCCCTGCTCCTATCTCCTCTGGCGTACCACAGGGCTCTATTCTTGGGCCCTACTCTTCTCGCTGTATATCAATGACGTTCCAAACCCCTTCCCTCTCTGTAATACCATTATGTACGCCGATGACCTGGTTCTGTATTCCGCCTCCAAGTCAACAGCTGAACTCAACCAACAATTATCACCTGCCTTTCAAACCCTCCAGTCTTGGTTTTCCTCCAATTATCAACACCTAAACCTTCACAAGACCCAGGGCATGCTCTCTGGGTCCTCTAGAAAAGTACCGACTGAGTACCCTAAGCTTTTAGTCTATGGCTGTGGTGGGTCTCCTGTCTTGAATACTACTACGATCAAATACCTTGGTGTTACACTAGATCCGGGTCTGGATTTTGCTTCTCACATCAAGGAGGTATGCCGCTCTGTTAACACCAAGATTGGAGCAGCCTATACAGTGCGTCACTCCCTTACCCCCGCTGCCAGGATCGCCGGGGCGAAAGGTGTGTTGATGCCACAATTACTGTATGCTCTCCCAGTTCTCTCCCATGTCAGCCTCGGGGTCCTTCGTAATTGGGATGTGACGTATAATAACTTCTGTAGATTTGCCTTATCAGCGCCTCGTCTAACCCATCATTGCCAGCTATATTCAGCCTTGAACTGGTTGTCCCACAGTGCCCTTAGATCGTATGTGCTTGGATGCTTCGTGGACTTGCTAAACACAACACCTCGCCCCGCTGCCCTAGCTGAGATGCTGACCCCTGTCCCCACACTCGAACTCTCAGGTCATCCTCCTTCACCTTGCTCTCAGTTCAGCCATGCCCAAGTAAAATGGGGGAGCAAGCTTTTTCCTATTTTGCACCTAGGTTCTGGAATTCACTCCCCCCTCATGTGAAGTCCTCTACAACCCACCATATGTTTAAGTCTGCACTTTTTTCCCACCTAAATGTGCCAGGAGACTGCGTCTGCACTTAAGGTTCTCTGGCTAGCTCCTGCACCACAGCTTTATCCTGTCTCTTTTCTGCATTTGCTATAGTGTATTGTTGACTACCTATCTCTTGTCTCCACTGCGTTGGTCACAGGACCTGGTACCCAGGTTGTCCTGCAACCTATGTATGCAATGTTTTAATAATTGTTCTTGCCTATGGTACTACCAAGAAGCTACTGTATAAATGTTGATATTATTGTGGTGTCATGTTGCTATTCCGCATGTACTCTCCATTGCCTTTTATATATTGTGACTTGAACTCCTTGTTATCTTACTGCACTATTTCAAATCACCTACCTGGTTAACAAAAACAAATAAATAAATAAAAGCTTGAAAATTTAGAGCTAAAAAAAGGTCATATGGAAAAAACACTCTTGGAGTGCTCCACCACCACAGATGATCACAACGCAGCCCTGCTGGACTTACACAAAAGAGAACTTGAACTGGAAAAGAGACTTGAAGAGCTAGAAAACGGAAATAGGTGGAACAATATCCGCATCCACGGACTGTCAGAGGATATAGAAACCAACCCAATTCCTGCCTTTATGGAGTCCTTTTTAAAAGAAATACTTGATCTACTACCAGACAAGCCCCATAACTTTATCAGAGCCCACCGCTCCTTGGTCCCCAAGCCCAAAGAACCAAGAGCTAGACCAAGATCACTTATCTTGGCTTTCTGGGACTTTCGAGTTAAGGAAGAGATCCTGCGGACAGCATGGGGAGAAAATAAATTTTATTCAGGGACACCAGACTCTTCTTTGAGCAAGACTATACCCCTCAGCTTTTAGCTAAATGATGGAAAGTCCTGACAGTGGTTCGCCTTCTCCAAAATAAGGGCACCAAAGCTTTTCTGGAGTACCCTGCTAAATTAAGGATACTCACCAATAATGGGACGTGTAGATTTCCAGATCTGGCTGCAGCAAGCTGCTTTCTTCAAAGCTAGACATCTCTATTCCACTAGACGTCGCTACCCAGTAAAAGAATAATGTGGCTGAAAGATTGTGGCAAACAGTAGGAACTAAACGAAAAGGGCAACAAGATCGCACGGGTACTTCTGGACCATGGGACAGGGTTCAATTTTACAAAGATCCCAATAACACAGCAGATTCGGGACAATAAAACAGCCCACAAGCCTCTGCAGAGGAGACCCGCTCCGGTAAACTGGACTGAAGATTGCAATGACTGAACATTTGGGACTTGTATATCAGGACCATGAGTGTTCCTTAGAAAGGGCTTAGAGGGGTAGTGGACTCGATCAAGGTTTAAACGAAAGGGCATGCAGTGAAATTGTTTATTGTGCAGAGCATGCATCTTAGAGACTGTATGTCCTCAACTGATTAAAATTATTTTTGGTGGATTACTGGAGGCAGCCGAGGGGAAAATCAGCGGTTGAGGGGGGACGCCACCCTGGATACCTTCCCTTGAGCTCTCCATCTCCGCTGCGGTGGGAGGCACCTGTTGGAGGGCTGGGTGGCCATAATCAGCACTTACAGGTGATAGCGGATGGAGTGAAGGAGATTAACTCAGTGTCCTGGAGGTTCTGTATTAAAGACACTGAGTGTCTTTTCAACAAAAGGGGCCTGGTGGACAGGTTGCTAGCCATTTGAGGTGGGCACTGGTGTAGGATCCCTATAACTTGTTTTCTCAATGTAACAGCAAACTAATAAAAACCCTGGCAGGCTCTGGTGGCTAGTCTGGATCCGCAGTGTGGTGGATTCACTGGCGCAGAGTCCCTAACACATGGTTTACCTTTAGGACCAACTTTAACCTGACTTCTTTATTTGCTCCACTGGTTCCCAGAATGCTTAGTGCAGTGTTACTAATATTAAGCAATGATAGAGGTTTTAAATAGCAGAAGCTGGGTGGGGTGACTGTTGCGGCCGCCCCGCGGCGTCTCCTACCTCATGGAGGACTGATGGCTGGGGGGCTCCACCATCTCATTTGACTAAAACATTTTTCTCTTACTTACGGAGCTGTCTCCCTCGGTGGCCTATTTATTGTAACCACTACTATGCAGTGACGCGATGGACACCTTTGTTCGCAAGGCTGATAAAGACATCAGGCCAGAACTCTACCCATAAGCCGGTGCAGTTGTATTTTATAGCTCCTCCAGCATTAGGGCCGATTTGTGGCCCAAGTTGGACTGAATTCCCAAATCTATAGGGTATTCAATCACACCACATAGCACCATCATACTGTTGTGTGTGAATCTGGGGCTAATACACCTTGAAGTGAATAATATAGTTTAGTTTGGTTGTCGTTAACTATTTAAACCATGTTTGTATTAAAGTTAGATAGGTTTTATGAAATTCTACAATGTAGAAATACCTTGAAAAATACTCAGTTTCCTTCCCTTACTGATATGGAGATTCCACCCCCCTTTCAGGATAATGGCAGATTTAAAGATTGTTTCCCTCGATGTGAGGGGAATTAACAATCCGGTTAAAAGAACTAAAATCCTGCAAGAGCTTCACAGACAGAAAGCCACTCTAGCATTCATACAAGAGACCCATTTAACTCCCCAAGAACATCTAAAGTTAAAGAGATCTTGGGTAGGCCAAGTATCTTCATCCCACTACAAGACAGCCCCACACTGCAGAGGGGTAGCCATTCTACTGAGAAGAGACACCCCTCTAGAAGTTAATAAGGTGAGGATGGACCCAGAGGGTCAGTTTATTCATTTGGTGGGTACATATAGGCGACAGAACTGTATATTGGTGAATCTGTATGCCCCTAACGAGGAAACCCCTCGATTAACATTCCTGGAAAAAACAAACAATTAAGGAAAGTGTTACAGATGCACAGAGCCTGATCATCACTGGAGGAGACTTTAATGAGGTGATAAGTTCTGAGGAGGACCATTCGGGGTCACATCACTAGAACTGGCAAGCTAATTTAGCGATTAAATTATGAGCTAGGATTGACGGAAGCCTGGTGGTTCCTGCACCCAAGCGACAGAGACTACACATACTATTCCCCCAGACATCAGGGATATTCACAAATCAATTACTTCTTAAACTCCACTAACTGGATACATAAGGTTACCAGATGTGAAATAGGGAATATCACCATATCTGACCACGCCCCAGTTGCCCTCTCTTTCTCCATGGTAAGGACCCCCTCTGAGACATGCTGGAGACTAAACACAAGCCTCCTCACCCGGGAAGATTTGAAAGAGCTGATATCTCAAACGTTCCAGACTTTTATACAGGATAGCCCTAGTGGGGACACCAGAGAGGGTATCAGGTGGGATACTCTGAAGTGTTGCATGAGGGGAGCAATCATCCAATAGTAAGCTTAAAAGGACAGGATACAAAAAAGAGTGAGTTTAGAACAAAGAATAACTAGACTAGAAACTTTACATAAAATTAACCCTGAGGAGCAAACGAAAGCTGCATCAGAACAATCAAGAAGGGACCGTAACAAGTTATTAGATCACCAAAGTGAAGGGCAGATAAGATACACAAGGCAGACATTTTTTTGAGAATGGCAATAGGGCTGGCAGATTATTAGCCTGGCAACTCCGTAAAGAAATGGTGAGTAGAGCAGTTATAAAATTAATGGACAAAGAAAAAATGTCCCCAATAACCTCCCCATAAGAGATAGTTAAAACATTTGCCCAATTTTACTCCACCCTATATGACGCTAACCCAACCTCTGATCATCAGGAGAAAGGTAGACAGTTTCTGGACTCCCTGCCTATGCCCCAGTTGGATGAGGCAACCAAATTGGTCCTGGATTCCCCCCTAGCAAAGCAAGAACTGATGGTAAAAATCAAAGACCTGAAAAACAGGAAGGCCCTGGGACTTGATGGCTTTCCTGCTGAATTTTACGAAGAATTCCACCCCGAACTGGCTGACCTAATGTTGTCAACATATAGAGAAATTTTGCTAGAACATGAGCCAGAACCACCTTCTTGGAATCTAGCACAAATATCAGTAATTTTAAAACTGGGGAAGGATGCCCAACTCTGTAGTTCATATTGGCCGATTTCAATTCTCCCAGTAGACATGAAAATCTTAACTGGCATCATGGCAGATATACTCCAAACATGTATATCTAAGTTGATTCATCAAAACCAAACTGGCTTTATAGCAGGGTGATTCCTCCAAGATAATATACGGAGGTTACTCAATGTTATCTCCGCACAAAAACGTGCCACCTGATTTCAAGTGGCTATCAGTATGGACGCCTAAAGGGCTTTCGACAGGGTGGATTGGAACTTTATGTTGGCCACCCTGTCAAAATTCGGATTGGGGGACAACTTTGCCTCAGCTGTCTCTGCTCTATATTACAAGCCAGAGGCCAGTTTTAAGGTCAACGGCCACTTGTCGGACCAAATACCCTTGAAAAGGGGTACCAGAGAGGGTTGCCCCCTCTCATCTTTACTCTTTGCCCTAACAATTGAACCCCTTGCAATTTAGATCCGCAATAACCCTAATATCTCAGGGGTACTAGTTGGTAAGCAAGGACAAAAAGTAGCATTATATGCAGAGGATTCCCTATTCTTTTTGAGAGACCCCCAACACTCCTTGCCACATCTCTTGGAGACCCTTGGGACTTTTGGCTCCCTAGCATGGTATAAGAGAAACATCTCCAAATCAGAAGCCATGGTGCTGAGTGGCACCTCCCCCCAGTTGGTTTTAAGAATACCTTTCCCTTTGCATGGGCTAAAAGGAATATTTTCCAATACTTGGGTATCCAGATCTCTGCAGATATCTCGAAACTGTTGCAGAATATTTATGTCAAATGATATAACACACTACTAACAAATATAGCCAGATGGAAGTGGTTACCCCTTACACTGTATGGCAGAATTCACACGATCAAGATGAACATATTACCAAGATTCCTGTTCTTGTTCCAGACCCTCCTATGTTGTAGAAGGTTGTAAATAGTTATGAAACCCCAGGCTGGTATGCCGTTTGTATCTGACAGCAATACCAGGTGGGCTGGGTTCGAGGAGAAATAGGTCATTCAGCACAAAGGCTAGGTTTGGCTACTCTGCACAGGGGCACCCAAGTAACTCCGAACACAGGAAGCAATAACTGTAATATCCAATACCAGAAGTGGGATTCTAAAGTGTGGCTTTTTATTCACATCCAAACAG
Source organism: Neoceratodus forsteri (assembly GCA_016271365.2). Taxonomy (NCBI): domain Eukaryota; kingdom Metazoa; phylum Chordata; order Ceratodontiformes; family Ceratodontidae; genus Neoceratodus; species Neoceratodus forsteri. The sequence goes on from CM057459.1 coordinate 734,030,265, forward strand.
AATAAACAAAGCATACATGGACCCCCACAGGGCTACACTCCTGGTAATGCAGATTAAAAGAGACCAGAACACTTCCTCAACACTTTAGCCCTCAGGCTCTGAACTCACTGGGCACACAGCCCAGACTTGCACGCTGCTTTGGGTTACACAGCCCGAACATGTACACTCTTCTGGGTTTTCCCTGGCTCGGCTCCCTTGCCAGCCACTTGGACACCTTCCATACTTCATGGAAACATTTTCTGGTGGCTCCCTAAACCACCTAAGAGCACCTCGGCTCCATCAGAGAATCTTCTTTTCAATCCCACGTCTGGGTACTTTCCTCAGGCACTGGTCAAGTACCTGAGGGAAAGCAAAAGGTGTCTCAGAGCAAATCCGTAGAGGTGAATTTGGTTACTACTGATGGGGGGTCTCCCACCTCTCGCTCCCACAGTTCACACCCGGCCATTTCTCTGGACAGTAAACACCTCATCCTGTAAAGCTTTGCAATGTAGATTCTTGCTAAATGTATTTCACATTCTACCTACTTGTCTTGCTTCCCATTTGTGCTGGACTTGAACATACTTTTAAGTGGCATTGTCCATTACTCTAGACCCTCCACTGAGTTAAGCAGTCCAATCCCCAATTTCCTTCAACTCTTTGTGCTGGACTTGAACATACTTGAATTAAGTGGTATTGTCCATTACTCTATATCTCCCACAGATTAAGCAGTCCAATCCCCACTTTCCAACTGTACTTGGCCGTCTTTTCCTGACCCCAAAGTAACAGTCCCTTTAGTTTCCTTCTTTTTAGTTGAAAACATTTGGCCCTTTTTCAGAGCGAACTCGCCCTTTGGTTGCAGGTGCCCCACAGGCGTTTCCTCCACAAGGAATCTTCCACTCAGAGCTTCTGGTGCCTCAGCACAACTTGAACAGGCAGCTTCTTTCCCTTAGCCGGACTCAGAGGGGTTGCCCCTGGAAAACAGGCAAACACCTTCCCCCCCATCCCCTCAGGGATGGGGCTACCGAACCATTGAAAGCGGTCTTCACCACTTCAATTACCAGTTCCTGTGTTCCTCTTCAGGTGGAAACACACACCTTAAACAAAAGTAGCTCTGTAACATAGCTTAAAGTGGAGAGCCTGCACACACACACTGCTGCACTACAGTCTCTCACTCAGACTGCACACAGACTAGCTTCAAATTCCCCAACATTCTATTCTAACCTCCAACTGCAACAGTCCAGTGTGGCTTATGCAGCTGCGACAATTCTAAAATGATGTCATTCCTCAGTCTCAGCTGAGACTGAGAACAAAGTGAGACAGTGTGAAATCCATTTAACTGGAGTTTCACAAGCTGCCTTCCCTGCCTACCACCAGATCTTACTGGGATCCTAGTAACCCTGGGTAACAGGGGGGTTACAGTTATAGGAGTTAAGATTTTTTTTTTTTACTGAAGTTTTCTAATCAGTAGAAACATGATTACTGAATTGGATTGCATTAAGGTTTTGATTACCAACCAGCTATTTTATTTTGTGGGCTTTATCTTCACAATTTCTCATTGTCCACCAACTCCACTTATTTGGGTTAAACTTTTACACTACTAATTTTATTACCAAGTTCGGGAGAGAGAGGCACAAAGATATTGTAGCGGACTGTAACCACCTCAAGAGGTCTTTGGACTTAGTGCAATAAAGTCTCCTCCTCATGCGCCTTTAAGAACTGACAAAAAGGACTGTAATGAGAATGGTTTAGTTTATATTAAAATTAATCAGTGAGCTGGTACTCTATAACAATGATAAGTAGTTGTATGAGAACTCTGGAATATTTGCTTATACCCAAATGTTTGGGTATTCATTTTAACAATAAAAGAATACAGAGTTAAAAAAAAAAACACTGGCTATCCCAGATAACCACTACAATACATTTATGAAGAATGATAGCAAACTGTATATACACCAGATGGAAACAATAACCCACTCCTTTTTTTTAATACTTTATTTTTATCCTTTTATCACAGACATGACATTTAGACAAAGCATACAGTAAACAGACCATCAGGTTGATCAACTTTTGGGAAACATATCCCTTAATCAAAGGAAATTATATGCATTTGTTACATAGTGATACATCACTAGGGGGAATCTCTAATAACTTTAACCAAAGTAAGTCCATCTTGTGCCGTCTGTAAGAGTCCATGAGCCACATGGCTATAGCAAATGTAGAAGGACTGTCCAGCAATTCCAGTCCAGTAAATAAACAGTGTCTCAAAAGGGACTGTTGTTGCCATATTTGAAACCTTAATGGAAGAAAAATAACACCTCACAGTAGTGTGCATGCAGCAGGGTAAATTCCCCATCAATTAAAATAAAACAATCAGCCCCATTCTCGCCTTACCTCCCAATCACATGAGTCTTATTACCCGGGAAAGACCACCCCAGTGGAAGACAATGAACATTCTGCCCCCAGTGACAAATTTCACCATCTTGAAGCAACCATTAGACCCATAATTGTATAAACTGAGCAACATCAAAAAACCTAACGCTGCAGACTTACAGTTAAACCAAACAGTATCATTTAGCTTAGAAATCTAAGCTGTATCAGAAATTAAGTCCAGTGTCCCATTATTACTTCAAGTAGCTCCAGAATTGTCTTCGCCATCAGAGTCCCCAGGTCGACCATGAGATTTAGCTGCACTATGATCAGTCCACTTGACAATTTATTTTTTGAAAATATCAACTTTATTGACATTTTTTCAAATTTATACAGTCACACTGCCATTTTTCATAGCTTTATTAGACATATCGGGTTACTTTCCTTGACAGTAGTATATGCTATATAGCAGGCATACTAATGTAACCCCCCTGCAAATGGGGGTTCCCAAAAGACTTCCAGGAGCTTGCTTGAATGCTCCAAGCCTGAATGGTGTTTGGCGTTTAAGCCATTTATCAGTGAGTGTTTTTAGAACCTCTGGTACTGTCTCTTTAAGAGCTGTCTGCTTGCAGACATAATTAGTTTGTATGGGGGACTGTGTGTTTCTTTGATTGAGTACCACTCGAGCTGCTGCCAATTCACTCCATTTTGCAGTCACTAGGAGTGCAAAGGGAACCTATCTGAAAGATGTAACTGTTTGCCAGAAACCATTTAGAGTAATAATTAAATTACAGTTTGTCTAACCTGCTTTCTTTGCAGTCAGAACTGTGTCTCCTAGTTCCCCATTCTGGTTTGAACTGCTGAACTGGACCAATCAGTGTGGGTAAGCTAGCTCTAAAATGGTGCCTTGGGCAGAATCAGAACTTGGACTCATAATCTGAGCCAGCCACAAGAGGATTGTATGGGCAGTGACTCTGGGAGATGTAGTTTAGACTTGAGCCTTTTTGGACCAACAGGAGCAGTCTATTGTGAGTGACAGCCAATCCAGTCAAGAACTGGGAGGAACTCAAAGGAAGTGCCGGTTTTGTCTGTTGGAGTTTCAGTTGAGCTCTGGCAGTGAAGAAGGAAGGAGCCCTGTGCTTTTCAGTGTGCAGTTTTAGTCGGGAAGCGTGTGTAAGGCCCAGAGTTCGGTCTGCATCTTGTGTAACTGCTTGTTAGGACTGAATCCGTCCTGTGAAGAGAATCAAAGGATATCTGAAGAGTAGAAACCAGGCTCACCCTGTAGAAGACTGGAGAAATTGCTGAATTGCACTCGGTCTGTCAGAAACTGAATCTGCTTGTGTTCTCCGGGTATTGTGCAGTAATTCGATCGGGATAGAGAAGCAGCCTGCCTGGTATAGTACTTTCTGTTTTACCATATAAATGTGTGAAGAGGCTTGTGTACCTCAAGTGAATCCTGCTGCCATTAAAGGACTTTTGCCTGTTACTGTTCACCATATAAATGTGTGAGGAGGCTTGGTTAGCTCAAGTGAATCCTGCTGCCATTAAAGGACTTTTGCCTGTTGCAGTTTGCCATATAAATATGTGAGGAGTCTCGTGGAGCTCAAGAGTAGCCCTGCTGACATTGAAGGACCCTATCTTGTTTGGAGGTCGTGAGTACTAATTCAGGGTCGCTCCCTGTTGAATTGCCACATTGAATCCAAATGGAATCACTGTACTGCTGACTGTTTAAACTAATTTTTCTTTTCTCTGTGGGAAAGGGCCCCTACCAGCTGCCACGGTTTGGACTAGCCACTAGGGCTTGGGTACCCAGGGACAGTAACTGGTAGGGATAGGCCTGTGCACAGAGCCATAGGTAGATGAGTAAAGTGATAAGCTAATTAACCTGATTTCCCCCTGTCCTTGTTATATTCCCCCTAAATAAATCCGAGCTGCTTGTTTCAGCAAAGTTATACTGCCTGAGGTATTTGTCTATGTTAAAGTATTGTACTGTGATTGTTGCACTGTATCTTATTTTACAGGAGGTCCCAGTGCCTGAACCAGCCCTGGGGGTAAGTGTATACTGTGAAGGTAATTCTGATATATTGTGTGGGCCACTAGTGGGAAGAAAGGGGGGTTGCAGTGTCCCAGAGGGCTGTGACCAAGTAAGTTTAACTATTGCAAACCCTGACCTCTGGATGGAGGCACCCGCCATTGGATCCAGGCCCCTCAACCTGTTAGTGGCAAATCAGGCAGGGGTAGTAGCCCCTGGGATAGCGCCATCTAGGGGTTATACTAAGACAGCTGGTCACTTTAACTAAGCCTCGACATGATCTTTAAAAAGGTCTAAATTCCCCCTCAATCATCTTTTATGTCCTGTTTCACTTCTGTCTGCCTGGCTCCTACCACACCTTCCAGTCCCCTACCTCCTATATGTGGTGGTTGAAATCTTTACTTAGCTCTACAGTTAGGGCTCTTTAATAACCCTGCGGTGATTTCCCAGAGCTTAACGTACCTCGGGTGAAAGTTGTGGACATGTCTAGTTGTCTAGGCACTTGCAACCAGATTCTACTTGTGTACTAAGGTACGAAACGGGGGTCTTTATTCATAATATACATTATCCACCGTCTCCACCTATTTGTGCACAGGTCTGCCTTGTCATTTAAGTTATGTGTGATTCTTTCTGCTTTATATATGTGGTTAACAATGTCTTTCCAGTTACCCACCGAGGGGATTCTCTACAGAAAGCCATCTTTGTGTGATGGCCTTTTTCGCAGCTAGGACACAGATTCCTACTAGATACTCAGTTATGGGGATCTCTCAGCTCCATAGAACTACATGTAGTATAAAGAAGACTGCCCAGAACAGGTGTATGTCCAGCCCAAAGCCCCAGTTCACACCTGCAGATCCTGCATGAGCAGTATGTAGTTTTGGGCAGGCCCAAAATATATGGGTGTGGTGTACGTTGGGTTCACCACATTGGCACCAGCGTGCTGCTGATTTAGAGACAAGGTAGTGTGCCGTTACAACTGGTGTGCAGAAAAATCTTAGGAGCAGTTGCCATTAGAATAGTCTCCATGTATGGGAATAAGTGATTCTCGATGCTGTTTGGCATATTATGCTCCACAGCTGGGGAGGGATTTGCACATTCAGTTCCTCACTCCATCTCTCCCTTGTTGATTCTCAGTCCTCTCCAACTGACCCCAACAAGGATTTATACAAGGCAGAAATGGTGTAGGGTAGCCCCTCCTCCCTCAATGCCTGTCGAACCACACCAAATAACTGGGGGTGTTCCTCCGGTTTCCTCACCGCTCAAGGGAGGGTGTCATAGTAGTGCTGTAACTGTAGATACCGGAAGAAATCTGATTGTTGTAGATGGTATTCCTGCCGGATCTCCTCGAATGTTTTGAAGTGAGGACCCGCCAGGAACTGAATGAGCCTCATGAGCTGCACATGCTTCCATTGTTAGAATGTATGATCATTCAGGGCTGGGGGTGAAGTTCTCAAGTAGCTTCAGGGGGCATAGCAGAGCTAGAAAGGGGGTGAGCTTTAGTGCTCTACATATGCAATGCCAGGCCTGTATTTGATGTGTGATCCAGGGGTTCAGAATAAGTTTCCTCTGCATGGAGGGACCAGAGTGGAAGATAATCCTCTTCAGCTCAAATTAGGGTAACAAATCTTCCTCTGTTTCTCTCCAACGAGCCGGAGGGGTCCCCAAGAGCCTTCGGAGTATAAAAGAAAGGTGGGAGGCCCAGTGATATAGTTTGAGGTTGAGGAGTGCCAGACCTCCCCTCATCTTAGGCCGAAACAGTACACTGAGCTTAATTCTAGGTCTTTTTCTTGCCCAGATGAAGTCATATATGACCTTATTCCACGTTTGGAATAAATTATTCAGTAGGTAGAGTGGAATGTTCTGAAAAAGATGGAGTGCCCTGGGGAGGGTTATTATCCTCACCACTTCAATTCTCTGATAAAGGTTAAGAGGAAGTATATTCCACCTTTCTAAGTCCTGCTTTAACTGTGTTAGGAATGGTATGTAGTTATTTTGCATGGCATCTTCTGTTTTATGCAACAGGTAGATGCCCAGATACTTTAACTTGTCGAGTCCCCATCTAACTGGATATTGTTTTTTCAGTGTCTCAGGTGGATTAAAGTGGAAGGTCAAGGAATCCGTTTTACCAGTACTGAGTCGATATCCTGAATGGTGCCCGAATTCTTCTAGGATGCAGAAGACTGATGGGACTGATTGTGCGGGCTCTGTGAGGACTAATAAGACATCACCCGCATAGAGAGCTATGAGATGTTCAGTCTCATCCATTCTCACCCCTGAAATTCCGAGGGCTAGTCTAATTGCTTGAGCCTGGGGCTCAATGCAGAGGGCAAACAGGCCTGGGGATAAGGGACAACCCTGCTTCGTCCCCCTGGCTAGGGGGAAGTAGTCTGAGTGATGTCCCGAGACTTTAACACAGGCCTGGGGGGCTGCATATATTTTCTGGATAATCCCTATAAAGGGGGCAGGGAAACCCATTGTGGCCATGGTGGAGAACAAAATGGGCCAGGATACACTGCCAAAAGCCTTCTCAGCATCTAGGCTGAGAAGGGGGGGGGGACTGTGCGGGTCTGCATTTCATGGACTAAGTGTATGGCCCTGCGTGTGTTATCTGAAGTGGATCTGATGCTAATAAAGCCCGTCTGATCCACATTAATGAGTGAAGGCAGGACAGAGTCCATTCTTTGGGTCAAGATGGACATAAGATATTTGTAGTCCATATCAAGCACCTAGATTGGCCTGTATGAGCCACACTGCAGATGGTCCTTGTCAGGCTTTAGGATAAGTGAAACTGTTGCGTAGGTCCAGCTAGGTGGAGGAGTCTCCCCCTACAAAACATTGTTGAAGGTCTCGAGCAATAACGCAGCAATTGCTTGTGTCGCGTGCCTTTGTAAAACTCTACTCCATACCCATCAGGGCCAGGAGCTTTTTGTGTCTTGGATCTAGCAAAAGCGTGCAACAGTTCTTCTGCAGTTATAGGCACAAGCAGGTTATTTTGCTGGTCTAGCGTGAGGCTGAGAACATTTAGGGCCGCTAAACATTTTTTAGCAGCAGCTGGATTAGCTGTGTTTTCTGGGGTATACAGTGTCTTTTGGTACTGGAGGAAGACTTGGGTTATATGCTCTAATTTAGTGTGAAGGTGCCTGGGAGGGGGTTCCGTATAGCCATTACCGTGGAAATATTACACTGTTGGCGTAACCGGTATGCTAATAGACGAGAGGCTCGGGGTCCAATCTCGCCATATCTTTGTTTTAAGAATGCTAATGCTATTTCAGTCTGTTGAATACATAGAGAGTCTAGTTTCTTTCTAGTTTCATTAATCTGTTCTGACACCGACTGATCCCCCTGCTGGTGTGTTAATTGTAGGAAGTGTAGGGTCTGCTCTAGTTGCTCCTGTTCCTCTTTTCATTTTTTTGGCTAGAGTGGAAATGTATTTTATTAGGTATCCCCTCAGGACTGCCTTCAGGGTGTGCCATCTGATGGTTGCAGGGATCTGAGGGCAGTGATTCTCCTGTATGATCTCCTCTATTTTCTCTTGGAGGAATTCCCTGAACTGTTCATGCTTCATGTGAGCTGGGTTAAATCTCCATCTGGTATTACGGCTTACTGTACCCATGTCCCATGTGGTGACTACCAGGGCATGGTTTGAGTGAGCTACAGCACCCATTATAGCACTATTTAAGAGACCCACATTCTCTTTTTGAGTATAACAGTGGTCTATGTGTGTGTGTATGTTCCATGAGCCGCCGAGTAATAGGTAGCCCCTGCCCCTCGGGTGTAAAAGCCACCAGACATCCACCCAGCCCACCTCCTAATAAAATCGTTAAAGAATTTGTGCGTGGTAGGCTGTCTTCCTCCCAGCGTCTGGTGTATCCAGGGATGGGTCTGGAGTAATGTTGAAGTACCCTGCAAGCAAAAGGGTGCCCCTTGTCATTTCAACTACTTTATTAAGCAGGAGTCATACTGTTGGCGAATTTACTGCTGGCGGAAGGTATATGTTGGCTGACGTTACTTCCCTGTCCTGCAGAGTCCCCTGCACCACGATCAGTCGGCCCTCAAGGGTCTGCCCACTCCTTCTGTTTCCTAAAGGGAGTGTGGGCTGTAATAAGGATGGCCGCCCCTCTTCTCCTGCCTCCACTCATGGCTGAAGAAAATACCTGTGTGTATCCCCTCCCCTTAAGCTTTAGGTGTTCAGCTGGTGTCATATGCGTCTCTTGCAGATAAACTATGTCTGCCTTAGATTTCTTTGTTAGAGAAATAATCCTGGACCTCTTTATTGGACTCCCCAGACCGTTAACATTCAAAGAATATATTTTCAGGTGTTTACTAGCCATTCCAACAATAATACATATAGTGTCTCATTCTGTCTGTTTTGTAGCTGGCAATACATAACCACTGTCATAACTGTTATCATTATGTGACTGTTTGCTTCCATCCTAAAGGACAAGACTGGTGCACAGGAACTCACCAGCCATCTAAACAACTCAAGGCCCAGGGATAATGACCTTGGGTTGGGATAATCAACCTTCCCAATTACTTGTGCGGAACACTCTAAATAAACAACCATTAAACTATGAAAGGGGGCAACCATTAACTGTAGGTGGCAACAGGCCAGTCCTTGGGCCAACTAGGCTACTAGGACTTGTCTGGTCCAACACTCAACTGAATGTACTTCCATTGAATGGGTCACTGTACATGACCTAGGGAGGTTCTAAGCCTCCTTTATGTATTCCGGAGGTAAACCAGGATTGTCTGACCCCATTTAATATCAGGGGGGACAAAAAAGGGAAAAGTGTAGGGTTCGGGACATTTACCTCTCTCACACTTGCACCCTCTGTTACTTGCTGTAATATAGTGAGGAGTTTAGATGAGCTTATCATGTTGTGAGGGCCCCCCTTCCCGAGCCATTCCCTAAGGGGAGTATGGACTGGGGAGAGGGGTTTAGTCAACCCCAGACAGTCAGTGGTTCCCAACCCCAAACATCCCCAAGTCAGGAATACTCCCCCCACAAAAGCAGCATTTAAAATTGGTTAGTAAGGTTAAAGCGTCCCAGTCACATGATTGAACAATAGGAATCCCTGCCATGGGGACAGAGCTCCATCTATTGGTACCCCCATGGCTTGGGGATCATAGAAAAGGACAGCACTCCTATCATAGGAGGGGGCTTGCTATAAGGAGATGTCGGGGGGGGGAGCATTAGTTAGGTAAACTCATTAGGGGGATTAAATCTGCCTGTGGGAGCACTCCCAGTACCTAGTCTGATAAAGGTTAGATAAAAGAGGAAACAGGAAAATTATTCGTAAAGACTGAGACTTATCTGAGTTTGGACTGGTGGCAGTGTCAGTTCTTTATTGCTGGTTAACTGCAAGGAAACAACACTCAGAGACTAATTCGGATTCCCAGTCCTCATTCTTCTTTTGTTGTCCGGTTCGGGGGAAGTTCAGTCAGCGGGGGTATAAACGAGTCCCCATGGAAAGTTTGCCACTTTCGCCCGCTACAGTCCTCAACAGGGGTTTCTGGTATCAGCTGCCGCTGAGGTGCAATTGCCAGTAATGTCTGATTGATCCCCACTGCGCAGCGTGCTTACAATTTGTAGAATGGCCTCCTGCCCTTGTCGTCTGTCCATCTCCCGGTGTCCCTTGTTCCACACCTGTTGTGCCAGTTTTGCTGAGATCGTGGCCTTCTTTGTATTAAGCCCCTGGTATACCTCTATCTTACGCTTTTTATGTTCCAGGATTGCCTCCTCCGCTGATTCGAAAGTCTGGGCTCCCTCCTCAAAATGGATAGTTGATTTTGCAAGGTAAGGGGTTCTAAAGCGAAAGCCTGATATCTTCAAGGCTCTCAGTACTGGGATGTACTGTTTCCTGCATTGCATAACCTCAGGGGCGTAATCGTTTTCGAGGTACAGCTTGTTTGAACCGAATATCACAGTCCCTTGTTTCCACGCTGAGTGTAATATTGCCTCCTTCTCTTGAAATTTTAGAAAGTGGACTAGCATTGTCTGGGGGCAGGCCCCAGGTGCCGGCTTTGGGCCTAACATGCGATGTGCCCTCTCGATTTCCATGGAGGGAGGCCCTGGAAGATGTATACTGTCAGAGATGAGTTGCTTCACAAAGCTGAGCATATCAGTACCCTCAGTGCCCTCAGGAACCCCAGAGATGCATATATTGTTGCGCCTATTTCGGCTCTCAGTGTCCTCTGCCCTCGCCTGGAGGCTCTGAACATTTTGGTGGAGCTGTATAATGGCACGCTCCGTATCCTCCATGCGTCGGCCCACTGCCGTGGCCTGCAATTCTAGGTGGTCTTCTTGTTTTTCCAGTTTGGAGAGGTCAGTGCGTAGTGCTGTTACAGTGGACTGCATCTCTTTCCTGAAGTCCCAGAGTTCATTCAATACCAGGGACATCTGTCACTGAATCATGCTCAGCGGTGACTGCTTAGCCTGGGACCTACTGCCACGCGAGGAGACCGCGGCCCTGGAGCCCTCGCTACCAGAATCTCCCTCAGATAATCCGCCCACATCTCTGTCCTCGTCCGGGTTAACTCTGGACTGGTTGCCTCTCCTCGACATTTCTGATATCCTCCTCCATTTAGGTTAAACATTTTCAACAGATTCTGGAGTTATGGGAGGATTCGTTCGGGGAAGTGGAGAGCCGATCGAACTATGCAACCATTAAGGGTGTGACATCACCGGAAGTTCCCAACTTGCAAGTTTCAATAGGATTTGAGAATATGTAGATCTTACTTTGATAGGTGATCTGAAGCTGTGCCACGAAAATCATTGTATACAGTACTCCCAGCTCCCGTAGGACCCGTCGTACTCCATCAAACTTTTTCCAACGTTGTCTCGTGGGGTAACTGATATTGGGAAATATGTGTACCTGGCGATCATCCTGGGACAAAGAAGCAGCCCAATGTGCACATTTAAGAATTTTATCTCGAGCTCCGACTCCCGGGTAACCAACATTAAAGTCTAGGGCTCTTCAATTATGTGACTCAGCGGTAGGTAACTTCGGTAAACCTTCTGTACCTCCCACTCTCCAGCTGCACCCTCTGGAACACATTTTCAAAAGCCAGTCCTGGATAAACATTATCAGGTGATCCCCCTCACATCCCTCTGGTAAACCGGTTGGCTGACCTGGTTTGGTTTTCTAGGGCTTCCAATCTCGCCTGTAGGTGTTGGGTTTCCTTAGCCATAAGGGCAGTAGCACTGGTGGAGGCCTCAGCCTGCTTACACACCTCTCGCATATCTCTCTTCAGCCCACCCACTGCAGACTCCAAAATCACTACCCAGCCATTGAAATCATCCACCTTCTGATTAAGGGATGCCATAGAGGTGATAAGTGTCTGAAGTTTATGCCCCAGAGTTGTGACAGTTTCCCCGGAGCTAGATGCTTCTTTGTCAGTGTGACTTTCTCAGGTCATAAGGCCCTGCCAGCTCCTTTATTTTTCCCTGTTCCTCCAGACGTTTTGCCTCTCTTATGGTTGCCCATTTTAGCCAACTTAAGGTCAACTCTTTCCACTGGCAAACAAAATAAGCACTTCCAGAGCTCAAAAAAGGAGGATTAGGGCCGATTGCAATATAAATTGTGCAGAGCTCCTAAAAGCTGCTGGTCGGGTTCCACAGTATTCCCCCATAACCCACTCCTTGAATGACATGAAAGATACCTGCACTGCCAGATGGATGAGGTGGTTACTATATATGATGCCCCCGCCTGCTCGGCACGACTCGACCGTCCAAGGCCCTGGTTTAAAGCCTCCATGGCCCCGGTACTGAACAATCCCAGCCACATTCACAAAAGCAGTCCTATAAGCAGGAGACCGCCTGCTTCCGAAAATCAAGGATACCCCCATCGCTCGGGTGGTATGGGCTGGCCGTCCACGGCCTAGTACCGAACAAGCCCAGCTGCATTCACAAAGTGGTCCTGCAAGCAGAAGACTGCCCGCTTTTGGAAATCCAAGGCAATAAGAGGACCTTGCCACCAGCCAGCACGGCAGCCTGCTTACTGCTACCAGGATGCTAATCCCCCGCCACCCTATCTTGGCAGTTACTTATATAGTGTGTTTTTGGTCAGTTTCAGTTGATGTCCAACAGGCCACTTTGCCATTGCTCCAAACAACCACTAGGGGCATTATTGGCCTATCTTTGGTGCTCAGTTTAAGATTTTCTGAGGTTGTTGTTTCCAGCCCAAAATAGGACTGGTTCTCATTATTTCCACATTTTTGGCAACGGCGATGTTGCTGCTCAAAACGTCTCTAAATCATATGGTCTCTCTTTTGACCAGCCTGTTGCTCTGCTCACTGGCTAGGCTCTCCCTGCCCCCTTGTTCCCAAAGTAGTACCTGGGAGCAGAACTCAGATAGCAATTTCAAGTTTTCAAACATGCTGGCTAGACCTACTGATCACCTTGACATCACCCCTCTACTAGTCACAAGGTTTATCTATTATCTTATGGCTGCATACTTAGATCATACTCTCTGCTCTAAAATTACTATGGTCACTCCTTTCATTCATCGCAAGCTCTGGTATCTAATGCTGCTGGCTATCTTGCTGGCAGGTGATGTGGAACTGAACTCTGGCCCCTTGCATCCCCAGCTGTGCAAAAATTCCTCCTGGTCTACTGCTTCAGGGTTCAGCACAGCCCATCTAAACATTAGGAGCCTTACACGCAACCGCACAGAGCTGGAGTCTTGAGTCTCCACCCACAACCCGGATATATTGTGCCTATCTGAGACATGGCTTGAGCCCCCCACTCCTGACTCTACCTGCGCGATACAAAATTATAATCTTGTTAGGAATGACAGGTTATCCTCTAAGCGGGGTGGGGGTGTTGCACTGTTTTATAAAGCGCATCTTAACGTCTCACAGAAATATAAACCCCAATACTCTGTCTGTGAATCCCTTCATGCTCTTCTCCGTCTGGGTGCAAAAAATCTACACATAGTGGTTGCCTATAACCCACCCCAAGAAGGGCTGTCAGTTTTTACAAATCTACTGGATGATACGGTGAAAGCAGCAGGCAAAATTAAAGTGCTGATCCTAGGGGATATGAATCTAAACTGGTTTGGACACACTCAGGGGTCACTACAATCTGTCATCCAAAGCTTTAACCTACATCAAGTCATTACTGAGCCGACGAGGGTCTTCCCTAAGGCAATGTCAAGTACGGTACTGGATTGGGTATTAACAAATAGGGCTGACAGAATCATGGATGCTGGAACTTTGCCAGAGAGCATATCTGATCACTCCCCTATTTTTTGTGTGTGGCAACACTCCAGCTCCCAGTTTCAGTCCCCATGCTATACCACCTTCAGGAATTATGCTAATCTGAATCAGGCACAGTTCCAGTATGAAGTCTCAACTATTGACTGGTCCTGTCTTTCTCAATCCCTTGACACACAAACGGCACTAGACTATTTCTTAGACAAATTTTGTGAAATTCAGGATAGACATAAACCCCTTGTGACCCAGCAAGTTCACGTGATACCCACCAAGTGGCTACACAAAGACCTCCTGTCTGTATTACAGGTTAGGAGTAAGAGCTGGAGGCATTTCAGAAATACTAGACTTGCTTCAGATTACCATACCTACAGAACACAGAGAAAAGATTGCAAAAAGCGGATAAGAGTGGCAAAAAGCACATACTGTAAGAGGCTCCTCCTGGAAGCAGCAGGTGACTCCAGGAAATTCTGAACCCACGTCAAATCTTTCCTAGGCGCAAAAATACTCCCTTGATAAATGATATGATCATTAGCGGGGTTCACTGTAACAACTCTTGGACAACTGCGGAAGCATTTAATAAACAATTCTCTGACCTGTCCAGCTTCACATCTGCCTTCCTCCAAGGTCAGCCCTTACCGACGACCAGTCTACCCACACCTGCTGCACCCCCCCTTTCTACTTCAAGGCGATTTCTAAATCTGATGTCCTAGGCCTGCTCTATACCACTTCTAACAACACTAGTGTAGGCTCGAATGGTGTAGAACCCAAACTTTTAAAGCTGGCTGCACCATTCATTGCCCAGCCATTATCTCGGATCTATATCATCTCCCTTTGTCAGGGAATTGTCCCAGATGTCTGGAAGTAAGAAGGGTGACAAAAGTGATATGGCGAATTATAGGCCTATAGCTATTCTACTAGTGCTAAGCAAAATAATGGAAAAGCTAGTATCAGTACAAGTTACTGAGTACATGACTAAATATAAACTTCTCTCCCCAATTCAATATGGCTTTTGCAAAGGGCATAGCACCTCCATGGCTTTGCTCCACCTTACAAATGATACATTAACTGTTATGGACAAAGGCCACCTCACGGGGGCAGTTTTTATTGACCTGACAAAGGCGTTTGACCTTGTTGATCATCCTCTTCCACTAGATAGTCTCCTAGCCCTTGGTTTCTCACCAAACTCAGTGACCTGGTTCAATAGCTATCTATCTAACAGAACTCAAATTGTTAGATTCAGTTCCGCTATGACTAGCCCAATGACCATTAACCTAGGTGTTCCCCAGGGTTCAATATTAGAACCCCTCCTTGTCTCCATTTTTATAAATAGTATCTCGTCAAATAGTCCTGACTGCTCAGCCATCCTCTACGCAGATGACCTGGTCTTGTACTGTCATGATAAGAACATTCACCATATAAACCTGACCCTTACTGCTGCTTTTAAGTCTATTCAATCCTGGCTGTTTCATCATAAGCATGGTTTTAGAACACGGTTGCAACACGATTTTAACCGTGTTACAGTGTGAACGCAAACAGTGTTCTGGGAGCTTAAAATGGTTTAAGGCAGTTAAACAGTTTTAAGCTCTCTAGTGCGTACAGGGCCTAAGAGGTGGTCTTTAGCACGGTTTTAGCTAAACAGGGTTGCCTTAATCAGTGTTAACAGCAGTGTGTACGCAAACCAGGCTGTAACACGGGTTTAGGCAACCAGTCCTACAGGAAAAGTAATTTTTAAAACAAAAGGATTTAAAAAAAAAAAAAAAAGGCAGTACTGGTATTTCCTAGTAGCCCTTGAAACACTGGTTCCAATTATGTACTTTTTTCCACGATCGCTTTCGGTTCCCGTTCACGGGTATCCAGTCATGCATTGTGGTACACTGCGGTACCCATAATGCTTACCCTTGGTGCCGCAGTCATGCCTGGGAACCTGCTTCTCTTTGCACGGTTGTCGGAATGCAATGTGGATGCCCTGACAACCGTGCTAGGTACCGATTTATAAAAACTATTTTAATAACGTTTTATAATCAGTTGCTAGTGTGTACAGGGCCTATATGGTGGGAGAGCTATAAACATAATAACTGACCCATCATTCTGCAGCAGTAATAATGTCTTCACAGCTGTATGAACAAAATACAGCAAAAGCCAAAAAGACAAAGCAGCGCATCACCCTCTCCTGACAGAATCTGACCTACAAAAAGTACGAGCATCAGAAGCTCTTTCAACTAAGACTGCTACAGGACATGTAAGGCGCATATGGATAGAGATCCAGATAAACTTTGCCCACAGAGGAAGTGAAGGCCTACGAGACCTCAAGCCACAGTCATTTCAACTCTGAACAGATGAAACTGGGCGAAGATACATAACACTGTGCTACAATGAGCAAACTAAAAACCACAATGACTTCCAGGAACAAAACAGATGTCAAAACCCAGGCTACATGTTCGAAATACCAGAAAATCCTGACTGCCCTTTAAAAGCATTCCTGAAGTACATATCAAAACTGCCTCCAGATCGTCCAGCCCTGGATTTCCATCTGAAAAGGCTGCCACAGCACTTTCTAGACATCATCCCCACATGGTACACAAAAGAGCCAATGAAAATCAACTAACTTTCAAAGAGGATGCCAAGGTTAAGCACTGTAGCACAACTGTCCAGAAGATATATCAACCACTGCCTCAGATCACAGTAGTATAGCTCTTATCACAAGGTGAGAAAACTCATGGTCGTAACAGGCCACAAGAGTGAAGCTAGCCTCCGCAGTTACTGGTCTACGAGTATTGCGGACAGAACAGCACAGAGTGAAATACTTTCAGGATCCAGGAAAACAGATTCACCACAAACATTGCAACTAGCCAGTGAAGAAAAACCCTGCTGCTCAAAGGACCTACCACTACTGCCACCTCTTCAAGGAACATCACCCCCAGCTGGAGTCTCACCAATGGGACTCAAAGAGCTACAGTAAGTGATATAGATGCACTTTGTTCATTGCATGCCCTGCATTGTAAGTTTTTATTATAACCTCAATTTTGTTTTGCAGAGAGATTCAAACAGAAAGTAACAGTACAATACAATAAAAACTGTAATCTTCACTAAACCATTCCAGCTAACAAACTGCATTTCGCAGGTGCCACCGTCGGCTTCATCAACTTCAGACGTCCAAAAACTAAAAAGAAGTAAAACAGCCAGGCGTACATCTGCAAAACACAGTGCAACGTGTAATTTAAAATTTTTTTTTTTTTTTACTTTGCCCAACCCAAAAGTTATCCAAGTTAGGAACCATTTTTTCTTGCAGAAGGATATCTTCAATAAATTTCTCTTTTTTCCTTCAAAATTAATTCTGTTTGTCCTGTGTCTTCATTTTTTTCAACAGATACCCATCGTATAAGTGTAATAACACACTCAGGATGAGGTTTATTCTGGATAAATACACGTTTAGGGGTAATGCCCCTAGGAGTGCGTTTATCCAAAATAAACCACACCCCTTCATGTTATTGCTTACTTATAAAATTTATACATATGTGTTTAATGAAAATCTAATTTTGTTTCTCCTGCCAATTGTTGCACACCCTAGTTAAGCTTACCCCTTCTACACACACACACTTTTTATTAACTTGTATTTATTTTTTGTTAAGACATATGTTCCTGACAAGCACTGGAATTATTTTTGAATTGATTGCACTGATGATTTATAATGGTGTGTATTACTTTAAAAAATGTATGTATAAAAGTGTGTACACTCTCTTTCAAGCTAGACCCTGCCCCCTGAAAAAGGCCCTGTGTGTGCTGATACATTGAAGCAGAGGGATCTAGCTGGGTATCGTCTTATGGTGCCAGAACAAAGCACTTTACTTATAACTGTACCTAATTTTTATCATTCTCCACAAGTGCAGAGCTTCTTCTTCTGTAGTAGGAAAAAATTAAATATCTTGGTACAGTGTTTTGCCATTTATGATCAGAAACATGGTAACACCATCCTGATGCATCTACAGTATGACTGTAGCATGTACAGTACATTCAACAGATAACCTCAATGGAAGAGATTTTTAAAAACTGCGAATGGTGGCCATCTTGAATGACGTGAGTTATTAATTACAAATGTAGCTAAAAAAAGTTGTTTTAACAATATCTGAGAAAACTTAAACTGAACATGAGTCCAAGGATGTCAGAAATAAATGTTTGCGAAAAAACTACATGTTGACATGTTTTGCTGACTAGCAAATATTGTTGCTTTAAAGTGTCTAGCACTTTAGTTCAATAATTTTACAACCAGTTAGGCACACACGTTAGGACCCTCTGAAGATTTCCCTAACTTAAGTGGTGAAAATCTGGAGGTCTGCTTCATTTGAGGGGCGCTGATCTGGAAGCTCTGGCAGTTGCTGAACTTAAGAAATATATATAAAACAGAAAAAAAATATTTAAAAAAATTAAAAAATAAAACAAAAAATAAGGAAAAGGAGCAAACAAACTATTTTAAAGTTGAGAACAAAATGTTTTTATTCTGATCCTTACAGTCAGGGGAAAAAAAAAGAAAATTAAACTTGGCTCTGGCACTCAGAAGAGAGTTTCAACTCTCTAGGACATGCTTAATAGTTGTACATAGAGCTTTATATTGGTATCATTTAACTTACAGTAAAGCTGTCTAGTTTAAATGGTCCCCCCTCTCTCTCAGTCTCTATTAAAGCATAGAAAACTGTGTGGTAAATGTATTGAATTAGTTTTACTTTCAAGTATAGTGACTAACTCTCTAATGTGGCTTTGGTGCCCGAAACAGTTCAAAACTTTGGGCGGCTGCTGATACAGAAGCACAAACCTTTCAGTGCCAACAATTAATCAGAGTACAGTATTTTCCTCAATCGGTTTTCTAACATGAAATAAAACGTTTAACAAAACTATTTCAAGTAATGATAAAATGAAACTCAATTTAAAGAGAAAGACTTTAACCTGTCTTTGGCCCTTTGTATGTTTGACACTGCCGCTCATAAATAGCTGAAGTGACTCATGGCACGTTTACCTTCGTATCCACAGCACTCAGGGAACAGGTTTTCACTTGTATTTTCACAAAATGCTCTGCCAGTGCAGGAGGGGACACCTGAGATGAAGGGAAAGCAGAATTTCTGAAAACACAGATCTTCACAAAATAATGTACCATGGCATGTTCCTGTATGCAATTTCTCCTAGGGAGTTCAAAGATGGGAGTCTAAGAGCCCTGGTTTTCCATAGCAATGGCATGGTCCAGTGGTGAGTGCACAGGACAGTGAACCAGGAGATCCCAGGTTTAAATCCCGCCACATGCAGTAACTCACTCTGTGCCCTTGAGCAAGTCACTTGACCTCCCTGTCCTTCATCCCACCCAGCTGTAACACTGGAGGCAAGCAGAAGGAGACTGCCCCTGAAAATGAGATATTACATCTCAGGCTCAGCCACGGTCTCCACTCCCCAGGTGTTCCGCACCACAGGGACCACAGCACCCTTGTCTGGCGGGTCCATCCACCTGCTTTCACCAGGGGGATAGAGAGCGCCTCTCTATCAAGGGTGCTGACTGGGGATTGGGTGGCATGGGAGGGATTTGACAGCTGTCATCCATCAAACCAGAGGCAGCAGTTTCTGCTGTTTTCAGTGACTCTCTCTGCCCAGCTCCCACATGAGCATGTATCAGATCAGAACCCTGGGAATAGTGCACACTGATACGCTGCCACCCAAGTCAGTCTACACATCATGCAACCTCCAGGGCATGCTCGCTCAGGGATGTGCTGCTCAACCCTGCAGCCGACCACATTCTAGCCATTACGCTTCATCTCCACAAAAGACATTAAAAGTACCAGAAAAATCCTCCAATTAGATTTTAAAGTCTCATAATTCCTCTGGTTTACAGAAGCCTAGGCAGTCCCCATATTCCCGTCTAACTGTGTCACTTTATCAGTGTCAGTAGCTCAGTAAGTAGCAAGCTCACCTTTGGGGTCAGAAGATCAGAAACGTCTTATGTTCTAGCCCCACACAAGGTACCTGGGGCACTACCCATAACTGACACTGCAGTGCAGTATGAAGGGTGTGCTGCACTGTTGAGGTGTTGTCCTGAGGAAGAGACGTTAAACTGCTGTACCTTCTGCCCATCTCTTATCTGTACAGGTTGAATGGCACTTATCAAGGAAGAATAGAGTAGTTTCCACCATGTCATGGCCAACATTCCCCAATCAATAACACAGGTTTGTGTAACCCATTCCACAGGACGCATCTGGAAACACAACTATTATAACTTAAGCCTTTCTGGTCAAATATTACATATAAATAAATAAAACTGTGATGCTAAAAAGGGCCATGAGTTTTTAAGACTGCACCTGTCACAAAACTTCTTAATCAGGCTCTGACTCGGATCCCTGTGCTCCGGTGTCTGGGAGGGCAGTGCTGCCCATGGTAGCTCTCATCCTCCCTGGGGATGGGGACTACAACATCCGGCTTGCACAGCAATTTTCTGTGGTCGGGCCAAGAGCTGTCTGATGATGTGTTGCCACTCACATTTTTGGGGTGTTAGGAGCCGAGATGTGTTGGAACAGAGAGATGGAGGGCTGCTGGATGCAAGCATGTCAGTGGCTGGTTGTGCATGAACCAGTGTAGTAGGCACCAGAGAAAAGGGCAAAAAAGAAAAGGGAAAAAAGGCTTCTTCTTCTTCAGGATGGTGCTCGGTCCCAATGCATCCTCCCCACAGACTCGGACTCCGCCTGGCCCATCTAGGAACTCCACATGAACTCCATCCTTCTACTGGTAGGTGGCCCTGCTGTGGGGGTGCAAGTCCTGGAATTACACGCACTGGGAGAGGGTTGAAGTGTGGCTGGAGACTGGCATAGTGGGGCTGGGTGCCAGTCCTTGGATGGAGTACTAAAGATAACATTTTAAATAAAGGCAGAGTTTGATGTTTTCTCTTTCCCAGGGCTAGCCTGCATTACTGCTTTAACTGGCATTTTCATTGCCACTCTTTGCATTTCATAGAAAAGAATATAATAGGATTCCATTGCTGTGTAACTCTGTCCCGCCCTGTCTACAGTTCAGGTCTAAAACAGTCACCAGCTATGAAACAAAACATGCTTACCACTTCTTCAAATACAAATTTTACTTCCTCTACAGGTTCACTCAGCTGACAATAAAGACCTTTCATAGCGACCTAAGAATAAAAAAAAAACACTGGTGTTACAGTTCGAGCCGATACCTATGCCACAGACAGTTCTACTGACTTTGAAATTCACAGTTGAAGAAATAATGATTCCATCTGTTAAGCCAACCAATTAGCAAAGCCGCAACGCTGTTGCGTGTCACAACGATGACTCAGGTTCAAGAACGAGCCAGAGCCATGGGAGGGCTAGTGGCGAACATCTCCTCCAGAGAGGCGGGTGTCAGACTCTGCCACACCTCTGCCACCCTGGCTGACTACCAATGGTAATGCAGGCTGGAGTGTCTGGGAGAGGGAATGTCCGCTAGCTCTGCATGTGCGCATACGCACTGGAGCCCTAAACCCAACACCCGGAGGAGGGGAGAAAACAACAGCACTGATCATGCAAACAACCCCACTCTGCACCAGCTTTTTATGCAAACCCCTCCATTTTTAAGTCAAATGTTTGTACAAGACATGCTGATTTGCCCTCAATTTTGGGGAAAAACAGATCTTAAGATTTTGTCAAACAGAATTGTGCATTTTCGAAAACAGAAAATCAATGGCCCCAGTAAAGACCTTCAAATGCATGGCGGGCATAAACTTGGTGGACTTAAGCAAACTGTTCAGGCCCAATGAGAACAAGATTATGAGGGGGGGGGGGGTGCAGGAATACAAGAGGGATTCCAGAATTCCAGAGGTATCACTTTACAGAGACGGTGATGGAAGGGCGAACAAGCTGCCAGAGATGGTGGTCAAAGCTAAAATCGAAGACAGGACATTGAGACGTGCTATTAACATTTGGATAATACAATCTGTTACAAGTGAAACAGATATATATATTTTTTGTATGTTAAATGTATGTAATATTAAGGGAGTAAGGAAGGTACAGGAAGTACTTCGTCTATTTTTTTTTGTAAATATAATCTTTATTAACATTTTTCCTTTTTTTTTCCTTCCCTCCAACAGGGTACAAGCAGCCATCAGTGCATTAACTACAGTTAATCATGTAGACTTAGATACAGTTTGTTACAACCTTAAACAAAAGAGCTTAAAAAGAAATAACAATATACATGTTCAGCCTTAAATGGTTAAAACAGTAAGTAAATGATAAATAATAAGTTGGGAGAGTAAAAATTTAGAAGTGAACAATAATAATGAAAAAACCCTATATGCTAGAGGATTCAATCCCTTGGTTTTTGGAACATACAAGACACTGAGTCCCAGGCCATCCCCCTCTCCCCCAACGGGTCCCTCCCCACCGGATCCCCCCTGCCCCTGTGTGGGGGCCTCACCCGCATTATGGAACAATTTGGGTCTTTAGCCATAATGTATATAATCCATCTGTTCCATCTCAGAGGACATTGCTGTAATCTATCATTCAAGAAAAATGAGATCCTCTCAGTCTTATATATGAGGTTGATTATGTCCCACCGTTCTTGGAGTGTAGGTACCTGGGCTATGAGCCAGTGTCTTGTTATGGCCTTCTTGGCCGCCAGGAGGACCACACCAAGGAGATATTGCTTGTGTAGTCTCAGAAATCCTGAAGGAGTATATGCAAGATAAATAACTCTCCAGTAAGGGGGATCACCTGGCCAAAGAGGGCTCCCAGCTCCAGGCCCAGCGATGTTAGGAATGGCTGTAGCTTAGGACACAACCAGAAAATATGTGAGTGATGAGCTGAGGGGTGTCCACATAGGCGCCAGCACTGAGCTGAACCTGTTGGGAGATAGTGAGAAGTAATAGTCGGTGTACGAAAGTACTTGATCCAGAGTTGCCAGGCAAACAGATGCCAAGTATGGAAGAAGGTAAGCTTGGATGTGGCAAGGCCACCTGAGTTCCAAAGCTGAGGTGTGATATTCACCCCCAGCTCCCCACCCCACCTGTCAATATTTGACCTGGGGCTATCACCAATTGTGTCAATGAGGGCCTTATAAAAGGTAGAGATCGCATGTGGTATTTCTGCAGAGAGAAGAAGACCCTGGAGGAGGCTGATAAGAGGGGACAATCCTCTGGGCTAAGTTCAACTGTGGGGAGGGAGTAGTAATAGTGTCTCAACTGGAGGTATCTGAAGAAATTTACTTGGTGAAGCTGATGTGCCTCCAGCATTTCCTGAAATGATTTAAAGGTGGGGCCCATTCAGGAATTGGAGAAGGAAGAGGAGTTTCAGGAGGCTCCAATCACGGAACGTATGATCTATACAGGCGGGCAGGAAATTTTTCAACAGAGCAATCGGGCAAAGCAGCATTAAAAATAGTTGTAATAAGAAGTACTTGCGGATCATGTTCCATGTCCTAATCTGGTGTTGAATCCAGGAGTTAGGAGGGGTCTTCAGCATGGAAGTAAGGGTCTGGTATAAGGTGGTCCTAATAAGGTCATCATAGGGAAAGAGTTCCTCCTCTGTCTCTCTCCAGAGTGCGGGGGATGCCCTCATATAACGGATAGCCAAAAAGGTAAGGTGGGAGGTCCAGTTATAGAGTTTTAAATTGGGGAGGGCTAGCCATCCGTGTGTCTTAGGGAGCAAGAGAACAGAGAACTTCACTCTCGGACGCTTACCTGACCAAATGTATTCCAAGATCGCCCTATTCCATGTCCGGAGTGCCTTAGCTGGGATACGTAGGGGTACATTTTGAAAGAGATAGAGGGCCCTCGGTAAGACCACCATCCGGATCACCTCCACCCTTTGGTACAGATTCAGAAGGAGGATTTTCTATCTGGATAGGTCTTGTTGAAGTTGGGTATAAAAATGGTCATAGTTATTTCGCATGGCGCTCTGTGCATTGTGTGACAAATATACACCCAAATATTTCAGTTTGTCAAGTTCCTACCGGAAAGAGTAGGTCTGTTTGAGGAGCGTGGGGATAATGAAACACAAGGGCATCAGTTTTGGAAGTATTTCATTTGTACCCTGAGTATGCCCCAAAGGTGTCAAGAATTTTAAAAACTGCGGGGATAGTTTGCGACGGCCTAGAAAGGAACAATAGGACATCATCTGCATATAACGCTATATGGCTATATGGTGTTCTGCCCCCTCCACTCGCACTCCCATGACGAAGGGGGACTGCCTAATTGCCTGGGCCAAGGGTTCAATGAAGATAGCAAAAAGTCCAGGTGACAGCCCTGTCGGGTCCCCCTGAAGAGGGGGAAGTAGTTGGAGCGATGGCCCGAGAACTTAACATATGCCTGGGGGAGGCGTATAGGGCTTTTATGATGGCAATGAAAGAGAAGGGGAACCCCATCCTGTGCATGGTAGTAAATAAAAAGGGCCAGGAGACCCTGTCATAAGCCTTCTCAGCATCTAGGCTGAGAAGGACAGAGGGGTCTTTTTGAGACTACATTGCATGGACTAGGTGGAGTGCTCTTCTGGTATTGTCAGTTGTGGATTTGGAACTAACAAACCCTGTCTGGTCAAGTTCAATCACAGAGGAGAGGACATTATCAAGCCGGCGAGCCAGGATGGACATAAGGAACGTATAGTCCATATTTAGGACTGAGATTGGTCTGTATGAACTGCATGATGGGGGGGTCTTTGCCCTGCTTAGGAATAAGAGAGACCACAGTGTATGACCAGCTTTGGTGGGGGGTCAGAGGTCCCCTGAAGGACTTCATTATAAACCTGTAGCAAAAGCGGGATAACTGTTTGCGTCACACACTAATAAAATTCCGCCCCATATCCATCAGGACCTGGGGCCTTCATGGTTTTGGCCCTGGAGATGGCCATTTCCGGTTCCTTAGGTGTAATGAGGGCTACCCGGCCTTCTTGTTGGTCCCGACTTAAGCCTGGGAGATGTAGGGGGTGACAGAAAGTTATTAATTGCCACAGGGTCCTCAGGTTGTTCGGAGGAATAAAGGGTTTTATAGTACAGTAATCACAAAAAGCTTGAGAAATGCAGCTGAGCTTAGTATGAACTACCCCTGTGGAAGGGTCTTTAATGGCAGCTATGACCGATTGTTTGCGTTGTTTACGAAAGCGGTAAGCCAACAGCTGGGAGGCCTGTGGGCCTATTTCCCTGTACCACTGTCTCAAAAAGGACAGTGCTGTCTCTGTCTGCTGGGTGCACAAGGCATCCAGATCCTTTTTTACCTGGTTAAGTTGGGTATTAACTGTATGGTCCCCTTGCTGATGTCCAGCCTGGAGGAAATGAAGGGTTTGTTCTAGTTGTGCATGTCTAGAGTTATGACATTTTGCAAGGGCTGCTGTGTGTTTAATTAGGTGACCTCGCACTACCGCTTTCAGGGTATCCCACCTCATAGGAGGGAAATGCCCGGATCAGCATTGTCCTCCAGAGTCTCCTCTATCCTATCCCTCAGAAACTCTCTAAAGGTTTCACTCTTAAGATGAATTGGGTTGAACCTCCAAAGGATGTTACGTTGCTCCATCCCCAGGTCTCAGGAGAAAATCAGGGGGGCATGATCAGAGTGGGCAATATCTCCCATTGAGGAATCTACCACTGCCCCCAGGGACTCCTATTGAGTGTAACAATGATTGATACGAGTATAGGTTCCATGTGCTGCTGAATAAAATGTATATTTCCTATCCATAGGGTGGAGGGATCGCCAAACATCGAGCCAGCCAACCTCCTAGACAAAACGTTTAAAGAATTGATAGGATGCCGGTTGTTTTCCCCTAGAGCTATTTGTGGTGTCAAGGCTAGTGCTGGGGGCTATATTAAAGTCTCCGCTAGTATTAGTGTCCCATGGGTCAACTTGACTATCTTATTCAGGAGGTGACGAATTGTGGGGGTGTTAGCACCTTGGGGCAAATAAATGTTTGCCAGGGTCAACTCACGGCCCTGCAGCACCCCCTGCGCAATAATCAGACGGCCCTCCGAGTCTACCCATTCCCTGGTAGCCCAGAAAGGGGTATGGCTGGCTATCAGAATGGCGACCCCCCTCCTTCTCCCTCCGCCATACGCTGAGGAGAAGACTTGGTTGAATCCCCCAGCTGTCAATTTCTTGTGCTCATTAGGTGACATGTGTGTGTCTCTTGGATATAAGCCAGTTCAGCTTGATTCTTTTTCAGCAATGACAGCATTCTGGACCGCTTTATAGGGCTCCCCAAGCCGTTCACATTCAGGGAGTAGAGCGTAAGACGTTTGCTAGTTATCTATATAACTGGGTAAATACTGGGTGGGCTTATGTAGCTTAAAAAACAAATCTCCTGGATCAATATCTACAGTAGGGTCCTGATCCAGGCCCATTGGAGACAAAATGTGACTGCTTGTAGAAAGGTGAGGGAAAAAGTCCTCCAACTGGGGATCTAAAAAAGGGGTAAACAATAAAAAAAAAAAAATTAAAACCAACTTCGAACAACTTTATCCATAGGCGTTTGCCAACTGGGCATTACCTATTAAAGTATAACCGACTTCCATTGGGGCTTGGTGCTAAAAAACTTTGAGTCCCCAGACTTTGCCTAATTTAGCCTGTCCCTACCAGAGGGCACTAGACGTAAACATCTATTGAGTGAGGAGAAGGGGGGTATAGGCATGCCTTGGCTCCTTCAAGACCGTGAGTAAATGCTGGGTAAACATAAAAAACTCTTATTATGATGATGTGGGCAACCCGATGTGCCATAGCTCCCATGTTGTGTTTACTGTGGTCGGGCCACATCCAGGTCCCAGCCCAGCAACTGCATCCTGAGGTGGAAGAATGGCCCCCCCGGAAGACAGTCCCACCAACAGGAGAGCTGGACTGTAGTTGGACCATGAGGGCTGCCACTGTACACAGGGCAGCCCCCAGTATCCGGGGCGAACAACCCAGCCCACTGTGCCCCAGAGACAGACCCAACCGGGCCCTGGGAGGCAGCCTTTCGCAAAGGTCGAGCTGGAGAGCCGGATAACCATCCCTGGCTCATTAGTATCTGTTTATGGATCTGGGGATTTTCATGGCCACCATCCCAGAGTTCAATGAGGGGAGCCTCATCGGGGCCCCTCCAACAGTCATCGCTCGAGCCTAATGATGCAACTCGAGGGTAGGTGCCACCGACCTGTCGTAGACCTCTCAGCCATGGCAACTGAGGTTGGTTTGGGGAGCCAGTCCCACATCCTCCCCTCCCAAAGTTGAAGTCCCATGTCCCATCCCCTACTCCCCCCCCACCCCGACAACCCTGTCACTTGCCTATTAGGATCTGCGCTCAGTACAGCAGTAGCTATTTTACCATTACTACCTACTAGAATCTGCACCCAGTACAGTAGTACATATTTTACTGTTACTACCTATTAGAATCTGCTCCCATACAGCAGTAGCTATTTTACCGTTACTACCTATTAGAATCTGCACTCAGAACAGTAGCTGATATTTTACCGTTACTACCTATTAGAATCTGTGCCCAGTACAGTAGCAGATATTTTACCGTTACTACCTATTATAATCTGTGCCCATACAGTAGTAGCTATTTTACTGTCACTACCTATTAGAATCTGCACTCAGTACAGTAGTATGTATTTTACCCAGTCACTACCTATTAGAATCTGTGCCCAGTACAGTAGTAGATATTTTACCGTTACTACTTATTAGAATCTGCGCCCATACAGTAGTAGCTATTTTACCGTCACTACCTATTAGAATCTGCACTCAGTGCAGTAGTATATATTTTACCCACTTACTACCTGTTAGAATCTGTGCCCAGTACAGTACTATTTTACCCTGTTACTACCTATTAGAATCTGTGCCTAATACAGTAGTAGATATTTTAACGTTACTACCTATAAGAATATGTGCCCAGTATAGTAGTAGCTATTTTACCCTGTTACTACCTATTAAAATCTGCGCTCAGTACAACAGTAGATATTTTATTGTTACTACCTATTACAATCTGTGCCCAGTACAGCAGTAGATATTTTACCCTGTTTCTACCTATTAGAATCTGCACCCAATACAGCAGTAGATATTATACCATTACTACCTATTAGAATCTGAGCCAGGCCGGCCCGGTGGTGTAGAGGGTTGAGGTACTGGCGCCTTACCTCAACCCATGCCGGTGACCCGGGTTCGGGAACAGACTCTGGTCATCGGGGGTCGGCAGGGGAAGAACAGGATCAAGCTTCCGATGGACTGCTCTCCTATCATGGGGTGGACTAGGGATAGTCTTCGCTCATGCAGTGGCCCATAGTGCAGACTGGAGGCACTGCATGAAGTGACGCAAAGGAAGAACAAGAAAAACGAGAAAAAACTGCTCCAGAAGTTAGCCGGATGACGACTGCCGGCCCCAGGCATCCCTGAAGACTCCTGAGAGCCACGGATTACCTCAGCAGCTCCCGGGACCAAGAGAGAATAGTGTGCTGGTTCCAGCCGCCAGTGCCTTCCCCCTCGGAGGAGGGGGACCCATCTGGTGCAAGGGTTACACCGGACTACCCTGTGGAAGGCTGCAGATGTGAGGTGAGTGGCCGATGGGAGTTAGTAGGGGAATGTCTGTGTCCATGGTGGCCCGAAGAAGAGGTAGCTCCGGGGCACGTAGGAGGGGATAAACAAATAATGCCAAAAAAAAAAGAATCTGCGGCCAGTTACAGCAGTAGATATATAATGTATGGTAGAATGTTGTTACATGCCAAAATCCATCTTTTTATACCGTTGTTATACTATTGATGTGACATCACTATGCTATTAACCCATCAATGGCACGTTACATTGATGGTATAACAACGGAGATCGCTCTGTGCGTGCATGCTGCCCAAACAAACTGCCTTCCTGGAATGGCTGCGGTGGTGAGAGCATGAGCTGGAGCAGAGTGGCAGTGACTAAAACTAACAATATTTAAGGGTCCTGCTTCATTCTTTTACTAGTTATGGGGACCATGCACTATAAAATATAATGTATGGTCATATATTGGGCAACCAGTTTGTCTAACTGTCTCGAGGTTACCATGGCGACGTAAACCTCTCGTGCTTCACTCTCGAGGTTTACATAGTCGCCACTGCAACCTCTCGACGGTTAACAAAGCTGTTACCGATATATGCCCATACATTAGCCTCTATTTTACCCTGTTACTGCCTATTAGAATCTGAGCTCAGTACAGCAGTAGATATTTCACCCTGTTACTGCTTATTTGAATCTGTGTTCCCTACAGTAGTAGATATTTCACCCTGTTACTGCCTATTAGAATCTGCGCGCCCAGTATAGTAGTGGATATTTCACCATTACTGCCTATTAGAATCTGCACCCAGTACAGTAGTATTTTGCCCTACTACCTATTAGAATCTGCACTCAGTACAGTAGTAGATATTTTACTGTTACTACCTATGAGAATCTGTACACAATACAGTAGTAGATATTTTACCTTGTTACTGCCAATTAGAATCTGCACAGAGTACAGTATCAAATATTTTACTGTTACTACCTATGAGAATCTGAATTCAATCTACTTCAGAGCTAACTCCTAAACAAAAAGCTCCTATTAAACGCCAAAAAAAACTAAGGTAATGCTATTTTCTCCACTTTTCCATGCTGCAAACCTGGCCAGGGCTTGCTCCATTCCACACATCACAACAATCCTGGGAGAAAACCTAGAATTTGTCAATAAATTCAAGTATTTGGGAGTGTGGCTCGCCCATAGACTTTACTTTATGGATAATATTGAAGATCTGCTAAAGAAACTGAGGTAGAGGCTTGGACTCCTTTTTCAGGATAATTTCCTTACTAGCGATGCCAAGTGGCGGTTGGTACAAACAACGTTTCTTTCCTTGGTCGACTATGCTGACCTTCTTTATAGTCACTGCCCTGTCTCTCATCTTGCTAAATTGGCTACGTTGCATCACAGGGCTCTGAGATTCATTACTGGCCTACCTTTTTCTACTCATCATTGTGCCCTTTATGCTACCGTGGGGTGGCCCTCTCTTCAGCACAGGAGAAACAGAAATGCTGTACTCTGGACCTTCAAAGCTATTATCAAAAAACTATCCCTATACATCTCTGATCGTCTTCCGCTATGCCAGCTTGGGAACTATGCATTGAGAAGCTACTCCTTTATTTCCTTAAAGGTACTTAAGCTAAAAACATGCTTTGGGAGAACGGCTATAATCTTTGCGTTGCCGTCTCTATGCAACAAAATATAAAAATCACTAAAGCTTAGTACCCTGGTCAGTCCATCCTCCTTCAAGACACTATATGACCATTCGGTCAAGGAAATTTGCAACTGCTTACCCCAATCCTAAACTTCCCTGCACTTACAGCGTACCATGATGGTATTGTCTTCTCCGCTACGCCTGACCTTGTGGCTCTCCTTCTCATTTTTCTAATATCTAATTGTGCTCCCTGCTCGCCTGTCCTGTGTCCTCTCCGAGGCTTCATCTGTCCCTCATCTATACCCTACCACCCTGCCTGTACCCTATCTCGTCTCGTCTACCCCCCCCACCCTGTTTGTTTGTTTCTTTTTTTAACTCACTGTGTGTCTTGTTTCTTATGGCATTGTATGTAATATTCCATTACCCAACGATTGTCCTCGTCAGTACTTCCAGCTACTGTTACTAGACTCATTATACGCCACGAAGGAATTGAGCCACCGTTCCCAAACTGTTCTCCACTTATGACTAAGTTTAACTATTGTATCTCTGTATTATTTAATATTACTGAGGTGTTATGTTGTGACTGTTCATATATTGTATATCCTGTGTTCCTGTGCTAACCAGGTCCATCTTGTAAATGAGCTATGCTCAATGGTGTTCGCCTGAAACATTTGATTGATTCGACTGATTGTGCGCTACACGTGCAGAAACATATTTCAGGTGAGATGTAAAAAATGACAGCTGTACTGTTTATAAGGAGGTGTGGTAAAATGGCAATGTTGAAAATCTGGAGTGAAAATATTAAAAATTCTCAAAGTTACGAGCGTGCGCAAGAACTGTGCAATGCATGCTCGAAAACAGTCATTTTGGATTGTGTCATTAAATTTTGAACATAGGGTTTTTAGTTTACCTCATGAACTGTGACACTGTCATTTCATTAAATTGGTCCAGAAAGGTGGTTCCACGCAGTGACCATGAAATCACCTTTTGGGACCGAATAACACAATGATAGTGACTGAGTTCATGAGGTGGGGTCCCAAGAACCCCATGTTGAAAATTTGGTGAATAAATTCCACTAAATGGCCAAGATATCCACTTAAGTTGAGAAATCCCTATTTATGCCATTATAGAGCTTACTGGCATTTCTTTGGTTTCTTGATTAGGATCTGAAGAGTGCAGGCGTGCTCCTAGTCCACAGAAGATTGTTGCGTTGGTCTCCGTTGGTAAGTATGGGGTGGGTGAGGGGTGTGTGTGGGGAGGTGGGGTGCGCAGAGGGTGGGCGCGGGTTGAGGGAGGGGACACCAGACTCCACGAGGGACTGCTTATTTTACAGGCGTTTTAAACAAAAGGACTCTGCAGGACTACTGCCACGCTGGGGTGCGCTCTCAGTGTGCCACTTAAACAGAAGGGCTTACCTTGTTGTGGAGTTCATGCAGCTCCGATCTCTCCTTGCTCGGTCCCAGGAGTTGTGGTGGGACTCAAGCCCTGAAGCCATCTGTGCCCCAACTGTGGCAGTGTTTATTCGGACCTTGCCCTGCAATGCGGAGAGGTCCGGGGGTCCAGAAGGGAGAATGTCTACATAAGGGAGACTGGAGCAGCCCAGTCGTCCTTAAGTAATTTGGGGCCACTTGGGGAAAAGGAAAAAAAAAAACACAAACAAACCAGGCACGACCATGGTGGCCATGCACACATTGCAAATGCGCTACATCGGGGGCTTAAAGAAGCCATGCTCCTATTATCACTCGACTGTGTGGCCGACAAGGAAATCAGTGTTTACCCGGTCACCACATAAGCAGAATGGCCGGGGAAGATGAGCAGAGTGACCGGACGAGTTCCGGTCATGAATCCTGCCATAATTAGCCTGGCACTGGGCTAAATCAACAGCCGGGGAGAGGGGGGGGGGCAAGCAACGAGACTACAGCCTGCCAGACCCCGCACTGCAACCTCAACATTTACGGTACTGTGCCTCAGCCAGCAGCACATTGCTGAAACCTGATCGGTATGACAACGGGCTACATATGCAAAGGACCTACACGTCACCACCACTTATTTCAGTGGTCGTTTTCTTTCAACTGTATGCCACTGCATCTGAACGGCTGTCATAGACAGTTTGGCCATTCATTGGTGCGGTGTGGTCACGCCTGCAAAAAGGATCACGGCACTGGAGGAGGGGGTGGCACACGTACAAAAAGTCACATGGTGGCACTATGTTTCTTGCACATGCGTGGAAGCAAACATAAAAAACAAAACACAGGGAGGGTGATGAGGGCTGTAATCTATCGATTCCTTGTCTCTTTTATTAAAACTATCACTTTTTGTCGAGCTACGCTCTAGGAAAATCACAATTTTATGGCGAGACAAGGAGGCTCTGCTTACAGGCTAGTTCAAAACCCAATGCAGAATGCTAGTGGCCAGAGATACAACCACTGGTCTGTGATAAAACTAGCAGTAGACAGAATCTCCTGACCAATCAGCTGTCTGGATACCATCTTCCAGCCTAACCCCTACACGGAAAGCTTGACTGGTCATGGCTCCTCCAAGCACAGTGTACCTTAAAGTTGGCTAAGTACACCCTTGCTTCCGCCACAGTCCACTCAACCCACCGGGTGATGGTGGCTGCAACTATCGATTTGTCAGTGTGGCTTGGACAGGCTTATAAGCAGCTGATCAGAAGTCGGGCATCTCAGAATTTGAGTCCTGGAGAGGTACGAATGGAGACAGGGACTCACATAAAGGTATGGGTCAGCGTCAAACCCGGGGTAAGAGACTCCCTCAAAGAAGGAATGTCGGTCTTCCTTACAAAGGAAAAATAGATACCCTCGGGGTGGAGGACATGTAAGCAACATCCAAGGAATGTACAAAACCCTTTTCATGGAAACCATACAAAGTAACACACTTAGCTTCATAGAGAGCTACTTCAGGGAAACAGTGTTGCTGTCACCCCAGGTCTTCAGGAGGCGAAACCCACAACTGATTTCCTATATGGCTTGGTAACTTACCTGGGGAGGTCTGGACCATTTAATGGCTTTGAGGGATTTGCAGACCAGAGGATGTTGACCCACATACTTACCTTCGACAGGCCAATGTCTGGCTGAAATGGCCAATCTGAAGACAAGAATTAATCTATAAGATTTACCTTGGGAAAACTGGTCAAACAAAATCCACCACCTGGGTCACAGGGTAGAAGGGTTCCAGATTATTTATTGAATTTTGTTGACCAGGTAGGCCCACTTAGACTAGAAGTCCCCTTTTCAGGGGCGACTGGAGGGGGAGGGGATACAGATGGTAAAGGACACCGAGGAAATTCCCCTACTCTTTTGGTAGGGGGCCCCCTTGTGACGACTGGACTAAGGCTCAGTATGTCTGAGTTGGTGGAGTGTGAGGAGGTGTTGGAGGAGTGCTCTATGGAATATGTGGCGATTCTTGCTGAAGAACCTGTGCAAATGGATGACCTGGCTGTATTGAGTGCTCCCTTACCTGGGGAAGATTTGGCTCGGCCTGGTGGTGCTATGGCTTGTCCTTTGGATACTGCGGTGCTTGACCCCTTTGCAGTTCTGACCACGGAGGATGACAAGAAGAGGAAACGCCAGGAATATTGTCCTATAGCCCCACTTGGTGTTGCAAAAAAAAGTAATGTGCAAGCGGCAGACAACCCGATGTATGATAAGTCGGGTGCATCGGCTGCTACTTCGGATGATGACTTGTTTCCATTTTTGGCCCGGCATGCCGCTTGGTCTCCTGAGGTGGCTTTAGAAGGTGCGGGGTGGGTGAAAACCCGACTGCCTGGATTCCTGACCCCGATATCCCTTCGCCGGGGAATGGATTGAACCAGCCGGTGGAACCTTTGCTGTTGCAGGCTATGGTAGGAGGGCTTGTTTCGGAACCGGACCACAACATTTCGTCACTTCCGCCTGCCTGTACTGCTGCTGGGGATCTCGTTTCGGTCGTTCCTGGCCCTGATTTGGAGTCTCCGTTATCGGACTTAGTTCTACCTGCCTCTTCGGTTCCTGAGCAGGTTGCTACTGGTGACATTACTGGCTCTCCGGACCATCGGACGAAGGCGCCCTCTATCAGGTCAGTGTATCCAGGCATTGGAAGCAGTTCTACCGGACGATCCAGTAGGCAGCACTATTCATCGACCCCTTCGGACTGATTCTACAAAACCAGCCAGTTATGCCTCTCTATTTAAAAATGCAGATGTCCCTGCTAGAAAACATTTTGTAGCACATATTTATTATAAAGGGGGTTTGGACCTCCCCCCAGACCGTAATTATGTGGGTAAATCTTTAATTATTGACTCTTTGAGAATTAGGCCTTTGGAGGTTTATGCCTTTATTCATTCTTCTGGGGACCATAATTTTGACATTTCTTTTCGTTCAGCAGCTTTGTTAGATAAATTCTGGACTGCGTATTATGCTGCTCGTATAGACCCTATTTGGAAACCCTTTGTGGTTATAACCATTACTAGACCAACT
This sequence comes from Neoceratodus forsteri, assembly GCA_016271365.2. Classification (NCBI taxonomy): domain Eukaryota; kingdom Metazoa; phylum Chordata; order Ceratodontiformes; family Ceratodontidae; genus Neoceratodus; species Neoceratodus forsteri. Next base: position 734,064,471 of record CM057459.1, read on the forward strand.
GCTAAAGTGATTACTGTTCTTTTTCGAAATGAAGGAGTAAATGTCTTGGATATTTTGTATTGGTTGGAACAACGCTGTACAGTTAATGGGGTGCCTCATGCTTTGAGTGACGATAATGGGTTTTGGACGGGAAGGTGGAAATTTAATGTGCAACATAAAATGACTGAGGCTGGGATTCAACATCTCCCAAATTGTTTCTATTTAGGGAGGGACCGTGGTATTTTGTTCTATCCCGGTCAGCCCCGCTCTTGTTATAGATGTGGTTCACTGTCTCATTTGAGTTCAGATTGTGACCAACTGAAATGTGCATCCTGTGGGATGTTGGGACACTCGGTTTTGTCCTGTACTGCCCCCCCTACTTGTAATTTATGTGGAGAAAGTACCCATGTTTTTATGGCTTGTCCTTGGGCAGCCCATAATACCTCTGATTATGCTGAACATGATTCTTACCTTGCTAAGTCCTTTATTTCTTCTGGAACTCCCCCAACCCCGGCCAAGGTCCAGTTCACACTCTAAGTTACTAACCCTTTGGTTCTACCATCAATTGGTGACCGGAACTCCCGAGACGTTTCAATGCCCCGAAAATCCCTCCCAAGGAGTCTCCCCCTTTACTTATTGTTTCAGTCCCTCCCCCTGATCAGTCCCCTCCTCTTCCAGTAACTGAGGAATTGGAGTCAGAAGAGGTTTTGGGAATCTCACCCCAATTGCTAGACGACTTCGTTCCACCAAGCTGGTGGAGGAAGTGTTTCCATTTTCAGTTCCAGTAGCTAATCCTTATGAACCTTTGCAGAGTTGGGGTGATGTTATGGACGAGGAAGAGTTGGTGGACTCCCTTCCTTCCTCTTCTATTCCTGTGGCTTCCCCTCCACCAGTACCCCCGATTGATAATTCAGGAACTGCCTTAAAGAAGAAAGTTACTAGAACCAGGAGAAAGAAATGATTTGGTCCCTTTCATTACTGTTTTTTTTTCCTTTTTTCCTTTTTCATGTCTTCTGTTCGATTGGCTAGTCTAAATGTTAATAGTATTCGATCACAGTATAAACGTACAGCTACTTTTGCAGCTTTACATAGTTTATCTTATGAGGTTTTTTCTTACAGGACGTTAGGCTTTATACTACTGGGGAGGCTGCTACAGCCACAAGAGATTGGGGGTTAGGACCCTCTTACTGGTCTCTAGGCCAGGACCTTTGTTCAGGTATTGGGTACTGTTTTACCACGTCTGGGTTTATTTTACAGAAATTGGTGGATTTAGTTCCAGGGAGAGTGTTGTTGTTGGATGTGTTATGGAATGATTTACCTTATCGGTTTATTAACATTTATGCTCCGCAACAGAAAGCTGCTAGGGTACAGCTTTTCAGGTTAATTAAACCCTATTTGTTTACCAATAGGATAATTTTATGGGGTGGAGACTTTAACACTAGTTTAGATGTTAGGCCCCCTAAAAAAGTATATTGCGACACCCAAGCATTGCGTACTATTCTTGCGGAGATGGATTTAGTTGATGTGTTTGCTCAAAATTCAATACACACATTTTCGAAAGGTTGCTTGATATCTTGGATAGATTTTTGGTTGTGTTCACGGACTGTTGGGGCAGTTAAGGGTGTAGTGGTACCTATGGCAACTTCTGATCATCATTTATTGGGATTACAGCTTTATTTGGGGGAAGTACTTTCACAGGGGCCTGGGGTTTGGCGGGTTAATGCATCCTTATTATTGATTCCGGACTTTCACCAAGGTTTTTTAGACTTAGTCTCCTACCGTACTTCTGTGGTTTCCTCTATGATTCTGTGATTGATTGGTGGATTGATACCAAAAGGTGTTTAGTGGCCTATTTTAAATTTTATTCTAGACAGTTAGCTGACACTAGACACCATACCTCTCAGGTACTTCGCACCGAATTACTTGCATTATTTACAACATCTTATTTGTCTCATTCTGATTGTACTGCCCGCATACAAGAGGTTAAAGTAGCTCTGACTAAAGTACAGTATGATAGACAGAAATCTATGGTTTTTGAACAAAAATTTCGGACTTCTGGGAAGCAGGGTCATTTCAACCCTTTTGACATTACTAGGGAGAAATTTCGTGATAAACAGATGTCTCAACTTCTTGATAATCAGGGAAAGTTAGTTACAGGGAAATTACGTATCATGGAATATGTTACTAAATATGTGAAACACATGTTTGAATCTCCAGTATCGGAAACCCCTGATATGGCGATATTGCTGCAAGCATCAGATGTCCCTACCTTAACATTAACCCAGCAACAGGAGGTTGTAGCCCCTTTTACATTGGAGGAAGTGAAGGTGGTTATTTGTGGTCTTAAAGATAAGGTGGCTCCTGGCTCTGATGGGTTGTCGGCTGAAATTTATAAATCTTTATGGACATTTATGCCGACTCAGTTATTAGCCGTATTTAATGCTTTTTTGACCGAAGATCGTTTATCAGACCAAATGTATGAAGGTTTGATGCTTTTTCTTTATAAAAAGGGTGATAAATCCGATTTGGGGAATTGGAGACCGATTACTTTGTTGAATATAGATTATAAAATTTTTTCCAAATTATTGGGGAACAGGCTTTCGAAATTTTTGCCTTTTTTAATTTCACCATTTCAGTATTGTTCAGTTGTCGGTAGGTCCATCCGAGATGCTTTGCTTTTGGTGAGAGAATTATTTTCTCAGGGACATCGTGGAGTTATACAGGGTTTTTTATTTAATTCTGATTTATCAAAAGCTTTTGATGGGGTATCACAAGAATTTATTTGGTTGACTCTTCGAGCTTATGGGTTTCCTCAGATTTTTATTAATTGGCTCACGTTGTGTTATTCATTAGCTTATGTGAGGCCTTATGTAAATGGATGGATTGGACCACCTTGTTACATTCGCCGGGGAGTCCGCCAAGGTTGTCCCTTGAGTCCATTATTGTTTGTCATAGCATTGGACCCCATTATTAGATTACTTTATAGGTCCCCCAGACTTTTGGGGATTTCGGGTCCCGGTTTTAGTACTCAGAAAGTAATCTGTTATGCTGACGATTTATGTGTTTTGGTGCTGACTACACGGGTGGGTTGTTTATTATGTGCGGTTCTCCCAGTTTTCTTATCTATTATTGGTTCAAGTTTAAACCTACGGAAGAGTGTGTTTTTTCCTTGGCTCCAACTGTGGTGGAGGTTTCTTCTATTGGAGGTATTCGGTTAGTGGATTCTCCACATCAGCTATTGGGTATTTATTTTGGTGTACCAGATATGGCTCAGTATAACTAGGAAATATGTCTGAATAATGTTAGGGAAAAGGTGTGTAAGTGGAATAAATGGTTTATGGGAAAGAAGAAACGGATTTTTTTGATTAAAACTTGCCTGTTGCCTTTATTTTTACATGTGGCGTGTATTTTTCCTTTACCCAAACGGTTTTTTGTGCCTCTTTTAAGCCTTTTTTTCTCTTGTTTTCGGGGTAGCCATCTAAATCCAGTTAAAAGGAATTATTTGTTGAATAATTATCGACGGGTGGGGGTAAATATGCTTCACCCGATAGTATTTTTTTATTCTCTTTTTTTCCCCACCAATTTAAAGCCTTTAGTTCTTAATTCCCTGCAGTTTTGGATTCCTTTAGTCTGTGTTTCCATTTCGGAAATTTTGCAAGAATGGCTTCTGGAGAGTTTCATACATAAAAATAGACGGAACTATGTTTTGTCCTTGGATTGGGTTATAGTGTTTGATATGATTAGACAATGGAGTATTACGGTATCCATGGTTACGGAGTTTTCTCATAAAAAGTTGTATGCAGTGGTAATAGAGTCTTATTTTTCAGAAAAAGTTTTTCTGGATTTTATTCTGTCAGAAAAGGTTCAGATCGGAAATCGACTTACTGATAACAGGATCCTTGTGGCTATGTGGGATATTGCTTGGTTGGGAGTCCATGGTAAGACTAATGTACGAGGGAATCACAAACACAAACAATTGACGGATAGGTATTGTTTTCGGTCTTCCTGTACGACCCTTACTGAGACTGTGGATCATTTATATTTTTCTTGTCCCTTTATTTTGCATTTTTGGTTTTTGTGGCGTCGTCACTTTTGGAATAAAGTATGGCGTAAGTGGGATCAGAGAGCTTTGTTTTTTGGTTTATTTCCGGCTTTATGGGACGCGTGTGATTCTAGTACTTTAAATCTCATTGCAGTTGTGATATTGTATTGGGTATGGCAGATTAGGTGTTGGTTTTTGTTTCAACAACATTGTCTCACCCCTGAAGAATTATTTACAAAAGTATTAGCTCATATCGATCGTCTTAAGGAAGGAGAAAGGAAACTCCTTAAACGGAATATTTGGGAATGATATTGGAAATTTTATTAATTTAGTTCCCTATTTCTGAACGTATTTGTTTCTATTAATCTTGTTTTGTATTTCTTATCTTGTTTACGATAACACAAGACTTTTCTCTGGTTTTCCTTTTTTTGACCTTATTGTATAAACTTCTGTATTATATTACGATGTATTTCTTTTGTATGTTATTTTGTGCTTTTTATGATTTTAATAAACATACCCCTACTCTTTTTTCGCGAAGTGACATGGGATCTTTAATGTTCACCTGAACAACCACCAGAACAGGCAGACGGGACCTCGATTTAACATCTCATCCAAAAGATGGCACCTCAGGAGTGCAGCACCCCCATCATGCTGCACTACACTGTCAGTATTGAGATTTCATCCAAGTGCCTGGTGTGGAAATAGAACCCACAGCCTTCTGATCTTCCAGCCTCAGAGGTGAGTGTGCAACCTGCTGAGCCACTGACACCTGTGGACACCAGCAAACCCAAGCAGACTAGGCTAACATAAAAGTCTTTCTAGAAGTCTTTCTAGTTCCTGGTGCCCAGGTCTCTTTGGGCAGCAAACAAGCCGATGCCCAAAGACCTGGGGCAGCCCTGGAACCCCTGAAACTATCCACACTGCTAGTGACAGGGTCACGTTCAGTGTCACTGGGTGACAGAACCCCTCTGGGTCCGCCAGAGTGTCGGGGTCCTGAGGAATGAGGAGAGGGGGTTCGACTAACAGTTCAAGGAGAGATGGGTACCAGGCCTGGGAGTGCCACACTGGTACCACCATTGCCCACTGTTTCCTGATCTGGGCTAAAGAGGAACACATCATGGAGAACGTAGATGCCAGAGACTGGCTCCCATCCTGACAGAACGCATCCATGGCCATGGCCAACGGATCCAGCCTCTAACTGAAGAAGGGAATTAGTTGGTAGGAGAGCTGGGAAACAAACAGATCCACTTGTAGTGGACCTCTTAGCTCCTGGATTCTCATGAAGAAATTCCTGTGGAGAAGGAATTCGCTGGAGTCCATCGGGAAGCAGGAGTTCCATTCCGCTGACAAATCAGAAAGGCCTGGGATGTGCTGGGCTGGAACTCTCAGGTCGTTCCTGAGACAGAAAGACCAGAACCTGAGAGCTGACTTGGTAAGGGGGGTGGATCATGTGCCCCCTAGGTGAGTTATGCAGTGTATAGCTGCCACATTGTCCATCTTCAGAAGGATAAACAAGTTTGACCGACCCTTGGTGAAACTCCTGACTACAAAGTTGGCAGCCAAGGGTTCCAGGCAACGGATGTGCAGGGACTGTTCCTGGGCTGACCATTTGCCCCCTTGCACTAAGCACCCCAGCCTAAGCAGCTGGCATTCAATTCTATGATTAACTGCGGGAGGGCTCCGAAGATGGCAGTCCCATTCCAGCAATCTGCCTGGCAGAGCCACCAAATGAGCTCTGACCTGACCTACCTTGATGGGGGAAACTAGTGAGTCGCATGAGATGGACTGGTGAAGGGCTTGGATTTTCAAGTGCTGAAGGGCTCTGTAGTGGAGAGAGCCTGGGAAGATGGTCTGGATGGAAGATGACATCTGACTGACCAATCTGGTCAGATACCGAACAGGAACAAACTGCTGCCTCAGCAGTCTCCTGATAGACTTTTTCAAGCCATTCATATTCGAGGAGGAAGGTTGAGAAGACCCTCCACCAACAAGATGTTGAACCCTAGAAAGGTGATCAACTGTGAGAGAACTAAGGAGAACTTATGACAGTTGATCACAAAGCCTAGTAGTTTCAGAATGTGAACTATGAAGGCTGCAGTGGTCTCCAGGATCCCTTGGTCCTGATGCATTATCAGGATATTGTCCAGATACACGATAAGCCTGAACCCTGCCGCTCAAAGCCAAACCACTACAGGTTGAGAACCTCTGTAAAAGGGGCTGAGGAGAGACTGAAGGGGAGACAGGTGAACTGGTATGTCACCCCCTCCCATTCGAAGGCCAGCCAACTCTGCTGGGGTGAACTGGGATGCAAACTATGAGTCTCTCAGGTCCACCAGAACCAGAAAGTCTCCCTTTAGAAGGGTGTCCCGAAGAAGGCGGACACCTTCTATCCTGAAGTGCTGGTAGGATACAGGAGCATTTAGAAAGTGTAAGTTTATGATCAACTGCATGTCTCCATCCTTTTCTGGGACAAGCAATAGAAAGCTTCAGAATGCAGTCAAAGAACGAGGGGACAGGACTATGGCACACTTTGTCAGCAAAGAACACACCTCCTCTGAAACTAGACCATGGTCTTTGGGAGAGAAAGGATGGGTAGGGGGCGTGGAAACTGAACTCTGTGAAATACCCTCTCACCATGTCTGACACCCACGGGTCTTGAAAAATCACCTCCCAGTGTTAGACAAAAGCCATGAGCCTGCCCGCCAGTTGCAGGAGCCCAGGAATGTGGCATAAGCTGTCTACCAGTGTGGATAAAGCCATATTTATCTGCTGAGGTGGCAACAGGAACAGTCATGGTATTCAAAGCAGCCTTACTGAAAGTGAGGGTTCTAGTTGGGAAAGTGGTCCATGCCTCTGCACTGCATGATTATTTTTTGCCCAGCTTCTGTAAATCCTTGAGGAGAGCGTCCCTGAAGGGGAGGCCCTATGTGTTACTCTACCCATCCTGGGTAGCTAGGTCTGCTGCCTGACGGTGGAATTTCAGTAGAGCGGTCCTGCAGCATTCCACTGACAAGGCAGTTGCCACTGTCTAGCAGGCAAGATGCACACTGAAACAGGCTCCTTACATAAGAGGGATCCAGAGAAACCTCTTGCTGCAGGGCATCCTCCGCAGTGTTACTGAAGAGGTCCAGCCTTCAGGCTATGGTCCAGGCCATGCTTGGGATCCTTTCCTGTTTTTCCCCGAAATATGTGGAAAAAGCTTTTCAAGGTGAAAGCATGGTTCAGTTGGTAGCACATCCACCTCTGGGCCAGAAGGTCATAGGTCATAGGTTACAGTCCTACACTGGGATTGGGCTCATACCTAGAACGCTGGCACCTGCGTGGTTCAGTTGGTAGCACATCCACCTCTGGGCCAGAAGGTCATAGGTCATAGGTTACAGTCCTACACTGGGATTGGGCTCATACCTAAAACGCTGGCACCCGACTGCAGTACTGGGGAGTACTGTACTGTCAGGGTGTGCTGTCCTTTGGATGAGACGTTAAAACTGAGGTCCCTTCTACCTATTTCTGGTGCTATCCTAGTGGAAGTAAAAGAACCCATGGCATGTTTTGCAAGAGTTGGGGACTCTCCCCAGTGTCCTGGACAACATTCTCCTTCCCATAAAACTGGTTCATAAAATTTGTCTAATGGCTATCACTACAGATTCAGTCAATTCACTACCAGTCTAGCATTGCTTGTAAAGCACTTTGGGATACAATGCGTATAAAATGCGCTGTATCAATGCTGATGATTCTTCTTCTTCAAACTCGGGAACTAATGCCACTGTGTGGCCAAGCCAGCATTGAGGGCATTCATGCAAAATCCTGTGTCTAGCAAGCTTAACCAGCACCTTGCGCAGCCTGGACTCAAGGTAAACTTTTATCAGGCATGGGGGCCCATTCTGAGTAAACTTCTCCCTCAGAATCTAGGTCAAAACGAGAAGAGGTGTCCTCAAACACTTCCTGCTCCCACCAGGATGAGGGTTCTGACTCATCAAAATTCCAGTCTGAGTTGGAAACTTCTGAATCTAGCTTTGAACTGGAGTCTTGAGTCCCAGTCCAGGGGGTTGGGGTCTTTTAGGTGGAGCCAAGTGAACCTGTACTGCGGGCTGAATTTTTACTTTTGGATTTAGCCTTTTAGTTATGAGATTCAGATTCAGGGACAAAAGCGTCGTGCCCCGACTCTTTTGTGGCACCAAAAAAGTTCTTGCCCCACTGCTGGACGTCTGTGTCCCAGAAGTATGCTTCCTGCTGGGAGAAGGGTTGAGAGAACCAACTCGCACCTCGGCAGTAGCTGTTGAACACGACTGCCAAAAGGAGCAGCTCAAATCAGGACAAAACCAGCTTGATTCGAAAGCAGCAGGGCTCAACCCTCCAATGCTAAAATAGCACCGGACTTAGCTTAGGAAAATATTCCTACCTCTTGATGGCTGTAATTGTGAGCCGCCATCACCTCCTCAGCCCACACTGGTACCTCATCATCTCTTCTCCTTATAGGCCTGTTCAGCCTAAAATGATGATTAAAAACTTAGCCAATGACTGCAGCTAAGATATTTATTGAAACACATGCTAGGGCCGCTGATTACAGGTCGCATGCCATGACTGAACCAAAGTAGTCATCGGGCAGCTTGCTGGTAAGCAGCAAAAAAGAAGTATGACCGTTAAGTAGGAAGATCCATTTATACTATTGAAGGCATGCTGGGAGGAAGCATAGCACGCTGGGTGTTGTAGTCCAGGCTAATCTATGTACTTGGCAGGGGCTGCTGGGACAAATGTTTTTATTCAGTTCCTTTTGGATAAGTACAAGTTTTTTTTGTTCAGCAAAATGCCATTACAAAATAAATACATACAATTTAAAAATCAGCACAGTTACAAATGCAGTCAATGATAATGACAGAAGTGTCCATTATCCTTAAGCTTTCAACATCATATCTTGAATTCTGTATACATTAGTTAATGTGTTTTCAACAAATATACAACATGACATCATAATAAAAATAAAACAGTCTTGCTTCATAGATGTATAGAAGCCACAAATGTGGCTAGTCTGTATAATAATGAGTGATTATGTGATGTATACAATGTTGTTATTAGTTGGAAGGGAAGGAGACCAAGGGAAGCTAAAAGGTCACCTAACCAGTGTTTCTGGGATTGAGCATAAAGAGGACAAAGTAAAGTTATATGTTTGAGATCATCTTCCAAATTTAAACCACATTTACAGTGCGGAGTATCAACATTCAGTCTTTTTTGGTGATAGGAGATATGGTTAGCTTTATGAGATTCAAATCAGAATCTAGTTATGAATCTTCTTAATCTAGTATTAACGACTTTTAAAAAGTATGGTTCAAGACTGTGTGTTAATTTCATTTGTTTATACCAATGAAAGAATTTTAGTTTGCTCAGTCTTTCCAGATCTTTGGTTATGGCTACATCTCTTACTCTATTTTTTAATGATTTCTTTCAGTTTGGTCATGGAATAAAAATGACATTCCCCAATAAGATACGCTAGTTCCAGAGGAAGAAGATGTTTCTTAATTTTCTGAATGGATGGAAAGGTAATGCCCTTTGTGCTATACTCAATTTCTTCCTCAGTGCATGTTCTATGTAAAGAGGACTCAGGAGCGTTTAACAAAGTCACAAGAAATATTAGCTGCCTTTCAGTTGCCAAAGTTTGTAGGGAGTGTTGTGCCAGTTCTAATCTTAAAACTTCTGCCGGGACTGATTGGGACACCATAGGTGCATTCCTATATAATTTATTCATAATTTTTTTGAGATTCGTAAGATTGTCAGTAGCCCAGACCCCCGAAGCATAAAGGATACTGGCATGCACTTTGGCATTTATCACTTTAAGATATCCTTTGACCATGCCTTTACCTAGTTTTATTTATTTTATTTCATTACAAGTCTAAGAATTACAACATTTTGAGTCAGGGACTCATTTACAAAGGCTCAACATCACAACAGAAAAGGAAGACACAATACAATGAGTAAATACAGTAGCTTAGAGCAAACAGATACAGTGAACATTAACAAGAAGGGTTAAGGGCAGTCACGGTTGGAGCTGGCCACAATATAGTCACGCAGCTGTTTTTCTGAAAGGCTCCAGTGTGTGTATGGAAAGGAGATGCCCTGGGATTGAGTTCATCCAGAGGGAAGCCCTATACTGAAAGGACCTTTGGCTGGCATTGGATTTGACAAAGAGGATGTGAAAGGCAGTAGTGTCTGAATGTCTTGTAGCCCCATCTGCAACCATGGCTGAAGAAGCGAAAGACAACCGGGGGAGATGAGCCCAATTGGATTTTTTTGGCAAGTGGGCAGGTCTGGTAAAATAGTCACTCTTGGAAGTTTAGCCAAGCTGATCGTTGGTAGAGGTCACAGGTGTGTGTGAGCCGTTCGCTGCCTGTGGCTAGTCAACAGGCCTTATTTAAGGTGCGTTTGATTTTGGACAGGGCAGTGTCCGTGGAAGAGCAATAGATAACTATGCTGTAGTCAACCAAGGAAAGGATAAAGCTAGAGATAGCTGATCGGAGAGTGTCAGGGGGAGGCAGGGTCTGAGTCTATATAGGAGGCCAATTCTGGAACTAACTGCAGAGCAGGTAGATGCAATATGGTCACGAATGGTGAGAGCCGAGTCAGGGGTGATCTCTAGATATTTAAAGCTGGTGACAGGTTCCAAAGTGGTTTCCTGAGAATTGTGTATAGAGAGGGCTGGCAAGTTGTGTTTATGTCGGGGGTGGGCGAATAGCATTACCTTAGTTTCTGTATAGTTGAGGACAAGCTTATGGATGGCAAACCAGGATTCTATTTCCGTGAAGGAGCCCTGTAATGATATTTGGAGCTGGGTAGGGTCTGAATGCTGATTAAAGAGCACTGCATCGTCTGCATCGAGGAGGAGTAGAGGCCATGGGTAGGGAGTTTAAGTACGGTGAAAAGAGGAGTGGGCCAAGGATGGTGCCTTGAGGGACACTCGATCGAACAGGAAAGTTTGTGGATAGGGTATTATTGATCTTTACTTGCTGGGTACGTCCGTTAAGACAGTGGGAGAACCAACCAATGGCCTCCTGGGATATGCCAACAGAGAGGAGGGGGTCAATCAGCATTGGGTGATTGACTGTGTGAAAGTTCTTGGAGAGATCTATGTAAGCAGATCCTGCCAAGGCTCCCTGGTCAAGGGCATCATGGATATGGGTATACTCCAAGAGGGCAGTGGTGTACTGTGTCCTTTCCTGAAACCATGATGTTGTTGGCACAGTAGGTGATGAGAGTCCATGTATTCGGTGAGTTGATCAGTAACAATTTTTTCTAATGTTTTAGAGAGGGAAGGGAGGATGGATACGGGACTATATCTACTGTGGGAGGTACGATTGCTATTCTTACGTACAGGTGTAATGACTGGAGTTTTTCACTGTGTAGGGAACTGCCCTAGGCATAGAGACATATTGAGGGTTTTGGTTAGGGGAGTTAGTACTGCGTCAAGAGCCAAGGAGAGCAGCTTTGTGTCTAGGGAGTTGCCACTCTGTCTGGTTTTACCAAGTAACTTGGAGAGATAGGTGCTAGTGGTGCTAGGGGAGATTGTCTTAAAGTGAAAACGTGGGACGGGGTTGGGGGGACTGACCAGTGGAGGTTGAGGAGAAGTCAGGGGGAGGACAGAATTGAAGTCAGAGAAAGCAGCATTAAAAGCATTCGCAATCTTGTCAGGGTCTTGGATGGGAGTCCCATCAACGATCAGCATGGAGGAGGACTCACTTAGATTCTTAATATTCTCCCAGAAATTCCTCCCATTTCCTCAGGTGGTAGTGAGTCTGGCCTGATAACAGACTGCCTTAGTTTGGTGGATAGCCCAGGTGCAGGAGTTTCAGGCAGAGGGGTAGGGTTGACGATCAGCAGGGCAGCCAGACTCCAAGGCATGGTGCCACAGATTATAGCAGGCCGTCATTTGGTCGAGTAAGGACTGATTTATCCAGGGAGAGGATTGATTTATTTTTTTACTTCCTTTTATTAAAGAAGAAAGAATGTGACCACAATACATTACAGACAATTACTTTGTTAGTTTGTCTTTTTCTGTAACGCCTGTCCACTTCTTGATAAAACATTAGGTCTGAAAGCCCCCTTGTAATTACCCCTTATGCCCATAAGAAAAAAACCAAAATCCACATCTTTTTTCAGGGTCTCCTCCCCCTAACCACCCTTTACATTATTTGTTTCCCATCTTCAAGGTACAAAGTCAGGGTCTCTAATGGAAATGTAAAATACCCATGGTCTCCACAATAGCTCAGCCTGAGAGGCTTTGTTATGTAGTTTAGCCGTAAGAATCTCCAAATGCTAGATGCTGGATACTATCTATCCTATTCCAATCTCCTATGGTCGGAACCATCTGTGACATCCAACATCTTGTTATGGCCTTTTTGGCAGCCGCTATGTAAATGGGTAACAAAGTTTTATGCCAAACTGGGGTATGTGGAGGAAATATAGTCAGGAGAACCATTTCTACTGTTAATTCAACCTCTTCTCCCAAACATTCCGACACAGCCTGTTGGAGATTACACCAATATGGCGTTAATAGGGGGCACGTCCAAAAAATATGAGCAAGGCCAGCTATCTGGCATCTACAAGACTTCCAGCATCTACCATAGGAAGGGGGAAGATATTTTAGTAGAATAGCTGCGGATCGGAAAAAACGTACTCTGCATTTCCAGGCAAATTCCCTCCAAATACATGAGTGGGTTATCTTACAAGCCATAGGGGAAGCCCAAAGCCAATCCTGTTCGGAGATTTCCATTTCCAAATCCCTACCCCAGCTTCTCATGATGGAAAGTGATGAGTCACGCAAACCCTTGCGTAGAATTTGGTATATGTAGCCCACCAGATGTTCCCATTGATAACCAGTTATAGCATCTTCTATAAGTTTCCAAAAAATTGCAACTGGATTGGGCAGTTGAGACGTTACGTCTCTTTGTCTTAGAAGATAATTTTTAACCTGGGTATATCTATAGATGTCCCCTTCAGGTAAACCACAGTCACTCTGTAATGTTTCAAACTGGACAATGCCCTTATCAGTTATAAACTGTCTGAAAAATTGGGAGTCCCACCCTCCTCCACCTAATAAAAGTATGGTCTAATGTTGCTGGGATGAAAGATTCATCTTCCGAGACAAGAGTAAATGGAGAAAAAAATTCTTTAAAGCATTTATATTTCTTTAGGCGGTACCATCGTGTTAAAACTTGAGCTGTATAGGGTGTAAAGTCCCTCATCTGTGGTGCCTTGTTTAATGAAGCCATGGTTATTTTTAGGATACTGTAAATCACTAATGGTAAACTCCAAATCCTTCCAAGGAGCCTCAAAAGACTGGGAAAGTCACAATATTAGAATATTGAAAAAAGATGCCATAGCATATAGCTTTAAATTGGGTAAGTTTGCACCTCCCTCCATCAATGGAAGCTGCAACAAGGACATTCTTATTTGAGGTTTCTGGCTGTGCCAGATATAATTACAGATAATTCTATCCCAGGACTTAAAATAAAAATTAGCAGGGAAAGTTGGAATATTTTGAAACAGATACAACAGTTTTGGTAGGATGATCATTCTAATGGACTCTAGCCTCTGAAAAAAGCTCAAGGGCAAAGTGGACCATGTTGTTAATTCTGACTGAATCTGTATTGACCATGGTTCATAATTTAGTAACTCCGCATTTTCCAAATTTTTGGGGATTACTATACCCAAGTACTTAATTTGTGTTTTGTGCCATTTTAAGGGGTACTTATTCTTTAATGATTGGGTTGAGGAAAAGTTTAGAGCCAACAAATCTGTTTTGGTTATATTTAAAACAAATCCCGATATCTCGGAGAAGAGTGTCAAGGAATCCGGAGAGAGGGCTGAAACCAAAATATCATCAGCAAATAAAACTACCTTGTATTCCCTCTGACCCATAGGGACCCCCTCCACTCCTGTGTTTCTCCAAATTAACTCTGCTAAAGGTTCAACATACAGAGCAAATAGTAAGGAGTACAAGGGACATCCCTGTCTCATTCCCCTTTGTATAGGTATTGGTTGGGATAATGAGCCATTAATTCCAATGTATGCCTTAGGGGACGAGTATATTTTTTTAAGGCAGGTTGAAAAGGAATCTGGAAATGCGAATTTAGACAAGGTAGCCCATAAAAAATCCCATCCTACCTTGTTGAATGCTTTGTCCCCACTGAGGCTCATTATAATAGAAGGAATCTTTCAGGTATGAAGTTGTTCCATGATAAGGAATTATCTACGGTGATTGTCTGAAGTACTTCTTGACTTCACAAAGCCCGCCTGATCTTTGTGTATTAAATCAAGTAGAATGGGTTCCAATCTTTTGGCCCAAAATGGCCATAAATAATTTATAATCCACATTTAGGATAGAAACTAGTCGATTAGATTTGGGAAGGGTGGGGTCTCTTTCTGGTTTAAGTAAGGGAGTTAAGATAGCATAATTCCAAGAAGGAGGTGGGGTCTCTCCCTCAAAGACTGTTCTACAGGTTGGGAGAAAGCTAGGTAATAGTTGGGAAATAAACATTTTGTACCATTCTGGACCAAATCCATCCAGGCCTGGGCTTTTCTGAGATTTAATTTTTTTACCTGGCAAAGTATCTCCTCTGGTCTAATCAGTCTTTGTAGATGAGAAATCTGTGTTTCTGAAAGTTTAGGTAGAGGGATTTGGTCTAAGGACTTCTGAATTCTGTGTTTGTGTTCTGGGGGGGAGGGGGGCTGTATATAAAGATTCATAAAATTGTATAAAAGTCTGTTTAATTTGGTTCTCTTTATAAGTGAGAATGCCATTGGAGTGGGATTTTATTTTCAAGACTGCAGAAGCTCTTTTATTGGCCCTCAGTTTCCGTGCCAGGTTTCTAGCCCCTTCCCCCCCTTCATAGTTGTATTGTCGTAAACATGCCAATTGCTGAAAAGTTTTATAATCCAAAATGTTTTGCATCTCCTGTTTTAAGCCTCTTATCCGTCTCTGGAGATTAACATCTCCTTCTCTATATAAAAGCTGATAGGAGGACAGCAGATCCTCTAGAAATTTTAACCTGGCGTTTTGTTTTTTCAATTTTCCGGAAGTGTATTCCAGAATCTCCCCCCCTCAATATGGTCTTCAGTGTATCCCACTGAATAGTGCTAGAAACGTCCGGAGTCAGATTTTCCTGTATAGCCTGGGGGATACGTTTCCTCATGGCATTGAGGAATTCCTGATTTTTTAAAAAGGATGTATTAAATCTCCAAGTTTTAGATTTTTGCTGTTTCCCCAAGTCAATTTTTAGAATCGGGGGATTGTGGTTGGATAGTATTCTTGGTTCAATTATCATATCCTGAACTAATGTAAGGCATTCCCCCGTTACAAAAAAGTAATCCAGCCTAGAATACGTTCTATGGCGTGCCGGAAAAAAAGTATATCTTGGAACTGATGGGAAAGTCCTCCTCCAAACGTCTTCGAATCCTAATTATGCTAGATTTTTTTTTTTTAAATACTTCCCTTTATTGGATAATCTGTTGGGATTTGAATTAGATGAATCTATATAAGGACCCAGTGTCAGATTAAAATCTTCTCCCATGATCAAAATTCCTTTATATCTTTCCATCACCTCATGTAGGAATGATTGAACAACCGGAAATGGAGTCTGTGGAGGTAAATGAGCATTAACTAGGGTTACTGTCTGTGAGTAGATTCTTCTGGATAGAATCACAAATCTACCCTGTGGATCCGAAAAAAAGTCCAGGACCTCAAATGGGGTAGAGGCCAGTATCGTAATAGCCGTTCCCCTCTTATGTTTTTTTGGATGAGAGGAGGCAAAAACCTGATATCTGCCCCCCCAATGTAACTTGGAGTGTTCTGACAAGGAAAGGTGGGACTCCTGTAGGAAAAATAAGTCTGCTTTCTGATTACGCAGATATTGCATAATTTTATATCTTTTAAACAGGGGAATATAGCCCATTCACATTTAATGACAGAATTTTTACTGGGGTACTAGTCATTAGTGTCTAAGGGGGTTGTTAATATTGTGAAGATAGGGCACTGTCCAGTCTCCAGAAAAGGTTGTATATATTTGATTACCTTTAAATTATTCTTTCCTCCATACTCCAGTGGCCTTAAACAGCCAAGTTCAGCATCTCAAGAGGGGGAAGAAATATCTTTATCTAGTATCCTTCCAGAAACCACATGTCCAACCTTTCTTGAGGACAACAGTATCATATCTGAGTTTGTGTCACCATCTCTCCTCAATTTTAACATAATTAAAAACAAACAACCCATTAATCTGAACAACTGTTGAAAAACCATTTGTCCTCTTACCAAAGAAACTATATACATTTGGTATTCCATTTGTGTGGGGAAAAAAAAAAAAACACATTTCCCACTTTATCCCAGACTCACAAAAGCCTGTGGTCTGGGAAGACAGGGCAACACTTCTCTAAAGAGAGTATAGATCTGTCTGAGGGGGAGCCCCCTCCCCCAGAACGGACATGGAATTACCGTAACTGTTCTGTAGTGGTTGAGTGTTAGGCATCAAAATCTAAATTAGATCAAAACAGAATGTCTGACAAAAAAAAAAAAAACCAACATTCTCACCCCAATTCACCTTATTCTAAATCTAAATAAATTATCCATGCCTCCCTTACCATATATTTAATACACCATTCCCCCTCCTCTCATTATATGGAGGATCATTTGGCCTATCTAAAACCAGATTTGGAGAATATATTACAATATTATCCCTTCAAAAAGATAAATGATTGCTGGCTCGGTGGCGTGGAGAGTCAAGGCGGAGCTCCCCGCAGCGATCCCCACCCAACAAGAAAGGAGGGACCAATCTCGGAAACCCCCCTTTTCTCAAACTACTGACATTTGATTTACCGCCCTGAGACCAAACGCCCTTCAAGTCCCCCCTTCCCCCAGTCAACAACCCTCAATGACTTCATTTCCCCCATAGTGAAAATAATCTCTCCCATGTATTTTCCTTCAAATTCTGATTCGGTCCTCAAGTAGTAAGGATAGGATAAAGTCAATTCTTGAGTTTAAAGTTCAAGTCTGAGACATATTCTTCCATCTTGAAGTTAATCCGAGGAAATCATCCATACCATTCAAAGGAGCAGCGGGGGATGGAGAAGCGCCCTCCCGGAGCGAGGAAGGTGGGGGAGAGAAAGGCAATCTCCTTGTCTTGCTATTTATTTCACGCCAGTGTAGAGAGACATTTATTGTGCAAGAATCCTCTAGAGGAAATGCCCTTCCTCAACCCCACAACCCCAACCGATCCAGATTTCAGCAACCCTCGAACTACCCCACCCCCACACAGCCCCAGCATCTAACAACTCCAGGCCTTCTTGAAGTAATTTCTGAAGGAGCAGAATGTTTGAGAGTTAGAATGTAAAACGAACAGAAACAAGGCAAGAACCCAACAAAAAAAAAAAAGGGGGAGGGAGAAGGCTACCATCTGGAACAAGGGAGGTGGGGGGAGAAAAATACAGTCTCCATGTCCTGCTTTCCATTTCGCCCAGTATAGAGGGACTTTTATGGTGCAGGGTTCCCCTAATGGAGATGCCCTTCCTCAACCCCACAGACCCCCAACTGCTCCAGATCTCAGCAGCTGTAGTCTGGGTTTCTACCTTGGCAGTTCTAGACTGCAACTCTGTTTGAGTATCCTGAAGGGCCTCTCTCATCTCTGACCGAAATTCTGATATTGCTACCAAGATAGTTTCATAGTTAGGTAGATCGGGTATCTGTTTCTTTTTTTCTTTATCTCTTCTACCCTCTTTGCTTCCGATTGTGGGAGAGCGGCCTGGTTAGAATTGGAGCTTTGTAATTCATTTTCGTCTTGTAAATCTTTAAGTAATTGGAAACAGTTGCGGTCCGAGCGTGCCATTTCTCTACATTACCCCGCTCCAGTAACTGTTTTGTTTCTTTGTTTTAGCTTAATTCTTTCTTCTTAGTTCTATTTTCTAGTGTGTTAAAGCTTTTAGAAACGTCAAAGTCAATGCTGCAATGGGGAGATTCTACTGTAAAGACAAATGTGGGGTAAGAGCTGAAGTCCATTGCGTCCTCACGGCGTCATTTCCCAACTGGAAGTTGAGAGGATTGATTTTTTAAATCCACTTCATGAAGGGGGCAAAGATATCACAGGCGGCTTGGAAGGAGCTAATGAAGAAAGACAGAGCAGCATCCAGTGAGGTCAGGTGATCGAGAGGGGACCAGTCGAGATTTAGGAGGTGACTGTGTAAATGTACTAGGGAGCCTTTCTTCAGCTGGCAGTGCTTAGAGATCCTTGGGGGGATGGGGGGGGGGATTTCCAGCTGCTGGACCAGCAGCAGGTGACTGGGGAATGATCATTGAGTGAATCAGACAGGACCTGATGTCCTATATACGCTCAAGATGATTAGTGGAGATGAGATCAATGAGGGAGCTAGTACCCCTGCTGTAGTCTACCCTGGTAGGGAAGAGTACCATCTAAGTAGATTTTGGGCCGCAGCTGCGTCCCTGAGACAGGACATCTGAGGGGTAAGCCAATCTGTGTTGAAATCCCCAAGTACAATAATTTCTAAATTTTTCGCGAGCTGGGTGATGATGTTTAGGATGGATGTGAAAGCATCCTTCTGATTACGGGGAGGTATGTAGACTGACATCAGGTAAAGTGATTTGCCTGAGTTGCCAACAGCAACCTTTAAGGTGAGAGTCTGGGCACCAGCACTGGGGTGTGCTGTTTCAATTGTGATGCTTTGCAAGGAGTCCCAGAGGTAAAATGCATCCCCCACCCCTTTTTCCCCAGTTTGATCTGAACAGTGTGTAGCCCTGCAGGGTAACAGCAGAGTCTGGGATACTCTGTGGTAGCCACGTTTCGACTACTGCTAGAGCATCAGGGTTATGGAGGTGAACCCAGGTTTGAAGGAGGGCAAATTTCTTTAAGAGGCTGCAGATGTTGATGGTTGCCAGCATGAGGCCTTTGGATTGCTTTGGTCTGGGAGGAGGGAGCCAAGGGGCCTGGACTGGGGTGTATATTTCCAGAGAGTAGCAGGAGAATCATAGTGATCCTGGATAAGATACACTGCAGGATTCTCTTATGAGCACGCTGCAAGGGGCCTGCGTTGGGCTGGGGCTGTTTGTTGACAATATGAGATCAGGCGAAACTCAATACTTCTGGTCCACATAAGCACAGGTTGAAACAAGGTTACTGGGGAGGGGTGGGCGGGCAGCCAGGAGGCAGGAGGAGTGGGACATAGTGATGGAGAGGTGAGGGTGGGGGTGATGGCAAGTAAGAAAAAAAATTAATCACCTTAGTAATTATGTTTCTTCTAGTGGAGTCTTGCTGTATTCTGACAAGTGATGTTAGCCCCAGTCTTTAAACTGCCCCGGAGAACAATGGGTTAACTTTTCTATGCATGGCATAGAATGTTCATCTCGAGCTCGTTTGATGCCTCTGCCTGTTATTCGAACTGCAACCGTCAGATCTTTACGAGCAAAACTCACTAGATGTTCTGTGTGGAAACTAAAATTTTTAACTAGCCAACTGGCAGAAGAATAATGTTTTGGGTTCTCAAAGGAAGACTCAAGTCAGGAAACCCAAACACAAAAAACAATCAAATGAAATAACATTTGACCCAAGAGAACAGAGGGTGTAAAGGGGGCACCCCAAGGGTGCCAACACTGCTCCTGCCCACCCACATCCCAAAAATCTAGGTTCTGAGCGGGGAGGCAGGGAGGGAGGTCAGAATACAGCAAGACTCCACTAGAAGAAACATAATTACTAAGATGAGTATTTTTTTCTTCAAACAACATGAAGTCTTGCTGTATTCTGACAAGTGCAGACTACCAAGCAGTACCTCCATGGAGAAGGGACAGAACCTACTTTGGGAATAGGCTCTGAAGTACTGCTGTGCCAAACCAAGCATCACTCCTAGCCTGGATATCCAGAGAGTAATGCTTGGTAAAAGTATGAACTGTTTTCCAGGTGGCTGCTTGACAAACTTCTAAAAGAGGGATATCCCTGGCAGCAGCCAGGGAAGAAGCTGTACCTCTTGTGGAATGAGCCCTCAGGGCTGAGGGTGGAGTTTTACCCAGTTTTTCATAGCAGAATTGTATACAAGACACAATCTATCTGGCAATAGATCTCTTGGTGGCAGGTTTGCCCTTCCCAACTTCTCCATAAGTGAGCAACAACTGGAGGGAGTCAAACCTGTGACCCTTGGTACGCTCTATATAGTAGCTAAGGGCTCTTTTAACATCCAACCTGTGTAGCCTTCTCTCTCCCGAGGAAGAATGATCAGTGAAGAAAACAGGGAGAGATATAGACTGATTCAGGTGGAAATCTGAAACCACTTTAGGCAACAACTTTCCGTTAGTTCTAAGGACCACTTTATCTCTGTGAAAAGAGATGAAATCAGGTTCCACTGATAGGGCTTGCAATTCACTAATACATCTAGTAGAAATAATGGCTCCCAAAAACACAGTTTTCCAAGTCAAGTACTTAAGCTCCGCTGAGGGCAAGGTTCAAAAGGAGGTTGCATAAGGTGAGCAATGCAAACATTAATATCCCAAGCAGGAGCAGGATCCCTAAAGATGGGACTGGTGTGAAACAATCTCTTGAAAAACTTACAGAATACAGGGTAGGATGACAAGTGAGGAAGACTTGCCTACTGACAGGAAAGCAGAAACAGCTGACAAGTGTACCTTGAGAGTAGCTGGTCTGAGACCTAGGCCACTGAGATGGACCATATAATCCAGAACTGTAGGCAATTCAGCAGTGTCTGGAGAAATATTCTTCTTATAAACACCAAATGCAGAATCTTTTCCATTTGGAGTTGTAAGTCTTTCTGGTGGAGGGCTTTCGAGAAGCCTTGAGGATATCCAGAACCTCTTGGGAAAGATGCAGATCCGCAAACTCTAACGCTTCAAGAGCCAAGCCTTCAGATTGAGAGACTGAAGATTGGGGTACCAAATCCTCCCCTGAGAGGATGTTAACAGGTTGTAATTCCTGGGAAGAGACAGGGGAAGATGGACTGCTAGGGACAGCAACAAAGGATACCATGGCTGCCTGGCCCAGTCTAGAGCAATCAGAATCACTTTGCAAGGTTGTGACCTTATCATGACTAACACTTTGAACAGGAGAGGGAAAGGGGGAAAAGCATACAGAAATTTCCCTTCCCAGTTCAGAATCAGAGCATCCAGGGGGACTGAGCCCAAGACTGAGGCTCTGCAACAAAAAAGAGGAAGTTGGTGATTGTCTGGGGCTGCAAAAAGATCTATCTCTGGAGTGCCCTATCTTGAGAAAAATCACCTTCAACACCAGGGGATTCAGGGCCCATTCGTGATGGCCCTGGGATATTCTGCTCAGTGCATCTGCTGAACTGCTATCAGAGAGGTTTGCAGGGAATAAGCCAGGGACCACAACTTCATTGCTTCTGTGCACAAGGCCGAGGACCGGGTGCCTCCTTGCTTGTTGATGTACCACATGGTGGTGGTGGTGGTGTCTGTTCAGACCTGAACCACCCTGTTCTGTACTGATTTGGAAAAAGCTAGCAGTGCCAGAAACACTGCCCTGAGTTCCAAGAGAGCAATGTGTAGAAGCGATTCCTGAGGCGACCACAGTCCCTGGGTGGTGAGGTCCCCCAAATGGGCTCCCCAGCCCAGCAGGGAAGCATCTGTGGTAAGGACCACTGAATGAGACTGAGTGGCAAATGGAACCCCTTGCCTCAAATTGTCCTGATCCTGACACCACTGCAGGGCTTGGATCAGAGTTCAAGTCACTGGGATTAATTTGGTAAGGGAATCCTTTCTTTGGGACCAAGAAGCTCTTAGGTGGAACTGAATGTCCCTCATCTGGAACCTTGTGCCTTGGACCACTGCTGTAGAAGCTGCCATGTGGCCCAAGAGCTGAAGGAAATGCTTTGCTGGTCAAGACACCTGAAGGTTGATGAAAAGGCCAGTTCCATGAGAGCTCTTGCCCTTTCCAGGGGAAGGAAGGCTCTTGCTTTTACCATATCCAGCTCTGCCCCTATGAAGGTGAGGAGCTGCACTGGTTGAAGAACTGACTTTGGTAGGTTGAGAAGAAATCCTAAAGAAGTGAGCACTTGCTGGATCACTTGCAGGCATGACTTGACTTGGTCTGGGGACTGGCCCACTATGAGCCAGTCGTCCAAATACGGAAAAATGGAAATCTTTTGTCTTCTTAGGAAGGCAACAACTACTGCCAGGCACTTTGTGAAGACCCATGGGGCTGAGGTTAGGCCAAAGGGCACTGCTCTGAACTGACAGTGGCCTGAGGACAACTTGAACCCGAGGTACTTTCTGTGGGAGCACCTGAAGGGAATGTGAATGTAGGCATCTTTGAGGTCCAGGGAGGCTAGCCAGTCCCCTGGCCTTAGAGAGGGAAGGATAATTCCCAGAGTTATCATCTTGAACTTTGGCTGTAAAAG
This sequence comes from Neoceratodus forsteri, assembly GCA_016271365.2. NCBI lineage: Eukaryota > Metazoa > Chordata > Ceratodontiformes > Ceratodontidae > Neoceratodus > Neoceratodus forsteri. The sequence goes on from CM057459.1 coordinate 734,086,897, forward strand.
ATGTTTGTTCAGGTACCTTAAGTCCAGGATGGGTCGCCACTCTCCTGTCTTTTGGGGGGTTAGGAAGTACCTGGAGTACAGTCCTTTGCCCCAGTGTAGGGTAGGTACTCTCTCTATAGCTCTTAGAGCTAGGAGAGAAGAAACCTCTGTCTCTAGGGCAAGGATCTCAGAGATTTGCAGGTGGAAAAGGTCTGGCTCTCATCTTGGGAAAGTTTTTTGAAGCTGAGAACCAGTCCCTGGCTTACTACCTCCAGGACCCACTTGTCTGATTCAACAGACATCCAGTCCTGGACAAAGTAAGCTACCCTGCCCCCTACTGAGATAGGAGAATCCACCCAGGCAGACCCATCAGGGTGACTGCTTGGCAGGGGCTTTAGGCTGAGGGGTGGATGCAGGCCTACTCATCCCCCTTCTGCCTCTCCCTCTGAAGAACCCCCTCTGTGAAAAGGAAGAAGAGGCCTGTGCTTGGTAAAAAGGCCTTTGGAAAGGACTGCCCCTGCCCCTGGACTGCTGCCTTTGAGGAGTTGCCTGCCTTTCCTTGGCCTGAGCACTCCTGTAAGTGGTCCTGTATTCATCCATTTTCTTCATGTAATTCTCTGTCTGCTCCCCGAACAGAGAATTACCCACTACAGGAAAATCCATGGCCTTAGCCTGGGTATCCTGTGAGAGGCTAGTACATCTGAGCCAAGCCATTCACCGAAGAGCCACAGATGTAGCCATGACTCTTGATGATACATCATTGAAGTCCACAGCAGCATGAAACTGAACTTTTGATGCCTCAATCCCATCTGCAGCCACCTCCTCCAGCTCCTTGGCAAGCTGGGGGGAAGCCTGTTTAGCCAGTGCCAGTACAGTGTCCCACCTGGACTTCTGGTACCTGGCTGCATAGGCCATCTAATTCGCCTACCTGAATACCAAGAAAGATGCCATGTACTGCTTCTTTGCCATGGCATCAATCTTCCTGGAGTCCTAGTCTGGGGGGTGTGATGCCAAGGGAATGCTTGCCTTATCACAGGCAGCAGCCTGTACAACCCAAACACGGCTGCATTGCTGATAAAAGAACTCCATATCTGAGCCTGAAAGAGTATACCTTTTGTCCATTCTACAGGAGGTATGGAATTGGGAGACTTAAGAAACTTTTGTGTCCGTTTCCCAAAAAATTTGTGGAGAGGAACAGACAAGTCTCCTGGACTCTGGGGTGTCCATCATCTCTACATAGTCAGGCTCCTCCTGATCCTCCACTGCCTCCTCCATAGGAAGCTGGAGGGTATCAGCCACTTTCTGTAAAACATGAAGTGCGAAGGGGACTCAGAAAGCCTAGGAGGAGAAACACCTGAAGGTCTGTCTGGGGAGATGTCCGGTCAAAAGGCACACCAGACTTTCACCATTACCATAATCATCTTCAACTCTCCTTCCTCCTCAAACTCCGGTTCATAAAATTCTTCCAGGGTATAATCTTGAACCCAGAACAATAAACAGGCCCTGCAAAGGTGTTGGATCAGTTGGAACAGGCGATTCCACAACACAAATCATGGCCTGGCTCTGGTGATCGGAGTGAGACTCTGGATCCGAACAGGTCGATTGTCTTTGCGTTTTGTCGGAACCGATTCCTCGAATCGGCTCTCCTTTGCCCGCCAAGGACAGCGGCCTGGTCAGAAGCACTCCTGGTTCGGTCGGAACCGAACCAGGCTGGCCATCCGGTCAGCGGACTTCTTGGCCTCCCTTTCCCTCAGTCTACCTAATCTCTTTTCCAGGGTAGATTTGGGAAAATTTTTACAAATTTGACAGTCTGAATCGAGGTGGTCAAACCCCAGACAATAAACACAGGTGGTGTGGGGATCGGCCTCAGCAAAGACCTCCCCACACACACTGCAGTGTTGAAACCCAGTGGGCCTTTTTTCTTGGGTTTCTCAGACATGGCCAACCTAACCAAACTTACCCTTTTTTCGGCAACTGCCAGGCAAGACTCCCCTATCGGTTCCAGACCGTGTCATGGGTCTTGGAAAAAACGTACTAAAACCCTTTTTTAGAACTGATACAGACCAGTAACCACACACTAAAGTAAAGTACAAAATTTACCTGCATGATCAGTTCAGCCAAACCGATCCACACTTTTTACAAGTTCCACACAGAAAACAGAACAAAACCTATCTAGTACTCACGGTACCACAGACAGAGACTTAAACCGACTACGCGGAAACAAAATTTCGGTATAAAACCGACCGAAAACCGACACTTCAACCGACTTTGAACCGAGCAGCAGAAGAAATCTCCGGAGTGACTGTTTAGTGAGGCGGAGTAGAGAACCTGACGACTGCAGTTTGAATAACAACAGGCAGAGACATCAACCGAGCTTGAGATGAACATTCTATACCATGCATAGAAAAGTTAACCCATTGTTCTCCGGGGCAGTTTAAAGACTGGGGTTAACTGCACTTGCAAGAATACAGCAAGACTTCATGTTGTTTGAATAATAATAATAATAATCATCTTTATTTATTCTTTGCCTTTCAATTATCAAGGCACATTACAAAACTTAAAACAATGGATAAAAATTACATTTATAAAACACAGTAAGATCCGAGAATAGCAATACTAATTACAGTAAGTTTTGTTCCACAAAATGGTCTTCAATGCCTGTTTAAACTCCCTCACGCACATGCACTCTCGAAGCCGGCGTGGTAGAGAATTCCAAAGGGCAGGGGCCACGTACATGAATGCATGGACCCCTGAAGATTTCAAAACTACCCTTGGGATCTCTAGCAACCCCTCATCGGCCGAGTGAAGCAATCGTTCGGGGCAGTAAGGAGACAGAAGCTCTTTCAGGTAGTCAGGGCCAAGTCCATGCAGGGCTTTATAAGCCAGTAATCTGACTTTAAAGGTGATCTGCCACTGAACTGGCAGCCAGTGCAGTTCGCACAATACCGGTGTAATATGGGAAGTAATAGGAGTCCCTGTTAACAACTGGGCTGCATAGTCTTGCACCAGCTGGAGGCGGCAAATATCAACCTCCAGAAGCCCAAAGTACAGGGAGTTGCAGTAATCAAGGCACGAGGTCACAAAGGCGTGGATCAATGTAGGACGGTCACCAGACGGAACAAGGTGCTTGATCCTAGTGATGTTCCTTAGGTGGTAAAAGGATGACTTATTGACGGCCAACACTTGAAATCGAAGTGTCAGCCCTTCGTCAATCACCACCTCTAGGTCCCGCACCAGTTTGGAGGGTAAGGAGCTCAGAGCCCTCCAGGAAAAGTCCCGTAGGCTGACCAGCCCCCGACCCCCCTATCTGGCAACCAGGATCCACAACCATCACCTCAGTCTTCCCTGAGTTCAGCTTCAGCCAGCTAGAATTCATCCAATCCTGGATTTCAGCGAGGCAGGTATTAAATACCGAGAGTGCTCTATCCTGGTCAGGTGCAAAAGACAGGTAGAGCTGGGTATCATCAGCATAGCAGTGAAACCTCAGCCCATACTGTCTTACAGTGTCTCAGAGGGGCAGCAAATACACCGAAAATAATATGGGGGACAGCACAGAGCCCTGAGGAAACCCACATGACAGAGAGAGAGACGGTCAGAGGAATAAATCTCCGACATCACCCTCTGAGTTCTGGCAGTGAGTAAAGACCTAAACTATCGGAGGACTGAACCAGTCAAGCAACAGATGAACCTCAGGCACTCGAGCAGCACCCCATGATCCATGGCGTCAAAAGCTGAAGAAAGATCAAGAAGCACTAAGATGGAGTGACTTTTCCGATTTCTAGCCATCAGGAGATCACTAAGCACCTGAACCAGTGCGGTCTTGGTACTATGCCTCTTATGAAAACTGGACTGGAAAAGTTTGTAGATGTTATGGATGGTCAAATGGTTTTCCAGTTGTACAGCCACTACCTTCTCAATTACCTTCCCCAAAAAGGGGAGGTTAGAGATAGGTCTGTAGTTTGCCAGGCAGTCTGGGTCCAGAGAAGCTTTCTTCAAGAGCGGTGTTACCACTGCCTACTTCAGGGAGCTAGGAAACTCACCTGACTCAAGGGAGCACCAGACTACCTGTGCCAAGACTAGGCCTATGTCATAACAACCCAAAAATCAGGGAAGTTGGGCCCGGGTCTAAACTACAGCACATAGGGTGCATACCCTGGACAATCCGCATGACATCCACAATCTCTAGCCAGTCGAAGGTACTCCAAGAGAAGTGAGGGACCGTGGTCAAGTACCGATCACCAGCATCTCTCACAGTGTGTGTTGAACTGATCTCAGCCCTGATGTCCGACACCTTATCAGCAAAAAACTGAGCAAGCTCATCACACTCCAATTGTGGAAAAGCTCTTCGAACCTGCAGGCAAGCTGGGTTACACAGCCTGTCCACAGTTCGAAAGAGCTGAGTCGGTCAGTTATGAGCAGCAGCAACCGCCCCGGACAGGAACTCTGCCTTCTTACGGGAGACTGCTGACTGGTAGAGTTGATAAATGATCTAGCAGTCTAAAGTGGTCAGCTTCCAGGGCTGATTTCCGCCAACAATGTTCTAACTTGCGTCCTAGTCGCCGTAGCTCCCTCAAGCTCCCGTCAAACCACGGGGACCAAGGGCGGAGGGAGAGAGGACGAACATGAACAGGAGTGACGGAATCCAGTGCTGAAGCAATGGCCTTATTATAGGCCAGAACCAAAGCCTCTGGATTCCCGCTTGCCACAGGAAAATCCAATAGATCAAGTACCGCCATTAGGCCCTCAGGGCTCAAATCCCGTAAAGGGCGGTACCTGACCATCTCCACAGGGGCAGGCCCATGCGAGGGGGTGCAAATATTGAATCTTATGGTGTAGTGATCAGACCATCCAATAGGTTCCAACCCCACGTCAGAGGTTTCATTCCCCAGGAGGAAAACCAAGCCAAGGGAATGCTCGTGTTTATGAGTAGCAGAGGTAATAATCTGTGTAAGACCCAGTGATGTCAACAAATGGAGGAAGTGTTGTCCAAATTGCGAGAGTTCGTCATTGATCCAGGCATTGAAGTCACCCAGGACCATTAGCCTAGGCGACTCAAATGCCATATCGATCATGAAGTTCGCTACTTCCTGAAGGAACAGCTTCTCATCCCCGGGTGGATGGTAGATGAAGGCTATCCTACAGCCTACACCTGCTACAACAGTACACTCGAAGGACCTGGCATCCTCAATTGGTACACTCGTGAGGCCCAATTCGGTCTTGAAACAGACCGCCACCCCCCTCCCCCACTGTGGTCCAATCTCGGGTGGTGTATCACCAAATACCCATCTGGAATCGCAGCCTCAAATATGGGGCCAGCAGTTTCATCCAGCCAGGTTTCGGTGATGCACCCCAGATCTGTTGTCGCCACAAGATCTGCAATAATTGCAGTCTTGTTTTTAACAGATCTGGTGTTGCATAACAACGCTTGAGTTGGACGGGTCTCCTGGGCTGCCCTGACTGCCTGCCCACCCATAATGGTGTAACCAGGAGGGGTGGGGGGGGGGTGAGGTGGGAGGGCACAAGCAGAGAACATATGAGGTGGGGTGGCTGTGTATGTGTGGGGGTGGGGGGGGGCTTACAGAGAAAAAGAGACACAGAGAGGAGAAAAAGCAAGAAATACATTTCCTGGCAGCAGGATGAGGGAGTTAGATAGTGGTGGAGCAGTTTAGTTAGAATCCCTAAATAGTGATAGGAATTGGGGCGGATAGTTAGCGGCCACTAGTGGTAGGCACAGATAACCTGCCTATGGGAAAGTGGGCTGATTGGTTTTGTAAGGTCACTTGACAAGCTCTATATAATAACGAGTCCACCAAGGGTGGTGGTGGTGGGGGCGGTGAGGTAGTTGATTCAAAGCGTCGGCGGGGCCTACTTCTCCAAGTGAGCTGGAGAATGTCTGCAGGGCTTCTGGGCTTGCCAGCTTTCAGCTCCGGGAAATGTTTACCTGACTTCAGCGAAAGAGGTCCGTTCCAGGGAGGCTCAAGAGAGGGTATCCGACCCTCATGACCTGCACCCACGAGGGGAGCTTGTGTTGTGCTGTAGGAGAGAACAGAGGAGACATAGTTTAGTAAAGTGAGTGGCAGGGGAGCTCAGAGGACAGGGGGAGGGGATTCAGAAATGAAGGATTCACAGGTGAAATGAATCCGAATTTGAGTGAAGAAGTGCAGTGATGGCTTTTCTGGAAATATTATTCTAAATGCAGGCTTTACTGTATCAGGCGGAAGAAAGTAGTAAAGAGATTTTTTTGCCCGAAATTGATGCAATGGACAGCTTTTGCTGACTATATTACAAAACTGGGAGCTGGCTAATCATAAGGCAAACAATTAGCTAACAGGTAGAACATTAGGCAAGAAAAAAATACATTGAAGTGACTAAATTGTGTTTAAAATAGGCAGAAAATAAATGTGATAAGGCAGTAAATTTTGGCACAAAAAAACATGCAGTATGGCAGCTGTTTTAGACCAGGACTTTCAAACTGGGAATTGTCGCCAAAACACTCTGTCTCCAACACGGTCCCACCAGCTCTTAAGGTTCAAGCAAGAATAGACTATTTAGGCTACAGAATTCTGTGAGATGGTTCTAAGCAAAAACTATCTTCACTTGTGTGGGGTCACAAAATCCTTAAGGCAGAAATTAAAATGCCCTTCGAGGAGCGAGCTGTAGAATATCTGAGGGCTTCTGGGCTAGAAATCTTTACCTGACTGCAGCGAAGGGGTCCGTTCCAGGAGGCTTAAGGAGGGTGTCCCACCCTCACAACCTGCACCCACGAGGGGAGCCTGTGTTGTGCTGACTGCAGCAAAAGGGGTCCGTTCCAGGGAGGCTCAAGGAAGGGTGTCAGACCCTCACGACCTGCACCCACGAGGGGAGCTTGTGTTGTGCTGTAGGAGAGAACAGAGGAGAGAGAATTTTCAGAGCATTAACAGTAGCGCTTGTTCTGGTCTGTAACATTTCAATATGATCCTTCCATTTAAAGTTCTGTGAGATCCCTCTGGGATGAACTATCGCTGTTTGTTGCTGAGTTAGTAAAAAAGGATGCTTACAGCCTGTAAGCAGAGCCTCCTTGTCTTGCCATAAAATGCCTAGTACAGCTGATCATTTACAAGAATACCCCATTAAACTAATAGTTTCAACTCATCAAAAGGTATTTGATTAAGCAGGCTATGCTGCTTAATCTTCCTTTCCAACCCATGCGTATTTGTCACAAACCACACATCTGCATTCATGCTTACACCTACCTGGCACACACCTCCACTCCAGTTCGTTTCATACCATGTCCTTTGCCCACACCTGAGCCTCTGCAAAGCTGGCATGCTCCAGACACCTGGACCTTTTGAACCTAATCACCTTTCCTCCTGGATTAAACCAAAGCCAACTGCCCAAACCCCAGATGGGAGTATGAGCTTGCTTTCTCATGCTTTACCTCATCACTTCCCAATGACAGAAATGATTACTTTGTTCAGATCAACTAGGATAACATCTTCTTTGGCATGATGGATACCCCAGAAATTAACAATAATACCCCTTCTCAAAACAGCATGCCCAGCCAAGTATCTCTTCCTAAATAGTTTGTACTTATTTTAAAGATATAATACAAAATAAGCATGAATTAAAACTGCATACAGGAAAAATATATTTAAAAATTATGTTTTTTTCTTAACAGTAATTGTTTAGCCTTAACTTCAACTAAAGCTAGGCTTATGCTTACAGATAGAACTGTTACATTAACCTGCAGAAATAAATGATCATATTTTACCAGATAGACCCGCTATCTCTAACATACTAAAACGCCAGCAGAATAGGCCAAATGGTCTGTCTTGTCTGCTCGAAAGCCAGCAGCCTAATGGATGCCCGCCTCACCAGACCCCCAACCCCCAGGAGTGTCTTCTCTAGATTCAGTTTCCCTTTGTACCTGTCCCACCCCTTCTTGAAGCCCTCCACTGTGCCCTCCTCCACCAGCCTCCCGGGAAGCGTATTCCATGGCTCTACCACCCTCTCAGTGAAAAAATGCTTCCTATGTTCCCCCTGTAGTTTCCTCCCTCCAACTTCCACTCATGGCCCCTGGTCACTCCCCCTTCTTCAGCCTAAACAACTCCCTGGTTCCACTCCTAATTATTCCCTTTACATACTTGAAAACCTCTATCATGTCTCCCCTATCCCTCCTCTCCTCCAGTGAGTAAAGCCCAAGCTCGTCCACCTCTCCTCATAAGGCCTCCCCTCCATGTCCTGAATCATCCTGGTCGCTCTCCAGAACTGCACACAGTACTCAAACTATGGCCTGATCAAGGCATTATACAGAGGGAGGATCATCTCCCTCCTTCTGGACGTAATTCCCCTGGCTATGCAACCCAATATCCTGTTTGCCTTGGCTGTAATTCTTCTACATTTTTCAGAGTTATTCATTTTGATATCTATACCACCCCTAAATCCCTTTCTCCAAATGTGGCATGCAGTGTGACACCCCCCCCCCCGGTGTATACATGGCCGAGGTTATTGACCCCCAAATCCCAAATGAAGTACCTTACATTTCCTGGCATTAAATTTCAGTCCCCACCTCCTTGACCACCCCTCCAGGGTATCCAGATCCCCCTGGACTGTCTCCTTTGCTTCCTCACTATCCACCAGTGCTCCCAATTTTGAATCATATGCAAAAAGACTCAGCCTATTCCTAACCCCCTCCCTATATCCGAAATGTAAGCATTGAGCAAGAGTGGCCCCAATACTGAACCTTGAGGGACTCCACTGATTACCTTCCTGGGGGAGGATATTATCCCACCCACCATTACCCTCTGTAAACACCTGGAAAGCCAATTTTCAACCCAATTTAGCTCCTGTCCTCCCACCCCCATCTCCCTCATTTTTGTTATCAGTCCATTATGAGGTACTGAATCAAATGCCTTGCTGAAATCTAGGTATAGGACATCCACTGGCCTATGTCTATCCAAGGCCCCCGCCACCCAATCATAAAACTCTACGAAGTTGGTCTGACACGATCTCCCTGGGACAAAGTCATACTGTTTATCATCCTGGTGTCCTAACCTTTCCAACTGCCTCCCAAGCCTCCCCTTGATAAAGCCCTCTATTACTCTGCCCACTACAGACGTCAGACTGACCAGCCTATAATCTCTGTCTCTCGCACTTCCGCAAGATACCCAGACTTGCTCAGGGATACCTCCTATTACTTCCTTGCTCCGGGATAGCTCCTGTCACTTCAGTGGAATAGACTGATCCCAGTAAGATCTATTCCTACACATCTGCCCCATCCCAATAAGATCTGTTCCCATGTATCTGCTCCTAAAAGATCCCTTTTATTTCCAGAGATCAAAAGGGGTCACTCTTACAAGAATTACAGCTGTGTTTGAAATTCTCTTATGTGACCCACAGTGTCAGCTTTTGTCCTGCTTCTACTCATAGTGGCCCCCCCCCCAAACGGCAGAGGTCCTGCTTCCACAGGACGCAGTTGGTAATAGTAAACGGAGTCTACTCTGAAGAAAGGGGGGTTACTAGCAGAGTACTGCAGGGTTCAGTACTGGGACCGGTCCTCTTTAATGTCTTTATAAGTTACATTGCGGAGGGAGTGGAAGGAAAAGTATGTCTCTTTGCAGATGACACAAAGATCTGCAACAGGGTCAGTACAGAAGTTGGGGTGGAAAGGATGAGAAGGGACTTGGCAAGGCTGGAGGAATGGTTAAATGTACGGCAGCTTAGATTAAATGCAAAGTAATGCACTTGGGAAACAAAAACCCAGAGGAAGAGTACACAATATGGGGGTGAGATACTAATATCATCAAAAATGGAAAGGGACCTGGAGGCAGTAATATCAGATGACCTAAAGGCGGGCAAGCAGTGCGAGAAGGCAGTAAGGGATACTGGGATGCATAGGGAGAGGCATCACAAGTAGAAAACAGTAAGTTGTTATCTCTCTGTACAGACAGTTGGTGAGACCCCATCTGGAGTACTACGTGCAGTTCTGGAGACCCCATCTCTGCAAGGACATAGACAGAATAGAGGCTGATCAGAGAAGAGCAGCTAAAATGGTGCGGGGTCTGCACCAGAAGACATACAAAGAGAGATTAAAGGAGCATAATATGTATAACCCTCGAGGAAAGGAGGGAGAGGGGGCACATGATAGAAACTTTCAAGTACCTCAAGGGAATCAACAAAGTCCAAGAGGATATCATCTTTCAAAACAAAGATGTGCAAGAGTAAGGGGGCACAATTTGAAGATGGGGGAAGGTGCGGCTCAGAGGTAATTTGAGGAAGTATTTTTTCATGGACAGGGTTGTGGATACATGGAACGCCCTTCTTGAGGAGATAGTGGTGTCAAAAACAGTGGGGAATTCAAGAATGCATGGGACAGCCATAAGGCAATTCTAGTGGGGGTTAGGAAGAAGTAGGCTGTTGTAACTAGGATCTGCAGCCTATCCATTAGGTAGGGAAATGGGCAGAGTAGGTGGGCCAAGCGGTCCTTCTCTGCTGTCAGATTCTATGTTTCAGAGGAGACGCTTTTAAAGCTTGGCTCACTCTGTCAACTACGAGATACACAGACTACACGTCATTTGGCCTTCAATAAAATTTGTCATTTGCGACATTCAGCTTCTTCCCATTACTTTTTTTCTGAACAACATTATACACATGAATTCCACAGTATCGTATCTGATTCTAATATTAAAGCAGCAGTACTACCTAATCAGGAAGTGATCGGTTTCCAGTTGTTGTAGCTCTAAAGAAAATATGGTGGCTGTCCTGACTGCCTATCTTTTACTGCCGCTGTCAACATGGCAGGTGGCAGAAATGTAAACAAAAACAAAGGGAAACTGAGCAAATTATGAGGTGACAGTACAATGCCGGCTGGTAAGATTACCAGGGAAATGCTCAATAGAGCAGCACAGGGAATTAACTGTCAAAAAAGCATAGATTTTCTTTTTTATATAGTACTGCTGCTTTAAAGATCATGTGCAACGGTTTTTACATATTTTTTTATAAAAGCTTGAAAAGCTGAAATTCAAGTCTTTATGTCATGATTAGTGCTTCCTGAGAATTTCATGCTGTTTGGTTTTGTGGTTTTCTTTATATCAGAATTTGTTAACTTGCTCTACAGTGGCTGAAAACAGTGGAGTTATTTTGTCCTCTCAGTCAACCTTAGAGTGCAATGACATCATTTTGGAGTAGCTTGCTGTTTCAGATTCCCAATCAGAGCAGTAGTTTGTAGAGTTAATAGTTTGCTGAGCTCTCCAAGTTTCTTACAAACACAGTCTCTGGCCTATGTTTAGATAGATCAGCTTAAAATATAACATTATCTTCTCATAAAAAGCTGATCATTTTAATCTCAATGCTGAATTGAAGTAGTGGAAATCTTTCTCTGTGAGAAATTAGTTTGTCTATAGCACAGCTCTCACTTCTTTCTAATCAAAACTCAGATTGTTTTTCTAACTATATAACACAGGACTATTAAATGCACATAAAATAAATCTAAATTTTCTTCATTCACAGAAAGTTTGTCTGTGATGTAGCCTCCATAAATATGTAATGCCCCAAAGGTGGTCATTACAGAAAATTAAAATTAAATTCAATAAACACAGAAAACACAGGTGCTTACAGTACCTGCTGCAGGGGTAGGCAGCAGGGTACTGTACGAAGGGGCCCCTAGACATAAAAGTCAACCTCCCTACACACACAAAACACTGTAAATAATTTAAAAAGTGCCTTGTGCACTTAAATCCTGGTCAAAAGATAGATCTTGCAAGCATGCCATGTCATAATGGCTGGATGGAACGCTGTGCTGAGTGGCTCATGCACAGCATTCCAATCCAGCCATTCCAGAATCCAGACAGTTTTAATTTTAAAATCCCATTCCACAGTTTGTCAGTTCGTGGGCAGCTGTTGAGGAGAGAGGACACAGTAAGTCAGAGGGACAAGGAAAGAGCTTACCTGGAGGGTTGAAGCCGTCCCTAGGGACTTACCTGTGTGCCTGCTCTGCCTCCACTGCCTGAAGAGCCTGCTGTGTGGTGAAGTCGTCGGTGGTGCCATCAGGGCACCACGAAGAAAAAACGCCGCTCCCGACGCATTTCTAGGGCTTAGAAGACCTCCGTTTATTATTTTAGCCCCCCCCCAAAGTATTTTTAGTTTAATTTCGGTCCCACTCGGCAGCCTGAAAGCCGCATCGCGTCAGCGCCCTGTTTACCGCTCGGAGGCCCCCACGTCGCCCCCCAGCTGCCTGCTCGTTTTTTCCCCCCTTCCTCTGCGGAATAGGGCAAGCCAGCCTAGTGGTACTAAAGGGAGGCCCCGGCCTAGCAGAATAGGGTAATCCAGCCTAGTAGTACTAAAGGGAGGCCCCAGCCTAGTGGAATAAGGCAGGCTCAAGCTAACGTAGGGCTTCAGGCCCGAGGTAATGGCAGGGCATTAGGCCCGAGGTAAAGCCTGGTCTAAAGGGAGGCCCCGGCCTAGCGGAATAGGGCAAGCCAGCCTAGTGGTACTAAAGGGAGGCCCCGGCCTAGCGGAATAGGGCAAGCCAGCCTAGTGGTACTAAAGGGAGGCCCGGCCTGAGCAGAATAGGGCAATCCAGCCTAGTGGTACTAAAGGAGGCCCCAGCCTAGTGGAATAAGGCAGGCTCAAGCTAACGAGGGCTTCAGGCCCGAGGTAGTGTAAGAGCATTAGGCCGAGGTAAAGCCTGGTCTAAAGGGAGGCCCCACCACAACGGACAGTAAGGGATCCTATCCCAGAATACCCTACCTATAGAAACAGGGGTTCATTTGAGAGTGTTCTAATTGCCTATACTGTGAAACTACTGTGATTACTGTACTGCTTATGCTGAACTATTGCCCTAAGTACCTGAACTATTGCCCTAAGTACCTGAACTATTGTCCTAAGTACCTGAACTATTGGTCCAAGTACCTGAACTATTGCTCTAAGCACCTGGACATTGGCCCTTCTCAGTAACAATTACCCCTGAAGTTATAATTTGCCCTTTCCTGGCAATTATTGTACTATTCCACAGTTCTTTGGGCATTCTTCAGTTATATGTTTACTACTGTACGAAGACAGTCTCAATCTTCTACCGCACTGCAGTCTCCTAGTGTGGTCTGTTACACCACGTGCTCAGAATCAGTCTCTACTCAGAAGAAGACATCCTTCCAGCATTCTTCACTCCAGGAAGATCCTCCATCAACTTATCCCGTCCGTTCGTGTCGTCCGCCGAAGTCGAAGTCTGTCGTCAGTTGTACCAGTCGTACCGCCCGTTTCTTGTTTTCACAGCTTGAAATCGTCCGTGAAACGCATCACGGCAGGCCGTACAGTGTCGTTCCGCTTGGTTCCTGTTCCAGATGTCCCGGTTGGTCGCCCTCTACAGAAGAGAGAGAGCTCATCTTGGAGAACCTGTTGTGCGCCCCCACCTGGTCATTCGCCGAAAGTTGAGTCCGTCGAAGCCCAGTCCTGGGACGCGTCCGCCGTTTCTTTGTTTTGTGTTAGTTCCTGACCTGAGGATTGCAGATTCAACCATCATCTCTTCAGATTCTTATGGTTCCTAGTCCTGTCAGAGTTCCTTCAGAGTCCAGCTGGCCCTTGGAGTGCTGCAGCATCAGTCGGATCGTGGTAGTCCTCCACTGGATTCATCGCCACACAGATCTTGGTCTTTCTTCATCCTTGGCAACCCTAGAAGTGGGTTTTGGCCGAGGAACCTCTTGCTTCAGTGTGTGTTATTTCAGGAACCAGTTGCTTTGGTTCTACATTCCGGCAGCCTCGGAGAGAGTGGGCTTTTGCCGAAGATATATGGTCTGTTTACCAAACCTCTCACCACCCCAGTGGCCTTATCCAGGTCTTTGCTGGGAATTGAGATTAGGGTTCCACAGTTCTGTTTTATTTCCCTTGTAGCTACCAACGAAGAACGACGGTGTACACGAAGACGCCGGATCTCTGGACCTTTGTAAAATTCTGGACTCTCTGATGTAGACATATGATGCTGATTACTCTAATGTAGTGCTGAGTAGCCTAAGACTGGGTTCTTGTTTAGAGTATAGAGTACAGTATAAAATAGTACTAGAATAAGAGTGGCAGTAGGCCTGCAGTTTATATTTGCTGAGGTAACCATTAAAGTGGTAGATCGAAAGTGTTTCAGTTATCCTTGTTATAATCTGCCCTATTGTGTATTGGGCATACCTACTCCTTCTTGTGACTGTGTCTGTCTACCCCCCTTGGTTCCAAATAAAACGCCCGCCCTGCGGGCATTTAAATTACTAAGTCGACTCCTGCCTCTCCTTGTCCGGATAGTAGTTATCCTATCCGAAAAATAATTCGGACCTCTGGTGCCTCGCTCATCTCTTTTCCCCACCTTAGAGTAGAGCGCCTCATCATCATAACATCATCATCTTCTTGAGCACCAGCACATCATCACAAATTGATTTCATGTTGAACATTTTATTTTCATGTCAGATTGACAAACAGTACATGTGCTTGAAATACTGTAGCAGAGTGTGACATGCACCTGTCAGAAGTCACACACATTTCAGTTCTTTGGTGGTTTCTGTGTGAAAATACATTATGTTAGGTATAACTAGAAATATTATGTGGCATCCTGATGCACCATGTCTCTGCCTCAAAGCTGAGGCAGCTGCAGCCTACTGCCACCTGTCCCTGCTACACAAGCCCCCTTCCTTCTGCTCCACATCTGAAGCTGCTGCATCCTGCTTTCCACTATCTTCTCCCACACAGTCAAGGACTGTGCACCCTGCTGCCTCTATCCCCTGCCTAAAGAATTAGGGCTGCTGTACCCTTCCTCCCCCTGCCCAAAACAACTGGGGTTGCTGCATCCTGCTGCTCTCTCTCTCTCTCCCACTCTCACAGTTAGGGAAGCTGAACCTGTTGCCCCCTGTTCCTGTCTCCACAGTCAGAACTGCTGTGCTGTGCTGTTCTAAGCCCTAGAGTGCCAGGTCTCCTGCCTCCAGAGCTGGGACTGCTGTACCATGCTGCCCTAGCCACCAGAGGTGGGACTTTTGCTACACCCTGTTATTAATTTCCATTGCCCCAAATAGTCAGGGCTGCTGCACCATCTGTAGCCCATCTCATAGTCAGGGCTGCTATACCCTGATGCCCCCCTGTGTTCTGCACCACAGGCAAGGCTTCTGCACCATGCTGTACTCTATCCCGTCACCAGAGACAGGGCTGCTGCACCCTGATCCTTTCTACACAAGTGGGGTTGCAGTGGTCTGCTGTGCCCTAGAACCCCATGCCAATGCAGTTAGGGCTGCTGCACCATGCTGCCACTTGCCACAAGATTCAGGGTATTTGCTGCACCCTGTGGCATGCCTCCACAGTTGAGGCAGTTGCACCCTGCTGTCCCCCTGCCACCAGAGTCAAATATTTTGCTACACCCTGCTCCCCACATTCCTTGTCCCAAACAGACATGACCAGGGTGTGAAATTCCTATACCTTAGGTGCCCCAGGGCAGGCACTTTTGTCTCCGGACACCTGCTGCTGTTTAGTGCCTGCCCCATGGGACACCTAAGGTATTCCTGCAGTCAGAGCTCTGTTTTTTTTGTGTTGTACTTTGCGTGCCTTTGGTTTTGTTTGGGAAACTTTTTTTTCATCTTGAAGTCGGACATGTCACGTGATGTTTCCGGGCGGCCAGGGAAAACTGTGCAGGCTCAGGGCTGAGTGGTCTGCAGAGGAGAGAGCTGGCTGGGCGAGAGTTAACTGGTACAGCCATGTGAGCCACAACATCCGACCGCTAGCCTGAAGGGTCCATCCGTCACTGCTGGAGGTAGGGTTGCAGGCTCAGACATCAGTTGGTGAGTACTACTATGGTTGTTTTCGCCCTTTCCTTCTATGTGAATCGAAGAGCTCCCAGCAAAGCGCGGCATTCTATTGAGTGAGTTGTAATGATGGGTGGTGCAGCATCTTTCATGTGAAGGCGGAGTGGCCCCAGCAGTTGGGATGCATGATCGTGATCCAAATTTTCTGAGCCTACCCCAAAAAAAAAAAAACAACAACAAAAGCTCTTTTAAGAGCGAATAGTATTATTTCAGAGGAGGTGTGCAAATGAGGCGAGTGGGGGACTTAGGCAGGATACAAGTGTGGCAGTGAAACCGTGAAGGTCTCGGGCAGCAGGGAGGAAAGAACTTAACTCTCACATTCAAGAAGTAAAAAAACAACAGAGTGCAACACAGATGATCAGAACTCTTAGTTTAATTGAGTTCTGTGGGGAAAGATGTTGTCAGGAGTGACTAACAGGAGGGGTGCATAGGGGTAAGAGACTTGGGGGGCACTGAGAGAAAGCTCTTTCTTTACCTACTATTACAAGTTCAGTTACTTACTTTCACCAAAAGTACTGTTGCCTAACATATTTAATTTAATTTCATAGCAGTTTGTGGATCGTGTTGCAACAGGCAGAGACAGTACTACTGAGAAGCACAGCTAGACTGCAGCAAAGAGGGTCTCAGGGGTCATTCCCAGTCACTTTTTCAGGCTGAAGCAGTTTTGTGTGTGTATTCATCTGCTTACTAAAATTGCTGGGAAGTGGAACTGAATTTCAAATAAAAATCTGTCTCCTGTTTTCCCCTATCAAAAAACACTAAGCAATGTGTTACTTTACTTTGGAAGCTAAGACAGTCATCATATAAAAACTGTTTATTGGAGCAGAACTAGTAGTATACTTTAAAGGGAGCTCTGCTACTACAGCTATTGTTATTTGTAAACCATCACTTCTGTGTTTTAACTACTAGAATCTAAATTGGTAATAAATAGTATTTTACAAGTTACTCTGCACTACCTAAAATATAAATACAAGGATCTGTTAAAAAAAAAAGTCTATCAAAGTTTTGTTTTTTTTCAAGCTACTCAATGGACTACCTAAAATCTGAATACTGTTTTATAAAAAAATATATTATATATAAATATATAAATAAATATATTAAAAGCTTTTTTATAAGCTACTCTGTGGACTACCTAATCTGAATAAAATTATTTTCAGGTCCAAAACACTTCGGTTACCTGGAATTGGACCACCTGAAATCTAAATAAAAAGGCGGTTTTCAGGCTTGAAACCATAAAGGGCAACTGTGAGCAAAACAGCACTCGAAAAATAAATCAGACAACACAGTGTCAGCTTTTCTTGTTGTGTTTATTACTGGTGAGAAAACAACACACACAGTCACTTTTTGGTCTAGTAGAGCGACATTTAAAATTACGTAAACTAAGGGGCGGCATGTAAATAGTTTCTTGGGCATGTACGTTTGCTTATTACATGCCCAAGTGGGCATGTACTTTTTTTCACGAATTTCATACCCTGGACATGACTGCTGCATCCTGTTGCCACCCCTATCTCCTGCCTGAACATCCAGGGCTGCTGCACCCTGCTGCCCTCTGTCCCCACACCCACAGTCAGGGCCACGGCACCCTGTTGCCCCCTGTTCCTATCTCCACAGTCAGGGCTGCTGTGTTACACCCTGGAGTCTCATGCTGCCTGCATCCATGCACTTCCATGGCCCCAAATGGTCTGGGCTGCTGCACAATGTGTACGCTGTGCTGTTGTCAGGGCTGCTGTACCCTGATGCCCACCTGTGTCCTGCCCCACAGTCAAGTCTTCTGCACCATGCTGTCCTTTGTCCCCTGCCACCATTGTGCCCTGCCTACACCACAGAGCCCCTTGCCTCCACAGGCAGGGGACAGGGTACAGCAAATACCCTTACTCTTGTGCTGCACCCTTCCTGAACAACTGGGGTTGCTGCACCCTGCTACTCTCTCTCTCTCTCTCACCCTCATAGTCAGGGACACTGCACATGTTGCCCCCTGTTCCTGTCTCAGCAGGGTGTAGCAAATGATCTGACTCTGGTGGCAGGGAGACAGCAGGGTTCAACTGCCTCAACTGTGGAGGCATGCAACAGGGTGCAGCAAATGCCCTGAATCTTGTGGCAAGTGGCAGCATGGTGCAGCAGCCCTAACTGCAGAGACATGTGGCTCTAGGGCACAGCAGGCCACAGCAACCCCAACTGTGTAGAATGGAGTAGGGTACAGCAGCCCTGTCAGTGGTGATAGAAGACAGCATGGTGCAAAAGTCTCGACTGTGGGGCAGGACACATGGA
Source organism: Neoceratodus forsteri (assembly GCA_016271365.2). Lineage (NCBI taxonomy): Eukaryota > Metazoa > Chordata > Ceratodontiformes > Ceratodontidae > Neoceratodus > Neoceratodus forsteri. The sequence continues at coordinate 734,104,944 of CM057459.1, forward strand.
GCATCAGGGTACAGCCGCCCTGACTGTGAGATGGGGTACATGTGGTGCAGCAGCCCTGACCATTTGGGGCAATGGAAGTGGGTAGCAGGGTGCAGCAAATGCCCCACCTCTGGTGTTAGGGCAGCATGCTGCAGCAGCCCCAGCTGTGGAGGCAAGGAATCTGGCACTCTAGGGCTTAGCACAGCACAGCAGCCCTGACTGTGGAAACAGGAATGGGGCAACAGGTGCAGCATCCCTAACTGTCAGGGTGGGGGAGAGGGGGCAGCAGGGTATAGCAACCCAATTGTTTGGGCAGGGGGCAGCAGGGTGCAGTAGTCCTGATTCTTTAGGCAAGGGATGGAGGCAGCAGGGTGCACAATCCCTGACTGTGTGGGAGAAGACAGTGGGCAGCAGGGTGCAGCAGCCTCGAATGTGGAGCAGAAGGCAAGGGGCTTGTAGGGCAGGGGACTGGTGGCAGTAGACTGCAACTGCCTCAGCTGTGGAGCAGAGACATGGTGCATCGGGAAGCCACATAGTGTTTTTAGTTATACACATACATGATATATTTTCAAACAGAAACCACCAAAGAACTGAAATTTGTGAGTTCTGACGGTACATGTGCTTGAAATACTGTAGCAGAATGTGACAAGCACCTGTTTGTTAATCTGACATGAAAAAAATGTTCTTACATGATTATATTTATGAAGGCTATGTCAAAAACAAACTTTCTGTGAATGAACAAAATTTAGATTCATTTTATATTCATTAAACAGCCCTGTGTTATATAGTTAGAAAAAAAACTGAGGTTTGATTAGAAAAAAACTATGATACAGACATGCTGATTTCTCACAAAAAAAGATTTCCACTACTTCAATTCAGCACTGAAACTGAAATGAACTGCTTTTTAAAGGAAGATAATAATATATTTTAAGCAGATCTATCTAAACACAAACCAGAGACTGGGTTTGTAACTAACCTGGAGAGCTCAGCAGACCATAAATTCTACCGAGTGCTGCTCTGATTGGGAATCTGAAACAGCAAGCTACTCCAAAATGATGTCATCGCACTCTAAGTTTGACTGAGAGGACAGAAATAACTCCACTGTTTTCAGCCACTACAGAGCAGGTTAACAAATGCTGATTTAAAGAAAACCACAAAACCAAACAGCGTGAAATTTTCAGAAAACACTAATCATGACACAAGGACTTGAACTGCTACTTTTTAAGCTTTTATTAAAAATATGTAAAAACCATTGCACATGATCTTTAAGTTTAAAATTTTGGTTAACATAGGGGTCCACCAGTGAACGTCCGGTTTATATAATTCTGAGAGAATCTTGTCTTTTCCAGACATTTTATTAGATTTTAAGGACACCTAAATTTAAATACCTGCATATTTTTTTTTCTCCGACTGCTGGTCACAGGGCTTACAGCTGGGATCTGCTTCCTGTGCCACAGATCAGGCAGGATGAATAGACTTGACCCAGCAGGATATTCTCTCCTCCCCCCATACGGATCCCTCTAGTCTTCTGTAAAGTGAGCAACCTTCTATAAAGACAAAATCTTGTAACAGAATGTTAGAGGAGAACAAGGCCAACTGGCCAACATTATACATTCGTGGACAGAATCAGCCCTGCAACCAACAGTCGGAGAAAGAAAATTTACAGGTATTTAAATTCAGATTTCTCCCTCCTTGTGCTGGTCACAGTGGTCAGTTACAGCTGGGATATATGAAAGCAGTAAGACAAGTGAATCCCAGGGTAGGAAGAATGTAGAAGGGAGTTAAGAGTCCACAACGGCCTATAGAACCCTACAGCCAAAAGAAGCCGCAGCAACGATTACCACATCCAGCTTGTAAAATTTTGTGAAGGTGTGTAGAGATGACCAGGAAGCCGCTCAGCAGATGTCAGCCAGGGAAGCGTCTCTGAGTTCCACCCATGAGGTAGCCATGGCTCTAGTGGAGTGAGCTTTTACCAGACCTGAGAGAGGAAGCCAAACTTGTTCATAAGCGTGCTGATGGTGGAGCGGATCCATCTGGTGACAGTCTTTAGAGGTCCTTTTGCCTACATTTGGTCCCATGTGAGAATGAAAAGGTTTGAGGTCATGCGAAGTGACTTGATTCCTTTAGTGTATAACTTCAAGGCCCGACTAGAGTTCAGGGTATACAATTATTTTTCCTTGTCATTGCTGGGGTTAGGGAAGAAGAAAGGGAGTACCAGCTGCTGACTGCAGTGGAATAGAGACATTACCTTAGGTAAGAAGCCTGGGTCCATTCGGAAAACTACAGAGTTCTGGTGAAAAACTGTATAGTGTTCATTGGTAAACAGTGCACCACCGACAAGCTCACTGATCTGTCTGGCTGTGATAGCAATAAGGAAGGTGACTTTCATTGTGAGGGTGCCTCCCCAGAGGCTTGAAGTGTGTCCTGGTAAGAGCCTTTAGAACCAGGCTGAGGCACCATGGAGGGACAACAGGCTTCACTGGTAGACGCTTTAGGGTAGCCACTCTCAGGAAGTGTTTGACATGAAGATAAAACCCCCAGATACTCCTTCGAGTCCACCAGAAGGAATGCTCCCAATGCGGAGCCCTGGACCCTTAAGGTCGCTAGTTGTTGACCATCAAAACCCTCCTGGAGGAATTGGAGGAGGATAGATAAGGACACTGGATGATTGTCTAGCTGCTTGGAGTGAAGGCAGAATAAAAACTTGCACCAAATTCTGACGTACACCTTAGAGGAAGATTGGTGTCGAGACTGTATCATCATCCCAATTATTGCAGTGGAGTACCAGAAGTCCTTGAGAGTTTCCTGCTGAATCTCTAAGCAAGACGGACAGACTACATATATTTGGATGTGATAATGGACCTTGATGAAGAAGATCTGGGCTGATCTGAAAGGTAACTGGCGGATCCCTCACCACGTGGACAAGATGTGGGAACCATGGATGTCGAGACCAGCGGCAGCACACCAAGATCATTTCGTCCTGGTCTTGAGCCACCTTGTGGAGTACTCTGGAAAGAAGTGAACTAGGAAGAAAGGCATACAGCAGACCATAGCAACATCAGTGGAGGGAGAAGGTGTCCTGAATCACTGCTAGTTCGTCCCTGGCAAAAGAATAGAACTGCTGAACTTTGGTGTTTTGTCTAGAAGCGAAAAGATCCACCTGAGGAAAACCTCAGCTGTGGGTAAGCTGTTGTTTTTCAGTTCCTGTTCCCATTCCCCTGGCAGAATGTCCTTGCAACTAAGCCAGTCTGCTGGGATGTTCTTCCTGTCCTGGGATATAAGCAGCGGCCAGACTGGACAGATGACATTCAGCCCAGTGAAGCAACAGGAGAGACTCTCTCAGCATGCGAGTGCTCCTTGTGCCCCTTGTCAGCTGATATATGCCATCGTTATCCAGTTGTCTGTAAGGATTACAACACCTTAGCTGTGAACATGATCCTTGAATTTTTGGAGAGCTAGACAAACTGCGTGCATTTCCAAGATATTGATGCTGAGGCGAAACTCCAGCAGAGACAACTTGCCTTGAATGGAAAGAAGATTCAGATGGGCACCCCATCCCGAGGCTGGCATTGTTAGTAATTCTCACTTGATGTGGGTGGCCCAGCTTACGGCCCCTCATGATGTTTGCCCTCACTGCCCACCAATAAAGACTGTTCTTCATCTGGTGCAGAACAGATACCTTTTGGATTTGGCTGTGTCTGTGTGGTGACCATGGTTTGAGGAGGTTCACTTGAGTTGGCTGCATGTGGATTAAAGCCCATGGAACTGTATCTGCCAGAGTAACCACTGTCCCTATGAGCTGCATGAACATCTGGGCTGGAAGTTGAGAGGTGTGTTGAAACTTCTGAAGAAGGAATTGTGAATCCCTGAATTTTGTGGAGACTGGAAAAACTTGCTACTGTGCATTTTGAAGTCTGCCCTAGATGATTCAGAGCCTGTGCTGGAAACAGGAAGCTGTTTTGCTTGTTGACTTGACAAAACCATGGGGGGAGAGGCAATGAACAACCTCTGCCACAGCTTGTAAGGCCAGCTCAAAGCGAGGGACTCAGATCAGGATGTTGTCCAAATATAATAACAGTTGAATCCCCTGGCTATGCAGGTGCGCAATCACTGCCACCAAGACCTTGGAAAAAAACTCTTGGGGGAGAAGAAAGCATGAATGGCAGAGCTCTGAATTGGAAGTGGCTGTCCTGAACCTTGAATCTGAGCTACTGTCAGAGATTTCCGAACAGGAATATGCAGGTAGGCGTCCTGTAAGTCGATGGAGGCCAGGAAGTCTCCCTGATGGATTTCTCTGATGATTGATGACAGGGTCTCTATCCTGAATGATCTGTTACAGAAAGTGATTCAGGAATTTGAGGTCTAACACTGGTTGGAACCCCCCCATACATTTTGGGATGATCAAGAAACTGGAGTTAATGCCCCTGTTGACCTCTGGGAGAGAACAGATTCTATGGACCCTTTCTGTAGTAAGTCTGTTATTGCCTGGAGCAGTGTCTGTCTTTTGGTGGGGTCGATCGAAAGAGATGCGGGTACAACATGAAGTAATGGAGGCTTTTAGTCGAATTCAATTAGATATCCCTTGCTGACAATGTCCAGCACCATTTGTCTGTTGTAGTATGGACCCATTCCCCAAAGAAATTGGAAAGTCTTCCCCCTATGAAGGGACAGTCCGGACTGTTTCATTGTGGAAATTTCTTGGCAGAAGCTGCGGTTTCACAGTTCCCGCTTCCTCCACTTCTGTTGCTGCATTGGTTAGGAGAGGAAACCCAGGATGGTTTGCCTGAAAAACCTGCGGTTTGTCCTTTGTTGTAGGACTGACCACGAAAAGGCCACTGTGATCTGCCAGACCAAGATTTGTCCTTAGATCTTGATTGGGGCATGCATACCTTAGCTGTTTCTCCATATTCTTTCATTGCCTCTTTAAGAGCGGAACCGAAGAGAAGGTTGCCTTCGTATGGGGCATTTAACAGATGAACTTTTGAGGAGGTATCTGCCTACCAGGCCCGCAACCAGAGGTTGGGTCTAGCTGACGTCTGGCAGAATGCAGTCCTGGTTGCACAATGAGCAGCATCCTCTGAAACATCCACCAAATAAGTGGAGGCAAGACCCACGAGCTGAAGTTGTTGAAGCATCGCCTTATTAGTTTCTGAATCTTCCACCAGCTGAAAAAACAATTTTGTAGCCCAGAAGAGAGCAGCCCTTGCTGAAAATAGATTAGCTGTTGCCGCCTTTAAAGGAAGCTGTGGAGCCTTGAAAGGCCTGGATGAACCCACCTTATGATCTACTGGGTCCCGTAGCATGGCACCACCGTCCACCGGAATGATCACCTTGTTAGGGATGATATCAGAAAGTTGATCTTGGGCAAGTTCAGCCAAGTTTCTGTTTGCTTCTTGTTGAATTTTAGCAGTTTGTTAACCCAATGTGGTAAGTTTTCTCCAGGCCCTTCCACTCTTCCTTAAGCAGGTCCTCAATTGCCTGTGGAATAGGGAACACTGCTGATGGCTTAGATAAAGATGACAGTTTGAAGGCTAGTTTGTTTGGCTTAGTATTGGTAGGTGAGATGCCTAGGTTTATCTCTGACATTACGTTCTTGATGAAGAAATCCTGGTCGGCCAGATTAAAGTGTCTGGTAGACTCCGTGTCTGAATCAGAGGAACTGCTGAGATGTTGTCCTTCCTCTGGTGAGGACGAACTGGAGTTTGATGAAGAAGGTGATCTAGTTCGGCGCTTCTTCCGTTTGTGATAACAGAGACTGTCGTTTGATCTGTCCCTAGAACAAGGGGAGTTGACAAGTTTCTTTTTCTTGCTTTGGCGACATTCAGGAGGTTCCTCTTCGTCAGATGAAGGAGATGGAGTACGTTTTGTACACAGGTTGTAGGGGATGTAGGGGCTGCAAACTGAAACAGGCTGGATCGAAGGCAAATGCTCTGTTTAACTTTTTGATTAAGCCAGGAGCCAGTTGTAGCGTGGTCTGCTGCTGGACCTCCAGTGGGAGAGAGGATGAAGTGGCCACCTCTTTTGTGGTGGCAGAGTCCAGACTGGCAGCGGCCTCACATTTTAAACATAGTGACACTGCAAATGTGGCTACGGGGATTTGCATTTACTGCATTTTCTGCCCCTGCAAGACTTGTCCAAGGGTTGTCTGAGGACTTGCCAGGTACCTTTTCTGACAACATTCTTGTGCTGGTACAAGAAGCTTGGTTCACTGCAGCAGGAGGCCCCTACATGGCGTACTGCTGAAAGAGGCACCTGCAGGGGTCAGAGGCCACTGAAGACTGTCCTACTGCTGCCCTGTAGCAGACAGTGGGCGAGGGCAGAGAAAAAAGTGCAAACACAGAGCTCCCCTCTTGATATCTTCCCTATAAAGGAAGTCAGTAAATCCCCGAGGTAACAGAAGCTGGGAAAGTAGACTGAAATGCAAGGGTGGTAGAACATTTTCCCCTAAGTGTCTTGTGCCAAGGGAGGTCTGCTAGAGCCCTGAGCTCTGACAGTGGAGTCTGGCAGAGGTGGGTACTGTCAAGCCCTGCCATAGCCCTGATCGGCTGGAAATGAGGGAGGGGAAATGCAGGAAGGTAGTGTAAACGCTGACTCAAAATGGCCACTGGCATGATTTTCGTGCATTTTCTGGAGTTGCTGGTAGTCTTGACTCCCCCCAAAGTTGTCCATGCCCCTCCACCAATATTGGTCACACGTCCTGTACTTACTGCTGTCCTATGGCTCCTGAGGATTGTTCGGTCGATGTAGTTAGGAACTCACGGGAGGCAGCAGCCACTGTGCAGCTTGAGTCGTGGATCGGGCAGTCACACTGAAGATAAAGAAGGCTGATGCCAGGTCCATTTGTGCCAACCACGATGTGTGATATAAAAGCAATGCAGCAGCAGGATAATTACCTCTGGCCACCCCAATGCCGTTCCTGCTGCTGGAGCTGCGTTTCCGATGCAGATTCTTGGTTGCTGGTTGTGGCAGTGAGGGGCCCAGGCTGTACAGCACCACAGCTCAGCCTGGGAACCCTGATGACAGAAATCACAAACTGGGCAGTGCTGGAAGGATCAGTCCCTGCACCTGAAAATGAGGACAGCTGTGAAAAGTAAGGGGCTGTCTTGTAGGGGGATAAAAAAAAACTTGAAATCTCGAAACTCCTGCTCTCCCATGGAGTGACAGAGCACTGCTGTGAAGTACCTGCCACTTGAGAGGCAGGAAGAAGACTGAAGGGATCCGTGTGGGGGGGAGGAGAGGATATCCTGCTGCTGCAAGTCTATTCATCCTGCATGATCTATGGCACAGTAAGCAGATTCCAGCTGTAAACAGAGACCTGCGACTAGCACAATGAGGAAGAAACTTATTTCCTCTACTTCTTCCTCTAAAATTTTCCACTGCCTCATAGCCATCCATGATCATAAATATGTTGAATATACAGGCTTTCTAGTTCATCACAGAATAGATTTTTGTAATGGTTTACAGAAATTCATCTGGCATATTAGCTTCTATACCTCTTGTCCTCTGTGTTTTGCCACGTGGTTCAAAATTCTTTTCAGCTTTCATTCTAATTGCCACTAACATTCCTTTCCAGAACTTCTGTTGATACAGCCCATTTATTATCGATGAACCTTTTAATACGTTTCGCTCATATTAGTTAAAACCGATGTTGTCTCTCGTTGGGGTTGTTCCGACTCTCATTATTGTTCTTTGTACTTGTCTTTTCAGATCTAAAAATTCTTTGTCAAACCATCCTTCTTTAAAGTTCCTCTAATCCCCTTGCTAAGACTTCATCCAAAGATAATAAAGATTTTTTTTTTTGCATCAATACGTTCACAGCCTACTAAATCGTTTGAGTTATTTATAATTGTGTCATCCCATACTATTTTTTTTTACATGATGATAATGGGCCAGATTTTCAAAGCACCCTCCCCCCAAGAATACTGCAAGCCCTTGGTGTGCCAATCATATGGTGCATAAGGCTTGTGGCATTCTCCCAGACAGCGACCATGATTTTCATTCCCGTGTGCCAAGTGCCACAAGTTAGACCAGCTCCCCCCAGTTTAGCTTACACCATTTGTTGGACTGTTTTTAGAGGGCTTGCACCAGATATTTGGTGCAAGTTGCTGTAAAGTAAAGAAACTGCCACAATTGCATCCAAGAATAGAAAATCTGGTGCAGTTGTGGTAAAGGTGTTCAGCACAGCTGCCCCCAAAAATGGGTTTGATGCAGGGCTTGACACAAGCCCTGCATCACCCTTTGAAAATCTGGCCCAATTTGGGGGGGGGGGTGCTCTAGTGAGCCACACTTGTGACAGGACGTGTTCGCTTCAGCTCTACATTGAGTTCACATAAAATTTATATTTGCTAAGTGCAGTGCAAATCTAAGGGAATTTAATTGGTACCGACAGGCAGTTCAGGCCAAGAGGAACCCGCAGATAGTGAAATTGCCATGGACAGAATCAAAAACCAAGCCACAGGAGTGGGACAGAAATCAGGGCAGCAGCACCAACCTCAACAGAGAACAGAAGACACACTCACTACTGCAGGCCATGCCAGTGGAGGCAGGGATTCACCGCCATGAGATACAGTGTTAAAAGCTGTTCAAGAGATGGATAGCAAAATTGAGAAGGTCCTCTGTCGACTCACCGCACAAGACATTAAAACTGAAGGAGCAATGAAGATGGCTTCCAAGACCGATGGCAGATCTCAACGCACCTTTGGCAAAATTACTACTGAAAACACACATGTAAGAGCCCGTTTGGAAACTTTGGAGTATGGGAGCAGGGCGATGAATGTACGCATTGTTGGGCTCTCTGAGGATCTAAAGAGTGACAATCTCCTACGTTTTCTGCAGAATTGGTTCCAAACCACGATGCCTGAAGACATATAGTTTGTATTTTATATTTTATTGTGATGATGATGATTCTGTTTTATCTGTTTTAATTTTACTGTGCCTTGGTATTCGAAAGGTGCATTATAAATAGAGTATTATTATTATATGTCTGGCTCTAGAGTCACTAAAACGGGCTAATAGGGTGAACTTTCGGGAGGCCAGTAAAACAATCCTACTGGTGACGGAGGGACTGGAAATTCAGGGCATCACCCTAGGATGGGCTACAGCTCAATACCTGGTAAAAATTGAAGAACAGGAGATTAAGTTGTTTCCAGATTGGTCGCACATGACCAGAAATCGTCGAAAACTGTTTGATCCACTAAGACAGCAACTCAAGAGTTTTGGGGTCTCCCACTCTCTTCTAGCTCTGGCATGCCTCCATATCACCTATGGTGGCAAGATGTTTCAGCTCAATGACCTGGAGGAAGTGAAGAAGAGAGTGGACAAAACTGTGGCTGAATTTCACAGCGACCCATTGAGGGGATGGCCAAATGCTGAGGAATCGGAGGAAGAGGGCTGATACAGCTCGCAGAGACTATACGGGACTTAATGGTAATGTGTTCTTTCAGGTTTCAGTATTGTGGGCACAAAAAATGGTTAGCTGGACATTTCTCTTTTGTTGACAACCAGTAGTGCCATATATTTTACTTACTATAAAACTTCCGCACTACTGGTTGATAGGGGATTCTGCAGCAGACTTGCCGTAAAATGGTGACAACCATGAGGTGCAACGAAGAAGTATGATACCAGACTTGACCTGTCTGTTCTTTATGGTAGCATGGGTCCTCTCTATAGCCAACTTTTCCAAGTTAACTCTATAGTGCCAAAGTTCAAACGTAGTCTTTACTGTTTTTGATTATACTTTAATGTTGGTGTCTCTATAGGGACTGCTTAAGGGGGCCATAATATCTAGCTTTTTGCACTGCTAGCACTGTTTTTATGTTTATCTATTACGAAATCGAGATGGGCTGCACAGACCCAGAAGCTGTCTGGTTTAGCTACTTGTGTTCTGTGGTGATAATGGCTAATTTAGGGCCATCCTGAAATTTGGTATTGTATTTTTTTTCTCTCCTCTTTCCCCATAGATTGTAGTGTGGTTAGCTTCCTTAATAATACAAATAACTTATACTGATGGATATTTTGTATGTACCCCCATATGTGGTATCACTAATTAATGGATTACATATTTCTGTAGCTAACAAACAATATATATAGAGAATAATGCATATGTAGGGAGTTGATATGGAGTCTTTTCATACACCCAAGTTGTGTGATAATATGTAAACCTCGAGAGCGAAGCCCGAGAGGTTTTAGTATTATCACACAACGAGGGTGTGTGAAAAAACTTCATATCAACTCCCTAAATATGTTTTATTTTTTATAATAACTGGCACTAAACAAATTCAATAGAAGTAATACTCCTACAAGGGAGATGCGAGGAGCCAGCTCATTCTTCCTTACTAGTAGGCACGCTCCACGCTATTCAAAGACTGACATCACATAACGCAGTTAGCGTAAAGGCTCACTAGTAAGGAAGTAGAGCTACAGCTGGTTTCGTTGGTTTTACTAAATAAGTACATGTTGAACACATACAGATTTGTAAACCAGAGGGTAAGCTAAAGGATTAATGTAAAATGGTTACGCTTTCTCCATTTGGATCTGTAGTTATGCTATGAGTTTGAATCTGTTTACTTTGGAATGCGAGTGCTGCAGGCTTCTTGGCACGAGACTGTAAAAGTCATATCAACCCACGGGCTGATACGACTTTTTTCGTATCAACCTGCGGGTTGATATGACTTTTTACAGTTCTCGAAAACGGGTTGATAACAGGGATCACCAGTTATTATAATGTAATCAGGGATCGACAAATTTCAAATTTACGTGCTAGTCCAGGACAACTGGCCTAGCCAAAAATGGTAGTCCCAGTGTTGCGAGTGGTAGTCCATGGTCAGAATGTTGTATTTTAAAATAACTAAGTACCAACAAAGTATGTGGTCTGGGGGGTTGTATTATTAATACTTTGTAGATATAGGCTATTGGAAAACAGGAAAAATGATTTTCGGTTAAATTATTAATACATGTTGAAGTCAGAGTCATATTTCTTTTCTTCTCTCTTCCACCTGCTCATCAAACACAGATGTGTGTTTCTTTTTTGTGACGCTAATAAATCTTATTTTGTTACACTCACTGTGTGGTGTTTTTTATTGGTGGTAAACTGCAGTGGGAGGGGACACACAGACATTAATAAAAAATAATGCTTAATTTGCAGATGCACGCTGCTTAGATTAAGCAAGGTAGGCAGTTAGGGAGTAACAGAAAGGCAGTGGAATATGATTGGGATGGGATTTGGGAAGATATAGCAATGTCTAAAAAGATTTACAAGACAGTGTGGCTTTGATGCTTACTTTTTATTTTTGCACTGCAGTTTGTCCCATGCCAGCCACACTCTCACCCAACATTCTTGACAGACAGTTCCCTTCCTACCACTCCACAGACCACAACACACACATTTTTATTGTGCTTAGGCAATAGGCAGCTTTTGCCTTAACATCAATTCTGGTTTTCCCAGGGCAACACAAAGCCCAACCCACACTCTTTCTCCTTTGGAGCCTTTTTAGCTAGCACATAAATCATGATGGCCCAGTAGTAACAGGTTGCCTTTCACCCTCTGCTCTCAAGTATCCAATCCTTAATTTTTAAAATATTATTTCCAGACTGAATTTTATTTTGCTCAATTGCCACTATGCTACATGCAGTCATTTTGCAGCTAGCACATAAATCCACGTAGCCAAGCAGTAACACACTACCTTTTGCCCCTCCACTCTCTAGTACCTGACCCTGCAGCCCAACACACTTTTCTTTTATTTTAAATTTCTTTTATACTTTCCTTTTTGTTCCGTTTTTTGGATCAGATTATAATAACACTGGAAGTTGGAAGGCATGCAGATTCGATCTTGCCGAGTACATCCCCCACACCCCAAGCTCCCACCATCAGTCACATTCCCTTTCAGTTTTCTCATCTTTTCTTTTAAATTTCAACATGTTGTTGTAGTCAGTGACACTTGCAGAAATCTCCCCACAAACAACCAGACATGCAGTGTTGCGCCATTCCCCACAGTCTGTTAGGACTGAGCTACTTCTTTTCCTCTCAAGTCGGAATGTGAATGCACCTTCGATTTTACTTTAAAACCCCAAATCACTGCCACGGACAGCATGTTTTCTTACCCTAGCTTCCGACAGTTCTGCTCCCCCCTGCCGCTCCGTTGACTCTCTGGCTCATCCTCACTAGCCAGCTGCTTTCTCGCCCTCTATTCCACGCTCGCTCTCACACCACAACAACATGCCTGTCTCATTCCTGGCGCTCCAGTGCAGTCTATGGCCACCAGAATGGTTGGACTAGGGTGCCGAAAGCAAGCACTCTAGTGGAGGATCCAAGTAATGCAAGGAAAAGTTTTTACTTTTAATGCACTACAGTACTTGTCCGTGGACAACTAGCTCTGTGCAAAATGCTTGTCCCTAACTGCACAGTGATAGCCCGGGACGTCGGGCTATTGGATTTGTCGAACCCTGAATGTAATATGATTCCATTAGCTGTAATTTTCTGACTTGTTCATGCACAAAATCAATAAACAAAGTTTAACAAAAAAACAAAAGAAAAAGAAAACACAGCCCAATGTCTTTCTGTATGTCTTTACCTACAGTGTAGTCACATTTTTCATTTTGATAATTTCTTTTTCAACAAAATATTAATGGTAGGTGGCTGCTTTTATCCCTTGATTTTACACATAGCTCACTGGCAATGTCCATATTATAGAGCTAAATTAATTACAGCCAAAGATTGTATTCCTTCTTGGGTCTAGGTCGATGTGTGAACTCCCCTTAGTCATCTCCCACTGATTTACCATTCAGTATCAATAGGGTGACATCTCTTTCTATTTTAAACAATTTCCATTTCTTTGTTTATCTCTACTTTTTCCTTTCTCCAGCTTTAGTAAACATATCTTCATCTTAGCATTTGAACTGCTCACATTACATTCGAATTCTTGGCTGAGCCTGTTCTAGCATTAAAATTGATGACTATGAGTAGCTTCACACTCGCATAATTGTTTCATGCTTTCTTGTATACTGTAGTTAGTTCCACCTCTTGCCATACTTCTTGGTTACAGTACTTTGTTTTCAGAGATGAAACACAGTTACGAAAATGAAGTCTGCATCATTCAATTTAACAGTTATAGCTAGACAGTTTTTTGTGCATTCAGTAATTCTGAAATTAGGTCTTCCTCTGTTTTTACAAATACTGCTAAACAGGTGAACAGATAAGGGAAGAAAAGAAGTATTTTATTCCTACTTCTGTAGTTTACTTCCTCTTTCTTACTCTAAAGCCTCGTTTATGCCGCCTGTTTGCAGCGCATCAACTCGTGCACACCAGTTGATGCGCTGCAAACATGGTGGCTTTGATAGACACTGGAGCATGTTAACTAATTCTACTCTATTCTGACTTTAGAATGTTGGTGATGGAACTCCAGGCTGTTTTGCTGTGATATTCCTAAAGCACTGCACACAATTCTAAGCATATCTGCACACGTCAAACAAGTGTAAATATCTGGAAAACTGCATGAGCTACTGGAAAACGTACAGTAACAAAGTTGTACAGCAGAATAAGACCTTTCCAATGAGGGTAACCACTAAGCTGAAATCATTATACTTTTGAAATGATGGTCATTTGAAGTGTTAGATTTGACACAAAAACACTGAAATTCAGGTACTCAAATGGCCATAATTTAAAAAGTTTAATGATTTCAGCTTAGTAATTACCCTCATTGTAAAGGTCTTATTCTCCTGAACAACTTTGTTGCTGGTTGTGTGGGTGTAGCATTTTTAGTTTTCAAGATATTTACATTTGTTTGATATGTGTGCTACTGTGTTCAATTTGACTGCACACAGTAAGACATGTTGTTCCTTGACAGGTTGAGCTGCACTTACGAGCCATTTAGTTTTAAAGAGCAGCTTCCTAGTAGCTGCTTGCCCCAGCCCATTCGATAACTTACCCCCACAGATGGCTCCCAATAAAGTGTGGCATAACAAGTCAGGCTGTATTAAAAGCTATTTTACTCGTAAAATTAAAATCAAGCCCACCGGCAAAAAAAGAACCAAGCAAACCACGCCCCCACGTTGGCCCACGCAGCCCTGTTTTGTGATGTCACAAAATGAAGGCTGCGGGAGCGCGCCCCATTCACTTATAATGGGGCCGATACTGTCACATAGTTTTAGATTATTTACTGTCGGGATTTTCATAAATCAAAGCGATCTATCGACTAATAGGGTCCCTATTAGTCGATCTATAGCTTCGATTTATGAAAATCTAACAAAAAATAATAAAACTATGTTTCAATAACAACCATTATAAGTGAATGAAACCATCCAACCGTTTTGTGACATCCAAAACGGGGCTGCGTAAACGTCAAAGCGTCAATTTGCTTTCGATTCTTTTTTTGCGGTGGGCTGACCCTATTACTGATAAATAACATTAATACAAGCACGACTTGTTATGCCACACTTCATTGGGAGCCGTCTGTGGGGGTAAGTTATCGAATGGGCTGGGAGAGGGCAGCACAACCATCAGTAGGAATCTGTTCTTTAATACAGAACCCAAATTTAAAAAAGTAAAGCAGCAGTTTTGTAGAACATAATGTTTACAAACCAAATAGTGCCCTGTATAGTTCAGCTGCTGGATTTTTAACGAAACGGAGCTTCTACAACATCATGCTGGTCCCCATCAAAAACGTGAGACAGGAAGTGAGCTGTAAGGCAAGAAGACTCTCCCTTCTGACTGGATTTGTAAAATAAAAGCTCTATTTTTCAGAAATGTAAGCCAGTAGGTCATTAAAAAATTAAATTCTAGTGCCTGTTTCTGTGAAGTTTTAATAAATAAAGCCTTCATGACGAAACCAGAGTCCTTTGAAATCCATGCTGCATGTCCGAAAACCGGAAGTTCCTTGCCGTGATCCTGTCACACCATTCAGAGTGCACAGGAGCCCAAATCTGCCACTTTCTACTTATTTTTCTACAAAGATCCCTGTATTTGAATAGAAAGCATCAAGGCAGTGTGGCATTCAGTGATAAAAGTATTGAAAGTGAATCGGTTTGCAAATCAGAGCGTGGAAAAAGGCAGGCATGTGATACAACATGATTGCGTTTCCTCACGCTCCGGTTTGCAAATCAATTTACTTTCAAGACTTATCAATGAATGCCACATTGCCTTGATGCTTTCTTTTCAAATACAGGGTTATTTTTTTTTAGAAATATAAGCAGAAAGTGGCAGATATGGGCTCCTGTGCACTATTAATGGTGTGAGAGGATCACAGCAAGGAACTTCCGGTTTTCCATTTTTCGGACATGCAGCATGGATTTCAAAGGACTCTGGTTCAGTCATTAAGGCTTTATTTATTAAAACTTCACAGAAACGGAAGGTCTGGACTTCCGGTGACGTCATGCATAGAACAGCAGCTTAGGTCGCGAGGCTCTCCCTGAAAACAGACAAATTACCTCGACATTACTAGCTAAACGTAAAGTAAAAAAAGAGTACAATTTTAACCAGGAGGTACCAGAATGCCTAGAAAGAGAAGAGATGCCGTGTGTAAGTCTCCAAAATGCCTAGATGGGGAGAGACCCCAGGAAGAGGACTCGGAGAGCGGGGACTCGCGGGCTTCCTCTTCCTCCCGCCATACTACCTCACAGGCCGACTGAGTGCCATATTCCATCTTACAGAGGCAAATGGCCCAAATGTTGGCAGAGATATGTGATTTCAGAAAGGAGATGAGGTCAACGGTCACTGCGCTCCGGACTGACTTGGGCAAGCTCGAGAAAAGACAAGACAACTGCAAGGAGCAAATGACCACTACGGACAAGAGGGCGGAGGAGACTGAGCGCACCATTGTTCAACTACACACATAACTGAGGGGCCCACAAGACCGCGCAGAGGATGCAGAGAGCAGGAGCCGTCGGAACAATATCCGACTTTTGGGGCTCCCAGAAGGAGTGGAAGGTACCAAAATCATTCCATTTACCCAGAAGCTGCTGAGGGAAACGCTAAATTTACCTGAGGAGATATCGCTGGAGATGGAAAGGGTGCATCGCACTCTAGGTCCCAGGCCTGCAGCAGGCGCGCGCCCCCGCACACTCCTAATAAAGTTCCTCAGACATCAAGAAAAAGAAACAGTGCTCCACACTGCCTGGAGACAAGGAATGGTCTTTTATAAACCCGCACAGGCTGTACCTGGAAAATGATTTTGCCCCCGAAGTGATGGCACGCAGAAGGGCCTACATTCCAGTTATGAGGGCTCTTAAAGCGGCAGGAGTATGATTTAGGACTCTCTATCCCTCAAAAATGGTGATCCTATTCAACGAGGGGCCCATTACGTTTGACAATGCGGCTGCAGCAATTACTGAACTCAGGACAGGAAGATGGAGATCCCTCAGCAGCGACTGGGAGCTGAAATGCCTATCGCCTCTAAACTAGCCCAGAAAGCATGGAGTGCCAGTCAGCGAGATTCCAGATGTAGCTAAGGCGTGGAAGTCATACAGACAATAATTAATACCCAGAAGTCCAGGACCCAAAGCACGCAGGAGGTAGAGGGGACCACACAGGATCCCAAGACCTGAACTGTTGCAAGTATAAATGTGGACTCGGTCTGTTAGTTAGACCCCACTGAAGTAATGCTGTATTAATTAAATAGGGTCCAGTTAAAGTTAAATTAAAGCAAAGTTGTTAAGTGTGGGGGGAAGATGCAGAAGGGGCTTGGGAGGTAGGGGAGATGGAGTGGGATGCAGGAGGGAATGAGGTTGTAAGGATGAATGGAAGCCAGTGCCAGTATTTGAAGCCGAATATACACATCAACAGTACACTAGAGTGGACATGTAGATAGTGGTACTCGAGGATACAGGAGAGTCGTCGAGGAAGGGACGATGTAGAAATCACCTGGTATAATATGGTTGTCCTGGTATCTGGGGGGTCTCTGGCATGATTGAGGCTACTTGCGCTGGACCAACTTCTAAGCAAGGCCCGGGACACCCCTCTGGTTAAATGAAGCCGGTTAGAGTGGGAGAGGTAGCACTTGTGAGCTGGTCTATACATACAGCGGTGCAAGACACCGCATGGAAGGTTCCTGGATGGGGGGAAGGCGTTGAGGTTCCGTGGGGCAGGGGGGGAGCGGTTTCCATGGTGGTTCTCCTTGAAGAGATATTAGTTAGGAGGTCTGGGAGACTGTACTAATCTTGGGGCCTGCTCATGGGATGCAAACCGGGCCTTGAGCTGCTGACAGTGCAGCTGGGGGAGGTTTTTATGGTGGGTTGAGATCGCACTGACCGTGCCGGAAGTGCACGGCAGCAGAGGCCTGGGCCGTTTCGAGTAAGCTGACCTGCAAACGACTGCCCGCTGCTCCCTCTCATCAGTGTGGGGGTCCTGTATGGGGGAGGATGGTGGATGGACAAGCTTCCCCACTGACTGGTGAAGAGATTGTAGTCATGCTCTCCTCACGCACGGAGAAAGTGGTAGTCGGACGGCCTGGAGGTTCTGTGGGGGGCGATGGGTGGAGGGTAGGATAGCAGCATGCAGTGAAAAGGAAGGGGGAAGAGTCCTTTCTGAAAATTACCAAGGAGTCTCCGCTTAGGGCCTGGAGGCGGTGGCAGAAGGAGAGCGCCTGGCTACGGGTTGACTTCGGGTTTGCTGGGGGTGGGGGTGGGGAGCCTAAAAAGCAGGGCTGGTGGCCTTTTCATCTTCCCCCCCATCTTTCATTCCCTCCTCATTACTTGTATTGTTTGCTTTGGCAACTCAAGGCCCCTGATGGGTCGGGAATCACGTGGCCCCCCGTGATCTTCAGCAATGTCAGGACCCCTCTTCTGTAGTTAGGTTGATTGTGAGGTGGACCCGGGAGGTGCAGGAACTATGGTACACACCTTACCTGACAGGGCATATTCCGCGGGCTCAGAGTAGGTAACCAGGTTGGGGAGACGAACAGAGTGGGAGAAGGGGATATCATGGGGAAGGGAGAAGGAACCTATGGGGGAGGGACTACAGATACAAATAATGGACCAGGAGGACGCCACAGAAAAATTGCAATAGATAGACCGGAACAAGAGGATATCACGGGATTATGAGGGCAAAAGGGGGAGAGATCGGGGGACATCTGCGAACCAAGAATGACCAAGAATGGACCAATCTGAACAGTGTACTCCAGCTGGTTCACTTTGGGGCAGGGAAGGAGTGATTCCGTCCCATGGCCCTGGGCAAACAGAATACCCTGTGCACACTGGGGGAGGACACAGGTGGCTTGCCCCAGTGCCGGAAGCTAATGGCTGGGAGACTCTTGGATGACTGTGGCGATATGGGCTGACAGGCTGCCTGAGCGCTGCAGTGTGGGTACCCCTGGACACCAAGACCAACAGCCCCTGTTTTAGAGGCCTCAGTTGGGATATTCGGTCATGCACCTGCGAAGCACCCCAGAGGGCAGTGAGAGTGGGGGAACGCACCCCCACTGGGTAGTGTGCTCCTTGCCTCCCGGGTCCTCGGACCCCGGTGGACCCAGTAGTGGGGCAGATGTAGCTGGACTGCGGGTGGGGATGCCCCCATCTGGGCGGAGGCAGGCCAAACCTTCCATTCACCCAGTCGAACTCCCTCTTAAGCCATTAAAGATTTCAGGGGAGCCTGTAGCCCTGTTATTAACGTCGCCTAACTCACTTACCTTTTTCCTGCAGGTACCTTTGGTGCCTAAGGCCCAGAGTAAATAAGGGCCGCAAAGGTAGGGTCGCATCCCTACCCCCAGATCGGGGCTTTGCCTGGATCAGCGGAAGTGCCAGTTGCTCAGACTATGCTCAAGTGCCCATGCTGGTCACAAGGTGGTTTACGACACCTCTGTTATTTGTTAGTCTACATTTGTTGTTTTGTTGGTATTGTAATGTATGTCAAAAAGTCATCAGGTTTACACAATATCAAGTACGGTCACAAGCCTTGTACAGGTTTAAACAGATGCCCTGTGGGGGGACAGGGGAGCCAGATATCAAGCACTATAACAACCCACCACGATGCATGCCCCGGGTTAAAAGTTATTGTCCTTGAATATCAAAGGTCTTGCCTCTCCCATTAAAAGATCCAGGGCACTAGCTTACATCAGAAGGTCAAAATCGGATATAGTTTTTCTCCAAGAAACACATATGAATCCCACTGAACATGCTAAACTGGCTAAGCCAAGCAGGGGGCAGGTGTACCATTCCTCCTGTAAAGACGGCAGGCGAAGAGGGGTGGCCATTATTATACCTTCACACACTCCATTTCAGATGGAGGCTACCTGGCCTGACCCGGAAGGCCGGCTGATCACTGCCCAAGGAAAACTCAATGACGAAGAGGTAACTCTTGTAAATGTTTACCTGCCGCCGGGCATTACGGTCCCAAAATTGAGGTCATTACTAGATAAGATAGTCCGGAAGACTAGGGGTATTCTTTTAATGGCGAGTGATTTTAACCTGACCATGGACCCCCGGATTGACTCCTCTAGTAGGAGACCTCAGAAGCAAACGACCACCCAAAAGTTCTTCAGCAGATTTATATCAGAGATGGGCTGGTGTGATGTATGGTGTGATGTATGTCGAAAACTACACCCGCAGACAAAGAACTACTCTTATTACTCCTCGGCACATCATACCTACTCCTGAATAGATCATGCATACACCCAAATAGAAAATCTAGGAACCATACAGGATGCCCAATTGGGAGATATATCTATCTCGGACCATGCTCCCCTGATGAGTTATTGGGATCTGGGCCTACAACCAAGAAACACGCAGTGGTGGCTAAACCCATACCACATGTGGTCAAAAAAGTTTTGCGAGTTTATCTCGGAGAGAATCACAGAAATCCTAACGGATAATCCCCCTTATGACTCGATTCCGTCGGTACACTGTGACACATTCAAAGCAGTCCTTAGAGGACATACAATTAAATACATGGCGGAACTGGGGAGGCAATGCAAGGAACATAGGGCCACATTAGAGGACACACTCCACTTCCTGCAAATGGTGCACCAACAGGGGGACGAGTCAATCCTACCCCAGTTACAGCAAACCAAATGGGAGCTGGATGCGTTGGCCCAACAACAGACTGAAATTGCCCTAACCTTCCTGAGGCAACTATTCTATGAAGTTGGACCACGAGCCACGTGTCTGCTTGCATACCAAGTATGCAGACAGAAGAAGGGTGCAACGGTTGCATCCATTAGGCACCCCTCGGGGGCAAGCCGCTCTACAAAACGCACGACATCACGGATGCCTTTACTACATTTTACAAAGCCCTCTACACTCCGGAGACTATGCCGTCCGCAGATCAGATGAGGGACTACTTGGGTTCAATCACCCTCTCAGCACTCACAGAGGCACACAGGGAATCCCTGGTGGAACCCATTACAGAACTGGAGGTGGCACAAGTAATAGCCAAGGCTAAATTGCTGAAAGCCCCGGGGCCAGATGGTTACGGTGTGGAGTTCTATTAGACCGCTAAAGCCCAGATCACCCCTGCACTCCTCAGAGTCCCCACCCCAATCTTGGTACAATTTCGGTGATACCCAAACCCGGCAAGAACCCACAAAATTGTGCCTCCTATAAGCCTATATCAGTACTTAGCCAAGACTATAATTTCTTTATGAGTATACTGGCACACCGCCTGGACCAGGTTCTCCTTCTATTAATACACAAAGACCAAATGGGGTTCATTAGATCCCACACCACCACTGATAATATCAAACAATCTTTATACGTGGTCCACCAGATGCAAAAGTCTGGGGACCCGACAGTATTAATAAGCCTGGACGCAGAAAAGGCCTTCGACAGGGTGGCCTGGCCTTTTTTGTACCTAACTTTAAACAAATTTGGATTTCCCCCCTCCCTCATTCAAACCCTTCAGAATATATACTCCACGCCCCAGGCATGCGTGAAAGTAAATGGGCATCACTCCAGTTATTTTCGGCTCCAAAGGGGTACCCGACAAGGGTGTCCTTTATCAACTCTGCTGTTTGCCATAGTCATCGAATCCTTAGAGCAGCAAATCCGGGAATCCCAACAGGTCCAAGGGATTAAGATAGGTAATACGGAACATCGCCTTGCCCTATACATGGACCACATTCTTCTGTATCTCCAGAACCCTGACCAATCTATCCCCACTGTGAGACAAATTTTAGATTCCTATGGCTCGGTGTCAGGCTACAAACTTAACTTGACTCAAACAGAAAAAATCTTCACCTTCCAGTATGTCCCTACGCAGAACACCTGAGACTCCTTGCCTGGCAGATGGGACTTGCAGAAGCTGAAATATCTGGGCGCACACACACCACAGGATGCCACAAAGTACTATAAACAAAACTACGTACCATTCATTACACAACTAAAACAGGATTTACAGGCCTGGGCAACCCTGCCCCTCAGCCTTTCAAAGACAGGAAACTTAATCAGAATGATAAGCCTTCCGAGGGCCCTACACCTATTCCAAAACATCCCACTATATATACACCACTAAAAACCTTCCATGAAATAAATTGCCTAATAAGGAAATTTATATGGGCTCACCAAAAACCTCAGATCCGCCTAAAGATACTCTCCCTTCCTCGTCAAATCGGAGGCATAGCACTCCCTGACCTAAAGCTTTACCGACAGGCGATAACCCTTACCCACATAATGGCCCAGCAGACCAGAACCTCCACCCCGCACTGGCTAGAAATAGAAAAAAACTTTATTACATGATCAGGCCTTCTTAAGGGCCCTGTACCGGCAGGAACCAGGGGAGAGAACCCAACAGACCTCCAATCCCTGGTTGGCAGCTCAATTTAAGAATTGGTTTGCGCTTGAAAAATCCCAACAGCTACTACCATATCAAGCGCTTATCTGCCCGATCTCTAAGCCTAACTGATTTTCCGCCTAACAACATTAACAATGGTTTCCTTAAATGGGAGAGGCATGAGTTAAAATATCTGCTACAAATAGTTGCACAAGGCAGTATCTGGACCTATGCAGAGATGCAAAGAAAATTCCATCTTCCACATAAAGATTTCTACTGCTATCTTCAACTACGACACTATGTGGAGGGTTTTCCACGATTGCTATGGAGCCTGGAGGGCTATCCGGCACTGATCCAATGTCAAATTCAACTAAACAGTACAAAGAAGCAAGACCACTTGATTTCGCTGTACTACCAAACCCTTAACTCACAAAGAGAAGCCCTTACTGAGGATATCCGCACACAGTGGTCCTCGGAAACAGGACATCAGCTCTCTCTGGAAGAGTGGGGGCAGGCGTGCAGCTATTCGGCCCGTGTCACTAGCTCACATCAGTGGCCTGAATTTGCATGGAAGGTTTTGGTGCGCTACTTCGGATCACCAGTGGTCACAAGTCACTACTCCCCAAACAACACAGCAGAGTGCTAGAAGCTATGTGGGGAACCACAGGCGAACCTGACTCACATTATGTGGGTCTGCCCAGCTCTCCAAGCTTTTCTCACACAGCTTGAGGCCCAGTTACAAGAACTTATAGACCCACAACTCCGGTTGACCCTGGAGATGTTCTTGTTTCTCAATTTCCCTAAAACACATAGAGGCCCTAATACCAGATACCTGCTTTCTCTGCTTCTAACTGCGGCAAAGGAAGCAATCACTAGAAAGTGGTTAACAACGAGAACTCCTTCAATCCAGGACTGGTGGGATATCACGAAACAGATCTATAACATGGAAAAAATAACACATAGCCTAAATGAACAGGGAGAGAAATTCATTACCAGATGGACACGCTGGCAGATATATTACATGCTGAAAGACCTTGCCTTCGCTCCCTAAGGAACCACAGCTTAGGAACCTACCAGGAATCATGAATGGAGATAGTGGAGAATTTAGCCCTGGGGACCCAAACCTGGCACCCCTGCCCCCTCGTGGGATAGAAGCCCATGCATAATTCTGCCTTGTTGAAGCAGCTTGGGCAAAGTGGGACCCGGGAGGGGATTGTGACTTGGATGCGAGGGACATGTGAGAGCAAAATGACCACTATAGCCAGATTGTAACCCGGAATGGGAGTTGGTGTAAACAATAGCTTTATCATTTTTACCTGTCCCCCTCTCTCAAGTAGGGGAGGCCACCTGTGGAGACATGCCAGGGTGTCATGGCCTTCAAGGGACCCGCCCCATTAAAGACGAGACATTGGCTCCCTGAGGGCCAGGACACCCTCTTGGGGTACCAACAACAGCAGGATCAATTTATAAAATACTCAAGGTGCCTCAAGCTCTAAATGCAAGCCCTAAATGTTAACCTCTTAGACTTGGAGGTCGAAGGCCTGGCCCTATTGCACCAGACAGGGAACTGTAAAGCTGAGTAGTACACCCCGCGTTGAATGAATTTCATAATGTTATTATAATTTGACTGTACAATATGGAAAGCTATGAATGTTTTTTTTAAGTATGTGAAAATTGATGACATACGTATATAAGTCGAAAACTCAATAGAAAAAAATTAAAAAAAAAAAAAAAAAAAAAACTTCACAAAAACAGGCACTAGAATTTAATTCTTTTATGAACTACCGGCTTACATTTCTGAAAAATGTAGGTTTTTTTTTTTTTTTTTTTTTAACACAGATCCAGTCAGAAGGAGTCTTTTTGGCTTACAGCTCACTTCCTGTCTCACGTTTTTGATAGGGGCCAGCATGATGTTGTAGGAGCTCCGTTTCATTAAAATTACAACAGCTTAACTATATAGGGCACTATTTGGTTTGTAAACATTATATTCTACAAAACCGCTGTTTTACTTTTTAAAATTTGGGTTCTGTATTAACATTAAATGGCTCGTAAGTGCAGCTCAGCCAGTCAGACTGGCACTTCCGGTGCTCCAGGGCTTAAATTTCAATTGTGACTATATATATATATATATTTTTTTTTTTTTTTAAACTGTGAGTAAGATGACCCTCTATTGGCAGACACAATACAAATAGGTGTCTGCCGATTGACTGGCTTGCAGTTTCACTGAAAACATGACGCCACAGGACGTCGATCGGAAACAACAGATGGCAGATGGAGATGTCTCAGGGCGCTACTAGCAACACAGGACGCAAAAGTAAGTGACGTCTAGGGGCGCTAATGGGTAGAATGAGTTAAGAGCACTTCAGATCCATTTTATGCTTAGACTCAGAAGTGGGGACACCTATCGGATCAAGCACATTATGCTGCGCTGTAAACTCTTTTCGGCACTTGATCCGATGTGAAGCCGTCTCCCTGCTGACCAAACCCACACCCCCAGAATGTCCAGCCCTCCACACCGAGACCTGCACCACAGCAAGAGCAAGCTGTGTAAGTGGAATTCATTCGTAGAGCACACAGCATAGCAGGAAAGAAGCAGCAGAGAATGAAGAACACAGTGGCTGTGTAAACGCGGCTTATGAATTTATTTTCCACTCTGCCTATTTGCAGTAAACTGGTACGCATGTTAAAAGACAGTTCCATGCAACGCTAGCAGCCACAGCATCAAACACTAACAGAGTTACGGCAGTTGGGCAAGGACAGAAAACAACATCAGTATCAGTTGTGTACCGTGTAGGAGACTGTCAGTAGTTATTGGTATTTGGTGGTCTGGTTGATTCTTTTTTTCTTTTTAGACCATCCTTTTATTCACTGGCACTGGGATATCTCTCAAGCAGATCTCTCTCACCACAGACCGCTCTACCACCCGCCTGATGCTCGCCTACCAGGAAATTGGGGAGAGACACTCCCCACCTACCTTTAGTCAGACAAACCCCCCGGCTCTGATCTCCCCCCCCCCCCGAGGTGGGGCCACCATCCACTCCTAGTGTTTTATCTGTGATCCAGAGTGCTGGACCAAGGCAAGGTGAGGGATCGGAAGAGCTGGTAGGGCGAGCCTGGCATTGGGTGTGTGGCAGAGGGGCACTGGAGGTTGCCATCGCCTACCTCAGGGGTTTTCCAGCTTAGTGTTTCCCCTGGAGCGAGAACACGTCTGCGCACCAACGTTCAGACATCTGCTGCTGCTCCACCCCTCACAGCATCGCTTCCCTGTAGTGCCACCGATCTCCATCGGAGGTCACTATGGAGAGATGCAAAGCCCGCAATCCAACCCAACCCAGAAGAGGAGAGCAGTCCTCTGGACGCTCAATCCTCTCCCTCCCCTGCTGACCCCCAGTGGCCACAGTCCATTCCCGAACCCGAGGTGTGGCATCCAGCGCCTCAACCTTTGGCATCACTGGGCCTGTGTCTGTTTGATTCTTGAGCAGAAACTTGACTGCTTGCAAGTATGATCCAGTAAACAATACAAACATAAAAATATAAACAGGGAGTTGCTCTCATGCTGACCTAAAAGGTTATTTAGGGGTGGAAATAAAAGATGCATTTATACACAAGCTACCTGCACTGATGCTGTCCACATTGCTGCAGCCGCTCACTCTGCACCGCCGAGGACCCATGTTCACATAATGAATCTCAGCACTGTTGCAGATCCATCATTTTTTCTTCTGGCACTGCAGCTGCCTTTCAGGCTGGCGCGGAGGGTGAGGGCTGGGTGGGTGGGGTGGTGACAGCAACAAGGTGATCAGTACAGTGTGTTTAGACACATAAGGAAAATGGCCACACCACTATGCATTCCCTGCATAACAGGGAAAGCGAAGCCATGGTACGGAGCACCTTGTGACAGTGCACAGTGTGTAAGTGCACTGTTGTAACAGATCTGCTCTGCCAAAATGGTGTACAGCTTGTAGTGTAAACATGCCTTACATTTTGCAGCTACTAGCCAGCAGGGTTGGTGACTGGGAAAATGTGCTGGCCCAACTACTATACCTACTGAAATGTTCCCTTTTCAAATACAAACCAGGGCAAGTTAGAGGGAAATGTTGCTAACTGGATACAAACTCTACCAGCATTTTACTAGCAAACATACACAAATTTCTGTTTTGTGCTTGAGATGTTTATTATACTTTAATAGTGCTCCAAATAGCGATGGCATTCAAAAGCAATGTATTCACCATTCTCGGAGACTAGCGTAAATTATAATCTTAATGAGTAAACCTGCTTTAAACTTGGAAAACCAGCTTCTTTTGAAGTATATGTGGAGCATTTCTAAGTATTGGGATGAGTATTAATATTTATTGGAACATCTGTTGAAGAGTATTTCTTAAAATTTGTTGAGTAAAATAGAACAGCACTCATCTTATCTGGAACACTGTTAATAGACAGTATGTACAAACAAAAAGACACAGACATACACAAGCCAGTCAGACTTGATTGAATACAGTGAAGAGCCACAAATAATTAAAAAATAACTCAATTGCAGAGCTGTGTCCGATGTTTCTTTCACTAAGTCTCACACATCACAGTTAGAGCTGATTTCTGTGGTAATGAAACAGAGAACACGCACATGCAAATTTTGAACCCCCACCCCTTGTTGTAACCTGGCACAAAATAAGGTCACAACACCACATGGCAATGGGGAAGTATCTCAGATCCCATGGCAGAGCCAACTGCTACAGATGCCCAGTGGATTAAAGAAAAGGTTTATAGGTGTGTGTGTGTGGCCGGGGTCCGATACTAGTCTGCAGAAGGCTTTAATACCATTTAAACGAAAATATTACCAGGTTGAGGAAGGTAGTAGCAAATAATTCCCTGACCTGTAAATTATCTGGACCACTACTGCTAAGCCTCCACTTGCTCCACCACATCCAGTGTTTAGAGTAGCAAACGAGTGAATGCCACTAACACTTTCCAGCAGAGACAATGATTTTCCATTTTCAAAAATAGCCAGTTCCATTTGGCAAATTCTAAAGTCCATTTTTTCCCTTAAAATTGAGGGCAGATCAGAATTTTTTTTTTTTTTTACAAAAATGGGTCTCAAATGGAGGGGTTTGCTAAAAATTTGTCTCAAAATGGAGTTATTTTTTTTTTTGCATGATAAAGTGGTGCAAAAAAAAGGCTAATTCTGTTTTTTACCTCCCCCACCTTTTATATTGGAATCAGAAAATCAATGTGCCTATTCTAGACAGCATGCAGTTGGAGTTCAACGCCAAAAAGTGCAAAAATCATACATATACGGCATAGGAACCCAGAAGCTAAGTAGAGGACTGGGGGAGGTACTGACAAACACAAAGCAGGAAAGGGATCTTGGGTTTATCTTAACATTATCTCAAAGTGGCAGGGCAGTGTGACAAAGCAAAGGGTAGGGACAGTGGAATGCACCAGGACAAGTATCTCTAATAAAAGGAGAGAGGTGGTACTGCCACTGTATTGCTCGCTGGCAAGACCCCACCTAGAGTATTGTGTCCAGTTCTGGAGGCTGCACCTCAGAAAGGAGACAGGATGGAGACAGTCCACAGCAGGGCAACTAAAATAGTGCAGCAGTTGCATCAAGTACACTCTGGAAGAGAGGAGAGTGAGAGGGGACATGACAGAGGTCTACAAGCACCTGAAGGGGGTGAACAGAGTGTAGAAAGGAAGCCCTTTTCAAATGAGAAAGAGCTCCAGGACCAGAGTATATGCGATGAAGTTGGAAGGTGACTGTAAGAGGGATGCGAGAGTTGCACTTGGTCCCCACACCCTTACTGGATACCCACTGTGCACCGCTTACAATATATGTTATATGCTATGCATAATTATTACTAACTTATAGGGTGTTGGTACTTACCGTACAAGAATAAGTAACCAAGGTATTTCTTATTATAACCAATATATTTACTGCTAGTAATGCTTTGCAAGTATTATGCCGAGAATATGGTTATGTGCTCTCTGTTTATTCATCTGTATAGCCAGCACTGATATCATGCGGATTTATGTAACACCGCACTTATTTCCTGTTTTAGGTATGATTCTTTGTTCTCATTTTAGCTGATTTCACACATGTTGTATATCGCTAGAGAACACCATGGAGCCACCTAACTTTGAGCCAAAAGGGCTTGTTTTGTATATATAACATATTACGAATGTAACAGTTACCATGGCAATTATCTATACAAATGACTGCATTATGTTTTCCATCTGAGACCTTCTTAATCCCTGAGGGTATTGGGAAACTCTTAGCTCCCAGTGTCTATTGGTAAGACCTATTTTTTTGTCATCTGTCTATTTTGTGTAATAAACAAGTTTATTACTGCATATGACACTTGTCTGTTTCTTTTGATGGTTTATTACCACCAAGAACCTGAGCAGGGCTTAGCACCCTGACATTATTGGCGACCATGTGCAGGTGGCCTAAATTAGCAAAGATTCACGGTTTGCTGGTTTACACTTCCCTTGTGGGTAGCAAGTGGGTGTATACACCTGTATCACCTCACCCGTGTTTTGCATTCTGTAGCATCTTGTAAAGTCTAGCTGCTTACTGAGCAAGGTTGATGCCGTCTCAACTTATTCAATGGCAGTTCTGAATTGCAGGATTGCGAGAGTGCAGGAGCCCGACCGTCTGTTTGGTTCAACCTCTGTGGATCGTTACACAGCAGGGTAACTGATGGGTTAATTTTGGGTTTCCCAACCTTTTCTTTCATTACTATCATGTCCAATATCTGCGCAGATCCGAGACTTGACGTCTCTAACTTTCTCACCTCTCATGGAGGCTGGAGCGACTTCGCACTGGATGTGGAACACTCCAATAACCCCGTACTGGGGCTCTCAACCCAGTTCTCAGAGGTAAGACAAACAGCCAAAAAGCATGATGTTAAAGGGCTGCTGGTCGTGGCTCTTTTTGCTGCTCTAGAAGCCTCTAAATCAAGGTTTCATTCCCTCAAACTGCAAAACTCTGCTCTTAAGAAACAGCTGGGCATGCAGGCATCTGAATGTTTAAGAGCAGAAACTGGAAGAAAAACTCAGTCGCTGTGTGGTAAGCACGACACTCTTTTGGACTGTACAGTACAGAATAATGATCGAGAGTTATGTACGTTGAGAGAGGAATGTGATAGGATTAAGCAAAATAAGAGACAGGTGCTTCAAATGAACGATTTGTTGAGTGATATGAAGGAGACTTTGCGTGAGGAGCTTGATGAGAGGAGAGACGACCTGAAATGGGTAAGTGAAGAGTTAAGACAGGGAACTTAGGGACAACTGCGAATTGAGTGCCCGTATAGAGTGTTAGAGAAAGAGGCTGCGACAGGTGTTGGGCAAAACATTGCAAAAGTTAGTCACTAAAGGTGCAGAGCTAAGATGGTGAAACTGTGTCATCAGCGAGAGGTGTTGGCTGGTCACGTCAAGGTGATGGGCGGGTTCCACTACACACCCACTGACCTTTCGTCATCCGGCGATAATGATTCTGGTGACAAAAGCCAATATGGCTCCCAGCCACACCCTCAAAAAGGCCCAGTGTCCAACCACCACCCACAAGATGGTGGCACCTTACGTTATTCCAGCGCAACCCTAAGTCATGAGAGATATGACTATTATCATGTGCGATGCCAAGATGGTGACCCCCATGATAGGGGGGAGGTCGAAGCCTAGCCCCTCTGACTGCTGTCCTGAAGAAGGAGGAGGACAGAATGGAGATCGATCAGATGATCGAGGCCACCCTCACTAGGACTGAGATGTCCGAGGACCAGACACAGGTCTTCCGGTAGAACATGGAAACCATGCTGAGGGAGGCTGCTGCTCGGCAGTCACTCATTCGCACTATGGCTGACACAGCAGCGGAGGCCATCCTTCGCAGAGCACAACTCCACAACCCCTTTTCTGAGGTGCGTCCCCATGGTTCAGACTAATCCCCTTTCAGGCAGCTCACTCCATACAGCAGATCACTGACAGTATAGGCCACATGACCCCTAATGACAATCTCAGCTGTCATCTGGAAAAAGTTTGTTCCAAATGTGAGATGCTCAGTCTACTGGCAGGCTACCAAGTACAGATCCCTCGGCAGACTGCAGACACCAGCTTCTGGTCAAAACTCTCAGAGGACGTTCGCCAAGCCATGAATGCGACTTTTGATGACGTCGCAGTGGAACTCATTGCCGCACACTACCCAGGCGTGGTTGGCGTTATGTTGACTCCTTCTGTCGAACAGTATGCCAAGGAAAGTCCAGTGTCATACCATCAGAGGTTATGGTTGGCCTACTGTACTGGCAAGATACTCTCGCAAAGGAAGTGTATCTTGACCAAACTGAATACAAGACCTTGTTCATTTGGAACATGATTCCAGCCGTGTGTGACAAGGTCGAGCCCGCAGTAAATTTTTAGAGAGTCTCACAAGGATGGAGCGTGTCTACCAGCTCTACCTCTGAGATCTAAAGTCTGGCTCGAAAGTCAAGGTGGCCATGGTACAATCTACCAGTGAACCCACAACCCACTACACAGTGGAGGGCAAGGCTCAGGACAAAAAGGCCATGCCCTTGGATGATAAACAGAACTACAGAACGGGGGAACTGAAAAAAAAACAACTAAAAAAAACAGGAACAAGCAAAGAAATTGGAATAACCCCAATTCTGATCAGAATGATAATCGGGGCAATCAAAATTATCGACAAGGCCCTTCTTATCACGATGCAGTGGCGGAGAATAACAACCTCCGCACACTCCTTGGGAAGGTCCAATCAGTGGCCGAGGCCATCCCAAGGCAGACTGTTGCAGCATTAGCTCCAGTAAACCAGTCCCTACCAGGCCAAGGAGATACTGGAACCTCCTTGGACCAGGCTGCACCAGGCCCAAACCCTGTGGCCTTGTCCACTGCAGCGACTACCACTACCCAGACCCCCTTGTATACTGTGCAGGACTTGGAAGAGGCCAGGCGAGATCCTGACGGTCTATGTTTTGAGGAACAACCTGAAGACGGCAGCTCTAGTTCAGATTGACAACTACAGGCCCCAGTCCGTATTATGAACAAGCTTACCACTGACACAAATGGAAGGTCTTGCACCAAGGCCATGGTCAGGGGTTGCCAAATGGTTGTATTGCTAGATACAGGTGCGGCTATGTCTGTACTACATGATGAGGATCCAGCTAATTCCTCTTGGTCCACCGGATGAAGGACTACTGCTCAAGGCATAGATGGCACTAGACTGTCCACCTATTGCTCCACTGTACTTTCTGTGGTGTTAGGTAGCCTCAGCATGAATCACACTTTTGACATGATGGTACTGCAATATTTATGATGCCATCTTATCAGAGATGGAGTTAGCCCAAGAATTAAGAGATATTATCAGCATGGTGGACTTTAATCTTGGAGAAACATGTTGGATCAAATCTACAGCTACTTCAGGAAACAGGAATAAATTATTACTTATTTGCCAACAACTTGAATTAAATCAGTGCATTTCCTCCCATACAAGGGGTGATACCATTCTTGATTTAGTACTATACAATGAGGACTTACTAATTAAAAATGTCTCTGTTGGGCTGCCTATTGGTTGTAGTGACCATACTTTTTATACAATTCATCCTTGAGAAACAGTACAGTATTAATATTAGTTCCACTAAACTCTTCCTCTGTGATAAAGCCAACCTCATGGAGATTACATCTCAACTTAATAGTATTGATTGGGATTCTTTATTCTCTAACAACCCAATCTCAATATGCTGGGATGTTTTGAAAAAGACCATAATTAATCTAAGAGATATCCATATCCTGTTTAAATTGAAGAAGAATAAAAACGAACAGTCTGAAATGGATAGACAGGGCCTTAAAATGCATATTAAGGCAAAAGAATAAAAAAATATGCTACCTACTTAAAGTCAAGAACAACCAACAACTGGTCTTCTTACCTCAAAATAATAAAAAAAAAAAAAAAAAAAAATGTAAAAGCCAAATTAAAAAAACAAAATCAAGATGGGAATATAACCTGGCACACACTGCTAATAAATCTAATAGTAAATCCTTCTACACCTACATTAATCCCCTGAGAAAACCAATATGTCAGGTAGGCCCCTTATTAATGGATAATCAACATATTTATGAACCTAAAGAAATGGCAGAAATTTTCAATACAAAGTTTTGTAAGGTGTTTCACATACAACACATTAGTCCACATATTACATAGAAACATAGACTTTGACGGCAGATAAGGACCGCTAGGCCCATCTAGTCTGCCCATTTCCCTGCCTACAGGATAGGCCACAGATCCTAGTTAACCGACAGCCTTTATCTTCCTGCCCCCCACAAGAATTGCCTTATGTCTGTCCCATGCATTCTTGAATTCTCCCACAGTTTTAGACCCCACAACTTCCTCAGGAAGGCTGTTCCATGCATCCACTACCCTCTCTGTGAAATAATACTTCCTCACATTGCCCCTGAACCGCCCTCCTTCTATCTTTAAATTGTGTCCCCTTGTTCTTGCAAGTCTCTTTTTCTGAAAGATGCTACCCTCTTGGACTTTGTTGATTCCCTTGAGGTACTTGAAAGTTTCTATCATGTCCCCCCTCTCCCTTCTTTCCTCAAGGGTATACATATTAAGCTCCTTTAGTCTCTCCTCATACGGCTTCTCTTGCAGACCCTGCACCATTTTAGTTGCCCTCCTCTGGACTGCCTCTATCCTGTCTATGTCCTTGGAGATGGGGTCTCCAGAACTGGACACAGTATTCCAGATGGGGTCTCACCAACTGTCTGTACAGAGGGATAACAACTTCCTGTTTTCTGCTGCTGATGCCTCTCCCTATACATCC
The DNA here is from genome assembly GCA_016271365.2 of Neoceratodus forsteri. Taxonomy (NCBI): domain Eukaryota; kingdom Metazoa; phylum Chordata; order Ceratodontiformes; family Ceratodontidae; genus Neoceratodus; species Neoceratodus forsteri. The sequence continues at coordinate 734,137,434 of CM057459.1, forward strand.
CAGTATACCCCCGGCCCTCCCTACTGCCTTCTCACATTGCTTGCTAACCTTAAGGTCATCTGATATGATTACCCCCAGGTCCCTTTCCTGTTTTGTTGTTGTTACTAGCTCCCCACCCATTGTGTATTCTTCCCCTGAGTTCTTGTTTCCCAGGTACATTATTTTGCACTTTTTTGCATTGAATCCTAGTTGCCATACGTCTGACCATTCCTCCAACCTTGCTAAGTCCCTTTTCATCCTTTCCACGCCTCCTTGTGTATCAACCCTGTTGCAGATCTTTGTGTCATCTGCAAAAGGCATACTTTCCTTCCAGTCCCTCTGCAATGTCACTGATGAAGACATTAAAAGGACTGGACCCAATACTGAACTCCTGCGGGTACCCCACTAGTAACCGCCCTTTCTTCAGAGTGGACTCCATTTACAATTACCTTCTGTGTCCTGTTGTCCAGCCAATGTTTTACTAGGCTACCACCCTGGGACCCACTCCCAGGCTGGTTAATTTGACTATCAATCTTGTGTGGGACTGTGTCAAATGCCTTGCAAAGTCTAGGTAGGCCATGTCCACAGCTCCTCCCTGGTCTACTACTTTGGTCACCCAGTCAAAGAAATCTATTAGATTCGCCTGACATGACCTTCCGCCAGAACCCATGCTGCCTTGGATCCTGTGCTCCACTGACCTCTAGGTACTCAACTATTCTTTCCTTCAGAAGTGACTCCATCACTTTCCCTACCACAGAGGTCAGACTGACAGGTCTGTAGTTTCTGCCTCTGTCTTGGTCCCACTTTTGTGAAGGGGAATCACATCCGCCTTCCTCCAGTCCTCGGTACCACACCATCCTCCCATGATTTATTAAAAGAGTAGCCAGTGGTTTCACTAGTTCCTTCCTTAATTCTTTAGAATTCTGGGGTGAATTCCATCAGGACCCATTGCTTTGTCCACCTTCAGTTTTAGGAGTTCTTGCAGAACCCTTTTTCTGTGAAAGGACTGGGATCACCCCCTATCAAGAGTGCTTCTGTTAATTGGATTAGGCACTTCCCCCTCCTTTTTTGTGAATACTGAGCAGAAATATTCGTTCAGTATTCCTGCTTTTTCACTGTCCCCCTCTGCCCACCCACCGTTCATTCTATTCAGCCTCACTATCCCTCCCTTTGTCTTTCTACGCTTGCTGATGTACCTATAAAAGGTTTTATCCCCCTTCTTAACTGAGTTGGCTATCTTTCCTCAGTTTGGGCCTTTGCTATTCTGACTTCCCTCCTGCTTCTTTCTGCCTTAACTGGTACAGCTCTCTGTCCTGCTCCTTCTGTGTTTCCTTATACTTCGGAATGCTATCTTTTCTTCCTGACTTTCACAGTCACCTCTTGAGAACCATAGTGGCTTTTTCTTTCATTTTGATTTGTTTATTTGTTCACACAAAGGCTTGTTGCGCCTGTGATGGCAGTTTTGATAATTCCTCATTGTTGCTCCACACCTTCTAGCCTGTTTGCTAGTGCTTTTCTGAGGCACTCTCCATCTTTGCCAAAGTCAGCCCTCCTAAAGTCCAGTACCTCACTTTTGTATGGCTTGACTTGTAGCTGAGTTTAACGTGAACCACACTGTTTGATGGTCACTTGTCCCCAGATGGCAACCTACTTCTAGATCTGAGATTCTCTACTGCCCCCGCTTGAGAGTACGAGGTCTAAGATTGCTCTTCAACAGTGGGTTCCAAACTAGCTGTCTAATGCCTGCCACCTGTAGGGCATCAAGAATGGCCTGCTCTTGGATGTGGCTGCAGCAAATGTGCTCCAGTTAACATCTGGCATATTCAGGTCTCCCATCAACAGTATCTCCCCTTTCTCTGCCATTCTAAGAATGCCTTCCATTATATCCTTGTCCATTCCTTCCCCCTGACATGGGGGTCTGTACACAACCCCTGTGCGGATTGTGGTGCCCTTTCCAGTCTCCAAGGTGACCCACAGTGCCTCCTCTCCTCCCTGTTTACTCTTACTATTACACCTGTTTCAAATGACTCTAGTATTTCTGAAAAGTCTCTATATGTAAAACTACGATCCCTAAACAGGAAATTCTGCCCTGTGCCTGACGATATAGCATGTTATCTGTTGTATCTTCTGGCGGATTGTCTTGTTTACCCCTTAAAACTATTATTTGAAGGATGCCTGATGTCATCCTTTGTTCCAGATGACTGGAAAATAGCACACGTAGTTCCCATATATAAAAAGGGACCAAAAAACATTTGCGAAAACTACCAGCCCATCAGTCTGACCTCATCAATCTGCAAACTTCTTGAAAGTTTAATTAAGGACCTAATCACACCAACACTTCATGATCTGGTTTCAAAAAGTGAAGGGGTTACCTAACTAACCTCTTGTGTTTTATGAACAGGTTAGTTCAAACTTGGACTGCAGGATACCCTTGGAAATCATATTCATAGATTTTAGTAAGGCTTTTGACATCATGCCTCACTAGGTCCTCATGTCAAAACTGCATACTTTCAATATTAATAAAAATTTAGTAAATTGGTTTGGTAATTGGTTGAAGGATAGATCTCAGGAAGTCCTCATCACAGGATCCTTGTCCGAAGTAGGTCGGGTAAATAGTGGGGTTCCACAGGGCTCCCGTACTGGGTCCGTTTGTTCCAAGCCTTCATTTCAGACCTAACCAAGAACTATATTTCTCCATCGGTAAAATACGCAGATGACGTTAAAATCGGCGGCCCTTGTTTAAGTTTTGCGCAGCCACAAACCATTCAAAATGATCTGAATAAAATCTTAAACTGGGTAAACACATGAGGCATGAGACTTAACATTAATAAATGCAAAGTAATGCATCTAGGTGCTCGTAATCCACAAAAATAAGTATAACTTAGGGAGCTCTATTCTGGAAACTACTATGAATGAAAAGGACCTTGGGTATTTATTTCCAATTATTTGGGTCACTCTAGGCAGATTAATGAGGCAATCAGTAAAACTAACAGAGTTATATGGCCCATAAAAAGGAGCTTACGATCTAGGGACCGGATGGTTATGATGCCTCTGTAAAGGGCATATGCCAGGTCTCACTTGAAACATGCTTTGCAGCTCAGTTGCCCGTTTAAGAAATTGGAGAACCTTTTACTGAAAAAGGTCCAAAGAAGGTTCATTAAACACATAGTCGGTTTATATAATCAGCCCTATGAGAACATAATTAATTCTTTGAACCTCACGTCCCTCGCCACATGATGCCTCAGAGGTGACCTTCTCCTAATGTTTGATATAATCCAGGATCCTTATTTATTAACAGAACTGGGCTTTGAGTTTTAAAATGATTCCATTAATACAAGAGGTCATCCCCTTTAACTATCGGGCAGGAAGTTTAATCATGCAAATGGAAAATTCTTCTTTACGCTGAGGATTGTTAATCCATGGAACAAACTTCCACTCGAGGTAATCGGCAAAACAAAAAACAAATTTAAACAATGTTTAGATAACTAACTTTATATCCTAAAAGAATTAAGTTATTACACTTAGACTGCTACAGTAGCACTTAAGGACCTCATAAGTCTCCTAGCTCCTTTTCAACCTTAGTATGAACCTTACAATCACCCCAGCATCCTAGGAATTGATTTCCTAGATCTACACAGCTGTGCAGCAGATTTGGCTAATATGTTTCTGATCCAAATCAAAGGACAATATCATATGGTCATGATCCCTGACTCTCATCACGGTCAATGACAAAGAATATGATGCCATAGCTCTATTCCAGATGCATGATTTCTGCAGAAGCACCTTAATGCCTTTGCAACACACAAACATGATTGTGGCAGAATGCAAACCGTTATTGAGATTCCAGGCCCAGCACATGACAGGCAAAGGCAATACCCTTTTCCTGCAGAGGCCTTACCATCACTCAGAGAAACCATTCAGTCACTCTTTAAGCATGGTGTGATCAGGCCTTGTGTCTCAACTGCCAGCTCGCTCATCTGGCCAGTGAAAAAGCCCACTGGATCTTGGAGACTCACTACTGATTACAGGACGACTTAACCAAGTCACTCCTAGCTGCTCCCCTACAGTAGCCTTGGCACCAGATGTGCTCAAACTGGTAACTCCAGATCGTACGTGGTACAGCGTCCTTGACATCTCCAATGGGTTTTGGTCACTGCCCCTTGCTCAGGAAAGCCAATACAAATTTGATTTCACCTTTGAGGGTTGTCAGTACACTTGGACCTGCCTACCTCAGGGCTTTCACAACTGCCCCTTCCTTTTCCATCTACACATGATGGACGCCTTGCAGGGTTTCTCTGCCCCACAATGTCTACTGCAGTATGTGGATGCCTTACTATTGGCAACTGCCACCAAGAACTAACATCTTGACCTCCTTGACGAGTTACTGACTCTCTTACAGAGAGCAGGCCTCAAGTGCAATCCTGGAAGGGCACAGCTTTGCTAAAAAGAGGTTATCCTTCTTGGCCTGCATATCACAGAACAAGGCAGAAGCCCGGCCTGGAGAAAGATCCAAGTCCTACAAGATTTACCACTTCCTACTAGTGTGGCAACACTCAGACGTTTCCTGGGAATGGTCAACTATTCTCCTCTGTATGAACTCCTGAAAAAGGATGTTCCCTGGACTTGGGTCCCAATTCACAATAATGCTGTTGCCCTTCTGAACCAGGCCTTGGCCTCTGCTCCAGCATCAATCAACCCCAATCCAGCTTTACCCTTCCATTTGGAATCAGCTACTTCAGACATAACCATGTTTGTAGTACTTGCCCAAAAGGCGGATGGCACTTTGAGACCCATTGCCTGTGCTTCCCAGATGCTGTCCCCAGTGGAACAGAAGTACAGTCTTTGTGAAAGAAACCTTCTGGCTACCTACTGGGCTGTCAGGCATTTTCTGTACATTATTGGGTACTCACCCATCATTTTGCATACCAGTCACACTCCCACAAACTTTCTGCTGTCAGACAGAGTGAAGGATGGTTCAGTGTCTAATACCAGACTGACCCACTGGTCTCTTCTTCTCCAGGTCTGTGACATACAGGTCCACACTGCCAAAATGCCCTCAGATTTTAGCCCACGGTCTTCTGTATCAAGGAGACCTGCATGATTGCTCACTCTAACCTCCTGATTTGCCTGATCCGGGCCTTTTCCTTCCTGCTACTCCAAAGCTCCTTGCTGACACTTCCCTGTGTCACGTCTTTACCGCAGGGTTTGAAATTGGCACCGGCCCGCTAGCCAAATGCTGGCAGATTTTGTATCGGGCTAGTAATATTATCATTTAACTAGCCCTGTGGGTTTGTACTGAAGAAGGCAGCACTTCAGTGTGTACACCAACTGGGCCAGTGGATTTTCCCCAGTCACTAGCCCTGCTGGCTAGTGGCTGCAAAACTTAATTTCGACCCCAGTTACTGATGGCTATGCCTCATATTACCAAGGAGAATAGATAGCTGGATTTGGAGTGCTCATCCTGCACCCTAATGGTAACAATGTCCATGCATCCAAATGCTGCAGTGTTGCATCTTCTCAGAACGCAGAACTGGCAGCAGTGGCCTGTGCCCTTGAACTAATACAGCATGGTACCACAGATACCTTCATCTTTACAGACTCTAACTGGATCTGTTGTTCTTTGACAGAATTTCTACTGTTCTAGAAGAAGAACTCCTATGAATCTTCTGATGGCACGCCTGTGAAATACAAAGCACTCTTTGTGTACATTCACAATTTGACTAAACAGTTTAAACACAAACTGTTTATCCACAAGGTGAAGACCCATTCAAAATCGGACCCATACCATGTTTTCAACGATCGAGCAGACACTCTTGCCAAAGAGGGTGGGTGGGGGCGCACATGAGATATAGCTCACCCTGTGGCTCGGGCAGCTGTACAAATAGTTGCAACAAAGAAGAAAACTGAAGCTTTTGTGCCACTAGACTTGTCCACAGCACAAAAATCTGACCCTCAGCTGAAAGAAGTGTTCAGATTTCTAGATAAAGGAACTGAACATGAACTGCCTACCCACAGCCCTTACAAAACACATGCAGACAAACTGCATCTATCCCATGACAAAAAACCTGATATGGTATCAGCCTGATGACCTTAATTACAGGTTGTGGGTGATTCCCGAAGCTCTGAGATCTGAGTTTATTCATCAGGTCCATGACACCCCGACTGGTGGACATCAGGGGGTGGAGAATACAGTCCAAAACTGAAGTCTGTAGGTTAGTGGCCTGGTATCACCAGGGATGTCAAACATTACATCCAAAATTGTCTAATTTGTGTGCAGAACAATCCTGCCCCAACCAAGAGAAATGCTAAGTTACTTCCCCAGAGACAATCTGGCCACTGGTATGCAATTCAGGTCGACTTTATTGGTCCTTTGACCAATACCAGCAAGAACAACAAGTATGCACTTGTAGTCACTGACCTATTCTTCAAATGGGTTGAGGCTTTCCCACTCGAAAATGCACAGCAAAAGTAACTACAAAACTCCTGGTACAAAAATTATTTTCCAGGTGGGGTCTACCTCTTATGGTAGACTCTGATCAAGGAACCAGCTTTACAGGTGAGTTGATGCAAGAAACACTCAAACTTCTTGGTGCACACCAGACGTTCCACATTCCTTACCACACACAATATTCAGGTCAGGTAGAAAGAGCCAACAGATGGATTAAACAAATGCTATCCAAATTTAATCGAGGACAATCCCAAGAACTGGGATTCCCATTTGCCTTTACTCCTTATGGCAATTAGGGGTACTCTTTCAGCCACCACCCAGTGCACACCCTTTGAGGTGATGACTGGTAGAACAATGAGATTACCTGAGCACCTGTTGAATGATCTGAACACACCCACTGCAGAAAGAGTGTCTGTAGACACATATGTTGCAAAATTCAGAGATGACATCATCAAAACCCACTTGTACGCTGCACACTATATGGGCAAGGCCCAAGAGCAATCCAAGATTCACTTTGACAAACACGCACAAGAGGTGGATTGGCAAGTCGGAGATCAGGTAATGGTACTCAGATTTGCACACCCCACACATCCCTTCTCCAATAAATGGGAAGGACCCTACCTCATACAACAAACTCAGTCCCGCAGTCTACCAAGTTAGACTCATTCAGAAAAATAAACCTACCAAGAAATTGCTGCATGCTAATCAGCTCAAGTTGTATAAAGGAGAATAATTACTTTTCTTAATCCCATTGGGCAGAATGGTACCTACCGACATTTTACAGGGTTTACTTGGTTAGTTTGGACAGAGGCAGGTTTACACCCATCGTGATTGTCCCCCACATTTGGTGGGCAATTTACCTTAAGTTAATGTGGAACATAACCATTTATCCAAGTTAGTTTTAAAGGTATGAAAATTGTCAGAGCCAATGATGTCCTGTGGCAGGGAATTACAGAGTTTAGAAACTCTAATAGTTTTTGCCCAATCTACTACTAGTTGTTTGTTGTGGGGAATGGCAGCAATTCATCTTTTAGTTAATGTAAGACCACACTGCTCCATCAACTGTTGGGATTTCAAAATGTTATAAGTTAATAAAACGTCTCCCCTTCTTCTTCTTCTACTATCATTTAAGGAAAATAATCATATTTCCTTCAGCGTAGATTGGTAACTTAGCTTGGATAATCTTGGTACCAATTTGGTGGCTCTTCTCTGGATTTTTTCAATCATGTTTAAGTCTTCCTTTAAATAGGGATACCAAAACGGGGAACCATAATCAAGGAATTGCTTAACATATGTTCTATACGCAGGTATTAGACACTGTTCCATCCTAGTTATAAAGGTCCGTCTGATTTAAGACCATATTAGCTGACCACGTTATTTTAAAACAGTGATTCAATGAAGTTAGCTTGTTGTTTACGATGACACCAAGATCCTGCTCACACGAGGAGATCTTAATTAGACCATTATTTAAGAAGTAATTAATATTGGGACTATTCCTTCCTTTTTTTCTTCCTTACAGGTATACCAGCAAGGTGGCTAGCTTGCTACTGTTCCTCATTGCAGGAATCTTCCCAGGATGCAGCACACGCTGCATCAAGCTACTCCGTCAGCACCTTGATCTCGACCCACCCCGAAACCTTCGCCCACGTAATGTACCTTCTGACACAACCATCCCTGAAGGAGTCAGCACTGATGTTCCCAACAAACTGTTTACTGTTCAGAAAAGCACAGACGCCTACCTGACTGCCATGGTTGTGGCACCCGACAAATCTCCCCTCCAAATTGAATGCCAACCTGACAGTAATGGACAGACACTTCCCACTGCCCGCCTTTACAAACCCACTTTCCAAGGTCGGTCCAATACTAGAATCGTCCCAAATGGTACCCTGTCCATTCGCCAACTAATTACAGACATTCTGGTTTATATAACCTTACTGCTTTGATTGATCATACCTTTTGTGATAAATATCCAGAAGACTCTGCAAGAGACTTTTGTATTCGCAATTACTTCGCTACAGCAGCTAAGATTGTCTACAGTACCCCCTACTAAAGCAAAACTTACTGATTGTCCTTCACAGGAACCTGGTCCACCCAGTGGTCTTACTGCCACCTCCCTTCCAGGCACAGTTGTGAATAATGTGCAATTTATACACGTTCCAGTTATTTTTACTCTTACCCACTGGAATACGGTTGAATTTGGTATGTGTTCCAAAACTAACACTTCTAAGTTTTTCAGCACTATGTTATTAGATAGTCTTGCAGCATACCTCGCATTCACACAAGATCCTGTGGCTGGTCCACATACCATTGAACACTTATGTTTATTCAGGTCTAGACCGAACCCTGTTAACAAGAAAACTTCTGCATCATGCAGGAGGCGTGACACTGCTGATATCACTGGTGCAACTGGCACCATATCTGGACTCTTCGGATCCAGCGTGCTCATCTGGGACAGGGCAGACATTGCTGCCATCAATGGCCAAACAGTTAAATTCCAGACTGGCATGAAGAATGCTGTTTTATCACCCTTACTGCATGGTGTAGATGGGCTTAGTCAGGAAAAGAGGTTCACTGTTACAATATGCACGACATTGCTAAGAGTTTCAATGATACTAAGAATAAAATTAATGAACTTGTTTTACAGAACAATAAGGAGGCAGACAAGCAATATATTGCCAGGGAACTTTTATGCCCTGCTTATGGCTCTTACGTCATAACCACTGTCAGTAATCTCTTCTGGGACTTGGAATCTGGACGTATTCCAGATATTATCCATGACAGATGCCTTGCTAAACGGTATTGTCCACACTGTAGGTTTACTGCTCATATTACAATGTGTACGTCCAGATTCATTACGATACCAATGACTACTGCTAGAAATCTAGGTTATGTCACACGCCATCCCAACAGGGGCCCATGTTACACTGCCAACCGCTGAACCATATGGGATACCATGTTTGTTACATTTACTGTATCCTTAACATGCTTTGATCCAGAGACTGGTATTTTTGATAGATTGACCTCCATTCATTCCATCTAGGCATCTCGACGATGATATCTACCGAGAGAGGATCGACCCTTCTACCTCTTCTGGTATTTCATCCCACCCTGGAAGCCTGAGTGACACCTCATATTGACTACTATGTCAAAAAGGGATACTGCTACCTGTGTCGCTGTGACGTACTTGACGTCCAGCCGGTTTGTGGATACTCACCAGGAAGCACTGACTGGTCTTTCACTTTGAACTTGGACATTAACTCAAATGAAACTGGTACCCCTAGGGAAACAGCATCTTCATCTTCAACTACTTCATCACCAGTGGGCCACACTGGGCACCTTTACCAGAACTATGCTGAAGAAGTTCATCGCGTCACTACCAGACTCACAAATCAATCTTTCACCTGCCCAATTCATCAACATAAATGGAGGATTCCTACTGTGAAAATGTCATAATTTTGAGGGCAGTACTGCGTGGTAACTAATTATAAATCCTTTTCCTATGGGTCTAAGTCTTGTGCCATACAACATCCTAATTTCTGTTTTACTCCTCATCAAACTACTGTTATTGGTCACACTGTGATTACTCCTGTTCCCATTCCGGAACCAGACGTTATTGACACAGATCCTCAATATTTCCTTGCTCTATCTCAGTATTTACCTATTTTTAATGTTCACACAGACCCCTTGACATTATCTCTGAAAACACTTTTAGATAGAAAAAATATCTATCTCATCTACATCAGCAATAACATCTCCAAAGCTGAAGAATCCTTTAACATCCTTATTCATGATGGTGATTTAAGTACCGCACTTTCCAATACATGGTTACAGTTAACCTCTAAAGGTTTTGAGATTATATAACTGTTTTTGATTATATTTTTGATACTAACTCTTTGCTGTCTACGGCGCATGCTAAAATAACACTCTGAGCAGCTTAAGTTCCTTTTCAAGGCTTGTGCATTGGATCTGTAAACGATGGAGATTGCTCCCACTACTTTTTCATAGTGTTGTTGCCTTTTTGGTAAGGCAACAAAGGGGGGAATATTACACTTGGTCCCCACACCCTTACTGGATATTCACTGTGCACCGCTGACAATATATGTTATATGATATGCATAATTATTACTAACATGTAGGGTGCTGGTACTTACTGCACAAGAGTAAGCAACCAAGGTATTTCTGATTGTAACCAATATATTTACTGCTAGTAATGCATTGCAAGTATTATGCCGAGAACACACTTTATGTGCTCTCTGTTTATTCTTCTGAGAAGTCATTGTATAGTCAACAATACCATCATGTGGATTTTTGTAACACCACACTTATTTCCTGTTTTATGATTCTTTGTTCTCATTTTAGCTAATTTCACGCATTTTGTATATCACTGGATAACACTGTGGAGCCACCTAACTTTGGGCCAACAGGGTTTGTTCTGCATATCTAACATACTGTAAAACTGTTAACAGAAATGCAAAGCAAATTTTGTGGTTGCATGCTCTCAGCATAGAAAACGCAAAGCTTAGTTCACACTCCACGTCACCGTAACCTGCTGTCCAGTAAAAAAAATATGGCCACATCGCCTATTCACCTTAATGTCCCCTGTTTAGCATCGTCCACTCACTGGAGGTTACCAAGGTCTTAAAATGGCTGTCTATTCTGTCTGTTGTTCTGATGTCGGACAGTTCTGGTTCTGTTTTGTTTCGTTTGGTACTGTGTGAGTACCGCTGTCACTATGTCTCTTGCGCAGTGGCTTCAAATGTGCAGACCGCTTAAGCGCGATTGATCTGTGCTTGAAGAACTTACTGCTGATTCCTTAAGCAAGTGTTCTGGTGTCCATTTGAAGACAGCAGCCACTGTTGTTAAAGAGATTCAGATAGAATCCCCACCGGTTAAAAGAAGGCACACAGAATATGTGACCTACTCCCCTGAAGTTCGGTTTGAGCTGGGTAAATATGTTACTACAGTGGGGGTATGAATACCATTTCAATATTACCATTCTAAGTATAATAGTACCAATAATGAAAATACAATATGGAAATTAAGACAGATGACTTAGCAATAGTAAAATCTGTCCATGATCCATCAATACTGCCTAGTGTGCTACCCACCAAACCCAGAGGCCGTCCCACTCTTCCATGACAGGTAATGAGATAGAGACATAGAAAAATCTTTACAAAATGTTTATTTTTTTTCTTTTCATTAATTCTCTATTTCTGATTCTCCAGCAGGTATGGATGAACCAGTGAACACAGCTCCCGTACAGAAAAAAGACAGAAAACCAAAGAGGAGAGGTAAAAAAACAAACAAAAAAAAAAAAAAAAACACATTACGATCGGATTATAAATACTGACTTACTAAATAACTGTATTCTAATTAAAAAGTTCTCTCTCATCTGCCTGCATTAGCAAGAAGTTCAGTGCGGCATCAGATAAACGAGGCTGACGGGTAAGCTTAATCACGAGGAGAACTACTGTATACTGATTGCCACGTTTTTTTGTTGACATTTTGTTGACTTTTTTCAATAAATAGCAATGACATATTATAAATTCTGCTGTCATTCTTTGTGTGCTGTTAAAGTATGTTCATGCACAGTGACATTAAATTTCAGTAATATTAAACAGTTTTACAGTATTACAAATGTAACAGTTATCATAACAATTATCTAAGTATATAAGTGATTGCATTACGTTTTCCCTCCGAGACCTTCTTCATCCTCGGGAGTATTGGGAAACTCTTGGCTACCAGTGTCTATTGGTAAGACCTGTTTTTAGGGCATCTGTCTATTTTGTGTAATAAATAAGTTTATTACTGCATATGCTGCTTGTCTATTGTTTCTTTTGCTGGTTTATTACCACTGAGAACCTGAGCAGGGCTTAGCACCCTGACAGGAGGAAATACTACTTCACTGAAAGAGTGGTGGATGCCTGAAACAGACTGTCAGTGGAAGTAAATGGTGACGGCAAAAACAGTAGTGGGTTTCAATCATGCATGGGATAGACATAGGGGAATATTAAGAAATAGGCAGGGAGGATCTCCAGAAATCAGTTAGGGTGTGGTAAGAGATGGACTAGGCAGGGACCATCTGGGCAGACTGGGTGGGCCAAGTGGTATATTTCTGCTGACAAATTTTATATTTCCATGTTTAATAGTTTGTGTGTTCAACAATGGATCTAACATTACACAGAAACACAGAATTTGATGGCAGATAAGGACCATTTGGGCCACCCAGTCTGCCCCAATTTTTCCCTGCCTATACAGTCTCCGCAGACACTACTTGATCTCCAGCTCCCCCGTTGCTTCTCAACTAAGATTCCCTTGTGCCTATCCCATGCACGCTTTAATCCCACCACTGGTTTTGCCCCCATCACTTCCACTGGAGACTGTTCCAGGCATCCACCACTCTTTTACTGAAGCAGTACTTTCTAACAATGCTCTTAAAGGGAAATTCTCCATCTTAGTTTCTGCATACCTGTGTAGTTTGTAGGCATGAGGAATGATTTCCTCTCATCTATCCATCTAGTTTAATTCTAATTTAAATATAAATTAAATTGCTTCACTCTGTTTTGCCTGGTGTGAAAAGATGCTTGACTCCATTGCAAAGGTCACAACCCAACTCATACAAGACATCCTGGACTTTTATGATGTTTTAGTGCTAAAGCCTGCAGTAGTTATAGTGTATTAATCAGTGCTGTCGCTGTCCTCTGCAGTCCCTATGTTCTTGTCTTATGCTGGCCATGAAACTTTTCAAGGCATAGTAAGCGGTATGCTGTTTTCTGTAGTCTAAGTGTATCTACAGTATGTTAGAAGAAAATGTTTTAGAGAATACAGCGTCTTCACAAGACATGTAACAGAACTGAATGAGAGTATAGCTTATGTTGGCCTGTGCAGGTACACATCAACTCCCATGATGCCTTGCATGAGTGGGGTCATGACCTTTGCTATGGAGACAAGTTTTCACACATGGGCAAAACAGAGTGAAGCAACCACATTTATATTTAAATTAGGATGAAAAGGGGAGATGCAAGAAAAGGAATTACTGATCTTGCCTACAAACTACACAGGCATACAGAAAATAGGTTGTGGGGACGTCCCCTTTAAAGGCGATAGGAGAAATTTAGATGCCCTCCATTTGTCCCTTTAGTGTCTAACCAATGTTCTGATACGTTTTTTTACTTTTTTTGTAAACTCCATTGCTCCTATAGATGCCATATGGCGTCGGAACTATCCATTGCTGGATCCGACCCAAAATGGCCACTGGAAGCAAATGATTTTTTATTTTTATTTTGCAATTATTTAACTAGGAGTTGCACACTAAGCTGATAGCTTGCTTACGGGTGCAACCTGGGAGCACAGGGAAATTAAGTGACTTGCTCAGGGTCACACAGCATGCATGTGGGGGCTATGGGATTCAAACACAGGTCTCCAAATTTGCAGCTCAGAGCCTTAGACCACTGCACTATACTGCCTCCCAACGTTACATGAATAATTAATTTTGTTGTCTTTGTAACTGCTCCAAATCTTTCTCTTCTCCGCAGCTGCTGCTCTCTTGGTTCATGCTGCCTGAACATTCTATGTAATCAATAACACCATTCCAGGCCATTCAGATGAATAGCATGAAATGGTGTTACTGATGTCATAGAATGTCTTAGAAACATGAATCGAAAGAGAAGTAGCTGGTCAGGAGAATGGAACTCTATGAAGATCTGAAAGCACTCCAAAGCTACATTATTTACTGATCACTAATTGGCCAAAGCATGTCAGAATACATAACTGGCATGGAAAGGAAGATGGAAGGGCAGTTAACTATGTAAAAATAATTTCCTAGCTCCTTTAAATTTACTCCCTTCCAGCTTCATCGCATGTCTCTTTGTTGTTGTGCATCTCTTCCTCTGACAAATACTCCCCTCCTGCACCTTATTTAGCCCCATGAAGTATTTTTAGGTCTCTGTCATTTATCTTCTCTCTTCCAGGGTGTACATAATGAGGTCCCCCAGTCTATCCTCATAGGGCTTCTGATGCAGCCCCTGCACAATTTAATTGCCCTCCTCTGGACAGCATCCACTCTGTGTCCTTCCTGAGATGTGGTCTCTAGAACCAGACAGTGTGCTCCAGCTGGGGTCTCACCAGCGATCCATACAGTGGCAACACCATCCCCCTCCTTCGGCTGGTGACACCCCTCCCTATGCACCCCCAGCATCCCACTGGCACCACCAACTGCCAAACAAAAAAAATTGGAAATCAAGAAACACCCTATCTGAAGTTAGGGCGCAAGTTCTTTTTCAGGTCATACGAAGAGAATAACTAGGAATGATGGGTATGGTGCAGCATGGTGGCTGTGGAGCAGCAGTCTTCAGATAGACATTCTGGAGACTGAAGTGCTGCCTCATCTGTGTGCACCTGTCTGGGCTGAAGGAGGAAATCATTAGACTCTGGACCGAGTTGACTGGGATTCAGGGGACATCTTCCCCCACCCAGGGGCCACCAAGTCCACCACTGTTACTTTAGAGGATGCTAACAAGGAGGGCTGGCTAGACTGTGGTGTGCTCTTTGGGGGGACACATTCTTGGTCAGTGCCACAACACAGCTCTTTCAGTGCTCTGGTGGGATGGGACTGCAAAGATGAGGCATCCGCGGTAATGGCAAGGGAAAATGTGGTGGTCCTCCAGAGCAGAGGCCCCAAGGTGGGAGATAGAGGACCCCAGCAGAAGAAGGAAGTAGCTTCTGGTGGAGGACTTAATCGTTAGAGGGTAGTTTTGGGAACACCATGGGAGGGAAGGAGGGAGATGAGGTGTCTATCTGGTGCCTTGGCATGGAGGGATGGGGAGCAGGTCCTTAAAATCGTTAGGGCGGTGGGGCAGGAAGAAGAGCTGGATGTCATTGCCCATCTGGGAACAAATGATCTGGCATGGGATGCAGCTAGGGTGGTGCAGCATAGGTTTAGGGAGCTGGGGAGGGGCCTGAAGAAGGTGGCATGCATGGTGGTCTTCACTGAGGTGTTACCTGTATATGGGATGCTAGGGAACACCACACCACAGTCTTCAAAGACTGGTCAAAGGCAGGGAGAAGGAATTTGGGTACACTGGGGACTGTGGTTCTACCTGGGGGGGATAAAGGCCTGTACAAAGGAGATGACCTCCATCCATCCAGGAGGGGAATGGCAGTCCTGGGTGGAAGGTTTAAAAATGCTACTTCGATGGGCATTTAAACTAGTCAAGGGTGGAGACAGAAAAATGATGGAGGCAGTGACCACCCCCTTCCCCCAAATTCGAGTAGCAAAAAAGAAAAGCCCAGGGGAAATAAATTCCCCAGGGGCAGAGGATGTACATGCAAGGGAGATGGGTCGGGAGGTGGATCGAAGGCTGAGAAAAAAAAAAAAAAAAAACTAGGGAGGATGGACCGAGGAAGGATAAAAAGGTAAAGTAGAGAAAACAAAAAGGGTGAAGGATGGACTCGAGAAGGGAGGGTAAAATAGGGGCAGGGAGGGGCATAAGGAGTGGAGCGGCATGTGTGCTAACACAAGGAGCCTAGGAAACAAACTTCCTGACCTTGAGGCTACCATTGCAGAGGCAGACCTGGAACTGGTTGCCATAACAGAATCAAGGTGCACTGACAACCACAGCTGGAAGGTGGCTATACCAGATTACAACAGGTTTCAAAAAGAAAAGGCAGGGAGTGAGGTGGGTGTTTTATATGTAAGGGAATGTATCAAGGCCATGAAGATACAAAGACACAGTGGGGGAAAAGGAGGGGCTAGACGTTCCTTGGGTTCACTTAAGAGACAGCATTCAGGGCCTTTATCCACACTGCGGTGGTGTACAGACCACCAACACAGGGAAAAGAGTTGGATGGGTTTTGTGGAAGGACGATGGCAGAAAAGGTAAGCAAAGGGGAAGTAGTGATTATGGAGGACTTTAATCTGTCGGATGTTGACTGGAGCATTCTGGTTGCAGCTACCACTAAAGCAGGGCCATCCTAGACTCCTTGCAAGGGGCATTTCTTAGGCAGCTGGTTACAGATCCCACTAGAGACAGGGCAGTGCTGGGTCAGGTACTTACAAACAGAAACATTTCAGACGTCACAGTGGGTAGCACTCTGGGTACAAGTGATCGTTGTACACTGTAGTTTGGCATACAGATTGGACAGGAGAAAAACCACACTAGGATGAGGGTCCTGGACTTCAGCAGAGCAGATTTTACAGAAATGGGAGACTGCCTAAAGAAATACCTTAAAGGCTCTTGTTAGCTGAGCTGTGGCTTTGATTTGCTCTCGGTGGACCTCTAAAATATAAAAATCCTTGTTTTAAATGACGCTCCCATTGCTAACAATTGAGCACTCGCCCACAGTCTACAAACCCTTCATCACGAAACACAAGAGTGCACGGGCAGCATGGACTAAATCACGACCATGAAGAGGAAGGGATTGGGTTGCGAGCTCTCATTTATGATCCCAACCCCTTTTTAAAATCTTAAAAAAAAAATTTAAAACAGGCTTAGTTAAACTCAGCTGCAGGTAAGCTACCGGTGAGGGGCTTAGATTATTATGGAAATGAGCACGACTGGTGCTCTTTAAATGAATACTTCTGTTTGGTTTTCACAGTGGAAGGGGGAGAGGATGGACAGACATGCATTAACAGGCACTGGGGGGCAGTGGACAAGTCCATTTATGGATGTGAGAGTCCTTCAGGGAGTGGAAGCTGTAAAGGAAAATGAGGTGATGGGGCCAGATGGGATCCACCTAAGGGTACTACAGGAACTGAGCAGGGTGCTAGCTGCCCCTCTGGCAAACACTATTCAGCACCTCACTGGAAACAGGGTTGTTCCACAAGACTAGAGGAGGGCTGATGTGGTCCCTCTGCATAAAAGTGGCTGCAGGGAGAAGGCTAACAATTACAGACCAGTCAGTCTCACATCAGTGGTGAAGAAATTAATGGAGTCCCTGCTGAATGAGAGACCGAGGAAGTACTTGCAGGCAAATAAGCTGCAGGACAACTGACAGGATGACTTCACAGGAGGAGGTCCCTATCAAACAAATCTCACATATCTCTTTGACTGGGTATCTAGGGAGGTGGATCAGGAAGGGTAAAGGATGTGGCCTGTCTGGACTTCAGTAAGGCCTCTGACACTGTACCACACAGGAGGCAGAAACTTAGCAAACTGGGGATGGAGGAGAAGGAGGTAAGCTGGGTATCTAACTTGTCGACAGATAGGAGGCAGAGGGTGGTGGTAAATGGCATCTCAGATTTAGAAGTGGGTAGCCTTCTGGGAACAAGTGACCACCAAACAGTGTGGTTCACAATAAACACAGCCATAGAGTCAAGCAATACAAAAACAAGAGTATTGGACTTTAGGAAGGCTGACTTTGGGAAAATGAGAGAGTGCCTCAGAAAAGCACTAGCAAACGGGCAAGAAGGAGGGGTGGAGGAACAATGGGGAATAATCAAAGCAGCCATCACAGAGGCAACAAGTCTTTGTGTGAAGCAAATCAACAAAACAAAATGAAGGAAAAAAACACTATGGTTCTCAAAAGAGGTGGAAAGAAAGGTTAAGGAGAAAAGGATAGCATTCAGGAAATATAAGGAAACACAGAAGAAGCAGAACAGAGAACTTTATCAGTTAAAGCAGAAGGAAGCGGGGAAGGCAGTCAGAATAGCAAAGGCACAAACTGAGAAGGTAGCCAACTCAGTTAAGAAGGGAGATAAACCCTTTTATAGGTACATTAGGGACAGAAGAAAGATCAAGGGAAGGATACAGAGACTTAAAGGAGTAGTTATTATCCCTCTGTACAGACAGCTGGTGAGACCCCATCTGGAGTACTGTGTGCAGTTCTGGAGACCCAATCTCCGCAAAGACATAGACAGGATGGAAGCTGTCCAGAGGAGGGCAACTAAAATGGTGCAGGGTCTGCACCGGAGGACATATGAAGAGAGACTTAAGGAGCTTAATATGTATAGCCTCGAGGAAAGGAGGGAGAGAGGGGACATGATAGAAACTTTCAAGTACCTCAAGGGAATCAACAAAGTCCAAGAGGGTAGCATCTTTCAAAAAAAGAGGTGTGCAAGAACAAGAGGGCACAATTTGAAGATAGAGGGGGCGGCTCAGAGGTAATTTAAGGAAGTATTTTTTCACAGAGAGGGTTGTGGATGCAGGAATGGCCTTCCGGAGGAGGTTGTGGAGTCAAAATCAGTGGTGGAATTCAAGCATGCATGGGATAGTCATAAGGCAATTCTGGGGGGTGGGGGTAGGAAGAAGTAGGCTGCTGGTTAACTAGGATCTGCAGCTTATCCATTAGGTAGGGAAATGGGCAGATTAGGTGGGCCAAGCGGTCCTTATCTGCCGTCAAATTCTATGTTTCTATGTAGTCCACCCAGAATATGCAAAAAACATATGTTATGTAGAGTTTTTTGATATGTATGTTAAATCCTAGTGTGTTCTTTCCTCTGTCTGCTATTTGGAGTTTTTCCTAAATTGCCTGCTAGCTGTATGGTAGTTTTACGACCCCTGGGGATCTCCATAACAAATAGTTTTATTCGCTTTCTTTCTCCCAGGATGCCCCCTGTCTCATGTAACAGCGATGTAGCCATGCCCTTAGATTTAGCATGTGTATTGCTTTAAAATTAGTTTAACAACAGCAGAGCCTTGTAACTTCTTATCCAGGGAGCACAAATGGCAACAGTTAGTTTAGCAGATACATGAGAGCAAGCTAACTGGGGTTTCTGTAAGACAACAGCTACTAAATAGCTCTAATTCATTAATTGTGTTTTTGATGTTACAACACTCCTGCTAGCTAGACCTGATGCACAGAGAAAACAAAAATAGTGAATTAGAGCTATTTAGTAGCTGTTGTCTTACAGAAACCCCAATTAGCTGGCTCTCATGTATCTGCTAAACTAACTGTTACCATTTGTGCTCCCTGGATAAGAAGTTACAAGGCTCTGCTGTTGCTAAACTAATTTTAAAGCAATACACATGCTAAATTTGAGGGCATGGCTACATCACTGTCACATGAGACACGGGGCATCCTGGGAGGAAGAAAACCAATAAAACTATTTGTTATGGAGATTCCCAGGGGTCGTAAAACTACCATACAGCTAGCAGGCAATTTAGGAAAAACTCCAAATAGCAGACAGAGGGAAGGACACACTGGGATTTAACACACATATCAAAACACTCTACATAACATATGTTGTTTTTACATTCTGGGTGGACTACTCCTTTAATAAAGGGGAGGGAATGTGGGCAGAGGGCGACAGTGAAAAAGCTGGGATACTGAATGAATATTTCTGCTCAGTATTCGCAACGGAAGAGGACAGGGATGTACCTAAACCAAACAAGAAAGAAACTCTGAATAGGGGGGTTGATACCAGTCAATTCACAGAAAAAAGGGTTTTGAAAGAACTCTTGAAACTGAGGGTAGACAAAGCAATGGGGCCTGATGGGATTCATGCAAGAATTCTGAAAGAACTAAGGGTAGAACTAGTAACACCACTGGCTACTCTTTTTAACAAATCATGGGAGGATGGGGTGGTACCCGAGGACTGGAGGACGGCAAATGTGATTCCACTTCACAAAAGTGGGAGCAGGACAGAGGCAGGAAACTACATATAGGATAGTGCATGGGGAACGGTTGACAACAGGGCTATTCTTTCACCGAGTTGGCACTATGACGACGGATTACCTCGAGAGCGCAGCTCGAGAGGTAATCTGTCATAGTGCCAACGAGGTGAAAGATCCCTGTTGTCAACTGTCCTCTATGCACTTTCTTTATAGTGTATGGTGGAACGTCGCTTTTCGTGGGGAAAAAAACAGTTACTAGAAGGAAAAGAATTTACATTGTGAACGCTTTCACACTAATCATTAATACTGCCCCGATATTGCTGCTTTCGCCATGTGTCCTGTCTATGGAGTGATCCCTAACTGTCAAATGCTGCGCGAGGACACAGTGTGACGTTCGCAGCACAGTAGAAAACATCATTCTGCTGTACTGCGAACGTCACTAGTGTGTGACTACAAGGTTTCGAAAACGATCGATTTCGGTGGAGAACGATGTTCCACCATACACTATAGACCAGTTAGTTTGACCTCAGTGGTAGAGAAAATGATGGAATCACTTCTGAAGGGAAGAACTGTTGAGTACCTAGAGGCCAGTGGGGCACAGGACCCAAGGCAGCATGGATTCACATTGGGAAGGTCATGTCAGATGAACCTAATAGATTTCTCTGACTGGGTGATCAAAGTAGTAGACCAGGGAGGGGCTGTGGATATGGACTACCTAGATTTTAGTAAGGCATTTGACATAGTCTCACACAAAAGATTAATATGTAAGTTAACCAGCCTTGGAGTGGGTCCCAAGGTAGTAGCCTAGATAAAAAACTGTCTGGACAACAGGACACAAAGGGGTAATAGTAAACGGAGTCCACGGTGAAGAAAGGAGAGTAACTAGCGGGGTACTGCAGGGTTTGGTACTGGGACTGGTCCTCTTCAATGTCTTTATAAGTGACATTGGAGAGCACCTGGAAGAAAAGGTATGTCTCTTTGCAGATGACACAAAGATCTGCAACAGGGTTGATACACAAGGTGGGGTGGAAAGGATGAAAATGGACTTGGCAAGGTAGGAGGAATGGTCAAATATGTGGCACCTCAGATTCAATGCAAAGAAGTGCAAGGTAATGCATCTGGGAAACAAAAACCCAGAGGAAGAGTACACAATGGGGGGTGAGTTAATAACAAAAATTGAAAGAGACCTAGGCGTAATTATATAAGAGGTGGGCCAGCAATGGCAGTAAGGAGGGCTGGGGGGATACTGGGATGCATAGGGAGAGGCATCAACAGTAGAAAACTGGAAATGATCTCTCTGTACAGACAGCTGGTGAGACCCCATCTGGAGTACTGCATTCAATTCTGGAGACCCCATCTCCGCAAAGACATAGACAGAGTGGAGGCAGTTCAGAGGAGGGCAACCAAAATGGTGCAGGGTCTGCACCAGAAGACATACAAGGAGAGACTAAAGCAGCTTAATATGTATACCCTTGAGGAAAGGAGGGAGGGGAGGGGAGGACATGATAGAAACTTTCAAGTATCTCAAGGGAACTGACAAAGTACAAGAAGGTAGCATCTTTCAGAACAAGAGATGTGCAAGACCAAGGAGGCACAATTTGAAGATAGAGGGGGGACGGCTCAGAGGTAATGTTAGAAAGTATTTTTTCACAGAGAGGGTTGTGGATGCATGGAACAGCCTTCCTGAGGAGGTTGTGGAGTCAGGAACAGTGGGAGAATTCAAGAATGCATGGGACAGGCATAAGGCAATTCTAGTGGGGGGGTAGGAGGAAGTAAGCTGTTGATTAACTACAATCTGCAGCTTATTCATCAGGTAGGGAAATGGGTAGACTAGGTTGGCCAAGTGGTCTGTATCTGCCGTCAAATTCTATGTTTCTATGTTACTTGAAGGATGAGAGTGTGACTAGTGGAGTACCACAGGAATTGATTGGTACTGGGTCCTGTCATCATTAAATTTCTTCACAAGTGACATTGCTGAAGAACCGGATGGGAAGATGTGTCTCTTTGTGGATGACACAAAAATCTGAAACTGGGTAGACTCTCAGGAGGTGGTGTAGAGAATGGAAAGGGATCTGGGGAAAGCAGAGGAGTGGTCGCTGGGTTTCAATGCCAAAAAGTGCAAAGTCATGCACCTTGCATGGGAAACCTGGGGGCTGTATATAAGATGGGGGGAGACGTACTTATGTTATCAAGCAAGAAAGGTACCTTGGGGTAAGCATACCTGATGATATCAAGGTGGCAGGGCACTGCAACAAGACAGTAGGCAAGGTTAACTGGATAGCGGGTGCATAGGGAGGATGATTTCTAACAGGAGAAGGGAGGTGGTGTTGCCTTGGTATCGCTCACCTGAGAGACCCCAGCTGGAGTACTGTGTCTAGTTCTGGAGAATGCACCTCTGCAAGGACATCAATAGGGTGGAAGTGGTCCGGAGAAGGGCTATCAAAATGGTGCAGGGTTGCATGAGAAAACAGATGAGAACAGAATGTGGGAGCTCATCATATACTCCCTAGAGGAGAAGAGAATGAGAGAGGACATAAATGAGACCTATAAATACCTCACGGAGGTGAACAAGTTTCAGGAGAGACTCTTTCACAGGAGAAGCAACACCAGAACATGGGGGCATTTCTTCACTGAAAGGGTGGTGGATGCCTGGAACAGCCTTTCAGAAGAGATGGGAGGGGCCAAAGACACTGGGGACCTACAAACATGCATGGGATATGCACATGGGTATAATAAGTAGAGGAAAGAGAGGAGGTGGGGACACCTGTGACCAAATAGGGTCCAGGGTGTAGTAACAGGCAGGGAAAACAAGGCAGACTAGTTGGGTCTACTAGTCCTATTCTGCTGACACATTCTATGTTTCTATGTTTGTTGAGGTCATCAGATTACTCTCAAGTCCCTTTCCTGTTTGGTGACCGTCAATACCTCTTCTATTTCGTACTATGCTTCTGTGTTTGTGTGTAACCCTTGTTTCTGTTTCATACTTTACAGCCCCAACTTTGTTGGCCTTACTCTGTCTATTTCACATTATGTTGCATGGAACTATAAACCTCTTGGCAAGTTGTAACCACTGTCTTTCCTTCTCTGGTAACCCACAGGGTGCCTCTCCTCCCTTCCCCACCCCCTACCATGTCTAGGAGTTTTAGGTGGTATGCAGACATGGGGAAGGGCTTCTGACCTGCATGCAGCCTAGTTCAGCGGTCTCTCAAAATTACAGAACTGACAGTACATTATTGTAGGGATTCAATCGGTTACATAAGGATCTCAATCTTGGGTGTGATGGTGATGCTAGGGTTGGAAGGGGAGCAGTTTTCTGTCTGGGGGGGCAAACTTGTTAGGA
The DNA here is from genome assembly GCA_016271365.2 of Neoceratodus forsteri. Classification (NCBI taxonomy): domain Eukaryota; kingdom Metazoa; phylum Chordata; order Ceratodontiformes; family Ceratodontidae; genus Neoceratodus; species Neoceratodus forsteri. Next base: position 734,160,754 of record CM057459.1, read on the forward strand.
AAACACAACAACATACAGTTCAATCAATTTCAGAGGCAAGGAACAAAGATCACTGTCCAGCAAGAAAAATCCATTGCAATCAGGCAGAATTTATTTTCAAACACTTTTCCAAAGGCTCAAGCCATGTCACACATTTTGAGGCTCCATGGAACTGGGGGGAATCTCTTTAACAAGACACTCAACAACTGCCAGGGTCGTGGCACATTTCTTTTGGGGACCCAAGTCCTGAACCGGGATCCTTCTCACTACTGTGGAGCTAAGCAGGATCCCAACGATTTGTGGTGACAGATATCGTTTTTCTCTCCCTTGGCTCAGCACTTAAAACTCTCCCCGCCGTGGCACATTTGTGAACACTACAGCGTCTCTCCGGGAACCTTGGGCTCAATCCCCTCCTTCTCCTCGGCACTCCCACTTACAGCTCTTTGGGGGAAGGGGGCTGAAGCTGGGTGCCAACTCTTCCCAGGGTGCCACAGAGTATAACCAAATGCCTCCCTGTCAGTGGACATATATTTAAGGCAAAGGGCCCGAGCTGCCGCCCTGGGACCATCCAGAACCCAGTCTCTCACTTACTGGCGCTGGGCCTACTATGGCAGCCACCACCCTCACTCAGCTTTTCTTCTTGGAGCTGAATGGGCCCCCCGACTCTCCTCACACTGGTGCGGATGGCACTTTGCGGCACTTCTTGTCCTTCCCCGATAGATCGATGGGGATCTTCCTTCACTGTGGGACCCTAGAGGGAATCACCCGCTCTGACCCCAACTGAAAGCCCACTCCCCAGCTCGGCGCTACAGGCCCCGAATGACTCCTCGAGACTACAGAGACTCGAACGACAACCCTTTTATTCTGCTGTGATGCCCTTTTTAAAGCCTGATGCCAGGGCCCCACCCATTCTATGGGTCCTGGCATCATGTAGTAACCCTCAAAACAGAGGAAGTGCCATAGATGTCTTTGCACCTTTTCAAATTGAAGCCCAGCTGCCATGCCGTTAACCACTACTCGAGTTTTCTCAGTCTCTGCACATTACTTCCACCTCTCTGGAGTGTCTACCCTGTTGCAGATTTTGGTGTCATCCACGAAGAGACATACCTTCCCTTCCAGCTCATCAGCAATGTCAGTCATTCACCTTAGGACCCACCACTAAGCCACCCAGTTATTTGGAAATCCAGTACATCTTCGTGAAGTAAGAGTAACTTTGGGTGTGAAATGCATAGCAGTTAGGAGGTATGGTCATGTGCTGTAGAGGGCCAGCACGCCATCTGAAATATTGACATATCTTTTGAAGTAACTAGCATGCTACCACTCAACCAATCAATAATCCTGGAACACCTGTCAACCTCCCTCAACATAAAATCAGGGACACGACTTAAAATGATCAGGGACAAATGACCAAAATCAGGGACAGATCTGAAAAAAATAGTAATTATAGTTCCAGAAGCTGTGTACAACATGCCACTTAGTGTGAACAGCATGTTCTTAATGAGTACTAGACTGTAACACCACTGGCTGACATTATTTTGTAATTGAAATCCCTACTCTTCAGTGACAGAAATGCCAAATTTAGGAGAGACAAAATACATTTCTGAGGCAAAATCAGGGACAGTTGAGAGGTATGCCTAGAACACTGTTGAGAAAAACTTTCATTTACAAAGTGGGACTGGACAGCAGTAATATACAGATCACACAAACATAAGTAAAACAGAGTCAAAAAAGAAACAAATTACATTTAACATCTTACAGTACATAAGGACCTACTAATCTAGCTTCTACAAGAAAGGAGGATGGATGCAGTGCTAAAAACAGAAGTATATTTACAATATAGCATGGACTGTGTCACTATGAATTTTGTGCAATGAAGAGCAAACAAACAACATTCATGATGTCTATATCTAAATGTATAGTAATTCTAAAAAACAATTTTTTGAAGTGACGAACATAATGATGATGTAAAGGAGGGCATGCTTGGGGGTAGGATAAGCGGGAAATGGGAAAGGGAGAAATTAGGGATTATGGGATGAGGGTAATATAAATGTGTATGAGAATCAGAGTGTAAAGAGTCAGAGCCATCTTGCCATTTTGGAGAACCCAATGTGCTTGACAGTTCAGATCAACATGCGACATGCTGGAAACTATTACGCCTACTAGGGTCCCGTCCACGAACTGTGGCCTCAATAATGCCAGCACTGAATGTCCTCTATACCCACATAAACTATATGGTCTCGTACTGTTTGCCTTCCTTTCGCTTCCAACACTAAACAGTGTTGGAAGTTACTGACCATGCATTTCAAAACTAAATAATGGGGAGTTAGAAAAATAAATAAAGTACCCCCGGAAGACGGCAGCAGTGACCACCATCAAAATACAATTGTGCAGTGCCAGCACCCTACCTGGATGGATAACTCTTGACAGACAACAGCACAGTTACTTGCGCAGACAGCGGTATCCCGGCAGTCTCGAGGGCCGCCTTCCTGCCCCTCTCATTGGTTAAATCCGCAGAAACCGTAACCGAAAGTCTGGGTGTGTTTGGCTAATGTCGCTGTCCGTCATAGACAGGGGTGAGTGGGTGAGACTTACCTATAAAAAGGGCGATAGCTCCTACCATCCTTATCCTGCAAGCAGACCAGACAATTCAACCTCCATTCCCGACTAAGATGTCGATCAGCCAAAACCTTCATTCCCCATCAATCACTATCGCTACAGGATGCAGCACACGTTACACAGTAACGCCACCCCTCCCCCGTGTGGGGCGGGTTCAAAAAACAACCTTCCCATTTTGGAACCGTTAAACAACACGGAATTCGCTGACAGTGGTTGATTACAATTGGCTCGCACACACGCCGTTCAAGGAAACGCCTTTTGGTTGGTCACTGCAACTGTCAGTCACGCAGATCGCTCGACAGAATCTCCGCAGTTCTGGCTAGCGGCTACGTCCCATCAATCAATAGCGCACAGAGGGCGTGAGGGGGCGGGATTTGTAGCTCCCTAACTTGTACTGAGGGTGGGTTGCGTTGTACTACGGCGGCTGTGTGAGAGAAAAAATATTTGGGAGTAGGGCAGAGACTCTGAAGAGGGCATTTTTATTATCACAGCTTGTAATTTTATGGTTGGATTCATGAGTCTCCATTGACGATTCCGAACAGTGATGAGCTCTCTAGATATGAGGTAAGGGGGCCTGTTTTGCTGTTTACGAGGGTGCTGGGAAAGGTGGTGCTTGGGGAGCTGTAAAGCGGCGCTGGGGAGGAGGGATATGTGGGGGATCACCCTGGGAGTGAGCGGCAATCTCTGCTCTGCACACCGCTCCTGACTGTTGGTTGCCGTCGGGATGAGTTGAGGATGGGCAGTGGGATGCTGAAGGTCGGGGGGGTTAATTGCAGCGAACCCGGGCCGTGCTCTGATTTTATTGCGGTTGGTTATTTCGTGAGAGAAGTGCTGCTGGAAACGGCTTAGAACGGATGTTTTTTTTTTTTTGGGGGGGGTGTCTTATATCACAAAGGAAATAAAAAGGTGCATAACTGGCTCTGCTTTTTGGGAGAGATGGCGGGCTACCTTCACTAAGATTATAGGGAAAGGCTCATAGGTTTTATTCAAGGTAATTATATGGACAGTGTGTATCATGCTTTTTGCTAGCTATTCTCAAAATGCTTTAAACTTTGGCACCAGCAAGTCTGTGTCATGGTGGATGGGGAGACAATTCCTATCGGGGTTTGTGGTGGGAGCCGTGTCAGATAATTAATGTGGGGCCCGACTTTTTCTAATAACCCGGGTGAAGGCGGAGGCGCATGCTATAGTATTAAAAAAATACATATATTTTGGACTCAAGTCACTCTTTAATTATGAACATCCATCCCCCTTGTTTATTGCTACTCATCCACTGGATCTCTGAATAATGGAATCATTTTACGGGGTGAGCATCCTGATCTGTAAGGAAGGTGGGCTGGATGCTGTGTTTTTTTTTTTTGGGGCGGTAGTTAGGGTGGTCTGCTGTTTGGGGGAGTGGGACGTGGGGATTGTATTCTCTCATGTCCCGGGACCGTATGCTACGCGTCTTCTCACTGGGGTTCTATCGTAACCGGCTGCAGTACCACGTAATGTTAATAGTAATCTTACGGGCACATTGAATGAATCACAGGGAGTGCACAACGGGATACTGTAAAAAGTCATCAGCCCGAAGGAGATGGTGCTAGCATTTTTTTCTAGTGAAGGACTGCGTTAGTCAGCAGGGAGTCTCGATGTCAAACTGGGCTCTCTGAACTGCAGCTGAAATCCAGAAATGTAGTAAAATAAAAGAAAGTGTTACGTGCTTATGGCAAATTTGTTGGCAAAGAGGCTCTCTGCACACAATTTGGAAACTGCTGAATTGGCTGTTTGGATATCCTAGTTTCAGTTCTTGGCTACAGGATTAGGACAGATCAGAGAGGCACTTCAATTTCACAACATTTTCCTTCCTGTCTTGTCCCATCCAGTATGTCAGCATGTTTAGTGGAGAACAGTTGTTTAGCAGATAATTATGAAATATGCTATCAGAGTGAACATAAGTTATGTGATCACTTTGGTTGGGTCTACATTGCCAGGCTGCCATAAAGCAATGGATCTTAATAGCGGAGTACAGGCGAGGGTTTATGATGTGGGCTTTTTTTTTTGTGTGTGTTTTTGTTTTTTGTGATTGTTTCCATAATAGGACCACCTGTTCTGTATTGATGGGGTCTTGACCGTTTTGCACTAACAATTTGTCTTGATTTTAAAACCCATACATTTACTATAAACTGTATATTGAGTGTTTTTTTTTCTGGTCAGTGGTGTGAAATACAACATTTTTTGTATTGCAGACCCTGTGGGGTAGCATGATTACAAAAAGATTTGCACTGCATCAGTATTGCATCTGCAGTTGACTTCATGACAACTGCTGCACAAATGACGGAATGTGGACCTGTTGGGAATCACCAGGCACTTGTTTGAAAACCCCTGCCTGCCATACAAACTGTTGCAAAAATTCTACATCTAAAACAGTCATTTTTATTTCAATTTTTTTTTCACTGGTTGCTCACCCACTCCTTGCTTGGGCCACCTCTGCCCTACTGCCCATCGGGGACACCCTGTACCCACTGTCATGCCAGACAGCTGTCCCAACAGTGTCTCACCAAGCAGAGGCATGCAACAAGCCCATGAACAAAGTGGGGTAGTAATGGGATGGATAGTGTTTAGTGGTGTGTGTGTGTGTGTGTGTGATATATGTAGTCAGGGCTGAGTAGGCAGTTTAATGTTAAACCCTAAATTTTGCACGTTAATAGCTTTGCAACCGTTCAACAGAGTTGCATGAAATTTGGAATACATGGTCTTTGGTGGTAGATCTCATGATTTGCCAATTTGTGTTTTAATCAGATTTGTGGTTTTCATACAGTAAAGCACCAAAAAAATGCATTTTTGTCTTTTGGCAAATGTCAGGGTCAGTTTTCAAGACTGTGCTGCACGCACACCATTTGTAATTTTGGCCTGAAATATTCAGGGTAGAAAGAGGTTATCCTAAGGAGCAATCCAGCTTTGGTTTGATGAAAAAATAATAATCCGTTCAAAAGTTATTCGGTTTTGTAATGTCGGGTTCTGAGCATGCTCAGTTCAGTCTTTGGTAGCGATGCACAGTGCGAAAAGGGATTTCGGGCTCACGAAGACGGATTTTTATAATCTCTTTTCGTGAGAAAAATTCTCTTTTCATGAGCCGCCATCTTTTCATTTTCCCTCAGAAACAAAAAGTTATACATTTTTCTATGAATGTATTCTTAAACAAAGCATGGGTTTTGTTCAGGTGGATGTCCTCTACAAACCTATGCCTTTGGTTTACTTTACTTTAGTCACAAAATGCTCGTTTTTAAATTTTAAAAATCCCTTTTTGTGAGATGACGACCAGATGGCCCTATCTCGTGAAAAGGGATTGGCTCATGAAAAGGGATTTTGACAGCTCACGAGAGGATTCGTTTTTAAATCCTCTTTGCGAAGGCCATAATCCCCTCGTAGCTGCCAAAACTCTTTCATGAGATGCTGACCAGATGTCCCTCACCGCAAAAAGGATTGGCTCATGAAAGGCATTTCGACACCGCCTAAAAGGATAGACTCACAAAAGGGATTCATTTAAGTGGGAATCCCTTTTCGTGGTTGTCAGATCCCTGTTCGTGGAGGGGATGACCGGCGGACCTACCTCACGAACAGAGATTTCTCATGAACAGAGATTTTGACAGCTCACGAAAAGGGATTTTTAAAGGTTGCTGTTTCTTTGCCAGTTCACTGCAAAGAAATGGTTCGGACTTTTGGCTTGAAATTTGCAGGGTACAAAGGGGTAGTCCCACAGATGTGATTTATGCTCGTTTTGTAAAAGAAATTGTCATCGGTTCCAAAGTTATGGCATTCCAAAGTTGAGTCAATTGTCCTAGGATAACATTTCAGCGCCTATATTTCAAAAACAGTTCGAGATACAGATTTGTTTTTGCTAAGCGCAGCTTAGTGCACCTTTAGGTGTACTAAGCAGCGATAGAAGTTCCCGTCCATGATTACAACTGCAGTGAAATTTTTTTCCAAGGTTGCTACGGTTACTGAGATATTGCACCATTTGTAGCACAGGGGTTACTTTGAATGTATCTAGGCCTACGCTGCGTATCTACAATTATAGACAGGGCCCTTTATGGATAGATGAAATGCGCTTTAAAAAAAATGGTACCATGGGCCTGCGCTCCCAAAACCATATAAGGGTAAGAGTACAGTTTCTCAAAAAGTAAGGAAATTCATTGCAAAAAACTTAGTTAATGCATCAGTTAAGGTTGAAGTGACCAAAATAGGGAAATGGGGCATTAGGGTTCAGACCCTGACACCCACCCCACCCTCCACAGACCAACAGGCGATGGGGTGTGCCATGGGGTGGCCACCTGAGCTTCGGCTGCACCTTCTGGTGGTGCCCCCCATGCCCGGTCGCAGGCATACGTGTACAAATAAGAGTCCTAAAACCCTGGTGGTCCAGTGGACCGCTCGCAGCCCGATCGCGGGCATATGTTGTAATACACGTAGTCCTATATCCCTAGTGGTCCAGTGGACCGCTTGCAGCCCGATCGCGGGCATATGTTGTAATATCAGTCCACTGTGGACCACCAGGGAGAGGGATAACTATGTTTAAATATACTTGTGCCCACGATCGGGCTGCAGGCGGTCCACTGGACCACCAGGGATATTGGACATTTAACATAATCTACATATGCCTGCGAACGGGCAGTGGGGCACTTTTCCGCGATGTGCAGGGGGTGTTGGTCTCAGACGGCTGCAGCCTGGCAGGGCGCCAAGCGCAAGTCGCCGGGGATCGGCGCACCTGCATGCAAATGGGACCATGATGACATGCAAATGGCTCCATTTGCATGTGCACTTTTGAATATCGTGGTTGTTGCACCTAGCGCAACGGAACTTGTGCTACCACATCCCCCTGCTCCACTCTGGCCACTGGCGCAGTGCCACTGTGCCATGCGCACTGCGGGTGGCCAGGGTGCGATAATCAGCTATGCTGTGCCATGGCGCAGCTCCGTTGAATATCACCCTGTCAACGCCCCTGCGCAGCCCAGTTGCTGCAGCCTGGCAGGGCATCAGGCGCAAGTCGCCGGGGATCGGCGCACCTGCATGCAAATGGGGCCATGATGACATGCAAATGGCCCCATTTGCATGTGCACTTTTGAATATCGCGGTTGTTGCGCCTAGCGCAACGGAACTTGTGCTAGCACATTCCCCTGCTCCACTCTGGCCACTTGCGCTGGCACAGTGCCACTGTGCCATGCGCACTGCGGGTGGCCAAGGTGCGATACTCAGCGATGCTGTGCCATGGCGCAGCTGCATTGAATATCACCCTGTCAACGCCCTTGCGCAGCCCAGTTGCGCTGTGCCCATGCTTGCGCCACAGCCTGGCGCAGTCTGAATATCCAAGCCTGTATATTTATCAACTTTATTTTTTTGATAAATTTGTCCTGCTCACAACAAAGGAAATCTCCACACAGAGCAAAAGTGTCAGTTTGCTGAACTCTACGTAACTGTCACTAGCTGGTTATCTTCCCCCTGCAGCTTGCCAAGTGGTGCTAGAAGAGACAGTAATTGGGCTAACCTGGTAATGCTGCTGTTCACTATGCCAACGACTTGAGTTTGGAAGCAAACTTGAGTCAACCGGTGGAGAAGGTGAAGGAATGAGCATCCTAAGGATTGCTAGCCTCCTTCAGGGAGGGAAGCATGATCTGCTGTTTGACTGCCACCTGTTAAAGGCTGAGTTGCAGGATGGAGATGGACTGCTGCCAACAGCGGTGCTGGTTGTGCATGTTCACCTGTGTCTAACTGCACAGTGACATTCCAGGATGGGGCGGAGAAAAACAATGGCTACCAGTTGGGCAGATGATACACTGCCTGCCCCCCCCCCGTCCATTTTTGGGCTGTCTCTTCCTGGCTCCTGTACTGGCTCCCAGGCTTTACCTCCACAGTGTGTGGCTGGATGTAGGGTGTGGAGCTGCCGTGGAATAGAAGGCAGGTACCGCCTTGGGGGAGCTCATGCTAAGGAGTTTGTTGTGGGTGCCCATAGAGTCCCAGGAAGCCTACCCAGGTAAGGAGGAGCATTGATGAATGGGAAAGTTGCGTTGGCAGTATTTAAAGATGGTCCTAGCTGGAGGGGGGGTAATAAAAGAGGCATAATTGAGTGATAAGCCTTTGAGAAATCCAGTCCTGGATTGGCTCCATGTTCTTGCCACTGCTGCCTAAATGCTGGCCCAGTCTGCCTCATCTGGTCACATGCCTGCGATCTTATGCAAAATTGGTAATGGTGTATGCATTGTATGAGAGAGTACCTAGCTAGGTCACATTGACTACAGACAGCCTCAAAATGCACTGCATTTATGGCGCAGTTGTCACTTCCGTTCACAACTTGGGAGACAACTGTTCAGTCGATTTTTCTCATTGTAGTCACCAACACTGAATGGGGAACACTGGACAGTAGATATTGCATGGGGTTAGAGGGTCGACCCCCTCTGTACACACCTAAAACCCTCATGGAGGAGCCCTAGCCAACACCTGGCTTCTGGCTGAATGTCGTGGTGAATGAGGAAGTCTGAGTCGGTGCCAGATCACCCTCTTTCCATGACATTCTACTATAGCCTGCCTGCTAGCACCGTATTTATTTTTTGGGGGGTGTGGGTGCTTAGGTCATGTGGTCACCCAGGACAGAGCCTCCCTTCTGCCCACAGAAGGTATTTGAGTATGCTTAACCCACCCTCCCAGAGCCTACATACTTGGGCTCTGCACCATGCTCTAAACTTCACTGACTCGAGTGTCACACTTCAAATGGTAACCCAGATCATCAAGGTGTAGCCCAAGCAGCTGCTTGTGAGAGGGTTAGGATTACCTTTTCTGCGTAGCCCCCTGATAAAGACTCCAGAAAATTGGATACTGTGGCCAAATATTTGTATACAATAGCTTCCTTTTTCATTAGACAGGCAGCTTACTCTGCATGTACAGCCCTGTAGCTGAAAGCACTGTGGAATACAGTGCTGGCACTAGCTGATGAGGTGGGAGCTGAGATGGCACAGGATCTGGCTGCCATAACAAAGTAAACCCTGGATACCACTAAATACCAGTTCCACATGGGTGTAGACACTAGTGATTCTGCTTTTAGGTCTTTGCCCACACAGTGTCATTGAGGAGATTCTTCTGGCTAAGGGCAACCATCCTTTCCCAGGCCACTCTTACCAAGGCCATAGCTTCCCAATGTGAAGGAAATTCACTCTGTGGTGACCTAACAGATGCATACATGAAGAAAGTGGATGAAGACCAAACCACTTATAAAAACACTGATAAAAGAAAAGGCCTCCACTTCCCACAGGCATTATGGTAGGGCAGGCAGGTTTAGAGGGTACTATCCCAGACCCTCTGCTCCCTATGAGTACGCGTCCCAAAGAGGTTACTACAGAGGCAGAGACAGGAGGGGCTTCAGGTGTGCTATGACAGCACTTGGCCCCAAGACACAATCAAAACAGAACCCCTAACAGTTCTTCCCAGGTTTCCCAACCAAACAAGTAGGGCCTGGAGGTAGTGGGCCAGGGTTTGTGTTCCTGAAGTTCAGAAAGTTCCCAAAGCTGCTGAAACACAAAAATTTTCCAGCCCGTTCACCCCCAGAAAGACTTCTGTTGGAATTGGAAGGAAACAAGTTGCTACAGGCAAAGGCAGTGGACAATGTCCCTACCTCACAGTGGAGCAAGGAGCTGTTTTCAAGGTACTTCCTGATCTACAAGAAACGCAGGGAGTGGTGACCCATTTTAGATCTAAGATATCTGAACAAGCATATCAAAAAGAAAATATTCAAGTTTTCAGTTAGAGGGGAATGGGGAAGAAGCTTCTAGCTGGATGCTGGGAGAGTAAGGAGACTTGAGATTTTCTTAGTTGGTAGTGCTTGGAGATGCAGTGAGGGGCAGACACAGGGCTGTTACTCTCGTGAGATTCAGGTGTAGGCCCTGATCCCACCCTCCCCAGAGCTCGGGTGTAGGCCCTGATCCCACCCTCCCCAGAGCTCGGCTCTTTTTTATAGGGGAACACCTGCCCTGCAATTGGAAGAAAAGGCTTCAGGTGCAGCTCATGTAGTTCTAGCCACTGGGATTGGATTTAAGGGCTGGGAGAGAGGAACTTGGGGAGTTGTACACTTTTCCTATAAGTTTACTGTGTAGTACTGCACCTAGTAAAGGGGGTACCTGTTTACTGTGGGACTGTATCTAGGATTAGTGGGTGACCTGCTAAGTGGGTAGGGATGTATATCTTGGACTAGTGGGGAACCTGGTGGTTCACCCAAGGAGTCCTACTTGGAGGGGGATGGGACCATGCGTCATTAGGGCCGGCATCTTTTGGGAGGGTGGTGGGGTGTACAGGGTGTGGGGCGGCCATGATACTGGACTGGGAAGTTCGGTGGTTGCCCAGTGTGCTACCAGCTGGCGCAGCTTGGGGAGGAGGTTGAGGGGTTTAGGAGACAGCTGGAGGGAGGGGGGGGAGGTATGGTTGGGGAATAGGGTAGGGGCTCTCCATGGTTGCACCAAGCACTAGGGGTGGGGACATAGGGAAAGGAGTGCAGGAGAGTACTCTGGGGTTGCATAGGGACCCTGACAGAGGGTGCCCAAAAGGAGGACACTACCAAGGAAGCGGGCAGGTATCTAGGGACCCTCACAGAGGGGGGCCGAAGGGGAGGACATTCTCAGGGAAGTAGGCAGATGGCTGGGGCTGGACAGAAGGAAGCAAGCGGGAGAGGTGAATCGGACCTTAAGCTCAGTAACCGCTTAAGTTCTCTTCTTCTGCTTGAGGATGAGAGGAGTGATGTAGCCATGACGGGGTGGTTAGAGATGGAAAGGGAGTGGAGGTCAGGAGGCAGGGGCTGGATAGCAGGAAAAACAGGGGAGAACTTGGAATGTGGGAAAATGGGAGCGGTGGATCAGAGTAGGAGGAGGAGGAGTGGGTAGAGGGAGGAAAGTGCAAGGAGAAGGACCAGTTGGGAGGAAAGGGCAAGGAGAGTGACCAGAAGTACAAGGAGGATACAGTTACGGCAGCTGAGGGTTTATGCCAGGGGAGCACGACAAGCAAGGAGGGGCTGAACGGTGACAGGAAGGGAGGATGAGCCAGGCAAGTTTAGCAGCTGGGGAAGGACCAGTTGCGTAGCAGTGACGGGGGAAGATAGCGGGTACAAAAGGATACTCGGGAGGAGGAGAGGCATAGGGTCAGAGGGAGGGGTGGCCAGGGTAACAAGGAGGGAGCGGCAGGGGCACCCAGATGGGGAGGAGCAAGGAGCTGGCTGGGGAGGGGCCAGTAGAAAGGATGAGGACATGGATGGGGGGGGGAATGGAGGAAAAGGGGTGGTCAGAATGCTCCTGTTGGGTGATTCCATGATCAGGGGTATCAAATGGGATAGGGAAGGGGAAACCTGCCCGGTTAGAACAAAATGCTTCCCTGGACTAACTGTGCACAGGGCCAAGCATGAGGTATATCAGCTGGCAAAGGATTGTGGAGGTTCCCTAGACATACTGGTCCACCTGGGTGCCAATGCCATTGAGGGAAATAGTGAGCTAGAGATTCAGGCAAGGTTCAGGGAGCTTGCCAGGGTCTGTCATGACATAGAATGTGCGATTTCCTTCTCGGAAATCCTAACGGTGCCAAGGGCTAGTGGGGAACACAAGAGGAAGATCAGGGAGATAAACCAATGGCTCAGGGAGTGGTATGGGGCCAGAGGGTATGGGTTGATGGGGGATTGGGGGGAGACCTGGGAGGATAAGGGGCTGTATGCTAGAGATAGGCTCCGTCTCAATTTGGGGTGGAGGGAAATCCTTAAGTTGAAAATAGAGGGGTTCGTTGGTGAAAGGTGAGGTTTAAACTTGTGAAGGGGGAGGGATGGGAAAAGAGGCTGTCGAGGGGGGTCCGATTAAAGGAGGGACTGTGTCTCCACCCCCCTGAGGAGCTGGAGGAATGTGGGAAAAGGCCGACTGGTAAGGTGCTGACTGGGGAAGATGGAATCCCCATGGGAACGCGAGCAGGGGAAATGGAAGTATATGGAAAGGGTGGAAGGTAGTCCTGCTAAATGCCAGGAGCTTGGGTAGTAAAATGCCTGAGCTCCAGGCGATGCTAACTGAGGGAGAGGTGGATGTGGCAGCGGTCACTGAGACCTGGGCCACCGCAGGGCCTGACCGGGACCTCAACCTGGAGGGTTACACTATGTTCAGGAAGGACAGGGGGAGGGAAGGGAAGGGGAGGAGGGGTAGCAATAATAGTCAAAAACTTCATTGGCATAGGAGGAGTGGAGAAGGCGGAGGGAACTGTGGAGGCGATTTGTGTCACCTTGATAAGAAGGGGCAAGAGAGTGAAAATAGGAGTGGTGTATAGACCCCCTGCACTGGCAGAGGAGCTGGAGGAGAGTCTGGTGGCAGATGTTGGTAGGCACTGCAGATTGGGCAGGGGAAGGGTGGTGGTGTTGGGGGACTTAAACATGCCAGGAACGGACTGGGAGACAATGACATCCTCGGTGGCCAGGGAACAGAGGTTGTTGGATGTCTTTCAGGACGCGTTCCTAACTCAGCAGGTGGGGGAACCGACCAGGGAGCCGTGGATACTGGATGTAGTCCTGGCAGACAGTGACCAGATTGAGGGCCTGGAGGTAACGGACCTGTTGGGGAGCGACCATGCCACGGTCTGGTTCAGCCTGGACCTAGGAGGGGTAGAAGGCTGCACAAAGACAGAGGTAACTGACTTCAGGGGGGTGGATTTCAAGGAAATGGGAAGGATCCTTAAGAAGCATTTGGATGGGATTGGGCCAGACATGGATGCTGACAGTAGGTGGGAAATCATCAGGAGGGGGGTGCAGGATGCTACCAGTACCTGTGCAAGAGTAAGACAAAAATGCGGTGGAGCCCGTAAACCCTGCTGGTGGACCAGGGAGGTTCAGGAGGTGGTGAGGGGAAAGAAGGCGGCTTATAGGCATTTCAGGTGCTCAAGGAGTGAAAGGGATTGAGGGGAGTACGAGCTGATGGCCAGAAGGGCCACTAGGGTGGTGAGGGCGGCAAAGGCAAGGAAGGAGCAGAACCTGGCCAGGGAAATTGGGAGAGGGAACAAGGGGTTCTTTAGATACATTGGGGGAAAAACGAAGGGTGAAGGGGCAGATTAGCAAGATTACAACAGGGGAGGGATGGGCACAAGACCCGGGGGAGCAGGCTGAGGTACTATTTATTTTATTTATTTGTTTTTGTTAACCGGGTAAGGCACACTAGACAGCCAAGTGCCTATTTTCAGGTGCGACCGAGGAGGGTTACATAGGTAGAAGCATACAAGAACAGTGAAGGAGTCAATTACATACAGTGGGATAAACAGGCTTAACAGGAATTGGATAGGCAGCTGACAGTATAAGTAAAATTTAGCATACAAGAGAATAACAGATATAATCTGGAATGAATAGGTAGCAAGACAGCGTTAGAGTTGATTAGCACGTGATGCATACGATTGTGGAACATACATGGTCAGCATGGCAGTGAGCAGCAAAATACATAACGGGTACAATTAGTGCAAACAGAAGTAAGTGCCAGCGGGGGGGGGGCAGAGACAAAAAGGGGGTAGCACTTGGGTGAGGGGTGGGGGGTCTAGATGGATGGGTGAATCCTTTGGGAGGGAGGGGTAGGGAGAGAGAATAGTGAGCGGATGTCCAGTACTGAATTCACTACCAGTACTGGAGAGTAAGTGCAGTGGATGCTAAGACTCCTCAGTATACCATTCGTTAGGTGAACTACGAGGTACAGGGACATGTGGAGGATGATTTCAGGAAGTTCCAAAGGGAGGTTTTGAAGCGGGGATGGGAGGAGGAGGACCGGGTGAGGGCTGGAAGCGAGTTCCAAATTTTTGGGGCATAGGTGGTGAAGGCATGATCCCCTGTAAGGGAGCGGGTTCTAGGAACCAGGTGATCTAGTGCTGCCCTCGACCTGAGATGATAGGATGGGGGGGCCAGTGAGTACTTCACTTCCGTTTTCACCAAGGAAAATGGGGTGGGGGCTGCATCATACATGGGAGGAGATGGTGAAACTGAGGAGGAGGGGACCCTTGCCGATCGGTGGGTCTGGGGAGGGGGGGCCATCACTGGCAGGAGGGGGGAAGGCAAAGCAGGGGGACGAGGTAGCGGAGGTGGAAATCATGGCAGAGAGAGTGAGGGAAGCCCTTAGGTTCCTTAAGATGGAGAAAGCACTGGGGCCAGATAAATTGCATCCCAGAGTGCTGAAGAAACTGGCGGATGTCCTGGCAAAACCCCTGGCGGAGCTTTTCAGCATCTCTCTGAGGACATGGTGGCTGTCCCAGGACTGGAAGGTAGCACATATAGTGCCTATCCACAAGGGGGGATCAAGGGAGGTGGCAGGGAACTACAGGTCCGTCAGCCTGACATCGGTGGTGGGCAAGGTGATGGAGGGCATTGTCAAGAAGAGGCTAGGGGGTCCTGGAAAAGTCGGGGTGCCTGGATAATAGACAGCATGGATTCGTCCCAGGGAAATCATGTCAGACAAACCTTGTGGAGTTCTGTGACTGGGTGACGAGTGCCTTGGACCTGGGTAGACCGGTGGACATCCTCTATCTTGACTTCAGCAAGGCGTTTGACTCTGTTCCTCACGGGGGCCTGTTGAATAAGCTGGGAGAAATGGGAGTGGGGAACTAGATGATCAGATGGTTAGGCAGTTGGCTCCAGGACCGGACCCAGAGGGTTGTGGTTGGTGGGATAGTCTCATCCCCAAGGAGGGTCATTAGTGGGGTCCCTCAGGGATCGGTCCTTGGGCCCCTCCTGTTCAGTGTCTACGTCTCTGACATAAGGAAGGGTATCAGGAGTGAGATGAGTCTCTTTGCGGGTGGCTCAAAACTGGGGGCAGTGGTGGATGGGGAGGATGGGAGGGTGGCCCTACAGGGGGACCTGGAGGCTCTGGAAAGGTGGTCTAGAAAGTGGAAGCTGAGGTTCAGTGCAGGGAAATGCAAGGTACTGCATCTGGGAGCCAGAAACTTAGTCTAGGTGTACACCCTGGGGATGCTACAAGGCTCAGTGGCTGAGAGGGACCTGGGGGTGGTGGTGGTTGTCAAGATGAACAACTCTGAGACTTGTAGGAGGGCAGCGGCCAAGGCCAACAGGATGCCGGGATGCATCGCTAGGGGGATCACCTCCAGAAGGAGGGAAGTGATGCTCCCTCTGTATAACTGCTTGGTGAGGCCGCACCACAAGTACTGCGTGCAGTTTTGGAGGCCACACTTAAGGAGGGACATTGAACTCCTGGAGAGGATTCAGAGGAGGGCAACCAAAATGATCTGGGGCTTGGCGGACAGGACCTATGGGGAGAGTCTCAAAGAGCTAAATATGTACACATTGGAAGAGAGAAGGGACCGGGGGGACGTGATAGAGGTTTTCAGGTACACGAAGGGGTTAAATAGGGGAGGAGCAGTCAGGGTGCTCCGAAGGAAGGGGGAGGCAACTAGAGGGCATGGGTAGAAGCTGGAGGGGGGGAGTTTCAGGGGAGAAAGGAGGAGGTGCTACTTCACTGAGGGTGGTGGAGCCATGGATTGCACTGCCCAGGGAGCTGGTGGAGGCAGAGACGGTGGAGGGGTTCAAGAGTGGGTGGGACAGGTACAGGGGAAGAGTTCTGGAAGCAAAGACCTGTGCAGCGGGAATATCCGGGACTGGGAAGGGAGAAGCCGGAGATGGCGAGGGGGGCAGTAAGGTCATCTTCCAGGGTGGGGCTGACCAAACGAGCAGACGCGAAAGACCATTAGGCCGATTATGCTGGCATTTTAGTATGGTGGTATGTAAGATGTTCACACTAGGCACAGTAATACCATCCTCACAAATGGGGGATTGGCTAGGTTCACTGGATCTGAAGGATGCATGTTTTCACATTCCACAGAATACCTAAGGTTCAGGCTAGGAAACTGTTGGTACCAGTTTGAAGTGCTCGACTATAGTGGCAGCACACCTGAGAAGGAAAAGTGTGGTAGTTTTTCCCTACCTGGAATACTGGCTAGTCTCTGGGAAGATGGAACAAGAGGTAAAGTGCTGTATATAAAAGGTAAAAGAATATCCTGGAAAGTCGGGGGTTCCTGATAAACCTTCGGTCCCACACATAACCTGTTCCAGTACTGGATTTCATAGGTGCAGAACTGCGTACACTGCAGGGGAAAGACTTCCTCTCTCAGTGGAGGGTAGCACATTTGATTACCACTGCAAAATCCTTCACATTGGGCCAGACAAGGTCTGTAAGGGATTTTTTACAGCTATTGGGCCACATGGGTGCATCCACAGCAGTGGTGCCATGGGTAAGGTTTCAAATGAGGGACATTCAGTACCACTTGGATGGGACTGTCTCTCCAAGCTAGTGCCACTCAGACATTGGTATGGGCACTAGAGTGGTGAAAGGATAAAAGCAGCCTCAGAGAAGGCATTCCTCCAGCAGTTCTCCAATATGTGTCCTCACAACAGATGCGTCACTCTGGGGTGGGGTGCACACCTGGAGGACCTCAGAGTAAGTGGCATCTGAAGCCCACATGTGATGCAGGAGCCTATTAATGCTGGCAATACAATCCTTGTTCTCCTAGCTACAAGGCTGATCTCTAACCCGTTGAGGGGGGCAGCCATATCCTGTCCAGTCCTATAACCCCGAACCATTGGTTTCATCATGTGCCCTTTCTTATAGCTTCTAGTGAGCAAAATGTAAGTTAAAACCAGTGTCACAGGGGATCAAGGACAGTGGCCGCATCATGAAATGGGCTTTCTCATTTCAGTGTTTAAGGGCTGGAGAAATGAAATTCTGCTTAAAAGTAATAGTATAGTAACCTACCAAAACCCTCTTCCACCCCTCTCAGCCCCACCACTCTCCACACCCATGTCCCCTTAGACATTTTATTTATGTAGTTTTTGTTAACTGAGTAGGTACACTAGGCAGAAGCTACTTTTTTTTTTTTTCAGGTATGACCCGGGAGATAACATCTGTTTCCCTTTACAGAACCTGAAAATAGGTTCTCGCAATAATCAGTACATTTTACTTAGGTTGCTTGAGCATTGCTGTTGCAATTTTCTCAACAATTGTAAATAGTGTTTTCTTTTTATAATTGCAGTTTTACATTTATGTCTCTGCTTTAATTTTTTATATGAAATTTGCATACATTTTTTTTTGGTAACCTTTTAGTTTGGTTCGATAGCCACCATTCCACTCCGGCTATAGAAACAAGTCTGACAGCTGTCAGGGTGGAAGGTGGCTGCAGAGTTTTTCAAACACCTATTCTAAGTTCAATTTTTAGTGCAGGGTCTGTCTCCAGGACATTTGTCTCTATGGCGATTGATGTGTAGAGTGAAATCATAGTAAGATAGCACTATGAAGAAACATTACTGTGGTGAGCTATTATTTTTGGTCCACAATTGACCAGTTAAATGTCCTATATGGGTGACTTGCAATGTATAGATCATGGTCCTCCACTCCTCCACTGACCTGTCACATAGGGGGTCACAGAATTCACCACTTGCATAATAACACTATGCCATGTTGCCGACCACTTATGCATAGGTTGTGATGGATGCTGCAGTGGAACCTTATGTGTCCAGGTACTGAAACCTACAGCACTGCAGTACTGTGGGCTTCTGGGTCTATAGATCCCATACACCCAGGTGCTGGAGGGCACTCTTCACACTCAGTGATATAGTGTTTGCATAGCATGCTGTACTTTCAGCGCACTGTATTTCATTTGTCACTTGGACAGGAACAGGGAGCTTGTGTATGTTCATGTTTTGCAGTGCCATGATGTCATTATGGTCAAGCTGACCGCGGTGCACAAGGGTAGTCACTGAGTAATTGTACAGCATGCACCCATGCTCCTGGATTGGACACTACTGCCAGGACAGAGTACTACCTGGGTGGAGTCTGAGTATCTGCATCAGAGGAGGAGAAGGACCTGGGAGTAATTTTCACTAGTGACCTGAAGCACTCCACGCAGTGCAAGAAAGCAGCAGCAAAGGCAAACAAGATGCTGGGATGCATATCTAGGGGGATAAGTAGTAGGAGAGAGGAGGTAATACTGCCCTTGTACAAGTCACTGGTAAGGCCACATCTAGAGTATGGAGTTCAGTACTGGTGCCCACACCTCAAAAAGGATATTAACCTGCTGGAGAAGGTCCAGAGGAGGGCTACAAAGATGATATCCAGTCAGCAGGGTAAGGCATATGAGAAGAGGTTGAGGGCACATAACATGTATCCCTGGAAGACGGGGGAGAGAGAGAGAGAGGAGGAGGGGACTTGATTGGGACCTTCAAGTACTTGAAAGGGATAAATAAGGTTGATAGGAGAGTCTCTTTAAGCTGAGTGGCAGCCATAACACGAGGGTCACAGTCTTAAGCTGGAGGATGGGAGGTTTAGGAGGGAGTTCAGGAAGCATTTCTTCACGGAGAGGATGGTGGATACTTGGAATGCGCTGCCAGAAGAGGTCATCTTGTTGAAGACAGTGGGTAGCTTTAAGAGAGGCTGGGCTAGGCATAGGGGAAGGTAAGGTTCATGGGTAGGGAAGATGGGAGGAGTGGGGAAGGAGGGCAGGGTCATTAGCTCAAGCTGTGAACTATGCAGTATGAGCAGACTTAAGACCAAATGGCCAACTTCTGCTGGCTTCTTTATATGTTCGTATATCACAGATGAGTATGCATGTTTCATGCATAACATTACCACAGAACTCTGTATATAGTATTAGAATACAGTGCCTTCAGAAAGTATTCATCCCCCTTGGATTTTGTCACGTTTTCTGAGGTTGCAAACTCAAATTAATATACATTTATATGGGATTTTTTTGTCACGTATCTACACAAATTACTCTATAATGTCAAAGTGGAATGAAACTTCTGGAATTTTTTGTACATGTAATTTAAAATAAAAACCTGAAATGTCTTGATTTGATAAGTATTCACCCCCTTTGCTATGACACTCCAAATTGAGCTCAAGTACATCCATTTTCCTTGTGAGATCACTCTAAGACTTGAATGGAGTCCACCTGTGGTCAGTTCAAATGGTTGACATGATTTCAGGGGAAATACACCTGTCTATATAAGGTCCCACTGTTGACAGTGCAGGTCGGAGCAGAAACTCTACCATGAAGACCAAGGAGCTGTCCGTAGGACTCAGTGATAGAAATGTGAGGAGGCATAGATCTGGGGAGGGGTATAAAAACAGTTCTAGGGTGTTGAAAGTTCCCAGGAGCACAGTCAAGACCATCATTAGGAAATGGAAAGATTACGGAACCACCCAGACTCTTCCTAGAGCAGGCCATCCTCCCAAACTGAGCAACCGGGCAAGAAGGACCTTGGTCAGGGAAGTGACCAAGAACCCAATGTCCACCCTGACAGAACTACAGAGTTCTATGGCTGAGATGGGAGAACCTGTCCAGAGGACAACAGTCTCTGCAGCACTTCACAGATGTAGCCTCTATGGGAGAGTGGCTAGACGGAAGCCACTCCTGAGAAAAGGCCACATAATAGCACGCCTGGAGTTGCAAGAAGGCACGTAGCAGACTATGTGGCAAAAGATTCTCTGGTCTGATGAAACAAAAATTGAACTCTTTGGCCTGAATGCAAAGCGTTATGCCTGGCGTAAACCGAACACAGCTCATCACCCGTGTAACACCATCCCTACCATGAAGCATGGTGGTGGTGGCAGCATCATGTTATGGGGATATTTTTTAGCGGTAGGGACTGGGGCACTTATCAGGATAGAGGGAACAATGAATGGAGCCAAATACAGGCACATCCTTGAGGAGAACCTGCATCGGTCTGCAATAGACCTTGGACTGGGGAGAAGATTTACGTTCCAACAGGACAACGACCCCAAGCATACAGCCAAAGCAACACTGGAGTGGCTTCAGAACAAGAAGGTGAATGTCCTTGAGTGGCCCAGCCAAAGCCCAGACTTGAATCCCATTGAGAATCTGTGGAAAGACTTAAAGGTTGCGGTTCACCGACGCGCCCCATCCAGCTTGACAGAGCTTGAGCAAATCTGCAAGGAAGAATGGGTGAAAATCCCCAAATCCAGACGTGCAAAGCTGATACAGACATACCCAAGAAGACTCAAAGCTGTAATTGCTGCCAAAGGCGCTTCTACAAAGTATTGACTCAAGGGGTGAATACTTAAGTAAACAAGATATTTCAGTTTTTAATGTTTCATAAATGTTTGTTACACAATAAAAATATTTTTGGCCCTTTAAATTGTTGAGTATGCTGTGTGAATCAAGGGGGGGAAAATCATTTCAATGCATAAAAAATTCTGGTAGTAACACAACAAAATGTGACAAAATCCAAGGGGGGGGTGAATACTTTCTGAAGGCGCTGTAGATACAGGAGACAGGTAGGAGAACAAAGTATAAGCACATACAGCAAGGATCAGGTATCCACATATGGGACAATAACATGGGAAATTAAAGAATGTAAGGGCTATAACCCAGTAATGGGGCTGGTAAGTGCAATCCAAGGTACATCAAAATAGGAGTTATCAGATACAGCAGATAAGAAGTCACTTCAGACACTGGAAGTGTTGCTCAGCAATATTCGGTTGAAGACAACTGGGGAAGGAGAAATACCCTGGGCAAGTTGGACCACTGAGGAGATAGGAGCAGTGCTGGAAATCCAACTATCTTGCATTAGGACATTTACAAGCTGCTGCGCTTAGAAGGTGTTTGCGATAGGCACGCCGGAAACCTTTGGATGTTGAGCAGGCACATATCTCTGGGGGAAAGGAGTTCCACGGCCTAGGAGCGAAATTTTGAAAAGTAGCCATCTCCAATTTTGTCTGCAATTTAGGGACAGCGAGCAGGGCAAGGTTTGAAAATCTTAAGGGTAATGGTTAGTCTGTGATTCAGGCAGTACAGCCAGATGTTGGGGTTGTTGATTCTTCAGGATATTCTATATGGTACCACCTGTAAGTAGCTCACGGTATCACTTGTGGGGGAGCCTTCCTAAGTTCTTATACAAAGTACAGTGATGCATAAGTTTATTGGTTGCAGTTATAACCGCAAATTTTGTTGTAAGTGACGCTGCATTTTCTGAGTGTGGATTTAGAAGGAAAGGTATATACCACCACATTTTACATGAGCTTGGGGGGCTGTAACCCCCTGGCGACAGATAGGCAGGCATGCACTGTGAGACTTTCTAATTCTATATGCCAGGCGCAGTCTACAGTTGACTGTTTTGCATGTCTTTGTAATGTGCAGTTGGAAATCAAGCGAGGGATCCAGGGTAATACCCAGGTAGCGGAAGGCCTGTACTGTTTCAAGCTAAGTATCATTTTGTAGGATATTTGTAGAGGGATGAACCGCTCCTTAATTTAGGGGGGAGAGCCAGATAGCATTGCTTGCATTTTGTTTACATTAAGTGACAGTTTATGAGATAGCCATGTTTGTACTGCCTGCAGATCATAGGACAACATGCCATTTATGTTGCATGTATCTTTGGAGCTGACTAAGAGCGCAGGATCATCAGAATAGACTATTGGCATATTGAACTTGAGGCAGTCATGCAGATTGCTGATGTGTACAGAGAACAACGGAGGCCCCAAAATGGAACCTTGAGGGACCCCAACCACCGTTTCTGCAGACACAGAGAAGGTCATTCCCTATTTAACCTGCTGTTGCCTGTGCTGAAGGTAACTAGTGAACCAATTTTAGGACAGGAGGTGAGAATCCAAGGTCTTTGAGTTTGGTGTGAAGCAAAGGGTGTTCAGCAAGTTCGAAGGCCTTGGTTAAATCAATAAACACGGCACCAGTGTAATCCCCTCTATCCATGGCAGTAAATACATGGTTAGGTGTAACGTAAGTAAAGCAGTGGCAGTACTATGACCCTTTCAAAAGCCATGTTGGTGAATAGATAGTAGGGAATGATTTAGCAAATAATATGAGACCTGCGCAGCAGCCAGTTTCTCAAGTAACTTGTTAAGCACAGAAAGAATAGAAATGGGTCTATAATTACTAAGGATCTTTCTTGAAAACTGGAATTATATGTGACAGCTTCCAGGCAGAAGGGACACCACTGTTTAACAGGGACAGATTAAATAATGTAGCGACCACAGTGGCAATATCCTGGGAAGCAAGCCATAGCAGTTTGGGCTCGAGTCTGTCAGAACCGGCAGACTTGGACAGGGATGTGTCAAGGGGTAAACTGCGGGTTCGTATTGCAGTTTGCGATCCAAGAATTGGGAAGTGCAAGTCAACTGCCACCATGATTGGCAGTGGTTGCTAATCATTAGAAGCCGGTCGTCCCCCTAATTATTTTAATTTTCCCTGGTGTCTAGTGGCACACCCCCCCCCACATACATCGCTGCCCCATCTAAAATAGAGAAAACGGTCCTCAATGTGTTTTTTTTTTTTTTTAAACCTGCAAAAAATAAAAGGTCCCTCACCGATCTGACCCCCCACCCTCCCACTCAGCACCCACCACCCCACTCACCTGAACAGGTCCCAGGTTCGAGATCCACTCTTTAATCAAAGATATGTTTTGCTGCTGGAACCGGCAACTACAATATGAGAAACTAAGTTTAATGCGGTTCAGTGTATTTTAATGGGGTATTAAACTTTTAGGCATAACTTGGCCATTTATTTGACATTCTGACCCCAGATTTTCAACGTGGCCTTTTGGTGACCCCACCTCATGAACAATGTGACTGTCATTACGCAACTCTCATCTGAAAGGTGATTTAGCAGTCGCGATTTGAAAATTTTCACCCCCATGGTTCAAGAGGTGGCAAAATATGTAAAAATGGCCAAGTTAGGTGCATACATTTTAAATTTTACTATACTCGCTCGTAACTTTGGTAATTTTAAATATTTTGACCCTACATTTTCAACACAACCATTTTTTACACTACCTCCGTAACATGATAGCTGTCATTTTTCACATCCTGGCCAAACTGTCTTTTTTCCCTGTGGCGTGGAATCACATTTTGGTGGGGATTTGAAGATTTTCAGTACCGGGTACATGAAGTGGGGGTTATTAGGAAGGCTGTGCTGACAATTTGGTCAAAATGGCAAATAAAATAAAACAGATACGCTATGTATACTGTGTGTATGTATGTATGTATGTATGTATGTATATATACATATATATTTTGCCGGGGAAACCAGGTCAGAAGACAATTGGAAGGAGGAGATAGGGACTTGTGAGGGAAAGCGAAGAAGTGGCAAAAGTCATGGAGTGGAAAGGAGAGAACAGGTTACTATGAAGAGAGAGGGAGCGGGCATTTGTGAAGGGCCTTCAGAAAATAGTTGTGCACTGCTAAAGAGGAAGAAAGTGGAGGAGGGAAATGATGAAATTAGAGGAGTAATTGATAAATGCCTGGACCAAACTGGAGCGGGGAAGTTCTGCTGGGAGAATTGCAACAGGGGTAAAAGGGGAAATAATGTGCAGGAGGAAGAAGAGGAGCTGGAAATGAGAGAGGGAGATGAATGGAAGCAAGCAGGGAGTAAGAGGGGTGAAATCTTAGTGCTGGGGGACTCAATACTAAGAGGAGTTAGGTGGGGTAGCAAGGGGGAGAGGCATAGTCGCATTTGGGTTGAGGCCATGCCAGGAATGATAGCGGAAAGGGTGGGGCAGTCTGTTCTGAAATATGCTAGAAGGGGTAGGGACAAGCCTCATTTAATTTTACATCTTGGGACAAACGACCTGGCTGACAAGACAGTAGATACAGTCCAGAGGAGGTTTGAGGAACTAGCACAATTATGTGAGGGCAGGAAGATCAGTAACTTTTTCAGAGATACTTCTCATGCAAAGGCAACACAACAAGAAAGCTGAGAATAGAGGAATTTAACGGATGGCTAAGAACCTGGTGTTGTGCTAAAGGGTATGGGCTGTTGGGGGTGGGAGGGACCTGGGAGGACAGTAGTCTCTATGCCAAGGACAGACTACACTTGAGTGAGGAGGGAAAGAAAGTGTTGAAACAGAGGATGGAGGAGTACATAGAGGAAGTTGGGAATTTAAACTAGGAGTGGGGGGTGGCAGTTGGGGAAGAAATATGCAGAGACCACAGGTTGGGAAACCATATGAGCTTATCCTCCATAAAAGTGACAAAGGACAAATGGCAAGTACTGTTGGTGATGCTAGGAAAGGAGGACTGGATGGGGGTGGAAGGTGGTTACCCTTAATGCTAGGAGCCTTGGGAGGAAAACTGCAGAGTTACAGGTTCTCATGGCAGAGGGAGAGGTGGACATTGCAGTCATCACGGAAACATGGGCCACCCAATACAATGACTGGGACCTGTCTGTACCAGGGTACAGATTATTTTGTAGGACAGAGTGATTGGGAAAGGGGGGTGGCACTATATTTGAAGGAAGGAATGAGGTGTAAGGGAAGGAAGGGAGGAGGGTAGTAGGAGTCACTTTGATGTAAATCCAGGATTCCAAGAATAGATTCTTAGAATGGGAGTGGTGCACAGGCCACCATCTCAGACGGAGGAGTTAGACAGGGAACTAGCGGGACAGATCAGGAGGACCTGCGAGAAGGGTAGTGTGATTGTGGGGGACTTCAGCATGCCAGGAGTGGACTGGAGCACCCCAACAGCCAGGAACAGAAGGGAGCAGGTACTGCTGGATGCCTTCCAGGACAGCTTCCTGCTGCAAATGGTCAGTGAACCAACCAGGTTAGGAAATACCCTTGACCTTGTGCTGGCAAATGGGGACTTTGTGAGAGAACTTACAGTGGAGGAACCGCATTCAGGGAGTGACCACCACTCAGTATGGCTCACATTGGATATGGGCAAGGAAGAAGTGGAATCTGGCACAGTAGTGCTGGACTTCAGGAGGGCCGACTTTGGGAGGATGGGGGAAGTGGTAAAAGGGTACCTGGCCAGAATTCAATCTAGTATGGACACTAACCAGAGGTGGGAGCTCATAAAGCTGGGGATAGTGGAGGCAACCAAAACCTGCTGCAAAGCCCAGAGCAAGAAGGCTAGGGCTAAGAAACCGATCTGGTTGAGCAAGGAGGTCATGGAAAAGGTAAGGAGGAAAAGAGCTGCCTTTAGGAAGTACAAGAGGACAGGGAGGAGTACTTGACAGAATCGAAGGAGGTGACAAGGGCAGTAAGGGGAGCCAAAGCATCTACGGAACTCAGGCTGGCACAAGGCATTAAGAAGGTGGAGAAGGACTTCTTTAGGTACATCAGGGAGAAAAGGAGCTGTAAGGACCACATAGTAAGGATTAGGAAGGAGGGTGCGATAAGGCGGAAGCACTAAATGAGTACTTCTGCTCAGTATTTACTAAAGAGAAGAGGGGGGTGACACCCAAGGTGGGAGAAATGGCAGCGGGGGTGGTGACAGATGGGGAAATGATGGAGAGCAGAGTTCGAGAGGGTTTGAAGGCACTGAGGGTGGACAAGGCGCCAGGCCCAGATGGCATCCACCCCAGGGTACTGAAGGAGTTGGCAGAGGTCCTTGCAGGACCTTTGGCAGACCTATTTAATGCCTCACTACATTCGGGTGTGTACCTCAGGACTGGAGGATGGCTCATGTGGTGCCTCCACAAGAGTGGCCCGCGGATGAACCGAAACTACAGACCAGTGAGCCTCCATCCATCGTGGGTAAGCTAATGGAGACTATCCTGAAGGAGGGGCTGGTGGCCCTCCTAGATGCCAAAGGACTACAGGACAGCAGTCAGCATGGCTTCACGTGGCAGATCCTGCCAAACCAACCTGGTGGAGTTCTGTGACTGGGTAACTAGGCAACTGGACAGGGGCCATGCAGTGGATGTCCTGTATCTGGACTTCAGTAAGCCATTTGACTCAGTGCCACATGGAAGGCTGGGAAGGAAGTTGGTAGGCACAGGGGCCGGTGCAAAGCTGGTGAGATGGGTAGGAAACTGGCTGCAGGGAAGGCAACAGAGGGTGGTGGTGGTGGGTGGGAGCTCTCATACCCAAGGGCAGTGACGGCGGTGTTCCACAGGGCTCAGTGTTGGGACCAGTGTTGTTTGGGATATTCATTGCAGACATATCATGGGACATCAAGAGCAGGATCAGTCTGTTTGCTGATGATACCAAGGTAGGCGCGGTGGTGGATGACCTAGGGGGATGGCAGGGGTTACAGGATGATCTGGCAAAGCTTGAAACCTGGTCAGACACCTGGCAACTGGACTTTAATGCCAAAAAGTGCAAGGCGCTGCATTTTGGGATGAAGAACCCAAGGAGGAGTTATCAGCTAGGGGGATTGCAGCTAACCCAGACAGAGGAGGAGAAGGATCTGGGTGTGCTCATTACAGGGTCAATGAACAACTCGGCAGAATGTAGGAAGGCAGCTGCAAAGGCCAACAAAATGCTGGGTTGTATTGCAAGGGGTATATTCTCGAGGAGGGAGGAGGTGATTCTGCCACTGTATAGGACATTAGTTAGACCACACCTGGAGTACTGCGTGCAGTACTGGCGTCCGTATCTGAAGAGGGACATTAAGTTACTGGAGGGGGTGCAGCGCAGCGCAACAAAGATGATCAAGGGGCTGGGGGACTTATCATACGAGAAGAGGTTGAAGGAGTTGAACATGTACTCACTGGAGGAGAGGAGAGACAGGGGTGACATGATTGAAACCTTTAAATACATGAAAGGAATAAACAAGACGGGTACAGAGGGGCTGTTCAAAGTAAGGGAAGGGAGGGCCACCAAGGGCCGTGATATGAGACTGGAGCGAGGAAGGTTCAGGAGGGAGATGAGGAGACACTTTTTTACAGAGAGGGTGGTGGCTGGGTGGAATGCGTTACCTGCTGAAGTGGTATGCAGTAGACGCAGTGGACTGCTTCAAGCGAGGATGGGACAGGACAAGGGGAGGGTTAATAAAGGGAAGGGTGGGAGGGAGGGCAGCTGCAGGATAAGGGGTGCTAGCTGCACATTCGAGCAGACTTGATAGACCTCTAGGCCTTTATCTGCTGGCAAATTTTGTTCGTGTGTATGTATGTATGTGTGTATATAATATAATATATATATATATATATATATATATATATATATATATATATATATATATATATATATATATATAATGTGTGTGTGTGTGTATACACACATATATACATATACATATATATATATATATCTATATCATATATCTATATAAAATATTATTTATGTAGTTTGAGGTTAAAATACCCATTTTAGGAAACTGCTAATCAAAATCAGCTGATTGGTAATCATTTTTCATTTCGATTAGCAAAGGCCGCTAATCAACTCTCCGACACTAATTTACGCCTTGTACTTTTAAGAAGTTTATAAACCTCAGAGGCTTTAACCATACTAAAATAAAAGGGAGGGTAGGTATATTGATTATGACCCTGGTGGACTAGACTTGTCTGTAGAGGAGTTGCCTGAGGGGAAGGAACTAGTAAACCTGTTGAGATCACTCACGTGATCATTAAACGCATCAGCAATGGTTGACATATTGTTGCAATTTATACCACTTATGAGCATGTCAGGAGGAGCAGTACCATTGTTCTGTCCGAGAATTTGTTTTATGTTTCCAATAATGGTGTGGGGGGATCCTATAGTATTAGATAGGAGATTTCATTTATTTTATTTTTGGGGATTATTTATACTCCTGCTCTCACAATCTGGGGGGGCCCCAGCCTCATCACTCTGGCGTCCAGCAGTCAGCACAGTAGTAGCCCCAGGGCTTACCCCTTCAGTGGGGTCGGCGAGACCGGATCATGTGTTCCTGTGTTGTGGCTCCCCGGGCACAAGGCTCACGAGCTCCCCTTCATCCTCTGTGGGCAGTGACACCTATGCAAGGCCATGACGCCCCATGCCTCCGCCACCATCAAGCATCTGCACCAGCCTCCTCAGGTGCCACTAGGGGGCCAGACTGGCACCGACTGTCGAAACTCCTTCTCCCCTGCCACCCCAGCGGCCCATGCTCATTCCCAAATGCAGGTCGCCAGCATGGCGTGAGGTGTGGCATCTAGCGTCTCAACCCTGGAGGATAACTGACAGAGGAGGAAAAAGTAATTAAAAAAAAAAAAATCCCAGAGTCTATCTCTATCCCTAGTCAGTGCAAGCAGCTTGTGGTCAAGCCACTCGTTGATAAATCATGTCTTGTAGAAACAAGAATGCGTTTATGCTGTAACTCCTTAAAGGAGTAGTACACCCAGAATTTGCAAAAACATTACCTTCCCTTTTATTTTAGAAAGTTTATTGCTTTCCTTGTTCCTACAATGCATCTTGTCTCATGTGACAGTGATGTAGCTAGGACCATAAATTCAGCAGCAAGCAGTGCTTTACAGTTAGTTCACAACAGTAGAGGTGGCTGTATTTTAAAAACTATGCAGCTAAACTTGGCTGAGATGGAGATCCCCAGGGGTCATAAAGCTAGCAGGCAAATTTAGGAAAAACTCCTAATAGCAGACAGAGGGGAAGGACACACTAGGACTTCACACACACACACATCAGAACACTCTGCACAACATATGTTTTTGCAAATTCTGGGTGTACTGCTCCTTTAAAGTTTCTGCTAAACATAAGGAGGGAGGGCCAGAGCAACCCGTCGGTATAAATAAAAAAAAAAATAAGAATTTTGGCCCTTCTTGGTCACTTTTTGGTAAACCAGTCTCTGTGCCAGTTTTCTTTCCCTAGGCACTAACATCTGTGTTCAGTTTATTTATTCAGAAACTTGCATTCATTCTGCCCCCCCCCCAAAAAATTAAATGTCATTATCAGACTTGTCCCTTGTCCTGTTATCGAGCCAGTGTGAGTAGAGTATGGCAGTTGTATCGTCCTGGCGGGCCACCAAAATTTTATGTGGGTCATTAATTTTAGCTAACTCATTGGCCCGATGGCCACCAGGTGTTTGGTCCTAAAGTCAGACCCATGTTCTGTAACTCTCATTCATCACGAGAACCAGGATAGCCTCTATAATCAATCAGGTAAGGCTGACTACGGAATTGATTTATACAAGCCAGGATATTACTTTATTATACAGCCACAAAAAATGTAACCTAATAAAGTATATACACAAGGACAATTAACATGCAGGCTCTGACACACTGGATAAATCTCAGTCTATGCTAAAGTTCACTTATTCAGCCTCAAAAATCACTGTATCTTAGACAGCTTCTAAAAACACACAAAATATATAAACAGAGGCTGTGCAGGGAATATGTGGCACTTGGAATGCAGTTAATCTTGCATCAGCTGCACTGAGTCCATTGAAGAAGCTGTCTGAAACAAAGAGACGCTGCAATTGAAACATTACTTTGGCGCCAATTCAGTACCTCTGTTCTCTCTCTAAGTTGTAGAGCTGCTGTGGTGTCCCTAGGTCCATGGGGGTGGGGTCCAACTGTGAAAGCAGGGGAAGGCGTCTGTCCTCACGACCCTCTGATGTTGGGAATGGCAGTGGTAAATTCAGGACACAGTAGGGCACAGTTCTGTGTGACTGGGCAAAACAAAAACAGCGAGCCCAAAATGAGCAGCGGCAAAAGAATGCAGCCAGAAATGTTGAGCGATTGCAGAAACTGCAACAAAAATCTAAAGGGGCTTTATGTGGGGGGGGGGCTTCACCCCCCCATGCACCTCCCTTACTAAAATAACTAAGTCCAAGGGGGAAGCAACTCGGGGAAGGGGAAAAGCTGTAGGTCGCCATTTGGGTGATCGCTGACTTATACCCTTCACCCTTTCTGGCCATGCTCTTTTGCGTCGCTAATTTTGGGCTTGCTGTTTTTGCATCACCCAAAGGATACCGTAGGGCACAGAGCTCCGCTCTCTCTCTCTCTGTAAGTTGCAGAGCTGCTGTGACATCCCTAGTTCCATAGGGGGCCCAAATGTGGAAGCAGGGGAAGGTGTCAGCCCTCAAAACCCTCTGATGTTGGGAATGGCAGTGGCAAATTCAGGACACTGTAGGGCGCACAGCTTCTCTCCCTCCCTCTCTAAATTGTAGAGCTGTGGCATCCTTAGATCCATGGGGTTTCCAACTGAAGAAGTAGGGGATGGCATCAGTCCTTCATGAACCTCAGATGTTGAGAATGGCAATTGCAAATTCTGGACATTCATTAACCCACAAGTAGTTACAGTCCATTGCACAGTGCCACTGATAGCATGCTAACCATCTCCCTGCCATGGGCCCAAATGCCAGCAGTTGATCCCACACGCAATATCACAAAGCACTGCTGGGAGTGATTGCTGGCATTCATGCCCGTGGCTTTGAAGAGTGCAGACGTGTTCCCGGTCCACCAAAGATTGTCTCACGGGGCTCCGGAGGCAAGTATGGGGTTGGGGGTTGGGAGGCAGGGTACACAGAGGGTGGGCACGGGTTGGGGAGGGGGCAGGAGAGACCATGAGGGACAGTTTTCTGGTTTACAGGTTTACAAAACAAAAGAACATCCGGGAATTTTTTTTTTTCCAGCGACATTTGGCACGCTGGGGTGGACTCTGATGTGCCACCGAGTGTGTTGGAGGGGGATGTAGCTGACAGGGATTGGGCACCCCTCAGCACACAACAAATGGGGCGTTGTGGGACGGGACTGGCCTCCCCATCGCAGATTGAACTGGGTAGGGAGACTGAAGCTGACAGGGATTGGGCCCCCTGTCGGCAAAGAAAGACTGTTGGGAGGGCGCATGGTGCTGAGGGGGACTGGGCACTCCCTCGGCACACACTTGAAATGGGGGGGCATTGTGCCATGGGGAGTGGGCTCCCCCATCGGCAAATGAAGTGGGTCAAGGCATGCGACAGGGGGATTGGGCACCCCTGAAGTCGGTGGCGGCAGTCAGTGCTACCTTGTTTAGTGAAAAACTTCACCAGTGAAGGCACGTCGGGAGGCGCAATATTGTGCCGCTGCATGACAAGCTTGCCTCTCAATGCAGTGGTACTTTTGTTAGATGTGATGGCCACTTTACGTATTGCTGGTGTCAGCGCCTGCATGCTGGCTTATTGGGGAATGAGGGACGCACCTACTGATGCGTGTCCTGCATTCGCTCACAGTGACCACACCTCTAAATCTGTTACTACCGCAATATGTTGGCAGGTGCGCAAGAGCGAGCCAACATAAAAAAAGATGTCTGACCCATAATTACACTCCTGAACTACTTCTAGTCATTCAGGCCCTGTAACATAAACATAGATAAGTACTGTAGAGGACCAATTTTTCGTTGGAACAAATTTTATCCTATATTCACTATTTTGAAAATCAAGTGAAAATTATATGCCAGTGAAAATAAATACTACAATTGACAAGTTAGCTTACTCTTGCGTTTCAGCTAAATTAAACTGCCGTGAAAATGCTGGCGTGGACTAAACAGTGAAATTTAAGGGCAGTTAATTCATTGTCCTCCACAGTATCATCACACTCCCACATTCTAACAGGAGCTGCCATTTCAGGCCTGTCACTTCACCAGCAGGCAGTAAAAGTCGAACAACATCTACACAGACTGGCACATTATCTTTTTGGCCTATCTGCATCAGAAAAACATTTTTCTGGAAACCGTTCTACAGACTGTACTGCTATAAACACCTCCGATATAGGAGACTGCACTTTGATAAGGGAGACAGTAAAATCAGCTATGTACTGTACCCACAATGCCTTGCTTCTTTATATATATATATATATGTGTGTGTGTGTGTGTGTATATATATATATATATATATATATATTTATAAAATATGTGATGATATGTATGTATGTGTGTGTGTGTATATATATATATGTATGTATGTATATATGTATGTATGTATATATATATATATATATATATATATATATATATATATATATATATATAGTATGATATTACACATATATACATAGATGTTGACAGCAGATAAGGGCTTACGGCCCACCTAGTCTGCCCATGTGCACACGTACTTAGCTTCTTCAAGCTTCTCTAGAACTAGGTTATGTCTACATATTGGGTGCTATTTTGCAGTCCCCACTACAGAAATAAGGGACTGCACCTCCGAGTAACGGACATTTAAGTCAGCTTTACACTTTATCTAGAATTCCTTGTTGCTGTATATAAAACATTGACAGTTCCCTTGCATGACATCATTCTGGGGGTGTGGCTACCCACATAAAACCGGCTGGTGGGCAGAAACAGAAACATTCAAAAAATGACCGACAGATTGATTTACAAAATAAATTGCAGCTTCAACATCTGAACCAAGGGTGGCAGTGGCATACTGTGTGAAACGGGCATTTGCGGAATGTGACTAAATCACTTTAAGAACAAGATCCAGCACTGCCATGTCACTAGTAGGAGCAGTAACCAGCTGTCCGAGAAATGCCCCTTGAAGGGAGTGTAGGATGACCTTACTCCTAGTTGTAACTGTGGCATTGATGTTCCAGTCCACATCCAGTAGATTAAAGTCACCCAAAATTATTACTTCCCCTTTGTCTACCATTCTGCCTATGGCCTCCCCCCAAAACCCTGTCCGTATCCACCCCTGTGCTGGTGGCTTGTACACCACCCCTGCGTGTACAATATAAATGCCCCATATTCCATCTCCAAGCCACCCCAGAAAGCCTCTAGCACCTCCTTCTCCCTGCTGTGGCCTTGTATTTTCATGTTTGTAATACCTTCCTTTATATATAGAGCCCCCCCCCCCCAGTTCTCCCTGCCCTATCCTTTCTAAACATGTTGTACCTCAGTATGGTCACTTCCCAACTGTGTCTGTCCGAGCACCATGGCTCTATTATGGCCACCATATCCAGGTCTGCCTCTGCAATGGTGAACTCGAGGATAGAAAGTTTGTTTCTTGGGCTCCTTGCATTGGCCCACATGGCTTTTCCTTCCCTTTCCGAGCCCATTCTTCACTGTTTTTTCACTGATGCTGTCCTCTGCCACCTTCCCTGGTAATTTCCTCTGCTCAAGTTCAATCCTTTGACTCTCCTGTCCCTTCATCCCCCTTGCCCCTACTCCACATTGCCCCGGGGAATTAATTTCACCTGGGCTGTCCATCACTGGTGCTCTATCATTTGGGGGGAGAGGGGTGCTGGTATTCACTGCCTCCCACGTTTATTTTGCTGTCCCCCTTGGTGAGTTTAAATGCTTATCAAAGTAGCATTTAAACCTGCCACCCAAGAGTGCTGTTCCCCTCCTGGATGGATGGAGGCCATCCCATTTGTACAAGCTTCCACCCCCCAGGCAGGACTCCAGTCCACCATGCCTTTAATCAGTTGTTAAAGCGCACAGTGAGGTATGCCCCCCCTCCGCCTTGCACAGGTAACACCTCAGTGAAGGCAACCATTCATGCCACCTGCTTCAGGCTCTCCCTAGCTCCCTAAACTATTACTATGCTGTGCTTTCAGAACTGTAATCTGCTCTCATGGAAATGTTTATGGGAATTATTTAATTGTTCTTGTGTAATGTAACCTCCTGGGTCATACCTAAAAATAGGCACTCTGTTGTCTAGTGTACTTACCCAGTAACCAAAAACCAAATAAATAAATATGTCCTGCACCACCCCAGCTGCCTCCTCTGTCAGGTCATTTGTCCCCAGATGCACTTGCAATTGCACTGTACTTTTCATTTCCCCCCTTCACCAGGATGCATCTAGAAAAGGGCTGCTACCAACTCAGTATGTCTTTCCTGGTAAAACTTTTGAAATAAATTAAGTTACAGAAGATGTCTACTTTTTCTTTTTTCCCTATTTTTCCCCGTCCCCCCCACCACTACTTTTCCTAGGTAATCTTTAGTGTTTAACAGGGACACACTTGAAAATATACATTACATTATTGCCCCCAAATGTGTGTTTGCTGTGTAAAAAAAGAAAAAAAAAAAAACCCCAAAAAAGAAGAGTTTATTACATACATTGCATGTGTGTGATTTCTGGTCAGTCCTGCTGCTCCAGACTTCTACTCTAGCATTGCTGTTTACTCATGTGTGTCAAGGGACACCGTACCAGTTCCTCCCAAACCCCCATTATCCACCACCTGTTGACACATAAATATCTATATCTGAATTATATTTTATATTATGTATATGTTTATATAAAATGCATGGCCTGCAGTAATGTAACATGGAAGGTCCAGAAATTTAAGTTTTTGAGGACGTTTGCAGGTGTCCGTTTGCACTGACCCACTAACCAAATGCTAGTAGATCCTGTATCAGCTAGTAACATTTTCCTTTAAAGAGCACCTCTTCTGGTGCTCATTCCAGAAACTGTGAAGAACTCTTCCTGCCCTGAAATTGATTTACTGCATAAAGTTGTTGTTTTCTGTTGCCTCTGTTTAGGAAATGGAAGGAATGGTATCTTGGCTCTGTGGAGCCAAGCTGCTGATCCCTTCCACTTCCTTGTCCTGAGAGCTGCCTCAGCTATACGTTTTGTGATGATGTAATTATATGGTGAGTGTGGTGGGCGCACTCCATAAGTGGTCATGGGGTCTTTCTTTGTAACTTAGTAGTTTTATATTGTAGATGCCTATGTTGAGGGTAGCCTTGATTTGTTCAGAATGGGCATCTAAAATATAAAAAACTAATTTACAGAAAACAGCACCATTACTGTCTGTAGAGCCTCCTCACCCCCTGTGCTCGCCTCATAATTGCATCACAAAACATGCTATCGTGGGGTCGGTGTTCTGGACAAGGAAGTGGAAGGGATCGGTGGCTCCACGGAGCCAAGATACGATTCCTTCCGCTTCCTAAACATACTAACATACTGCTAACATGCCAGCAGAATAGGCCTCATGGTCTCTCGTGTCTGCTTGATAGCCAGCACCCTTACTGTGTGCCCGTTTTGTAGTCCCCCCACCTCCGTGGGGTCCCCCATTTCCTTCCAGGGCACTTCCTCAGAAGGGACATCCACTGCACGGCTTCATCCTCCCCATATTTATCCCAGTCCTCCTGAACCCCTCCACGGTATCCTCCTCCACCAGGCCCCTGGGCAGATTCCATGGTTCCACCACTCCTCTGTGAAGAGCACCTCCTCCTCTCACCCCTGAGTCTCTCTCCCCCATCTTCCACACATGCCCCTGGTTGTCTCCCTTCTTAACCTAAACTACCCAATGCTCCCCTTATTAATCCCTTTAACATACTTAAAGACCTCTATCATGTCTCCCCATCTTCCAGGGTGTACATGTTGAGTTCTTCCAACCTCTCCTCCCAGGTCCTTTTGTCCATACCCCAGTTCATTGTGGTTGTCCTCCTCTGGACCCACTCCAGGAGTGCAGTGTCCCTTTTTAGGTGTGGCCTCCAGAATTACACACAATACTCAAGGTGTGGCCTGACCAGGAGTTATACAGAGGGAGAATCACTTCCCTCCCTCCCTCTGGAGGTCATCCCCTGAGCGATGCAGCCCAGCATCCTGTTTATCTTTGCTGCCACCCTTCTACAAGTCTCGGAGTTGGCAACAGAAAATACAGCTTTATGCTGTAATCACTTTTGGAGTAGGTAAGGGTCCTTCACAGTTTCTGGAGTGACACCAAAAAATCCAGCAAAGGTGCTCTTTAATTAGCCCTGAGGGCTTGTGGTTGAGTAAGTAACATTTCAGTAAGAACACCAGCTGGGCAAGTGGTAAAGTTGGGGACTAGTGGAGTTTCCCAGTCACTGGCCCTGCTGTCTAGTGGCCAGAAACCTTAATTTCGACCCCTGAGTTTGTGAGTTCTGTTTACTATGCTTTAGATGGGGGGGGCAACTGACCTCCATCAGTCTTAGCCCCACGGCTCTGCTCCATCACTACAGACCCGAGATGCACTTTCACCCCCTGCCAAGCACCCTGGCCTTCGTGATGCTGTCTCTCAATGGAACAAAATATGACACCAGTGGGGTGAAAGGTCATGCGGGCCATGGCGAGAGATCTGATCCCTGGTTGCAAACGTTATCTCGTCAGCTGACCACTGTCTTTCAAGAATTTATTCCCTGGGAGGCAGGATGTGTAATGATGTCCACGGCGTGAATGCTGACATCTGTCCTGCATCCCACCAGTCCAGGCATTGGTTGCTGCTGCCCCCCCCTCCTCTGCTAGAGGTCGGCAATGCACCGGGCACTGACCCCCCTCCCCCCAGAGAAGGAGCGTAGTCTCTGGGACGCTCAATCCTTCTCTCTTCTTCGCGCCCCCCAAGCTGGCTCTCTGACTCTCGAGTCTGTTCCCGAACATGGGATGTTGGTGCCACAAGCCGAAGCCCTAGTGCTGCACCGGCAGGCTGGCCCAAGTGTGAGCTCTGCTGATGCCAGTGGTGAATGTTTTGCCAGAAACCTTCAAATCTCTTCATGAACAGTTCAGTCTTGTGGTTAGGTCACCGGCTTGGGAACTGAGAGAAGATCACAGATTGGAATCACAGGGATCATATATTTTAAAAACTAGAGGGAACATCACGAGACAAAAAATGGGGGCTTTCCGCCACCGTATACAATCGCGTATAGGGCTAGTATGCAGATGGATGGAAATGTACACAATCTGTAAAGTTTGAATCTTAGCAGAACCATATATTCACTGTTACCATGAAAAGGTCACTTGAAGGAGAGCTGCAATGAACCTGTGAGACATTTGTCCTGTTAAATCTGTTTTTTTTTTTTTCTTATATGCTGTATCCCATTTTGTTAATTTTCCATCTTTACTTGGCTTTAAGTAACTGTTGTACAGGCTATTAAGCCAAAAAAATTGATTAGCAGTGTGACAAACTTGCCAGTCCACACCCCAGCCAGCGCCTCTCTTATGGCTGACTGCCACAGACCTTCACCCGTGTTCACCCCTTACTCTGTCCCTGCACCCACACTTGTCGCTCTGCAAAGGTGGTGTGCCCTGGACACCTGGACCCCCTCAGCTCAGTTACCACTTCCCCTGGCTCAAGCCAAGGCCAACTGCTGGAACCCCAGGTGAAACGTGGGATCTGTCTTATCAAACGCCACCCCTTTCACTGTATCAGGAAGAAATGTGTTTTTTCAAATTGCTCAAACTAGATTTACCTTGCCTCTTTGGAATGACTGTTACCCTAGAAATCCACAAACTTGTACCCCTTTTATTAAAATGCACAACCAGTCTGTACATTTATCACCACTGGTTGTTTTTTTTTTTTTGTTTTTTTTCTGTACTGGATTGTCCCAATCAGGACCTTCTTGAAAATGAGCTTTGCTTGTGGAACTTTCCTGGTAAATCAAAGAAAATGAAATAAAAATAAATATCGTACTAAATAAGAAGTACTTTATTTACACATTGGCCAAAAATAGAACAAAAAGCACTTATAGGAGAAAACAGTGAAAATAATAGGAGTTAAACCATAAAAATGCAAACTTAGCTTCCCTATAGCTAGGTCCAACTTCCAGGTGAAGATACAGAAATAGTATAGTTTGTTGTCTTTGGAGAACTTGGACCATTCCCCACCCCCCACCTTCCAGTCACATACCGCTGATCAGCCTGTTATACTACTACTGACTTACTTTCTTCTTAAGGCTCACCATGAGCTCCTTCTTTTATAGAGAAAATTCTAATGTGTCTCAGTACACATTTCTTTTCACTTTTCTCATTAGGGCATATTTCTTGCAAATAAAAATATTTTGGATGTATTTATTTATTTAATTTTTGTTAACAGGGTAGGTACACTAGACAGCATAGCTTCCTATTTTCAGGTACGACCGGGGAGATTACAACAAAGGGTATGTAGACAATAGTAGATGCAAGAAAACATCATGGGAACAAGTAGACGTCGTACATAGTACACTTACACAAAATTTTCAGCAATGACAGTACATTTGCAGGAATCTTTTATATGTAGTAGCAAAACATAAATATAAGTGCAAATAACTAACAGTCGTAAGTCATACAACTAGTGAGTAAGTGCTAGAAGAGAGGAAATGGCAAGATTTCCAGGCAGGCTTGAGAGTAGTAGAGGTTGGAGCCACTAGGCAACTAGGAGGAGCCAGTACAGGAGTAGGTGGATAGACAACAGGAACAGGGTTCAGAACTTAGAAGAGCTATACGAAGCACCTGTGTGAAGCTGTGTGGAGAAGGGGAGATTCTTGGACTCCGTGGAAGGGAGTTCCATAGTTTAGGGGCCCAGCTAGAGAAAGCATTTTTCCATATTGGTTTTACATCTCGTTTGGATAAGAAGGGATTTGTCAGCTGATCTCAATGGGTAGGCAGAGGTCACAGGTTTGAGCAGTAGACCAATTTGTCGGGTATCTGGGAGGAGATTATATTCTTTATAAATCAGTAGGAAGTAAACTGTCGGAAGGCTGAGGTGGTAAACCATCTCAGACTGGAGTATAGTGTGCATCGGTGAGTAGGTTTGGGTAAAGACAAAGCAAAACGGCTGATGCTGTTGTACCAGACATCCCACTTTTGGAGGAGCCCTCCAGTAGTTGCCAGAAAGACTATTAACCCATATGCCAATTTAGGTCTCAGGATCCTCTCTGCAATGGCCATCCTTGCTGTGGATGTTAGGCTATGTCTCACCTTATATGCCAGCCCAAGTTGAATATTGACAGATTTAATGACTGAGGCTAGGTGCAAGTCAAAATCCAAGGCGGGATCAAGGGTTACTGCTAGGTATTTAAAAGAGGTATCTGTGTTAAAGGGAGAGCCATCAAGCACTCTGATACTTGATGGTTGGGTGCAGGACCGAATTTTTGAACCTGAACTGAAGAGCATAGTCACCGTTTTATTTCTATTCAAGACCAGCTTGTTTTGCAATAACCAGCTCTGAAAGGTATTGAAGTTACTATTGAGATTCAGGTTGATATCTGAGAGGTTTGAGGAGGATGAGTAAAGAACAAGATCATCGGCATATAGCAGACCTGAGCAAGCACCAGTGAGTGGTGGGATGTCGTTTATGAAGGCTGTAAACAGGAGAGGACCAAGAATCGAACCCTGGAGTACTCCAATCCAAGTAGGAGAAAGAGGGGACTTAGCACCTCCGATCTGGATTGTTGACGCTTTGAAAGATAATTTCGGAACCAGGCAGTGACAAAGGTAGAGAAGCCTAGGGATGACAACTTTGATAGGAGCAGCGGGTGGTCAACTAAATCAAACCCTTTTGTAAGATCAACAAAATTAGCCCCAGTGAGAGCCTACAACAGGATTACACTGTTTTTTGCTGGAAACCAGTCCCTCACTTTACTTTCATTAGGAAAATCTTAGATCTTACTTCGAAAGGGCTCTTGCAGTAGGTAATTATAGATAGGACTGAAGCCGGCAGGCATCAGGACCCCAAGGAAAAATTTCTAGCTAGCAGTCTCTGGCGGGGGACCGCCCCCTCGTCAGGTGACTGATGTCCATATAAAGGGGCGGTTCCCCACACCAGCATTCCAGTTCTTTCCCACCGTTGACTCGTGTAGCACCTCACGGTTAAGTTCACTACTTCACAGTCTATCGTTGGTAGTTTTACCGCCTATTCTTATTTTTTTTTTCTTCAGCATTTCGTCAGCTGTTACTTCAGCTGCTGTGTATGTCGTCCCTGACTCCCTCTGAGCACAGAAAGTGCGATTCCAGCAGCGCCCAGCTCCTGCTCAAGAACGGACACTCCCACTGCCTTTTTTGCCTAGGCCCCGACCACCCCTTGGAGCAGTGCCAGGTCTGCCAGCAGTTTAACGCGGCCACCCAAAAGTGGAGGCAGCAGTCCCTGGAGGCCCTCGTTCTCAAACTTAAGATGATCTCCATGGAAAAGGAGCTGAAAAAACTCAGGCGGACCTCGACTTCTCCGGAGGGCCACCGCAAAAAGAAGCACCGGGACCAGGACTCCTATTCTGCGGTTGCCGCAACCTCGGCTGGGGTCGCGGTGCTGCAGGTAATGTCTCCTCCGGGGGACAGTTCCACGACGGCCGTCTTGGAGGCTTCCAAGGCGGCGTCTGACCTCCCGTCGGGCTC
This sequence comes from Neoceratodus forsteri, assembly GCA_016271365.2. Lineage (NCBI taxonomy): Eukaryota > Metazoa > Chordata > Ceratodontiformes > Ceratodontidae > Neoceratodus > Neoceratodus forsteri. Next base: position 734,201,055 of record CM057459.1, read on the forward strand.
TTCGGGAGCTTCCGGGTCAAAGGAGGCAGTCGCTCCCAGTAAGAACACCACTGTGCAGTCTTCTGGTCCGAGCAGCCCTGGTAAGTCTGACGTCGGCTCCTCCGATGCCCGCCCAGGTAAGGCCGATAAGATGCCCGATCCTTCGGGGCAGCGTGTGGCCTCCAAAGCACCCGTCAAGGCCTCCCCTCCATTGCGGCCTTCGTCGAACGTAGGGTCCGATAAGTCTGATGCCGGCTCCTCCAACGTCCACTAGGATCCTGCCGGTAAGCCGGATGTCTGCTTCTCTGACCGCTCTGCATTAGAGCAGATGCTGGACCCTTTGGGCCTATCCGTCATCCCGAGCTCGACACAACGTTCATTGCATTCCGAGGCCCAAGCATCTCCCTTGCTGGACCCTGGGGATGGTAACCCCTCTTCCCCAGATGAGACAGAGGATGTTGGCATGCTGCTGTCGGGTCTTCCTCCCGCTGGGCCGGATGACCCGACGTCAGATCCTCAGACGCTGGTGCCAACGCCGGCCTACCCGATGCCCGGCGACATCCCCTTGCCGGACGCCAGGCCGCGGGCCTCTATTCTGGGCCGCTCGCTGGGCTGTTTCAGGGCCCTCTGTCCTTCAGAGCCCTGGTACCTGGGTATCCGACCCCATTGTATCAGCGGTCTTGCCCAGGTCCGCAGTATTCGGCACCCCAGTACCAGACGCCGGTCTACCCAACACCGCAGTACACGATGCCCCAGTACCCGACGCCGGGCTTCCCGCCATCGGGTTTCGGATACACGCCATATGGAGACCCCCAGTATCCATACCCCCCTCTTCCACCGCCCCCTCAGCCGCTGGTGGAACTGAAGGAGACTCTGGCTTCCTGGTGGGCTGAGGCCAAGGCTTGGCTCACCAGGGAAGTAAAGAGCCGCTCCCGGCCGCTAGACCAGGTTCTGGACCCCGGCGTTGGAGTGAGAGACTCCCCGACACCAGAGCGAGCCCTCCGGTTCCTGGGCAGGGGAGGATATGCTTCCCCAAGGGTTTCCCAAGGTGTCCGTTCCTCCCCCGTGCCGGGAGGAGTCCTCTTCTCTTCTCTTCTTCTTCATCCTCCTCAGAGACCTCAGATGACTCTGGTCGCTCCGATCCGGATGACTAGCCACGCACGCCAGACAAGCCCAGGCCAAGGATTCCTCCGTAGTCTCCTCTGGAGGATCCTTCTTTTCAGGAGTTGCTGCGTAAAATCCAGGGTGGTCATCAGTGGCAATCCTTGGAGCCGGATCCACAGTGTTGAAAACTCACTGCGCACCTGGATCTGCCCGAGACCGCTCCTACTCTGGTTCCACCCTGGATTGAGCCTCATGCCAACCCTGTGTCCACCATTTGGAAGCAACAGTTGGCATTAGCCCCCCTTCCGAGGAAGTCGGACAGGCTATATCAGTCTCCGGAGGGTGTTGACTGCTTGAATTCACACCCCAGAGCTGATTCAGTCATGATTAGCGTCGCTCACGGCTGTTCAGCTAACCCCAAGCACTTGAGCTAGTCTTCACCCGGCAAGGAATCCCGCCTTCTGGACCAGTATGGGAAGAAGGCCTATGCTTCTTCCACTTTGGGAATCAGGGCCCTGAATTATGTTGCTCATATGGGGGATTACCAGAAGGCGATCCTTAGCGAGGTGGAAAGTAAATTGAATCCCTTCCTAAGTCTCAGACGAAGCAAAAAGTGGGTGACCTAGTCCGGTCTGCGCATTCGGGCAGTCGGCACATGCTTCATGCCACGTACGATGCAGTGGACGCTACTGGTAGGAGCTCAGCTTTTGCCGTGGGGTTGCGGCATCATGTCTGGCTCCGGGTGTCAGGTTTGGTCCCGGAGGTGCAGTCTGCTATCCAGGACGTGCCCTTCAGGGGTTCAGTGCTGTTTGGTGGCGATGTCAAGGACATCATCACTGATCTGCAAGAGAAGGGTACTGCGCTTAAGTCTGTTGACTCCTTGTACAGGCCCCCTCAAGCTCAGCGTTGTCCCTTTCACAGACGTGGTTGGCCCAAGACGAAACCTCAGGGAAAGTGGGCCAACAAACGGGCCCCTCTGGCTGCCAAGCCCGCCCAAAAAAGCGGCGGGAGCTTCAGCCATGACACTGCCTCACACCTCCTGACTCTTCTCCTCTCCCACAGCTTCTGGGCCTTCCAGAGGAACCGGTAGGAGGGAGATTCTCCTTCCATCTACCAGGTTGGGAGAGGATCACTTCAGACACTTGTGTGATCCAGCTGATTGCAGAAGGGCTCTCAATAGAGTTTCTTCAGAAACCACCCTGAACCCCAGGTCCTCTTACTCCCCAGAACATCATCTTCTGGTCCGGGAAGAAATATCCTCTCTCCTTCTGAAGGAGGCGATAGAGCCCGTCCCATCCCATCTTTGGGGAATGGGTTACTACTCCCATTTCTTCCTGGTCCCGAAGAAGTCAGGAGACGTGAGGCTGATTCTAGAGCTCGATTCCCTGAACTTGTTCGTGGAGTACAGAAGGTTCAGAATGCTCTCTCTGCAGAGTCTTCTGTCCCTTCCTTCAGCCGGGACAGTGGCTTTGTGCTCTGGACATGCAGGATGCCTACCTTCATATCCCTATTCGCCCTTCCCACCGCAAATACATGCATTTTTCGTTCCAGGGGGACCACTACCAGTTCAAGGCCCTCCCATTTGGTTTTTCCTCGGCGCCCCAAGTGTTCACCAAATGCCTTTCGGTGGTAGCAGCCTACCTGCGTACCCAGGGGGTTCAGGTTTTCCCATACTTGGATGACTGGCTCCTGGTGGCCCCGTCCAGGGAGGAGCTCCTGCGCTTCCTTTCCCTTACCCTGCACGTTTTCACCAGTTTGGGTATTACCAGCAACCAGGCCAAGTCCCATCTGATCCCATCCCAGAGGCTCCAGTTTATCGGGGCGATCCTGGACACGACCTCTGGCATGGCATTCCTGCCACTGGACAGGGTGGCCGCACTCCAGGCTCAGGTCAGCCTGTTGTCCAGCTGCAGGTGGGTCAGTGCCAGGTCAGTCCTTCGCCTCCTCGGGCTCACGGCAGCTGCTATTCCGACAGTCCCTCGCACTCAGCTCCACATGAGAATCTCTCAGTGGACGCTTTGGTCTCAGTGGGATCAGTTGGTGGACGACCTAGATCAACAGGTTCTGGTCTCCAATCCTATGGGTCAGGACTTGCACTGGTAGATGGTTTAGGAGAACCTTTGCTAGGGGGGTTCCCTTCTGCCTTTCTCCCCCCTCTCAGATGCTGAGAACAGACGCCTCGGGTGAGGGTTTGGGAGCCCATCTGGGGTCTCACAGGACCCAGGGCTCCTGGTCCAGGCTCGAACAGACACTTCACATCAATGTGCTCGAGCTCTGGGCTGTGCTGTACGCTCTTCATGCTCTGCATCTGTATTTGCTCCTCGGGCATCTCGCTGTCCAGATGGACAACATATGTGTAGTCTGGTGCATCAACAAACAGGGAGAAACTAGTTCCTACGCTCTCTGCAGGGAGGCGATGCGAGTTTGGGATTGCTCAGTGCAGCACAACCTTCACTTCACGGCAATTCTTGTCCCGGGGGTCGAGAACATGTTGGCAGACCACCTCAGTCTGTCGTCTGCTCATGCTCACGAGTGGGAACTGGATCAGGGGGTAGCAGATGATATCGTCCTATGCTGGGGAACACCACAGGTAGACCTGTTTGAGTCTCCTCACAACGCAAAATTTCCATCTTCTGCTCGCTCACTCCAGGGCGCGGCATTTTTTTGGAGAGACTCTCTATCTCTAGACTGGAAGGGCAGATTCGTCTATGCCTTCCCTTCAATCCCCTTGATTCTGAGGGTCTTACAGAAACTCAGCTCAGAAGGAGCTCGCATGATCCCAGTCGCTCCTTTCTGGCCCATGCAAGTTTGGTTCTCTCTTCTGCAACAGTATTCAGAAGAACCTCCTCTTCCTCTGTCGCGACTTTTGTTGACCTAGCCCTCAAGTCCCTTCAGTTGCACGCGTGGCTCCTGCAGATGTAGCTCAAGCCCGATTCGGGGTGTCCCCACTGGTGGCTGAGATTCTGGTGGAGGCCAGAAAGCCCTTCGCTAGATCTACCTATGCCATGAAATGGAAACTGTTCTCTATTTGGACCTCTTCCAAAGATTTCGAGCCATTCACTTGCTCTGTTGGGTGGCTTCTGGACTACATGTGCCATCTCTTTGATCTGGGTCTCAGTCATTCCTCTTTGAAGGTTCACATTGCAGCCATCTCCGCTTACCATGTTCCTTTTGGGGACAGAAGCTTTGCACAGTTGGAAGTCTCTAAGACTTTTCTGAGAGGGGTTCTCCACTTGAGACCCCCTATTCGTGTTCCTGCCCCTCCTTGGGATTTTAATTTTTCATTTTTGAGAAGCTTACTCTGCCTCCTTTCGAGCCGGCAGCCTCAGCAGACCTAAAGTTCCTTTCATGGAAGATTCTCTTCCTAGTGGCCATTACTTCTGCTTGAAGGATTTCCGAGCTCCAGGCCCTCATGTGCAAAATCCCGTATTTGATTTTCCACAAGGAACGTGTGGCTCTGCGTACCAACCTTAAGTTTCTCCCTAAGATGGTAGCGGAATCTACGCTGAATCAATCCATTGAGCTGCCTGCTTTCTTTACGCAGCATTCCAATCAAGGGAAGTACCTCTTGCATACTTTGGATGTTCACCGAATTCTGAGATACTACACCACCAGGATGAAGGATCTCAGAAAGATTGATCAACTGTTTGTCTCTTTTGCTCGTAAAAGAGAAGGCAGTGCTGTTTCTAAGCAATGCATATCTAGATGGTTGGCTCATTGTATCACTTTGTTACGACAAGTACAACAAGACCCTGCCTGGTCAAGTCAGAGGTCACTCCACCAGAGGGGTCGCTGCCTCTGCTGCTTGTTTCAAGAATGTGTCAGCGGCAGAAATCTGTGCAGCCGCAACTTGGACTTCTGTCCACACCTTTATGAAACATTACAGTTTGGACATTAGCTCTCACCGTAGAGCTGGCTTCGGGTTGGCTGTTCGGCAAGGTCACCTTTCATAAGACCTTCACAGCCAGAGTGTCTACATTTGGGTAGTTTCCTCCTCCCATTTGCTTCTTGTTACACACTGCTTGGGACTCAGTCCTATCTGTAATTACCTACTGCAAGAGCCATCTCGAAGTAAGATAGTACAGTTACGTAAGAACTTACCGTAACAGTAGATCTTCGAGAGAGGCTCTTGCAGAGGTACTTCCCCGCCCATCCCCCAAGCTTTTTCAGCTCTTTTCCAGGGACGAAAACATCTGCTTCTCTCTCGTGTTGCCTTTCTTGGCCTTTGGCGGGAAAGAACTGGAAAGCGGGCGTGGGGGACCGTCCCTTTATACTGACATCGGTCACCTGATGTGGGGGCAGTTCCCCGCCAGAGACTGCTAGCTAGAAATTTTTCTGTGGGGTCCTGATGCCTGCCAGCTTCAGTCCTATCTGTAATTACCTACTGCAAGAGCCTTTCTCGAAGATCTACTGTTACGGTAAGTTCTTACGTAACTGTACTTTCCTGTGTTTTATCAAATTGCCCTCCAGTTTGTTGTGCTTTTGGCATCAAATGTTTGTCAAAAGTTTCACTGTCCCCAGGTTGACACCCTGCTAGTAAACCCGCAGGAGAAGATATTAATTACCCAAATGATCCTCTTTGTAAACCCTGAGATAAACAAGACCATCTGGTCACATGTGGGTGACCTCCCGGTATTTTCTGGGACACTTCAACCAGTCTGCCATTTCATTGTATTAAAACATATTAGTATACATTTATGCCACACCTGCCTTCCCAAATCCGATGATGGCACTGTGTGACAACACCCGATTGTGATTGCGTCAGCCATACTACGCCTCTGATGGGACAGTCCATCAGCACTGGCATTTTGTGAGCCCTTCCTGTGTTGTGTGTGCAGATTGTATTCTTGAAGTGCTAAGGTGCAGCACAAAAGCTTGGTGTTCTTGCCACTCGTGCGCTGTAGCCATGTTAGTGGATTATGGTCTGTTACCAGTGTAAATTCTCTACTGTGCAAGTATGGTTTCAACTTTTGCAATGGCCAAACTATGCTCACATTCCTTCTCTGCAGTGGCGTATGTCACTTCCTTCGGCAGAAGTTTTTGACGTAGGTTAACGATAGCGTGCTCTTCCCCTTTGGTACTGACCTGACTCAGCACAGCCCCCTCCCCATATTTGGGCATCCTTGTGCACTGTGAACTTTAGACCATAGGCAGGGCTGGCTTGCTCTGGAGCCTGACATAAGGCCTGCTTTAACTGATAGAAGGCCTTCTCACAGCGGTCTGACCTGTGCACCTTTTCAGGCATTCTCTTTTTGGTCAGGTCTGTGAGGGATGCTGCAGTTGTGCTGAAATTGGCCACAAATCTGAAATATCCAGCAGTTCCCAAAAATGCTGATATCTGTTTTCAGGTTCTGGGTGTGGACTATCCCTTTACAGCCTCCACAGGTACTGGCAGGATGTGCTCCCCTCCCACTCAGTGTGCGAGGTACAGCACTTTGGCCATGCTCACCTCACACTTCTCAGCTTTGACTGTCGACTTTGCAGCGTGCAATCTTTTTTATTTATTATTGTATTTATGCCCCCTGGAGCTGGCAGGCAGATTTCCGGTCCTCTCATCAGTTCCCGACCCGCGATCCCATCACTGAGATCGCAGCTGGAGCTTCATGGAGCCTGCCAGCTCTGTTCCAGTCCCCCATGCTACGACCATGCGTACACAGGCCTGCTGTGGTTTGGCAGTGCCCTCCCTATTCTTGCCACTTGCTGGCCTACACTACCCTCAGGCCTCCACCTGGGGGCATTGGAACTACGGGGGCGACAAATTTGAGAGGAGAGCTGCCGTTCGGCTGCTCAGTCCAGCTCCCTCCTCCAACTGACCCCCGACAACCCCAGAGTCTATTCTCAACCCGGTCGCCGGGCGGACGCAAGGTGTGGCGTCCATGTGGTGTCCAGCATTTTTTATTTTTTTATTTAGTTGTTTAACCAGGTATAGCACACTAAGCTGAAAGCTTTTTTACAGGAGCGACCTGGGAGCACAAGGAGGCTAAGTGACTTGCTCAGGGTCACACAGTATGCAAGTGGAAACTGTGGGATTCAAACCCAGGTCTGGTCTGCTGGATGTCACCAGATTTGTAGCTCAGAGCCTTAGACCACTGCGCTGTACTGCCTCATATGCCGCATTTCAACCCTCAGCGCCACTGGGCTGGCTCGCTTGCAGTCTTTTGAGGATCTTTTTCACGTGTCAGATGCTCGTCCCAGGTTTGGCTAAATACAGCAACATCATCCATGTAAGCCACGGCACATTTCCTGTGCCTGACAACACTCCGTGAGCTAGTCTCTGAAAGCTAGCAGGTGTATTTTTCACTGCAAACAGCATGACCAGAAATTCGTACAGGCCAAACAGTGTGATAAATGCTGACTACTTCCTTGCCTCAGCAGTTAAAGGTACCTGCCAGTAACCTTTTTTAAAATCTATATTTGTTGGGTACTTTGCTCCCCCCTAACATTTCCAGTATCTCCTCTGTCCATGGCATGGGATATGCATCAGACACCGTGACAGCATTAAGCTTCTGGTAATCCACACAGAACCTTGTCATCCCATCCTGTATTTAGGGCTGAGTAGGCTGTTTAATGTAAAACCCTAATTTTTGCTTCTTAATAACTTTGCCATTGTTTGATGAAATAGTCCAAAATTTGGCATGTGCTGTCGGGCTTCCAGAGTCTCAGGATATGAAAGGTTTTGTGACAGCATGTTCTGTTTTCGAGATACGGAGCGCCAATAAACAGGCAAAAAAAAAAAAACACGTTTGGTTTTCCTATATTTTTATTTTTTTTTTTTAACTTTCTGTTTATGTGCCTTCATTGCCTCGTCTGGTCCTTCCCTCGGAGCCCCCAATGCACCACACAGCCTGCGCCGTGAGGACGGGAGGAACTCGCTCTGTTAGTGCCTCACTCCGGTTTTCTCGTCATCCAGGATGACCCGTTGGGTGGGGCGGAGTCGTCCTCCTTTCCCTTCCAAAACCTCATGGGAGCATGCACCTGGAGCTGCACCCCTGGCTCCTCTCGGTCGCTGATGTGGGAGCCTGTCACCTGGCCCAGACGTGGTTTTTATCCTGTGTTCTGGTCTCTGCCCCCTGAGGACGTCAGGCACTCGGGGAGGACCAATAAGACTGAGGCATGCAGAGATGTGCCTTTGCTTCAGTTCTTGGCTGACGTCTGCCCCTCCCTGCCATTCTGCATCCTCTGCTGCACCACCACCACCCATGGTCACCCAGGTGGCAGTATGACAGCGAGGACCACAGCCCACCCCTCCCCGGAGAAGAAGAGCAGTCCATGGGTGCTCAGTCCCCCCGCTGGCCGTCCAGCAATCGAGCTCGCTGCCGAATCCGGGTCGCTGGCATGATAAGCGGTAGTGCTACCGCTGTGCTGGCCCTGTATGGAATTTTTTAATTACATTTTTTCTTGACATTTTCATGGTTAAAGGGGCCCATACCAATGGCGTGCCTTTAGAAAGTTCAGTAAAAAAATATTATACAGTTCCAGAGTTATAACGATTTTAGAGTTAACGTCCTGATATGAAAGGTTAAAAAAAAATCGCATTGCAAATGCTTATTTTCGTAGTTTATCTCTCATGCTGAATAAAACACCAATTGTATCGACCACCCTTTTTTTTTTTTCTTCCCCTATTTTTTTAAACTCACAGACATTGAAAATGCATAAAAATGATCTCTTAAAAGCAAACACCTGAACCTAGCTAAACAGGACTTGTTTAGCTAGATTCTGCTGTTTGTTTTTTAAAAACCTTGCCAGAAATACCTTTTCTGTGCCCCTCCAAAATCCAGGTTGTGCAGCTTTGCTATTCACCAGCTTTCACTGTATGAGAACAGTGGGACTCTGTTGAGGTCTTCAGCCGCAGCTGTATGTCATACTGCAAGCTGGACTGTGAGCAGTGAGCCTCTGATTATCTGTTCTGCCTGTTTTGTCTGTTTCTCTTCTCTGCGTAATCTGTCTTTTTTGTTATGAAACGGATTGGGGGTGCCCACCCGTGTACTGCTTCTCCCCCCCCCCTCTCCAAGTGATCCACCCTTCCCAGTGTTTATTTTTATTTATTTATTGTTTTAATGTATAAGCAGACTGAGGTGCCAACCCCTGGTACCACTTCTCTGGACCCCACCCTTCAGATCGCCCAGCCCCATTTCTTGAAGAGTAGCTCAACACTTGGGTGCCTAATCCCCAGTGTTGAACTGTCAGCTGAAATAAAGAAAGCCATCCCTTGACTGATTTTTTTTTATTTATTTTTTTTCTTACTGGTAAAATAGAAAATGATCCCTCACCGTTCTGACCCCAGCACTCACTGCCGCACACGTCCTCACTCGTCTGAACATGTCCCACTGCGTAAATCGACTCTCTAATCAAAGACCTGTCTTGCTGCTGGAACCGGCGACTATGATAAACTAAGGTAAGTGCGGTTCCGTGTTTTTCAGTGGGGTCTTGAACTTCTTCTCTGTCTAGTAAACTGCAGTGGCTGAATATATATATATATATATATATATATATATATGATTTCTATGGTGTTTGATTCTAGTGAACTCAGTACAGACAAATGCCCTGGCCCGTCATGTTGCAAGGTCATTGAAAAGGATGGCGGTCCACTGCCTGATGATGGCAGGCTCCTTTTGTACTGCACACAGACTGTAGGAGAGTTTCCCAGACAGTACGTGTGAGAACAGGCCCTATGTGGAAATAGAGCAGCGTTGTTCAAATCAAAACTTTCAGGACTTGCCCAGCCATGACTTTAGCTGAGTTTTCACTTGCCCCTATTCATTACAATGAAATTAGCTCTATTTTTGTACTTGCCCTTCAAGGAAATTTTCTTGCTCTGGTCAGGGGCAATAGGATTTGCACACTCCTGAAATATAGGGTATTTAAAAATAAACTTTACACTGCCTGTATCACTTGTACTAGACCATTGATAAATGGGATCTGAGAGAAATCGGCGATTTTAAGTGAAACTTGAGACTTTCAGACTGCGACCTAACCGCATTCAGAGAGCAGATTAAATTTCTTTTAGTTATACAGATCCATTAGTGACAACTCACAAAACATGAACTTAGTTTTTAAGTTGACACGCATAAATAACATTCTAATCATTCACAAAACACTGGGCTTGTCCGACTGATATTTTCGCACAGACTGCAAACTTGTATTATTTGTCCGCCTGCAGTGCAGGGGAGGCCTTATGAGGAGAGACTGGAAGAGCTTGGGCTTTACTCACTGGAGGAGAGGAGGGATAGGGGAGACGTGATAGAGGTTTTCAGGTATGTAAAGGGAATAATTAGGAGTGGAACCAGGCAGTTCTTTAGGCTGAAGAAGGGGGGGGGAGTGACCAGGGGCCATGGGTGGAAGTTGGAGGGGGGAAATTACAGGGGGGAACGTAGGAGGCATTTTTTCACTGAGGGTGGTGGAGCTGTGGAATACACTTCCCGGGAGGCTGGTGGAGGAGGGCACAGTGGAGGGATTCAAGAAGGGGTGGGATAGGTTCAAGGGGAAACTGAATCTAGAGAAGACACTCTTGAGGGCTAGGGGTGGTGGTGAGGCAGGCAACCATTAGGTTGCTGGTTTTTGAGCAGACAAGACAGACCATTTGGCCTATTCTGCTGGCTTTTAGTATGTTAGTTTAAATACCAGTGCCAGTTCACTCTGAGGCATTTCAGATGCAAATCTTTCAAATGGGTCTTTTAAATTAATGTACAGAAACAAGACAAAAGAATGAAGGGTGGCTGTGTATCAGCAAAGTGCTTGCGAAGGGGTTAGCTCAGCACGCTGGCGACCCAGGTTCGTGCCACGAGCCCGGCTGCCAGGGCGGAGACTGGTAGGGAGGGATTACAGAGCATCCATTGTGTGTTTCCCTCTGCGGGTGGGCAGGGCTCCAGTGCCTGGAGGTGGATTAGGCGGCGTGACTTGGGGGCGTGAAGCCTCGACATGCCCCTAACATCCCCACCTCATGTCGCTGCACTCTCTGACAATTAGTGCAGTGAGTGGGAGGGCAGAAAAATGGAAAACGCCTCGAGCGACGGGATGACTGCCTCCAGTCCCCTGACGCCACGGGCTCGGAAAGTGTCTGGTCCAACCTCAAGAGTGCCCGGATTTGAAGTTGAACCTAATGGGCGCTTTTCCCTGAAGGGCTAGAGCCTCCGGCGAAGGGATACGCCAGCTTTCCCAGATGGCTGGGGGCTGTGGTTGGTAGAAAGGGGATGAGGGTGCCAGGGTGCACCTTGGAGTCTCGAGAGAAGTATTCGTCGGGTGCCCGGGAGGAGCATACCAAAAAAAAAGTGCGCTCGCATCAGAAAAGGGTGAACAATTTATACAAGTTTGCACTTGAGCTAATATTCTTTCTCACAGTCTTTCTTCTAATACATACCGAACAGATATTAAGTAAGCAATAACCCATGACATGGTGTGTGGTTACTGGGGATTAGTCAACAGCCCAGGTACGTTGTGAGGCACGAGGCGAAGCTGAGTGTCCTCACAGCACCCAGGGTGTTGATTAATCCCCAGTATCCACACACCCTGGAGTTGCTTATTGCACTTCTAATATGGGCTGAGAAGATTGTGAAAAATATTAGTGTGTTATAAAATGGCACAAATCATTTGTTTGGGGACTGTATCCTTCCTCTGAACAAAGTAGTACCTCTGCAGAAGAGTCTGTGACTCTTCACTGCTGCCTACTCTTCTAATAAGCGCCATACGTGTGTGGACACATTCTTACACAGGTTTAAGAATTTAAATGCATTTTACACGTTAGATGGAAGATACATGATGAAACATTGGGTTGCAAGCTTACACGTATCGGAGCAGCATTTACTTTAGATATTTCTGTGCATCCCCGACAGATATTTGAGTGGCATTCACTTTGTACATTTCCGTATGTTTCAAAAAGCGGTGACAAGATTCTTTTATAATAACGTAAAAAATCATAGTGTTGAATAATTATTTCATAGAATGATTAGAGCGTGCTCACTTTGCTCGGTGGAGGGACAAATTAAAGGTTGTATATTTGTGCTGCAAGAAAATGAGCACAGGGGAAATGCACACTGAGTTACTTAGTTCTGCATGTTTTGAGTAATAAATGCTGTACCATGTGGAACACAGACTCTCCTTCACTGCTGCTAAGTTTAAGAGGTCTGTGTTTATTCTACTGCTGCTGCTATTTTTTAATTTATTAACTGAGACACTACAATAATACTTGGCAATTCTGGATTTAGGGAGATGTACTGAGATCGCCAGGGTGGCTGGGTGGGACATTCATTATCTCTTTTATTTGCTGCTGTGCGACCGCAAAATTGATCATGCGGGTGGGTGGGAAAGAATCTTTTATTTCCCTGTAGCTCTGCAGCAATGTCTTTTTTTTTTTGTTTTTGGGGTTGGGGACGAGAAGAAAGAAATGTGCTCTCCAGTACGGTGTGTGTGTAGAAACACCTCCAATTTGTTTTATAGTCACTGTGATTTAGTCGCAAAACAGTTTGGTGCAAGTACAAACATGATCGCCAGGGTGAGTGGGTGGGGAAGAAGCTAAGCTTGCTCAGGCCTTATTTAGGAAACTAAAAACGCGCAGTGTCATTGTTAACTAGTCCCGACTGAATGACAGATGAGAGCAGGGATTTTTCCTCACAAGCTGCTCACTCTCAGCATGCATATATGCTGGATTAATGTATGCAGACCTGATCAGTGTCAACCAATCAATGCTTCTCAAATCATGTTTTTGATTCAACTCAGATGTGGGATCAGTAGCGTAGCGAGCGCACTAAATGGCAGTGTGAACGCTTTGCTGCGATCGCTCCGCTACAAAGGCTGTTTTATTTTCAGCCCGTGGTGCATTCTCGGCCCTTCCTCTGAGCGACTTGCAGCGCTACGTGGGCGGGCTATGTAAACCCGACAGCAGCTGACGAATTGGGAAGGGAGCAGCGCACGTCCCACAATGCTGCTGCCTTGTAAACATGGCTTTATTGTCATTTAGCTGTGGATTTTTTAAGTGCAATGATTCTGACTGTTTGACTTATTTACTGAATATCAAAAATGTATTTTACTAACATACTAAAAAGCCAGCAGAATAGGCCTAATGGTGTGTCGTGTCTGCTCGGTAGCCAGCCACCTAGCGGTTGCTCGCTTTCCCACCCCCCTCTAGCCCCCAAGAGGGTCTTCATTGGATTTAGTTTCCTTTTGTACCTGTCCCACCCTTCTTGAAGCTCTCCACTGTACCCTCCTCCACCAGCCTCTTGGGCAGCGCATTCCACGGCTCCACCACCCTCTCAGTGAAATAATGCCTCCTATGTTCCCCCTATAATTTCCCCCCTCCAGCTTCCACTGCGTTCTCTAATTGTCCCCCTCTTTTATTAGCCTAAACGGGTTCCTTGGTTCCACTTTTTAGCATGTTGCATTGAACTATGGCAAACACAACAATACTGCATGGAGGGAATGTATGTATTTATATACCCTAACCTGTTTATGCCCCACTAGCAACCTCTGGTGCAGGGAGAGAAGCAGTTGGCAGTGGACAAATGCTTTAAAGTAGAAATCTCACCTTGGGTCTGAGGCCAGTAAGTGACAGCCCTTTCCCTAGCAAGCTACATCACTCTCTACTGCAAATGGCGCTCAGGACTCACAGCTCACTGCACCAGAAACCCAAACATTTCATCAACTCCCCGTGACTACAGATACAGCAGCATTACAGGGAGACAGCCTCCACCCAGCATATGCTCCCTTAGTTCCTTGTACACTTATTTGTTCCTATTTATTCTGTTATTATTTTGCATTTGCAGCTCATTAGAGGAGCTTCTCTCACCCTCAGAACACTCCCTCCTGGGCTGCACTCCATTTGGCAGGTATTGCTGCCCTTACTAATTAGCATACTCACTTAGGATCAGAATTCTAAATTTCTTAATACACCTCAGCAACCGCACAAGCTATGACGCCCCCCCCCCAATGGTAAACACTTGCTCAGCTGGAAATGGGACTTGACTTTGCACTGAAGCTATCTATGTACCTACAACCTCTTGGTGGTGCCCTAAGATGCTGAGGCCCATGTGATCTTTGTTCCCCTGTTGGACTCTTTGTCCTGTATGTCTGTATCTGAAGTCACATGGAAGAGCAGGGCACATAGGGCCCTGCACTTCTGTAGCCCACCAGACAACAGTTCAGTTCTGTTGCTGCACTTCCGTAGGTGGATGGAGTGTTCTCTTGGAAACAATTTTACCTTTTTATAAAAAAAAAAAAAAAAAAAAAAAAATTGTGTTAATGCACCAGTTCGGGTTCGGCATAATACCACAAAAGTTGGGAAATGTGGGGTTAAGGCTTTCAACCCTAACTCCCCTCCCATAAGCAGCAAAAGGACAAGACCATAAAAGCAGCCGTGGACAGCCATCATCAGGTAAGAGAGACCACATACAACTGTTTCTGGATGACACAAAGGTAATGGCACTGATGTGCTGCCTCCATGGATTTGTCTCTGTGGCTGCGTAAGCTCCAGGCCCACAGAGGCATGTGCTTATGCAACTACATCTGTGTGTCTGTCTTGTACAGCATGCATGAGTACATGTGGCTACACAAGCGCAGGCCCCATGGGGCCAGTGCTTCTGTAGCTAGAGGTACTCGTAAACACTGTTTGAAGTACCTCTCTAGATAGCATGATCAGCCACTGCATGGTTTTCTGTATGCAGCTGCATAACTTGGGCGCAGGACCCTCAGGAGCCTGCACTTGTGCAGACAGAAGTATTGATGCAATTTTGGTATGTTTTTGGTGGCATCTGCAACCAGAAGTCAGTGTGTATGTCTTACACCTTCAGCTACTGAAGTGCACGCCTATCAAATGTGTGGATGGCTTACAGCGTCCATCAGTAGTTGAGGCTACAGAAGCACAGCCCCATAGTGGCCTGCAGTTCTACAGAGAAAAGAACTCATGTAATTTTGGATTTTTAGCTGGCTGCAGGGGCCTGTGTTTCCATACACAGAAGCAGTGTTGTGATCTGAGTATCATGGGTTTGCATTTGCAGTGACAAGTGAGTGCATATATCTTGTGATGTACGTACTGCTGATACAAATCCATGAAGGTAGCATATCAGTGGTACTGCATTTGCGTCCCCTTGAAACAGTTGCATGTTGTTTCTTACCCGATAATGGCTGTCTGTAGTTGCTTGTGTGGTCTTGCTCTTTGTACTGGGGGGGGGTGAGGGTTGGAAACTCTTAACACCATATTTCCCAACTTTTGTGGTGTTAAGTTGAACCTTAACGTACATGTACAGGAAGTAAGCTGTCTCAGAATATGCCATTTATCGTCACGTGTGGGGGCAGGACAACTCATGAGTAGAAAAGCCACTAGTGAGTTATGTCAGTCCTGCCCACTCACAAATGGTAAATGGCTTATTTTGAATTGGGCCAGTGTGTCCAGTTTATACAGTGTATTATGTAAACTGTAAAACCTTTAAATGTGAGTGTTTTGTAAGATTTAACTGTGTCTAATTTTCACTGGTGGGTTTTGAGTGCAGCAAAGACGGCTATGATGTCAGCAGGCATTGTTCATGTTGCTTTCCCATTGGTTTAGGGTTCCTTTTGTGACCCGTCTAAAGTGAGGGTAAATGGCCAAACTGAGCATATATTATTCATCCTCATTTAAAATGCCTCTGGGACTTAAATAGCCTGTTCATCTGTAAGGCTGAATTCTTATGTACATTTTATAATAATAATTTCTTTCTCTGATTCTTCTGAAAACCATTGTCTCCTTCCACCAGGGAGCACAGGGAGCATCTTAAAATGAGCTGTCTGCAGCTTAGTGCACCTTCGTGGCCAAATCTTATAAATAAATAATGGAGGATCCGCAATATCGGGGGTTTAGCAGCCTGAATGTATGTATGTATTTATTCCCTCCTCCCGTGCTAAGATACATATGTAGCTAATCTATATTGATTTTGTATGTACAACTCCTGTGTGCAAAGGGTGCCGCTCTTATTTTTTATGTTAAGGTTGTCAAGATATGGAGCCCTTTTCCACTTGATGTTAAAGTGTGTGTGTGTGTGTGATTCTTTTCTTTTAAATGAATTTTAGAATGTTTTCAAAGGGATCGACTTTAGGGAGAAAAACTACTGGTCATCGGGCCAGAGACTCCCAGTAATTTCGTGGCCCACAAGTGTTTTTTTGAAAATTTAAAGCAGAAGAAAGATGTCAACGTCACACCAGAGAGAAGAAGTCTATTAAATTGGCAATTTATTCATTTTAATCCAACTACAACCTACTAGTAGACAAGTGCATTCATTTTTCATTCTGATTTGTCCGACAGCATTTACCCTAACTGGAGCATTGGAGAAGGCAGAGGGCCTTTTCCAGAAAGTGGTAGTAAAGGATCTCGGACTGTACCCCTGAGATGAAGCAGCAAGTAATTACCAGTGAAAGAGTTTGACAGGACTAGCAGCCCTGAAATGTCCCGGAGGGACCAAGTGGGGTGCATGACCGTGACCGATGTGCGTAAGGAACTGAATGTAACGAACTGAACCCCTGCAAGAGCTGTTCAGTAGCTTAATTTAGAGTGGCGGCTGCAAAAGACTGGAGTGTAGTAGGTAGTCCCGCTTCATGGTGGTGGTGGTCATGGTGGTGGGTGCAAAGAGCAACTCTAGCTACAGACCTTCCAGTGACCTACCTCTACTGTGGGGAAGCTGATGATGTAATTAATTTACTTTGTATTCATTTAGTTTAGCAGTGTGTAAATGTTTCAGTTGAGTGGCATATACATTTCTGTGTCTTGTATATCTCTGTGCTTTCTTGGCATTGTTGGCTGGGGGCACCCAAGGTCACTGGGCCTATCCCTGTTATCAGTCAAATGAATACAAGACCTTTGCACTTTGGACTCCTCTTCAGAAGCTGCTTGTCTACATCTAAACTACTAACCTTCTAATTCTGATATCTTCCTCATAATCACTCTGATAGGCCGTGATGTCAGAAGTAGCAGATTGTGGCTTTGGTTGTAGTCGAGTAGTAGGTTCGGTCAGCTCTTACTTCGCGAGGGTTCCTTCAGTAGGTCATTACATATGGGACTGGTGTCGGGCCACATGGTAGACTTTTCTAGCAATCCCTGACGACAGCCCACCTGACGTCACGTGACGGACTTCAGTGTGACTGTATATAATGGGCGGTCCCTACGCCCGCCCTCCTGTTCTTTCCCGCTGTCGCCTCGTGTCAGTCACATTGCAGACTTCCATACAGTTATCGTCATGTGAGTTCTTGTGTCAGATTTTTTCCTTTGCCCAAATCTTTCTTATTAATTTCTACTTGATGTCTTCACCCAAGAAGACGTGCTCATCTTGTGGCACGCAGATCCCGCATAAGGACTGTCACCTGAAGTGTGTCATCTGTCTGGGCCCAGACCATCCTATTTCCTCCTGCTCAGAGTGCCAAACCTTCAACCAGGCCACCAAGAAGCGGAGACGGCAGGCTTTGGAGGCCCATCTCTTAAAGGTCCACTTATCTTCCCTCGAAAAACAAATGGATCGAATTAGAGAGTCCTCTTCGGAAAAGTCTTCTCCTTCAAAGAAACACCAGAAGAAGAAATCCCGGGAGTGGGAACGCCCGACGGATGAGACGTTGCGGCTCTCGATGAGCAAGGCCCAGCCACTGCCAAAGAAGCCTTCGGATTGGTAAGTCTGGCAAAACTGTTGCGGGTCAGTCGATTGTCTATCCCTCTGATGACCACACCGGCTGCTAAGCTGGTCCCTCCTCCGGGGGACCCATGCAGCTTCTCATTATGTTGGCTCCCCAGCCTTCGGGGACCCGCCCGGCACCAGTCGATTAAGTCGGCCAGGGGCTCCTCCCCCGCCCAGCTCCGCCTGATAAGATGCCCATCGATGACAGTTGCTCAGGCATGGTTCTCCCATCTGGGCCTAGCGGCACCACACCCGACATCCGGCAGGACTGGGAGAGAAGGCTTCTCTTCTCTCCCCCCCACCTTCGTCTTTACCCTCCCCTTCTCCAGTGGGTACTTCTGGCAAAGAGAGTGTGGAACCCCTCGACGTGGTAGAGTCCTCGGGGTCTTTCCCGTGCTCTCCCGACGGAGGCACAGGGCAGGAGGCTCCTCTATGGCCGTCTGACCTTCCAATGGAGGCCCCTCTTCCTACTGGTGGGATTCCTTCGGAGCCGACGATCATTCCGACTCCAATCCCACCGTCGGATCCGGTGAATCAACCTCTGACGCCGGACATCCCGATGACTGTCCTGCGGTCGGCCCCAGCTGTGGGCTTCGGCACCAGACCCAGTTCCACTGTCGGGTCCCCTTCATCTGGCTCTGATGCCAACCCCTCTGACGCTGGACCCCCTTCCGGCGCCGGATCGGGTGGTGCCAGTCCCGACGTCGGTCCCCCTGACATTGGCTATCCCGACACCGGACGCCGCCACTTATATATACTACGGCGCGGCCAATGTGGATACCCCCACTGTCAGATCCGATGATGGGGATTTACACAAGACCCTGGACTGCCCCGCATTACCCCGTTGGGTATCTTGGGGACCATTTCCTGCTGGTCCTCCTCCGGATTGGAGTACTGTTGGGCAGTACTACCCTGGTTACAACCCCTACCATCACTACCAGGGGTACCAGGGTTACCACTATCTACCTCCTCCCCCTCCCCGTCTGCCCCAATCTCCTCCTTCTCCACCCCCTCTGGCTTCGCTGGACTTGACTCTAATCCAGTCTTGGTGGCAGGGGGCGCGTTCGGAGCTGGTTTCGGACCTGGAGACGAGACTCCCTCCACCACTGTCTCCAAGGTCTGCGTCTCTGAAAAGTTCTTCTCCATGCACTGTACACGTCTTGGGGCAGCTCATCAGGACATTACTTTTCCAGACATCCGTCGCATTCCTGATGAGGGGGCTGATGATGATGATGATGATGCCGCCGATGTGTCGGTGGAGGACGCCCTGGACGAACCCGAGAGTCCGTTAGGCAAGGTTTCCCCCAAATCCCCCCAAAGAGACCCTGCCTTTTCAGATCTTCTGAGGTCCATGGAGGATTTTTTTGACTGGGAGTCGGAGGAACAAGACCCTATGAGACAGAGACTAGCCGAGCACCTTGACCTTGAGTCTCTGTCTCTGGTACCCATTCCTCGATAGATTGGACTTCATCAGGACCTCACCTCTACAATCTGGTAGATGCCTCACTCCCTTCCAGCTGTCCCCATGAGGGTGGACATACTTACCGGGCGCCGAAGGAAACTCCGTTCTTAAAGACACATCCTAAAGCAGACTCTGTCATCTCTGCTGCTCATGACCGCTCCGCTCCGCTGCGCCCAAGCACATAGAAACATAGAAGATGACAGCAGATAAGGACCGCAAGGCCCATCCAATCTGCCCATTTCTTTTTCTGCCCTATGAATGTGCCATCGACCTTTGCTCTGTCAATGGCCTATCTATTCATACTCATCTGTATTGCTCCCTTATGCCTATCCCATGTCTGTTTGAAGCCCTGCACTGTATTCATATCCAACACTTCCTGAGGTAGGCCGTTCCATGCATCCACCACCTTTTCTGTGAAACAGAACTTCCTCACGTTAAGGGGTACTCGGCCTCCCTCTAATCTCATGCTGTGTCCTCTTGTCCTGCTATTTCTCTTATATTGAAACATGTTAGACTCTTTCATTTTGTTAATGCCCTTAAGGTGTTTGAATGTTTCGATCATATCACCTCTCTCCCTCCTTTGCTCTAGGGTATACATACTGAGCTCTGTTAATCTGTCCTCCTATGTGTTCTGATGCAGTCCATGCACCATTTTGGTTGCCCTTCTCTGGATTGCCTCAATTTGGTTAATGTCCTTGTGAAGGTGTGGCCTCCAGTACTGGACGCAGTACTCCAGATGGGGCCTAACCAGTGTCTTGCAAAGAGGGATTATTACCTCCCTCTTCCGACTAGTGATACCCCTACTAATACACCCCAACATCCCTCTAGCCTTACCTACTGCTTTAGTGGTCTGCTTGGATGATTTCAGGTCATCTGTGATGACGACGCCCAAGTCTCTTTCTTCTCCTTGCGACTGCCACCAACTCCCCTCCCAGCCTATAGTTGGCTTCAGGGTTTCTCTTCCCTATGTGCATGAACTTGCACTTCTTTGTGTTTAAACCACAGTTGCCACTCTTCCGACCATTTTGCTAGTTTATCCAGATCTCTTCTCATTCTGCCCACCCCATCTGGATCATCTACTCTGTTGCAGATCTTGGTGTCATCTGCAAACAGACAAACCTTACCCTCCAGTCCATCTGCAATGTTAGTGATGAAGATATTGAAGAGGACTGGCCCCAGGACTGATCCCTGAGGTACCCCACTTGTGACTTGCATCTCTTCTGACTGTATACCATTTACCAACACACTCTGTTTTCTGCCCGCCAACCAGTTTGCCACCTAGTTGACCAACTTCTGACCCACCCCGAGCCTACCCAGCTTATTAATCAATCTTCTATGTGGGACAGTATCGAAAGCTTTGCTGAAGTCAAGGTAGGCGACATCAACTGCTCTCCCTTGGTCCACCATTCTGGTTACCCAGTCAAAGAAATCTATGAGATTAGTTTGACAGGACCTTCCCTTTGACATGAGCACCTCTCCTCCGGACAAAGAATTCGAGGTAGATGGACCAGTTCGGTAAAAAGGTTTATGCTTTGGCCACATGCACTCTACGATCCCTCAACTATGTGGCCCACATGGTGTCCCACCAAAAGGCTACATTGGCCAGGTTGGAAGCTTGGGTCCAGTCTGTGGAACCCTCGAGCTTGAAAGAGGAGCTTGCCAAGGACCTTCGCGCCTCTCGTTTTTCTTGTATGTCGCCGCAAGGCATGCCTACGACTCGGTTGACTCTGTAGCTCGCATCTCCGCAACTGCCGTCTCCCTAAGACCGCATTCCTGTCTCCGCCTCTCTGGCCTCGCTAATGAGGTACAGTCAGCAATTATTCAGGATACCCCCTTCAGGGGCTTGGTAACTTTTTGGTGGGGACACCAAGGACATTAGTACTGATCTCCAGGACAGAGGCCTCGTCCTCTGATCAGTGAGGTCTATGTACCGATCAGGCACTCGACAACAACAGCAGCCCTTTCAGAAAAGGACCTGGAGGCAGAGGACTCGGGGCCCTGGCTCGACGCCAGGGCTAGCGCAAGTCCATGGGTTCTGCCACTCCTTCAGTCTCCAAGAATCGGAGACGAGCAGGTAGCCCTTCCCCTGAACGTCCTGCCACTTCCTGACTCACTATCCCCAGTACCTCCTCAGTCTCCCGACGAGGAGCAGGTGTGGGGGAGGTTTGCCCGTCATGCGCAGGAATGGAAGGCAATAACCTCTGATGCATGGGTCCTGCAATTAATGTCAGTTGGACACACCATAGAGTTTCTGGAACTTCCTCCAGAATCTCCACCTAAAAGGTCTTCCTATTCCAGGGATCAGGCTCTTCTTGTCAGGAAGAAGTTCACAGCCTCTTGCTCAAGGAAGCAATAGAGCACGTTCCCCTCTGGCAAAGGGGCAGGGGGTTTTACTTCCATTTTTTCCTGGTTCCAAAAAAGACGGTAAATTTCAGACCCATTCTCGATTTTTTTTTTTTTTTTTTTTAAGCAACCTCAACCAGTTTGTCGAGTACAAAAAGTTCCGGATGTTGACGCTCCAGAGCCTTCTCCCTCTCCTTCTGGAGAATCACTGGCTGTGCCCTGTGGACATGCAGGATGCTTACCTGCACATCCCGATCTTTCCCAACCACTGCAGTTTCCTGCGATTCAGTTTCCGAGGGTAACACTTCCAATTCCTGGCGCTCCCCTTTGGTCTGTCCTCTGCACCCAGGGTGTTTACCAAGTGCCTGGCAGTGGTGGCGGCTTTCCTACACTGCCGGGGTATAGCGATTTTCCCTCTTCTGGACAACTGGCTGATTCGGCCCCATCCAGGGACTCCTTACTGGAGGCTCTCTCTTTCACCTTGGACCTCTTTGGCAAACTAGGGATTACTGTCAGTATCCCCAAGTCATCCATGATACTGGCCCAGAGACTACAGTTCATTGGGGGGGGTCTTGGATACGGTCCAATGCAGAGCCTTCCTCCCTCCAGACAGTGGAGACCCTGATCTGTCAGGCTGCCCGAGTGGCTTCATCCAGGACCATCCTGGCTCGGGAGATCCTCCGCCTTCTCGGCCTGATGGCAGCCTCCATCACTACCGTTCTCCTGGCGAGGCTTCACATGAGTCGCTCAGTGGTCCTTGCGGGTGCAGTGGAGCCAACTCCTGGACGACCTGGACCAGCCGGTCTTGGTCTCCTCAGCGGTTCAGGAGTTGCTTTGGTGGATGGACCCCTGCAGCCTTTCTTTGGGTCTTCCTTTTCAGAACCCTGCTCCCTCAGCGTCCCTAACTACAGATGCGTCGAACATGGGATGGGGAGCACATCTAGGGGAGCACCAAGCTCAAGGAGAGTGGTCCAGTTTGGAAGAGTCATTGCACATCAGTGTTCTGGAGATGAGGGCGGTCTTGTATGCCTTACAGGCCTTTCAGACTCTCCTTCCCAAGGGATCACTGCTGGTCCAAACGGACAATATGTCAGTAGTCTGGTACCTCAAAAAACAAACAAGGAGGAACCTGATCGTACTGCCTGTGCAGGGAGGCGATGCAGGTGTGGAACTTGGCAGTCCTGCACAATCTGGCCCTTGTGGGCGTGCATGTTCCAGGCATTCTCAACATCCTGGCGGACAGTCTCAGCAGGTCTCGGACCCTAGCTCACGAGTGGAAACTGCTTCAGGAAGTGGCAGAGTCACTCTTCCTAAAATGGGGGCGACCGGAAATCGACCTGTTCGCCTCCAAATTCAGTGCAAAACTTCCCAGTTTTTGCTCGCTCGTTCCAGAGCATGGTGCTTTCTGGCATGACGCGCTGTCTCTATACTGGACAGGGACATTTTTGTACGCCTTCCCTCTGTTTCCCATGCTACAGAAGGTCCTTCTCGAGCTTCAGGCAAAGAAGCCGAGACAAATTTGGTTTTCACTGTTACAACAGTTATCCAGGGAACCACTGGTTCCGCTTCCATTGACCCAGAATCAAGGCCATCTTCTACATCCGGGGCTCAGGACTCTGCATCTTCATGCTTGGTTCCTGCAGACATAGGGATATGTTGCTTCAAGGTTTCCTTCCGAGTCGCTCAAGTCCTTATAGAGGCTAGAAAGCCCTCTACTCGTTCCACTTATGCCATGAAGTGGAAACGTTTTTCGATGTGAGCGACCTCGAAGAGTTGGAACCCTTTTTCTTGTTTGGCCCCCCAAATCATGGAATATCTCCTTCATCTGTCAGATTCCTCTTTGAAAGTTCACCTTTCCGCAGTTTTGGCATTCCATGAGCTGGTTGCTGGTAAACCTGTGGCTCAGTTGAAAGTCTCTAAAATCTTTCTGAAAGGGATACTCCATCTGAAACCCCCCATCTGCAGCCCTACTCCACCTTGGGATTTTAACTTTGTTTTTGAGAAGCTCACCCTTTCCCCATTTGAACTGGCTGTGAGCTGTGACTTGCGCTTCCTTTCCTGGAAGACATTATTTTTGGTTGCCATTACATCAGCCCGAAGGATTTCAGAGCTTCACACTCTGGTTTGTAAAGAGCTTTATCTTATTTTCCACAAGGACCGAGCGGTCCTCAGGACAAATCCTAAGTTTCTTCCCAAGGTGGTGTCAGAAGTGACACTGAACCAATCAGTAGAGCTTCCATTTTATTTTCTGTCCCCCACCAGTAGAGGTGAGGCACTCCTGCACACCATGGACGTCCATCGGATCCTTCGATGTTATACACACTTGTCCAAGGACTTCCGTAGCTGTCTTCAGCTTTCTGTTTTCTTTTCCCCAGTTCTAAGGGCAAACTGGTTTCCAAGCAGGGCCTTTCCAAATGACTAGGCAACTGCATTCGGTATTGTTACCAAAAGTATGAAAAACCTTTGCTGGGACCCATCAGAGATCATACTGCTAGGGGCGTAGCTGCTTCTGCAGCATTTCTGCGAAATGTCTCTGTGGCTGATATCTGTGCTGCAGCCACTTGGAGTTCTGTCCATACCTTTACCAAACACTACAGTGTGGACATTGCTTCTAGTCTGAGGGCTGGCTTCAGCCTAGCCGTATTGCAGGGCCTCCTGTCCTAGACTGGGTCCCTTCTGGTTCCCAGTTTTCTGTTGGAGTTGTGTTTTTTCTCCTCCCCAGTTTCTCTCCGACTCTTTGGGGGAGACTGCTTGGGACTTTGTCCTCTATGTAATGACCTACTGAAGGAACCCTCTCGAAGTAAGATAGTACAGTTACATTGGAACTTTCTGTAACAGTAGATCTTCAAGAGAGGTTCCTTCAGTAGGTTATATTTTTCCCTTCCTCCTTCTCCTCATTTTGTTTCTTACAGGGACTCCAAATCCTGTTGGCTCCTGCTGTCAGGCCTCTTCCTGGCTCCGGCAGGAGAACTTGAGGGTGGGCGTGGGGACCACCCATTATATACAGTCACACTGACGTCGGTCACGGGACGTCAGGTGGGTGGTCCTCCGTCAGGGATTGCTAGAAAAGTCTGCTGTGCGGCCTGTCGCCAGGTGACACCAGTCCTATGTGTAATGACCTTCTGAAGGAACCTGTCTCAAAGATCTACTATTACGGTAAGTTCCTACGTAACTGTACTTTATGGATTCTAAGAGATAAAATTCCTGATCTTACTTCGAGAGGAAGCTCTTGCAGCAGGTAACACATATGTAGGACTGACGCCACCTGGCGGCAGATCTCGGCATTTCTTTTTATCTAGCAGTACCGATGTGGGTTCGCCTACTTGATGTCAGCCCCGCCCCCGACGTCACGTAGTATAAAGGTCGTAGGGAGGCCCCCACGTGCTCCAGTTCTTTCCCGCCACGGCACTCGCTATTACAGCTCTCGGCTCGACTATGGGTTCCTCGGCTCTAGAACAGTTCTTTAGTAATTTACTTCTGGTTTTTTGACAACATATGTCCTCCATTTCGACCGGGCACCATAACAAGTACTCTTGCGGATGGCAGATCCCTGCCAAGGACGGTCACTCTGCCTGCCTCTTCTGTCTGGGCCCAGACCACGACACCGACGCCTGTACCCACTGCCAGGCCTTCAACAGTCTGACCAGGATCAGAAGGCAAGAATCGCTACAGGCCCATCTAGTGCAGCAGCAACTGGCCCAGATGCAGCAGGACATGTACTCCGGGAGGCAGTCTCGCTCCCCTACTCCCCAGAAAGGAAAGGAGAAGCACCACCGCCGGGATCGAGACTGCTAGCCTTCCAGGCCCAGGTCTTCCAGCTCTGCTGGTCGTTACGGCTCCTCCGGACATAAGGCCTGGCTTGCATCCCTCAAGCCTCCCGTCTGTCTTTCCAAGGTGCTCACCTTGCAACCTGTCAGGATCCGGACGTCTGATTCTGGTTCTAAGGCAACGTCTAGGCCCGCGGAGGCATCCGCCAAGAAGCCGTCTGGTTCGGGCTCCTCTGGTCACAAGAGGCACTCCAACTCCAGCTCGGTTCCTCCTTCATGTAAGCAATCCTCCCGCTCAGCTTCGGTCAACCCACAGGACTTGAGGGCTGTGGTCTGCACTAGAGGAGAACCTGCATATCAACGTGCTCGAACTCAGAGCAGGCCTGTACTCCCTGCAGGCTCTGGCTCCTCTTCTATTGCCCGGTCACATCCTCGTTCAGACAGACAACACTTCGGTAGTGTTTTACATCAACAAGCAGGGAGGTACGCATTTTTATCCCCTTTGTCGGGAGGCTATGAGGGTGTGGGACTGGGCGGTGGAGCACCATCTCCATCTTTCTGCAATCCACATTCTGGGGTCCATGAACATGGTCGCAGATGCCCTCGGCAGGGCAAGACTGCTCTGTCGCGAGTGGTTCCTAAGACAGTCCATGGCAGACGAGCTATTTGCAAGATGGGGGACGCCGGATTTGGACTTTTTTGCGTCTCGCTGCAACGCAAAACTGCCCAGTTTTTGCTTGCTTGATCCAGAGCCTGGAGCTTTCTGGCAAGATGCATTGTCCCCATCTTGGAGCGGGAGGTTTCTTTATGCCTTCCCTCCCTTTCCACTCTTGCATCAGGTCCTCCTCAAAGCCCAATCAGAGAGGACCACCATGATCCTGATAACCCCTCTGTGGCCCAGACAGATTTGGTTCCCGCTTCTCCGGCATCTGTCGGTGCAAGCTCCATGGCCTCTTTGCATTTCGGGTCAGTTACTTTCTCAACAA
Organism: Neoceratodus forsteri; assembly: GCA_016271365.2. Classification (NCBI taxonomy): domain Eukaryota; kingdom Metazoa; phylum Chordata; order Ceratodontiformes; family Ceratodontidae; genus Neoceratodus; species Neoceratodus forsteri. The sequence continues at coordinate 734,227,318 of CM057459.1, forward strand.
CAGAGGACCTTGGTTCATCCCAACCTATGCTTCCTTCACCTGCATGCTTGGCTCCTGCAGACCTAGCAAAGCTTCGTTTTGGAGTTTCTGATGATATTGCCTGGATTTTGGTAGAAGCTCGGAAGCCCACTACCAGGGCCACTTATGCCATGAAGTGGAAACTCTTCTGTCTGTGGGCCGCAGCCAGGAGGCTTGACCCTCTGGTCTTTCTGGTTAACTTGGTCTTACAGTACCTGCTATCCCTGTCGGATTAAGGTCTGTTACTCCTCCATTAAAGTACACCTGGCCGCTGTTCCTACCTATCACTAGTCCGTTCAGGACAGGACAGTGGCTCAATTGCAGGTGGTTAAGACTTTCCTGAAGGGGAATTTACATCTCCGTCCTCCGGTCCGGGACCCGGTTCCTCCTTGGGACTTATTTGTTCTGGAGAGGCTTACGCTTCCTCCCTTTGAACCAACTATGTCTTGTGAGCTCCGCTGTCTTTCCTGGAAGACCTTGCTTCTGGTGGCGGTCACCACTGCTTGACTCATCTCTGAGCTTCATGCTCTTATGTGTCGAGAGCCCTACCTTATTTTCTACAAGGACAGGGTAGACCTCCGAACTCATTCAAAATTTCTTCCTAAGGTAGTGTCAGAGCTTAAACTTAATCAGTTGGTTCAGCTTCTGGTATATCATCCAGGGCATTCTAATAAGGGGGACGTGCTGTTGCACACCCTTGATGTACACTGTTCTCTGTGGTGTTTTTTGTCCAGAACAGAGGGTACCCAGAAATTGAATCAACTGTTTGTATACTTCGCGGATAGGTCCTTGGGGCGCCCAGTTACGAAACAAATGTGCTTGAGTTGGCTGGTAAATTTTATATCCTTCTGTTATCAGCAGGCTAACAAGACCCTGCAGGGCTCAGGGCTCATTTCACCAGAGCGATGGCTACCTCCTTCGCAGCCCTTAGGAGAGTTTTGGTGGCAGACATTTGTGCTGCCGCCACCTGGCACACCTTCATCCAGACATTACAGTCTGGACATTGTTTCCAGACGTCGCGCAGGTTTTGGCCTGGCAGTCCTCCAGGGCCTCATTTCCTGAGCGGTCTTGTCTCCCGAGGATTTCCTGCCTCTTTCCTTCCCATTCATGGTTGTCTTAAGTTCAGACCTTGAATGTGGTATGTGTTTAACCCCTTTTCCCAGGGTTTGTCTTAAGTTTATACCTCTGGGAGATGTTTCTGATCTTTCTTTCCCCCCGGCCTTTCCCAGCAGTTGTCTTTGGTTTATACTGCTCGGGAATCAGTCCTACATATGTGTTATCTGCTGCAAGAGCTTCCTTTCAAAGTAAGATAGTACAGTTGCGTAAGAACTTGCCATAACAGTAGATCTTCAACAGAAGCACTTGCAGCAGGTATGATTTCCCTTCCTCCTTCCCCCGGGATTTGATCTTTCTGCTCTGGATCAAAGTTCTGCTTCCTTTGCGGGCCTAGCCCTGTTTTGTGTTTTTTTTTTCTCCTCCACACGATTGTTGTTTGGCCTGTCTTTGGCGTGCAAGAACTGGAGCACGTGGGGACCACCTACGCCCTTTATACTACGTGACGTCCGGGGCGGGGCCGACGTCGGGTAGGTGGTCCCACGTCGGTACTGCTAGAGAAAAAGAAATGCCGAGATCTGCCGCCAGGTGGCGTCAGTCCTACATATGTGTTGCCTGCTGCAGGAGCTTCTCTCGAAGATCTACTGTTATGGTAAGTTCTTACATAACTGTGTACTTTTCTCATCAGGGCTTGACAAATTTTAAAATGATGTAGTTGTCCACGGACAAGTGGCCTGTCAAAAAGTAGTTGTCCCACAGGACTTGACAAATCTCATAGCCTGACGTCCCGGGCTACCAGGAAAATGTCAAGGACAGCAGTTTACTGGCAGCTTACTCTGTGCCAGTTGTCCTTGGGCTAGAGCTGTTTTTCTTTACCAGACTGCAGTACAGCCCTCCACTAGCAGGCTGCGCCTCACTCCAGGCAGTTTGTTCGGCTTTCCCTGACCTGTCTCCCAAGTGTTCCCGAGTCCTGGTGGCATCTGACCTGCTGAGCGACACTCACGTGATCACGGTTGTAAAGTGGGTAAGGGCGTGATCATCTACTTCATGGCAGCTAGCGGCGTCTGTGAGGGATTGAAGGAGGAGGCAGGCCTCTAGTGGCAGACCTGCAGAGCCAACGAGGAAACAAGGCTTCGCGGTAGAGGGAAGCCCATTGACCATGGTGCTGATTTTAGGACGGGACAAAGACATATCGCACTCAGGCCCTAATTCACTGTCTGGCTTTCACAGTGAAGGGATGTCTCTTCAGTTGTGCCATAGCTCTCTTGTTGATTGCAGCACCGGGGGACTGCTCACTGCATTGAACTAGTACTGCTGCAGTTTGCGCATCGGCTGTCTTAGCCTTGCTTGTATATATATGTGTGTGTGTGTGTGTGTGTGTGTGTGTGTGTGTGTGTGTATATACATATTGTGTGTGTGTGTATATATATATATGTATATATATATGTGTGTGTGTGTGTGTGTGTTTACAGCTACAGCACTTGATTGAGTTGAAGGAGAGAGACAGCAGACGAGAGGGTGAGAGTGAAGAGGAGGGGGAGAGGTTTGAGTCGCGTGGTAACTATCTGCAGAAGACCAGAGGATTCTGTCTGCAGTACATAAAGGGCTGAATATCTGAAGCTTCCAAAACTAGAAAGCTAAACCAGTGTACTTCCAAACTAACATTTTGGGCAATCAGACATATTTGAGAAAAAAACTGACTGACTGACCGTACAAGTGCACTGCTAACTACACACATAGTACAGTCAGTGACTCAGTGAGTGTACTAGTCTGTGTGCAGGCAGGCAGCTGGTTGGCTGGGGGCTTTTTTTATGTTTGCTTGCACAAGAAACATGATGCGGCAGCTTTAGGAGAGAAGCGGGTTGTGGAGGTGTGACACTGTGGCAGCCAATGGCGGCACTGCATTTAGGGGCTTGGCACTGGTGGACCAATGGAGGCACACTGTGCTGATGACACTGGTTTCCAAAAGCGTCACCAAGTTGAGACTATTTTGCTGATGCAATGAGGGGCCGCCTCGTCATTGCAGCATCAGCCATTCCGCTGCAATGAGGGAGCAACCAGTCATTGCAGGGCAGTACCTTGCCTAGTGTAACATTTTTTGTAAACATGGCAGCGGCTTGCCGCTGCCTCACAGCCCCATGAAAGCCGACGGGGGTGGCCAATCCCCCTGTCGGCATGCCCCTGACCAGTTCATTTGCTGACAGGGGCCCTCTCCCATAGGCATAATGTAACCCTCCTCCATTTGTTGTGTACTGAGGGTGCCCAAGCTCCCCTCGGCATCATGCCCCCAGACAGTCGTCCTTTTGCCGTAGGGGGCCCCAGTCTAATAAACAGGTCCCACACACAAGCAAGGTAGGTGGCAGACTGGGAGTCCACCCAGTGTGCTGAAAGCAAGCCTGAAAAAAAAAAAAAAACTTTCCTCGATGTCTGTATTTTTTTCTTCTTCTCCCTGAAAGAAACTCTCCCACACTGGTCGCCATCCCTCCCAACCCGCACCACCTACTGCACACCTACCTCCCCACACTCCCCCTCACCCCATACTTACTTACAGAGCCTGGCGCGACGATCTTCGGTGGACCGGGAACACATCTGCACTCTGCAAAGCTGACCGCGAACTGAAGAAATGCCGGTAAGCTGTATAATGGCACAAATAGGGGTGTTTTTCAACTTTGGTGCATATCTCAGGCATTTTGGGGAATTTTGGCACCAAATTTTCAGCATGGGGTTATTGGGACCCCTCGTTATGAATTTGGCCACTGTCATGGCGTTATTCGGTCCCGAAAGGTGATTTTTGTGGTCACTGGATTTGTTGCAGGCAGGTAATGTGAGACAAATCTTACAACTTTTTACGAACATATACACAAATGGGTGGACAAGGAAAAAAGTGTGGATGTGGTGTTATTGGATTTCAGTCAAGCTTTTGATACTGTACCACATAATAGGATAGTAGAGAAAAGGATTAATTTGGAAATAGATTCTAGCATAGTAAAATGGGTGAAACAATGGTTGGCTGATAGAAAGCAACAGGTGAGGATTAGGAGAGTGTTATCAGAACCTCAGAGGGTGGGAACTGGTGTTCCCCAGGGGTCGGTGCTGGGACCGTTACTGGTTGGCTTTTATTTATTAGTGACTTGGATATAGGTAGTGGAAATAAGTTGGTGAAGTTTGCTGCTGATGTGAAAATAGGAGGGGTAGTGGATACATTTGATGAAAGGTTGTTTTGGAAGAGATTTATTACAAATCTTGAAATGGGGGGAGGAAAATGAAATGAATTTTAATAAAGATAAATGTATCATAATTCACATAGGAAGGAAAAATATTCACCAAAATTATTATATGAAGGGTATAAGACTAAAGGAATCTTAAGTGTGAGCGAGACCTGGGAATCTATATCCAAGGTGATTTTAAAGAATGATATACAATGCAGGAACATATCTAATAAAGCAATGTTTTTAGTAAACAGTATTAGACGAGGTTTTCACTTCAGAGATAAGGATATTCTGATGCCGTTATATATGCCCTTAGTGAAGCCCCTATTAGACTACTGTTCAATGGTATGGAGTCTATATTTGGTGAAATATGTTAAAATGGTGGAAAGGCCTCAAAAGACTTCTATAAAGATGATTTCAGGGTGTGAGGGTCTGGATTATGAGCGGAGATTGGAGATGCTGGGATTGTGGACTTTGGAGGGGAGGAGAAAAAAGGGGGACATGTTGTTTCTATTTAAAGTCTTGGGGGATGAAAATATGAGGATGGAAATGCAAATTGAATTTAAAAATTCAAAATATCAGCTGAGAGGACATAGTAGGCAGTTGAAGGAAAAAGTGTGTAGGACAGATGTACAAAAAAATGGGTTTAAAAATAGAGCAATTAGTATGTGGAATAGATTACAGCAGGAAATAGTTAATGCAGAGAATGTGGAGGTATTTAAGACCAGAATAGATAAATACATAAATGAAGTTGGTAACCTCGGTTACCGCCACTGAATTGTGGGGAAAGCTTTTATGGGCTCTGCCTTCTTGACTTTCCTATTATCCAGTATGAAATCCAGTATGAAATCACCTTTCGGGACAGATTAACGAAACGACAGTGCCAGTGTTCATGAGGTGGGTTCTCAAAAAGCCTATGTTGCAAATCTGGTGAAAGAAATACAAAAAACTACTTTTACGAGCGTGCATTGCGCAGTTTCCATGCAGCTAAGTAACTCTGAAATTTGTAATATTTTCATCAGATTTTCCAACATTGGCATTTTCCACACCCTTTATGAACAGTACGGCTATCACTTTTCACATCCTGAACAAAATGTGTTTTCGCGCTTCCGGCGCAGAATCGCACAGTCGCTGTGGGAAATCAGTGTTCGGGACAGATTAAAAAAAAAAAATCACAGTGACACTGTTCATGAGCAGAGGTGCTAAAATGCCTATGTTGAAAATTTAGTGACAAAAGTCCATGAAATGACTGTTAACAAGCGTACGTTGCATGCTTTCCACGCACCCTAGTAATGTCACGCATTTGTAATATTTTCACTCTAGAGTTTCAACATTGGCATTTTTTCACACCTCCTTATGAACGGTACAGCTGTCATTTTTCATATCCTGCCCGAAATATGCATTTACATATCTGGCGCAGAATAGCGCAGTCGCTGTGGGAAATCAATGTTTGGGACAGATTAGGAAAATCATAGTGACACTGTTCATGAGCAGAGGTCACAAAATGCCTATGTTGAAAATGTGGTGAAAAAATTCCACTAAATGACTGTTACGCACATGCGTTGCTCAGTTTCCACGTAAGCCCGGAAGTTCGAGTATTTTTATTATTTTCGCTACAGATTTTCAACATTGCTATCTCTTTGTACCTCCCTGTGAATGGTACAGCTGTCATTCTTCACATCTTGTCCGATCTGTGTTTTCATGCATCTGGCATAGAATGGCACGGTTGCTGTGGGAACTCAAAGTTCGGGACACATTAACAAAATCACAACGCCACTGTTAATGAGAAGAGGCCCCAAATGCTTTCATGAGGTGGGGGTCACAAAAAGGCCATGTTGAAAATTTGTAGTGCAAATACTAACAAACGCCCTCGGCGTTAGGGTTTCTAACCATAACTGTCCACCCTGTACAGACTAACAGGCATCAGGTGTGTGCCTTTGGATTGCCGACTGTAATGCTCATGCCATTCCTCCCCCACCCTGCAGCCAGTGACTGGCATCGAGGTGTGCCTTGGACTCTTCTGCCCCAGAATTCGCCCCATTCTCCTATACTGCACCCATTTCAGCGTATGGCCTTATAGAATGGGGTGACTGTAAAGCCGAACACCCCAAGGCACACCTCAACATGTGTCGGTGTCTGCAGGATAGGGTGACGTGAAATGGCATGAATGTTATGGGCGACGACCCAAACGCATACCCCAATGCCTGTCCGTCTCTGCAGGGTGGAGGTGAGGTTGGCGTGAAGTTCAGTACTTCACTGCCATTCCTATTCTGCATCTCTCTAACTCCTGCATTTCTTTTGTTTATTTTGTATTTATTCAATCTAGGATTACAAGTACCTTTGAGCGCCAAGCAGCTCATTTACAAAGGTTCCACGTCAATAGGGGAGTACAGATCCAGAGTGGAAAACAGACTGGTTTCACAAACAATTAAGCAATTTGTATTACAAAATACAGAATAAGAGAACAGCAAATAAATACACATTAGTTTAGCATGTGATTCAAGACAGGGAGTGAGAAAAGGAGGAAATTAGGAGGGGAGCCAGATCAAGGAAGGGGAGAGCAACCAGCTGGCATTGTCAAGTAGCAGCTAGGATAGTAAGGGACGAAAAGCAAGGAAGACAGTGGGGAGAGAAAAAGAGGGGGAGACGGGAGGGCAGGAAGGGAGAGGAGAGTGAGAGGGCAAGACAAGTAGAGAGAACAGTGGAAGAACGTTGGGGGGTGAGGTCCGGAAGAGGGACAAGGATGTTAGATGGTGCAATCACAGGAGTTTTCAGTTAGGATGTGCTGATGAAGTTTGAGTTTGAATTCACCGAGACTAGTAAGGTTAGGCAAACCATTGTGGAGGCCATTTAACCAGTATGGCACTTTGATACAAAAGGAGCATTGGTATTGGGCGGTCCGGCACATCGGGACTTGTAGGAGTGCGGAAGATGAGATGCACGTATGTTGGGTCTTGGGGGATTTGTGAAGTAAGCATCCAAATCCCGAAGGCATGAGTCCAAGGAGAATCTTTTTGGCAAGTAAGCAGGTGTGGTATTTAATTCTCCCGTGCAGGTTGAGCCACCCAGCCTGCATATAGACATTGCAGGTGTGGGTGAGACGTGGTGCACCAATTAGGAGTCTACAGGCCTTGTTTAGTGCCACAGTGAGCCTTTTGAGTGCAGTGGTGGAAGCAGTTCCATAAATGACAAGGCCATAGTCGATTAAGGAGAGCACCGAGCTGTGGACAGCAAGATTTAGGGCTTCAGGTGTTGAGACTTTCTCAGTCGATAGAGGAGCCCAATCCTGGTTTTGACGGCTCTGGCAACATTTTTGATGTGAGGTGTCTACCAAGGGTAACCCCTAGGTACTTGAAGTGCTGTATTTGTTCAAGGGGATCACTTTGGGAATTTTGGATGGTAAGAGCATGCTCTTTATGTTGACTGTGGGCTGAGGAGAACAACAGAACTTTTGTCTTCTTGTAGTTTAGTACTAGTTTATGGTTGCGGAACCAGTGCTCAACTTCCGGAAGCCCTTTTGAAGATTACTTTCAAGGAGGTGAGGATCAGGGTAGCTTGCAAAAATGACAGCATCGTCTGCATAGAGCAATGTTCGCTGGTGGCAGGCAGTCAGTAGATTAAGGAAGATGCTGAAAAGGAGTGGACCCAGGATTGAGCCCTGGGGTACCCTGGGCTGAACAGGCTTCTGGTCAGAGATAGCATTGGAAATCTTCACGTGTTGAGATCTGTCCCCAAGAGAGCTTCTAAACCAGGGCAGTGTATCAGGGGAGAGCCCAGTTTGTGAGAGTTGTTTAAGGAGGAGTCTGTGATTAACCGTGTCGAAGGCCTTGGTTAAGTCTATAAAGACTGCACCCACAAGACTGCCTTGGTCAATAGATTGCCGGACGTAGCTGGTGAATTTTAAGAGTGCGGTGGTGGTGCTGTGCCCTTTCCGAAAGCCATGCTGTTGTTCACACGGTAGGAAGCATCTATCGAGGCAGTCCACAAGTTGGTTGGCAACAATACGTTCGAGTATTTTAGAGAGGGGTGGGAGGATTGATATAGGCCTATAATTGCTGTGTAGTGCATGGTCTCCAGATTTGTAAACTGGGGTAACAATTGCTGTTTTTCATACCTGTGGGAATTGCGCGAGGGTTAGAGAGAGGTTAAGTAATTTAGTAATAGGTGGAAGTACTTCCTCATTGGTGAGTGCAATTAGCTTGAGGTCTAAGAGTCACCACTGTGCCTGGACTTGCTCAATAGTTTCCTGACCTGGGCCACTGAGACACGTTTAAAGTGTGGGGGTGATGATTTGTCTTGGTCTCAGGATGATGTGCTGCCATTAAGGTGGTATCGTCAAAGACTTCTTGTGGTAGCACACTATTTAGGTCAGTGAAGGCATCATTAAAGGTATTCGATATTGTGAGTGGGTCAAGTATGGCGGTACCATCGAGGTTTAACATTGCGGGAGCCTTTTTTGGGTCTTTCCCCAGAACATCATTGATATTTGCCCAGAATTTCCCGCTGTCACCCCAGGTATTGGTAAGTTGCTCCTTGTGGTGATTGCTTCTTGCTTTACGGATTTCCCGAGTGCAGGAGTTTCTTGCAGCTTTATAGGCTTGCTAGTCCTGTAGCTTGCCAGAAGATTTAGCATAGTACCAGAGGTGGTCCCTCCGTTTCATGCTGTCTATCAGCTCAGGAGTAATCCAGGGATGAACAGTGCCGTGCACCTTCATTTTCTTGAGAGGTGCGTGAACATCACAAGCAACATTAAACATAGTGATGAAATGTTGGAGTGATACGTTAATGTCTGTAGAGGAGTCAAGTAGCGACCAGTTCTGACAGTGCAAGTGGTGTTTTAGGAGTTCCAGGTGGCCACGTCTTAGCACTCTGTTGTAGATAGAGGCGGTGGGGTATGGAATTTGTTGGTCCAATTGCAAGTAATGGGAGTGGTCACTGAGTGAGTCAGGGTGCACATTGGCCCTGCCCACACTACATCGCTTGCGCCCGCAACGGATGCTGTCCGTTACGGTCGCGAGCCGGTGCAGTACGCCCACACCTTGGCGGTGTCACAGGACCGCACCGCCGCGTCCACACATCGATCCGGGTGACCGTTTAGCGCGCCGATCCCACAATGCAGCTCGTGCTCGGCGCTTGGTGACCTCGTAGGGGATCAGATATCGGCAGTCCACACTACCGCCGGTAACGTTACCAGGGCGGGACCGGTTTCATAACTGTTGTTGAAACCACCCCGTATGTGGTTTCAACAACGGTTACGAAAACGCCTCCTGTAACGTTACAGGTGTAAACGCGACCTGTTACGGTAACGTTTTACACCCTCTGTAACGTTACAGAGGCGTAGTGTGGACAGGGCCTTATATTTCCAATGCTAATACCAGCAAGCAAACATTCAGCATTGACACATGCTTGTTATTTTTGTGATCCTGATTCCTAATAAAGTCCTGCCTAACTAAGAACCAAGTTCCAATTTCCTAACAGAATTGGGCAGCAGAACTGAACAAAAACCTGCACTGCCTAACAATAACTAATGACTGGACTACTTGCCTTGGTCAAGTACTGTATATCATATTATATATAAAATACTACTGCTGCAAAGGAGCAAGAAAGAAACTACTAACTATTGCAGACTAGAGACATTACTGAAGAGTGGACCCTGCTGCCCTCACCTCCCTGACCTGACCGGTGACCTGACATCCTAAGTAGTAATGAACACAGTAAAGAGAACTGCAGCGACGAACATAAACTGAATTGTCTAGATATTGCCATTAAATTGTATTTCCTATGATGATAGAAGCACTTTAAATCTGTCCTTAGTTTGTTAAAGAATTTTTTTCTCCAAGAAGGGGCTTCAGAGCTGAGATCAAGGCTGTTCCTTCTAGTTTTCTTCCACCTTGTCGCTAAAGATTGTTTTTCACTTGGTTGACTTTATGCAAAATATTTAAAACAAAAATTATTTGCAAAATATCTGACACATATCAGAAGTATTTTTGTACTTATTTGTACACATTAATTTAGTGTTCATTTGTATGTAGTAATTACGTTTACAAAGTAACCTACTTGGCAGTTTAAGGAGGTCGCTCCTGTAAAAAAGCTTTCAGCTTAGTGTGCTATACCTGGTTAAACAACTAATTTAAAAAAAAAAATAGCTGGTATTGTATAGCAAAATGCTACACAGATCAGTGCGTAATGCTAACCATTTTCAGAACTGTATAGCACTGGATTGCTAAACATTCTTTGGCATTTTTAGTCAGGTTTACCCAGTCAAAACACAATAAAAATTAAGCATTTTTAATTTTGCTGATCAGTTTTTGCCAAGTGCTATACATTTTCGCAGTTGATTAGCACTTTCCTCGCACAAAACTGCTAATCAGTTTTTTCAGCTTATTTAACACCCTGCAGTCTGTTTTATTCCCTTGTTTACAGGGGTCAGGAAGCGAGTTTAACTCTTGCTGTAACATGGACAGGACCCAAGGCAGCATGAGTTCACAGCGGGAAGGTCTTGTCAGACGAATCTAATAGATTTCTTTGACTGGGTGACCAAAGTAGTAGACCAGGGAGGGGCTGTGGACATGGCCTGCCTAGACTTTAGCAAGGCATTTGACACAGTCCCACACAAAAGATTAATAGTCAAATTAACCAGCCTGGGAGTGGGTCCCAGGGTGGTAGCCTGGGTAAACATTGGCTGCACAACAGGACACAGAAGGTAATTGTAAATGGAGTCCACTTGAAGAAAGAGGGGTTACTAGTGGGCACCGCAGGGTTCAGTATTGGGTCCAGTCCTTTTAATGTCTTCATCAGTGACATTGCAGAGGGACTGGAAGAAAAGTATGCCTTTTGCAGATTACACAAAGATCTGCAACAGGGTTGATACACAAGGAGGCATGGAAAGGATGAAAAGGACTTGGCAAGGTTGGAGGAATGGTCAGAAGTATGGCAGATAGGATTCAATGCAAGAAGTGCAAAATAATGCACCTGGAAACAAGAACCCAGGGAAGAATACACAGTGGGTGGGGAGGTAGTAACAACAACAAAAGGAAAGGGCCTGGGGTAATCCTTATCAGATGACCTTAAGGTTAGCAAGCAATGTGAGAAGGCAGTAGGGAGGGCTGGGGGTATACTGGGATGTATAGGAGAGGCATCAGCAGCAGAAAACAGGAAGTTATCCTCTGTACAGACAGTTGGTGAGACCCCATCTGGAGTACTGCGTCCAGTTCTGGAGATCCCATCTCCGCAAGGACATAGACAGGATAGAGGTAGTCCAGAGGAGGGCAACTAAATGGTGCAGGGTCTGCAAGAGAAGCCATGAGGAGAGACTAAAGGAGCTTAATATGTATACCCTGGAGGAAAGAAGGAGAGAGGGGGACATGATAGAAACCTTTAAGTACCTCAGTGGAATCAACAAAGTCCAAGAGGTAGCATCTTTCAGAAAAAGAGACTTGCAAGAACAAGGGGACACAATTTAAAGATAGAAGGAGGCGGTTCAGGGGCAATGTGAGGAAGTATTATTTCACAGAGAGGGTAGTGGATGCATGGAACAGCCTTCCTGAGGAGGTTGTGGGGTCTAAAACTGTAGGAGAATTCAAGAATGCATGGGACAGACATAAGGCAATTCTTGTCGGGGGTAGGAAGAAATAGGCAGTTGGTTAACTAGGATCTGCGGCCTATCCTGTAGGTAGGGAAATGGGCAGACTAGATGGGCCAAGCGGTCCTTATCTGCCGTCAAAGTCTATGTTTCTATGGGGAAGAGAAAGGGTTGCGCCTGATTGGAGAATGTGCATCAGGTGACCATGCATTAATTCTCAATCGATGGCCACGCTGGAATTAATGCATGGTGTCGTTCCTCCAATAGCCACTGGGACTTTCTAGTCCCCATGTTAGTGCTTGCAGTACCAAGAGTAGCCAGACATCCTCTGTTCCCCATAATTCTATCACTGTTTTTGGCGTTTGCTGTTCGACAACGGTTCTGTTGGAACGCATATGCACGCGGTAGAACAGAGGGGGAAAAAAAACTTAAAAAGCGTTGCATGCTGCCCTGAGTGCTGCTATTTACGTTGGCACACATTATGGTCCCAGAAACAAATAAAAAACATAATGCTGTACCTCAAAATCCAGTGGGTTACTGCAAAGATGGTCCCTGCCACCCAGCTAGGAGAACGTAGGGCATAGTACAACGTTGCACAGTTTGGCTGCAGACTAAATGAGTAGACAGTAATGGTGGGGGGGGGGAAAAAATCAACCATTGCCTTTAACTGGCTAAATAGTGTTACATTGCTCAAATAATTTACATTGTGTGATACTCCGGCATGTTACAGCACAGTCCACCCCGTTCACTCATTATATTGTTTGTTCCGCTCTGTTGCGTAACGCCCACCTCCTATGCACCGCAGAAATGTACAACTTAGCATTCAGAATACTTCATGTAGATACCATCACGATTGCCTATTTCACAGTGAAAACGTTAAGAGGCGCAAAAGATCACTGAGGTACTGTTGCTTATAAAGTGTTTGTTTATTTTGCATTACCGTGGAAAGTGTTCTGTGCTCGACTCGTACTCCTGTGGTGCATTGTAAATATCAAACCAACTGCTTACTGAATAGACGAACGTAAGAAACGCTGTTGTCGCCAAACTGTTCCAGTCATACATTTCTAACATGGGGAAATGAAAGGGCAAGGGAGCCGAACCCTTTCTCTCCCCCATGTTACAAGTGAATTAATCCACTCCAGAGCGTGGGTTTGTTTGGGAATGAATCTACGGCTGGGTGGTTGAAACCACCCAGCCTGTGGCCTCGTGGTCCAACCCCCCCGACCCATGCTCTGTCGTGGGTTAATCCTTACATATTGTTAACCATTGAGCCCATTTTTGGGTAGGCCTGGGAACCACCAGCCGCTGGCTGTTGTCTTTTTATTGAGAATGGACCCAGTGAGACGCACCCCTTCTAATCAAGATGACACTACTGAGATCAGACCGCTTACTTTTAAACTATTTAACTACCTTCTGTGGGTCAAACTCCAGTGTCTTATGCAGGGCTTGCTGAATATTTTTTAAAAGCAGTCAACGATAACCTTTTTATATTTGAGTTGCTTTTTCTTTTCCCTTTGTTTGATTAGAAGATTGTTTACATGATGCTGGGTATGATGCAGCGGTCTGCCTAGCAGCTGACACATCCATCTCTATTCCCCCCACTACGTCATCAGCATTGTGGCATCACTGCTGCTTAGGAACAGCCACTCTTGGTGGCTGCTAAGCCAGTCATCTGTGATGTCACTATCAGTGAGATCTCAGTGCTGATGATGTAGTTTTGGGGGGGTAGAGATAGGTATGTCAGCTGCCAAGCTAAGAGCTGTTTCACACATCCAGCACAGTAAGATCACATAGAAGACTTTCTAATAATAAGCTAAAGGAAAAATAAAAATGCTTCAGAAACAGAGTTACAACTGGCTACTTATTAAAATTTGTATTATTTTCCTGTCTGCCTCTTTTGGCTTCACTAGTTCTTTAATGCCTGTGAGCTATGGCAGTAGTGAGGAACAGACAAAACTAAGGATGGGGACATTCGTCGAGCAGCAAAGGCATGATAGCCATCCCAGTGGTGCTGAGGGTTGAGGCACTGGATGCCACACCTTGCACCACGCTGGCGACCCGGGTTTGGGAATGAGCCAGGGGCGCTGGAGGTCGGCAGGGGAGGGAAGGGATCGAGCGTCCAGTGGACATCTCTCCCTTCCTTGGGGAGGGTTCCAAGGATGCACTACACTGTAGCGGCACCTGGCGGCAGTTGGGTGCAGCACAAGCAGTTGGTGCATGCTTAGCAGAGATTGGGCTCGGCAGGTGGTGGCACGTTGTGCCCAGCCGCCAGTGCATGCCCCCGAGCTCCTCTGGGATCGAGAAAAAGTTTAAAAAAAAAAAAAAAAAAAAAAAAAAAATCCCCTTCCCTTGGAGATGGGTGAAGGCGCTTCCTCCCGGACCACACTCTTAATGCTGGTCACTCTCCTCTCCTGCCCTGGCACCCCGATCCGGCACTCTACACTACAGATACAGTGCCTTAGAAACATAGATTCTGACGGCAGATAAGGACCGCTTGGCCCATTTAGTCTGCCCATTTCCCCTACCTAAAGGATAGGCCGCAGATCCTAGTTAACCAACAGCCTATTTCTTCCTACCCCCCACAAGAATTGCCTTATGTCTGTCCCATGCATTCTTGAATTCTCCCACAGTTTTAGACCCCACAACCTCCTCAGGAAGGCTGTTCCATGCATCCACTACCCTCTCTGTGAAATAATACTTCCTCACATTGCCCCTGAACCCCCCTTCTATCTTTAAATTGTGTCCCTTGTTCTTGCACATCTCTTTCTGAAAGATGCTACCCTCTTGGACTTTGTTGATTCCACTGAGGTACTTAAAAGTTTCTATCATGTCCCCCCTCTCCCTTCTTTCCTCCAGGGTATACATATTAAGCTCCTTTAGTCTCTCCTCATATGGCTTCTCTTGCAGACCCTGCACCATTTTAGTTGCCCTCCTCTGGACTTCCTCTATCCTGTCTGTGTCCTTAGGAGATAGGGTCTCCAGAACTGGACGCAGTACTCCAGATGGGGTCTCACCAACTGTCTGTACAGAGGGATAACAACTTCCTGTTTTCTGCTGCTGATGCCTCTCCCTATGCATCCCAGTATACCCCAGCCCTCCCTACTGCCTTCTCACATTGCTTGCTAACCTTAAGGTCATCTGATATGATTACCCTCAGGTCCCTTTCCTTTTTTGTTGTTGTTACTACCTCCCCACCCATTGTGTATTCTGCCCCTGGGTTCTTGTTTCCCAGGTGCATAATTTTGCACTACTTTGCATTGAATCCTAGCTGCCATACTTCTGACCATTCCTCCAACATTGCCAAGTCCCTTTTCATCCTTTCCACGCCTCCTTGTGTATCAACCCTGTTGCCGATCTTTGTGTCGTCTGCAAAAAGGCATACTTTTCCTTCCAGTCCCTCTGCAATGTCACTGATGAAGACATTAAAAAGGACTGGACCCAATACTGAACCCTGCGGTACCCCACTAGTAACCCCTCTTTCTTCAGAGTGGACTCCTTTTACAATTACCTTCTGTGTCCTGTTGTGCAGCCAATGTTTTACCCAGGCTACCACCCTGGGACCCACTCCCAGGCTGGTTAATTTGACTATTAATCTTTTGTGTGGGACTGTGTCAAATGCCTTGCTAAAGTTTAGGTAGGCCATGTCCACAGCCTCCCTGGTCTACTACTTTGGTCACCCTGTCAAAGAAATCTATTAGATTTGTCTGACATGACCTTCCCGCTGTGAACCCATGCTGCCTAGGGTCCTCTGCCCCACTGGCCTCTACGTACTCAACTATTCTTTCCTTCAGAAGTGACTCCATCACTTTCCCTACCACAGAGGTCAGACTGACAGGTCTGTAGTTTCCTGTCTCTGTCTTGGTCTCACTTTTGTGAAGAGGAATCCCATCCGCCTTCCTCCAGTCCTCGGGTACCACACCATCCTCCCATGATTTATTAAAAAGAGTAGCCAGTGGTTTCACTAGTTCCTCCCTTAATTCTTTTAGAATTCTGGGGTGAATTCCATCAGGACCCATTGCTTTGTCCACCTTCAGTTTTAGGAGTTCTTGCAGAACCCTTTCTTCTGTGAAAGGACTGGGTCGACCTCCCTATCAAGAGTGCTTCTGTTAATTGGATTAGGCACTTCCCCCTCCTCTTTTGTGAATACTGAGCAGAAATATTCGTTCAGTATCCCTGCTTTTTCACTGTCCCCCTGCCCACCCACCGTTCATTCTATTCAGCCTCACTATCCCTCCCTTTGTCTTCCTATGCTCGCTGATGTACCTATAAAAGGTTTTATCCCCCTTCTTAACTGAGTCGGCTATCTTTTCTTCAGTTTGGGCCTTTGCTGTTCTGACTTCCCTTCCTGCTTCCTTCTGCCTTAACTGGTACAGCTCTCTGTCCTGCTCCTTCTGTGCTTCCTTATACTTCCGGAATGCTATCTTTTTCTTCCTGACTTTCACAGCCACCTCTTTTGAGAACCATAGTGGCTTTTTCTTTCGGTTTCGTTTCTTTCGTTTTGGGCGGCCTTTCCCTGCGGGGGTTCAGATCCAGGGGTTTTGCTGGGATTGGGGAGAGGAGCTAGGAGCAGCTTCATAGCGGGAGGTAGAGACAGGGTAAGGAAGTCGCTGTAGAGTTCCCCTCGGTGAAGGTGCAGAAATGAAGAGCACCAAAATAAATAAAAGCAGGCATGATGCCCCCCTTTTTTTTTTTTTTTTTGTAATCAAGCTTTTTGTCATCTGCTGTCATCCACCCGGTCCTCAGGCATGGGGCCATACCTCCCATGGCCACCACCCTATCCCCAACTTCCACTAATCCCCACCTCCTTGATTTGTGGAGGATGCACAGTGCAGGGCCCGTAGTAGTTGCTGGCCATTATCCTAATGGCAGCACTTTTTTTTTTTTTTTTTTTTGTATTTTACCTCCACGTACAATCCTCAATCCTCTGATGATGATGTTTCTACATCACATTGTAGTGTGCAGGAGCACATCACCTTGTGAGGGAGCAGGCTGCCCACTCCACTGCAAGGGGTCGTGGCGGTGCTAGAACCTGGACGTCTCCCTGCCTCCCTGGGTTGGCTTGAACTGTACTGAGTAACACTGCCCAGCCCTGGCCGCAACTGATCCGATGCTATGAGCCCACTCCCGCACCTTGATCATCTGCACGGATGTGCACTGTGCCAACAGGTTGCTTTCTCTCTCCCCGCATTTCTTTCTCAGAGTCCTAATACTTATCCTTTTCTCTCTGTACTTTTCTTTCTCTAGATCTCCTTTCCTTTGTTTTTCTTTGTGTCCCTACAACTGATTTACCTTTACCTGTAACAAAACTGAGCGCTACGGTTCTTTTTTGATGCGTGTGAAAGAATAGCGAGAGTTGCAAAAGCGTGGGGTCTGACAATGAAAGTATTGGGGCACCACCATGCTTAGATGCTGTAAGGAAGCACTGTGGCTTTTTTACATTTCCCTTCTGTCAAGCTTTGAACTTCAAGAAAGGCCCTGTAGCTCTCCGTTCATAGGGAAAGAATTGTAAGAAAAGTATCTGGGGGTTGGGGGAGTTAGGAGCGGAGGCCTGGTTTGCTGTTCTGACAGAAATGTTTGCACATAGTGATTGAATAATGGACTGCAGTTTCTGGGAACCATATCGTGTGACCAAGATGTTAGAAAGGTTACAGAAAGTAGTTGTTCACAGAGATGGCATTCAGGTTTTTCTTATGAGGAAAGGGGTAGCACAGTTGCAGAGAAAGTGGTTACCTCCTGAACTGTAAGCTTTTAATGTTTGCCTGCCTTTTGTCGATGAGTCACAGTGAGTGGAGAGGGGACAAGCATTGCATTCTTAAATGCACCACTGCACAGCACAGCCCACAGCATTTCTTGACGTTTTCTTTTTTTTTAGTATTCGCTTGCTGGCTCCCACTGATGAGATCCAGTGAGTGCTGGAGGGAGAAGATGAGCTCTTCTCTTGGCTACTTTGTGCTGTCCACTTATTATGCATTGTCGTGGTTAGCATTAATAAAAGAAAATGTCAGCACTGCAGGTACGGTGAGGGGTGGTTTCATTTCATGCTGTGGCATGCCAGTGGTGAAATACAGAGGTTTTTGGAAATAAGAAAATATACTGCAACTGTGTGAGGCACAGGAGAGCCATAATGTACAATCTGGATAACTGGTATGTCATCCTTGGGATTTTGCTTGTCAGACATGAAGTTTTTTGCCATAAATCTGATCTCTGACCAAACATTATAGCTGCTTTTAATGCTCTCAGTTAATATTTTTTTCCAACTACATTCCAGGTTCTGCGCAAATGTTCAATAGTTAGTTTGCTATTCATACTGGGGGGTGTTACCTGGCACTGTCAGACACTTGTAGATCTTGTTTTGGCACAGAACATTTCCTTTAAGTGGCTCAGCTGACTTGTATGGGGGGCATAACAGTTCAGTAGGCACACCAATTGGACCAGGAGAATATGTGTTGTTTCGGAAACTCATTTATTGAAATCGGGTCACAGTGTATACTCTATAGTAAACAAACAAACAAAAAAAAAAAAGAATGACAATATGTGTCATCGAGACACAGGTCAGGAAGCATAGGAAAACCAGGCGCAGTTTCAAACTTTGCGTATAGCGTTTTATTTTTCTCAACAGCAAAATAGAAGAAAATAAAAATTATTCAGTATAACAGTAGGGATGGGACAGGTACAGGGGGAAGGTGAAACTGACGAGGTCCAATACAGGGGTAACATCTGGGACTGGGGACAGTGTAACCCCAGGGGGAAGGGGGGACAGCTAAATTGGCCCCCAGTGCGAGTGCTGACATTCGAGCAGTCTCGAAAGACCATTGGGCCTCCTCTGCTGGCATTTTAGTGTGTTTAGTATAACCATTTACAAAGGCCGTACAAACATAGGAAGCATAGGAAAACAAGGAGCAGTTTTAAAGCGTTTAAATATTGTTTTATTTTTCTTAACAGCAAAATAAAAAATAAGAATTATTCAGTATAACCATTTACAAAGGTAGTACAAACAGAGAAAACTAAGTCCTTCTGGGGATATCTCTTAATTCCAAGTTTCAGTCTCTCACTTGCCTTGTCTCTTAGCAAAAGCATTGCTGCTCTTTTTGTAAGTTTTGGGAACTCGTTAAGAGAGCCTGCTTCTCATAAAATGTTCTTGTAAGTTTACAGAATGTTCTTGTCAGTTTCGATGCAGGTGCAGCATAAAGAGCAGTGACCCAGAACTGACCTCTTGTTTACAGCTTTGCAAAGAGCTTAAAAACTGCATCTCTGGTCAACCCCTTGAGTTCCGGATAGCTTTTTGCAATCATTTCAACAGTTTAACTATGTACATTTTAAACAAAGGATCCCAGTATCGCATACAGTTTTACACAGAGATTCACATAGTTTTTATAACTGCAGATATGCAAGGGGGAAGAAAAGACAGAACAGCAAGTGAAGGCAGAGAGATAGCCAGAGGTAGAGAATTGCGAAACCGTCGGCGTGATCAGTTTCTAGGTCTCACAAGAAAATGTGGTTGCGAGACGAAGAAGAGACAGAAAAGGAGAGGATAGAACAGGCTGTTGCATTTAAATTCTTTCTGCATAACTAATGGGGCAGGGTCTTATTCAACCCTGTCACAGTATGTAATGATTGTAATAGAATGTACAGCAACCAGAGTCTCTGGTCAGCCAACCCTTGAGATGAAACTTTTGTCTGATGTAACTTGTGCATCATATTAGAATGGCAGTCGAATTACCAGTTAACTTTATGTTAACACACAATAAAAAAATCTGACTTGTCGATATCTTGGGAATTACTAGAATTAACGTGGTATTACACCTTTACCCTTCCACTACCAGGGATAGCACCGTTCTACTTTCCTACACCTCCATCCAGTCAATAAAGGGTCTTGTCCCTCTAAAGGTTGAGGTCTGCAGTGATCTTTTCCATTTGTTGAATTGTTTTAATAGTATCTACCTGTTGCCCAGTCTTCCACTGTCGGCCTTTTTATATTTATATATTTATTTTTATATATGTATACACACAATATGTGTGTGTGTGTGTGTGTGTGTATGTATGTATGTATATATATATATATATATATATATATATATATATATATATATATATATATATATATATATATATGTGTGTGTGTATATATGTATATATATGTGTGTGTGTGTGTGTGTATGTATATGTGTGTGTGTGTGTGTGTGTGTGTGTGTGTGTGTGTGTGTATATATATGTATGTATGTATGCAGGGCCATCAGCAAAACTGGCTACAGTGGTGACTCACTCGACCTGAAGTTGCTTGCACTAGTCCTGGATGAGATCTTTGAACCCCTGACAACAAAGATCTTCAACCTTTCCCTTATTCCCATCACTCTAGAAACACGCAACTGTCATACCTGTACACAAAAGCGGAGACAAGTCACTGCACACCAACTACAGGCTCATCTCCATTTCCCCCATCTAAAGCTCTGGAACGAATAGTCCCTGACCAGCTTGTAGAGTTCCTGAACAAATATGAAATCCAATGCCTGGAACAGCATGGCTTCCGAAAAGGACATAGTACCACCACGGCAGTGTTGGAATTTACCGGATTCCTCCATGACACCCTTGACCAAGGAATATGTGTGTGGGGGGGCAGTATTCATTGATCTGACAAAGGCCTTTGATACTGTTAACCACCCGCTCTACTCGGGCAACTGACCGCTCTAATGCTCTCCAGTGATGCACTGCCCTGGTTTGCTAGCTACCTAGGGGAAAGGGTCCAACGTGTTAGGATTGCTGGAGTCACCTCCGATGGAAAAAACAGTCCTCTCAGGTGTCCCTTAGGGGTCAATACTGGGGCCATTACTCTTTTCTCTCTTCCTTAACAGTCTCCCTAGCGTCTGCCGACAGAGAATATTACTTTATGCGGACGATGCAATACTTTTTACTAGTAAACAAGATACTAATCAACTTCAGAGTCAAGTGCAATGTGATTTCAGGCATGTTGAAGAATGGTTTAGCTCACACAGACTTGTCTTGAACTATAGCAAAACTAAGGTCATGACATTCTGCAAACCACGGAGCAAGTACAAACCTCTGTCCCTCACCATCAAGAACCATGTGGGGGCTTCACTTGAACATGTTCCTGAGTTTGAATACCTCGGCATCACCTTGGACAGTTCACTTTCTTACTCTCAGCACATTGATAATGTAGCTAAGGCCACCAATATACGGATTGGCCTGCTCCACAGGCACAAACACTGCATGACCACTGATGCCGTTAGGCTGGCCATCTATAGCTCTGTCACCTCCATCATCGACTATGGTCTAGTCATCTATGGCTCTGCCTCCCCTTCTGCCTTCCGGAGGATATCTATGACACTCAACAAGGCCTGTAGGCTTCTTACGGGTGCCGCCCGCCTAACACACACCTGTGACCTATATGCCCAGGCCGGATGGCTACCACTCTTTAGTAGAATACAATACTAGACCTGCTTGTTAACCAAAAAAGTCCTCCTCGGGATCATGTCATCAGGAGTGGCAAAACTCCTTACTGCCTACAGCAGCACCCAGCTTACACGCAGTGCTCAACATTAAAACCTTCCAGGTCCCCAGATGCTGGACCACTATGGGTCAGCGGTCGTTCACGCACAGGGCCCCTCAGTGGTACAATTACAATACCGTTAACAAAGAAACACTTGCAGCTGTAACGCTAGGTCCCTTTAAAAGGCAATTACGACTATCCGTCACCTTTACCACACAATGTGACTGCCTCTCCTAAGCAATGGTCATCTCCTTTTACCCTAGTCTAAGATGATTTGTAACCTGCCGTACTGCCTCACACTGTTGGCGCCAGCCTCCCCCCCCACCCATTACTCCCCACCCACCCTCCCTCTTGTCTGGCACTTTCTTTCATGGGGCCCTCCAGCCCACCCACCTCTACTCTCCGACAATGGCCCTTTAGCCTGCCGACTTCTTCCTGACTCCCTCCTACCCCATACACAGTTCACCCAGAAATCTGTTAGAAGCTGGCTTATGTTGTCTCTCTCCACTTTTGACTGTATAAATAATGTATAGTCATCTATGTGTTTTAAGAAAGTAACTATTGTTTACCTTTGTATATATGTTACCCTATATCCTTTGACGTGAAACCTTTGTAAATGAGCAGTTCCTGCTCAAAGGTATTTGTAATCCTAGAGTTTAATAAAATAAAAAATAAAATACCTGTTGCCCAGACTCCCACTATCGGCCTTTTTTTTTTTTTTTTAATTTGTCACACTTTCTCTTCCCTGCTTGGCTGACCTTGGCCACACTCTATCCCAGCCCCATCACCTGCTGTGCTCGGGAATTGCCTTTGACCAGATCAGCGCCCCATGGTTTAACACACCCCTTCCGGTTTTCCCCATGCCTGGGAGGAGTTAGAGCTGGGTTGTGATTGGCAGCCCAGTGACTAATGCGGGGCCGGGGAAAAGAGAGAGAGACAGACAGAGACATGCTGTTTTAGGCCAGGGAGGTTTTCCTTTCCTTTAGGTACCCTTCCCAAGCATCTCGTGGGTTAGGAGCAGGCAGTCTGTGTGCAGGCGTGCAGATGTTCTGGTGAGGAGGCGCTCTGCCCACCCATCACGGCTTCACTGCACTGCCACCTGTGGTCACTAAGGTGGCAGTGTCATAGCTGAGTACACAGTCCTCCCTTCCCGGAGGAGGAGTGAATGTTCTCTGGGATGCTCTATCCTCCTTCTCCCTGTTTGGCCCCTGTCAACCTGAGCTTGCTTCTGAACCTGAGTCGTTGGCATCTTGTGTGGTTGCACTACTGCGGTCCACAATCCACCATCGTCAGGCATTTTACCGATAGAGCCAGCACTGTGATAGCTTTACAAACAGCTGCAATTAAAATACTATGGAAGGATTTTCTCCTGTTGGTTCATACCTGAAGTTGTATCTTTGCTTAATACCAACTGTTTAAATTTTAAAGTGGTGTGCAGCCCCACCAGTTGTCTGACCTTCAGTTCCCCCTCCAGAAAGGCTGAACCACTTGATACCTCCAAAAATATGAAAGGGAGTGCCCAGCATGCTGCAGCCTGTCCAGCAGAGGTCACTCCCTCCCCGACTATAGTATTTAGTTCAGTTGGGTGTTAGAAAACGTCGATCTGTCACCTCCCAGCAAAACTCCTTTCAGATGTTGGAAGCTGAGGTTCAGAACACCCCTTCCTAGATCTTTGTCCAGTCTACCTGGTTGAGGTGGACCCTAGATTCCCCTTACCAGCTATCATGGACTAGATGTCCACCCCTCCCCTTTTCGTTCCTGCAAGTAAATCTGCACCAGGTTGGAAATGTGTATTCACTATGAGGCAGGCCTGATCCTGCTTAGACAGTGTACTGTATTACTGGGTGTGGCTCTCAGAATATCTTGTAATTTTGAGTTATCAGATCTTGTAACTGATATCACCTGAAGGTACCGTAAAATCCTCTCTACCGAGGCCATATTTTCTCCTTTGTTTGGTCAACTAATTTGATTGTCCCTTTTTGTAAGGCTTGATAGAGCTGGTGAAGGCCTAACCTCTGCCACTACTTAAACTTGGTGTCAAATTGTGGTGGGAGAAATGAACCAAAGTGCACCAGACCGGTGTACCTATTCAAACCATTCTGTATCCCCAGCTCCTGTTACACCTGTAGCAAAGTCTGATATAGTTGCCTAAACCAGGGATTATGAATAATTTTAGTGTGACCTGCCTGTGGGAAATGTAACATTTTTAAATATGTCTGCTCCATTTTTAACCAACCATTGCCTGATGAATTTCTTAAGGTAGTCTAACAGGGGCATCACGTGTGTCCCCCTACAGTACCCTTGAAGTTCTGGTACTAACACTCCCCCCCCCCCCCAAACCCTTCCTTTTCTGGGTACTTGTAGATTACCCCACTTATTCCTAGGTTCTGTAGCACCCGAATGAATGTGTGCATTGTGCCGTTAGTTTTTTCCCATGCAGTGCCCAGTACATTAAGAGGGAGTGTGAGAAATGAAAACAATAGAAACCTTGGCAGTGTTCATCCTCCGAGATTCTGTGTTACTCATCATGGACTGCAGGAGTACTTTTCAGCATTTCAAGTCTGTCAGGACCTCTTGTATCAGTTTTCCAGCATTTACTTTATGTAGTTGGTCCAGCATGGCTGGAATGTGGATTACCAGATATTGAATTTAATTAGTAACCCATCTTAAAAGAACCAAATCCTGTAATTGTGGGGTCAGGGTTCCACTTGCTATGATCACCTCGTTTTTTTCCAAATTCACCTTGACGACTCCTGCTGCTTTACCATAATTTAGCAGAGAAGTTTGTGGATCCCAGATGGGAGGTGTAGAGGAAGCAATTTAATACTGTACAGGTGGACTACGAGGAGGTAGGTCCTCATGTCATTTTAAAGGTGAAAGATCAGACATGCAAATGGTGGGCTGCATCAAAGTGGTACCATAACACAAGGGTGAATTGCTGAAAAAAAGTTCCATTAAGTATGCCGGTTGTGTTTTGCTGCCAATTCATGCCACTTCTGGCTGTTTATATTCCATCTCCATGTACCCAGATTGCCCAGGAATTTTCTCTGACCTTAAGTTTGTAACCCCCCTGTTAGCCGGGGTTACTAGAATCCCAGTAAGACCTAGTGGTAGGCAGGGAAGGCAGCTTGTGAAACTCCAGTTAAATGGATTTCACACTGTCTCACTCTGTTCTCAGTCTCAGCTGAGACTGAGGGATGACATCACCATAGAACTATCACAGCTGCATGAGCCACATTGGAATCTGTAGTTGGGAGTTAGGTTAGAATGTTGGGAGTTTTTGAACAGTGAGCTGCAGCAGTTTTGTGTGTGAGCAGTCTTGAAGAGAGGAGCACAGCAGTCTGTGCACAGGCTCTTGGAGCCTAAAGCTCTGATATAGAGCTACTTTTAGGGAAAAGTGTGTGTTTCCACCAAAAGAGGAACACAGTAAGCTGTTCGTGAAGTGGTGGAGACCGCTGTTACTGGTCTCTGTGCCCCATCCCTGAGAGGATGGTAGGTAAAAGGTTTGCCTGTTATTCCAGGGGCAACCTCCTGGTTCCGGCTAGTGAAGAAGCTGCCTTATTTTTTTTTCTAAATTGTGCTGCGACACCAGAAGTTGTCAAGAATCGCCTGTGGGGCACCTGCAACCTAAGGGTGAGTTCTGCTCTTACATGGGGCCTATGTTTCACCTGAACTGTTGTAAAGTGGGGATTGGACTGCTTAATCAGTGGGAGGTCTAGAGGAATAGGCTAAGCCAAAGTAAAAGTATGTTTGAGTCTAGTACAAGGGGAAAGTCAAGACATGTAGAGGAAATGTGCTATGCGTTTACCCTTTAATCTACATTGCCAAGCTTTCGGAAAGAGTTGATTAATGTCCAGAGAAATGGCCGGGTATGGATTGTGGAAGCTAGAGGTGGGAGACCCCCCCATCTTTAGTAACCAGGTTCACCTCTATGGATTTGCTCTGTGGCCCTTTTACTTTGCCTCAGGCACTTGGCCAGTGCTGAGGGAAGTACCCAGACGTGGGATTGAAAGGAAATTTCGCTTATGGAGTCGAAGGCTCTAAGGTGGTTTAGGGAGCCACTGGAAAATGTGTCCATGTTACATGGAAGGTGTTCGAGTGGCCGGCAGGGGAGCAGAGCCAGGGAAACCCCAAATAGTGTACAAGTCTGGCTGTGTACCCAAAGCAGCGTACAAGTCCGGGCTGTGTGTCTGGTGGGTCCAGAGCCTGAGGGCTGAAGTGTTGAGGAAATGTTCTGTTTCTCTTATCTGCATTACCAGGAATGTAGCCCCGTGGGGGTCCGTCTATGCTTTGTTTGTTCAGTTTGGATGTGAATAAAAGCCACACTTTAGAATCCCATTCCTGGTATTGGACATTACAGTTATTGCCTCCTGTGTTCGGATTTACTTGGGTGCCCCTGTGCAGAGTAGCCAAACCTAGCCCTTATGCCAAGTTACCTAGTCCTCCCCGAACCCAGTCCCCCACCTGGTACTGCTGTCAGCTTCAACAGCATACCACCTGTCGTTTGCAAAAAGGCAGGCGTGAGGGGCTTACAAGTTGTAAACTGAATTTGCCAAAACTGTGTACCGCACTCATGGAGTGCTGTTGTGTTTTTTTTCTTCTAGAGCACCTCTGTAACTGAAACTGTGTAACCTTTATGTAATTACTGTCTTGTCTGCCTGTTATTACCTGTACCATTGTATCGCCCTTTATTTTTTGACTTGGAACGTTTGTAAATGAGCCCCTCGGCTCAAAGGTTTTAATCCAAAAATGAAATAAAAAAATAAAGTTGTATCTGAATAGGTGACTCCTTTAAGTCAATTACGTCCCAACAACAACAACAGAAAATTAAAAAAAATAAATAAATTCGCTCTAGGGCTGGATTCTCAAAAGTGGAAAACATTACACATGTGTGGAAATAGTTAAGCAAGTGACAGTTTTGTTGCGCAACAAGTTTTTATTTATTTTATTTTTTTTTTTTGCATGTGCTCAGTTTTCAGAAAGGTTGCTTTTTTTTATAACCTTTTCCACAGTTTACAGCCACTTGCACATTTTTTTGCGCATAGAAACATAGAATTTGATGGCAGATAATGACCGCTTGGCCCACCTAGTCTGCCCATTTCCCTACCTGATGGATAAGCTGCAGTCCTAGTTAACCAACAACCTACTTCCTCCTACCCTCCACTAGAATTGCCTTATGTCTGTTCCATGCATTCTTGAATTCCCCCACTGTTTTTGACTCCACGACCTTCTCAGGAAGGCCGTTCCATGCATCCACAACTCTCTCTGGGGAAAAAATACTTCCTCACATTACCTCTGAGCCGTCCCCCCTCTATCTTCAAATTGTGCCCCCTTGTTCTTGCACATCTCTTTTTCTGAAAGATGCTACCCTCTTGGACTTTGTTGATTCCCTTGAGGTACTTGAAAGTTGCTATCATGTCCCCACCCCCCTTTTTCCTCGAGGGTATACATATTAAGCTCCTTTAGTTTCTCTTCGTATGTCTTCCAGTGCAGACCCTGCACCATTTTGGTTGCCCTCCTCTGGACAGCCTGCACCCTATCTAGGTCTTTGCGGAGATGGGGTCTCTAGAACTGCACGCAGTACTCCAGATGGGGTCTCGCCAACTGTCTGTACAGAGGGATAACAACTTATTGTTTTCTACTGTTGATGCCTCTCCCTATGCATCCCAGTATCCCCCCAGCCCTCCTTACTGCCTTCTCACATTGCTTGCCCATCTGTAGGTCATCTGATATAACTACCACCAGATCTCTTTCCGTTTTTGTTGTTGTTGGTATCTCACCCCCCCCCCACCATTGTGTAGTCTTCCTCTGTTTTTTTTTTTTTCTAGGTGCATTACTTTGCACTTCTTTGCACTGAATCTAAGCTGCCATACATTTGACCATTTCTTCAACCTTGCCAAGTCCCTTCTCATCCATTACACCCCCACCTTGTGTATGAACCCTGTTGCAGATCTTTGTGTAGTCTGCAGAGACGTACTTTTCCTTCCAGTCTCTCTACAGTGTCAATGTCAAATGTTTATTTAATATTTTTTAAAAATATTTTCTAACTCGCTGTGGTTGTACAGTTAGAAAGAGGATGTCATTTTTTTAATTTTCACGGTGTCTTAAGCACAAGAAAAATGGCAGCAGTTTTCTTTAAAGTGAAAGCTTCGTATTGATACATTGATTGGCATAAAATAAAGTTGGCTGGTACCTTTTCCAGTGGGTACACTGGAGGATTTACAACGGTTGGAAAGGTACCAGCCAGCCAATAAGGTTGCAGGATTTGGCTGATTTGAATTTACCTCATTGTATAATCCATCATTTTCCCTACCACAGAGGTCAAACTGACAGGTCTGTAGTTTCCTGCCTCTGTCTTTCTCCCACTTTTGTGAAGGGGAATCACATCTGCCCTCCTCCAGTCCTCGGGTACCACACCATCCTCCCATGATTTGTTAAAAAGGGTAGTCAATGGTGTTACTAGTTCTCCCCTTAGTTCTGTCAAAATTCTGGGGTGAATCCCATCAGGACCCATTGCTTTGTCCACTTTCAGTTTTAGGAGTTCTTTCAGAACCCTTTCTTCTGTGAAAGGACTGATATCAACACCCCATCAGAGTACTTCTGTTGTCTGGATTAGGTACCTCCCCTCTTCCTTTGTGAATACTAAGCAGAAGTATTCTTTCAGTATCCCTGCTCTTTCACTGTCCCTCTCTGCCCACCCACCCTCCTCTTTATTCAGCCTCAGTATCCTTTCCTTTGTCTTTCTTCGCTCCCTAATGTACCTATAAAAGGTTTTATCCTCCTTCTTAATCAAGTTGGCTGTGTTTTCCTTGGTTTGGGCCTTGGCTATTCTGACTGCCTTCCCCACTTCCTTCCGCTTTAGATGGTACATTTCTCTGTCCTGCTTCTTCTGTGTTTCCTTATACTTACTGACTGCTATCTTTTTATCCCTAACCTTCCCCGCCACCCCTTTTAAGAACCATAGTGTTTTTTTCTTTTGCAGCTGTGGGAAAAAGCTGTGCGGAGGAGCTGTAATTGTGAAGAGCCGAGGAAATTGCCGGTTGCATCGCGGAGGAGCTGGGGATATTGCTGGCTGCATCGACGGCATGGAGCTGGAACCATGGGCCACATCAGCGGAGTGAGGAGCTGGGGAGATTGCTGGCCACTGCGGCGGCAGAGCCAGGGAGATTGCTGGCTGCATCGGCGGTGTGGAGCTGAAACTGGGGGCTGCATCGGCGGTGGGAGGAACCGGTGCCCTGTGAAGGAGTCTCTTGGTCGCATTGGCGGCGGGAGAGTGACAGGACAAACATTTCCCAGCTTGGTTGCATCAGTGGCGAGTCAGGGATGGAGCGAGCGGAGCTTCTGTGGGGTCTGCCAGAAAGGAGCGAGCGGTTCAATCAGTGCACAGGGCGCCAAGGTTTAAACTCTTAGCTGGGTTATAAAGAGCAAGCCCAGCCGCCTTCACTTGTCTTGGAGGAGCTGTAATTGTTTCCCACTCCCCCGACCTCTGTTAAATAGATGGCGGAGGAGGAGTTGGGGGATAGGAGTGGGCTGGACTTATAATTGAACTTGTAGCTTTGGACCTTGGGAAATTCTGTTTTTTGACTGGTACTTTGCATGCTGTGTAGGGGATTGGTTATGTATAACTCCTTGTAGTTCTGATCATTGGGAACCCAGTTTTTTCTGTTCTTGCTTCTTGGGTGGGGGACTGTTTTTGCATTGACTTGGGGGGGCTTATTGTCCTAAAAGTCTGCTATGATGGGGATGGGACCGCATGTCACTAGAGCGGGCATCTTTGGTAGGGTGGTTGGCTGCACAGGGTGTGAGGCGGCCATGGTACTTGACTGGGCTTAGATGTTGGGAGGTTGACCAGTGTGCTAACAGCTGAGTGTGACACAGCTTAGAGAGGAGGTTGAGGGGATTAGGAGGCAACTGGGGGAGTTGGGGGGGGGGATATGGAGGAGGTGGTAGAAGTAGGGGACAAGGGGTCACCTACGTAGCTGCACCAGGTACTGAAGTCTCTGGCATAGGGAGAAAAGTGAAAGGGGCACTCGGGGACCCTGATAGAGGGGGCCCAAAAGGAAGAAACTTCCAAAAAGCAAGCAGATGTCTGGGGTTGTCCAGAGGGAACCGAGATGGGAGGTGGGTCAAGTGGAGGAGTCTTGAGGACTGGCATTAGGCTTAGCAACCGTTGCAACCTTCTGCATCTGGTAGAAGAAGAGGAGAGTGTTGGGGAGGATGCAGCTAGGACAAGGGAGGATAGGGAGGTGAAGGGAGAAGGGGGCAAGAGGAAGGGACAGAAAATCAGGAGGTGTGGGAGGGGGCATGGAGTGCGAGTAAGCGGGGGACAGGAGGGCCTCCAGACAGGCTGTGGGTATTGGGGTAGGGGGACGGGGACGGGCAAGCAGGAGGATCAGGTGAACAAGGAGAAGGCTGCAGCAATTGGGGGGGGGGGCTGAGGGTTTGGGTCAGGGGGGCATGGCAGGCAGGGGGGTGCCGAATGTGGACAGGATGGAAGGGAGCAAGAGCCAGGCTAGGCCAACAGATAGGGTGGAAGGACTAGTAAAGGGTGGGGACAGGGGTATAGGGATGCAAAAAAGGATACTTGGGTGGAGGGAATATCCAGTCCCAGATTATAGGGGGTGGCCAGGGACAAGAGGCAGAGGGCTACATGTGGCACCCAGATTGTGGAGGGTGCAAGGAGCTGGCTGGGGGGGAGAGACTGGAAAAAAGGACGAGGATGGGCATGAAAGGAGTGGAAACTTGGGGGGGTGAATATGGAGGCAAGAGGGAGGTAAGAGTCCTCCTGTTGGGGGATTCCATGATCAGTGGTAGGGGCAGGGGGAGGGTAAAACCTGTCTGGTAAGAACCAAATGTAACTCTGGCATGACTGTGCACAAGGCCAAGCACCAGATATATTCACTGGCAAAGGAATGTGGAGGTTCCCTGGACATACTGGTGCACCTGGGTACAAACGACGTAGAGGGGAATAGTGAATTAGAGATACAGACAAGGTTTTGGGAGCCAGTCAGGGTTTGCCATACCATAGGATGCTCAGTCTCCTTCTCAGAAATCCTGCTGGTGCAGAGGGCTAGTGGGGAGAACAAGCAAAAAATAAGAGTGGTGAATCAGTGGCTCAGGGAGTGGTGTGAGGCTAGGGGGTATGGGCTTGTGGGGGACTGGGGTGCAACCTGGGAGGATAAGGGGCTGTACGCTAGGGACAGGCTCCAGCTCAGTTTGGAAGGGAAGGAAATTATAAAGCTGAAAATAGCTGGATTCGTCTGTGAAAGGTGGGGTTTAAACTTGTGAAGGGGGTGTGAAGAAGGGGCTGTTCAAGAGGTTCGATAAGAGACTCTGTCTCCACTCCTCTAAGGGGATGGAGGGATATGGAAAAAGCCAACAGGTGGGGTGCGGGGGGGCATGGGCACACGGGAGCATGAGGGGAAAGGGTGGAGGGTGGTACTGATAAATGCCAGGAGCTTAGGGAATAAGATGCCTGAGCTCCAGGTGATGCTAGTTGAGGGGCAGTGGATGTGGCAGCTGTCACTGAGACCTGGGCCACCAAGGGCATGACTGGGACCTAAACCTGGAGGGCTACACTATGTTCAGGATGGACAGGGGAGGGAAGGGGGGGGTAGCACTGATAGTCAAAAATGGCATTGGTATAGGCCGGGTGGAGGGGGGTTGTGGAGGCGATTTGGGTCACCCTGCAAATGCAGGTGGGTAAGAGTAAACATAGGGGTGATATACAGACTTCTCGCACTGGCGGAGGATCTGGAAGAGAGTCTGGTGGCAAATTTTATGGGCCACTGTAGATTGGGCTAGGGAAGGGTAGTGGTGATGGGGGACCTAAACATGCCAGGGACAGACTGAGGGACTATGATGTCCCCAGTGGCCAAGGAGCAGAGATTGCTGGATGTCTTCCAGGATGCATTCCTAACCCCTCAGGTGGGGGAGCTGACTAGGGAGGCCCAGATACTGGACGTAGTCCTGGCGGACAGGGACCTGATTAGGGGCCTGCAGGTGAGGTACCCGTTGGCGGGAAGTGATCATGCCACAGTCCGGTTTTTTCTGGACCTGGGGGGGGATGAAAACCGCACAAAGACTGTGGTAGTTGACTTTAGGTGTGCAGATTTCAGGGGTATGGGAAGGATCCTTAAGGGTTATTTGGACGAGAAAAGGCCAGACATGGATTCTGACAGTAGGTGGGAGATCATTAGGAGGGAGGCACAGGAGGCTACCAAGTCCTGTGCAAGGGTGAGGTTCGAATTCGGTAGGGCCAGAAAACCGTGTTGGTGGACCGGGAGGTTCAGGCAGTGAGGAAAGGCTGCCTATAGGCACTTCAAGCGCTCAAGGAGCGAAAGGGATCAGAGGGCTATGAACTGATGTCCAGGAGGATCACCAGGGTGGTGAGATCTAAGGCGAGGAAAGAGCAGAACTTGGCCAAGGAAATCAGGAGGGGGAAAGGTTCTTTAGATATATTGGGGAGGAAAGTGATGGGGCAGATTAGCAGAATTAGGACAGGGAGGATGGGAACAGGATGCGAGGGGAGCAGGCTGGGGTACTAAGCAGTACTGCCTCAGTTTTACCAGGGAGGATAGGGGTCAGGTGGGGGAGGCAGAGCAGGAGGCAAAGGGAGTGACGTGGAGGTCGAAATCCCGGTAGAGAGAGAGAGAGAGAGTGAGGGAAGCCTTCAGGTCCCTGAGATCGTAGAAAGCACCAGGTCTGGATGAAATACATCCCAGGGTACTGAGGGAATTGGTGGAGCTTTTCAACAGCTCTCTGAAGACGGGGTGGGTACGCCAAGACTTGAAGGTGGCCCATATCGTGCCTATCCACAAGGGTGGATCAAGAGAAGAGGCGGGGAACTACAGGCCCATTAGTCTGATGTTGGTGGTGGGCAAGGTGATGGAGGGTATTATCAAGGAAAGGCTAGGGGGGTACTGGAGCAAATGGGTACTTGGACGGTAGACAGCATAGCTTCATCCCAGGAAGATCATGTCAGACAAATCTTTTGGAGTTCTACGATTGCGTGACTAGTGCCCTGGAGTAGGGTAGGCTGGTGGACATCCTCTTTCTGGACTTCAGCAAGGCGTTTGATTCAGTACCTCACAGTGGCCTGCTGGCTGAGCTGGGGGAAATGGGGTGGGGAAGCAGATGATCAGATGGATAGGAAATTGGCTTTCGGGGCGTATCCAGAGGGTGGTGGTTGGGGGGGTTAGTCTCATCTCTAAGGAGGTTCATTAGTGGGGTCCTGCCGGGATTGGTCCTAAGGCCATTCCTGTTTAACGCCTCTGTCTCTGCCATAAGGAAAGGTATCATGAGTGAAATGAGTCTCTTTGTGGATAACTCGAAGCTTGGAGCAGTGGTGGATGGGGATGAGGGGAGAGTGGCCCTGCAGGAGGACCTGGAGGCTCTGAAGAGGTGGTCGAGGAAATGGAAACTGAAGTTCAATGCAGGGAAATGCAGGGTTCTAGGGACATGGATATGTTGTTCATCCACACTGTCTGACAGGTTCCTTGCTGCTTTAAATCTTGCCGAAAGGTCTTCAAGCTGGCTCCTCCCACCCACCCGGGTGGTAAAACTCTTGGCTCCGCTCCATGACACCAGATCTTCGTTACCGCTTGGAAGCTCAGGTTCCCTCCTTAATGCTCTGCATATAGACTGGATTCTAATTCTTCGGTTCGCCCGAAACTTATTCTTAAATTTTCAAGACTTCGGTCAAATTACTCCCTCGTGGCTGCGATGGACAAATCAACTCCCGGTTTTCGGCGGTGCCCATGTGGGCAGAAAATGTCCAGGACGGATCAGCACTCCACATGCGTCTACTGCCTTGGCCTAGACCATGACCCGCAGGCCTGCGAGTTATGCCGTTCGTTTTCGGCCAACGTCCTGGAAGACCGCGCTGCCCGGTTACAGCTTGGGTGCCCCAAGAGCTACCCGCCAGTGAAGTCAAAGGAGGCCCATTGGGCGGTGTCCGGCGGCTGGCTCGGCTGAGCAACTCGAGCAGATGATCGCCCTCAAGGAGGAGGCGGCACAGGCCGCATCATCCTCTTCCTCGGTCGCAGCATTTATCCCGCTCTTTGGGATCCTCCTACACAGCTTCTTTTAAGGAGCTTTGCCAATCCCTTTCCACGAAGGGAGAGGGGCCATCGGGACATTCTCTTTGGTCCAAAAAGAAGGACTCTAAAGGTAAGCCCCACCGTCAGCGTTCGTGAGAGCGGGAGAGGTCCTCTTCCCTGGACAGTTGACACTCGACTTCAGTCGAGGTTGCGGCTAAGGCCGCTGGCTTCATGGTGTCCCTGTCCGGTCAGCCGGCCGAGACACCTGTCGACGCAGTAGAGATTTTTCTCGACCCGGTGGAGACCGAGGACTTGCCTACGCCTCCTGTGCCGGAGTCCCCGGTCAAGGCTTCCAAGCCGAGGGAAGAGCGGGTGTCCCCCGCCCCTTCCCAGACCCATCCTCGAAAACACAGAGGATCTCGGTCTCAGTCTCTGACATCGTCTCGGTCCAGCCGATCCCGCCGACATCGGCGGTCTCGGCACCGAAGTAAGTGGCGCTGCCGCCGTCTTCTAGTCTTCCTCCTCGAAGAGGAGATACGGCGCAAATTGCGTCGACGCTACGAGGACCTGATGTGGCAGCAGTTACTTCTGTCCGGGAACAAGCCGTCACCTTCCCCGGCCATCAAGTGGCTGTCACCCGAACGGCTGAAACAACCCCTCGCTGTAGTCGAGGTGCCCAAGCCTGGGCCAGTTGTTCGGCTGAAACCAGCTGCCCCACCGATTGTGGTGGAACCTCCGCCTCCACAACTGAAATCGGTGGCGCCGACCAAGGACTCTCCATCGGGTCAGGGTCCGCCCCACAGGTTGTTGGTCACCCTCACTCCCGACCGTCCTCAGCAGGGGGAGGGTGGCTCAGGCCCCAGGCAGCTCTTGGCGGACTCCTCGGAGTCCAACCACGACTCCTCCCTGTTCTCCAGGCCAATTGACCTGGAGTCCTCCGGAGGCCAGTCGATGGACGAAAGCCCATCGTCCTTTATGGGTCTGTTTCGGCTCATCTCGGAGTCTACCGGGATGCAGCTCGAGCCCGTATCCAAGCAGGCCAAGTATCCCCTAACGGAGATACTGGACCGAGGGGAATCGCCCACGGAGGCCTTTCTGGTGGCTGAAGCCATTGTTGGCCCAGCCTTGGAGCTCTGGCAGCGGTCAGCTTCCTGTCCTGCGCCTTCGGCCAAGATGGCCAGTAAGTATGCGGTCCCTACCGCTCTTTGTCCGTTTTTCGAACACCCTCGCCAAGGGGTTGGTCACGATAGCGTTTTCCGGCGTTCCGGGAACACTAGGGATGTGGATAAGCCCCCCGACAAGGAGTCAAAAAAACTGGACTGTGCCGGGCGCAAGGTGTACGCTGCGTCCTCCCTTGGCCTCCGCCAGGCCAGCTCAGCCGTGCTGATGGCACACTTCTCCCATGCCCTCATAGGCTCCCTGGATGAGGTGATCCCTCATCTCCCAGCCGACCTGCAGACCACGGTCAAGCAGGTACAGGACCAGGGAAGGGCAGTGTCAAAACAGCAGCTCCAAACGGCTCTGGACATTGGAGACTCCTGTGCCAGATCAGTTGCGGCAGCAGTGGCTATGCGCCACAGAGCATGGCTGAGGATATCCACCTTCACGGCGGATACCCAGCATAAACTGGCGGATGTCCCCTTCCTGGGGACTGACCTCTTCGGCCTTGGAGTGGAAGGTCATCTCCAGCGGATTGGAAAGTCCAGTGCCACTCTGGACTCTGTCACCTCCGCCCAGAAGGACAAGGGCCGTCGACAACAACAACATAAGTCCTTTAGCCCTTCTGCGCCTGCGGCACGTCTGGCCCAACAGCACCAGCATCAGGGCCAGCAGGCTCGCGTTTGGCACCCCAAAGCCAAGCCTGCGGCTTCCTCTAATAGGAAGCAGGGAGGAAAAGGCCCAGGAGGTCCCTCGGCCGGTCCCTCCTCCAAGCCTGCTCAGTGACGGGTTGAGGGGTGTCGTCCCCAGCCTCGTCACTCCCTCCTGGGTCCCCCCCATGGGGGGACGGCTCTGCCACTTCCTTTCCACCTGATCCGCTATCACCATGGACCGCTGGGTGTTGGAGGTGGTAGGAAAGGGCCTGCCCCTGGAGTTAGAGCAGGCCCCACTCTTCCGAGCCGTTGCCCCTCGGGGGGGCTGTGGGGTCCGCAGCCTCTCTGTCGACCCGCCGAGCTGATATCGCCCTGCTCCTTGAAAAAGAGGTGATCAGGAAGGTGGCGGATCCTCCTCCAGACCCGGGGTTTGTGTCCAGGTACTTTCTGGTCCCAAAACGGACGGCTGGCGCCTGTTCTCGACCTGCACGACCTGAATAGGTTCCTAAGGTCTCGGACCTTCAGGATGGTCACTCTGGCTCAGATAATCCCATCCTTGGAACGAGGCGTGTGGTTCTGTTCTCTGGACCTCCAGGACACGTTCTTTCACGTCCCAATCCGTCCGTCCCACCAGAGATTTCTCTGCTTCAGGGCAGAGGGATCCCTCTAAGAGTTCTGGGCCATGCCCTTCGGCCTTTCCCTAGCTCCCAGGGTCTTCACCAAATGCATGGCAATAGTGACAGCATTCCTGCGGTGCCGAAGGGTCCGGGTGTACCCCTACCTGGACGACTGGCTGATTGCAGCCCTCTCCAGAACGGAGGTGGAGCGGTCCAGAGATCTGGCCCTCCCAATTTGCTCTCAGGTTGGCCTCCTCATCAACGAGGCCATGTCAGAACTCATGCCAAAGCAGGTGATACAGTTCATCGGGGCAGAGCTCGATTCTCTATGAGCCAGAGCACGGCTCCCGGTGGACAGGGCCGAAGTTCTTTCCTCCTTTGCCCAGTCATTTCAGATTGGGCAATTGCACCCTGCCCGGGACTTCCTGCACCTCCTGGGCCTCATGGCGGCCTACACCAGCGTGGTCAGTTGGGCCCGTTGGTACATGCGTCCCCTGCAGTGGGGGCTGGCCAGCCAATGGTCACAGCACTTCGATCCTCTGGATCAGCTAGTGACAGTGACCCAGGGGATGTGGAACGCTCTCCAGTGGTGGACTGTTCCAGCACATCTGCAGGAGGGCATCCCGTTCGTCCACCCCACGCCAACGGTCTCTCTGTCGATCAGTGCCTCTATGATGGGTTGGGGTGCCCATCTGGGGGAGCACAGAGCACACGGCCTCTGGTCCCCTCGGGAGTCCCGATGCCACAGCAAGCTGCTGGAGCTTCGAGTGGTTCATCTAGCCCTCACCGCCTTCTCTCCGTTTCTACGGGGTCAGGTGGTTCAGGTCCAGACGGACAATACCACGACCATGTACTACCTAAACCGCCAGGGCGGGATGTGCTCCATGCCTCTGTGCAGGGAAGCTCTCCGCATTTGGTTACTCGTGCGCAGCCTGGAGGCGGATCTCCTTGCCATCCATGTGGCAGGAGCCTCCAACACTCTGGCCGATGCCCTAAGCCGGATAGGGGCTGCGTCCCACGAGTGGTCTCTCCTGCCGGTGGTAGTACAAGATCTTTTCTCCCACTGGGGCACGCATCAGGTGGACCTGTTTGCTTCCAGGGAGAATGCGAAGCTGAGGCTGTTTCATGCCCGCCCCACTCAGCAGGGCTTGCTGCAGGGGGATGCCTTCTCGAGGCAATGGACCCCGGGCCTCTTCTACACCTTTCCCCCATTTCCCTTGATCCACAAGGTGCTTCTCAAGGTGAGGAGGGACAAGGTGCAGGTGATTCTGGTAACCCCAGACTGGCCCAGCGAGTTCTGGTATCCAGATCTCCTCAGTCTCGGCTGCAGGCTCCCGAGGCGGCTTCCAGCCCGTCTGGACCTGATCTCAGTCAGTCAGGGGAAGGTATTCCATCCGGACCTTCAGTCCCTGCACCTGATGGCCTGGTTCCTGAGCGGCTAGAGTTCCAGGCCTTGGGTCTTTCCGACGAGGTCCTTAACGTCGTTGAAGCGTCCCGTAAGGAGTCGACCAGAAAATGCTATGCCTTCAAATGGCAGAGATTCTCCATTTGGTGTCAGGACAAGGGCCAGGACCCTTCCTCCTGTTCCTTGGCAAGCATTCTGGACTACCTGTGGTCCTTTTTTCAGCTTGGGCTTCGGTCGATGACCCTTAAGGTGCACCTGGCAGCCGTCTCTGCTTAGCGGGCGCGGGCCGGGAAGCAGTCGGTGGCGCAGGAGAAGGTGGTCGGGCGCTTTTTCAAAGGCCTTGATCACATATCCCCGGTGCGAGAACCTCCACCTCCATGGGATCTACTGCTGGTATTGGCTAAGCTCATGGGCAGGCCATTCGAACCGATCCACAGGTGTGACATCTCTCACCTGTCGTGGAAGACCGCCTTCTTGGTGGCTATCACGTCAGCCAGAAGGATGGGAGAGCTCCAGGTGCTTTCCATCGAGTCTGCTTACCTGGTCTTCCACAGGGACAAGGTTGTCCTGCGCCCCCACCCGAAATTCCTTCCGAAGGTGGTGTCGGAGTTTCACCTTAACCAGGTGTTGACTCTGCCGGTGTTCTACCCCAGTCGCACCTCGGAGGCCGAATATAGGCTCCATACTTTGGACCCTAGAAGAGAGCTCGCTTACTATAAGGAGCGGACAGCTGAAGTTCGGGGAGAGGTTCGCCAGCTGTTTGTCACCTACACTGAAGCCGCACCTGGCAGACCTGCAGCCAAGCGGACGATAGGCAGGTGGGTCACCTCCTGCATAGATCTCTGCTATAGGTTGGCGGGCATGGAGCCTCCCAGAGGAATAAGAGCTCATTCTACCCGCCATACCGCTGCCTTCAGGGAC
Source organism: Neoceratodus forsteri (assembly GCA_016271365.2). Lineage (NCBI taxonomy): Eukaryota > Metazoa > Chordata > Ceratodontiformes > Ceratodontidae > Neoceratodus > Neoceratodus forsteri. The sequence continues at coordinate 734,265,480 of CM057459.1, forward strand.
GTCCCTATCCAGGAAATCTGCAGGGCTGCTACCTGGAAGTCAGCACACACCTTCATCAGCCACTACCACATCTACCTTGAGTCACGCCGGGATGCTGGTTTTGGGGCCTCGGTTCTCCAGTCTTTATTTTCTAAGTAGGGGGTGTACGCCTTGTCTCCCTCCTCCTGGAGAACTGCTTGGAGTCTGCCAGACAGTGTGGATGAACAACATATCCATGTCCCTAGAAATACAGGTTACTCACCTGTAACAGGAGTTCTAGGAATGGTATATGTTGTTCATCTGACTCCTGACCTCCCAGCTCGACTCACAACATGGCTTCCAGCGGGTTAGATCTGGTGTCATGGGGCGGAGCTGAGAGTTTTACCACCCGGGTGGGTGGGAGGAGCCAGCTTGAAGACCTTCCGGCAAGATTTAAAGTGGCAAGGAACCTGCCAGACAGTGTGGATGAACAACATATACCATTCCTAGAACTCCTGTTACAGGTGAGTAACCTGTATTTCTGCATCTGGGGGCCAGAAATCTGGGCCAAGTTTGTTCCCTGGGGGAGACGCATTACAAATCTTGAAGGGTGAGAGGGACCTGGGGGTGGTGGTGGATGTCAAAATGAACAACTCTGAGACTTGTAGGAGGGCAGCGGCCAAGGCCAGTAGGATGCTGGGATGCATCGCTAGGGTGATTACCTCCAGAAGGAGTGACGTGATCCTCCCTCTGTATAACTGCCTGGTTAGGCTGCACCTTGAGTACTGTGTGCAGTTTTGGAGACCGCACTTAAAAAGGGACATTGCACTCCTGGAGAGGGTCCAGAGGAGGGCAACCAAAATGATTTGGGGTTTGGGGGAAGGGACCTATGGGGCGAGGCTTGAGGAGCTCAACATGTACACTCTGGAGGAGAGGAGGGATGGGGAGACATGATAGAGGTCTTCAAGTACATAAAGGGGATTAATAAGCTAGGCTCAGATGGGGTGTTCCAAAGGAAAAAGGGGTGCAACTAGAGGGCACAGGTGGAACCGGGGTGAGGAGAGACTTGGGGGAGAGGAGGAGGTGTTACTTCACTGAAAGGGTGGTGGGACCATGGAATGCACTGCCCAAGGGACTGGTGGAGGCAGATACTGTAGAGGGGTTCAAGAGGGACTGGGACAGGTATAAGGGGGGAGGGTGAAGCTGAGGCAGTCCAGTACAAGGCTAATATCTTGGACTGGGGATAGGGAAACCTAAGGGGGTAGGGGGAGCAGCAAAATCGGTGCCCAGTATGGGTGCTGACTATCGAGCAGGCACGAAACACCATAAGGCCTACACTGCTGGCAGTTTTAGTATGTTAGGTGTTGCCATATGTCGCATTTTTTTCCTGGGAGGGAGGAAAATTCCACCCGTGTGCATAACATGCCGAACACAGGTTTGCAGGTGTAGGGGTTTTTACATGTGTACACAGGCACTCTGAAAATCTGACCCCATATCTGCAGTGGAAAGGAAGGGGAGGGGGGAGAAAGAGTCGGAGATCAAGTAGGATCTGCGGTGACAGTGTAGATGGGGTGGATGGGCAGACTAGATGGGCCAAGCGGTCCTTATCTGCCAACAAATTCTATGTTTCTGTATCAGCGATCTGTAGGACAGGCATCAAGAGATGGCAGTGGGCCTCAGGAAAGCACAGGGTCTTTGTCATGCAAGACCAACAATTTGACTTACCAATAAGAAGCCAAAAAATGTCCATGTGATAGTATGTGGGTGAAAGGGGACCAGCACTCTATAAAATGCATGAGTGGACACAGATGCTCTATCAAAACACTGTGACAACCAGACATCACTGGCCGATCACTAATCCCAGAGCAACCATTCTCTGGAGGATTTTAAAAGTGGCATTTTAGAGAAGAAACCTCCGAGATTCTTTGGGAAGCAAAATTCATGTGGCTTTTGGAAAAGACAAGCATTGGCTTCCTCACACAAAGCAGATTCCAAACAGAGTTTTAACAGTTTCTCCTGCAGGTATGAGGTCAGAGATTTTCAGAGTATATGACAGTGATAAACCTGATTTGGTGGTGTGACAGTGGTATATGACTGATAAACCTCAGCAGTGGCACGACAGACTTACTGTATATGAAAGCAATACCCTAAGTAGTGACATTACAGTAGTATATGACAGCGATAAACTCTGGTAGTGGTAGTATTATAGTGGTATATGACACTGATGAACCTCAGTAGGGGTGTGACAGTGGTATATGACCGTGATAAACCTCAGTAATGGCTTGATTGAGGTACAGTATATGACAGCAGTAACCCTAAGTAGTGGCATTACAGTAGTATGTATATAGCAGCGATAAACCCAGGAAGTGGTGGTGTGGTTGAGGCATACAAAAGCGATAAACCTCAGTAGTCATGTGAAACAGATATCAGTGATATGTGATGGTGATAAACCTCAGTAGTTGTCATACCTCTCAACTGTACCACATTACGAGGAACATTCCTCATTTTACTTCACAAAAGCTCACTGTTCTACATTGTGAGGACTTGTCCCACATTCAGTGTTAACATTTTAAAACACAAATCTATAGTAAATAATGCACAAAATATATTATTCAATTAACAGCAGACTTTCTGAATATAAATGCAAACATTTTAACAGTGTTCTGAGCTTCTTATGTAAAGATTTGATTAAGTATTCCACATTTTGCTCATTTGCTCCACATTTTGAGAGACAGTGTTCCACATTTGGGGGACAAAAGGTTGAGAGGTATGGTAGTTGAATGACAGAAATATTACTTGGGTTACTAAGGTTGATAGACCTAGAAGAAGGACTTGTGACCCATCAAGACTACCTCCCCACCCATCAGTGGTCTTACTTGAGGCAGTGAAGATTTGGAATCCGGAGGTGCAACTAACAGCAGTTAATCTGCCAGGGAAAGAGAACGTCTTGGCATATTCTGTGGGCAGAATCAGCCAGGGACATCACGAATGGACCCTGAACTGGCAGGTGTTGGCTACAGTGTTCAGAAGGTGGGGGTACACTGGAAATGGGCCTTTTCGCATCCTGGGAAAAATACCAGCTCCTCTTGTTGTTTTGCAGGCTCTCTATGGTGGGAACAGTCCCAGAGGATCCTCGGTTGGGTGGGGAAGTTTCTCTGTGCCTTCCCTTCATTCTCACTCTTCTGAAGGTGCTGCTGAATCGGAGGGGAGAGTCTACAACCATGACCCTGGTAGCTCCAGATTGTGCCAGGCAGTCTTGGTACTCACTTCTTCTGTCCCTCTCATCCAACATCCTATCATCTTTCCCCTGAGGTACAATCCGCTAACCTTGTCCCAGGGCAGAATAATATTTCCAGACCCAAGAACACTGTGTCTCAGGGCATGGTACTTGAAGAGCTAGAGTTCACTGGGCTAAACCTCTTGGAAAAGGATTTGGAAGTGCTTAAGGTTTCCAGAAAACCAGCAACAAGGGGAACCTACGCTTCAAAGTGGAAAAGATTTTTTTTTTCCCCCTGTGGTGTTCCTCTACACAGCTCAGTGCACTCCAGGCAGACCTTCCTACTATCTTGGGTAACCTGGTTCACCTTCAGTCTGTGGGCACCAGGCCTTCAACTCTGAAGGTGCATCTGGCAGCAGTGTCAGCATATGCTCCAGGTGGCGCGGATAGGTCCGTGGCCTCTCAGCCTATCTTCAAAAAGTTCTTTAAAGGCCTTATTCACCTGTACCCTCCAGTAAGGGATCTAGCCCTACCACGGTACCAGAATCTCTACATTGCCTGGCTCATGGAGTCTCCTTTCGAGCCCATGGCAACTGCTGATTTGAAATCTGTTACCTGAAAGACAGTGTTCCTGGTGGCTGTGACATCTGCCAGAAGGGTGAGTGAGCCACAAGCCCTCTGCACAGATCCTGACTGTATCATACATAAGCAAAAAAAGGGGATTAGAAGGAAAGGTTAGTTAGGCTTCGGAAAAAAATGGGTGGGTGGAGGAAGATTGTGAAAAAGTAGCAGTGCTGAATGAATACTTCTGCTTGGTATTTACCACAGAGAAAGATAAACCTTCTGTGCCAGCGGAGGGGAAGAGGTATGCAAGTGTAAAAGTTAGTTTGGAATTAATAACCAGGGAAAAAGTGAGAAATGGGCTGTTGGCACTGAAGGTGGACATCTCCTGGACCAGATGAAATACTTCCAAGGGTGCTGAGGGATCTAGCAGATGAACTTGCGGAACCAATGATGGACCTATTCAATAGCTCATTTGAATCAGTTGAGGTACCACAGGACTGGAGGATGGCCCATGTGGTACCCATCCACAGAAGTAGTCCTAGAGATAATCCTGGCAACTATAGACTAGTCCATTTCGGTTGTGTGCAAACTTTGCTTAAGCAGTGAGTGGTATATTATCTTCAGGAGAATTGTCTTCATGATGCTAAGCAACATGGGTTTATTGGGGGGATTGGGTCAAACTAATTTGACTTCATATTTTGACTGGGTAATCAAGACTTTAGATAAGGGGCAGGCAGTGGACATGCTCTACCAAGATTTTAGAAAGACCTTAGATTCTATGCCCCACAAAAAAGCTGATTTGGCAGACTTGGGGGTTGGAGAAAAAAATGACTAGATAGGTAGAAAAATGACTAGATGAGTAGAAAATTGGCTGGGGTATAGAATTCAGAAGGTTTTGGCGGGGGGGGGAGTACTCTCTAACACTAGAGAAATCACAGGTGGAGTTCTGCAGGGATCCATTCTGGGACTGGTATTGTTCAGTATCTTCATTAATGATATTGGAGATGGCATTAAGAGCAGAATGTGCCTTTTTACAGATCACACGAAGCTTTGTGGGAGTGTGGACTCGACTGAAGGGATTCAGGACCTTAAGGATAATCCAGATTTGCTTGAAAGGTGGTCAGGGATTTGGCAACTTGGATTCAACGTTAAAAAATGTACGGTGATGCATTTAGGAGCCAGGAATCCCAAGACGGGATACTATCTGGGAGGAGTTTGATTAACAGATGCAATAAAGGAAAGGGATCAGAGTATGATTATTACTGGTGACCTGAAACACTCCACGCAGTGTAGGAGAGCGGCAGCCAAGGTGAAGCAAATGTTGGGGTGCATTGCTAAAGGGATCAGCAGGAAATGAAAGGAGGTCATTTTGCCCTTGTATGGGTCTCTGGGGAGGCCGCATATGGAGTATGGTGTACAGTTCTGGCACCCGTACCTTTTAAAAAAGACATTATTTTGCTGGAGAAAGTACAGAGGAGGGCAACAAAGATGATTGCAGGTCAACAAGGGAAACCCTATGAAGAAAGGCTGAGAGACCTGGACGTGTATTCACTGGAGGAGAGTAAGGAGAGAGAAGATACGATGGAGACCTTCAAATACTTTTTTTTTTTTTTTCAAATGCTGTATTTTATTAAATTGTTCAAGTCATAAGAATACAGGTCTTGTACATCTCAATTTTTCGTACATCTGTTTGACAGGGATTACAGAATATCTTATGATTTGACATTATAGTTTCTAATGCATTTTCACATAATAAGAACAGTGTTAACAAGAACACGAAAATATAAAAAGGGAACAGTAACGCATGCAACTTTAAAAAAAAAAAAAAAAAGAAAAAAAAAAAAGAGAAAACCTCAGGCCATAAGAAATTAATAGTGAGTTACTCAATGTCACATAGGATTAATAGTTATATCTGTTGTACTCCCACCGAGTCCATCTTTGAGCAAAGGACTCAGTTTTGTTTTGTAGGGAGAAAGACATTTGCTCATCAGATAGTATCTGGAGCATTATTTTTTTCCAATCGGCTATGGAGGGGTGGGTCTTCTTGTAGCCGCTTCTTTGTGAGTGACTTGTAGGCCACACTTAAGCAAACGCCCAAAGATAGAAGGCATTCCTGCCTTGTACTGTTTTGGTGGGAATACCCAGCAAAAAGTGATAAGGGGAGGGGGGTTGGTTAATGCCAAATATAGCTGATATATGGTTAGCAAAGGTGGTCCAAAAATGAAGCAACTTGGGACATTCATAGAAGATGTGGGCTTGGGATGCTGTCTGAGCCCCACATCTCTGCCAGCAAGAAGCTGAGGTACTTGGAGCTCTTTTAGCCATAAGCAAAGGTACTAGAAAGAATCTGGCCCGTACCTTCCAGACAAATTCTTTCCAGATTGGTGAGGAAGTAGTTGACCAGGTTCCTCGTCACACCTTAAGCCACTCATTGTCTCCCATCACTAAATTTAGATCCCTTTCCCTACTAATCTTAAATTGGTCAGCCATGTGTACCATTAATTGCACCAGTGATATTTGTAAATTATGGAGATGGCTCTTTCTCCTGTGTCTAACGTACTAAAATGCCAGCAGAATAGGCCTAACGGTCTTTCGTGTCTGCTCGTTTGGTCAGCCCCCACCCTGGGAGCTGACCTTGCTTCCCCCCTCGCCCTCTCTGGCTTCTCCCTTCCCAGTCCCGGATATTCTCGCTACACTGGACTTTGTTTCCAGAACCCTTCCCCTGTACCTGTCCCACCCTCTCTTGAACCCGTCCACCGTCTCTGCCTCCACCAGCCCCCTGGGCAGCACATTCCATGGCTCCACCACCCTCTCAGTGAAGTAGCACCTCCTCCTTTCTCCCCTGAATCTTCCCCCCTCCAGCTTCCACCCATGCCCTCTAGTTGCCCTCCCTCCTTCCTTCAGAGCACCCTGACTGCTCCTCCCCTATTTACCCCCTTCATGTACCTGAAGACCTCTATCATGTCCCCCCGGTCCCTTCTCTCTTCCAGTGTGTACATATTTAGCTCTTCGAGCCTCTCCCCATATGTCCTGTCTCCCAAGCCCCAAATCATTTTGGTTGCCCTCCTCTGGACCCTCTCCAGGAGTTCAATGTCCCTCTTTAAGTGTGGCCTCCAAAACTGCATGCAGTACTCGGGGTGCAGCCTCACCCAACAGTTATACAGAGAAAGTATCACTTCCCTCCTTCTGGAGGTGATCCTCCTAGCGATTCATCCCAGCATCCTGTTGGCCTTGGCCGCTGCCCTCCTGCAAGTCTCCGAGTTGTTCATCTTGACATCTACCACCACCCCCAGGTCCCTCTCAGCCATCGAGACTTGTAGCATTCTCTCCCCACTCCCCCCCCGGGTGTACACCTGGCCCGGGTTTCTGGCTCCCAGGTGCAGTACCTTGCATTTCCCTGCACTGAACCTCAGCTTCCACTTTCTGAACTCCATATTTTAGTATAGGGAGTATTATCTGCAAATACTTGGGTTCTAAATCTTTCCGTCCTTAGTTGCCTGTTTTATAAAGTCCCTCAATTGGTAATACTGTAGCCTGTCCTTGTCCTTCCAGCCAAAGGCTGTCTGAGTCTTTTCAAAGGAAAGCAGTGTGTCTCCTCAAAGTAATTGCCAGGGGGCCACAAAGCTTTGTGTAGCTTGTTGGAAATACCATGGGTCATGCTGTGGGGGAGTGAATTACGAGTTTGTTATAAACCACCTGTACTTCCAAAAATGTGGATGGAGAGACTTGTTTTGTATGTCTCTCCTCCAGCCTTCTAAAATAACTGAGCTGAAATTTGGTAAAAGTTGTAGTGCCTGTTTAAGGAGAGGGGGGGTTGAATAAACTAGCCTGAAGTGAAAAGGGGAGTTGTCTAGCTAGATCTATTGTTTTCCACGAAGCACAGTATCTCTCGGTACCCCACGAGATCTAATTTCATCTGGGATACAGTCCAGTACAAAGGGAGGGATGGTAAAGCAATACCCCCTTGAGACTTTGGGAGGAGTAACCTTGTTGCCTAATGTGCGGCCTTTTAGAGTTCCATAAGAATTTATTTAACTTCTGCCATGACATTAATTCTTTAATTGTTACAGAGCATGGGACACATTGAAATAAATATAACAGACTGGGAGCATGTTCATCTTTAATGCTAAGTTTCGTGTATAAAACGAAAGGGAAAGGATATTCCAGCATCTCGTGTCTGATTTCAAAGTAGTTATCAGAGGGGTGTAATTAGCTGGGAAGAGTTGTAAGTTAAGTCTCAGGGAATTTTTAATTCCCAGATACTTAAGAAATAGTAAGACCCATTTTACATTAAACGTGGACTGAACTTTCGAAGAGGCTGTGTAGCAGAGAGGGAGTGCTTCAGTCTTATGAGTGTTAAGGGTGTATCTGGCTAGTTTTGAAAAGTGGGATAAATTCCGGAAAAGAGCAGGGAGGAAGGAGTCCGGGTTAGTTAAGTAAATCAGGATATCATCAGCAAAGAGTGCTAGTTTGTGCTCAGTGCCAGCCAGGTGGATACCTTGTATTTCAGGTGTTAGGCGCATATACTGGGCCAGGGGCTTTATGTAAAATAATATTAACTTTATTTATATAACGCTCATCACAATTTTTCAGAGCGCTGTACACTAAAACAATAATTAAAAACATAAAATATTAAAATACTGTTTCATGGGACCAGCCCGGTGGCGCAGAGGGCTGAGGCGCTGGACGTCTCACCTCGCAGCACGCCAGCGACCCGGGTTCGGGAGCGAGCCTGGGTCGTCTGAGGTCGGTGTCACAGATTCACTCAGCAGGTCAGCCCTCTACTCCCAAAGTGCCAACCTCTGAACGTAGGATCTGTGGACAGTTAACAGTACAAGGTAACCCTCTTGTCTGTTTTGTGGGTTTGAGTCAGCTTAGTCTCAAGTTCTGGAGGGATTCAAACTGATAACCTCTTGTTAGTGTGCCCAGTTATCAGGCTCAGATAATTCAGTCTTCAGGGGGCCAGATATCTTTGCCTACGGGCACCTAATCAGGTATTACAAAATGAACCCTTTGAACTCTATGCAAGACTTTAGAGAACTCTATCCGTTTCCCAGTTTGGTATCACAATAAGCTCACACACAGTGTCAACTATAACCTTCAAAGCATCACTTATATATAAAAAAAAAAAATTCAAGGCACACCAGGCAGTTTCTGTTTTTAAAATCTATATCTTTACTTTAAAATAGGTAAAATATGAAAACAGTAAAATACGGAACAAAATATCCCAACACATACAGCCTTAAAACAAACAGGTTTAAAAGTGCAGATTCCTACAAATAACACTCAAGACTAGTCTTGTCTAAGGTCCTTACTTCTTAATCTTTTCAGTGCTTTGATGTTCCTCTTCCCTCAGTCAGCAATATGAATGTGGTCTGTAAGGTCTGCTCATTAGGTTTAAAAAACAGTCTTGAGCCAGCCTTCTCTTTGAGGTCACCTAACTCCGCCTTGGTGTGACAAAATCTATATTTTATAACACAGGATGTCCTCCTAAGATATTAGAAAAATTAAAGATGACAAAATAAATCTCTTCTCATGTTGACTGGTCAAAGCCGGTCTGTGCTCTTGCTTCACACACACATCAAAAGTCTCTTTGATGTAATTCAAGGGCTTCCTTGGAATGGTTATTGGACCTTCCAAATTAGTCTGGGTCCTGCTTGGCCCAGATATCAAAGACCCTTTGATGTAATTACTGACTATCTTTGGGAGACACCCAAAACACAGGCATGCTCTTTCCTCTATGACACCTAGTGCAGATCAAAGGATTTCCCTGAGGACGTCATGAATGGCTAATTTTATTTCCTGAGATCAAAGCAAATTGACACGGTAATTGCATTTCAGATCTCTGTAGTTTAAAATACCTCCTGTCCTTTTAACTTATCCCTGGGGGAAGTTTTGTGTCAACTTCAGCAAGACAGCATTCTCTCTTGACAAAGTCCATCACACATTTTTTTATATTTACAAAAAATGATACAGGGATTAGAACCGATCAGATGGGGGCTATACGGGGAAGGAGTATAAAGCATTATACAAAAAAAAAAAAAAATACTGTTTCATAATTCCATAATCCCCGTTACTCATAAAACAATCAGTTACAAGATAGCACCAAATGTCAATTAAAATAAATGGGTCTTAAGGGCAGTCTTGAAGCTCTCCACTGTCAAGCACTCACATACCTGAAGAGGCAGAGAATTCCACAGGTTAAGGGCCACAAATGAAACCACCCTCAAACCAGATGATCTTACTTCGAGAGGGCTCTTGCAGTAGGTAATTACATATAGGACTGATGCCGGCAGGCGTCAGGACCCCATGGAAAAATTTCTAGCTAGCAGTTTCTGGTGGGGGACCACCCCCACGTCAGGTGACCGACGTCATGCGACATCAGTATGAAGGGGCGGTCCCCCACGCCTGCCTTCCAGTTCTTTCCCACCGTTCGCTCGTGTCAGCGCCTTGCGGTAAAGTTCAACGCTCGTCAGCCTGTCGTTAGTAGTTCTACCGTCGTTTTTTTCTCGATATAATTCGATAAATAGTTTACTTTTTCAGTGGTGTATTTCGTCCCCTACACCCTCCGAGCACAAGAATAAGTGCGACTTGTGCGGCGCCCAACTCCTGCACAAGGACGGCCATTCATGGTGTCTCTTCTGTCTGGGCCCGGATCATCAGGTGGGGAAGTGCCAGCATTGCCTGAAATTCATCGTCACCATCCGCAGACAGAGGCAGCAGTCCCTGGAGGCCCACGTCCTTAAAAAGAAAATAACCTCCATTGAGAAAGAGTTGAAAAAGCTCCGTCAGGCTTCTACTTCCCCCGAAGGCCATCGTAAGAGGAAGGATAAGGAGAAGCATCGGGACCGGGGCTCCTCGTCCACAGCGACTTCGGCTGGAGTCTCCATGTTACAGGTAACATCCCCCTCCCCGGGGGACCGCTTCACGACGGCAGTCTTGGAGGCTTCCAAGATGGCGTCTGCCCTCCCAACTGGCTCATGCTTGGGCCCTTCAGGCGCCTCCAGGCTACTGGAGGCCCCCACTCCTGGTAAGGCTGCTGCTGTGCGGCCTACTGGTACGAGTGGCTCTGGTAAGCCGGACGTCGGCTCCTCTGATGCCCGCCCGGAAATGGTCGCTAAGTCGCTCGACCCTTTGGGGCGGCGCACAGCCCCTGTTCCGCCTCACCAGACCGCCCTTCCTTCGCTTCCTGCCTCTAGCGACGGGGTCCGCTAAGTCGGACGTTGGCTCCTCTGACGTCCGCCCGGACTCTGACGATAAGTCAGACGTCGGGCTGCCCGATGACTGCGTGGCAGTTGAGCTGACGCTGGACCCTATTTCGTCCACCGTTCCCAGCTCCCCGCAGCCTTTACTGCCCTCTGGGGACCCTGGGTCTCCTCAGCCTGACCCAGGATTTTCTCTCCTTCCCCGGCAATGCCCAGGATCTTTCTGCACCCCGCTGGGCGGTTCCCCGGACGCTAGTCCTGCCTACACCGGTGACATCCTCTCCCGGATGCGCGCCTATGCTGGGCCTGCCGCCCGCCAAGCCTCCTGTTCCAGACCTGCCTGCTGGGTGCTCTGCCGGCGCCTGCCCGGCGAGAGACCCCAGGTTCCTGGGTATCCGACCCGTCGTGTCAGACGCCGTCATATCCAGGTGCGCAGTATCTGGTGCCCCAGTACCTGACGCCGTCCTATCCAACTCTGCAGTACATGGTGCCTCATTACCCAACGCCGGGTTACCCGCCGTCCGGTTACGGATACGCGCCGTACGGATACACTCAGTATCCATATCCCCCCCCATCCTCCTCCACCACCACCCCCTCAGCCGCCAGTGGATTTGAAGGAGGCTCTAGCCTCCTGGTGGGCTGAGGCCAAGGCTCAGCTCACTGGAGAGGTGGAGAGTCGTCTCCTGGTGATGGTGCTGATCCTGGTTCCCGTACATCCGAGACGAGTGACTCCCCACCTCTGGATACCAGAGGTGAGCCCTCTGGTTCCAGAGCAGGGCAGGATACGCTTCCCAGAGGGCTTCCCAAAGGGTCCGTTCCTCCACCGCACCGGGGAAGGGAGTCTTTTTCTTCTTCCTCCTCTGACACCTCTGACGACTCCAATGGGTGTTCCAACCCGGACGATGGGCCCCGCTCTCCAGATAAACCCAGGCCTAGGACTCCTCCGAAGTCCCCTCCGGAGGATCCTTCCTTCACGGAGTTGCTACGCAAAATCCAGGAGGTTCATCAGTGGCGCACCTTGGAGCTGGTTCCACAGCGTAAAAAAACTGGCTGCGCACCTGGATTTGCCAGAGACCGCTCCGACCTTGGTGCCACCCTGGACTGAGCCTCATGTCTACCTTGTTTCCACTATTTGGAAGCAACCGTCGGCAATAGCCTCTCTTCCCTGGAAGTTGGACAGGCTATATCAGGCTCCCGAGGGTGTTGACTCCCTTAATTCTCACCCTCGAGCTGACTCAGTCGTGATTAGCGCCTGCTAACGGTCGGTCGGCTAACCCGAAGCATTTGAGCTCGTCGCCTCCTGACAAAGAATCCCATCTTCTGGACCAGTATGGCAAGAAGGTCTTCGCTTCTTCCACTCTGGGTATTAGGGCCCTGAATTATGTCGGTCATATGGGGGATTATCAGAAAATGATCCTTAGTGAGGTGGAATCCAAGTTGGACTCATTTCCTGATTCTCAGGTGAAACCGGGAGTGGCTGGTCTTGTCCACTCTGCACGTTCGGCCAGTCAGCACATTCTTCATGCCACGTACAATGCTGTGGGCGCTGCTGGCAGGAGTTCGCTTTCGCTGTGGGTTTGCAGGATCATGCCTGGCTCAGTGTGTCAGGGTTGGTCCCAGAGTGCAGTCTGCTATCCAGGATGTGCCTTTCGGGGTTGGTGCTGTTTGGGGATGATGTCAAGGACATTATCCGATCTGCAGGAGAAGGGGACTGCACAAGTCTGTGGACTCCATGTACAAACCCCTCAAGCAGCGTCATCCCTTCATCGAGCGAATCGGCAAAAGCGAAAACCTCAGGGAAAGTGGGCCAATAAGCGCGGGCCCCCTGGCTGCCAAGCCCCGCCCAAAAAGCAGCGGGGCTTCAGCTGCGACGCTGCCTCACACCACCTGACTCCTTTCCTCTCCCACAGCCTCTGGGGTCTCCAGAGGAACTGGAAGGATGGAGGTTCTTCCTCCATCTTCCGGGTTGGGAGAGGATAACCTCAGACACTTGGGTGCTCCAGCTGATTGCAGAGGGACACTCAATAGAGTTTCTTAGGAAACCTCCTCGAAACCCCACTCCCCCCAGGTTGTCATACTCTCAGGAGCATCTTCTTCTGGTTTGGGAAGAAATTTCCGCCCTTCCTCCGAAGGAGGCGAGAGAACCCGTTCCCCCTCCTCTTCTGGGGACGGGGTACTATTCACATTTCTTCCTGGTCCCGAAAAAGTCAGGGGACATGAGGCCGATTCTCAACCTCAGCTCCCTGAACTTGTTCGTGGAGTACAAGAGGTTCAGGATGCTCTCTCTGCAGAGTCTTCTGTCCCTTCTCCAGCTGGGACAGTGGCTGTGCACTTTGGATTTGCAGGATGCTTACCTGCATATCCCTATCCACCCTTCCCACCACAAATACCTGCGTTTTGCATTCCAGGGGGACCACTACCAGTTCGAGGCCCTCCCATTTGGTCTGTCCTCGGCGCCCCGAGTGTTCACCAAATGCCTTTCCGTGGTAGTGGCCCACCTGCATACCCAGGGGGTACAGGTTTTCCTGTACCTGGACAATTGGCTCCTGGCGGCTCTGTCCAGGAAGAACTCCTGCACTTCCTCTCCCTTACCCGGCAGGTTTTGTGTGCCTGGGTATTACCATCAACCACACCAAGTTCCATGATCTCGTCCCAGAGGCTTCAGTTTATCGGGCCATCCTGGACACAGCCTCGGGCATGGCTTTTCTGCCACCCGGACAGGATGACCACACTCCAGGCTCAGGTCAGCCTGTTGTCCAGCCATAGCTGGTCAGTGCTAGTCGTTCCTTTGCCTCCTTGGGCTCATGGCGGCTGCGATTCCAACAGTCCCTCGCGCTCGGCTCCACATGAGAATCTCTTAGTGGATGCTTCGGTCTCAGTGGGATCAGCTGGTGGACGACCTAGATCAACTCGTTCTGGTCTCCACTCCTATGGCTAGGGACTTGCAGTGGTGGATGCTTCAGGAGAACCTTTGCCGGGGAGTTCCTTTCTGTCTTTCTCCCCCCTCCCAGACGCTGACTACGAATGCCTCGAGCGAGGGTTGGAGAGCCCATCTTGGTCCTCACAGGACCCAAGGCTCTGGTCCAAGCTCGAAATCTCTCCACATCAGTGTGCTCGAGCTTGGCTGTGTTGTAGACTCTGCATCTGCTTCCGGACATTTGGCTGTACAGATGGACAATGTGTGGTCTGGTACATCAACAAACGGGGGAACTCGTTCCTACCCTCTTTGCAGGGAGGTGATGCGAGTCTGGGATTGGGCAGTGCAGCACAACCTTCACCTCACGGCAGTTCACGTCCCGGGGGTCGAGAACACATTGGCAGACAGCCTCAGTCGGTCGTCCGCTCTAGCTCACGAGTGGGAACTGGATCAGGGGGTCGCTGACGATATCTTCCTACGTTGCGGAACACCACAGGTAGACCTGTTCGCATCCCCTCAAAACGCAAAACTTCCCAACTTCTGCTCGCTCGTTTCAGGGCACGGTATTTTTTGGAGAGACGCTCTGTCTCTAGACTGGAAGGGCAGGTTCGTCTATGCTCCCCCCACCCTGATTCCCTTGATTCCGAGGGTCTTACAGAAACTCCGTTCAGAAGGAGCCCGAATGATTCTAATCGCTCCTTTCTGGGCCAGGCAAGTTTGTTCTGTCTTTCGCAACAGTACTCAGAGGAACCTCCTCTTCCTCTGTCGCAGCTTTTGCTGACACAGGATCAGGGACCCTGGTCCATCCAGGCCTCAAGTCCCTTCAGTTGCACGATGGCTCCTGCAGACGTAGCTCAAGCCCAATTCTGAGTTTCCTCTGAGTAGCAGAGATTCTGGTGGAGGTCAGAAAACCCTCCACCAGATCTACTTATTCCATGAAATGGAAAGGGTTCACTATATGGGCCGCTTTCAAAGATTTTGAGCCTTTCTCATGCTCTGTTGGATGGCTTCTGGATTACCTGCGACACCTCTTTGTTCTGGGTCTCAGTCATTCTTCCTTAAAGGTTCACATGGCGGCCATTTCAGCCTACCATGTCCCTTTCTCAAACAAGACGTTTGCTCAGCTGGAGGTCTCGAAGACCTTCCTTAGAGGTGTCCTCCACTTGCGACCCCCTGTCTGGGTTCCTGCCCCTCCTTGGGATCTGTATTTTATCCTGGAGAAGCTTACTCTGCCCCCTTTCGAGCCGGCAGCCTCAGCAGACCTAAAGTTCCTTTCTTGGAAGACTCTTCCTAGTGGTCATTACTTCTGCTCGAAGAATTTCGAGCTCCAGGCGTGATGTGTAAAATCCTGTATTTGATTTTCACAAGGAACGTGTGGCCTCAGTGTATCAACCATAAGTTTCTCCCAAGGTGGTAGCAGAATCTACGCTGAATCAATCCATGGAGTTACTGCTTTCTTTACTAGCACTCCAATCTTGGAGAGTACCTCCTGCATACTCTGGATGTTCGACTGATTCTGAGATACTACACCAGCCGGACGAAGGATCTCAGGAAGACTGATCAACTGTTTGTCTCTTTTGCTCACAAAAGAGAAGGCAGTGTTGTTTCTAAGCAATGCCTGTCTAAATGGTTGGCTCATTGTATCACTTTCTCTTATGACAAGTACAAGACCCTGCCAGGTCAGGTCAGAGGCCACTCCACCAGAGGGGTTGCTGCCTCTGCGGTTTGTTTCAAGAATGTGTCAGCGGCAGACATTTGTGCAGCCGCCACGTGGACTTCCAGCCATACCTTTGAGAAACATTACAGTTTGACATTGCCTCTCACAGAGCAGGCTTCAGGTTGGCTGTACTGCAAGGCCTCCTTTCCTAAGGCCTTCACAGCTAGAGGGTCTACTTGAGTAGTTTTCCTCCTCTTGTTTCTTCTTTTTGTTCCAGACTGCTTGGGACTCCGTTCTATATGTAATTACCTACTGCAAGAGCCCTCTCTAAGTAAGGTAGTACAGTTATGTAAGAACTTACTGTAACAGTAGATCTTTGAGAGAGGCTCTTGCAGTAGGTAATACCTTCCCGCCCTCCATCCCCCTAAGCTTTTTCAGCTCCTTTTCCAGGATGGGAAGTATCCGCTTCTCTCTCGTCTCACCTTTTGGCCTTTGGTGGGAAAGAACTGAAAGTGCATGGGGACCACCCTTTATACTGACGTCAGATGACTTTTGTCATCTGACGTGGGGTCGTCCGCCAGAGACCGCTAGCTAGAAATTTTTCCATGGGGTCCTGACACCTCCCGCATCAGTCCTATATGTAATTACCTTCTGCAAGAGCCTCTCTCAAGATCTACTGTTACGGAAAATTCTTACGTAACTGTATTTTTTTTAGTCGCACTGGGAATCTCCAGCAATCCCTAGCCGCTCGAGTGGAGCAGCCAGAGGTGCAGTAAAGATGCAGCAGATCTTGCAGGTAGCTCGGTCCCAGTCAGTGTAGGGTTTTGTAGGTCAGCAACTGACCTTAAAAGTGATCCACCACTAAATTGGCAGCCAGTGCAGTTCATGCAGCACAGGCGTAATATGACTGAATTGAGATGATCCAGACAAAAGCCTTGCCGCAGCATTTTGCACCAGCTGCAGGCGGTGGATATCAACCCCCGGAAGCCCTAGGTAAAGGGAGTTACTGTAGTCTGGGTGTGAAGTTACAAAGTCGTGAATCAGGGTTGGCAAGTCGCTGGACGGAACTAGGTGCTTAATCCGGGCGATATTCCTTAGATGGAAAAAAAGAGGACTTGACGACGGCAGACATCTGAGAACTAAGTGTCAAACCATTGTCAAAAATTACCCCCAAATTTCACACCTGTTCAGAGGTCGGTAACAGGGACCCTCCAAGCCAAAGTCCTGAGGGGCACCCCGTCTCCGACTTCTCTATCCGGTGACCAGAATCCACCAGCAACACCTTGGTCTTGTCAGAACTGAGCTTCAACCAGCTGGAGTTCATCCAGTCCTGGATTTCTTCCAGGCAGTTATTAAAGACTGAGAGCGCACTATCCTAGTTGGGCGCAAAGGATAGGTAGAGCTGTGCGTAATCTGCATAACAGTGAAACCTCAGCCCATACTGTTGCACAGTCCTCCTAATGGCAGCATGTACACAGTGAACAACATGGGCACAGCATGAAGCCTCATCGGCACCCCAGAAGATGGGGACAGCCTCAGAGGAATAAATCTAGACCACCCTCTGTGATCTACCAGTGAGGAATGAATGAAACCATCTGAGGACTGTACCAGACAGGCTGCAGATGGCACGCGAGATCATTAGCAGCACCCCTTGGTCCACGTGTTAAAGGCTGAAGAGAGATCAAGAAATACTAAGATGGTACGGATCTCTTGATTGCTCGCAATCGAGATCATTGAGCACCCAACCAGAGCAGTCTCGGTACTGTGCCTTTTAAGAAATCCAGACTGGAGAGGGTCGGGATGTTATGGATGGTAAGATTGTTCTCTAACTGTAGTGCCACGACCTTCTCAATAACCTTCCTCTCAAAGGAAGATTAGAGATTGGACAGTAGGTAGCAGGACAGTCTAGGTCAAGTGAGATTTCCTTGAGAAGGAGAGTCACCATTGCTTCTTAGGAGAGCAAGGAAACTCACCCGTCTCCAGTGAACACCAGACTAGTTCCGCAAGGACCGGGCCGATGACATCAATACAGCTTAATAAAAGGCAAGTAGGGCCCGGATCCAAACAAGTGGTCGGGTGGATATTCTTGAGAATCCGCATGACATCCTCGATCCCTAGTCGATCAAACTCCATCCAGCAAAACCAAGGTGTCGCAGCATCCAGCTGACCACCACCCCCCCCTCCAAAGAACGAACTGAACAGATCTCCGACCTGATGCCAGCAACCTTATCAGCAGAGAATAAAGCAAACTCCTCACACTTTTCGTGAGAAAACGCTCTCCGAACTTGTAGGCAGGCTGGTTTGCACAGTCTGTCCACAGTTTGGAAGAGCTGAGCTGGTTGATTCTGGACTGCAGCAATCTCTCTGGACAGGAATTCCGCCTTTCACGGGTGATTGCTGACTGATGGTCCCAAAATGTCCCATCAGTTTAAGTCTGTCGGCATCCAGGCTGGTTTTCTGCCAGCTACGTTCTAACCTTGCCCTATTCGCCTCAACTCCCTCAAGGCCCCATCAGACCATGGAGACCAAGGGCGGAGGGTGAGAAGGCGAACACGGACTAGATCTAGGACATCAAGAGCCCACCACAGCCCATTATAGGCTTGTAGGAGGTTCTCGGACCCCCGCTTGTACCCAGTAATCCCAATAGGTCCAACTGCTAAAAGACCATCTGGGGTCACACCCCATAAAGGGCGGTATTGGACCAGCTCCACAGGGGCAGGTCTATAAGGGAGAGCACAGAGACTGAACCCTGTGGCGTGGTGATCAGACCAACCGACGGTTCCACCACTTAAGTCGGAGGTCTCTATCCTCAAGAGGAAAATCAGATTCAACGAAGTGGCCATGAATGTGAGTCCCAGAGGCAACTGCCTGTGTTATAAGTTAGAGGAAGTCTTGACCAAATAGCAAGAGTTCATCGACCCAGGTATTGAAGTCACCAGCACCATCAGTCTGGGGACTCCAATACCATGTCGACGACTAAGTCAGCGACTTCCTGCAGGAACATCTTCTCAGCTCCGTGTGGGCGGTAGATGAGAATGATCCTGCACCCCACACCCATGGTCACAACATACTCAAACGATGTAATTCCTTCAATTGGCACATCCACAAGGTTAAATTCTGATTTAAAACAAATTGCTACCCCCCCCCCAAACAATCCAGTCTCACACGGTGCATCACTGAGAAACTGGCTGGAATCACTGTCGCCAGAATAGGGCCAGCATTATCATCCAGCCAGGTCTCAGTGATGCAAGCCAGATCTGTTGACCCAACAAGATCGGCTATAATGGCCATCTTGTTCCTAATAGATCTAGCATTGCATAACACTGTGCGAGTCGGACGAGATACCGGGACTGACTGAGCAACCGGCCCACTAAAAGTGGAGACGTGGGTATGAGCACCAAACAAGGTGAACGTGCTCAGGATTCCATTCATCAGGGGCGCCTCCGGTTCTCACTACCCCAATCCGGCCACCCGCTCGCCCTTGTTCTCCCGGGTCCAGGACCTCCAACCCTCTGCCTTCTGCCCACTATCCCCAATGCCCTGCAGCGGCCATAAACCATCGCAGACAATGGGGGGCAGTCAGAAGGGTGGAGGCCGCGGAGCTCGGAAGAGGAGTAGCACCGGACAGGGAAAGCAATCTGCCGACACATCCTGACAAAAACCAGCACACCAGCCCGCAATTATCCCAAAATAACACTTGCACACCCCCAAACCACTATGTTAAATGTCCAGTAGAACACCAGTCTCTCACTCCGGCAGTTCTCCAATCTATAATGTTTTGTACAGAGCAAGCTTATAAGGGGGTTCTTTCACCAACCCCAATAAAAACTAAAGGCAGAAGTGGAACAGGCAATCACCATCACTTCAGAACAATTCTTTATCCTGAGTTCTTATCCAAGTCACAAAGGTAGACCACATCCAGCTGAAAGATTTCAGCCGAAATAGTGTCTCACCAGTGACCACGGCAGGGAAGAGCAGCCCCCCCCTTGGACTAGGGCCCCCAAAAGGAAGCCCACCAGCCACCGATTAGGGGATACCCTAGAGGACCGAGGTCCTACTGCCCTCCAGCCACAGTTCCCCGGTACCCTACCAGAGCGGCGATCTGCCCCACACCCAGTCACCAGGCTAACTCCAGGATAACTGCAAACTAAAGTTAGTGCCTTTACTGAGGCTTCCAATGTATCATTGGGCAAATGACATGCAAAATGTTAGTATGCTGCCCTTACAGCTCTGAGACAGGGACTGCTGCATAAACTGTCTCATTTCACACTCATGGATTTGGTTGTAATGGCATCCCTCGTGCCCCCGCCTCCCCTTTGCATCACCTCTGAACGTGAGGAGCACTGTATAACTACCGTGATCTATCTACAGTGGCTGCTTTGCATAATGACAGTGCCTGCATGCATAACATTTTCAGGTACCACTGACATATGAGGCTGAATGTTTATATCCAGGTATAAAACACAAACAAACCTACCTACTTATCGTTCCCAGTTACAGTACGACAATAGCCATTGTAAAAACATTGTCACTGATGAAAATCAAATATTTCCTAATCCTTTTTTTTTTTTTTTTTTTTTTAAATAATTGTTGACTTTTTTGTCCTTGTGAAAGGTAAGGGAAGCAAATCCTGTACCTGTAAGCCAAGTTTAGACTTGTTTCCAGCAAATTGTCACACTGTGTCTCCGCCCTCACTAGGCAAGACCAGTTAGTTTAGGTGAAATGGTACTCACACTATCTTGGTAGTGATCTTTGCTCAGGGCCTCGCCCTCATTTGAACAGGGACAGGTAACTGTGCCATCTGCCACTGATGGCTGAGAATTCTGGACTGCTAAATGAACTGGAGCTCAGGTGTAAAAAAAAAAAAAAGACCTAGGAATCTGTATTAATTATGTAAGGAGTACTGCACGAGAGGGTGTGTGATTATGGATCAGTAATCACTGTCCTCTCAAGGGTTTTGTTGGACACGAGTTGCTTGTGCCGAGTGCCGTTAAACACCCAAGAGATCTGTTGATTACTGACAATCACACATCCCTTGAATATTTCCTTGTACTTGTGCATGAAAAATCACAGCAAGTAATTTTGTTTTTACAGATACTGTTGGTAAACAAGAAGATGTCTGGTTGGAAGCCTAGAGTAAAACCAGAGAAAGATCCTCTTCTTGAAAGCACGGCTCCGTGGCTCACTCATTGTCCCAAACATTTCCAGCCCCTCGATACTGTAGCTTGAGGCACTCTGATACTGCTGGAGCTGCACAAAACACTTACTGGGCTTTTTTAAAACTTCCTTTCTGTCTGCAACACTGTGGGGATCAAGACATCTGCTGCTGCTGATCTGCACTCAGGAGTGTGGTGATCCTTTGACAGGTACTAAGGCTGCCAGCTTGAAAGAAGTGCAGGCGTGTAATTATGGACACGTGATTACATGACTGTACTGGTGTTCACACAAATCAGAACATTTGATTTTTCTTATGTGTTATAAGAGGCCATTAAGTAATCCACATTATTCAGAGCAGTTATGTTGGTATCAGAATTCAAGGAATACTCTAGCAACGTGTTAGTCTAAATATAAACTAGGAGTCAAGAATTCCTCTTAAGGTTCTTACTGTACACTGTGTGGTTTATCTGCTATCTGGGATTCCAGATGCAGAGTTACTGCTGTGCACTTGAATACAGCATCCGAAAGACCCACATGAGCCCAGGGTTTGTGGTGTTACTGATCTGTAGATACTGCTTCTTCAGCTGGAATTTAGTCCTGTGTACTATAGATACTAAGTTTTGTTGGACTGGGCACTCAACAAAACAGCTGTCGTTTTTACAGCTCTAAAGCATCATTTTGGAACAGAAAGCTTGCACCACAAGGTTGAAGCTTACAAACTGAACGTTGATTTGGCCCATCTCAGTATTCGGGTCAAACACAGCCTATAAGGTTTCTGGGAAGCTGTCTTAGTTGTCTGAATGAGGAAGAATTATTGAAAAGTCTGCAGTGAGTCATTACGAGGTCCTGCTATAACGTTCAGATATACAGTACAGATGTGATGTCTTTTTATATTTTTTGCGTTGTGGATAACGGCAGATTTTTTTCCTTTTGAGAAGATGTAAGTAGCGAATGTAATTCTGGCCTACAGCTGTTGAGCAGGCTGTGCACATTCGAGTAGTCTAGCGTCACAGTTGATTACACTTGGATAATGAAACCACTAATCATCATTTGCCTCAGCATTTATCTGGACATTCTACTGTAGAGATTGTAGTTCTAACAACGGTCTGTCCATTCGCCAGAAAACAGTATTGGCCTAGTCAGCTGCGTCAGATCCCTTCATGTACCCCCCTTTTTTTTTTTGCCTTTTTTAATTTTTTTGTTGTGAATGTGTGAAAGGCAGTGTGGTACAGCAGTTAGAACACCAAACTGTGAAACAAGCTCAAAGTATCAAGTCCCACCATAGGCACTGGATCCCAGTTAGACCTTGACAGTTATTTGACTCCCACCCAGTGTTTAAATTGTCCCTGCTGTAAAATTAGGTAGAAGCAGGACTACTCTATAAATGTGACATTACAGTTAAGTTGGACTTTCCTGCCAGAATTAGAGTTTGTGTGTGTGTGTGTGTGTGTGTGTGTGTGTATTTCATGAAAGGTGCTGGATTGATAGCACTGAAGAGTGAAGTAGCGCCAGTGATTTTACTTTTTCAGCAGAAATGTCTGGTTAAAAAAAAAACAGAATTTGTCATTTTAAAACCAGCACTTGGGTTTAGACTCCACTTTGCACCGGCTTTCTCACAGACCCCTTAATTATGGACCAGATTTATGCACAGAACATGCTGATTTGCCATCAGTTTGGTAGAAAAATGGAAAAAGCAGATTTTAAGATTTGCCTGACTGAACCAGCCATTTTTGAAAATGGAAAATCATTGGCACTAGTGAAATTATTGTGTACCAACATTAGTCTGTTCTTTGGAATAACTGCCTCCCTTTTTTTTTTTTTACTTTCTTTTTATCCTCGCCCCTACTTGCCCCCAACTGTCCACTCAATCGGACCCCTACAGTGCACCATACACGTCTACCCTCCCGACTCAAGATCTGCCCTAGAGTGCACAGCTCAACTCCTGAGGTCCATGAGGAGAGGTCCCCCTTACCTTCCCTCTGTGTGTTTCCAAGGAGAGGACTTGCACAGCGGATGCTGCCCTGTTTGTCAGTGGGTGGCGCGCATGCTGCTCGAGAAGTAGTCACCTAGGAGACGTGAAGGTTTGTTTCGTGTTCTGTTCCCCAAGCGCTGGTGTGCAATGGGAGCAAGGGTCAGGTGCAGCTGAGGCGTGTGTCTGCCCCAGTCTTCTGTCAAGGCCAACCCCATGCTGCCACATCCCCCGACTCCCACCAACATCCCCGAGGTCACCAGGAGGTGGCGGTCTAGTGGCGAGGAAAGCTTCCCATCTCACCCCAGAGAAGGAGAGCAGCCGCTACGCTCAGTCCTCCTCGCCGACGACCAGCGACCCGAGTCCGCTCCTGAACCCGGGTCGCCGGCGTGGATAACTGCCTTTTTTTTTTTTTTCTTAACACACTACAACTGGTTGCTTGTGAAAACAGGTTATTCTAGCTCATCTTGGTCTCCAGTATAACAAATAGAAAATGAAGTCTTTTGTCAAGTCACATGATGCATACAGCACAGGTGGCACTATTGAATGCTTTCTAAAGATGGAAACTCACCAGCAGGGATGTCAGGATTACACAGTATGATGACTTAACACCATAATGTCCACTGACGGTAATTATCTTGATTATTGTGCAGCACGATATACTGTGATGAACTGTCTTTACTTTCTCATCACTGCTGTTCCAGCAGTATATTCTCCTGGTGCAAATGAGACTCCCAATTCCCCATCTTCCCCTTTTCACTATTTTCCCTAAAATTAGAAATGTTGCAAATTACTGTGATATCACAATACTTTGATTTAATGACATCCCTGGTTATCAGTAAAAAATAAAACAAACAAAAAAACAAAACAAAACAGTTGACATCAGAAGATCCCAGTTACACAAAACCCAAAGGAAAACTGAATGTTCTCTCTCCTAAGCTGGTCTCTGGGCTTCCTTACACTTGGGCTGTACCTCCTGATGCTGGTCGTCAGGCAGGAATTGAAGATCTGCAGCAGGGGGCATCTAGCCTTCCATTTCTGGCTTCTTCCACTTTACTTCCTGCCTTCATTGAAGCAGGTACTCTGCAGCAGAGCCCTGTCACACGTGGCAGGGCTGAAGAACTTTAAGTCATTAAATCTTAATTTAAAAAATGTTAGCAGTTATTCAGCAAGAGGAATGATTTTCAGATGTCCCATGGTGGGATCCAGTCTCAGCCTTGCAAGCGGCACGGACTGGCCCAACCTCTCAGCAGCTCGTTTTTTCCCCCGCAATTTTGGGCTCCCCCATAACGGACTCCTACAAGGCTTTTCAGGCAAGGGGGCATTTACAATTAAGCACCAAAGTGCTTCTCAGGAGCTAGTGCTGCCTTCCGATCGAGAGCGGCTCTGGTGAAGGTTTCAGCCGCTCAACGGCACAACAGTACTAATTCAGCAATCGCCAGGCTGCTCGTTGACCATCAGCCCTCTCATTGACGAGTACTGAGGAGACCTTGTAGCGCTGGACGATCAGCATCCTCGACGAGTGCTGAGGAGCGTCAGTAGTGCTGGGACATGGAAAACGATGAGATCACCGCTTGTGGACCCTCACCCCCCCCCGCCCAACCAAAGCCAGGAATTTTTTATTTCTGTTACGGAGAAGGAGACAGACAGGTCTGTCAGAGAGGGAAATGGACAGTCTGAGTGGCTTTTAAAGGGACAGCACCAAATTTCAATGACAGTCTAGGATACTGCGGGGGGGGGAGGGGTACATTGAAAAAAGGAATTATGGCCTCAGAAAAATCTAACAGGGGCAAAAAATGTCAGCTCTGCAAATCTCCGCTCCTGCTCACTTTTCCTTACATGTGAAAAGGCAGCGGCCTTGAATGGGGAGGACTCGGTGGACGCAACCTCTCCCTTGACACAGACGAATACTCAAAGGTCTGAACGACCGGCTACTTCCAGGTCGGAGAGAGCAACGGCAACCAGGGATACCCAGCCGACGACCGCCCCCTCCCTGGATCCAGACCTTATAGACAAGTTAAACAGGGCCTTGCTCTGGACCCTGCATGTTTTGACTGAGTAACTCCAGGGTCCCCTGATATGGGACCCTAAAAAAGGCAAAAGAAAAGGACCCTTTCTCATTCTCATCCAACAAAGGGTGGCTATCCTCACATTGCTACCACAAGAAGAAAATGAAACCAGATACAGGAGAGATCATCTGAGGAGGATGATCACCATTTCTCACGCCACAGGAGGAAGAAAAGTCTCATCCCAGAGTAGATCTAGGGGCACACAAGGGAAAATGCCACAGGGATAGTCCCTGATTCCTCAGATGCCAGCTCTTCCGAGGAGGGGGAGATAGTGCGCTCATCATCTGACTCTGACGACTCCCCATCCAGAAACTTTGACCTGGAGAACCTAGATTTTTTTATTATAAAGGTCATATTCGAGATCCACCTCAGATCTTCTCCAGCTGTCCCTTCCCAGCCGAAACAGACTTTCTGCCTGGCATCTACCTCTAAACCGGCAACAGCCTTCCCTATCCCTCCCACCAAAGAAGACTTACTAAAAAAGGAATGGCAAGGTCCAGAATGTGCATCCACAGTCGCCTGTCGGATCTCTGAACTTCTAAAGTTTGATAAGAAACAGTCAGAAAAGTGGTTAGACTGCCCAGGATCAATCCACTGATTTCTAATCTAACCAAAAACAGTCATCTCCATCGAATCAGGGGCATCACTAAGGCGAGTGAACAGAAAAGTGAATACCTCGCTGAAGAAGGCCTTTGGCGTTGGCAACTTCACTTAAGGCGGCAACAGTGAATCTGTTCTCGGCCAGAGATGCCGTGTCCTGTGCATCGGATCTAGCTTTTCAGTTTGCAGAAGACCCAGAGAAAACTTGCCAATTTATTCTTCAGCTACATACAGTTAATAGGGCCTAGCATCAGCTTATGCAGCCGACGTATCTGAGGAGGCAGTCAGGTGCGCTGCTTGGACCATGTTTTATCAAACCTCAGCTTGCCACAACCTCTGGCTTCAGGCCTGGCAAGCAGATGCCCTTCAAAGAGTCATTTGGAAATGTGCCATACGGAGAAATCTCCTGTCCGGGTTCAGCCCTGATGGAGGTGGTGAAGTGAAGGAATCTGGGGAGACAGCCACTGTACACATGCCTCAGTCCAGGGGCAGGGGCAAATCATGGTCCTCTGGCTCCAGGTGCACTTTCATGACCGGGTTACAACAAGGTCAAAACTTTCGGGAAAAGAACATGGTCTACCTCCGCAACCAGCGTAACTTTAGGGAGGTTCGGTGCCGTAGAGGCTCTAGAGACACTGGCAACAACAACAAAGTCCCAATGAAGCCACCTGGACCCATCCTCAAGTAGGGGGCAGACTTTAAAATTTCTTCAAGGAATGGGTCCATACGACTTCGGACAAATGGATAATAGACATTATCAGGAAAGGTTAGCTGATAGAGTTAAAGTCCAAGCCACCCTTACCGGACATGGTGCCCTCCCCTATCTCAAACAACCCGTCCAAAAGACAGGCGACTTTACAGGCCATCACACACCTTCTACAAGCGGGAGTGATCGAGCAGGTTCCCCCCACAGAGTTCAGTCGGGGGGGGGGGGTTATACTCCTTATTCTTTATTGTGCCCAAGTGCACAGGGGGTTTCAGACCAGTCTTAGATGTCAAATTCCTAAATTGTTTGCGTCATAGCAGACCCTTCAAGATGGAAACCTTGTCATCAATCAAGGAGCTACAACAAGGGACTTTCTAGCATCCATCAACCTGCAAGATGCGTACTTGCATAGTCCCATCCAGAGATTACACAGGCAATATCTCTGATTCAAGATGGGGAGGCAACACTTCCAGTTTAAAACCTTCCTTCGGCCTGTCACCAGCCCCAAGGACATTCTTAAAGGCGCTAGTAGCGGTCATTGCTCACCTTTGAATAGGGGATACAGCCTTTCCTTATCTGGATGATATCCTCGGCCTCAAGCTCAGCCAAGCAGTACAGGCAGTGACCGAGGTAGTCCGGTGCCTCTCAGAACATGGATTTGTCATCAACTGGAGGAAAAGCTCCTAATGCACTTACCCGGTTACCAAAAGCTAAAAATAAATAAATAAATAACTCTGAGCCAGAACTTGAACCACCTGGGGGCAGACTTCAGGACCTGGACCAACAAAGTTTTTCCCACAGAATTGAAATTCAGGGCCTGTTGAAGCTCAACAAATTTCCACAGCAACCCAGCTGCCAGCACCAACTTTCATGCAGCTGATTGGGACTCTGATGTCACTGGCGGGTTCGGTCCCTGGGTTCGAGCACGTGTGGCCCATCTGCTCAGGCAGTGGTCCCAGTCCCGACACAGCCAGCACTAGCTAATCCCAGTTTCCAGCAGATAAAATCCTCCTTCCGTGGTGGTCTCAGATCAAATGTCATGAGGGGACGAAAGTTGGGATATCCACACCAACTCAGAATCATGACTGATGCAAGCCTCAGGGATGGGCGCCCACCTGCATCAGCTGTCGGCAGAAGGCAAATGGTCCCTGGTAGAATCAAGGTACAGCACAAATGTCCTCAAGATGAGGGCAGTTCATTTAGCCCTGATACACTTACGCAACAAGTACTGCAATCAGGATGTCTTGTTTCTAACAGTCGGACAACTATGACCTACATCAACCATCAAGGAGGCACAAAAGCTCAAAATGCTTTGGGAGTCGCTGCCAATCTTTCAGTGAGCAGAGCAACAGCTGGCAAGTATAAAAGCCGTGTACATTCCAGGATAGGAAAATGTCACAGCAGACTGGCTTTCACCAAGATGTCTTAACAGGGGCGTGGGAGCTGAAGGACCGCGCCTTCCACCTCCTAACAGAGCAGTGGGGCAGTCCCCAGGTAGATCTGTTTGCATCCAGGCAAAACTCCAAGGCAGAACAGTTCTGCTCCTTGGCCAGGGACGAACTAGCAGTAGCTCAGGACACCTTTTCCCTAGACTGGGGTCAGTTTGGCCTCCTGTAGGTCTTCCTCCGATACTACTGCTTTCCAGAGTTCTACACAAGGTGGCCCGAGACAGAGCAGAGATCATGCTAGTCTGTCCCGATGGCCTTGCCGATTTGGTTTCCGATCTCATTTAACTGTCAATAGGACCACCTGTATCTTTCCAATTCAGCCTGGACCTTCTCCATCAGGGACCGGTCCTGCACCCCAGTTTGAGCAATCTATCCCTCTCTGGTTGGAGATTGAGTGGGAAACTTTCAAGGAGCTAGGCTGTATGGCTCCGGTAATCGAAATGATGGTGAACTCACGTCGCCCCTCCTCTTCTGAAGTGTATTATAGAATCTGGAGGAAATTCTTGGTCTGGCTTCCATCCAGTGATATACAGGACCATCCAGTATCGTTGCCTGTGCCATTAGTTTCTTAAAGAAGGATTTGACAAGGAGCTGCAACCAGCCACTCAACAGTTCAGGTCTCAGCCCTGGGGTGCTCTTGTTAGTAGACCGTGACTCTCTGGGCTCATACCCTCATGTCAGGAGGTTTCTAAGGCGCAGTGTTAAATGCCCCCGATCAAGCCAACAGTTCTACTCTTGGAGTCTTAAAGGAAAACTCCATGTTAAAATCAGAAAATATATGTAGTATTTTTTTTTTTTTGTGTTCTAACCAGTTCCCAGCATTTTCATTTCTTCTGGCTGTGACAGATTGTTTTTCTGACTTTCCCTAACTGTTTTATTTTCCTTGAGGTTGCCATTCCGTTTCTTTTATGGCCTCTAGTCTTCCCAGAGTGCCCTTTGGTGTGATGTCTAATTGCCCCTGCAGAAAGCCAGTGTCTTGTTACAGGGTCTGTCACAGCTCAGCCACAGAGAAAATACTTCTTCCAGAGAAGACAAACTGCTAGATTTTGGGTGAGTGTAATCATTATTATTTTTTGATATCAGTACCTTGTCCTGCTATGCTCTGCTGTGTGTGTGTGTGTGTGTGTGTGTGTGTGTGTGTGTGAATCATGTCACTGTTTACTGTATTCCTCTCAGTCACTTTCAGTTTTTGCACCAGTACTAAGTAGCAAAAATTGAACATCACCCTATAGGTTGTAACATAGCAGGACAAGGTACTAATATCAAAGAATAATAATAATTACACTCACCCAAATGTAGCAATGTGACTTCTTCTCTGAAAGAAGTATTATCTTTGTGTTGAGCCGTGACAGACCCTGCTAAATCTAGGGGCATAGCTAAATCACTGTCACATGAACCAGGGTGCATCGAGAGAGAAAGAAAGCCAATAAAACTATTTGTGATGGAGATCCCAGGGTCGAAACTACCATACAGCCAGCAGGCTAATTTAGGAAAACTCCTAATAGCAGACAGAGGGAAGGACACACTAGGACTTAACATACATATAAAAACACTCTACATAACATATGTTTTTGTACATTCTGGGTGGACTTCTCCTTTAACCTGGTTCTCAAAGCATTGCCCAAGGAGCCTTTTGAACCTCTTAAGGAAACTTCCATCATGCATCTCACAGTGAAGGTGGTTTTTCTGGTAGCTATTACTTCAGCAAGGAGACTCAGCAAGCTGGGAGCGCTGTTCATCAAAGAGCCATACCCGTTTTTTTCATCAGGACTCCGTGGTTCTTCGTACAGATCCAGGGTTTTTACCCAGAGTTATGTCTCCTTTCCATTGCAGCCAAGATCTTATCCTCCCTTCCTTCTGCCCACACCCCAAAAATGAAAAGGAAAGGGAATTTTACGCTAGACCCAAGAAGAGCATTGAAGATGTATATCAAGAGGACAGAAGATGTACGTAAATGTCAGAGCTTGTTCATTTTAACTACTAGGCCAAAATATGGGTAAAAGAGCATCAAAAGACTTTCTAGCCAATGGATCAGATCAGTCATCACCATGGCTTACGACAAGGCTGGGGTACTCTGCCTGTCCCAGTAAGAGCACATTCCACCAGAGCTGGCATACTTCAGTGGGCAAACTTCAGAGAAGCATCTCCAGCAGACTTATGCAGGTGTTCACTTGGTCATCCATTCACACATTTACAAAATTTTACAAGCTGGATGTGATGTCGGCAGAGGCATCCTTGGCCGCAGAGTGCTTCAGGCGGTGGTGGACTCTTAAGGGCAGTGGACATTCTTCCTACCGGCATCTGGGGATGTACTGCTTTTGTATATCCCAAGTGTAAGGAAGCCCGGAGACCAGCTTAAGAGAGAGAAATCGAAATTTAAATACCTGTACATTTTCTCACTCCGACGGCTGGTCTCCGGGCTTCGGATTCTCTCCTAGAATATACATAGTTGTCTGGCCTCAGGGCCATGGTTGCCTTAAACTTTCTTGTGTTTTATTCTCATAGTATTGCCACATTTGGACTGCTTTTGGAACTACTGGAGAAAGCCAGAAATGGAGGGCTAGATGCCCCCTGCTGCAGGTCTTTGATTCCTGCCTGACGACCAGCATCAGGAGAGGCAATACAGCCCAAGTGTAAGGAAACCCCGAGACCAGCCGTCAGAGAAAGAAAATTTACAGGTATTTAAATTTTGATTTAAGCCATTCCATTCTTTCTTACAGGGCTGTGCCCTTCATTCGGCATGGAGTGTGACTTGGCAGCCGCTTTCAGAGCTTCCACCAGTGCCGCTGTTTGGTCGGCTGGCAAAGGTGCATGAATGCCAGGTGTTCCATCTCTCTCTACACACACATATATACAGTCAGAGTTGAAGACCTTACCTCACATCACATCTGTGACTCACCCGATTCTTGCTGGTTCTAGTGTGGAATATGGTCCTGCATGCAAACCCCAGTCTCCCAGGTAACAGCACATGATTCTGCAGTCACGCAACTGGGCCAGCTGCTGTGTGTGTGTGTGTGTGTGTGTGTGTGTGTGTGAACATTTCTATTATTAAGTCCATAAACTGTAAATATCTTACAAAGTACAAACCTAAACAGTAATGGACAGTGTTAGTACAGCAGTAACAGGTAGGTTGTCCCCATAATGACCGAGGACATATCAGAATCTACATACAAAGCGAGAGACCAGCTCTAATACAAAACTAAGCGTTAAGTTCAGAGTTTCACAGCACTTTAGATAGCCATACCCAGCTGGAATTAGTTTTGGGGATCCCAGGTCCCTTATCTGTAAAAGACCTGGAACCAGTCTAAAAGGCCATTGACAGGGCGTGGCTAGCAGCCGACTGACTCTGACATACTCGAGAGAGCTCCTCTTATTCAGCTATTTTAAACTTTAAAACTTATCCTTTTAAGTGAGCTAGCACTAGATTTAACAACTTTATCACCTGGATTTTAAGGTCGGGAGCTGGATGTTTAAATTTCTTATGCGGGAAATATGGGAAATCCATGGAAGACCACACAGTCTAATTCTGGCAAGGGAAAGCAAGGGAAAACCCCAGGATGGCGCCATTCATAGTGGCCTTGCGGCCAGCGCACATAGCGGCCCTGAACCTTCAAATAGTGCCGTTTTGCAAGTGGTTCAAGCCCTGGACAAATCCATTAAAGCCATAGATGCAAAAATGGATTTATTCAATCATCGTGCCAACTTGCTTGAAACCAAGGTGAAAACCGTTGCTGCAGAGACTCCTCTTGTAAGGGAATCTATGGATGAAATATCAGCCATGACGGCTGGGCTGGTATCAGAAAACAAACTACTGCTACTCCAGTTGGAACACCTATAAAATGGATCCCGACTGCCCATTTTCGTTCCTAGGAGTGCCCGAGGAATCGGAGGAGGAAGACCTTATGGTATATGTGTTATATGTCAATCTGTTACTACACAATATGTTGGATCTTCAGATTTGGATCTAAGGTTTATCGAATAACACCCTGGAGGACGGTAATGGAACATGATCCCCACGTACTATACTTATCTCCACGGCGGGTCAGCATATTCGAGATCAGATTCTACAGGCAGTAAAGCTAAGGCCCACCCAGCTGACAACCGCCCACGATTTTCTTCTTTCCCAATCTCGGTTTCTCCAATCCGCAGCGTCGCAAGGCTTTTGATGTGGTAGGGGAAAACTCAAATCCCTGGGAGTTGATTACGTATATTGCTACCTGCAAACTGAGAATTTCCTGTGCAGGTAAAACATTTATTTTAGTGATCCTACTGAGGCAGGAAAGAAGCTGATTGATTAAAATCAAGGAGGACTTCCTGAGAAGTTCTGGGACATCTGAAGAGGCAGTTGAAAACTGAACTGTTTTCAGAGGATCTGAAAGTCTCTACCAAAGAAGACTGTTTAGGAGTTTCACAGTTTAGATAATGTTATCTACTCTCATTTTTTCCCAAGATTATAGTGCATGCTCATAAGTTCTGTGTGGATTTATGCCTGAATGTTTGAAGCTGATATGAAGTCTAGCTGGGCTGCATCTATTACCGCTATATTACCGTTTTTGTTCTAGTTTCCATGGACTGATCTGTAAGCCAGTTGCTGGCTTAATGGGTCTGGTACCACGGGACTTTTTGGAATAAAACCACTCTAGGTATTAAGTCCATGGTCATGGCGGTCATAGCATTAGTTAACATTCTAACCCCAGGAATCCACTAATGTTATTACTCTTGCAGTGCTCCTTTAAGTCAGCACTGCCCCGGAGCCAAATGGAATGCTATGCTAATGATGGAATCTTTAGCTGGCGCATCCAATTTCAAACTGTCCAGTGTAACTGCCTACATTCTAACCTCAGATTTCTTCTTTCTGCTGCAAAGTTCAGATGCCCTGAGCTTTCTCAATCAAAACAGATTCCTAGTGCATAGAACAAAAACCCTGAGTATTTTGTTTTATTCTTTCATTACTGCCTAGTGTAATTGTTTTTAGTGTTTTTTTTTTTTACCTCATAGTTTAAATTTTAGTTTTGTTTACCTGTTCCTCGCAGTTCCTGTGAACCGAGGGACAACTGATCCTTTTTTTGTCTCTTGAATCGGAACCTTTTTCTAAGGGTTCCGATGACTTTTTTTCTCCATTTTTATTAAATTTAGCCGCATTTGAACCAAGGTTTATCGGTTCCCTCTGCGGTTTTCTCAGTTTTGGAACTGCTAGTTTTTGGACTATATCAGTTCCTGAACTGACTGCTAATCTTTTAGGAACTGTCCGCGAATATTCAAATGCTTTCTATTTTTGTCGGTTCCTGGTTCCTGTTTTCTTAAAATGTCAGATAAGCCAAAAAAGAAAACGGACCTCCTGGTTTTAAGAATTGCCTGAAGTGTGCAGAATGTTTACCAAGACAGATAAACATGACCTATGTTTGATCTGCCTTGGCCAACAGCATTTTTCTGATTAATTGTAAAATTTGTAAGTCTTTCCCTGACAAGATGGTGGAAAACGAGAAGAGGCTTAAAAGAAGTTTGAAGAGGGGTCCATGGCTCCAACCAGTCCACCCCCTCTCACTGTGGTTATTCCTTCCAGAGCTCTCCAAATCCACCCTGATAACGGGTGAGGGCTCTGGCAAGAGTGGCTAAGAACCGCTGACTACCCTTTGCCTGCAAAAAATTTAAGGAAACAAAGCATACTGAAATAGTAAAATGGACCCAATTATACAGGTTCTTGGTTGGCAATTGTCAGTAATTTAATAAAGCCAACACACTATTTCTTTGCCAGATTAGTTGTACTTTATTATGATAGTATTAATAAGATTAGCCAGAAAAATCCTATTGTAACAATAAAAACACACCCTGACAGGATGAATGGTTCCAATACACAAAAAGATTAACTCTGGCATCATTTGTAGACCTAAGGTCCAATTAACTGTTGTTTACCCAATACCTGAAAAGAAACCAGAACAACCCTATCTTAACAATAAGAATGCATCCTGCCATAATTAGTAATCCTGGTTTACAAAAAAGAATACATACTAACATTATTTTAAACATCAGGTAGCCCACTACTACCTGGGTGTTCCTGTTACAATTTAGTTATAAGACAGCCAGTGGGCAATTCCATTGGGGTGTTTCTAACATGCAATCTAAACAGCTAGTAATATTTGCATTACAGGGCTACAGATTTTTCAGAGAAAATGGAATAATACTCAACTTCCTCTGGGTCTCCAAGCTCTATTGCCAGTCCGATATCACCGACTTCTTTCCTCTCGAAGACAGCAGACCTAACAATAATAGGCCTGATATTTATACCCAACCTGCTTTTATTAAAAGGCATAACTGAATTTCCTAAAACTCACTTCAGCAGATTTAAACCAGACAACATGTCATGTAACAAGTCATAAGACTCTGGTTCAAATATACATTGGCCATAAGATGCCTTGGTCCTAAGATACTTTTGACACTTTGCCAAGACATACGGTCATTCTTAAATGGAAAAACAAGTGATCAGGAGATTTTATATTTACCAAAAATACTGGCTTTTAGGATACAGAAAACATGCGAGGGGACGTGGCTGTTTTTTAAAAAAATAACTGGCTTACAGATAGAAACCAGACAGTGGCCAAATTACATATCTCATTATTTTTTATATCAATTCCTTGTAACACATATTTTTAATCACAAAATGGGGAACTTCAGTAGTTAAGGCCAGCCGCAGTTACTAGCATCTGTGTTCTTATTTCAGCCGTTACCTTTAAAAAGGCACATTTTGGTACACAGTGTTTTCCTGCTGAGCAGGGTAATTCCAAGTTAGACCTTGGCTTTGAGCTTTCTGAATTATTTTATTTTCTACATTTACAGAGTTTTAACCATTAACCTTTTAAACTCTTACACATACATGCATATTAACTGACATGGTGGTACCATTCATTTACTTAGCCACTTGCAGCCTTTGATTAGCTAGCCATAGTAACTCATATGTTGGCCTCATTCAGTCATCTATTGGCCATTGTATTTTCTGGAAGCCTTTTACACCTTGCCATGGTAAACTGTATATATACAAGTGGTTATCAACAATTTTATATAACTAAACTTGTATAGACCTGAGCCCTGGGGCCCCTGGACAAATTCAACAGTCCCCACCTCGAAGGTAAGAGGCCCCTGAGGGACTCGAACCTTCGCAAAAAATTGAACATAAATGTAAAGATTTTAAAAATAAAAAAAACTAAACCGTTTGTTCTTAAGCTATTAGTATAGGTTAATGGGTTTCTGATAAAATGTGTTAAATTAGTTTTACTGTAATAATATATATATATATATATATATATATATATATATGTGTGTGTGTATGTATGTATATATATGTATATATATGTGTGTGTGTGTGTGTATATATATATATATATATAATTATATATATATATATATGTATATATTATATGTATATATATATATATATATATATATATATATATATATATATATAGTTACAGAGATGTGAACCTTATTTCTACCAGGTTAATAGACATTATAGGATACTATTAAGTATTAGTAGGTTACTTAACTTATAATATTGATCTACTTAAAAAAATTAAACATGCAAATAATTTCTCAGAGCTTGGACATGTGTGCCATGGGAATAATCTGAGCCATTTTTAAATCACTTAATTGCTTATTATGACTTTTAAGGGTACTTCTAAGACAACATGACATAATAATTAGTATCACAATAAGAATTGCCTGTATTACAACAAAAGCCTTAAAAGCTGAATCTAACATGTTGTCAGTAAGCATTAAATTTAGATCTCCCTGGTGAATCATATCTTTCATAACTTGCTCTGTATTATATATCTGATTTTCAACCTCAACCAAGTGGGCATCTTTCCTGGCCAGCAAGGCCTTAAGGTTTAGGGTGAGGGTTTCAATAGGTACATTAAGGTAGGGCAGATATTTCTCTCTTTCCTGATGATCAGGGTCACTTTGGATGGTTTCTTCCTTAAAAACAGGGATGGGTTTTAAAATGGTTTGACTAATGACAGTATGCTGGGTGGGGGTAAAGCAAAAATTTGATACATTAATCTGACATGACAGGGGCCCATATGAAAAGGTTTTTTGATTAGTAACTACACAGTATTGACCATGTCCATTATATGTTGCCTTAGCCATGGGTCTATGCCATTCGTTAATTTAACTGGGCAGGTGACATTTTATAGTAAGCATCTGGTTGTTTGTTCACTTTCGATCCACATACAGGGGTGGTGACGTAAACACATCACACCTGCATAGATATGTATATCCTTAATAGCACAGCATGATAAATGGGTGCAACCAGTTTGCAAGTTAGGGAGATATACTAGCAGGGAAGGGGAATGCAATTGTTCTTTATACATATCTCCTTCTAAATAACCTACTGAGTGGACAGCTGCTATTTTATTAAAGACTGCAGTCTGTGGGTTAAACAAGGGAAGGGACACTGTAAAAGAAACCTACATAACACCTCTCACAGTGCAGGAGCCTTGTGCATAACACTGTCCTGAATTGGTGTGTGGGGTCACATAGCCCAAATTACGAATGGTGCCAGGGCAGAGAGAATTACGCTCTTGCACACGTTGCCAGTTTACCTTCCCTGCTTTGGACACACACTGGGGACGATACCATTGGGCCAGACGCCTATCTTTAATGAGATCTGGGAGGCGTCCACTCTCCAGGTCCTCTAGCAGTTAGGTTATGGTGGTAAGTACATACCCACATATGCAGTGCAAATGATTTCTCTTCCTACTCTCTTTTCCTATCCATCCATCCTTATTAACCTCAACTAGCTCATTTACCTTTTTCTTAGTTGCCTCGAATAATCTCG
Organism: Neoceratodus forsteri; assembly: GCA_016271365.2. Classification (NCBI taxonomy): domain Eukaryota; kingdom Metazoa; phylum Chordata; order Ceratodontiformes; family Ceratodontidae; genus Neoceratodus; species Neoceratodus forsteri. The sequence continues at coordinate 734,301,777 of CM057459.1, forward strand.
CTATGTCATGCATATTAAAGACAGTAAGTCGCTGTTCTTGCACCAATCCTTCAGTTCCATGCAGCTCAGCTTTATCTATGACTTGGGCCTGGTTAGTTTCAAAATATCTCATATGATTTTTAATTCTGTCTACATCTGCCCTATTCCAGATGGACATACCTGACCCAAACAGGCCGGTTGCTGTTCCCACCATTCCTCCTACTGCTCCTAAACCTAAACCACTAAGCTGTCTGGACTTAAATGTTCCTAGAGTTTCTTGTCCTGCTATTCTGTCTTGGGCCTTTTGATGGTGGGCCGATATTACATCTATTACCAGGGAGGCATAGAATAAGGACACATTAGTTTGAGTGCAGTGTCCAAATTCGCCATATTCCAATGCAAATATTTAAAACAGGTATATGCATAAATTTGTACATTATTTATAAGGGTTCCAGGTATTGAGGTAGCAGTTAATCCGCTAGGGGCCCTGGTGTTAACTGGGGACACTCTGGGGATGTATCATTAGAGGAGTGCTCAGCTATGGTTGAAAATACGTCTTCGGTGAGGGTGGGGGTAACCTGTGTTTTATTGGTTACTTCAACCCGGGGCTTAGGAGGTTGTGGAGGGATTCCCGATGGGTCTTTGGGCATTATTTCCACCTGCACTACATACTTCTCTCTTCCTTGCCTTCCAGGTAGTGACACTTGGTATTTGCATCACCATGAACCATAGTCATCTTTTTGTACATCTTTTACAAACCATAGGTATGCTTGCAATTTGTGCTCGACGGACACTCTCTTTTGATAGTATGGCCCCACAGCCTCATAACTACATCCTTCTGCACTTTTCCACGCAGAATTAACATCTCTACCGTGATAAGCACACTTTGGTGGACAACAATATAGAGTACATGCTGCTATGTTGCCTCTAGTGTCTTTGATTGGTATAGTGAATTGTCCTCCGTTTGAAATAGGTCCATATCGCTCTGGCTTGAACCACACTTTATATATGTAGTCATCATATCTGTAACTTCCAACTTTTTGTATTCTTTCAGTCTTGTTTGCATTTTCCACCCCTACTTCATGGCCCTGTAGCCGAACTGTTTTCTGTCCATAAACTAGAATCAAACACTGACACAGTATGAGTATCTGGATGGTGGCAGTGATGGGGGAGGACAGGTAACCTTTAACTGCCTTCATTGTATGTGGATCGCAGTATGTTTTAATATGTTTTACAAGAAAAGATTAGGGTTAGTACCTGCTCTTATTTACTGTGCATTTTTCATCTGATTGATATGATACCATTTTAACACAAACCGCTTTATCTTATCTGTGTCAATCTTCACTATTCATCACAGATGGGTATCTGGCCGGAGGTCAGGACCCCGCGGGAGCTTTTTTTTTTTTTTTTAAAGGGTAGGCGGAGCTGACACACCATCGGCGCCGGCCTCGAGGCCGACGCACTGTGTGGCGCAGGTTGGCTCGTTAGGCTGTGTAGACTCACTTGCCTGCCAGTTCTTCGCCTCCGCCATAGAGGTCACCGTGGGGAAGCTTTGAAGTAAATCTTAGGCCTGTTTCAATACCAATCCTTAGGCCAAGTCCGCCGGTCGCCTGGTAAGATCTTTCCTTATTTTTGAATTTTCCGATGTCGAGTCTGTTTGGTGTTTTTTCCATAGGTCATGTCTAGGTCTGGGGGCAAGAAATCTTGAAGGCAGTCGGCTCCCCATGCGGCGGTGCCCATGCGGCCGAAAATTCTCCGTCACCGACCAGCCGACCGGTGTCTCGTGTCTTGGCCGGCTTCACGACATGGACTCGTCTCGGCGCCTGCTTCTCCATGGACTGCTGGGTCCTCGAACAGCAGCGTGGAAAGTGGGGCTCCGCCCGACTTCGAAGTCGGGTTCGCACTCGGGCTAAGCCACGCTCTCTCGGCCTTTCCTCCGGGTCCCCTCCCCGTTCTATACGGACCGAGGAGGAGGGAGCCTCGGCTACTTGTAGCCTAGTCATTGCTGAGGCTTCTTCCGCGGCGCAGGAGGTCCGTCTCGCTCCTTCCCGGGAGCGGGCCGGAGGCGCCGCCATGGCAATCGCCCCTTCGGGGGTGAAGGCTCCTCCGGTGTCGTTCCCGCGGCTCTGAAGGGCCAGGTCGATGCCGTCGGCCGGCGCGGTCGGAGTCCTCGGCACCGTTCGTGGCGCCGTGGGCCCTGATGGGGCCGCGTCGGCGCCGACTTGTGCGCGCACGGGCTCTGTTGACGCTGCTCGCGGTGCCGCACTGTTTGCGGTGCCGTGAGATCCACTGCGATGTCGCTCGCCATGTCTCGCTCGGCGCCATCCTCGCGCCGAGTTGAGCACTGATGCCATGCCCTCGAGGCTCGGCACCTTGGGGCCTTCGGTTCCATCAGTCGGTGCCGCCCACGCGCCGCCCAGGCCCTCGGCGCCGCCGGGCGTGGCGTGCTCGGCGCCATATCCGCTTGGGCCGTCGGACGGCGCCACCACGGTCCTCGGCGCGGCTTGCAGCGCCGGGCGGCACTGGCGCCGAGGGCACCGCTGGGACTGTCGCCAACGCCATCCCTGTCCTGGTGTTGCCTCGGTGCGTGGGACCGATGGTACCACGACTGGTCCTGGCTCTGGATCCCTGGCTTGGGCTGGGCCGTGACTCTCGGATCCCGCTTATGGGTTGCGGGGTCGCTGGCACAGACTCTGGCACAGCAGTGGTCTCCGGGCCTGGTGGTAGGGATGGTTCTGCCCGCCCTCCTACTGTTTGGCTCAGGGCCTCGGACTCTACCTCCTCGGAGACGGAGTCGAGCTCTGAGTCGGACGTGCAGTCTCACCCCTCGGGGTTGGCTGCTGACGTGGGCAGCACGGTGGTCTCTTCGACCAGTCTGAGCCAGCCCCCTTCTGAGGTGAGGTCAGTGGCAACCAAGACTAGGGTCAGTGGTGCTGACCAGCAGGCAGTGGTGTGCGCCACCATAGCTCTGCAGCCTGGTCTTGGCGGGTTCACCGATCCCTCAGTTGTGGTACCCCCTCCGGTGGTGTGCCTTGATCGCCCGACTTTGGGGCCCATCGGAGCACCTGCAGGGGGGGAGGGTACTGCTCCCTGGGTATCCCCTTCGGGGGCTGCCCAGAGATGCCAGCTACCTAGGCTGGCCATCTCGAGGAGAAGGACTCTTTCGGACTCTGAGGGGTCGAGGGGTGTGGGGTCGGCGCGTCGGCCTTTTTCTGGGGTCCACCCGGGCCCTGGGAGAAGCCGTAGTGCAGATTTCCGCTCTTCCTCCGCGGTCTCTTTGAGGGAGTCCCGTTCTTTTGAGGCAGGGGACCGTCCTTCTGGATCTTTACGGCCCCGGTCACCTCACTGGGGGGATTCTTCCGGGCGCAGCCAAGGCAGTACCGATGTGGTTGTGCAGCTGTCGGCTGTGGGGTCTTCCGGGGCACCTTCTTCCATGGGTGCCCACGGTCCGCTCCTTAGCCCAGGCGGAGGTCAGCCAACATCTCTTCTCGGCTCTGTCCCTATCCCTCTGCCACACTCTCTTGTGCTCCCAGGCATCCTCGGTCCTAGTGGCCCTCTCACCTGGGAGCAGTTCAGAGTGGTGGCTGCCTGGTTCCCTGCTTACGTTAGGGCAATGGACAGCCAGGTTTTTCAACTCTCCGTGCACCACCCACTGAACAGATGGTGACCTCCAGCTCCTCATCCCCCTCTTCAGGGGGAGAGGAAACCTCTGTCCACATCTCTCCGGCTACTGATCTCTCTGAGTATCAGCGATTCCTCGTGAGGATGTTGGAGGATTTGCACCTTTCTCCTTCCACTGTCAGCAATCCTGAACACGCGGCGCACGCCTTTCTAGGCGATTTTCGCGGGGCCACCCTTGTGGTGCCGCCCTGGCCGGCTTCCTTTCAGGAGGCGTCGTTGTGTTCCTGGCAGAGTCCCTTCTCCGGAGTTCCTGCCCCTAGGGATCTCAGCCAGAGGTATTGTGCACCCCCGGAGTCTCCAGGTTCCATGCCTCATCCATAGTCTGGTTTGACGCAGTTGGATACTCCTGATGGGCTTCGCGCCCTTCACCGTGACCGGCCCCCAGATCAAGACTCCTCGGATTTTGATTTCTGGGGTAGGAGGACTTTCTACTCTGCACGGTTACTTCTCTCTATCTCTGCACATCAGGCCCACTATGCAGCCTACAACAGGTTCTTGTGGTCCAGGCTAGGTCAGCTCCTAGCCTCATTGTCTGACACGGAGCAAACCAGACAAGCCATCGCACTCTCTGCACGTGGCCTGGAGCTAGCAAGGCACCAAGCAAGGGCATCTTACGATGCCAACAAGGTAGCTACCAGGGTCATAGGGACAGCGATCTGCACTAGGCATTCGGCATGGCTACGTCTTTCCCGGTTGTCACCCTTGGCCCGGTGTAGGGTGATTAACTCCACCCACCAGGGAACCTACCTTTTCTCCCGCAGAGTGAGACCGCGCTTGGGGCAACTTCCTTCCCCCTCGGGGGAACTCCGTCTCTCTCTCCCCACTCTCGGGCCTCTCCAGGCCCTGAAGGTTCCCCCCCTTAGTGTGTCACCCACTGAGGGCTAAGGGACTTTGTCCCTTAGGGTGTAAAGAAACAACCTCCTTCGGGGGCTTGGTACTCACCCATCTGTGATGAATGGTGAAGATTGACACAGATAAGATATGAAAATTATGTACCTACCGTAATTATGATCTTTCTGTGTATCTTCACCATTCATCACAACCCCACCCACCATCCCCCTGGGGCCTCAGTCTCTGGGTCCCCCTCCCTCTCTGTGACTCCCCCTCTCCTCCTTAGGAGTGGGTAAAGTAGGGACACACAGGGGAGTATTTTTCCAGGAAGAGTGGATAGCCTGAGCGGCACTCCTTCTCTAGTACCTTGTCTCCACCCCTGTGGGGTGGGAGTTGGTAGTTGCCCTCCTTCTCTCCTCCTCCCTGTTTCCATCCAACCTATTTCTCCTAAAAACAAAAAAAAAAACAAACTTTTTTCACCAAACATCTTTTCTTGAGAGAGTACTGAATCCCTGTATCCTGTCCTTCTTCCAGAATAGCCGACTCTGCTTTCTGGAGTATTTGCCAGTTATTCTGTGCCTTGAATTCTGGCAGAAAGCTTTGCTACTCCTTGCAGTTCCTATACAGTCTGGAGACTGACCAGGGTCTCGGATATCTTATACTTCTCCCCTCTCTCCTGAATTCTTTACCCACCCTACCCCTCCCTTCTTCCGCTTCCAGAGATTGGGGCCCCTCCCAATCCCTTTTAGTTTCTAACCTCTTTCTTTGCTGTCCTCTCAGTCGTTATTTCTCCTTTTAGTTCATACATCCTTTCCTTTTTCTGTCCCTTGGACTCTCTTGTTCCACCCTCCATCCCTTCCTCTTACCTCTCCGACGACTCAGAACTGGCGGGCAGGCGGGTCGACAGCCCTAACGGCCAGCCCCGCGAATGCCCACGCGGTGCGTCGGCCTCGGCGGCACCAATGGTTGTGTCGAGCTCCCTACCCTTTAAAAAAAAAAAAAAAAACTCCAGCGGGGTCCTGACCTCCGCCAGATACCCATCTGTGATGAATGGTGAAGATACACGAAAGATCATAATTACGGTAGGTACGTAATTTTCATTTCTTGGCTGCCAACTGAATTAGATAGACAAGGCCAGCCCTGCAGTATACCACAGAAAAAGGCCCTTCCATGTAGGTATAAAGCAGTGTTCCTTTTAGCATAGTCTTTAACCATAACAATATCCACAATTTGGTATTCAAATGGATGTACCTTTTATCAGAATACTTTTTCATTTGCTTCTTTGTTTTGCCAATATTAACAGCAACAAATGTGTTTACCTCAACAATATACTCTTGCATTTGCTTTACCCAATTTTCAGTTACAGCTCCCTGTAGGAGGGGGGTTGCCGTTGGTAGCAGCAGGCGTCTGGGGGGTTTTCATCAACCTCCCAGTCGTCATAGCCTGATATGGGCTAACACCAGTAGTTCTATTAGGTGTAGATTGGATTGCCATTAAACATAAGGGTAACATTTTAGTTCATTGCATGGGCTTATCAGCACAAAATTTAGTCAACATTGTTTTTAAAGTTCTATTTTCACTTTCTACTACTCCCGAAGACCGTGGATGAAATGCCACATGCAATTCCTGCTTAATGTCTAACATTGTTTGCAACTGTTTAAACATTTCTCCTGTAAACTCAGGTCCTCTGTTTGAGGAAATTACCCGTGGCAGTCCCCACCTGGAAAATAGCTCGTATAGCAATACTCGAGCTGCTGTGTAAGCTTCTTTGTTCTTGGTAGGAAATGCTTCTACCCATTTTGAGAAGACATCAATAACAACTAAACAGTTAGTTAGTGTAGTTACCTGGTGTTCTAGGCAATCTGGTGATAAAATCAACTTGTATGTGGTCCCAAGGACCATCCGGTGCTTTTGTTGACTGCAATAGTGCTCTGTTGGAGGTGTGGGAGGGTTTGTTTGTAAACAAGGGAGGCAGCGGTGCCATTTATCTTTAAGATCTTGTTGCAGGGTGGCCACCACATAACTGCCTTTAACCTTTTCTAAAGTAGTGTCTAGCGAGTAATGCCCTCCTGTGGGGTGGGCATGGTAGAGGTGAAATACCTCATCTGCTAGTTCAGGGGAACACAAGCAACAGGGTAAGACAGTTCATTTTGTTGGTACATTAAGACTGAATTAGGGGTCAACCCCACCTAATAAGGTTTTGCTTGCCCAAGGAGTAGGGGTAGGCAAAGGACATTGCTGCAGATGCCAATTAACCACTATCTGGTAAGGATCATAGGTAAACTGTAAGGATTTAAGATCTGAGGGGGTTGCAGGATTTAATGCCATAATTGGTGCAGGTACAAATGAAGAGGGAGGGCACCATGGAGCACCTTTTTGTGATTTAATGCCATAATTGGTGCAGGTACAAATGAAGGGGAGGGCACCATGGAGCACCTTGTTGTGCTGCAGCCTGGGCTGCATTGTGGGCAGCTTGATTTCCTTCTGCTTGTTGGGTACCAGTGGAATGTCCTTTAACCTTAAGGATAGCCACTGGGTAGGGCAACGTTTTAAGCAGATGCACTATATACTGTAACAAAAACAGATAAGACAAAGACTTTTCCATTTGAAGCTAAAAACTTGTTTGCAATATATAATGGAAGCATGGCAACAGTATTTACTACATAGGCACTGTCTGTATATACATTAACTAGGCAATCCTTTGCATTTTCTAAAGCACAAGCAACAGCTGCTAGCCCAGCGTACCGTGAAGAGTGTGGAGTACAAGTGTAAAAATGAGTTTGCTGTGGTGTGACCACTGCAAACCCAGTAGTTGGCTTACCGTTTACATGTTATGATGATCCTTCAGTATACTAATTTTCAGCAGAGGGTATTGGGGCGGTGCGTGCAAGAGGTAAGGGGAGGCTGAAAGTTAGTGGGCATTCATGGGACTCTCCAGTGTAGAGCAGACTGGCTGGTAACAAAGTTGTTTTCTTAGGCGTAATGTCCAAGTCTCTTTGCAACAACATTAAAGTCCACTGTGACAGTCTCTGTGAGGAAACAGCAGTTTCTCCTGGTTTTAACAAGTAATTAAGCAGAGTGTGCGGAGTATGAATAATAGTCTTCTGCAGTCCAGTAATATAAGTAAAATGTTTAACTGCCCAAAATGTTGCTAGTAGATGCTTTTCACAAGCTGAAAACTTTTTTCGACTTCAGTCAACTCCTGAAGCATAGGCAAGTGGTCTGAGTTTGTTCTGTTGTTCGTTTTTTTTTTATACTTTGTTTATTTATACAATACATGTAGTACAGTCTACCAACATTTGATTTATCGATTATCTATTACCAGGAGGGCACCACTCCTCTTAATATATTCATACATCACATCAATTGTATAAAGATACGACATTTGGAGGTGAGACCTTATATATATTAACAAAGTTTCCCATTATTAAGGCTGTTTGAAGAGCCCATGAGGAGCACTAGGATAATATTAATATGGTCAAAGTCTAAAATCCATAATGACTGTCCTATTTAGGAGTCAAAAAAATTATTATCCTAAGTGCTAAAACCATTGTAAGTGCACAAAAGTGCATATCTTAATAGATAAGGTGTTAGAGTCAGTTCAAGGTGGCATTAAGATTTCATCTTCAGAACTATTCTTAAACCTAAATTTAATACTCTGAAAAAGATATGCAATATTTTTAAAACAAGGCACTTAAACTACCTGGACCAACCATATTACTTTTATCATAGCAGGTAATTATCATTTACATACAGCTGCAAATGAGCAATAAATTGAAACTTTAGGAATGATTATTACATAGGACCAACTATTTTAACTTGTGAAGAGGAAGTCCAATCTCTGCCCGATTTAGAAAAACAAACGGGGCTATATGTCCAATACAAAGAATATAGACATAAACGTATGTCTCGGCAGGGCTCAATTGTATTTTTCACTTTAAAGCCTCATGTACAGTACCTTTCTAATTGAAAAGAAGTAAATGTACATAATCCAGTCAGGTCATCCTCCGACTCTGAATCTTCCTCTTGCAAAGGCCATTGTCTAGACGGAGCATTTTTCTGATACCACCACCACATGGCATCTGCTGGATCTGAAAAAATGAAGATACGGCCTCGGTGTGCTATCCAAAGCCGAGCTGGGAACACCAAACCATGTGGAATCCCAGATTCATGCAGGAGCGCCCTGGTGCCATCGAACTTCTTGCACTTCTGTCTGGTGGCATATCCTAGGTCAGGAAAAAGGCAGATTTGTTGGCCATCACATAGGAGAGTTTTCTTAAGCCTCGCTTTGGTCAGGAGACGATCCCTAGAGCCTGTCCCGTCTGTTACTATTACGATGGCCCTGGGTGTGTCTGAATCTTCCACTCAACCTCGGGGAGTAACTCTGGACGCTTTCTGGAAGCGCCATACCGTGGCCTCAATCTCCCCGCCGAGTTGTTTGATCAACCAGTCCTGTAAATAAAGCATGAGGTGATCGCCTTCACTCCCCTCCGGTAGTCCTATTAGACGTATGTTTTGTGACCGTACTTGGTTTTCTAGTGTCTCCAACCTCATTTTCAAATTATTTTCTTTAACCATAGTTGCAACTGTTCCCAGGGCAGAGTCAGCTTTCTTCGATGATTCAACCGAGGCCAGCATGACTGCTTCAATTGAAGATTCTACTGTGGCCACTCTGTTGATGAGGGTGTCAAACTTATTTGACAGCCCAGCAACTGAGGCAATAAGACGGTTGAGTTTAATTCCGACCATTTGCACTGTATCTACAAGAGGGTCCTCTATATTCCGATCCTCTGGTTCTTGAAGTCGGGCCTGTACCGTTCTTGTAGTCGAAGCGCTTGTGATGTTTTTAGCTCTAGTTCCTTTTCCTGAGCCGTTATCCTTTTTGGGATTACCCATCTTTTCTCGATCTTCCAACACTCCACTGTAGCGCAGAAGATTTAAGTTTCTAAGTATTTTTAGTGGTATTATTTACTTTTTGCCAGAGATTAAACGGAGCCATATCAAGGTGCTGCCATTTTCTCGGGCTCAACAGCGCCCCTTCCAGCTGTTCTGTTGTTCTTGACACAAAACAGCAGCGATGGCAGTGGGTGATGCAGACACTTCTAAATGAAAGGGCAAAGCTGGATTAGGCTGTACAAGGAACTGTTTGCTTGAGTTGTCTAACAGCAGCTGTATGTTCATCTTTCCAGTGTGGTCTGATGTCATCATCCACGGAGGCTTTGAGCAGACTGTAGAGTGGTCTCGCTAGTTCAGCATAAAAAGGAATAAAGTCTCTGTGGTAGCTGGTTAAACCGAGAAGGGACCGCAATGCTGTTTTTATAACAGGCAGATCAAGTCTCTGAATTGTCTTTACCTTCTCGGCATCTGGCTGCTTACCATTGGGAGTGATGGTGACGCCCAGGAAAGTTACCTCCTCCTTTACTAGCTGACACTTCTTAGGATTGACTTTGAGCCCTGCCCTCTGCAGCAGCTGTAGCAATTCATCTAGTAACTTGAGATGTTCCTCTTCTGTTTCAGTAGTCAGCAACAAATCATCAACGTATTATAACACAGCTTTGGGCTTGGAAAAATGGGTCAAGATAGTAGCCATTCTTTTGTGGAACACAATGGGGCTATTACAGAAGCCCTAGGGCAAGCGGGTCCAGGTCAATTGTCTATTGCCTCAAGTGAAGGCAAACTTGTACTGAGAAGTCTTATGGATTGGCACACTCCAAAAACCATTTACAATGTCCAGTGTGCTGAAAACCTTGGCTGAGGGAAGGATGTGGGACAGCAGTGATGGAGTCTCTTGTACTGTAGGGGCACAGGCTGGGGTAACAGCATTCAGCCTGCGGTAATCTATAGTAAGACGATAGGCACCACCTGGTTTAAGTACGGGCCAAACGGGGGAATTTGTAGTGGACTCGCACTCTCTCAGAACTCCTTGCTACAGTAATGATTGTATGATTAGGTCTACATCTGCTTTACACTCATGGGGAATCTTATACTGCTTTTGTGCCACATGAGCCCTTCCAGTTATAACTTCTTCTTGTTCTAACAAACCACAATCATGTTTATTTTTAGCGAAAACCTCTGCATGCTGTTTAATCATCTGGTTTACAAGAGGGGACTCATGCTGGGGGAGGGGCAAATCCTCTGGATTTTTAAGAGCAGAAATAACATGCACATCTGAGACAACAACCACCTCATTATCTGACTTGCCACCTGTGTTCAACCAAAGGCGATTGTTTGTATAATCAATAACAGCTGCTGTGGACCTTAAAACGTTTGATCCTAAAATGCCATTCTGATCAGGCAAATTAAATGTGCATCTAAATCAAAGGTACATCCATTTATAGTTATGTTAGCTGGCTTAGCCTTAATTGCTGTAGCATCGGATCCTTGAAAAACAGATAGCGTAACAGCTTCAGTTGTTGCAGACTGGTGTGTTTCAGGTTGTGAGTGCGTATGGTGGACATGGAAGCTCCCGTATCAATAAGCATGGTCTGCTGCAGGCCTCCTGTTATAGCAGCTTGAATGATAGTGCGTTTCGCGAAATTACTGGAACAGACTCTATCGGCTTAAGGGAGGCCAGGCATCCCCTATGGGGAGTTAGTAATCTCATTTACAGCTTGCACAGCAGAGAACTTTCGATCATTTGGTCATTTCATTCAGTTTCTTAGGAACTTCAGCATTAGTGGGTATGATTCCCCAATGACTGAGGCTCAAACTGGGATGGCTGAGCAGAAGCTGGTGCAACTGCATCTGGAGGGGCATGGTACATTTGGGGAGGGTATTGTGGCAGGGGTTGTTGGAATGGAGGTTGCAGATAGGGGCATCTGGGTTTTATGTGCCCAGGCTGTCTGCAGTTGTAGCAGACTGTTGTCTGCTGTGGGTTTAGGGATTAGTCCGAGGGTCCTTCCCGGCTGCTACTGGACCCTTTCTGGTGGGGGAATTGGCTTTAAGCATTGTTCTGCTTGTTTGATCTGGTTACAAGTCTAGGGTGAGTGGTTGTTTCGTCTACTGTTGCCCTGGGAGGGATCGTAATTCTGAAAGCATGCCACTCGAGATCGCTTTGAACATAACATTCTCATATTGCGGTTTAAATTCCCCACCTGGATCTCCCTGCCCTACGGGCTGGGAAAGCTAACCCATATACACAAAATAATCTCTCTCCCAACAGCACCTGCTCCCCTTTTCTGAGCAGCCAGGGCGAATGCCTGATGGAAATCTACAGTTCTTCCTGTTACCAAAGAAATTACCTCATGCAATAAATGTGCAAACTGCCAATCCTTTCCTCCTATTGCCGTATCTGGCAGTGCCTGTCTAAGGAAGGATGCAAACAATACAGTATTACATCTCTTGTTTCTATTGGTCTTAGTTCCTCATGGGTCCTGAGAAAAGTTTGAATTTTACATTTAACTCTGACAGATCATCTCCTGCATTTATTTGTCCCAACTCTTTGCCTAAAGCTGCATCCTTGGGGCTTAGTCTCCACTCCTCTGTGACAGTGGTAACCACTGGTGGTGGTCTAGGAGGATCAGGGTCCCCAAGGCTGCATCTGCTGGCCGAGGTGGAGGCGGGGTCTTGCGGACTGCACCGTAGTGGTCACTGGTGCCATAGGTGGCAGCTTCCTGAGGTGGTGGCACAGGCATCATTGGAGCTGAGGGGTGGAGGTGTATATTCAGGCAGGGGTGGCAAGTACTTTGGGTCAGGCTGCCTTTGCCTAGAATTTACACAGTCGTCAGGGCATTTTGACAATGCTCTTCCCAGTCTGCATTGTCTATTTCCCCCCAGTTTACATCACCGCCATCGTCATGTCCATTCTTTAAGGGGACACCACTATAAGCAGCCACCACTGCTTGATGTCTTCCTAACTGGGCTTCTAACTCCTTAATGTGCCGTTGGCATTCTCGGTGATCTACACTGGACTTAGAGGAGATTTTGGTTTGTGAGGGGCATCTTATAGCTCCTTGTGCCTCTTCCAATCATTTTGTTAATCGTTTTCACTCTATTTCTAAGAACTGATCGTCTAAGATTGCTTGAGCTGCAGTTGCCTCTTTAGCCGAGGCAGATTGAGCAGTAAAGGAGAGCAACTGGTTTTCCCCCGTTAATTTCCTAATCTGCTCCCATAAGTTTTCTTTTGCAGCTGTGAAGACCTGTACTTCTCATTCCACTGACCTGCTAGCCAGCAGGTGCAAACACCAGGGCATTTGTTGCCCTCCTTGTGTGACAGACTCTTTTCTTTTAAACATTTTTCCACATGCACTTGAGCTCGTTTCCATGGGTCTTCAGACCCTTTCATACACGTAATTAACTCCTGAACACACTTGCATTTATTCAGCTTTTTCTTAAGCTTGTCCATAGATTTTCACCTGTAGGTTCAAGTCTACTCGAAGACTCAGTTTATTCAACTCTTTTCCCCAGCCCCGCAGTTAGGTTATTACCCTGTCTGAATTACAACAAAAAAAGCGCTTTACCAAATTACCAGAATTAAAACCAAACCAGCTACGGGCTGGGCTCGCCAATTTTGTAAAATGGACCCAATTATACAGGTTCCTGGTTGGTAATTCTCAGTAATTTAATAAAGCCAACACACTATTTCTTTGCCAGATTAGTTGTACTTTATTATGATGGTATTAATAAAATTAGCCAGACAAATCCTATTGTAACACTAAAAACACACCCTGACAGGATGAATAGTTCCAGTACACAAAAAGAGATGCACTCTGGCATAATTTGTAGACCTAACGTCCAATTAACTGTTGTTTACCCAATACCTGAAAAGAAACCAGAACAACCCTATCTTAACAATAAGAATGCATCCTGCCATAATTAGTAATCCTAGTTTACAAAAGGGAATACATACTAACATTATATTTATTTATTTATTTAGATTTTGGTAACCGGGTAAGCCCTCTGAGACCAGAGATCCCTTTTTCCGGGGTGACCCGGGATTAGTTACAAAGAATACATACAATTGGTGTAGAGTACAATAGAATTGAGTGCATACATATTTAGTTACAAAAGTAAATCGTTGACATTGGGAACAGTGGATTAGCAGTAGATACATGTTGGGGAGTAGGTATCAAACAAGAGGCAAAGGGACAGCAGGAATCACAAGGTTAAACAGGTATTAAGGCAGATAAACAGTACTTTTAGCATTTTTCCATAAGAGATTCAAGGGGTGGGAAGGCGTGGTTCAACAGATGGTAGCAGGGGTGTAAGTAGAGGACAGGGTTCATAGGTGAATTACACGATCAAGGGACAAGCCCATTAGGATCATGCTACCTAAGCTAGGTGGGATACAAATTTTAAATCTTTCATATGTACATCAAGTTTTTTTTTTTTAAATTGAGCCAAGTTATCACAGTATACTACCTCATATGGGCGTGAGTTCCATATTGGAACTATTCTCTGAGTATAAAAATTATTTCTCTTCGTAGTTCTATTAGTAGATGTAATTAGTTTGAAATTATGTGACCGAGTATGAACAGGAGTAGGATTCCATGTCAAATATAATGTGTTAAATAAATATTCATCTTTAGTCGCTTTATAAAGCAAACAAAGATCCCCTCGTATAGATCTATATTCCATACTATACAGATTCAATTTCTTCAATCTTTGCTCATATGTCAAGAGACCCATACCAGTTATATTTTAACAAATCTTTTTGACTTTCTTCTAGATAATCTATCTCCTCTGAGTTGGAGCACTAAATGATGAACAATAATCAAAGTTAGATCTTACAATACTGGTATACAGTGGGATCATTATAGATGGTTCTCTACTTTTTATATTTTAAATAAGCTATTACTTAATCTAGAACATTTTTAACTGTAAAATATGTGTTCTGTAAATTTTAAATTATTAGTAATATAACACCCAGATCTCTCCGAGGTGATGACACTTAGTGCGTTGTTGTCTATATATAATAGTTAGCACACCTGTTATTCAAACCAAAATGCATAACCTTACATTTGTTTATATTAAAGTTTAATTTGTGACTGGTAACCCACTTAGAAATTAGATTCAAGTTCTCCTGTAAATTGGATATGGATTTCGAATTATTAACAATCCCGCCTAGTTTAGCATCATCTGCATACTTAGTCATCCAAATACCATTACTAGTATTCATACTAGCTATAAGGATGTTTAATAACATAGGTCCCAGTACCGATCCCTGAGGTACTCCACTGCTGACTTCACTCCATGTGGAAGAATAACCCCTCAATGATACTCGCTGTCTTCTATTGGATAACCATTGCATTATCCATTTAGATAAATATTTGTTAAGGTCTAATTTTATTAAACATTCAAATAATATACCATATGAAACAGAGTCAAAGACCTTTTCAGAATCCAAGTAAATAACATCCACCGGCAGACCAAGGTCCAAAGCATCACTTACCGCTCAAAAAACAATCAAATTAGTCTGACATGATGTACCAGGTTGAAAACCATGTTGGAAAATATCAGTTTGACCATTTTTTATTATATGTGTACTAATTTTACTTAGAATAAGCTTTTCCATAATTTTACATATGGAAGATTTTAAACTTATAGGTCTGTAATTTTTCAAATCCTGCCTTGAGCTGACCAAAGCATCTCTCCAGTCATTAACCACTATACCTTTTTTCAATGATTCATTAATTAGAAAAGTCAGTACACCTGCTAGCTCATAAGAAACATTTTTTAAGAATATAGAAGGAATATTATCAGGACCTACCGATGTGGAAGATTTTAAGGAATCAATAATGTTATAGGTTTCTGCAACAGGAATTGTATTATAGGATCCAATTTAGAAGGATTCACAGCCATAAAATCATCCTTTTTTTTTAAATATACTAGCAAAATAAAGATTAAATTTATTTGCCATAGTTTGTTCATTATTAATAATAACATCTTTTATTCTTAACGGTCCAACTAAAGTGGGAGAGGACTTTAAGGAACCAATGTAATTGAAAAACTTCTTCTTGTTATCACCTTGTGTTCTAATTAAGTTTAGTTCTAATTCTTGCTTGGACCTTTTAATTGCATATTTTGCTTTTTTGGCTTTAGAGACAAATGTAGCCCAGTTGGATTCTGATTTATTTTCTTATATTTATTAACGACAACGCTTTTTGCTTACGAGCACCACTCTGGTTCAGTGGCCTCAGCCCAACCATCTCCTCTGCCCCAACTATTGGTATGTTTAAAACTAGGCTCCGGGACTATCTCACTACCAACAGCTCCTGTGACTGCCCAACTTAACCTTGTTTCTCCACTTCCCTTTCTGCTCTAGTTGTCTCCGCCCCCACCCCACTGGATTCTACCCTCACATCTTGGTATACCCAATGCTGCACTTTTCACTCTCTTGCCACCCTTCCTACATTCCTTCTCCTCCCCTACCCTCTTCCCTCTCCCTATGACTCTGGCACTTCTTATCTGTTGTCTGTTTTCTCTGACAAATGCCGCTGGCTGCCTTGTTACAATGCTACCCTTGAACTGTATTAATCTGTACTCTGTTTGCACTGTCCACATTGTTGTAATGCCTGTCTTGATGTTCCCCATAATTTGTATTTCTCTGACGTGGAACCTTTGTAAAAGAGCCATGGCTCAAAGGTATTTGTAATCCTAGACTTGATAAATAAAAAAGCCTTTTTCTTTGCTAAGACTCACCTTTTTTTTTTTTTTTAGTAAACCAGGGTGGTGATCTTTTATATCCAATATATTTAACTCTGATTGGCACCCATTTAGAAATACAATATTCAATTTCCTCTTTAATTCTTAGCCAAATATTATCCACAGGTAATCCATTTAATTCAGTTTTCCAGTTCTACCTCAAAGATATTCTTTAATAGCCGTATAATTTGCTTTATTGAAGTTTCTAAATTGGGTTTTACCATTAGTTTTATTAATATAAAAATTAATTGACCATTTAATTGTTAGATGGTCACTATTACCTACAGGAGCCATAGTGTCAAGAAACTCAGTATCAGCTTTAATATTAGTAAGTATCAAATCCAGAGTATTGTTGTTTCTAGTTGGAATATTGACAAGTTGGTCTAATCCTAGATGGGAAATTGCACTAATAAATCTATTTTCCTGTTTATTTGAACCCAACCCATTAGGCCAATCAATACCAGGATAATTGAAATCACCCATTAGAATAATATCTACATTTATATTAAGATTCTCCAAATAATTACACAAGTTTTCATTATTAACAGGGGTCCATAGTAGGTGGCCTATAGCATATCCCTAATGTAACTGGACATTGTTTATTATTAATTTTAATCCATAGTATTTCAAACCAAAGGTAGAATCATTATTCATACTAACTTCAGTACATATAATGTCTTCTTTAACATAAAAGGCAACTCCACCTCCCTTGGAGTAGGTACGATTTTTATTAGAGTATAACCACTAATATTATGTCCCCATTGGTATTCATTAAACCAGGTTTCTGTAACACCACAAATGTCAATATCTTCATTATGTAAAATTACTTGGAGTTCATTAACTTTATTACTCAGACTCCTGGCATTTAGAAGAAGCAGATTTAAATTGGATGAGGATCTAGCAATTAAACCCACAGAGGCTGAGTTCCAGGAGGTACGCTTTGAGGCCAGAGTTAAACCCTAGGAGAGTAGGCTTGTCAAGTAGACTTGCTGAGAGGGCATTCCATAAGCAGGAAGCTGCATATTGGAAGGAGCGCTTTCCTTGGTTGGTACGAACACGGGGGATGGCAAGGGAGCGACTTGCTGTGAATCGGAGGGTTTGGCGATGGACTTTAGGAGTGAGTAGCCCATTCAGGTGAGGCGGGGGGCCAAAGGAGGTGAATTTAAAGGCAAGACAGGCCATAGTGTAGGCCAGCTTATGCCGTAGGGAGGGCCAGTTTAGGTCCGCAAGGGCCTCACCATGGTGCCTCCTAGGGGATGAATTTGTAGCAAAGCGAGCTACCCGGTGGTAGAGTATGGAAAGTTTGTTGAGCTCAGTCTCTCGGAGGAACTGTAGTACAGGAGATCCATATAGAATGGAGGGAAGGAGGTTGCAGTTGGCTATGGCATGCCGCGCTTCCCCAGAGAGGAAGTTTCCCAGACAGTAGAGGAGACCAAGCCTCTGGTGGATGAAATGCGTTAAGGCGACGATGTGAGGTTTATAGGTCAGCTCCTGGTCAAGGAGGACCCCAAGGTACTTGAACTGGTCAATGACCGCTACTCTCCTCCCTTGGGCAGTGTTGAGCTGGAGTAGCTCGCTTTGGTCTGTGCCCATGCGTCTGGTCCCAAACAGGACTGCCTTGGTTTTGTCCTCATTCAGCTTTAGGGAATTAGAGGTGAACCAGACCTCAAGAGCTGAGAGACAGGCCTGGAGTTTGGAGGAGATGACACTGGATTGTGGGTCACTGCAGTAGGCAACGGTGTCATCCACATAAAGGATGAGGTTGCAGGGTGCGCAATCACCTAGATGTCGTTAAGGAAGAGTAAGAATAGTAGGGGGTCCAGCATCGAGCCCTGGGGTACCCCGGACATCATGGGTCTAATGCTAGATTGTGTTCCTCTCCAACTGACTTTTTGGGATCTATTAGTCAGGTAGCTCGCAAACCAGGAGTGCGAGTGCTCATCCATGTCCAGCTGGTGAAGTTTGGAGAGGAGAAGTTCATGGCTGACCAGGTCGAAGGCCTTGGACAGGTCAGTGAATAGGGCGCCCGTTGGGGAGCCTTGGTCCATGGCCTTGAGGACGTCAGTTGTGAGATGAATGAGGGCAGTGTCAGTGCCGTGGCCTTTCCTAAAGCTGTGTTGTACATTGGCGAGGAGTCGGTGTTGCTCAAGGTAATCCTGGAGTTGGCTGTATGCAAGCCTCTCCTGCACTTTCCCGTGTGGGCTGAGTAGGGAGATGGGCCTGTAGTTTCCCACTGTGTCCCGGGGTCCTTTTTGTGACGGGATAATAGTTGTTACCTTCCACTTACTGAGGACAGTTCTTTCAAGAGGGACCTGTTAATAAGCATGGTGACAGGGTAGGTGATAGCCTGGGCAGCAGCCCTCAGCAGTCGAGGTTCTAGTAGGTAATTTCCAAGGGAAGAGTTAGGATTTATTTTGAGTAATAGGGGAAGTACAGCTGATGGTTCAACCAGTTTCAGGTGGAATAGGGGCCGAGGAAGCACCCTGTCCATATTGGGGTTGTAGGGAGTCCCTGGGGGGGGAGGGGGGTGTCTGTTAGGATTGGAGAAGAAGGCACAGAAGGTGTCAGCAACTGTAACGGGGTCATTGGTCAGTGTATCCCCAACTAGAAATGAGTCGTCTTGTGCTTTTGTAGTACCTTTGAGAAGGGAGTTTATGTGGCCCCAGAACTTCTTAGGGTCGCGTAGGTGGCTGGTTTGGAAGTCTCTCAGGTACTTGGACTTGGCCTGTTTGGAGGTTGTTGTTTTTTTACATAGGTTTCTCAGATACCTGTAGTTCTCCCAGTCAGGTGTACGGCCCGAGGATTTGTAGAGTCCCCAAGCCCTGTCTCGGAGAAGCATAGTTTGCTTTAGTCTAGGGCTTAGCCATTTGTGGCACTTCCCCTATACCCTGAGCTTCTCCAAGGGGCGTGCAGGTTGGCTAGGGACAGGAATGAATTAGAAAAGTAATCAAGCGCCTCGTCAAGTGAGGGGAGGGAGACAATAGGGTCCCAGTCTATTTTCCCCAGGTCAGAGCAGAGGTCTGTTGGTATGAACCTGCTGAAGTTCCTGGCTTCTATGACCCTGGCAGCAGCTTTGGGGGGTTTGTTTGACCAGGCACAAAAAGTGGGAGAGTGGTCACTCAGAGAGTCTGACATAATCCCAGCGGTCAGAACGTGGTCTGGGCAAGAGACTAGTGCCCAGTCAAGTAGGGAATGATTGCCACACTTAGCATTGTGCCTTGCTGGCAAATCTATGACTTGGGTTAGTGAGGAGTCAAATATTAAGTTCTTGATTGTGGAGGCCCCAAGGGCAAGCCAGTTGAGATTGAAGTCCCCGAGGAGGATGATCTCCCCCAAGGGGTGCTCAAGGAGAGCACTGGTTAGGGATTCAAGGGAAACATCGGGTAGCCCACTACTACCTGGGTGTTTCTGTTACAATTTAGTTATAAGACAGCCAATGGGGCAATTCTATTGGGGTGTTTCTAACATGCAATCTAAACAGCTAGTAATATTTGCATTACAGGGCTACATATTTTTTCAGAGAAAATAGAATAATACTCAACTTCCTCTGGGTCTCCAAGTGCTTTGGCCAGTCAGATATCACCAACTTCTTTCGTCTCGGACGAAACAATTAGGCCTGCTGCCAGAGAGGTACCTTTGATGAAAATCTGTAAAGCAGCTACCTGGAAGTCTGTCACATAGTGCTATTGTAAATTGTATATGATGATCCTATCACTGTTGTAAGCTGTATGCCTTACCCACCTTGTCGACATAATCGTTCTCACTATTTATTGTTGTATTTTTACGTACTACAGTACTATTGTCTGTCATAACCTTGTCACATATGTATTTGAACTGTTTTCTTCTCATTACTTCTCCCTTGTAACCCCTACCCCCAGGGCGCATCTGGAATCGAGTGGTAGTCAGCTCAGTATGCCTTCCTGGTAAATCTCTTAAATAAATAAATAAAAGTCCACACCTTCATTAAGCATTATAGCCTGGACACCCAGTCCAGGAATGATGCTAGATTTGGCACAACAGTTCTGCAGTCTTTTTCCTAAATAGATTCTTGCCCACCTCCTTGAGGTACTGCTGCATAGTCTGCAAGAGTAATAATATTAGTGGATTCCTGGGGTTAGAAAAAAATTACCCCTCTGTAGTAATCTTGTTTATTCCAAAGGGATCCATTAATATTACTCCCCACCTTGACTCCCATGCAGAATCAGTTAACAGAAAAATCCTTCCACAGCTAATTATATGTATACTTACTGGCTCTTCTTAGTAATGTTTTACTTTGATCAGTGTTACTAGTTGTCCCAGTTGGGGCCTCCTTTTTTCTATTGTTGTTTTATTATAGGTTATTGTGGCCTCTTTGTAGGCTTCTAAGAAATCTAAGGTTAGAATGTAGGCAGTTACACTGGGCAGTTTGATATTGGATGCACCAGCTAAAGATTCCATCATTAGCATAGCATTCCATTTGGCTCCAGGGCAGTACTGACTTAAAGGAGCACTGCAAGAGTAATAATAATAGTGGATCCCTTTGGAAGAAACAAGATTACTACAGGGGAGTATTTTTTTCTTGCTGTTTAAAACTGTTTTAACCAGTTGTTCTTCCCATCCCATGTAGTGACAAAGTGGGATAAGTAATGTATCCTGCTTAATGTTTATCCTCCTATATCGTTGTGTATGCCTCGACTCCCTGTATATATCTATGTCAGCATATGATATAATGAATAAAAATGAAATTAGAAAAAATAAATAAAAAATAAAAGGGGCCAGTGACAACTTGGGGAAGCAGAACTGTCATCTAGAAGCTGGCGTGACCTACTATAAGTAAAGGTCGCACTGGGTTAAGTAAGGTTCCCATATCTTAACAAAATTTCCACATTGATCCCCTTAAATTGTAACTTTGAGGGGTTGGCCCACTGGTGCAGTGGTTGTGCTACTGCTTGTGATGTTGATCCGGGTGGGTTTGGGAATGAGTCTGGAACGTCAGAGGGCTGGGGGTTTAGGAGGGAGTGTCCAGAGCATAAATTAGTGTCGGAGAGTTGATTAGCGACTTTTGCTAATCAAAATGAAAAATGATTAGCAATCGGATGATTTTGATTAGCAGTTTTATAAAATGAGTATTTTTACTTTAAATCATGCAGTTATTAGTTGTTATTGTATATATTGATAAAATAGACATTGTATACTTAGGTCTGAAACTGAATTTGCCATTTTGACCAACTTGTTTGCATAGCCTTTCTTATTACCCCACTTCATGTACCTGGTGCAGAAAGTTTTCCAATCCCCACCAAATCGTAATTCTGCGCAACGGCAGCACCTTTCTGCGCTAAAGGTGCGAAAACACATTTTGGCCAGGATTTGAAAAATGACAGCTGTGACATGCGTGAGGTGGGGTAATAAGAAGGATATGTTGAAAATCTGGGGTCAAAATATTTAAAAATTCCAAAGTTACGAAGGTGCGTAGCGAAATTGCAACAAATGGTCATAACTTTGCCATTTTTCATATTTTGGACCCAAATTTTCAACATAGCCTCCTTATGACCCCTCCTCAAGAACAATGGGATTGTCATTACACAAATCCTGCCTGAAAGGTGACTACGCCTAGCGACTGAGAAATCACCTTTCGGGCAGGAGTTACTTATAGTTACATTGTTCATCAGGTGGGGGTTCCCAAAAGGCTATGTTTCAAATTTTGGGGTCAATATCTCAAAAAATGACCGAGTTATGCACCAAAGTTGAAACCCCCATTGAATATATAGGACCACATTTACCTTAGTTCTTATACTGCAGTTGCCGGTTCCAGCAGCATGGCGTGTCTTCGATCGGGAGTGCGGATCTCGAACCTGAGACCTGTTCAGTTGAGTGACGGTCTGTGGAGGTGTCAAGGGGTGGGAGGTGAGTGCACAGTGGGTGGTCAGGTGGGGATGCAGGGTGATTGGTGATGGACCATTATTTTTGCAGGTTCAAGTTAAAAAAAAAAAAAAAAAAAAAACATTGAGGGGACAAGCGGACAGTGATGGGATGGTGGGGGTGGTGCCACTAGACACCAGGGAACCTCACAATAACTGGGACAGCGATCGGATTGGGGGCTGCCACTAGACACCAGGGAACATCAGAAATAATGGGGACATCAATTGGATGCGCGGGGAGTCAGCTAGACACCAGGGACAAAATGGCATTACGGGGAAGGGGATCAGTGGAGGGAGAGGGCACTAGATGTCACCAGGGAAACAAAGAGCTGGCAACTGGAGGGTGGGGGGCACCACCAGACACCAGAGAAAGTTAAAATACTGGGATGGCCAGCTTCTATGATTAGCAACCACTGCTAATCAAGCTGGAACTTGACTCGCGTTTCCCGATTCTTGGGTCGCAAATTGCGATGCAAACCCGCTTATTTTATGCCTTGGTGTCCCATGGCCTGCTGTCCTCCTCCTGGCAGGTATTACATGGCTGATGCACGCCTGACAACTATTGGAGGCTGGGAGCACACAGCTGGGTCCACATTGTAGGGGAGGAGACAATGGCGTACGTCTGCAAATTGTGTGTGAGAGCAAGCACGCCCTCGTGGTGACGGCATTGCACATCCACGTTTCCTGAGGGAACCTAAGAAGATAGTCCCCAGGATCAACGCCATATGAAGCCTCCTCTCTCTCCCCTTCCCTCTAACTGATGCCCCAGTCTAAGATCCTGCTGCACTGAAAGTGAATCTTGATCACTCCCCTTAAGGAGCCTCGTCATAGGGAGTAAGCTACGGGGCCTTCAGGCAGGGCAGCTGAAGGGGGATGCCGGGTTTGGGGGGGGACTATGGCAGTCTGATATGGGGTATATCCCTACCTGAGCCTGGAGAATAACCAGATATTAAATTATGAAATAACATGGATCACTGCAGACAAAACCAGGAAGGAGAATGGGGACAGGATGGGGAGGGTTAGTACCTGCAAGAAGAATAGGTTCCAGGGATTATAGGGAATATGGGCAGACTGGATGGACCTTTGGTCTTTTTCTGCCATCATGGTCTGTGTTTGTATGTTCTGAGAGTCATCGGCAAGGACTCCTGTTTGTTTTGCTTCCTCATTCCTCATGCTTCATTGGCAAGCTTTTAAACTAGTCAAAGGGGGAGGCACTGACAAGCAGCAGGAAAATCTCAGCCTCTCCCTACAAAACAGGGTACTAAATGAGAAAAAGACTTAGGTAGAACGGTCAGTGGGGGATGCTGCAACAGAAGGTAAAGCCATCAAAAAATGGAGAGCAATGAGTACTAATGCCCGTAGTCTGGGTAACAAGCTTCCTGAATTAGTGGCCTTGATGGAGGAGGAACATCTGGATATTGTGGCAGTCACAGAAACATGGTACACACAAAACCATGACTGGGACATAAACATACCAGGATACACTGTCTACAGGAGGGACAGGGAGGTAAAGAGGAGGAGGAGTAGTTCTTTACATAGGGAAGGAATAAAAGCAACAGAACAAAGGGTAAACAGAGAGGAGAAGAAGCACTGTGGGTAAATTTGGAGACGGGCAATGGCACCACAATACGCACAGGGGTTGTATACAGACCCCCTTCTCAGGGGGAGGAAATGGACAAGGAAATGATAGAAAGTATACTTAGAATGGCAGAAAAAGGGGAGATATTGCTGATGGGTGATCTGAATATGCCAGATGTTAACTGGAGTGCAGTTGCAGCTGCCACTTGAAGAGGTGCAGTTATTCTAGATGCCCTACAGGGAGCAGCCTAGACAACTAGTACTGGAGCCCACTCGAGAGGGAGCAATATTAGACTTGATTCTCTCAAATGGAGATGGAGAGAGGATTACAGATGCAGAAGTGGGTAGCCATCTGGGAACTAGCGACCATCGAACAGTATGGTTCACAATAAACACAGCAATAGAGTCAAGCCATACAAAGACAAAAGTACTGGACTTTAGGAGGGCTGACTTTGCCAAAATGGGTGAGTGCCTAAGGAATGCACTAGCAAATGGGCAGGAAGGAGGGGTGGAAGAACAATGGGGAATAATAAAAACTGCCATCACAGAGGTAATGAGCCTTTGTGTGAAGCAAATAAACAAAACAAGACGATGTAAGAAACCACTATGGTTCTCAAAGGAAGTGGCAGTGAAGGTTCAAGAGAAAAAGAAAGCATTCAGGAAGTACAAGGAATAGCAGAAGGAGCAGGACAGAGAACTGTATCAGTTAAAGCAAAAGGAGGCTGGGAAGGCAGTCAGAACAGCAAAGGCCCAAACCGAGGAAAAGATAGCCAACTCAGTTAAGAAGGGGATAAAACCTTTTATAGGTACATCAGGGAGCAAAGGAAGACCAAGGGAGGAATAGTGAGGCTTAATAAAGGGAAGGAGGGTGGGCAGAAGGAGACTGTGAAAAGGCAGAGATACTAAACAAATATTTTGCTCAGTGTTTACAAAGGAAGAGGGAGGTACATAAAACAAACAGTAGTAACACGCTGGATACAGAAGTTGATACCGCCCATTTACAGAAGAAAGGGTTCTGAAAGAACTCTTAAACTGAAGGTGGACAAAGCAATGGGGCCTGATGGGATTCATCCCAGAATTCTAAAAGAACTAAGGGTAGAACTAGTGACACCACTGACTACCCTTTCTAACAAATCATGGGAGGATGGTGGTACCCGAGGACTGGAGGAGGGCAGATGTGATTCCCCTTCACAAAGTGGGAGCAAGGCAGAAGCAGGAAACTATAGACCTGTTAGTTTAACCTCAGTGATAGGGAAAATGATGGAATCACTTCTAAAGGAAAGAATTGTCAGTATCTAGAGGCCAGAGGGGCACAGGACCCTAGGCAGCATGGATTCACAGCGGGAAGGTCATGAGAGACGAATCTGATAGATTTCTTTGACTGGGTGACCAAAGTAGTAGATCAGGGAGGGGCTGTGGACATGGCCTACCTAGACTTTAGCAAGGCATTTGACACAGTCCCACACAAAAGATTAATATACAAGTTAGCCAGCCTGGGAGTGGGTCCCAAGATGACAGCCTGGGTAAAGAATTGGCTGGAGAATAGGACACAGAGAGTAATAGTAAATGGAGTCCACTCAGAAGAAAGGAGGGTTACTAGTGGGTACCGTAGGGTTCAGTATTAGGACGGTCCCCTCCAATGTCTTTTAAGCTACATTGCAGAAGGACTGGAAGGAAAAGTATGTCTCTTTGCAGATGACACTAAGATCTGCAACAGAGTTGATGCACAGGGTGGGGTGGAAAGGATGAGAAGGGACTTGGCAAGGTTAGAGGAATGGTCAAATGTATGGCAGCTTAGATTCAATGCTAAGAAGTGCAAGGTAATGCACCTGGGAAACAAAAACCCAGGGGAAGAGTACACAATGGGGGGTGAGATACTAACAACAACAAAAATGGAGAGGGACCTGGGGGTAGTCATATCAGATGACCTAAAGATGGGCAAGCAATGTGAGAGGGCAGCAAGGAGGGTGGGGGGATACTGGGATGCATAGGGAGAGGCATCACCAGTAGAAAACAGGAAGTTATTATCCCTCTGTACAGACAGCTGGTGAGACCCCATCTGGAGTACTGTGTGCAGTTCTGGAGACCCAATCTCCGCAAAGACATAGACAGGATGGAAGCTGTCCAGAGGAGGGCAACTAAAATAGTGCAGGGTCTGCACTGGAAGACATATGAAGAGAGACTTAAGGAGCTTAATATGTATAGCCTCGAGGAAAGGAGGAGAGGGGACATGATAGAAACTTTCAAGTACCTCAAGGGAATCAACAAAGTCCAAGAAGGTAGCATCTTTCAAAAAGAGGTGTGCAAGAACAAGAGGCACAATTTGAAGATAGAGGCGGCTCAGAGGTAATTTAAGGAAGTATTTTTCACAGAGGGTTGTGGATGCATGGAGCAGCCTTCGAGGAGGTTGTGGAGTCAAAATCAGTGGTGGAATTCAAGCATGCATGGGATAGTCATAAGGCAGTTCTGGGGGGTTGGGGTAGGAAGAAGTAGGCTGCTGGTTAACTAGGATCTGCAGCTTATCCAGTAGGTAGGGAAATGGGCAGACTGGGTGGGCCAAGCGGTCCTTATCTGCCGTCAAATTCTATGTTTCTATAAACATCTATTAAAAGGGGTGTCAGACGAATCTAATAGATTTTTGACTGGGTGACCAAAGTAGTAGATCAGGGAGGGCCTATGGACATGGCCTACCTGGAGTTTAGCAAGGCATTTGTCACAGTCCCACACAAAAGATTAATAAACAAGTTGGCCAGCCTAGGAGTGGGTCCCAGGGTGGCAGCCTGGGTAACAAATTTGCTGGAGAACAGGACACAGAGGGTAACAGCAAACTGAGTCCACTCCAAAGAAAGGGGGTTACTAGCGGGGTACTGCAGGGTTCAGTACCGGAACCGGTCCTCTTTAGTGTCTTTATAAGTGACATTGTAGAGGGAATAGAAGAAAAAGTATGCCTCTTTGCAGATGACACAAAGATCTGCAACAGGGTCGATACACGACGGGGGGTGGTGTGGAAAGGATGAGAAGGGACTTGGCAAGGTTGGAGGAATGGTCAAAAGTATGGCAGCCTAGACTCAATGCAAAGAAGTGCAAAGTAATGCACCTGGGAAACAAAAACCCAGAGGAAGACTACACAGTGTGTGTACGTGTGTGTGTGTGTTTGTGTTGGGGGGTAGTCATATCAGATGACCTAAAGGTAGGCAGGCAATGTGAGAAGGCAGTAAGTAGGGCTGGGTTATACTGGGATGCATAAGGAGAGGCAGCACCAGTAGAAAACGGGAAGTTATCATCCCTTTGTACAGACAGTTGGTGAGACCCCATCTGGAGTACTGTGTGCAGTTCTGGAGACCCCATCTCCAAAAGGACAAAGACAGGATGGAGGCGTCCGGAGGAGGACAACTAAAATAGTGCAGGGTCTGCACCAGAAACCATTCAAAGAGAGACTAAAGAAACTTAATATGTGTACCCTCGTGGAAAGGAGGGAGAGGGGGGACATGATAGAAACTTTAAAGTACCTCAAGGGAATTAACAAAGTCCAAGAGGGTAGCATCTTTCAGAAATACAAGAACAAGGGAGCACAATCTGAAAATAGAGGGGGGGACGGCTCTGGGGCAACATACTAACATACTAAAAGCCAGAAGAATAGGCTTAATGGTCTGTCATGTGTGCATTACTGGAGTTCTCTGGAGCACTGCACAGCACATTGGATATGGGTCACTTAACCGGGGCAGTATCTGTAGATGTGACCAAGGCCTTCGACACAGTCCGCCATCGTCTGCTGATCCAACAACTCCAGCATTTAGGACTCTCTCCTGACACTGTCTCATGGTTCAGCAGCTATCTGCAAAACCGATCTCAACGAGTCAGAATTGCTGGGACACTCTCGGACCTCAGACTGGTCTGATCTGGAGTCCCTCAGGGATCCATCCTGGGGTCCGTTACCCTTCAGCATTTTTCTTAACATGCTCCCCAAATCTTGCACTGAACAGATTATCCTCTATGCTGATGATGCTGTTATCTTCTCCTCCCACAAGGACTCGGTGCTCCTGCAGACCAATCTTCAGCAAGGCTTTGCCACAGTGGAAAACTGGTTCATTCATCATAAGCTTGTCCTCAATCATAAAAAAAAAAAGTAATGCTCTGTAACAGCTCTCAGAACAGGCATAGATCTCACCTCCTAGCTATCTCTACCAGCAATGGCAACACCCTTGAGCAGGTGCAGTCATTCAAATACTTAGGGTTATCCCTGGACTCAAATCTCTCCTATGAGGCACATACAGACAATGTTGCCAAATCAGCAGATATGCGCCTAGGCCTACTTTGCCGACATAGACAACACTTTACTGCAGAAGCACTGAAGATTGCCATCCGAAACTCGGTGTCTCCATCATTGACATATGGTCTTATAATCTATGGCTCTGCCTCTGCCACTGCCCTGAGATGAATTTCAACATCACTTAACAAAGCCTGCAAGCTTATCTCTGGTGCTCATCGTCTCACTAATACATGTGACCTGTATGCCCAATCTGGCTGGCTTCAACTTTCAAATCGCATAAAATACCAAAACTGCAGTATGGCAAAGAAAGTAACCATGGGCCTCGCTCCACCAGGAGTCCAAGCACTGCTTAGTTCACGTAACACCAGGGTCTCTGAATACCAGCTCCATCAGGTTCCCCGCCGTCACACCTCTCAGGGCCAAAGATCCTTTGCCTTCAGAGCACCTAGCTGGTTAAATGCACTCAGTCTTGACATCTTCTCCACTACCGCCCTTGGGTCATTCAAACATAAACTCCACCTCCACCTTACTAACTCCAGCTCCTGTGAATGCTACCTATAATCTCCTCAGCCCTCTTGTTTTTGTGTTCCCTCAAACTATCACCTACCACATCTCCACCCCCTCCTTTTCCTCTGTTACTTTATTTCTTCTTTCTTTTCACCACTCCTGACTCTTTCCCCTTCACCCCCCCCGCCTCTTCTGAGCCCTCAGTGATCATTCCCTTTTTATTGACTAGTTTCAGCCTGCTCCCAGTTGATGACCATTCCCTTTGGCTGCATTCCTGCCCTCTCCAACTTCGCTCCTCATGTTTATCTTCATGTTCCACCCTCCTTCCTACTAATCCCTCTGTTACTTTGTGTTCCCATGTATACATTCTACTTATTCTAGCTATTGTATTGATCTGCCAGTGTAACCTAATATGCCGACCTATTTATTGTTTTGTTCCTATTTCTGTAACTTGTATTGTATTTGTTCTCCGACCCGGAACCTTTGTAAAAGAACCTGGCTCAAAGGTACTTGGAATCCTAGTTGTAATAAAATAAATAAAATGTCTGCTCGGTAGCCAGCCACCTATTTGTGCCTGCCTAGCCCCCCACCACCCCAGCTCCTGAGAGGGTCTTCTTTGGCTTCAGTTTCCCCTTGTACCTGTCCCACCCCTTCTTGAAGCCATCCACTGTGCCTTCCTCCAACAGACTACCGGGCAACACATTCCATGGCTCCACCACCCTCTCAGTGAAGTAATGTTTCCTATATTCCCCCCTGTAATTTCCCCCCTCCAGCTTCCACTCGTGCCCCCTGGTTATTCCCTCCCTCTACTTTAGCCTGAACATCTCCTTGGTTTCGCCCTTGTTTATTCCTTTTACATATTTGAAGACCCCCATCATGTCCTGTCTCTCCTCTCCTCCAGTGTGTACAGCCCGAGCTCTTCCAGTCTCTCTTCATTGGGCCTCTCTTCCCTCCCCCCCAATGTCCTGAATCATCCCGGTTACCCTCCTCTGGACCCTCTCCAGCTGTGCTATGTCCTTCTTAACATGAGGTCTCCAGAACTGTACACAGTACTCGAGTTGCGGCCTGAACAAGGCATTATACAGGAGGAGGATCACCTTCCTCCTCCTGGACATAATCCCCCTGGCTATACAGTCCAGTATCCTGTTTGCTTTGGCTGTGGTTCTTTTACAGTTTTCAGTGTTATTCATTTTGATGTCTACCACCACCCCTAGATCCCTCTCGCCCGATGTGGCTTGCAGTGTGACCCCAGGGTATATGCATGACCCGGGTTTCTGACCCTCAGATGCAGCACCTTACATTTCACTGCATTAAACTTCAATCCCCAGCTTCTTGACCACCCCCCAGGGTATCAAGGTAACCCTGGACTGTCTCTCTTGCTTCGTCCCCATCTGCCAGCGCTCCCAGTTTTGAGTCATCCGCAAAGAGACTCTGCCTACTCCTAACCCCCCTCCCTATATTCGAAACATAGACATTGAACAGGAATGACCCCAATACCGAACCTTGGGGGACCCCACTGATGACCTTCCTGGGGGAGGAGACTATCCCACCAACCACTACCCTCTGTATTCACCCCGTTAGCCAATTTTCTACCCACTTGAGCAACTGCCCCCCCCCCCAGCTTTAACAGACCATTGTGGGGTACCGAATCCAACACCTTGCTGAACTCCAGGTATAAGATGTCCACTGACCTATGTTGGTCCAGGGCGCCCGTCATCCACGAAGTTGGTCTGACATGATCTCCCTGGGACAAAACCATACTGTTTGTCATCCAGGTGCCCCAACCTTTCCAGCTGCCTCCCAGTCCTCTCTTTGATAATGCCCTCCATTACTTTGCCTACTATAGACATTAGGCTGACAGGCCTATGATTCCCCATCTCCTCTCTAGACCCACCCTTTGTGAACAGGCACCACATGAGCCACCCTCCAGTCCTGAGGCACCCATCCTTTCTGCAGAGAGGTGTTAGAGTGCAGCCTGTGGAGCTGCCAGCTCATCCGCCAGTTCCTTCACAACCCTCGGATGTAGCCCATCCGGCCCCAGTGCCTTATCAGTTTTTAGCCTTCAAAGGGTCTCCCTCACTCTATCCACTGTGATTTCTCCCTCCCAGCCCTCCCCCTCATGCAACCCACCATCCCCTTTTAGGTTTGGCCTATCTTGTACCTAGCCTCTTTCAGTCCATCTGACCTCTCGATTTTGTTGGCTCCTCTTCCCTCCCGTCGGGCTGGAGGATCCCTTCTCCCTCTGTAAAGGTCAAGGCAAAGTACTCATTTAGCACTTCTGCCTGTTCCTCTGCTTCCTGAGCCCCCAAGTCCTAATCCTGCTGATCTGTGTCCTCGCTTTTCTCTCATGTATCTATAGAATCCCCCGGATATCCCTAGCCAGGTTTTGCTCCATCCTCGCCTTGGCTGCCCTCACCACTCTGGTGATTCTTCTGGCCATCCGCTCGTACTCTCCCCTCTCCCTATCCCCTCTTGAGCGCTTAAAACGTGCATAGGCAGCCTTTTTTTCCCTCACCACCTCCTGTACCTCCCTGGCCCACCAACATGGCTTACTGGCTCTACCATGCTTTCGCCTTACTTTTGTACAGGACCTAGTGGCCTCCTGCACCCCTTTCTTAATGGTCTCCCACAAGCTTCCAGCATCCATGGCTGGCCTAATCTTGTCCAAGCTCCCCCGTAGAATCCTACCCATGCCCACAAAGTCCGCTCTCCTGAAGTCTACTACTACTACTACTACTACTACTACTACTACCACCACTGTATTAGTGCAGTTATCCTGCCCCCTAGATATAGCAGAAACTAGATCGTGGGGTGGCCACCACCTGCCAGCAGGCTGCACACCTCCAGGCCCCTTATCTGGTCACTGTCTGCTAGGACAACGCCCAGTATCCGCCCCTCTCTAGCAGGTTCCCCCATCTGTTGGACCAGGAAGGCATCCTGAAAGATGTCTATCAGTCTCTGTTCCCTGGCCAGAGGATGTCATAGTGTCCCAGTCTGCCCCCAGCATATTAAGGTCACCCATGACCACCGCCCTACCCTTTCCAAGGTCACTGACACTTTGTGTTCTCAACTAGTTTATCCTCCAGGGCCTCCTCTATTGTGAGGGCCCGTACACCACCCCCTTTATCAATCTTTTACCTCCCCTCGTTTGCAGGGTTACTCAAATCGCCTCCACACCACCTGCAGCCTCCTCCATTCTACTAACCACTGTGCCATTTCTGACTTATCAACGTGAGGAAGTATTTTTTCACAGCGAGGGTGGTGGACACATGGAATGGCCTCCCTGAGGAGGTCATGGAGTCAAAAACTGGGGGAATTCAAGAATGCATGGGACAGACATAAGGCAGTTGTAGTGTGGTGGTATGAGGAAGTAGGTTATTGGTTAACTAGGATCTGCAACTTTTTCAGTAGGTAGGGAAATGGGCAGACTAGGTGGGCCAAGCATTCCTCATCTGCCGTCAAAGCCTGTGTTTCTGTGGGTGAAAGCTAGCCCTTATATTGCTTATAGAATTCTACCAGGAAACTGTCAGGTCCCAGTTATTTATGTATGTATTTTGTTTTTGTTAGTCTTTCAATGCCAAGTCCTTTAAGGCAGACGGATTTGCTCCTCCACAGAAGTGGAGGAAGCAATAAGGGCAAAAAAGGGCAGTATTTATATATTTAAAAAAATAAATTACAAAGGGACCAGCACAAAGAAAACAGAAATTGGGTCTAGGAAAGTTGGGAGAAGCTAATAGCAGTGAGGAAAACTAAGGTGGAGACGCTACTAAGAATTGCAAAGAGTGTCAAGGAGGGAGACAAATTCTTATTTTGTTACATAAGGAAAAGAGGAAGACGGATAAGGCAGATTGAAGGGGGGTGGAGCTGGGAAAAGGACAGCAAAATAGCTGCTGTCCTAAATTAGTTCTTTTGTTTGCTCTCCACTGTAGAGGATGAGATTCCACCCCCAGAAGGTGTGGTACAGGCTAAAGGGGAGAGGGTTAAATTACTGCAGTGTGGTCGGTCACAGAAGAGAGGTTGCTGAAGAGACTCCGAACCTTGGAGGTGGATAGGTTTCTTGGTCCCAGTGGGTTACATCCTATGGTACATAGGGAGGTTGTGCAGTTCCTGGGGGCACCAATGGCTGACCTCTTCAACTGTTTCTTATAAAAGCATGTGGTACCGGTTGACTGGAGGGTGGCTAATGTGCCTCCAAAGTAGCAAAGATGGAGGTAACCCCCCTGAGAACTATAGAGAGGTCATTCTGACCTCAATCTTTGGGGACACTGAACTAATCATAAAATAATGTGTAGTGGAATTATTGGAGGCAGTTGGGCTTCAGGACAGGAGAAAACAAATAGATGCATCAGCGTGTGGTTGGAGAAAAACAAACAAAATGGTAGTATTAAATACACGCTGAAAATAGAATCAACATTTCAACCATTGGTGGTCTTTAGGAGTCATCTAACAGGAAAAAAAGGCAAAACTAACTTTTTTCATTTAGATAATTCCTGAAGAAGTCCTGTGGTTGAAATGTCGATTCTAACTCTATTTTCGATGTGCATTTAATGTTACCATTTTGTTTTGTTTTCAGGACAGGAGACAATACGGGTTTGCGTACAGGCAGATGATGCGGACAAACCTAATAGACTCTTGATTGGGTTACGGGAGGTAGACAGGGGCCAGCTTGTGGATGTATCATTTCTAGACTTTAACAAAGTCTTGATCACGGTAACCGCTTAGAAGACTTGTTTAAAAGTTGGGAGGACGGGGGACTTAGAAGTGAATCAGGAACTGGAAGGGAGAAG
Organism: Neoceratodus forsteri; assembly: GCA_016271365.2. Taxonomy (NCBI): domain Eukaryota; kingdom Metazoa; phylum Chordata; order Ceratodontiformes; family Ceratodontidae; genus Neoceratodus; species Neoceratodus forsteri. The sequence continues at coordinate 734,334,950 of CM057459.1, forward strand.
GACTCTGGCTGGTCATCAGTGGAGAATATTCTGGGGTTAGGAAGTAACAATTGGGCTACTGCAGAGATTGGTCCTGGGCGATACTAATGAGCCTATTTTTCTGTGATACAGGTGAGGAAATCCAAGGCAAGAGCTGTCTCTTGCAAATGACACCAAGATGTGTTGCAGAGTGGATTCCGAGGAGGTGACATGATCAAGATCTACAAGTACCTCACAGTGGTGAAAAGGGTGCAGGAGGGAGCCTCTTCCAAATGAGGATGAGCTCCAGGCCTGGGGGGTGATGAAGCTGTAGGTGGGGATGTTCAAAGAGATGTGAAAAGTATTTCTTTACTGAAAGGTAGTGGGCTCATGAAATAGACTGCCAGCCAGTCGTGGTTAGAATGGTGGAGTGCTTCAAGCATGCATGGGATAACCATAGCAGTATACAGAGGCAGGGAGGATCACCAGAGATCAGCTAGAGTCTGTGTAGGCAGTATCGGCAGGGAACACTTGCAGACTGGGTGGGCCAAGCGGTCCTTTCTGCCTCCAGATTCTTTGTTTCTCTGATGGAATATGGAACGTAACGTGAAGTGAGGCCTGGAAAGGTTTTTGAGGTTGTGCCAGGGTATGACTTCATGCCAGAAAGTTCAGAGTTATGCTCACAAGTGAGGAAAAGATTTAGATGGGGTGGGTGAAATTGGAACAGACCTCTGGGAAAAGGGACTTTGTGGTATTCATCAGTGACAACCTGTAGTCTACTGAACAGTGCGACAAAGCTAACAAGACGTAGAGCAAGTGATGCTCTGTTTTCAAATATGGGTTGTTACATTTTACAAAATCTGAAAAAATATTTTGTTCCATTTTGTTCATAAATTTGAGTGCAGATCAGCATTTTTGCACAAAAAAAGTACAATATTGAGATTTTACACAAATTTGTCATCACATGTGGAAGTGTGATGCCGTTAATTCCAACATGCATAATGTGACGTTTCTTGTACAACACAGTTATAATTACATTCAAACACGTAATGTGTTTCAGTGGTCTCTGTAGCAACCAATATAATCCATTCTTCCATGACCTATCCCTTTTTGTATAGTCAAAAAAATGTCCTCCTCCTGAGTGAGCTCTCTGTTCAGTTAGATTCCTAAGGAGTTGATATCTGGGCAGTGGTCTGTAACCTATAGTAACCACCCATTCCAGGTACTGGTAAATTTTTCCATATTGAGTGGCAATGTTGTCATCAGTTTCTTCATGGTATAGATCTTTGTACAGCATTCACCCAGTTCCTTTGTGTGGGAGGCGTCATTGAGGCACAGGTCAGGAAGCATAGGAAAACCAGGAGCAGTTTTAAAATTTGCAAGTAGCGTTTTATTTTTTTCAATGACAGCAAAATAAAAAGGTTTTCAGTATAATTTTTTACAAAGGCAGTATAGAGAAATTAGTCCTCCTTCTGAGTGTTTTGTCTTAGTTTCAAATCTGTCTCTCTCGCCCTCTCTTGTAAAGCGTTGCTGCTCTTTTATAACAAGTCTTTCTGGGAGGCTAAGAGAGCCTGCTTTTCACAGGATGGTCTTGTCAATTTGATGCAGGTGCAGCATGCACATACTGACCCAGAACTGACCTCTTGTTGACAGCTGTGTACAGTTTGCACACCGGCATCTCAGTTTAACCCCTTGAGTTTCATATATTTTTTTCAGTCATTTCAACAGTGTAACTATATACAGATAATGTGATCCCAGTTTGATACAGTTTTACACAGAGATGCACATATATTTTTACAACTGCAGATATGGAAGGGGAAAGAAAAGCTAGAACAGCAAGTGAAGGCAGAGATAGCGAGAGGCAGAGAATTGCGAAAACAATCGAGTGATCAGCTCCTAGGACTCGCAAGAAAATCTGGTTGCACAACCAGACAGACATGAGACAGAAAAGGAGAGGATAGAACAGACCCTTGAATTTAAACTCTTTATGCATAACAAATGAGGCAGGGCCTTAATTAGCCTCGTCACATACCCCGCTCTTTAAGAGGGAACAGGTTTCCAAAATGTTCTGTTAAATTCTCATCTAACATTAGCTTATAACCTTTACAGTTCAGTGCATATGCAGCATAGCAAACAGAGAGTTTCAGCTCTCATTTTTTCAACCTTCGAATTCTCAATTCCTGTTTCATATCTTGACAGAAAATCAGCATTGACATTCTCTTTCCTGGATTTGAGCATCACTTTAAATTCAAATGATTGTAGTGCCAGGTACCACAGTGTGATTCTAGAATTTCTGTCCTTCATTTGGTTAAAACAACAGAGAGTATTGTGGTCTAAATATAAGGTCCGCTCCTAGTAAGTAAAACTTAAGGGACTCCATGGCCCACTTTGCCACAAGGCTTTTCTTTTCAATGGTGGAGTACCTTTTCTCTCTGTCATGCAATTTCCTATTGCTATATAGAATAGGTTGTTCTTTCCCATCTTTATTTTGACTCAAAATCCAAGCAATCTCTGCACTCATGTGCCAAAAATGTTGCAAGGATCCCTTAGGAAGACCCACATGTGGTCAAGCGCTGGTAACAGTGTTTGTTGGATGCACTTACAATGGCTGTAATTTGAATTTTTGGAGCAGCAAGATTTATCTGTGAATCCTGACATCATACAATAAAAATTCACAGCTTTGTGGAGAGAAAAAGAAGGTTAGTGTCTGTTTTGCAACATTTTTGGCACATGAGTGCAGAGATTGCTTGGATTTTGTTCATTATTGGATGGGGCTAGCAACTCTACACTCTGCACCTAGGTTATCCGTGCACACGTCTGAGGAGTGGTCTGGACTTTATTTTGACTCAAGACTGCACCAAGACCTACCTCTAATGCATCCGTCTGTAACAAAAAATGTTTCTCAAAGTCTGGGCTTCTTAAAATAGGGGCTGAACATAATGCAGCCTTAATGGCCCGAAAAGCCTCGTCACACTCGGGGGTCCATTTCACAGTATTCGGGAACAGTTTCTTTGTGAGTTCAGTGAAGGGAGTAGCTAACTCGGCAAAGCTGGGAACAAATCTTCGATAATAACCAGCCAGTCTGAAAAATGACCTGACGTTTCTCTTAGGGACAGGGCTGTTAGCTACAGCTTCTATCTTGGAAACCTCTGGCTTGACTTGTCCATTTCCCAAAACATAGTCCAAATATCTGTTTTTTGCATACCTAATGCACACTTGGTAGGATTAAATGTTAGACTTGCCTTTTTGATTGATTGGGTAATGGCTTGTAGGTGTTTTAGGTGGCTTTTTTTTTTAGTCTGGACTGTACACTACAACATTATTTAGGTATGCAGCATAATAACCAGTGAGGGGATACAGTTACAATAATGTACTGCTGGAATGTAGCAGGTGCACCATGTAAACCAAACGGCATGGTGGTGAACTGATAGAATTTTTTTGGAGTGGCAAATGGAGTTTTGTGTTTGAATTTTTTAGCTAGGGGATTTGCCAGTAACCCTTGGTGAGATTGAGGTACTGATATACTTGCACTCCCCAGTCTGTTTATTAAATTATTTATTTTGGCATAGGATAACTCAGATTTTGAAACTTAAGGTTTTTAAAATTAAGGCAGCTTTTACACTTTTTTTGTTTATAATTACTATTGGTGATGACCAAGGACTTTTTTTATGATACTTAAGTAATTTTTTGTATTTTTTTAACCACATTGGTTTTTAATTGCTTTGGTAATTTGTATGTTTTGTCTAACAGGGTGAGTATTTTTTTTACTATCACGTGTTTGACCTTTTTTGCTTGGCTTGGTACAGTGATAAAAGTACTGTTAAATATCTTCAGCAAGTTACAGATTTTTGTGGTTTGTTTGGTGGTTAAGGAAACATGTATAGTGTATGGTGGAATGTTGTTCAAACAGCATGAAGTCTTGCTGTATTCTGACTATTGCAGTTAGGTTCTGCCTTTCAACTGCCCTGAGAACAAGGTTAACTTTTCTATGCCTTGCATAGAATGTTCATCACGAGCTCCGGTTGAAGCCTCTGCCTGTTGTTATTCGAACTGCAACCGTCAGATTCTTTTACTCCTCATTGAACAGTCGCTCCGGAGATTATTCCTGCTGCTTGGTTCAAAAGTCGGTTGAAGTGTTGGTTTTCGGTCGGTTTCTTCAATTGTTATTTCCATAGTCTGTTCAAATCTCTGTCTGTGGTACACGTGAGTACTAGATGGGTTTTGTTTGTTTTCTGTGTGGAACTTGTAAACTGTGGATCTGTTCGGCTGAACCATCATTTTGAGGTAAAATTTGTACTTTACTTTAGTGTGTGGTTACCGGTCCGTATCGGTTCTAAAAAAAAAAAGGGTTTTAGTACATTTTTTTCCAAGACCCGTGATACGGTCAGGAACCAATAGGGGAGTCTTGCCTGGCGGATTGCGAAAAAAGGTAAGTTTGGTTAGGTTGGCCATGTCTGAGAAACCCAAGAAAAAACAGGCCCACTGGGTTTCAACACTGCAGTGTGTGTGGGGAGGTCTTTGCTAAGGCTGATCCCCACACCACCTGTGTTTATTGTCTGGGGTTTGACCACCTCGATTCAGACTGCCAAATTTGCAAGAATTTTCCCAAATCTACCCTGGAAAAGAGATTAAGTAGACTGAGGGAAAGGGAGGCCGAGAAGTCCGCTGACCCGGATGGCCAGCCCGGTTTGGTTCCAACCGAACCAGAAGGAGTGCCTCTGACCAGGCTATTATCAGGGAAAAGGAGAGACCGATTCGTAGAATCGGTTCTGACAAAAGAAAGACAAATCGACCGGTTCGGATCCAGAATCTCATACTCCGACTGCCGGAGATGGCCAAAGCGATTAGAATTATGGAATCGCTTCGATCGTTCCACCAAGCACCATCTGGCAGGGGCTCGGTTTAGTCAGTCTCCCGGTTCTGGATTATACCTTGGAAGAATTTTATGAACCAGAGTTTGAGGAGGAGGGAGAGTATGAGGATGATTATGGTGATGGTGAAAGTCTGGATGTGCCTATTGACCCGGACATCTCCCCAGACAGACCTTCAGGTGTTTCTCCTCCTAGGCTTTCTGAGTCCCCTTCACACTACATGTTCTACAGAAAGGTGGCTGATACCCTCCAGCTTCCTGTGGAGGAGGCAGTAGAGGATTAGGAAGAGCTTGACTATGTTGAGATGATGGACATCCCAGTGTCCAGGAGACTGTCTCTTCTCCTCCACACATCTTTTGGGAAACAGACACATAAAATTCTTAAGTCTCCCAATTCTATACCTCCTGCGGACAGAAGAATGGACAAGAGGTACACTCTTTCAGGCTCAGACACGGAGTTCCTTTTTCAGCAATGCAGCCATGTTGGGGTTGTACAGGCTGCTGCCTGTGATAAGGCAAACATTCCCTTGGCATCACACCCTCCAGACAAGGACTCCAGGAAGATTGATGCCATGGCAAAGAAGCAGTACATGGCAGCATCTTTGGGACTCAGGCAGGCTAATTATATGGCCTATGCAGCCAGGTACCAGAAGTCCAGGTGAGACACTGTACTGGCACTGGCTAGCAGGCTTCTGCCCAGCTTGCCAAGGAGCTGGAGCAGGTGGCTACAGATGGTATTGAGGCATCAGTACAGTTTCATGCTGCTGTAGATTCCAGTGATGTATCATCAAGAGTCATGGCTACATCTGTGGCTCTTCAGAGAATGGCTTGGCTCAGATGTACTAGCCTCACAGGATACCCAGGCTAAGGCCATGGATTTTCCTGTAGTGGGTAATTCTCTGTTTGGGAGCAGACAGAGAATATATGAAGAAAATGGATGAATACAGGACCACGTACAGGAGTGCTCAGGCCAAAGAAAGGCAAGCAACTCCTCAAAGGCAGCAGTCCAGGGGCAGGGGCAGGCCTTTCCGAAGGCCTTTTTACCAAGCCCAGGCCTCCTCCTCTTTTTCTCAGAGGGGGTTCTTTAGAGGGAGAGGCAGACGGGGGATGAGCAGGCCTGCATCCACCCCAAGCCTAAAGCCCCTGCCAAACAGATACCCTGATGGGTCTGCCAGGGCCGATTCTCCCATACCATTAGGGGGCAGGCTGGCTTACTTTGTCCAGGACTGGAAGTCTCTTACATCAGACCAGTGGGTCCTGGAGGTGGTAAGTCAGGGACTGGTTCTCAGCTTCAAAAATTTCCCAAGATGAGAGCCAGATCCTTTCCACCTGCAATCCTTCTGAGACCCTTGCCCTAGAGGCAGAGGTTTCTTCTCTCCTAGCTCTCAGAGCTATAGAGAGGGTTCCCACCCTACACAAGGGCAAAGGATTGTACTCCAGGTACTTCCTAACCCCCAAAAAGACAGGAGAATGGCGGCCCATCCTGGACCTAAGATATCTGAACAAACACCTTTTAAAGCCAAAGTTCAAAATGGTGACTCTGGGGATTATCCTTCCCTCTCTAAGGCCAGGGGACTGGCTAGCCTCCCTGGACCTCAAAGATGCCTACTTTCACATTCCTATCAGGTGCTCCCACAGAAAATACCTCGGGTTCGAGTTGCCCTCAGGCCACTATCAATTAAGAACAATGCCCTTTGGCCTAACATCAGCCCTAAGGGTTTTCACAAAGTGCCTGGCAGTAGTTGTTGCCTTCCTAAGAAGACAAAAGATCTCCATCTTCCCATACTTGGACGACTGGCTCATAGTAGGTCAGTCTCCAGAACAAGTCAGGTCACATCTGCAAGTGACCCAGCAAGTGCTCTCTTCCTTAGGATTCCTTCTCAACCTCTCAAAGTCAGTTTTCGAACCAGTACAGCTCCTCACCTTCATAGGTGCAGAACTGGATACAGTAAAGGCAAGAGCCTTCCTTCCCCTGGAAAGGGCAAGGACCCTTATGGAATTGGCCTCTTCAGTCACCCTTCAGGTGTCTCGACCAGCAAGGCATTTCCTTCTGCTACTGGGCCACATGGCAGTTTCCACAGCAGTGGTCCAAGGGGCAAGGTTCCAGATGAGGGACATTCAGTTCCACTTAAGAGCCTTCTGGTCCCAAAGAAAGGATTCCCTTACCAAACTAGTCCCAGTGACTCACACCCTAATCCAAGCCTTGCAATGGTGGCAGGATCAGGACAGTTTGAGACAAGGGGTTCCATCTGTCACTCAGTCTCATTCAGTGATACTCACCACAGATGCTTCCCTGCTGGGCTGGGGAGCCTATTTGGGGATCTTACCACCCAAGGACTGTGGTCACTTCAGGAATCTCTGCTTCACATCAGTCTCTTTGAACTCAGAGCAGTGTTTCTGGCACTGTAAGCTTTTTCCAAATCTGTACAGAACAAGGTGGTTCAGGTCAGAACAGATACCACCACCATGTGGTACATCAACAAGCAAGGAGGCACTCTGTCTCACGGCCATGTGACAGAAGCAGTGAAGTTGTGGTCCCTGGCCTGTTCCTCAAACCTCTCTGATAGCAGTTCACCTCCCAGGGAAGGACAATGTCCTAGCAGATGCACTGAGCAGATATCCCAGGGCCATCACGATGGGCCCTAGATCCTCTAGTTTTGAAAGTGATTTTCTGAGATGGGGCACACCAGAGATGGATCTTTTGCAGCCCCAGACAATCACCAACTTCCTCTTTTTGTTGCAGACCCCAGTCTTGGGCTCAGTCCCCTGGATGCTCTGATTCTGAACTGAGAAGGAAATTTCTGTATGCTTTTCCCCTTCCCTCTCCTGTTCAAAGTGTTAGTCAAGATAAGGTCACAACCATGCAAAGTGATTCTGATTGCTCCAGATTGGGCCAGACAGCCCTGGTACCCCCTGTTGCTGTCCTTAGCAGTCCACCTTCCCCTGTTTCTTCCCAGGAATTACAACCTGTTGACATCCTGTCAGGGGAGGATTTTTTAACCGAATCTTCAGTCTCTCAATCTCAAGGCATGGCTCTTGAAGAGTTACAGTTTACAGATCTGCATCTTTCCCAGGAGATCTGGATATCCTAAGGCTTCTCGAAAGCCTTCCTTCCACCAGAAAGACTTACAACTCAAATGGAAAGATTCAGCATTTGGTGTTCTAAGAAGGATATTTCTCCAGACTCTGCTGAATTGCCTACGGTTCAGGACTATATAGCCCATTTTAATGGCCTAGGGCTCAGACCAGCTACCATTAGGTACACTTGGCAGCTGTTTCTTCTTTCTTGTCAGTAGCAAGCTTCCTCTCTACCTTTCCATCCTGTATTTTGTAGTTTTCAAGGGATTGGTTCATACCAATCCCCCTTTAGGATCCTGCTCCTGCTCCTGCTTGGGACCTTAATGTTTTGCATTGCTCAGCTTATACAACCCCTTTGAGCCTTTGTCCTCAGCAGAGCTTAAGTACTTGACTTGGAAAACTGTGTTTTTGGTAGCCATTACTTCTGCCAGGCGTATCAGTGAATTGCAAGCCCTGTCAGTGGAATCTAATTTCATCTCTTTCCATAGAGATAAAATGGTCCTTAGAACTAACAGAAAGTTCTTACCTAAAGTGGTTTCAGATTTCCACCTCAACCAGTCTATCTCTCCCTGTTTTCTTCACTGACCATTCCTCCTCTGGAGAGAGGAGGCTACACAGCTTGGATGTTAAAAGACCCCTTAGCTACTACATAGAGCGTACCAAGGGTCACAGGTTTGAATCCCTCCAGTTGTTCCTTGAGTATGGAGAAGTTGGTAAGGGCAAACCTGCCACTAAGAGATCCATTGCCAGGTGGATTTTTTCTTGTATACAATTCTGCTATGAAAAACTAGGTAGAACTCCACCCTCAGGCCTGAGGGCTCATTCCACTAGAGGTACAGCTGCCAGGGATATTCCTCTATTAGAAATTTGTCAACAGCCACCTGGAAAACAGTCCATACTTTCACCAAGCATTACTCTGATATCCAGACTAGGAGTGATGCTCGGTTTGGCACAGCAGTACTTCAGGAGCATGTTTCAAAGTAGGTTCTGTCCCTCCATGGAGGTACTGCTTGGTAGTCAGATATAGTCAGAATACAGCAAGACTTCATGTTGTTTGAAGAAAAATTGCTTACCTTAGTAACGTTGTTTCTTCTAATGGAGTCTTTGTATTCTGACCTCCCCCCTCCCGCCTCCCCTCTCAGAACCTAGTTTTTGGGATGTGGGTGGGCAGGAGCAGTGTTGGCACCCTAGGGGTGTCCCTTTTACACCCTCTTTTTCTTTGGGTGGAATGTTGTTTTTGGATGTGTATTTTGTTTTTGGATTTCCTGACTTGAGTCTTCCTTTGAGAACCAAAAACATTATATATTTGCCAGTTGGGTAGTAAAAATTTTGGAACTGAAGAAATAGGAGCACCAGGATATGTGTGATGCTGTTATTCAAGGCAATTCATACAAAAAAATAAGCACCCACACAGCTCAAGCAACACACAAAAACGCTGTTTATAAATAAATTTCATAGCGTTTTATATATCAAATGTGCAAAAAGAATACAAAAGTGGCTAAACCGAAAAAATTTACGTTTCACCTAGACTCTGCCAGGCTTCATCAGAATAAAATAGTGCCATAATATCATACCATTTAAATACAGGTTTAAACATGACCATGTGACACTAATGAACCAGTCACCTTAACAAATGGAACTAGATTCACATCATTAACTATTTCACGATTAGTCCCACAATTTCATTTTATATCATAGATATGCTATTCAGCACACAGTCAAATTTACAAGAAGTAGCGTAATGTTGTATTTATATTCCACAAAATAACATAGTCCTATACATAAATACACTATTTATGTTATAGATACAGGTAAACAAACTTGGAAACCTCAATTATTCAGGCCCTTTCTCAAATGAATTTTTATTAACATATGCTAGCAGATTATAATAAATGTGTTTATGCACATCATATTATGATATTTTCTTTATTATTCTAATGCCTCTCATATTAATTACCATTATGGTTGTGGGCACAAAGAATAATGGTTTTCAGCACTCCATTTTAAAACTCATTGTATTTGGTAACAGGATGGTTACATCTAATAAACCAAAATGGGGGCTGCAATCATCAAATCAATAATTAATTATATATTAGACTATTGATTAATTCAGTTTTATATTTTTGTAAAATGCTGAAAGATCTATACTATCATTAAGTCCTTTACCTGTACATGCTCCCAAGAGAAAATCCAAAACTTTCCCTTTGTCCTATTTTTTATTGATATCCCCTCGGGGACCCATTGTAACTAGTTCTAAGCTAAAAACTTGAAATTGTGTTTCTGTGGATAATTCAGTTGCATATGTTTTGCAATAGCATAATTCATATCACCTTTTTCAACCTCTCTAACATGTTCACCAGTTCTAATCTTAAATTTGCGTATTGTCCTACCAACATAATATGCTCCACATTCACACAACAGAAAATAAACTACCCCGATACTATTACAGGTAATACAGTCATTAGTTTCTATTATTTTTCCAGTAATAGGATGTAATATACTTTTACTGTTGTGTGTGTATATATCCACAATAAACACAATTTCCACATCTATATGTACCTTTTGGTCTCGGTGCTAAAAGAACCTGTCTGTCTTTATCATTAATCTGTGTCATGTTTGACACTACATGATCTTTAATACTTTTACACCTCCTAAAAATTACCTTTGGTCCCTTATTGACTATTTCCCTTAATTGAGGCTCCAATTGTAATATGGGCCAATTTTTTGCAACAATATTCTTGACTTGATCTGCTCGTCTAGAGAAGTCAGTAACAAAAGGGCATTCAAATCCTTTCATGTTGTTTGTCTCCTTCGATTTGTATTGCAACACTTGATTTCTATCCATTGCATCCACTTGTTTAATAGCAGATGCTATGCTGTGTTGGCTATATCCCCTTTCCACAAACCTTTGTACTTGTTCCCTTTTCTTCTTATTATATTCTTGACGTTCGCATAATTTCTAAAGTTCTAATCAATTGACCTTTTGGTATATTGTGATGAGTATGGTGAGGGTGGCAGCTTTCAAATCTTAGTAGACTGTTTCTATCAGTGACTTTGAAACAAAACGACTCCAATGGGTGTTCCAACCCGGACGATGGGCCCGCTCTCCAGATAAACCAGGCCTAGGACTCCTCCGAAGTCCCTCCGGAGGATCCTTCCTTCACTGGAGTTGCTACGCAAAATCCAGGAGGTTCATCAGTGGCACTCTTGAGCTGGTTCCACAGCGAAAAACTGGCTGCGCACCTGGATTTGCCAGAGACCGCCCCGACCTTGGTGCCACCCTGGACTGAGCCTCATGTCTACCTTGTTTCCACTATTTGGAGCAACCGTCGGCAATAGCCTCTTCCTGGAAGTTGGACAGGCTATATCAGGCTCCGAGGTGTTGACTCTTAATTCTCACCCTCGAGCTGACTCAGTCGTGATTAGCGCCTAACGGTCCGGCCTACAACCAAGCATTTGAGCTCGCCGCCTCCTGACAAAGAATCCCATCTTCTGGACCAGTATGGCAAGAAGGTCTTCGCTTCTTCCACTCTGGGTATTAGGGCCCTGAATTATGTCGGTCATATGGGGGATTATCAGAAAATGATCCTTAGTGAGGTGGAATCCAAGTTGGACTCATTTCCTGATTCTCAGGTGAAACCGGAAGTGGCTGGTCTTGTCCACTCTGCACGTTCGGCCAGTCAGCACATTCTTCATGCCACGTACAATGCTGTGGACGCTGCTGGCAGGAGTTCGGCTTTCGCTGTGGGTTTGCAGGATCATGCCTGGCTCAGTGTGTCAGGGTTGGTCCCAGAAGTGCAGTCTGCTATCCAGGATGTGCCTTTCCGGGGTTCGGTGCTGTTTGGGGATGATGTCAAGGACATTATCACCGATCTGCAGGAGAAGGGGACTGCACTGAAGTCTGTGGACTCCATGTACAAACCCCCTCAAACGCAGCGTCATCCCTTTCGCAGACGGAATCGGCAAAAGGCGAAACCTCAGGAAAGTGGGCCAATAACGCGGGCCCCTGGCTGCTAAGCCCCGCCCAAAAAGCAGCGGGCTTCAGCTGCGACGCCTGCCTCACACCACCTGACTCCTTTCCTCTCCCACAGCCTCTGGGGTCTCCAGAGGAACTGGAAGGATGGAGGTTCTTCCTCCATCTTCCGGGTTGGGAGAGGATAACCTCAGACACTTGGTGCTCCAGCTGATTGCAGAGGACACTCAATAGAGTTTCTAGAAACCTCTCCGAAACCCCACTCCCCAGGTTGTCATATCTCAGGAGCATCTTCTTCTGGTTTGGGAAGAAATTTCCGCCCTTCCTCCGAAGGAGGCGAGAGAACCCGTCCCCCCTCCTCTTCTGGGGACGGGGTACTATTCACATTTCTTCCTGGTCCCGAAAAAGTCAGGGGACATGAGGCCGATTCTCAACCTCAGCTCCCTGAACTTGTTCGTGGAGTACAAGAGGTTCAGGATGCTCTCTCTGCAGAGTCTTCTGTCCCTTCTCCAGCTGGGACAGTGGCTGTGCACTTTGGATTTGCAGGATGCTTACCTGCATATCCCTATCCACCCTTCCCACCACAAATACCTGCGTTTTGCATTCCAGGGGGACCACTACCAGTTCGAGGCCCTCCCATTTGGTCTGTCCTCGGCGCCCCGAGTGTTCACCAAATGCCTTTCGGTGGTAGTGGCCCACCTGCATACCCAGGGGGTACAGGTTTTCCTGTACCTGGACAATTGGCTCCTGGCGGCTCTGTCCAGGGAAGAACTCCTGCACTTCCTCTCCCTTACCCGGCAGGTTTTTGTGTGCCTGGGTATTACCATCAACCACACCAAGTTCCACTTGATCTCGTCCCAGAGGCTTCAGTTTATCGGGGCCATCCTGGACACAGCCTCGGGCATGGCTTTTCTGCCACCGGACAGGATGACCACACTCCAGGCTCAGGTCAGCCTGTTGTCCAGCCGTAGGCGGGTCGGTGCAAGGTCGTTCCTTTGCCTCCTTGGGCTCATGGCGGCTGCGATTCCAACAGTCCCTCGCTCTCGGCTCCACATGAGAATCTCTTAGTGGATGCTTCGGTCTCAGTGGGATCAGCTGGTGGACCACCTAGATCAACTGTTCTGGTCTCCACTCCTATGGCTAGGGACTTGCAGTGGTGGGTGCTTCAGGAGAACCTTTGCCGGGGAGTTCCTTTCTGTCTTTCTCCCCCCTCCCAGACGCTGACTACGAATGCCTCGAGCGAGGGTTGGAGAGCCCATCTTGGTCCTCACAGGACCCAAGGCTCTTGGTCCAAGCTCGAGAAATCTCTCCACATCAGTGTGCTCGAGCTTCGGGCTGTGTTGTAGACTCTGCATCTGCTTCCCGGACATTTGGCTGTACAGATGGACAATATGTGTGTGGTCTGGTACATCAACAAACTGGGGAACTCGTTCCTACCCTCTTTGCAGGGAGGTGATGCGAGTCTGGGATTGGGCAGTGCAGCACAACCTTCACCTCACGGCAGTTCACGTCCCGGGGGTCGAGAACACATTGGCAGACAGCCTCAGTCGGTCGTCCGCTCTAGCTCACGAGTGGGAACTGGATCAGGGGGTCGCAGACGATATCTTCCTACGTTGCGGAACACCACAGGTAGACCTGTTCGCATCCCCTCAAAACGCAAAACTTCCCAACTTCTGCTCGCTCGTTTCAGGGCACGGTATTTTTTGGAGAGACGCTCTGTCTCTAGACTGGAAGGGCAGGTTCGTCTATGCTCCCCCCACCCTGATTCCCTTGATTCCGAGGGTCTTACAGAAACTCCGTTCAGAAGGAGCCCGAATGATTCTAATCGCTCCTTTCTGGGCCAGGCAAGTTTGGTTCTGTCTTCTGCAACAGTACTCAGAGGAACCTCCTCTTCCTCTGTCGCAGCTTTTGCTGACACAGGATCAGGGGACCCTGGTCCATCCAGGCCTCAAGTCCCTTCAGTTGCACGCATGGCTCCTGCAGACGTAGCTCAAGCCCAATTCTGAGTTTCCCTCTGAGTAGCAGAGATTCTGGTGGAGGTCAGAAAACCCCTCCACCAGATCTACTTATTCCATGAAATGGAAACGGTTCACTATATGGGCCGCCTTCAAAGATTTTGAGCCTTTCTCATGCTCTGTTGGATGGCTTCTGGATTACCTGCGACACCTCTTTGTTCTGGGTCTCAGTCATTCTTCCTTAAAGGTTCACATGGCGGCCATTTCAGCCTACCATGTCCCTTTCTCAAACAAGACGTTTGCTCAGCTGGAGGTCTCGAAGACCTTCCTTAGAGGTGTCCTCCACTTGCGACCCCCTGTCTGGGTTCCTGCCCCTCCTTGGGATCTGTATTTTATCCTGGAGAAGCTTACTCTGCCCCCTTTCGAGCCGGCAGCCTCAGCAGACCTAAAGTTCCTTTCTTGGAAGACTCTCTTCCTAGTGGTCATTACTTCTGCTCGAAGAATTTCCGAGCTCCAGGCGCTGATGTGTAAAATCCTGTATTTGATTTTTCACAAGGAACGTGTGGCCCTGCGTACCAACCATAAGTTTCTCCCCAAGGTGGTAGCAGAATCTACGCTGAATCAATCCATGGAGTTACCTGCTTTCTTTACGCAGCACTCCAATCTTGGAGAGTACCTCCTGCATACTCTGGATGTTCACCGGATTCTGAGATACTACACCAGCCGGACGAAGGATCTCAGGAAGACTGATCAACTGTTTGTCTCTTTTGCTCACAAAAGAGAAGGCAGTGTTGTTTCTAAGCAATGCCTGTCTAAATGGTTGGCTCATTGTATCACTTTCTCTTATGACAAGTACAAGACCCTGCCAGGTCAGGTCAGAGGCCACTCCACCAGAGGGGTTGCTGCCTCTGCGGTTTGTTTCAAGAATGTGTCAGCGGCAGACATTTGTGCAGCCGCCACGTGGACTTCCAGCCATACCTTTGAGAAACATTACAGTTTGGACATTGCCTCTCGCCGTAGAGCAGGCTTCAGGTTGGCTGTACTGCAAGGCCTCCTTTCCTAAGGCCTTCACAGCTAGAGGGTCTACTTCTGAGTAGTTTTCCTCCTCTTGTTTCTTCTTTTTGTTCCAGACTGCTTGGGACTCCGTTCTATATGTAATTACCTACTGCAAGAGCCCTCTCTAAGTAAGGTAGTACAGTTATGTAAGAACTTACTGTAACAGTAGATCTTTGAGAGAGGCTCTTGCAGTAGGTAATACCTTCCCGCCCTCCATCCCCCTAAGCTTTTTCAGCTCCTTTTCCAGGATGGGAAGTATCCGCTTCTCTCTTGTCTCACCTTTTGGCCTTTGGTGGGAAAGAACTGGAAAGTGGGCATGGGGGACCACCCCTTTATACTGACGTCGCATGACGTTTGTCATCTGACGTGGGGGCGGTCCTCCGCCAGAGACTGCTAGCTAGAAATTTTTCCATGGGGTCCTGACACCTCCCGGCATCAGTCCTATATGTAATTACCTTCTGCAAGAGCCTCTCTCGAAGATCTACTGTTACGGAAAATTCTTACGTAACTGTATTTTTTTTTTTAGTCGTACCCTGGGAATCTCCAGCAATCCCTAGCCGTTCGAGTGGAGCAGCCAGAGGGTGCAGTAAAGATGCAGCAGATCTTGCAGGTAGCTCGGTCCCAGTCAGTGTAGGGCTTTGTAGGTCAGCAACTGACCTTAAAAGTGATCCACCACTAAATTGGCAGCCAGTGCAGTTCATGCAGCACAGGCGTAATATGACTGAATTGAGATGATCCAGACAAAAGCCTTGCCGCAGCATTTTGCACCAGCTGCAGGCGGTGGATATCAACCCCCGGAAGCCCTAGGTAAAGGGAGTTACTGTAGTCTGGGTGTGAAGTTACAAAGTCGTGAATCAGGGTTGGCAAGTCGCTGGACGGAACTAGGTGCTTAATCCGGGCGATATTCTTAGATGGAAAAAGAGGACTTGACTACTGCAGACATCTGAGAACTAAGTGTCAAACCATTGTCAAAATTACCCCCAAATTTCACACCTGTTCAGAGGTCGGTAACAGGGACCCTCCAAGCCAAAGTCCTGAGGGCACCCTGCCTCCGACTTCTCTATCCGGCACCAGAATCCACCAGCAACACCTTGGTCTTGTCAGAACTGAGCTTCAACCAGCTGGAGTTCATCCAGTCCTGGATTTCTTCCAGGCAGTTATTAAAGACTGAGAGCGCACTATCCTAGTTGGGCGCAAAGGATAGGTAGAGCTGTGCGTAATCTGCATAACAGTGAAACCTCAGCCCATACTGTTGCACAGTCTCTCCTAATGGCAGCATGTACACCGTGAACAACATGGGGCACAGCATGAAGCCCTGCGGCACCCCAGAAGATGGGGGGACAGCCTCAGAGGAATAAATCCCCGAGACCACCCTCTGTGATCTACCAGTGAGGAATGAATGAAACCATCTGAGGACTGTACCAGACAGGCTGCAGATGGCACGCAGACGATTAGCAGCACCCCTTGGTCCACGGTGTTAAAGGCTGAAGAGAGATCAAGAAATACCAAGATGGTACGGGATCTCTTGATTGCTCGCAATCGGGAGATCATTGAGCACCCGAACCAGAGCAGTCTCGGTACTGTGCCTTTTACGAAATCCAGACTGGAGAGGGTCGTGGATGTTATGGATGGTAAGATTGTTCTCTAACTGTAGTGCCACGACCTTCTCAATAACCTTCCTCTCAAAGGGAAGATTAGAGATTGGACAGTAGGTAGCAGGACAGTCTAGGTCAAGTGAGGATTTCTTGAGAAGGAGAGTCACCATTGCTTCCTTTAGGGAGCAAGGAAACTCACCCGTCTCCAGTGAACACCAGACTAGTTCCGCAAGGACCGGGCCGATGACATCAATACAGCTTAATAAAAGGCAAGTAGGGCCCGGATCCAAACAAGTGGTCGGGTGGATATTCTTGAGAATCCGCATGACATCCTCGATCCCTAGTCGATCAAACTCCATCCAGCAAAACCAAGGTGTCGCAGCATCCAGCTGACCACCACCCCTCCAAAGAACGAACTGAACAGATCTCCGACCTGATGCCAGCAACCTTATCAGCAGAGAATAAAGCAAACTCCTCACACTTTTCGTGAGAAAACGCTCTCCGAACTTGTAGGCAGGCTGGTTTGCACAGTCTGTCCACAGTTTGGAAGAGCTGAGCTGGTTGATTCTGGACTGCAGCAATCTCTCTGGACAGGAATTCCGCCTTCTTACGGGTGATTGCTGACTGATGGTCCCTAAAATGTCCCATCAGTTTAAGTCTGTCGGCATCCAGGCTGGTTTTCTGCCAGCTACGTTCTAACCTTTGCCCTATTCGCCTCAACTCCCTCAAGGCCCCATCAGACCATGGAGACCAAGGGCGGAGGGTGAGAAGGCGAACACGGACGAGATCTAGGACATCAAGAGCCCCCACCACAGCCCAATTATAGGCTTGTAGGAGGTTCTCGGGACCCCCGCTTGTACCCAGTAATCCCAATAGGTCCAACTTTGCTAAAAGACCATCTGGGGTCACACCCCATAAAGGGCGGTATTGGACCAGCTCCACAGGGGCAGGTCTATAAGGGAGAGCACAGAGACTGAACCCTGTGGCGTGGTGATCAGACCAACCGACGGTTCCACCACTTAAGTCGGAGGTCTCTATCCCCAAGAGGAAAATCAGATTCAACGAGTGGCCATGAATGTGAGTCCCAGAGGCAACTGCCTGTGTTATAAGTTAGAGGAAGTCTTGACCAAATAGCAAGAGTTCATCGACCCAGGTATTGAAGTCACCCAGCACCATCAGTCTGGGGGACTCCAATACCATGTCGACGACTAAGTCAGCGACTTCCTGCAGGAACATCTTCTCAGCTCCGTGTGGGCGGTAGATGAGAATGATCCTGCACCCCACACCCATGGTCACAACATACTCAAACGATGTAATTCCTTCAATTGGCACATCCACAAGGTTAAATTCTGATTTAAAACAAATTGCTACCCCCAAACAATCCAGTCTCACGATGCATTCACTGAGAAACTGGCTGGAATCACTGTCGCCAGAATAGGGCCAGCATTATCATCCAGCTAGGTCTCAGTGATGCAAGCCAGATCTGTTGACCCAACAAGATCGGCTATAATGGCCATCTTGTTCCTAATAGATCTAGCATTGCATAACACTGTGCGAGTCGGACAGATACCGGGACTGACTGAGCAACCGCCCACTAAAAGTGGAGACCGTGGGTATGAGCACCAAACAAGGTGAACGTGCTCAGGATTCCATTCATCAGGGGCGCCTCCGGTTCTCCCACTACCCCCAATCCGGCCACCGCTCGCCTTGTTCTCGGGTCCAGGACCTCCAACCTCTGCCTTCTGCCCACTATCCCCAATGCCCTGCAGCGCCATAAACCATCGCAGACAATGGGGCAGTCAGAAGGGTGGAGGCCGCTGGAGCTCGGAAGAGGAGAGCACTGACAGGGAAAGCAATCTGCCGACATCCTGGACAAAACCAGCACACCAGCCCGCAATTATCCCAAATAACACTTGCACACCCTCAAACCACTATGTGTTAAATGTCCAGTAGAACACCAGTCTCTCACTCCGCAGTTCTCCAATCTATAATGTTTTGTACAGAGCAAGCTTATAAGGGGGTTCTTTCACCACCCCCAATAAAAACTAAAGGCAGAAGTGGAACAGGCAATCACCATCACTTCAGAACAATTCTTTATCCTGAGTCACAGTCACAAAGGTAGGACCACATCCAGCTGAAAGATTTCAGCCGAAATAGTGTCTCACCAGTGACCACGGCAGGGAAGAGCAGCCCCCCCCTTGGACTAGGGCCCCCAAAAGGAAGCCCACCAGCCACCGATTAGGGGATACCCTAGAGGACCGAGGTCCTACTGCCCTCCAGCCACAGTTCCCCGGTACCCTACCAGAGCGGCGATCTGCCCCACACCCAGTCACCAGGCTAACTCCAGGATAACTGCAACCAAAGTTAGTGCCTTTACTGAGGCTTCCAATGTATCATTGGGCAAATGACATGCAAAATGTTAGTATGCTGCCCTTACAGCTCTGAGACAGGGACTGCTGCATAAACTGTCTCATTTCACACTCATGATTTGCTGTAATGGCATCCCTCGTGCCCCCCCCGCCTCCCCTTTGCATCACCTTCTGGAACGTGAGGAGCACTGTATAACTACCGTATCTATCTACAGTGGCTGCTTTGCATAATGACAGTGCCTGCATGCATAACATTTTCAGGTACCACTGACATATGAGGCTGAAAGTGTTTATATCCAGGTATAAAACACAAACAAACCTACCTACTTATCGTTCCCAGTTACAGTACGACAATAGCCATTGTAAAAACATTGTCACTGATGAAAATCAAATATTTCCTAATCCTTTTTTTTTTTTTTTTTTTTTTAAATAATTGTTGACTTTTTTGTCCTTGTGAAAGGTAAGGGAAGCAAATCCTGTACCTGTAAGCCAAGTTTAGACTTGTTTCCAGCAAATTGTCACACTGTGTCTCCGCCCTCACTAGGCAAGACCAGTTAGTTTAGATGAAATGGTACTCACACTATCTTGGTAGTGATCTTTGCTCAGGGCCTCGCCCTCATTTGAACAGGGACAGGTAACTGTGCCATCTGCCACTGATGGCTGAGAATTCTGGACTGCTAAATGAACTGGAGCTCAGGTGTAAAAAAAAAAAAAAAAAAAAAGACCTAGGAATCTGTATTAATTATGTAAGGAGTACTGCACGAGAGGGTGTGTGATTATGGATCAGTAATCACTGTCCTCTCAAGGGTTTTGTTGGACACGAGTTGCTTGTGCCGAGTGCCGTTAAACACCCAAGAGATCTGTTGATTACTGACAATCACACATCCCTTGAATATTTCCTTGTACTTGTGCATGAAAAATCACAGCAAGTAATTTTGTTTTTACAGATACTGTTGGTAAACAAGAAGATGTCTGGTTGGAAGCCTAGAGTAAAACCAGAGAAAGATCCTCTTCTTGAAAGCACGGCTCCCGTGGCTCACTCGCTGTCCCAAACATTTCCAGCTCCCTCGATACCGTAGCTTGAGTGCACTCTGATACTGCTGGAGCTGCACAAAATACTTACTGGGCTTTTTAAAACTTCCTTTCTGTCTGCAACACTGTGGGGATCAAGACATCTGCTGCTGCTGATCTGCACTCAGGAGTGTGGTGATCCTTTTGACAGGTACTAAGGCTGCCAGCTTGAAAGAAGTGCAGGCGTGTAATTATGGACACGTGATTACATGACTGTACTGGTGTTCACACAAATCAGAACATTTGATTTTTCTTACATGTGTTATAAGAGGCCATTAAGTAATCCACATTATTCAGAGCAGTTATGTTGGTATCAGAATTCAAGGAATACTCTAGCAACGTGTTAGTCTAAATATAAACTAGGAGTCAAGAATTCCTCTTAAGGTTCTTACTGTACACTGTGTGGTTTATCTGCTATCTGGGATTCCAGATGCAGAGTTACTGCTGTGCACTTGAATACAGCATCCGAAAGACCCACATGAGCCCAGGGTTTGTGGTGTTACTGATCTGTAGATACTGCTTCTTCAGCTGGAATTTAGTCCTGTGTACTATAGATACTAAGTTTTGTTGGACTGGGCACTCAACAAAACAGCTGTCGTTTTTACAGCTCTAAAGCATCATTTTGGAACAGAAAGCTTGCACCACAAGGTTGAAGCTTACAAACTGAACGTTGATTTGGCCCATCTCAGTATTCGGGTCAAACACAGCCTATAAGGTTTCTGGGAAGCTGTCTTAGTTGTCTGAATGAGGAAGAATTATTGAAAAGTCTGCAGTGAGTCATTACGAGGTCCTGCTATAACGTTCAGATATACAGTACAGATGTGATGTCTTTTTATATTTTTTGCGTTGTGGATAACGGCAGATTTTTTTCCTTTTGAGAAGATGTAAGTAGCGAATGTAATTCTGGCCTACAGCTGTTGAGCAGGCTGTGCACATTCGAGTAGTCTAGCGTCACAGTTGATTACACTTGGATAATGAAACCACTAATCATCATTTGCCTCAGCATTTATCTGGACATTCTACTGTAGAGATTGTAGTTCTAACAAACGGTCTGTCCATTCGCCAGAAAACAGTATTGGCCTAGTCAGCTGCGTCAGATCCCTTCATGTACCCCCTTTTTTTTTGCCTTTTTTAATTTTTTTGTTGTGAATGTGTGAAAGGCAGTGTGGTACAGCAGTTAGAACACCAAACTGTGAAACAAGCTCAAAGTATCAAGTCCCACCATAGGCACTGGATCCCAGTTAGACCTTGACAGTTATTTGACTCCCACCCAGTGTTTAAATTGTCCCTGCTGTAAAATTAGGTGAGAAGCAGGACTACTCTATAAATGTGACATTACAGTTAAGTTGGACTTTCCTGCCAGAATTAGAGTTTGTGTGTGTGTGTGTGTGTGTGTGTGTGTATTTCATGAAAGGTGCTGGATTGATAGCACTGAAGAGTGAAGTAGCGCCAGTGATTTTACTTTTTCAGCAGAAATGTCTGGTTAAAAAAACAGAATTTGTCATTTTAAACCAGCACTTGGGTTTAGACTCCACTTTGCACCGGCTTTCTCACAGACCCCTTAATTATGGACCAGATTTATGCACAGAACATGCTGATTTGCCATCAGTTTGGTAGAAAAATGGAAAAAGCAGATTTTAAGATTTGCCTGACTGAACCAGCCATTTTTGAAAATGGAAAATCATTGGCACTAGTGAAATTATTGTGTACCAACATTAGTCTGTTCTTTGGAATAACTGCCTCCCTTTTTTTTTTTTACTTTCTTTTTATCCTCGCCCCTACTTGCCCCCAACTGTCCACTCAATCGGACCCCTACAGTGCACCATACACGTCTACCCTCCCGACTCAAGATCTGCCCTAGAGTGCACAGCTCAACTCCTGAGGTCCATGAGGAGAGGTCCCCCTTACCTTCCCTCTGTGTGTTTCCAAGGAGAGGACTTGCACAGCGGATGCTGCCCTGTTTGTCAGTGGGTGGCGCGCATGCTGCTCGAGAAGTCGTCACCTAGGAGAGCGAAGGTTTGTTTCGTTCTGTTCCCAACGCTGGTGTGCAATGGGAGCAAGGGTCTGCACGCTTGAGACGCAGTGTCTGCCCCAGTCTTCTGTCAAGGCCAACCCCATGTTGCCACATCCCCCGACCGCACCAACATCCCCCGAGGTCACCAGGAGGTGGCGGTCTAGTGGCGGGGAAAGCTTCCCATCTCACCCCAGAGAAGGAGAGCAAGCCGTTGGGCGCTCAGTCCTCCCCCGGCCGACCCACCAGCGACCCGAGTCCGTTCCCGAACCCGGGTCGCCGGCGTGGATAACTGCCTTTTTTTTTTTTTTCTTAACACACTACAACTGGTTGCTTGTGAAAACAGGTTATTCTAGCTCATCTTGGTCTCCAGTATAACAAATAGAAAATGAAGTCTTTTGTCAAGTCACATGATGCATACAGCACAGGTGGCACTATTGAATGCTTTCTAAAGATGGAAACTCACCAGCAGGGATGTCAGGATTACACAGTATGATGACTTAACACCATAATGTCCACTGACGGTAATTATCTTGATTATTGTGCAGCACGATATACTGTGATGAACTGTCTTTACTTTCTCATCACTGCTGTTCCAGCAGTATATTCTCCTGGTGCAAATGAGACTCCCAATTCCCCATCTTCCCCTTTTCACTATTTTCCCTAAAATTAGAAATGTTGCAAATTACTGTGATATCACAATACTTTGATTTAATGACATCCCTGGTTATCAGTAAAAAATAAAACAAACAAAAAACAAAACAAAACAGTTGACATCAGAAGATCCAGTTACACAAAACCAAAGGAAAACTGAATGTTCTCTCTCCTAAGCTGGTCTCTGGGCTTCCTTACACTTGGGCTGTACCTCCTGATGCTGGTCGTCAGGCAGGAATTGAAGATCTGCAGCAGGGGCATCTAGCCTTCCATTTCGGCTTCTTCCACTTTACTTCCTGCCTTCATTGAAGCAGGTACTCTGCAGCAGAGCCCTGTCACGTGGCAGGGCTGAAGAACTTCAAGTCATTAAATCTTAATTTAAAAATGTTAGCAGTTATTCAGCAAGAGAATGATTTTCAGATGTCCCATGGTGGGATCCAGTCTCAGCCTTGCAAGCGGGACGGACTGGCCCAACCTCTCAGCAGCTCGTTTTTTCCCCCGCAATTTTGGGCTCCCCCATAACGGACTCCTACAAGGCTTTTCAGGCAAGGGGGCATTTACAATTAAGCACCAAAGTGCTTCTCAGGAGCTGCAGTGCCTTCCGATCGAGGAACGGCTCTGGTGAAGGTTTCAGCCGCTCAACGGCACAACTTGATGCTAATTCAGCACTGCGCCAGGCTGCTCGTTGACGATCAGCCCTCTCATTGACGAGTACTGAGGAGACCTTGTAGCGCTGGACGATCAGCATCCTCGACGAGTGCTGAGGAGCGTCAGTAGTGCTGGGACATGGAAAACGATGAGATCACCGCTTGTGGACCCTCACCCCCCGCCCAACCAAAGCCAGGAATTTTTATTTCTGTTACGGAGAAGGAGACAGACAGGTCTGTCAGAGAGGAAATGGACAGTCTGAGTGGCTTTTAAAGGGACAGCACCAAATTTCAATGACAGTCTAGGATACTGCGGGGGGAGGGTACATTGAAAAAGGAATTATGGCCTCAGAAAAATCTAACAGGGGCAAAAAATGTCAGCTCTGCAAATCTCCGCTCCTGCTCACTTTTCCTTACATGTGAAAAGGCAGCGGCCTTGAATGGGGAGGACTCGGTGGACGCAACCTCTCCCTTGACACAGACGAATACTCAAAGGTCTGAACGACCGGCTACTTCCAGGTCGGAGAGAGCAACGGCAACCAGGGATACCCAGCCGTCGACCGCCCCCTCCCTGGATCCAGACCTTATAGACAAGTTAAACAGGGCCTTTGCTCTGGACCCTGCATGTTTTGACTGGCAACCTCCAGGGTCCCCTGATATGGGACCCTAAAAAAAAGGCAAAAAGAAAAAGGACCCCTTTCTCATTCTCATCCAACAAAGGGTGGCTATCCTCACATTGCTACCACAAGAAGAAAATGAAATCCAGATACAGGGAGAGATCATCTGAGGAGGATGATCACCATTTCTCACGCCACAGGAGGAAGAAAAAGTCTTATCCCCAGAGTAGATCTAGGGGCACACACAAGGGAAAATGCCACAGGGGATAGTCCCCGGATTCCTCAGATGCCAGCTCTTCCCCCGAGGAGGGGGAGATAGTGCGCTCATCATCTGACTCTGACGACTCCCCATCCAGAAACTTTGACCTGGAGAACCTAGATTTTTTTATTATAAAGGTCATATTCGAGATCCACCTCAGATCTTCTCCAGCTGTCCCTTCCCAGCCGAAACAGACTTTCTGCCTGGCATCTACCTCTAAACCGGCAACAGCCTTCCCTATCCCTCCCACCAAAGAAGACTTACTAAAAAAAGGAATGGCAAGGTCCAGAATGTGCATCCACAGTCGCCCGTCGGATCTCTGAACTTCTAAAGTTTGATAAGAAACAGTCAGAAAAGTGGTTAGACTGCCCCAGGATCAATCCACTGATTTCTAATCTAACCAAAAAACAGTCATCTCCGCCGAATCAGGGGCATCACTAAGGGACGCAGTGAACAGAAAAGTGAATACCTCGCTGAAGAAGGCCTTCGAAGCGTTGGCAACTTCACTTAAGGCGGCAACAGTGAATCTGTTCTCGGCCAGAGATGCCGTGTCCTGTGCATCGGATCTAGCTTTTCAGTTTGCAGAAGACCCAGAGAAAACTTGCCAATTTATTCTTCAGCTACATACAGTTAATAGGGCCTAGCATCAGCTTATGCAGCCGACGTATCTGAGGAGGCAGTCAGGTGCGCTGCTTGGACCATGTTTTATCAAACCTCAGCTTGCCACAACCTCTGGCTTCAGGCCTGGCAAGCAGATGCCTCTTCAAAGAGTCATTTGGTAAATGTGCCATACGAAGGAAATCTCCTGTCCGGTTCAGCCCTGATGGAGGTGGTGAAGTGAAGGAATCTGGGGAGACAGCCACGGTACACATGCCTCAGTCCAGGGGCAGGGGCAAATCATGGTCCTCTGGCTCCAGGTGCAATTTTCATGACCGGGGTTACAACAAAGGTCAAAACTTTCCGGGAAAAGAACATGGTCTACCTCCCGCAACCAGCGTAACTTTAGGGGAGGTTCCGGTGCCGGTAGAGGCTCTAGAGACACTGGCAACAACAACAAAGTCCCAATGAAGCCACCTGGACCCATCCTCAAGTAGGGGGCAGACTTTAAAATTTCTTCAAGGAATGGGTCCATACGACTTCGGACAAATGGATAATAGACATTATCAGGAAAGGTTAGCTGATAGAGTTAAAGTCCAAGCCACCCTTACACATGGTGCCCTCCTATCTCAAACAACCCGTCCAAAAGACAGGCGACTTTACAGGCCATCACACACACCTTCTGGCGGGGGTGATCGAGCAGGTTCCCCCACAGAGTTCAGTCGGGGGTATCTCTTATTCTTTATTGTGCCCAAGTGCACAGGGGGTTTCAGACCAGTCTTAGATGTCAAATTCCTAAATTGTTTCGTGCACAGCAGACCCTTCAAGATGGAAACCTTGTCATCAATCAAGGAGCTACAACAAGGGGACTTTCTAGCATCCATCAACCTGCAAGATGCGTACTTGCATAGTCCCATCCAGAGATTACACAGGCAATATCTCTGATTCAAGATGGGGAGGCAACACTTCCAGTTTAAAACCCTTCCTTTCGGCCTGTCACCAGCCCCAAGGACATTCTTAAAGGCGCTAGTAGCGGTCATTGCTCACCTTTGGAATAGGGGGATACAGCCTTTCCCTTATCTGGATGATATCCTCGGGCCTCGAAGCTCAGCCAAGCAGTACAGGCAGTGACCGAGGTAGTCCGGTGCCTCTCAGAACATGGATTTGTCATCAACTGGAGGAAAAGCTCCCTAATGCACTTACCCGGTTACCAAAAGCTAAAAAATAAATAAATAAATAACTCTGAGCCAGAACTTGAACCACCTGGGGGCAGACTTCAGGACTCGGACCAACAAAGTTTTTCCCACAGAATTGAAATTCAGGGGCCTGTTGAAGCTCAACAAATTTCTCACAGCAACCCAGCTGCCAGCACCAACTTTCATGCAGCTGATTGGGACTCTGATGTCACTGGCGGGTTCGGTCCTCTGGGTTCTGGTGCACGTGTGGCCCATCTGCTCAGGCAGTGGTCCCAGTCCCGACACAGCCAGCACTAGCTAATCCCAGTTTCTCAGCAGATAAAATCCTCCTTCCGGTGGTGGTCTCAGATCAAATGTCATGAGGGGACGAAAGTTGGGATATCCACACCAACTCAGAATCATGACTGATGCAAGCCTCAGGGGATGGGGCGCCCACCTGCATCAGCTGTCGGCAGAAGGCAAATGGTCCCTGGTAGAATCAAGGTACAGCACAAATGTCCTCAAGATGAGGGCAGTTCACTTAGCCCTGATACACTTACGTCAACAAGTACGCAATCAGGATGTCTTGTTTCTAACAGTCGGACAACTATGACCTACATCAACCATCAAGGAGGCACAAAAAGCTCAAAAATGCTTTGGGAGTCGCTGCCAATCTTTCAGTGAGCAGAGCAACAGCTGGCAAGTATAAAAGCCGTGTACATTCCAGGATAGGAAAATGTCACAGCAGACTGGCTTTCACCAAGATGTCTTAACAGGGGCGTGGGAGCTGAAGGACCGCGCCTTCCACCTCCTAACAGAGCAGTGGGGCAGTCCCCAGGTAGATCTGTTTGCATCCAGGCAAAACTCCAAGGCAGAACAGTTCTGCTCCTTGGCCAGGGACGAACTAGCAGTAGCTCAGGACACCTTTTCCCTAGACTGGGGTCAGTTTGGCCTCCTGTAGGTCTTCCCTCCGATACTACTGCTTTCCAGAGTTCTACACAAGGTGGCCCGAGACAGAGCAGAGATCATGCTAGTCTGTCCTCGATGGCCTTGCCGTACTTGGTTTCCGCATCTCATTTAACTGTCAATAGGACCACCTGTATCTTTCCAATTCAGCCTGGACCTTCTCCATCAGGGACCGGTCCTGCACCCCAGTTTGAGCAATCTATCCCTCTCTGGTTGGAGATTGAGTGGGAAACTTTCAAGGAGCTAGGCTGTATGGCTCATATCGAAATGATGGTGAACTCACGTCGCCCCTCCTCTTCTGAAGTGTATTATAGAATCTGGAGGAAATTCTTGGTCTGGCTTCCATCCAGTGATATACAGGACCATCCAGTATCGTTGCCTGTGCCATTAGTTTCTTAAAGAAGGATTTGACAAGGAGCTGCAACCAGCCACCCTAACAGTTCAGGTCTCAGCCCTGGGGGTGCTCTTGTTAGTAGACTCCGGTGACTCTCTGGGCTCATACCCTCATGTCAGGAGGTTTCTAAGGCGGCAGTGTTAAATGCCCCGATCAAGCCAACAGTTCTACCTTGGAGTCTTAAAGGAAAACTCCATGTTAAAATCAGAAAAATATATGTAGTATTTTTTTTTTTTTTCTGTGTTCTAACCAGTTCCCAGCATTTTCATTTCTTCTGGCTGTGACAGATTGTTTTTTCTGACTTTCCCTAACTGTTTTATTTTCCTTGGAGGTTGCCATTCCGGTTTCTTTTATGGCCTCTAGTCTTCCCAGAGTGCCCTTTGGTGTGATGTCTAATTGCCCCTGCAGAAAGCCAGTGTCTTGTTACAGGGTCTGTCACAGCTCAGCCACAGAGAAAATACTTCTTCCAGAGAAGACAAACTGCTAGATTTTGGGTGAGTGTAATCATTATTATTTTTTGATATCAGTACCTTGTCCTGTTATGCTCTGCTGTGTGTGTGTGTGTGTGTGTGTGTGTGTGTGTGTGTGTGTGTGAATCATGTCACTGTTTACTGTATTCCTCTCAGTCACTTTCAGTTTTTGCACCAGTACTAAGTAGCAAAAATTGAACATCACCTATAGGTTGTAACATAGCAGGACAAGGTACTAATATCAAAGAATAATAATAATTACACTCACCCAAAATGTAGCAATGTGACTTCTTCTCTGAAAGAAGTATTATCTTTGTGGCTGAGCCGTGACAGACCCTGCTAAATCTAGGGGCATAGCTAAATCACTGTCACATGAACCAGGGTGCATCGTAGGAGAAAGAAAGCCAATAAAACTATTTGTGATGGAGATCCCCAGGGGTCGTAAAACTACCATACAGCCAGCAGGCTAATTTAGGAAAAACTCCTAATAGCAGACAGAGGGAAGGACACACTAGGACTTAACATACATATAAAAACACTCTACATAACATATGTTTTTGTACATTCTGGGTGGACTTCTCCTTTAACCTGGTTCTCAAAGCATTGCCCAAGGAGCCTTTTGAACCTCTTAAGGAAACTTCCATCATGCATCTCACAGTGAAGGTGGTTTTTCTGGTAGCTATTACTTCAGCAAGGAGACTCAGCAAGCTGGGAGCTTGTTCATCAAAGAGCCATACCGTTTTTTCATCAGGACTCCGTGGTTCTTCGTACAGATCCAGGGTTTTTACCCAGAGTTATGTCTCCTTTCCATTGCAGCCAAGATCTTATCCTCCCTTCCTTCTGCCCACACCCCAAAAATGAAAAGGAAAGGGAATTTTACGCTAGACCCAAGAAGAGCATTGAAGATGTATATCAAGAGGACAGAAGATGTACGTAAAATGTCAGAGCTTGTTCATTTTAACTACTAGGCCAAAATATGGGTAAAAGAGCATCAAAAGACTCTCTAGCCAAATGGATCAGATCAGTCATCACCATGGCTTACGACAAGGCTGGGGTACCTCTGCCTGTCCCAGTAAGAGCACATTCCACCAGAGCTATGGCCACTTCGTGGGCAAACTTCAGAGAAGCATCTCCAGCAGACTTATGCAGGGTGTTCACTTGGTCATCCATTCACACATTTACAAAATTTTACAAGCTGGATGTGATGTCGGCAGAGGCATCCTTTGGCCGCAGAGTGCTTCAGGCGGTGGTGGACTCTTAAGGGCAGTGGACATTCTTCCTACCCGGGGCATCTGGGGATGTACTGCTTTTGTATATCCCAAGTGTAAGGAAGCCCGGAGACCAGCTAAGGAGAGAGAAATCGAAATTTAAATACCTGTACATTTTCTCACTCCGACGGCTGGTCTCCGGGCTTCGGATTCTCTCCTAGAATATACATAGTTGTCTGGCCTCAGGGCCATGGTTGCCTTAAACTTTCTTGTGTTTTATTCTCTTAGTATTGCCACATTTGGACTGCTTTTGGAACTACTGGAGAAAGCCAGAAATGGAGGGCTAGATGCCCCCTGCTGCAGGTCTTTGATTCCTGCCTGACGACCAGCATCAGGAGAGCAACAGCCCAAGTGTAGAAACCCGAGACCAGCCGTCAGAGAAAGAAAATTTACAGGTATTTAAATTTTGATTTAAGCCATTCCATTCTTTCTTACAGGGCTGTGCCCTTCATTCGGCATGGAGTGTGACTTGGCAGCCGCTTTCAGAGCTTCCACCAGTGCCGCTGTTTGGTCGGCTGGCAAAGGGTGCATGAATGCCAGGTGTTCCATCCCCCCCCACACACACATATATACAGTCAGAGTTGAGCACCTTACCTCACATCACATCTGTGACTCACCCGATTCTTGCTGGTTCTAGTGTGGGAATATGGTCCTCATGCAAACCCCAGTCTCCCAGGTAACAGCACATGATTCTGCAGTCACGCAACTGGGCCAGCTGCTGGTGTGTGTGTGTGTGTGTGTGTGTGTGTGTGTGTGTGTGTGTGAACATTGCTATTATTAAGTCCATAAACTGTAAATATCTTACAAAGTACAAACCTAAACAGTAATGGACAGTGTTAGTACAGCAGTAACAGGTAGGTTGTCCCATAATGACCGAGGACATATCAGAATCTACATACAAAGCGAGACCAGCTCTTAATACAAAACTAAGCGCTAAGTTCAGAGTTTCACAGCACTTTAGATAGCCATACCCAGCTGAATTAGTTTTGGGATCCCAGGTCCCTTATCTGTAAAAGACCTGGAACCAGTCTAAAGGCCATTGACAGGGCGTAGCTTGGCCGACTGACTCTGACATACTCGAGAGCTCCTCTTATTCAGCTATTTTAAACTTTAAAACTTATCCTTTTAAGTGAGCTAGCACTAGATTTAACAACTTTATCACCTGGATTTTAAGGTCGGGAGCTGGATGTTTAAATTTCTTATGCGGGAAATATGGGAAATCCATGGAAGACCACACAGTCTAATTCTGGCAAGGGAAAGCAAGGGAAAACCCCAGGATGGCGCCATTCATAGTGGCCTTGCGGCCAGCGCACATAGCGGCCCTGAACCTTCAAATAGTGCCGTTTTGCAGTGGTTCAAGCCCTGGACAAATCCATTAAAGCCATAGATGCAAAAATGGATTTATTCAATCATCGTGCCAACTTGCTTGAAACCAAGGTGAAAACCGTTGCTGCAGAGACTCCTCTTGTAAGGGAATCTATGGATGAAATATCAGCCATGACGGCTGGGCTGGTATCAGAAAACAAACTACTGCTACTCCAGTTGGAACACCTATAAAATGGATCCCGACTTGCCCATTTTCGGTTCCTAGGAGTGCCCGAGGAATCGGAGGAGGAAGACCTTATGGTATATGTGTTATATGTCAATCTGTTACTACACAATATGTTGGATCTTCAGATTTCGGATCTAAGGTTTATCGAATAACACCCTGGAGGACGGTAATGGAACATGATCCCCCACGTACCATACTTATCTCCACGGCGGGTCAGCATATTCGAGATCAGATTCTACAGGCAGTGAAAGCTAAAGGCCCACTCCAGCTGACAACCGGCCCACGTATTTTCTTCTTTCCCAATCTCGGTTTCTCCACCCGTCAGCGTCGCAAGGCTTTTGATGTGGTAGGGGGAAAACTCAAATCCCTGGGAGTTGATTACTCGTTATTGCTACCTGCAAAACTGAGAATTTCCTGTGCAGGTAAAACATTTATTTTTAGTGATCCTACTGAGGCAGGAAAGAAGCTGATTGATTAAAATCAAGGAGGACTTCCTGAGAAGTTCTGGGACATCTGAAGAGGCAGTTGAAAACTGAACTGTTTTTCAGAGGATCTGAAAGTCTCTTACCAAAGAAGACTGTTTAGGAGTTTCACAGTTTAGATAATGTTATCTACTCTCATTTTTTTCCCAAGATTATAGTGCATGCTCATAAGTTCTGTGTGGATTTATGCCTGAATGTTTGAAGCTGATATGAAGTCTAGCTGGGCTGCATCTATTACCGCTATATTACCGTTTTTGTTCTAGTTTCCATGGACTGATCTGTAAGCCAGTTGCTGGCTTAATGGGTCTGGTACCACGGGACTTTTTGGAATAAAACCACTCTAGGTATTAAGTCCATGGTCATGGCGGTCCTAGCATTAGTTAACATTCTAACCCAGGAATCCACTAATGTTATTACTCTTGCAGTGCTCCTTTAAGTCAGCACTGCCCCGGAGCCAAATGGAATGCTATGCTAATGATGGAATCTTTAGCTGGTGCATCCAATTTCAAACTGTCCAGTGTAACTGCCTACATTCTAACCTCAGATTTCTTCTTTCTGCTGCAAAGTTCAGATGCCCTGGAGCTTTCTCAATCAAAACAGATTCCTGTAGTGCATAGAACAAAAAACCCTGAGTATTTTGTTTTATTCTTTCATTACTGCCTAGTGTAATTGTTTTTAGTGTTTTTTTTTTTTACCTCATAGTTTAAATTTTAGTTTTGTTTACCTGTTCCTCGCAGTTCCTGTGAACCGAGGGACAACTGATCCTTTTTTTGTCTCTTGAATCGGAACCTTTTTCTAAGGTCTCCGATGACTTTTTTTCTCCATTTTTATTAAATTTAGCCGCATTTGAACCAAGGTTTATCGGTTCCCTCTGCGGTTTTCTCAGTTTTGGAACTGCTAGTTTTTGGACTATATCAGTTCCTGAACTGACTGCTAATCTTTTAGGAACTGTCCGCGAATATTCAAATGCTTTCTATTTTTGTCGGTTCCTGGTTCCTGTTTTCTTAAAATGTCAGATAAGCCAAAAAAAGAAAACGGACCTCCTGGTTTTAAGAATTGCCTGAAGTGTGCAGAAATGTTTACCAAGACAGATAAACACGACCTATGTTTGATCTGCCTTGGCCAACAGCATTTTTCTGATTAATTGTAAAATTTGTAAGTCTTTCCCTGACAAGATGGTGGAAAAACGTAGGAAGAGGCTTAAAAGAAGTTTGGAAGAGGGGTCCATGGGCTCCAACCAGTCCACCCCCTCTCACTGTGGCTATTCCTTCCAGAGCCTCCAAATCCACCCCTGATAACGGGTGAGGGCTCTGGCAAGAGTGGCGAAGAACCGGCTGACTACCCTTTGCCTGCAAAAAAATTTAAGGAAAACAAAGCATACTGAAATAGTAAAATGGACCCAATTATACAGGTTCTTGGTTGGCAATTGTCAGTAATTTAATAAAGCCAACACACTATTTCTTTGCCAGATTAGTTGTACTTTATTATGATAGTATTAATAAGATTAGCCAGAAAAATCCTATTGTAACAATAAAAACACACCCTGACAGGATGAATGGTTCCAATACACAAAAAGATTAACTCTGGCATCATTTGTAGACCTAAGGTCCAATTAACTGTTGTTTACCCAATACCTGAAAAGAAACCAGAACAACCCTATCTTAACAATAAGAATGCATCCTGCCATAATTAGTAATCCTGGTTTACAAAAAAGAATACATACTAACATTATTTTTAAACATCAGGTAGCCCACTACTACCTGGGTGTTCCTGTTACAATTTAGTTATAAGACAGCCAGTGGGGCAATTCCATTGGGGTGTTTCTAACATGCAATCTAAACAGCTAGTAATATTTGCATTACAGGGCTACAGATTTTTCAGAGAAAATGGAATAATACTCAACTTCCTCTGGGTCTCCAAGCTCTATTGCCAGTCCGATATCACCGACTTCTTTCCTCTCGGAAAGACAGCAGACCTAACAATTAGGCCTGATATTTATACCCAACCTGCTTTTATTAAAAAGGCATAACTGGAATTTCCCAAAAACTACCTCAGCAGATTTAAACCAGACAACATGTCATGTAACAAGTCATAAGACTCTGGTTCAAATATACATTGGCCATAAGATGCCTTGGTCCTAAGATACTTTTGACACTTTGCCAAGACATACGGTCATTCTTAAATGGAAAAACAAGTGATCAGGAGATTTTATATTTACCAAAAATACTGGCTTTAGGATACAGAAAACATGCGAGGGGACGTGGCTGTTTTTTAAAAAAATAACTGGCTTACAGATAGAAACCAGACAGTGGCCAAATTACATATCTCATTATTTTTTATATCAATTCCTTGTAACACATATTTTTAATCACAAAATGGGGAACTTCAGTAGTTAAGGCCAGCCGCAGTTACTAGCATCTGTGTTCTTATTTCAGCCGTTACCTTTAAAAAGGCACATTTTGGTACACAGTGTTTTCCTGCAAGCAGGGTAATTCCAAGTTAGACCTTGGCTTTGAGCTTTCTGAATTATTTTATTTTCTACATTTACAGAGTTTTAACCATTAACCTTTAAACTCTTACACATACATGCATATTAACTGACATGGTGGTACCATTCATTTACTTAGCCACTTGCAGCCTTTGATTAGCTAGCCATAGTAACTCATATGTTGGCCTCATTCAGTCATCTATTGGCCATTGTATTTTCTGAAGCCTTTTACACCTTGCCATGGTAAACTGTATATATACAAGTGGTTATCAACAATTTTATATAACTAAACTTATAGACCTGACCCTGGGGCCCCTGGACAAATTCAACAGTCCCCACCTCGAAGGTAAGAGGCCCCTGAGGGACTCGAACCTTCGCAAAAAATTGAACATAAATGTAAAGATTTTAAAAATAAAAAAAACTAAACCGTTTGTTCTTAAGCTATTAGTATAGGTTAATGGGTTTCTGATAAAATGTGTTAAATTAGTTTTACTGTAATAATATGGCATATATATATATATATATATATATATATATATATATATATATATGTGTGTGTGTGTGTGTGTGTGTGTATGTGTATGTATATATATATATATGTGTGTGTGTGTGTGTGTATATATGATATATATATATATATGTGTGTGTGTGTGTGTATATATATATATATATATATATATATATATATATATATATATATATATATATATATATATATATATATGTATATATATATATATATATATATATATATATATATATATATATATATATGTATGTATATATATATATATATATATATATATATATATATATATATATATATATATATATATATATATATATATATATATATATATATATATATATATATATATATATATATAGTTACAGAGATGTGAACCTTATTTCTACCAGGTTAATAGACATTATAGGATACTATTAAGTATTAGTAGGTTACTTAACTTATAATATTGATCTACTTAAAAATTAAACATGCAAATAATTTCTCAGAGCTTGGACATGTGTGCCATGGGAATAATCTGAGCCATTTTTAAATCACTTAATTGCTTATTATGACTTTTAAGGGTACTTCTAAGACAACATGACATAATAATTAGTACCACAATAAGAATTGCCTGTATTACAACAAAAGCCTTAAAAGCTGAATCTAACATGTTGTCAGTAAGCATTAAATTTAGATCTCCCTGGTGAATCATATCTTTCATAACTTGCTCTGTATTATATATCTGATTTTCAACCTCAACCAAGTGGGCATCTTTCCTGGCCAGCAAGGCCTTAAGGTTTAGGTGAGGGTTTCAATAGGTACATTAAGGTAGGGCAGATATTTCTCTTTCCTGATGATCAGGGTCACTTTGGATGGTTTCTTCCTTAAAAACAGGGATGGGTTTTAAAATGGTTTGACTAATGACAGTATGCTGGGTGGGGGTAAAGCAAAAATTTGATACATTAATCTGACATGACAGGGGCCCATATGAAAAGGTTTTTTGATTAGTAACTACACAGTATTGACCATGTCCATTATATGTTGCCTTAGCCATGGGTCTATGCCATTCGGTTAATTTAACTGGGCAGGTGACATTTTATAGTAAGCATCTGGTTGTTTGTTCACTTTCGTATCCACATACAGGGGTGGTGACGTTAAACACATCACACCTGCATAGATATGTATATCCCTTAATAGCACAGCATGATAAATGGGGTGCAACCCAAGTTTGCAAGTTAGGGAGATATACTAGCAGGAAGGGGGAATGCAATTGTTCTTTATACATATCTCCTTCTAAATAACCTACTGAGTGGACAGCTGCTATTTTATTAAAGACTGCAGTCTGTGGGTTAAACAAGGGAAGGGACACTGTAAAAGAAACCTACATAACACCTCTCACAGTGCAGGAGCCTTGTGCATAACACTGTCCTGAATTGGTGTGTGGTCACATAGCCCAAATTACTTAATGGTGCCAGGAGAGAGAATTACGCCTGCACACGCTGCCAGTTTACCTTCCTGCTTTGGACACACACTGGGACGTATACCATTGGGCCAGACGCCTATCTTTAATGAGATCTGGGAGGCGCCCACTCTCCAGGTCCTCTAGCAGTTAGGTTATGGTGGTAAGTACATACCCACATATGCAGTGCAAATGATTTCTCTTCCTACTCTCTTTTCCTATCCATCCATCCTTATTAACCTCAACTAGCTCATTTACCTTTTTCTTAGTTGCCTCGAATAATCTCGCTATGTCATGCATATTAAAGACAGTAAGTCGCTGTTCTTGCACCAATCCTTCAGTTCCATGCAGCTCAGCTTTATCTATGACTTGGGCCTGGTTAGTTTCAAAATATCTCATATGATTTTTAATTCTGTCTACATCTGCCCTATTCAGATGGACATACCTGACCCAAACAGGCGGTTGCTGTTCCACCATTCCTCCTGCTCCTAAACCTAAACCACTAAGCTGTCTGGACTTAAATGTTCCTAGAGTTTCTTGTCCTGCTATTCTGTCTTGGGCCTTTTGATGGTGGGCCGCTATTACATCTATTACCAGGGAGGCATAGAATAAGGACACATTAGTTTGAGTGCAGTGTCCAAATTCGGCCATATTCCAATGCGAAATATTTAAAACAGGTATATGCATAAATTTGTACATTATTTATAAGGGTTCCAGGTATTGAGGTAGCAGTTAATCCGCTAGGGGGCCCTGGTGTTAACTGGGGACACTCTGGGGATGTATCATTAGAGGAGTGCTCAGCTATGGTTGAAAATACGCCTTCGGTGAGGGTGGGGGTAACCTGTGTTTTATTGGTTACTTCAACCCGGGGCTTAGGAGGTTGTGGAGGGATTCCCGATGGGTCTTTGGGCATTATTTCCACCTGCACTACATACTTCTCTCTTCCTTGCCTTCCAGGTAGTGACACTTGGTATTTGCATCACCATGAACCATAGTCATCTTTTTGTACATCTTTTACAAACCATAGGTATGCTTGCAATTTGTGCTCGACGGACACTCTCTTTTGATAGTATGGCCCCACAGCCTCATAACTACATCCTTCTGCACTTTTCCACGCAGAATTAACATCTCTACCGTGATAAGCACACTTTGGTGGACAACAATATAGAGTACATGCTGCTATGTTGCCTCTAGTGTCTTTGATTGGTATAGTGAATTGTCCTCCGCTTGAAATAGGTCCATATCGCTCTGGCTTGAACCACACTTTATATATGTAGTCATCATATCTGTAACTTCCAACTTTTGTATTCTTTCAGTCTTGTTTGCATTTTCCACCCTACTTCATGGCCCTGTAGCGAACTGTTTTCTGTCCATAAACTAGAATCAAACACTGACACAGTATGAGTATCTGGATGGTGGCAGTGATGGGGAGGACAGGTAACCTTTAACTGCCTTCATTGTATGTGGATCGCAGTATGTTTTAATATGTTTTACAAGAAAAGATTAGGGTTAGTACCTGCTCTTATTTACTGTGCATTTTTCATCTGATTGATATGATACCATTTTAACACAAACCGCTTTATCTTATCTGTGTCAATCTTCACTATTCATCACAGATGGGTATCTGGCGAGGTCAGGACCCAGCAGAGACTTTTTTTAAAAGGGTAGAAGTAGACTGACACACCATCGGCCCGACCTCGAGGCCGACGCACTGTGTGGCCGCAGGTTGGCTCGTTAGGCTGTGTAGACTCACTTGCCTGCCAGTTCTTCGCCTCCGCCATAGAGGTCACCGTGGGAAGCTTTGAAGTAAATCTTAGGCCTGTTTCAATACCAATCCTTGACGTCAAGTCCGTCGAGTCGCCTAGGTAAGATCTTTCCTTATTTTTGAATTTTCGCGATGTCGAGTCTGTTTTGGTGTTTTTCCATAGGTCATGTCTCGGTCGGAGGCAAGAAATCTTGAAGGCAGTCGGCTCCCCATGCGGCGTGCCCATGCGGCCGAAAATTCTCCGTCACCGACCAACCGACCGGTGTCTCTCGTGTCTTGGCCCGCTTCACGACATGGACTCGTCGACGCCTGCTTCTCCATGGACTGCTGGGTCCTCGAACAGCGGCGTGGAAGTGGGTGAGCTCCGCCGACTTCGAGGTCGGGTTCGCACTTGGGCTAAGCCACGCTCTCTCGGCCTTTCCTCCGGGTCCCTCCCGTTCTATCTGGACCGAGGAGGGAGGAGCCTCGACTGCCTTAGCCTAGTCATTGCTGAGGCTTCTTCAGCGGCGCAGGAGGTCCGTCTCGCTCCTTCCGGGAGGCGGGCTTGCCCGCCATGTGTCCTTGCCGGGGTGAAGGCTCCTCGGTGTCGTTCAGCGGCTCTGAAGGGCCAGGTCGATGCCGTCGGCCGGCGCGGTCGGAGTCCTCGGCACCGTTCGTGGCGCCGTGGGCCCTGATGGGGTCGTCGTCGGCGCCGACTTGTGTGGCGCCGTGGGCTCTGTTGACGCCGTTCGCGGTGCCGGCACTGTTTGCGGTGCCGTGAGATCCACTGCGATGTCCCTCGCCATGTCTCGCCTCGGCGCCATCCTCGGCGCCGAGGTTGAGCACAGTGCCATGCCCTCGAGGCTCGGCACCTTGGGGCCTTCGGTTCCATCAGTCGGTGCCGTCCACGGCGCCGCCCGGCCCTCGGCGCCGGCCGGGCGTGGCCGTGCTCGGCGCCATATCCGCCTTCGGGGCCGTCGACGGCGCCACCACGGTCCTCGGCGCGGCTTGCAGCGCCGGGCGGCACTGGCGCCGAGGGCACCGCTGGGACTGTCGTCAACGCCATCCCTGTCCTTGGTGCTGCTCCGGGTGCCGTGGGACCGGATGGTACCACGACTGGTCCTGGCTCTGGATCCCTGGCTTGGGCTGGGGCCGTGACTCCCTCGGATCCCGCTTGCGGGGTTGCGGGGGTCGCTGGCACAGACTCTGGCACAGCAGTGGTCTCCGGGCCTGGTGGTAGGGATGGTTCTGCCCGCCCTCCTACTGTTTGGCTCAGGGCCTCGGACTCTACCTCCTCGGAGACGGAGTCGAGCTCTGAGTCGGACGTGCAGTCTCACCCTTCGGGGTTGGCTGCTGACGTGGGCAGCACGGTGGTCTCTTCGACCAGTCTGAGCCAGCCCCCTTCTGAGGTGAGGTCAGTGGCAACCAAGACTAGGGTCAGTGGTGCTGACCAGCAGGCAGTGGTGTGCGCCACCATAGCTCTGCAGCCTGGTCTTGGCGGGTTCACCGATCCCTCAGTTGTGGTACCCCCTCCGGTGGTGTGCCTTGATCGCCCGACTTTGGGGCCCATCGAAGCACCTGCAGGGGAGGGTACTGCTCCTGGGTATCCCTTCGGGGCTGCCCGAGATGCCAGCTACCTGGGCTGGCCATCTCGAGGAGAAGGACTCTTCCGGACTCTGAGGGGTCGAGGGTGTGGGGGTCGGCGTCGGCCTTTTTCTGGGGTCCACCGGGCCCTGGGGCTCCGTGGTGCAGATTTCCGCTCTTCCTCCATGATCTCTTTGAGGAGTCCCGTTCTTTTGGAGCAGGGGACCCGTCCTTCTGGATCTTTACGGCCCCGGTCACCTCACTGGGGGGATTCTTCCGGGCGCAGCCAAGGCAGTACCGATGTGGTTGTGCAGCTGTCGGCTGTGGGGTCTTCCGGGGCACCTTCTTCCATGGGTGCCCACGGTCCGCTCCTTAGCCCAGGCGGAGGTCAGCCAACATCTCTTCTCGGCTCTGTCCCTATCCCTCTGCCACACTCTCTTGTGCTCCCAGGCATCCTCGGTCCTAGTGGCCCTCTCACCTGGGAGCAGTTCAGAGTGGTGGCTGCCTGGTTCCCTGCTTACGTTAGGGCAATGGACAGCCAGGTTTTTCAACCTCCCCCCGTGCACCCACCCACTGAACAGATGGTGACCTCCAGCTCCTCATCCCCCTCTTCAGGGGGAGAGGAACCCTCTGTCCACATCTCTCCGGCTACTGATCTCTCTGAGTATCAGCGATTCCTCGTGAGGATGTTGGAGGATTTGCACCTTTCTCCTTCCACTGTCAGCAATCCTGAACACGCGGCGCACGCCTTTCTAGGCGATTTTCGCGGGGCCACCCTTGTGGTGCCGCCCTGGCCGGCTTCCTTTCAGGAGGCGTCGTTGTGTTCCTGGCAGAGTCCCTTCTCCGGAGTTCCTGCCCCTAGGGATCTCAGCCAGAGGTATTGTGCACCCCCGGAGTCTCCAGGTTCCATGCCTCATCCATAGTCTGGTTTGACGCAGTTGGATACTCCTGATGGGCTTCGCGCCCTTCACCGTGACCGGCCCCCAGATCAAGACTCCTCGGATTTTGATTTCTGGGGTAGGAGGACTTTCTACTCTGCGGTTACTTCTCTCTATCTCTGCACATCAGGCCCACTCAGCAGCCTACAACAGGTTCTTGTGGTCAGGCTAGGTCAGCTCCTAGCCTCATTGTCTGACACGACAAACCAGACAAGCCATCGCACTCTCTGCACCGTGGCCTGGAGCTAGCAAGGCACCAAGCAAGGGCATCTTACGATGCCAACAAGGTAGCTACCAGGGTCATAGGGACAGCGATCTGCACTAGGCATTCGGCATGGCTACGTCTTTCCCGGTTGTCACCCTTGGCCCGGTGTAGGGTGATTAACTCCACCCACCAGGGAACCTACCTTTTCTCCCGCAGAGTGAGACCGCGCTTGGGGCAACTTCCTTCCCCCTCGGGGGAACTCCGTCTCTCTCTCCCCACTCTCGGGCCTCTCCAGGCCCTGAAGGTTCCCCCCCTTAGTGTGTCACCCACTGAGGGCTAAGGGACTTTGTCCCTTAGGGTGTAAAGAAACAACCTCCTTGGGGGGCTTGGTACTCACCCATCTGTGATGAATGGTGAAGATTGACACAGATAAGATATGAAAATTATGTACCTACCGTAATTATGATCTTTCTGTGTATCTTCACCATTCATCACAACCCCACCCACCATCCCCTGGGGCCTCAGTCTCTGGGTCCCCTCCTCTCTGTGACTCCCCTCTCCTTGGGAGTGGGGTAAAGTAAGGGACACACAGGGAGTATTTTTCCAGGAAGAGTGGATAGCTCGGCGGCACTCCTTCTCTAGTGCTTGTCTCCACCCTGTGGTGGGGTTATGGTGCCCTCCTTCTCTCCTCCTCCCTGTTTCCATCCAACCTATTTCTCCTAAAAAACAAAACAAAAAAAAACAAACTTTTTTCACCAAACATCTTTTCTTGAGAGAGTACTGAATCCCTGTATCCTGTCCTTCTTCCAGAATAGCCGACTCTGCTTTCTGGAGTATTTGCCAGTTATTCTGTGCCTTGAATTCTGGCAGAAAGCTTTGCTACTCCTTGCAGTTCCTATACAGTCTGGAGACTGACCAGGGTCTCGGATATCTTATACTTCTCCCCTCTCTCCTGAATTCTTTACCCACCCTACCCCTCCCTTCTTCCGCTTCCAGAGATTGGGGCCCCTCCCAATCCCTTTTAGTTTCTAACCTCTTTCTTTGCTGTCCTCTCAGTCGTTATTTCTCCTTTTAGTTCATACATCCTTTCCTTTTTTCTGTCCCTTGGACTCTCTTGTTCCACCCTCCATCCCTTCCTCTTACCTCTCCGACGACTCAGAACTGGCAGGCAGGCGGAGTCGACACAGCCTAACGGCCAACCCGCGAATGCCACGCAGTGCGTCGGCCTCGAGGGCGGCACCAATGGTGTGTCGGCTCCGCCTACCCTTTAAAAAAAAAAAAAAACTCCAGCGGGGTCCTGACCTCCGGCCAGATACCCATCTGTGATGAATGGTGAAGATACACAGAAAGATCATAATTACGGTAGGTACGTAATTTTCATTTCTTGGCTGCCAACTGAATTAGATAGACAAGGCCAGCCCTGCCGTATACCACAGAAAAAGGCCCCTTCCATGTAGGTATAAAGCAGTGTTCCTTTTTAGCATAGTCTTTAACCATAACAATATCCACAATTTGGTATTCAAATGGATGTACCTTTTTATCAGAATACTTTTTCATTTGCTTCTTTGTTTTGCCAATATTAACAGCAACAAATGTGTTTACCTCAACAATATACTCTTGCATTTGCTTTACCCAATTTTCAGTTACAGCTCCCTGTAGGAGGGTTGCCGTTGGTAGCAGCAGGCGTCTGGGGGGTTTTCATCAACCTCCCAGTCGTCATAGCCTGATATGGGCTAACACCAGTAGTTCTATTAGGTGTAGATTGGATTGCCATTAAACATAAGGGTAACATTTTAGTTCATTGCATGGGCTTATCAGCACAAAATTTAGTCAACATTGTTTTTAAAGTTCTATTTTCACTTTCTACTACTCCCGAAGACCGTGGATGAAATGCCACATGCAATTCCTGCTTAATGTCTAACATTGTTTGCAACTGTTTAAACATTTCTCCTGTAAACTCAGGTCCTCTGTTTGAGGAAATTACCGTGGCAGTCCCCACCTGGAAAATAGCTAAGTATAGCAATACTCGAGCTGCTGTGTAAGCTTCTTTGTTCTTGGTAGGAAATGCTTCTACCCATTTTGAGAAGACATCAATAACAACTAAACAGTTAGTTAGTGTAGTTACCTGGTGTTCTAGGCAATCTGGTGATAAAATCAACTTGTATGTGGTCCCAAGGACCATCCGGTGCTTTTGTTGACTGCAATAGTGCTCTGTTGGAGGTGTGGGGAGGGTTTGTTTGTAAACAAGGGAGGCAGCGGTGCCATTTATCTTTAAGATCTTGTTGCAGGGTGGGCCACCACATAACTGCCTTAACCTTTTCTAAAGTAGTGTCTAGCGAGTAATGCCCTCCTGTGGGGTGGGCATGGTAGAGGTGAAATACCTCATCTGCTAGTTCAGGGGAACACAAGCAACAGGGTAAGACAGTTCATTTTGTTGGTACATTAAGACTGAATTAGGGGGTCAACCCCACCTAATAAGGTTTTGCTTGCCCAAGGAGTAGGGGTAGGCAAAGGACATTGCTGCAGATGCCAATTAACCACTATCTGGTAAGGATCATAGGTAAACTGTAAGGATTTAAGATCTGAGGGGGTTGCAGGATTTAATGCCATAATTGGTGCAGGTACAAATGAAGAGGGAGGGCACCATGGAGCACCTTTTTGTGATTTAATGCCATAATTGGTGCAGGTACAAATGAAGGGGGAGGGCACCATGGAGCACCTTGTTGTGCTGCAGCCTGGGCTGCATTGTGGGCAACTTGATTTCCTTCTGCTTGTTGGGTACCAGTGGAATGTCCTTTAACCTTAAGGATAGCCACTGGGTAGAACAACGTTTTAAGC
Organism: Neoceratodus forsteri; assembly: GCA_016271365.2. Taxonomy (NCBI): domain Eukaryota; kingdom Metazoa; phylum Chordata; order Ceratodontiformes; family Ceratodontidae; genus Neoceratodus; species Neoceratodus forsteri. The sequence goes on from CM057459.1 coordinate 734,377,731, forward strand.
AGATGCACTATATACTGTAACAAAACAGATAAGACAAAGACTTTTCCATTTGAAGCTAAAACTTGTTTGCAATATATAATGGAAGCATGGCAACAGTATTTACTACATAGGCACTGTCTGTATATACATTAACTAGGCAATCCTTTGCATTTTCTAAAGCACAAGCAACAGCTGCCCAGCGCACTCGTGAAGAGTGGAGGTACAATAAAAATGAGTTTGCTGTGGTGTGACCACTGCAAACCCAGTAGTTGGCTTACCGTTTACATGTTATGATGATCCTTCAGTATACTAATTTTCAGCAGAGGGTATTGGGGCGGTGCGTGCAAGAGGTAAGGGGAGGCTGAAAGTTAGTGGGCATTCATGGGACTCTCCAGTGTAGAGCAGACTGGCTGGTAACAAAGTTGTTTTCTTAGGCGTAATGTCCAAGTCTCTTTGCAACAACATTAAAGTCCACTGTGACAGTCTCTGTGAGAAACAGCAGTTTCTCCTGGTTTTAACAAGTAATTAAGCAAATGTAATGCGGAGTATGAATAATAGTCTTCTGCAGTCCAGTAATATAAGTAAAATGTTTAACTGCCCAAAATGTTGCTAGTAGATGCTTTTCACAAGCTGAAAACTTTTGACTTCAGTCAACTCCTGGAAGCATAAGGCAAGTGGTCTGAGTTTGTTCTGTTGTTAGTTTTTTTTTATACTTTGTTTATTTATACAATACATGTAGTACAGTCTACCAACATTTGATTTATCGATTATCTATTACCAGGAGGCACCACTCCTCTTAATATATTCATACATCACATCAATTGTATAAAGATACGACATTTGGAGGTGAGACCTTATATATATTAACAAAGTTTCCCATTATTAAGGCTGTTTGAAGAGCCCATGAGGAGCACTAGGATAATATTAATATGGTCAAAGTCTAAAATCCATAATGACTGTCCTATTTAGGAGTCAAAAAATTATTATCTAAAGTGCTAAAACCATTGTAAGTGCACAAAAGTGCATATCTTAATAGATAAGGTGTTAGAGTCAGTTCAAGGTGGCATTAAGATTTCATCTTCAGAACTATTCTTAAACCTAAATTTAATACTCTGAAAAGATATGCAATATTTTTAAAACAAGGCACTTAAACTACCTGGACCAACCATATTACTTTTATCATAGCAGGTAATTATCATTTACATACAGCTGCAAATGAGCAATAAATTGAAACTTTAGGAATGATTATTACATAGGACCAACTATTTTAACTTGTGAAGAGGAAGTCAATCTCTGCCCGATTTAGAAAAACAAGCGGGCTATATGTCCAATACAAAGAATATAGACATAAGCATTATGTCTCGGCAGGGCTCAATTGTATTTTTCACTTTAAAGCCTCATGTACAGTACCTTTCTAATTGAAAAGAAGTAAATGTACATAATCCAGTCAGGTCATCCTCCGACTCTGAATCTTCCTCTTGCAAAGGCCATTGTCTAGGCAGAGCATTTTTCTGATACCACCACCACATGGCATCTGCTGGATCTGAAAAAATGAAGATCTGACCTCGGTGTGCTATCCAAAGCCGAGCTGGGAACACCAAACCATGTGGAATCCCAGATTCATGCAGGAGCGCCCTGGTGCCATCGAACTTCTTGCACTTCTGTCTGGTGGCATATCCTAGGTCAGGAAAAAGGCAGATTTGTTGGCCATCACATAGGAGAGTTTTCTTAAGCCTCGCTTTGGTCAGGAGACGATCCCTAGAGCCTGTCCCGTCTGTTACTATTACGATGGCCCTGGGTGTGTCTGAATCTTCCACTCAACCTCGGGGAGTAACTCTGGACGCTTTCTGGAAGCGCCATACCGTGGCCTCAATCTCCCCGCCGAGTTGTTTGATCAACCAGTCCTGTAAATAAAGCATGAGGTGATCGCCTTCACTCCCCTCCGGTAGTCCTATTAGACGTATGTTTTGTGACCGTACTTGGTTTTCTAGTGTCTCCAACCTCATTTTCAAATTATTTTCTTTAACCATAGTTGCAACTGTTCCCAGGGCAGAGTCAGCTTTCTTCGATGATTCAACCGAGGCCAGCATGACTGCTTCAATTGAAGATTCTACTGTGGCCACTCTGTTGATGAGGGTGTCAAACTTATTTGACAGCCCAGCAACTGAGACAATAAAGACAGTTGAGTTTAATTCGACCATTTGCACTGTATCTACAAGAGGGTCCTCTATATTCCGATCCTCTGGTTCTTGAAGTCGGGCCTGTACCGTTCTTGTAGTCGAAGCGCTTGTGATGTTTTTAGCTCTAGTTCCTTTTCCTGAGCCGTTATCCTTTTTGGGATTACCCATCTTTTCTCGATCTTCCAACACTCCACTGTAGCGCAGAAGATTTAAGTTTCTAAGTATTTTTAGTGGTATTATTTACTTTTTGCCAGAGATTAAACGGAGCCATATCAAGGTGCTGCCATTTTCTCGGGCTCAACAGCGCCCCTTCCAGCTGTTCTGTTGTTCTTGACACAAAACAGCAGCGATGGCAGTGGGTGATGCAGACACTTCTAAATGAAAGGGGCAAAGCTGGATTAGGCTGTACAAGGAACTGTTTGCTTGAGTTGTCTAACAGCAGCTGTATGTTCATCTTTCCAGTGTGGTCTGATGTCATCATCCACGGAGGCTTTGAGCAGACTGTAGAGTGGTCTCGCTAGTTCAGCATAAAAAGGAATAAAGTCTCTGTGGTAGCTGGTTAAACCGAGAAGGGACCGCAATGCTGTTTTTATAACAGGCAGATCAAGTCTCTGAATTGTCTTTACCTTCTCGGCATCTGGCTGCTTACCATTGGGAGTGATGGTGACGCCCAGGAAAGTTACCTCCTCCTTTACTAGCTGACACTTCTTAGGATTGACTTTGAGCCCTGCCCTCTGCAGCAGCTGTAGCAATTCATCTAGTAACTTGAGATGTTCCTCTTCTGTTTCAGTAGTCAGCAACAAATCATCAACGTATTATAACACAGCTTTGGGCTTGGAAAAATGGGTCAAGATAGTAGCCATTCTTTTGTGGAACACAATGGGGCTATTACAGAAGCCCTAGGGCAAGCGGGTCCAGGTCAATTGTCTATTGCCTCAAGTGAAGGCAAACTTGTACTGAGAAGTCTTATGGATTGGCACACTCAAAAACCATTTACAATGTCCAGTGTGCTGAAAACCTTGGCTGAGGGAAGGATGTGGGACAGCAGTGATGGAGTCTCTTGTACTGTAGGGGCAAGGCTGGGGTAACAGCATTCAGCCTGCGGTAATCTATAGTAAGACGATAGGCACCACCTGGTTTAAGTACGGGCCAAACGGGGGAATTTGTAGTGGACTCGCACTCTCTCAGAACTCCTTGCTACAGTAATGATTGTATGATTAGGTCTACATCTGCTTTACACTCATGGGGAATCTTATACTGCTTTTGTGCCACATGAGCCCTTCCAGTTATAACTTCTTCTTGTTCTAACAAACCACAATCATGTTTATTTTTAGCGAAAACCTCTGCATGCTGTTTAATCATCTGGTTTACAAGAGGGGACTCATGCTGGGGAAGGGGCAAATCCTCTGGATTTTAAGAGCAGAAATAACATGCACATCTGAGACAACAACCACCTCATTATCTGACTTGCCACCTGTGTTCAACCAAAGGCGATTGTTTGTATAATCAATAACAGCTGCTGTGGACCTTAAAACGTTTGATCCTAAAATGCCATTCTGATCAGGCAAATTAAATGTGCATCTAAATCAAAGGTACATCCATTTATAGTTATGTTAGCTGGCTTAGCCTTAATTGCTGTAGCATCGGATCCTTGAAAAACAGATAGCGTAACAGCTTCAGTTGTTGCAGACTGGTGTGTTTCAGGTTGTGAGGTACGTATGGTGGACATGGAAGCTCCCGTATCAATAAGCATGGTCTGCTGCAGGCCTCCTGTTATAGCAGCTTGAATGATAGTGCGGTTTCGGCGAAATTACTGGAACAGACCTATCGGCTTAAGGGAGGCCAGGCATCCCTATGGGGAGTTAGTAATCTCATTTACAGCTTGCACAGCAGAGAACTTTCGCATCATTTGGGTCATTTCATTCAGTTTCTTAGGAACTTCAGCATTAGTGGGTATGATTCCCCCCAATGACTGAGGCTCAAACTGGGATGGCTGAGCAGAAGCTGGTGCAACTGCATCTGGAGGGGCATGGTACATTTGGGGAGGGTATTGTGGCAGGGGTTGTTGGAATGGAGGTTGCAGATAGGGGCATCTGGGTTTTATGTGCCCAGGCTGTCTGCAGTTGTAGCAGACTGTTGTCTGCTGTGGGTTAGGGTTGGTCCGAGGGGGTCCTTCCACGGCTGCTACTGGACCCTTTCTGGTGGGGGAATTGGCTTTAAGCATTGTTTCTGCTTGTTTGATCATGGTTACAAGTCTAGGGTAGGTAGTTGTTTCATCTACTGTTGCCCCTAGGAGGGATCGTAATTCTGAAAGCATGCCACTCAGGAATCGCTTTTTGAACATAACATTCTCATATTCGGGTTTAAATTCCCCACCTGGATCTCCTGCCCTACGGGCTGGGAAAGCTAACCCATATACACAAAATAATCTCTCTCCCCAACAGCACCTGCTCCCCCTTTTTCTGAGCAGCCAGGGCGAATGCCTGATGGAAATCTACAGTTCTTCCTGTTACCAAAGAAATTACCTCATGCAATAAATGTGCAAACTGCCAATCCTTTCCTCCTATTGCCGTATCTGGCAGTGCCTGTCTAAGGGAAGGATGCAAACAATACAGTATTACATCTCTTGTTTCTATTGGTCTTAGTTCCTCATGGGTCCTGAGAAAAGTTTGAATTTTTACATTTAACTCTTGACAGATCATCTCCTGCATTTATTTGTCCCAACTCTTTGCCTAAAGCTGCTACATCCTTGGGGCTTAGTCTCCACTCCTCTGTGACAGTGGTAACCACTGGTGGTGGTCTAGGAGGATCAGGGTCCCCCAAGGCTGCATCTGCTGGCCGAGGTGGAGCGGGGTCTTGACGGGACTGCACCGTAGTGGTCACTGGTGCCATAGGTGGCAGCTTCCTAGGTGGTGGCACAGGCATCATTGGAGCTGAGGGGGGTGGAGGTGTATATTCAGGCAGGGGTGGCAAGTACTTTGGGTCAGGCTGCCTTTGCCTAGAATTTACACAGTCGTCAGGGCATTTTTGACAATGCTCTTCCCAGTCTGCATTGTCTATTTCCCCCCAGTTTACATCACCGCCATCGTCATGTCCATTCTTTAAGGGGACACCACTATAAGCAGCCACCACTGCTTGATGTCTTCCTAACTGGGCTTCTAACTCCTTAATGTGCCGTTGGCATTCTCGGTGATCTACACTGGACTTAGAGGAGATTTTGGTTTGTGAGGGGCATCTTATAGCTCCTTGTGCCTCTTCCAATCATTTTGTTAATCGTTTTCACTCTATTTCTAAGAACTGATCGTCTAAGATTGCTTGAGCTGCAGTTGCCTCTTTAGCCGAGGCAGATTGAGCAGTAAAGGAGAGCAACTGGTTTTCCCCCGTTAATTTCCTAATCTGCTCCCATAAGTTTTCTTTTGCAGCTGTAAGAGCCTGTACTTCCTCATTCCACTGACCTGCTAGCCAGCAGGTGCCAAACACCAGGGCATTTGTGCCCTCCTTGTGTGACAGACTCTTTTCTTTTAAACATTTTTCCACATGCACTTGAGCTCGTTTCCATGGGTCTTCAGACCCTTTCATACACGTAATTAACTCCTGAACACACTTGCATTTATTCAGCTTTTTCTTAAGCTTGTCCATAGATTTTCACCTGTAGGTTCAAGTCTACTCGAAGACTCAGTTTATTCAACTCTTTTCCCCAGCCCCGCAGTTAGGTTATTACCCTGTCTAGATTACAACAACAAAAAAAAAACGCTTTACCAAATTACCAGAATTAAAACCAAACCAGCTACGGGCTAGGCTCGCCAATTTTGTAAAATGGACCCAATTATACAGGTTCCTGGTTGGTAATTCTCAGTAATTTAATAAAGCCAACACACTATTTCTTTGCCAGATTAGTTGTACTTTATTATGATAGTATTAATAAAATTAGCCAGACAAATCCTATTGTAACACTAAAAACACACCCTGACAGGATGAATAGTTCCAGTACACAAAAAGAGATGCACTCTGGCATAATTTGTAGACCTAACGTCCAATTAACTGTTGTTTACCCAATACCTGAAAAGAAACCAGAACAACCCTATCTTAACAATAAGAATGCATCCTGCCATAATTAGTAATCCTAGTTTACAAAAGGGAATACATACTAACATTATATTTATTTATTTATTTAGATTTTGGTAACCGGGTAAGCCCTCTGAGACCAGAGATCCCTTTTTCCGGGGTGACCCGGGATTAGTTACAAAGAATACATACAATTGGTGTAGAGTACAATAGAATTGAGTGCATACATATTTAGTTACAAAGAGTAAATACGTTGACATTGGGGAACAGTGGATTAGCAGTAGATACATGTTGGGGAGTAGGTATCAAACAAGAGGCAAAGGGACAGCAGGAATCACAAGGTTAAACAGGTATTAAGGCAGATAAACAGTACTTTTAGCATTTTTCCATAAGAGATTCAAGGGGTGGGAAGGCGTGGTTCAACAGATGGTAGCAGGGGTGTAAGTAGAGGACAGGGTTCATAGGTGAATTACACGATCAAGGGACAAGCCCATTAGGATCATGCTACCTAAGCTAGGTGGGATACAAATTTTAAATCTTTCATATGTACATCAAGTTTTTTTTTTTAAATTGAGCCAAGTTATCACAGTATACTACCTCATATGGGCGTGAGTTCCATATTGGAACTATTCTCTGAGTATAAAAATTATTTCTCTTCGTAGTTCTATTAGTAGATGTAATTAGTTTGAAATTATGTGACCGAGTATGAACAGGAGTAGGATTCCATGTCAAATATAATGTGTTAAATAAATATTCATCTTTAGTCGCTTTATAAAGCAAACAAAGATCCCCTCGTATAGATCTATATTCCATACTATACAGATTCAATTTCTTCAATCTTTGCTCATATGTCAAGAGACCCATACCAGTTATATTTTTAACAAATCTTTTTTGGACTTTCTCTCTAGATAATCTATCTCCCCTCTGAGTTGGAGCACTAAATGATGAACAATAATCAAAGTTAGATCTTACAATACTGGTATACAGTGGGATCATTATAGATGGTTCTCTACTTTTTATATTTTTAAATAAGCTATTACTTAATCTAGAACATTTTTTAACTGTAAAATATGTGTTCTGTAAATTTTAAATTATTAGTAATATAACACCCAGATCTCTCTCCGAGGTGATGACACTTAGTGCGTTGTTGTCTATATAATAGTTAGCACACCTGTTATTCAAACCAAAATGCATAACCTTACATTTGTTTATATTAAAGTTTAATTTGTGACTGGTAACCCACTTAGAAATTAGATTCAAGTTCTCCTGTAAATTGGATATGGATTTCGAATTATTAACAATCCCGCCTAGTTTAGCATCATCTGCATACTTAGTCATCCAAATACCATTACTAGTATTCATACTAGCTATAAGGATGTTTAATAACATAGGTCCCAGTACCGATCCCTGAGGTACTCCACTGCTGACTTCACTCCATGTGGAAGAATAACCCCTCAATGATACTCGCTGTCTTCTATTGGATAACCATTGCATTATCCATTTAGATAAATATTTGTTAAGGTCTAATTTTATTAAACATTCAAATAATATACCATATGAAACAGAGTCAAAGACCTTTTCAGAATCCAAGTAAATAACATCCACCGGCAGACCAAGGTCCAAAGCATCACTTACCGGCTCAAAAAAAACAATCAAATTAGTCTGACATGATGTACCAGGTTGAAAACCATGTTGGAAAATATCAGTTTGACCATTTTTTATTATATGTGTACTAATTTTACTTAGAATAAGCTTTTCCATAATTTTACATATGGAAGATTTTAAACTTATAGGTCTGTAATTTTTCAAATCCTGCCTTGAGCTGACCAAAGCATCTCTCCAGTCATTAACCACTATACCTTTTTTCAATGATTCATTAATTAGAAAAGTCAGTACACCTGCTAGCTCATAAGAAACATTTTTTAAGAATATAGAAGGAATATTATCAGGACCTACCGATGTGGAAGATTTTAAGGAATCAATAATGTTATAGGTTTCTGCAACAGTGAATTGTATTATAGGATCCAATTTAGAAGGATTCACAGCCATAAAATCATCCTTTTTTTTTAAATATACTAGCAAAATAAAGATTAAATTTATTTGCCATAGTTTGTTCATTATTAATAATAACATCTTTTATTCTTAACGGTCCAACTAAAGTGGGAGAGGACTTTAAGGAACCAATGTAATTGAAAAACTTCTTCTTGTTATCACCTTGTGTTCTAATTAAGTTTAGTTCTAATTCTTGCTTGGACCTTTTAATTGCATATTTTGCTTTTTTGGCTTTAGAGACAAATGTAGCCCAGTTGGATTCTGATTTATTTTTCTTATATTTATTAACGACAACGCTCTTTTGCTTACCGAGCACCACTCTGGTTCAGTGGCCTCAGCCCAACCATCTCCTCTGCCCCAACTATTGGTATGTTTAAAACTAGGCTCCGGGACTATCTCACTACCAACAGCTCCTGTGACTGCCCAACTTAACCTTGTTTCTCCACTTCCCTTTCTGCTCTAGTTGTCTCCGCCCCCCCACCCCCACTGGATTCTACCCTCACATCTTGGTATACCCAATGCTGCACTTTTCACTCTCTTGCCACCCTTCCTACATTCCTTCTCCTCCCCTACCCTCTTCCCTCTCCCTATGACTCTGGCACTTCTTATCTGTTGTCTGTTTTCTCTGACAAATGCCGCTGGCTGCCTTGTTACAATGCTACCCTTGAACTGTATTAATCTGTACTCTGTTTGCACTGTCCACATTGTTGTAATGCCTGTCTTGATGTTCCCCATAATTTGTATTTCTCTGACGTGGAACCTTTGTAAGAGCCATGGCTCAAAGGTATTTGTAATCCTAGACTTGATAAATAAAAAGCCTTTTTCTTTGCTAAGACTCACCTTTTTTTTTTTTTTAGTAAACCAGGGTGGTGATCTTTTATATCCAATATATTTAACTCTGATTGGCACCCATTTAGAAATACAATATTCAATTTCTCTTTAATTCTTAGCCAAATATTATCCACAGGTAATCCATTTAATTCAGTTTTCCAGTTCTACCTCAAAAGATATTCTTTAATAGCCGTATAATTTGCTTTATTGAAGTTTCTAAATTGGGTTTTACCATTAGTTTTATTAATATAAAAATTAATTGACCATTTAATTGTTAGATGGTCACTATTACCTACAGGAGCCATAGTGTCAAGAAACTCAGTATCAGCTTTAATATTAGTAAGTATCAAATCCAGAGTATTTGTTGTTTCTAGTTGGAATATTGACAAGTTGGTCTAATCCTAGATGGAAATTGCACTAATAAATCTATTTTCCTGTTTATTTGAACCCAACCCATTAGGCCAATCAATACCAGGATAATTGAAATCACCCATTAGAATAATATCTACATTTATATTAAGATTCTCCAAATAATTACACAAGTTTTCATTATTAACAGGGTCCATAGTAGGTGGCCTATAGCATATCCTAATGTAACTGGACATTGTTTATTATTAATTTTAATCCATAGTATTTCAAACCAAAGGTAGAATCATTATTCATACTAACTTCAGTACATATAATGTCTTCTTAACATAAAAGGCAACTCCACCTCCCTTGGGTAGATGCGATTTTTATTAGAGTATAACCACTAATATTATGTCCCCATTGGTATTCATTAAACCAGGTTTCTGTAACACCACAAATGTCAATATCTTCATTATGTAAAATTACTTGGAGTTCATTAACTTTATTACTCAGACTCCTGGCATTTAGAAGAAGCAGATTTAAATTGGATGAGGATCTAGCAATTAAACCCACAGAGGCTGAGTTCCAGGAGGTACGCTTTGAGGCCAGAGTTAAACCCTAGGAGTAGGCTTGTCAAGTAGACTTGCTGAGAGGCATTCCATAAGCAGAGGCTGCATATTGGAAGGCGCTTTCCTTGGTTGGTGCGAACACGGGGGATGGCAAGGAGCGACTTGCTGTGAATCGGAGGGTTTGCGATGGACTTTAGGTGAGTAGCCCATTCAGGTGGGCGGGGGGCCAAAGGAGGTGAATTTAAAGGCAAGACAGGCCATAGTGTAGGCCAGCTTATGCCGAGGGGAGGGCCAGTTTAGGTCCGCAAGGGCCTCACCATGGTGCCTCCTAGGGGAGGAATTTGTAGCAAAGCGAGCTACCCGGTGGTAGAGTATGGAAAGTTTGTTGAGCTCAGTCTCTCGGAGGAACTGTAGTACAGGAGATCCATATAGAATGGAGGGAAGGAGGTTGCAGTTGGCTATGGCATGCCGCGCTTCCCCAGAGAGGAAGTTTCCCAGACAGTAGAGGAGACCAAGCCTCTGGTGGATGAAATGCGTTAAGGCGTCGATGTGAGGTTTATAGGTCAGCTCCTGGTCAAGGAGGACCCCAAGGTACTTGAACTGGTCAATGACCGCTACTCTCCTCCCTTGGGCAGTGTTGAGCTGGAGTAGCTCGCTTTGGTCTGTGCCCATGCGTCTGGTCCCAAACAGGACTGCCTTGGTTTTGTCCTCATTCAGCTTTAGGGAATTAGAGGTGAACCAGACCTCAAGAGCTGAGAGACAGGCCTGGAGTTTGGAGGAGATGACACTGGATTGTGGGTCACTGCAGTAGGCAACGGTGTCATCCACATAAAGGATGAGGTTGCAGGGTGCGCAATCACCTAGATGTCGTTAAGGAAGAGTAAGAATAGTAGGGGGTCCAGCATCGAGCCCTGGGGTACCCCGGACATCATGGGTCTAATGCTAGATTGTGTTCCTCTCCAACTGACTTTTTGGGATCTATTAGTCAGGTAGCTCGCAAACCAGGAGTGCGAGTGCTCATCCATGTCCAGCTGGTGAAGTTTGGAGAGGAGAAGTTCATGGCTGACCAGGTCGAAGGCCTTGGACAGGTCAGTGAATAGAGGCCCGTTGGGGGCCTTGGTCCATGGCCTTGAGGACGTCAGTTGTGAGATGAATGAGGGCAGTGTCAGTGCCGTGGCCTTTCCTAAAGCTGTGTTGTACATTGGCGAGGAGTCGGTGTTGCTCAAGGTAATCCTGGAGTTGGCTGTATGCAAGCCTCTCCTGCACTTTCCCCGTGTGGGCTGAGTAGGGAGATGGGCCTGTAGTTTCCCACTGTGTCCCGGGGTCCTTTTTTGTGGACGGGGATAATAGTTGTTACCTTCCACTTACTGAGGACAGTTCCTTCGAAGAGGGACCTGTTAATAAGCATGGTGACAGGGTAGGTGATAGCCTGGGCAGCAGCCCTCAGCAGTCGAGGTTCTAGTAGGTAATTTCAAGGGGAAGAGTTAGGATTTATTTTGAGTAATAGGGGAAGTACAGCTGATGGTTCAACCAGTTTCAGGTGGAATAGGGGCCGAGGAAGCACCCTGTCCATATTGGGGTTGTAGGGAGTCCCTGGGGGGGGAGGGGGGTGTCTGTTAGGATTGGAGAAGAAGGCACAGAAGGTGTCAGCAACTGTAACGGGGTCATTGGTCAGTGTATCCCCAACTAGAAATGAGTCGTCTTGTGCTTTTGTAGTACCTTTGAGAAGGGAGTTTATGTGGCCCCAGAACTTCTTAGGGTCGCGTAGGTGGCTGGTTTGGAAGTCTCTCAGGTACTTGGACTTGGCCTGTTTGGAGGTTGTTGTTTTTTTACATAGGTTTCTCAGATACCTGTAGTTCTCCCAGTCAGGTTGCGGCCCGGTTTGTAGAGTCCCCAAGCCCTGTCTCGGAGAAGCATAGTTTGCTTTAGTCTAGGGCTTAGCCATTTGTGGCACTTCCCCTATACCCTGAGCTTCTCCAAGGGGCGTGCAGGTTGGCTAGGGACAGGAATGAATTAGAAAAGTAATCAAGCGCCTCGTCAAGTGAGGGGAGGGAGACAATAGGGTCCCAGTCTATTTTCCCCAGGTCAGAGCAGAGGTCTGTTGGTATGAACCTGCTGAAGTTCCTGGCTTCTATGACCCTGGCAGCAGCTTTGGGGGGTTTGTTTGACCAGGCACAAAAAGTGGGAGAGTGGTCACTCAGAGAGTCTGACATAATCCCAGCGGTCAGAACGTGGTCTGGGCAAGAGACTAGTGCCCAGTCAAGTAGGGAATGATTGCCACACTTAGCATTGTGCCTTGCTGGCAAATCTATGACTTGGGTTAGTGAGGAGTCAAATATTAAGTTCTTGATTGTGGAGGCCCAAGGGGCAAGCCAGTTGAGATTGAAGTCCCCGAGGAGGATGATCTCCCCAAGGGGGTGCTCAAGGAGAGCACTGGTTAGGGATTCAAGGGAAACATCGGGTAGCCCACTACTACCTGGGTGTTTCTGTTACAATTTAGTTATAAGACAGCCAATGGGGCAATTCTATTGGGGTGTTTCTAACATGCAATCTAAACAGCTAGTAATATTTGCATTACAGGGCTACATATTTTTCAGAGAAAATAGAATAATACTCAACTTCCTCTGGGTCTCCAAGTGCTTTTTGATCAGATATCACCAACTTCTTCGTCTCGGACGAAACAATTAGGCCTTGCTGCCAGAGAGGTACCTTTGATGAAAATCTGTAAAGCAGCTACCTGGAAGTCTGTCACATAGTGCTATTGTAAATTGTATATGATGATCCTATCACTGTTGTAAGCTGTATGCCTTACCCACCTTGTCGACATAATCGTTCTCACTATTTATTGTTGTATTTTTACGTACTACAGTACTATTGTCTGTCATAACCTTGTCACATATGTATTTGAACTGTTTTCTTCTCATTACTTCTCCCTTGTAACCCCTACCCCCAGGGCGCATCTGGAATCGAGTGGTAGTCAGCTCAGTATGCCTTCCTGGTAAATCTCTTAAATAAATAAATAAAAGTCCACACCTTCATTAAGCATTATAGCCTGGACACCCAGTCCAGGAATGATGCTAGATTTGGCACAACAGTTCTGCAGTCTTTTTCCTAAATAGATTCTTGCCCACCTCCTTGAGGTACTGCTGCATAGTCTGCAAGAGTAATAATATTAGTGGATTCCTGGGGTTAGAAGAAAAAATTACCCCCCTGTAGTAATCTTGTTTATTCCAAAGGGATCCATTAATATTATTACTCCCCACCTTGACTCCCATGCAGAATCAGTTAACAGAAAAATCCTCTCCACAGCTAATTATATGTATACTTACTGGCTCTTCTTAGTAATGTTTTACTTTGATCAGTGTTACTAGTTGTCCCAGTTGGGGCCTCCTTTTTTCTATTGTTGTTTTATTATAGGTTATTGTGGCCTCTTTGTAGGCTTCTAAGAAATCTAAGGTTAGAATGTAGGCAGTTACACTGGGCAGTTTGATATTGGATGCACCAGCTAAAGATTCCATCATTAGCATAGCATTCCATTTGGCTCCAGGGCAGTACTGACTTAAAGGAGCACTGCAAGAGTAATAATAATAGTGGATCCCTTTGGAAGAAACAAGATTACTACAGGGGAGTATTTTTTTCTTGCTGTTTAAAACTGTTTTAACCAGTTGTTCTTCCCATCCCATGTAGTGACAAAGTGGGATAAGTAATGTATCCTGCTTAATGTTTATCCTCCTATATCGTTGTGTATGCCTCGACTCCTGTATATATCTATGTCAGCATATGATATAATGAATAAAAAATGAAATTAGAAAAATAAATAAAAAAAAAAGGGCCAGTGACAACTTGGGGAAGCAGAACTGTCATCTAGAAGCTGGCGTGACCTACTATAAGTAAAGGTCGCACTGGGTTAAATAAGGTTCCCATATCTTAACAAAATTTCCACATTGATCCCCTTAAATTGTAACTTTGAGGGGTTGGCCCACTGGTGCAGTGGTTGTGCTACTGCTTGTGATGTTGATCCGGGTGGGTTTGGGAATGAGTCTGGAACGTCAGAGGGCTGGGGGGTTTAGGAGGGAGTGTCCAGAGCATAAATTAGTGTCGGAGAGTTGATTAGCGACTTTTGCTAATCAAAATGAAAAATGATTAGCAATCGGATGATTTTGATTAGCAGTTTTATAAAATGAGTATTTTTACTTTAAATCATGCAGTTATTAGTTGTTATTGTATATATTGATAAAATAGACATTGTATACTTAGGTCTGAAACTGAATTTGCCATTTTGACCAACTTGTTTGCATAGCCTTTCTTATTACCCCACTTCATGTACCTGGTGCAGAAAGTTTTCCAATCCCCACCAAATCGTAATTCTGCGCAACGGCAGCACCTTTCTGCGCTAAAGGTGCGAAAACACATTTGGCCAGGATTTGAAAATGACAGCTGTGACATGCGTGGGTGGGGTAATAAGAAACTATGTTAATCTGGGGTCAAAATATTTAAAAATTCCAAAGTTACGAAGATGCGTGGCGAAATTGCAACAAATGGTCATAACTTTGCCATTTTCATATTTTATTTAAATTTTCAACATAAACTCTTGGCCCCTCCTCCAAGAACAATGGGATTGTCATTACACAAATCCTGCCTGAAAGGTGACTACGTAGCGACTGAAATCACCTTTAGGGCAGGGTTCTATAGTTACATTGTTCATCAGGTGGGGTCCCCAAAAACTATGTTTCAAATTTAGGGTCAATATCTCAAAAATGACCGAGTTATGCACCAAAGTTGAAACCCCATTGAATATATAGGACCACATTTACCTTAGTTCTTATACTGCAGTTGCGGTTCCAGCAGCATGGCGTGTCTTCGATCGGGAGTGCGGATCTCGAACCTGAGACCTGTTCAGTTGAGTGACGGTCTGTGGAGGTGTCAAGGGGGTGGGGAGGTGAGTGCACAGTGGGTGGTCAGGTGGGGAGTGCAGGAGTGATTGGTGATGGACCATTATTTTTGCAGGTTCAAGTTAAAAAAAAAAAAAAAAAAAAAACATTGAGGACAAAAGCGGACAGTGATGGGATGGTGGGGGGTGGTGCCACTAGACACCAGGGAACCTCACAATAACTGGGACAGCGATCGGATTGGGGGGCTGCCACTAGACACCAGGGAACATCAGAAATAATGGGGACATCAATTGGATGCGGAGGGAGTCAGCTAGACACCAGGGACAAAATGGCATTACGGGGAGGGGGATCAGTGGAGGGAGAGGGCACTAGATGTCACCAGGGAAACAAAGAGCTGGCAACTGGAGGGTGGGGGGCACCACCAGACACCAGAGAAAGTTAAAATACTGGGATGGCCAGCTTCTATGATTAGCAACCACTGCTAATCAAGCTGGAACTTGACTCGCGTTTCCCGATTCTTGGGTCGCAAATTGCGATGCAAACCCGCTTATTTTATGCCTTGGTGTCCCATGGCCTGCTGTCCTCCTCCTGGCAGGTATTACATGGCTGATGCACGCCTGACAACTATTGGAGGCTGGGAGCACACAGCTGGGTCCACATTGTAGGGGAGGAGACAATGGCGTACGTCTGCAAATTGTGTGTGAGAGCAAGCACGCCCTCGTGGTGACGGCATTGCACATCCACGTTTCCTGAGGGAACCTAAGAAGATAGTCCCCAGGATCAACGCCATATGAAGCCTCCTCTCTCTCCCCTCCCCTCTAACTGATGCCCCAGTCTAAGATCCTGCTGCACTGAAAGTGAATCTTGATCACTCCCCTTAAGGAGCCTCGTCATAGGGAGTAAGCTACGGGCCTTCAGGCAGGGCAGCTGAAGGGGATGCGGGTTTGGGGGGACTATGGCAGTCTGATAGGGGTATATCCCTACCTGAGCCTGGAGAATAACCAGATATTAAATTATGAAATAACATGGATCACTGCAGACAAAACCAGGAAGGAGAATGGGGACAGGATGGGGAGGGTTAGTACCTGCAAGAAGAATAGGTTCCAGGGATTATAGGGAATATGGGCAGACTGGATGGACCTTTGGTCTTTTTCTGCCATCATGGTCTGTGTTTGTATGTTCTGAGAGTCATCGGCAAGGACTCCTGTTTGTTTTGCTTCCTCATTCCTCATGCTTCATTGGCAAGCTTTTAAACTAGTCAAAGGGGGAGGCACTGACAAGCAGCAGGAAAATCTCAGCCTCTCCCTACAAAACAGGGTACTAAATGAGAAAAGACTTAGGTAGAACGGTCAGTGGGGATGCTGCAACAGAAGGTAAAGCCATCAAAAATGGAGAGCAATGAGTACTAATGCCCGTAGTCTGGGTAACAAGCTTCCTGAATTAGTGGCCTTGATGGAGGAGGAACATCTGGATATTGTGGCAGTCACAGAAACATGGTACACACAAACCATGACTGGGACATAAACATACCAGGATACACTGTCTACAGGAGGGACAGGGAGGGTAAAGAGGAGGAGGGTAGTTCTTTACATAAGGAAGGAATAAAAGCAACAGAACAAAGGGTAAACAGAGAGGAGAAGAAGCACTGTGGGTAAATTTGGAGGCAGACATGGCACCAATACGCTCAGGGTTGTATACAGACCCCCTTCTCAGGTGGAGAAATGGACAAGGAAATGATAGAAAGTATACTTAGAATGGCAGAAAAGGGGAGATATTGCTGATGGGTGATCTGAATATGCCAGATGTTAACTGGAGTGCAGTTGCAGCTGCCACTTGAAGAGTGCAGTTATTCTAGATGCCCTACAGGGGGCATGCCTTAGACAACTAGTACTGGAGCCCACTCGAGAGGGAGCAATATTAGACTTGATTCTCTCAAATGGAGATGGAGAGAGGATTACAGATGCAGAAGTGGGTAGCCATCTGGGAACTAGCGACCATCGAACAGTATGGTTCACAATAAACACAGCAATAGAGTCAAGCCATACAAAGACAAAAGTACTGGACTTTAGGAGGGCTGACTTTGCCAAAATGGGTGAGTGCCTAAGGAATGCACTAGCAAATGGGCAGGAAGGAGGAGTGGAAAAACAATGGGGAATAATAAAAACTGCCATCACAGAGGTAATGAGCCTTTGTGTGAAGCAAATAAACAAAACAAGACGATGTAAGAAACCACTATGGTTCTCAAAGGAAGTGGCAGTGAAGGTTCAAGAGAAAAAGAAAGCATTCAGGAAGTACAAGGAATAGCAGAAGGAGCAGGACAGAGAACTGTATCAGTTAAAGCAAAAGGAGGCTGGGAAGGCAGTCAGAACAGCAAAGGCCCAAACCGAGGAAAAGATAGCCAACTCAGTTAAGAAGGGGGATAAAACCTTTTATAGGTACATCAGGGAGCAAAGGAAGACCAAGGGAGGGATAGTGAGGCTTAATAAAGGGAAGGAGGGTGGGCAGAAGGAGACTGTGAAAAGGCAGAGATACTAAACAAATATTTTTGCTCAGTGTTTACAAAGGAAGAGGGAGGTACATAAAACAAACAGTAGTAACACGCTGGATACAGAAGTTGATACCGCCCATTTACAGAAGAAAGGGTTCTGAAAGAACTCTTAAAACTGAAGGTGGACAAAGCAATGGGGCCTGATGGGATTCATCCCAGAATTCTAAAAGAACTAAGGGTAGAACTAGTGACACCACTGACTACCCTTTCTAACAAATCATGGGAGGATGGGGTGGTACCCGAGGACTGGAGGAGGGCAGATGTGATTCCCCTTCACAAAAGTGGGAGCAAGGCAGAAGCAGGAAACTATAGACCTGTTAGTTTAACCTCAGTGATAGGGAAAATGATGGAATCACTTCTAAAGGAAAGAATTGTCAGTATCTAGAGGCCAGAGGGCACAGGACCCTAGGCAGCATGGATTCACAGCGGGAAGGTCATGACAGGCAGATCTGATAGATTTCTTTGACTGGGTGACCAAAGTAGTAGATCAGGGAGGGGCTGTGGACATGGCCTACCTAGACTTTAGCAAGGCATTTGACACAGTCCCACAAAGATTAATATACAAGTTAGCCAGCCTGGGAGTGGGTCCCAAGATGACAGCCTGGGTAAAAATTGGCTGGAGAATAGGACACAGAGAGTAATAGTAAATGGAGTCCACTCAGAAGAAAGGAGGGTTACTAGTGGGGTACCACTGAGGTTCAGTATTAGGACGGTCCTCTTCAATGTCTTTATAAGCGACATTGCAGAAGGACTGGAAGGAAAAATATGTCTCTTTGCAGATGACACTAAGATCTGCAACAGAGTTGATGCACAGGGTGGGGTGGAAAGGATGAGAAGGGACTTGGCAAGGTTGAGGAATGGTCAAATGTATGGCAGCTTAGATTCAATGCTAAGAAGTGCAAGGTAATGCACCTGGGAAACAAAAACCCAGGGGAAGAGTACACAATGGGGGGTGAGATACTAACAACAACAAAAATGGAGAGGGACCTGGGGGTAGTCATATCAGATGACCTAAAGATGGGCAAGCAATGTGAGAGGGCAGCAAGGAGGGCTGGGGGGATACTGGGATGCATAGGGAGAGGCATCACCAGTAGAAAACAGGAAGTTATTATCCCTCTGTACAGACAGCTGGTGAGACCCCATCTGGAGTACTGTGTGCAGTTCTGGAGACCAATCTCCATAAAGACATAGACAGGATGGAAGCTGTCCAGAGAGACAGCTAAAATAGTGCAGGGTCTGCACTGGAAGACATATGAAGAGACTTAAGGAGCTTAATATGTATAGCCTCGAGGAAAGGAGGAGAGGGGACATGATAGAAACTTTCAAGTACCTCAAGGGAATCAACAAAGTCCAAGAAGGTAGCATCTTTCAAAAAGGTGTGCAAGAACAAGAGGGCACAATTTGAAGATAGAGGCGGCTCAGAGGTAATTTAAGGAAGTATTTTTCACAGAGGTTGTGGATGCATGGAGCGGCCTTCGGAGAAGTTGTGGAGTCAAAATCAGTGGTGGAATTCAAGCATGCATAGGATAGTCATAAGGCAGTTCTGGGGGTGGGGGTAGGAAGAAGTAGGCTGCTGGTTAACTAGGATCTGCAGCTTATCCAGTAGGTAGGAAATGGGCAGACTGGGTGGGCCAGCGGTCCTTATCTGCCGTCAAATTCTATGTTTCTATAAACATCTATTAAAGGGGTGTCAGGCGAATCTAATAGATTTTTGACTGGGTGACCAAAGTAGTAGATCAGGAGGCCTATGGACATGGCCTACCTGGAGTTTAACAAGGCATTTGTCACAGTCCCACACAAAAGATTAATAAACAAGTTGGCCAGCCTAGGAGTGGGTCCCAGGGTGGCAGCCTGGGTAACAAATTTGCTGGAGAACAGGACACAGAGGGTAACAGCAAACTGAGTCCACTCCAAAGAAAGGGGGTTACTAGCGGGGTACTGCAGGGTTCAGTACCGGAACCGGTCCTCTTTAGTGTCTTTATAAGTGACATTGTAGAGGGAATAGAAGAAAAAGTATGCCTCTTTGCAGATGACACAAAGATCTGCAACAGGAGTCGATACAGACGAGGGTGGTGGGAAAGGATGAGAAGGGACTTGGCAAGGTTGGAGGAATGGTCAAAAGTATGGCAGCCTAGACTCAATGCAAAGAAGTGCAAAGTAATGCACCTGAAACAAAAACCAGAGGAAGACTACACAGTGTGTGTGCGTGTGTGTGTGTGTTTGTGTTGGGGGGTAGTCATATCAGATGACCTAAAGGTAGGCAGGCAATGTGAGAAGGCAGTAAGTAGGGCTGGGTTATACTGGGATGCATAAGGAGGCAGCACCAGTAGAAAGCGGAAGTTATCATCCCTTTGTACAGACAGTTGGTGAGACCCCATCTGGAGTACTGTGTGCAGTTCTGGAGACCCCATCTCCAAAAGGACAAAGACAGGATGGAGGCGTCCGGAGGAGGACAACTAAAATAGTGCAGGGTCTGCACCAGAAACCATTCAAAGAGAGACTAAAGAAACTTAATATGTGTACCCTCGTGGAAAGGAGGGAGAGGGGGGACATGATAGAAACTTTAAAGTACCTCAAGGGAATTAACAAAGTCCAAGAGGGTAGCATCTTTCAGAAATACAAGAACAAGGGAGCACAATCTGAAAATAGAGGGGGGGACGGCTCTGGGGCAACATACTAACATACTAAAAGCCAGAAGAATAGGCTTAATGGTCTGTCATGTGTGCATTACTGGAGTTCTCTGGAGCACTGCACAGCACATTGGATATGGGTCACTTAACGGGGCAGTATCTGTAGATGTGACCAAGGCCTTGACACAGTCCGCCATCGTCTGCTGATCCAACAACTCCAGCATTTAGGACTCTCTCCTGACACTGTCTCATGGTTCAGCAGCTATCTGCAAACCGATCTCAGCAGTCAGAATTGCTGGGACACTCTCGGACCTCAGACTGGTCTGATCTGGAGTCCCTCAGGGATCCATCCTGGGGTCCGTTACCCTTCAGCATTTTTCTTAACATGCTCCCCAAATCTTGCACTGAACAGATTATCTCTATGCTGATGATGCTGTTATCTTCTCCTCCCACAAGGACTCGTGCTCCTGCAGACCAATCTTCAGCAGGCTTTGCCACAGTGGAAAACTGGTTCATTCATCATAAGCTTGTCCTCAATCATAAAAAAAAAAAAGTAATGCTCTGTAACAGCTCTCAGAACAGGCATAGATCTCACCTCCTAGCTATCTCTACCAGCAATGGCAACACCCTTGAGCAGGTGCAGTCATTCAAATACTTAAGGTTATCCCTGGACTCAAATCTCTCCTATGAGGCACATACAGACAATGTTGCCAAATCAGCAGATATCGCCTAGGCCTACTTGCCGACATAGACAACACTTACTGCAGAAGCACTGAAGATTGCCATCCGAAACCTCGGTGTCTCCATCATTGACATATGGTCTTATAATCTATGGCTCTGCCTCTGCCACTGCCCTGAGATGAATTTCAACATCACTTAACAAAGCCTGCAAGCTTATCTCTGGTGCTCATCGTCTCACTAATACATGTGACCTGTATGCCCAATCTGGCTGGCTTCAACTTTCAAATGCATAAAATACCAAAACTGCAGTATGGCAAAAGTAACCATGGGCCTCGCTCCACCAGGAGTCCAAGCACTGCTTAGTTCACGTAACACCAGGGTCTCTGAATACCAGCTCCATCAGGTTCCCCGTCCCACCTCTCAGGGCCAAAGATCCTTTGCCTTCAGAGCACCTAGCTGGTTAAATGCACTCAGTCTTGACATCTTCTTCTACTACCGCCCTTGGGTCATTCAAACATAAACTCCACCTCCACCTTACTAACTCCAGCTCCTGTGAATCTACCTATAATCTCCTCAGCCCTCTTGTTTTTGTGTTCCCTCAAACTATCACCTACCACATCTCCACCCCTCCTTTTCCTCTGTTACTTTATTTCTTCTTTCTTTTCACCACTCCTGACTCTTTCCCTTCACCCCCCGCCTCTTCTGAGCCTCAGTGATCATTCCTTTTTATTGACTAGTTTCAGCCTGCTCCCAGTTGATGACCATTCCTTTGGCTGCATTCCTGCCCTCTCAACCGCTCCTCATGTTTATCTTCATGTTCCACCCTCCTTCCTACTAATCCCTCTGTTACTTTGTGTTCCCATGTATACATTCTACTTATTCTAGCTATTGTATTGATCTGCCAGTGTAACCTAATATGCCGACCTATTTATTGTTTTGTTCCTATTTCTGTAACTTGTATTGTATTTGTTCTCCGTCGCGGAACCTTTGTAAAAGAACCTGGCTCAAAGGTACTTGGAATCCTAGTTGTAATAAAATAAATAAAATGTCTGCTCGGTAGCCAGCCACCTATTTGGTGCTCGCTTTCCAGCCCCCCCACTCACCCCCAGCTCCTGAGAGGGTCTTCTTTGGCTTCAGTTTCCCCTTGTACCTGTCCCACCCCTTCTTGAAGCCATCCACTGTGCCTTCCTCCAACAGACTACCGGGCAACACATTCCATGGCTCCACCACCCTCTCAGTGAAGTAATGTTTCTATATTCCCCTGTAATTTCCCCCTCAGCTTCCACTCGTGCCCCTGGTTATTCCCTCCCTCTACTTTAGCCTGAACATCTCCTTGGTTTCGCCCTTGTTTATTCCTTTTACATATTTGAAGACCCCATCATGTCCTGTCTCTCCTCTCCTCCAGTGTGTACAGCCAGAGCTCTTCCAGTCTCTCTTCATTGGGCCTCTCTTCCTTCCCCCCCAATGTCCTGAATCATCCCGGTTACCCTCCTCTGGACCCTCTCCAGCTGTGCTATGTCCTTCTTAACATGAGGTCTCCAGAACTACACAGTACTCGAGTTGCGGCCTGAACAAGGCATTATACAGGAGGAGGATCACCTTCCTCCTCCTGGACATAATCCCTGGCTATACAGTCCAGTATCCTGTTTGCTTTGGCTGTGGTTCTTTTACAGTTTTCAGTGTTATTCATTTTGATGTCTACCACCACCCCTAGATCCCTCTCGCCCGATGTGGCTTGCAGTGTGACCCCCCCCAGGGTATATGCATGACCCGGGTTTCTGACCCTCAGATGCAGCACCTTACATTTCACTGCATTAAACTTCAATCCCCAGCTTCTTGACCACCCCCAGGGTATCAAGGTAACCCTGGACTGTCTCTCTTGCTTCGTCCCCATCTGCCAAGCGCTCCCAGTTTTGAGTCATCCATAAGAGACTCTGCCTCTCTAACCCCCTCCTATATTGAAACATAGACATTGAACAGGAATGACCCCAATACCGAACCTTGGGGACCCCACTGATGACCTTCCTGGGGAGGAGACTATCCCACCAACCACTACCCTCTGTATTCACCCCGTTAGCCAATTTTCTACCCACTTGAGCAACTGCCCCCAGCTTTAACAGACCATTGTGGGTGCAGAATCCAACACCTTGCTGAACTCCAGGTATAAGATGTCCACTGACCTATGTTGGTCCAGGGCGCCCGTCATCCACGAAGTTGGTCTGACATGATCTCCCTGGGACAAAACCATACTGTTTGTCATCCAGGTGCCCCAACCTTTCCAGCTGCCTCCCAGTCCTCTCTTTGATAATGCCCTCCATTACTTTGCCTACTATAGACATTAGGCTGACAGGCCTATGATTCCCCATCTCCTCTCTAGACCCACCCTTTGTGAACAGGCACCACATGAGCCACCCTCCAGTCCTGAGGCACCCATCCTTTCTGCAGAGAGGTGTTAGAGTGCAGCCTGTGGAGCTGCCAG
Source organism: Neoceratodus forsteri (assembly GCA_016271365.2). Classification (NCBI taxonomy): domain Eukaryota; kingdom Metazoa; phylum Chordata; order Ceratodontiformes; family Ceratodontidae; genus Neoceratodus; species Neoceratodus forsteri. The sequence goes on from CM057459.1 coordinate 734,400,985, forward strand.
CTCATCCGCCAGTTCCTTCACAACCCTCGGATGTAGCCCATCCGGCCCCAGTTATCAGTTTTAGCCTTCAAAGGGTCTCCTCACTCTATCCACTGTGATTTCTCCCCCAGCCCTCCCCTCATGCAACCCCCATCCCCTTTTAGGTTTGGCCTATCTTGTACCTAGCCTCTTTCAGTCCATCTGACCTCTCGATTTTGTTGGCTCCTCTTCCCTCCCGTCGGGCTGGAGGGATCCCCTTCCTCCCTCTGTAAAGGTCAAGGCAAAGTACTCATTTAGCACTTCTGCCTGTTCCTCTGCTTCCTGAGCCCCCAAGTCCTAATCCTGCTGATCTGTGTCCTCGCTTTTCTTTTCTCATGTATCTATAGAATCCCCGGATATCCCTAGCCAGGTTTTGCTCCATCCTCGCCTTGGCTGCCCTCACCACTCTGGTGATTCTTCTAGCCATCCGCTGGTACTCTCCCTTCTCCCTATCCTCTTGGCGCTTAAGCGTAGCATAGGCAGCCTTTTTCCCTCACCACCTCCTGTACCTCCCTGGCCCACCAACACTTGGCTTTGGCTCTACCATGCTTTCTGCCTTACTTTTGTACAGGACCTAGTGGCCTCCTGCCCCTTTCTTAATGGTCTCCCACAAGCTTCCAGCATCCATGGCTGGCCTAATCTTGTCCAAGCTCCCCCGTAGAATCCTACCCATGCCCACAAAGTCCGCTCTCCTGAAGTCTACTACTACTACTACTACTACTACTACTACTACCACCACTGTATTAGTGCAGTTATCCTGCCCCCTAGATATAGCAGAAACTAGATCGTGGGGTGGCCACCACCTGCCAGCAGGCTGCACACCTCCAGGCCCCTTATCTGGTCACTGTCTGCTGGGACAGCAAGTATCCGCCCTCTCTAGCAGGTTCCCCATCTGTTGGACCAGGAAGGCATCCTGAAAGATGTCTATCAGTCTCTGTTCCCTGGCCAGAGGATGTCATAGTGTCCCAGTCTGCCCCCAGCATATTAAGGTCACCCATGACCACCGCCCTACCCTTTCCAAGGTCACTGACACTTTGTGTTCTCAACTAGTTTATCCTCCAGGGCCTCCTCTATTGTGGGGGCCCGTACACCACCCCCCTTTTCAATCTTTTACCTCCCCTCGTTTGCAGGGTTACTCAAATCGCCTCCACACCACCTGCAGCCTCCTCCATTCTACTAACCACTGTGCCATTTCTGACTTATCAACGTGAGGAAGTATTTTTTCACAGCGAGGGTGGTGGACACATGGAATGGCCTCCCTGAGGAGGTCATGGAGTCAAAAACTGGGGGAATTCAAGAATGCATGGGACAGACATAAGGCAGTTGTAGTGTGGTGGTATGAGGAAGTAGGTTATTGGTTAACTAGGATCTGCAACTTTTTCAGTAGGTAGGGAAATGGGCAGACTAGGTGGCCAAGCATTCCTCATCTGCCGTCAAAGCCTGTGTTTCTGTGGGTGAAAGCTAGCCCTTATATTGCTTATAGAATTCTACCAGGAAACTGTCAGGTCCCAGTTATTTATGTATGTATTTTGTTTTTGTTAGTCTTTCAATGCCAAGTCCTTTAAGGCAGACGGATTTGCTCCTCCACAGAAGTGGAGGAAGCAATAAGGGCAAAAAAGGGCAGTATTTATATATTTAAAAAAATAAATTACAAAGGGACCAGCACAAAGAAAACAGAAATTGGGTCTAGGAAAGTTGGGAGAAGCTAATAGCAGTGAGGAAAACTAAGGTGGAGACGCTACTAAGAATTGCAAAGAGTGTCAAGGAGGGAGACAAATTCTTATTTTGTTACATAAGGAAAAGAGGAAGACGGATAAGGCAGATTGAAGGGGGGTGGAGCTGGGAAAAGGACAGCAAAATAGCTGCTGTCCTAAATTAGTTCTTTTGTTTGCTCTCCACTGTAGAGGATGAGATTCCACCCCCAGAAGGTGTGGTACAGGCTAAAGGGGAGAGGGTTAAATTACTGCAGTGTGGTCGGTCACAGAAGAGAGGTTGCTGAAGAGACTCCGAACCTTGGGGTGGATAGGTTTCTTGGTCCCAGTGGGTTTACATCCTATGGTACATAGGAGGTTGTGCAGTTCCTGGGGCACCAATGGCTGACCTCTTCAACTGTTTCTTATAAAGCATGTGGTACCGGTTGACTGGAGGGTGTAATGTACTCCAAAGTAGCAAAGATGGAGTAACCCCCTGAGAACTATAAGAGGTCATTCTGACCTCAATCTTAGGGGACACTGAACTAATCATAAAATAATGTGTAGTGGAATTATGGAGGCAGTTGGGCTTCAGGACAGGGAAAACAAATAGATGCATCAGCGTGTGGTTGGAGAAAAACAAACAAAATGGTAGTATTAAATACACGCTGAAAATAGAATCAACATTTCAACCATTGGTGGTCTTTAGGAGTCATCTAACAGGAAAAAAAGGCAAAACTAACTTTTTTCATTTAGATAATTCCTGAAGAAGTCCTGTGGTTGAAATGTCGATTCTAACTCTATTTTCGATGTGCATTTAATGTTACCATTTTGTTTTGTTTTCAGGACAGGAGACAATACGGGTTTGCGGCAGGCAGATGATGCCGGACAAACCTAATAGACTCTTGATTGGGTTACACGGGAGGTAGACAGGGGCCAGCTTGTGGATGTATCATTTCTAGACTTTAACAAAGTCTTTGATCAGATACCGCTTAGAAACTTGTTTAAAAGTTGGGAGGACGGGGGACTTAGAAGTGAATCAGGAACTGGAAGGGGAGAAGGACTCTGGCTGGTCATCAGTGGAGAATATTCTGGGGTTAGGGAAGTAACAATTGGGCTACTGCAGAGATTGGTCCTGGGACGATACTAATGAGCCTATTTTTCTGTGATACAGGTGAGGAAATCCAAGGCAAGAGCTGTCTCTTTGCAAATGACACCAAGATGTGTTGCAGAGTGGATTCCGAGGAGGTGACATGATCAAGATCTACAAGTACCTCACAGTGGTGAAAAGGTGCAGGAGGAGCCTCTTCCAAATGAGGATGAGCTCCAGGCCTGGGGGGGGGGGGGGCATGTGATGAAGCTGTAGGTGGGGGATGTTCAAGAGAGATGTGAAAAAGTATTTCTTTACTGAAAGGGTAGTGGGCTCATGAAATAGACTGCCAGCCAGTGTCGTGGTTAGAATGGTGGAGTGCTTCAAGCATGCATGGGATAACCATAGCAGTATACAGAGGCAGGGAGGATCACCAGAGATCAGCTAGAGTCTGTGTAGGTATCGGCAGGGAACACTTGCAGACTGGTGGGCCAAGCGGTCCTTTCTGCCTCCAGATTCTTTGTTTCTCTGATGGAATATGGAGCGTAACGTGAAGTGAGGCCTGGAAAGGTTTTTGAGGTTGTGCCAGGGTATGACTTCATGCCAGAAAGTTCAAGTTATGCTCACAAGTGAGAAAAGATTTAGATGGGTGGGTGAAATTGGAACAGACCTCTGGGAAAAGGGACTTTGTGGTATTCATCAGTGACAACCTGTAGTCTACTGAACAGTGCGACAAAGCTAACAAGACGTGAGCAAGTGATGCTCTGTTTTCAAATATGGGTTGTTACATTTTACAAAATCTGAAAAAATATTTTGTTCCATTTTGTTCATAAATTTGAGTGCAGATCAGCATTTTTGCACAAAAAAAGTACAATATTGAGATTTTACACAAATTTGTCATCACATGTGGAAGTGTGATGCCGTTAATTCCAACATGCATAATGTGACGTTTCTTGTACAACACAGTTATAATTACATTCAAACACGTAATGTGTTTCAGTGGTCTCTGTAGCAACCAATATAATCCATTCTTCCATGACCTATCCCTTTTTGTATAGTCAAAAAAATGTCCTCCTCCTGAGTGAGCTCTCTGTTCAGTTAGATTCCTAAGGAGTTGATATCTGGGCAGTGGTCTGTAACCTATAGTAACCACCCATTCCAGGTACTGGTAAATTTTCCATATTGAGTGGCAATGTTGTCATCAGTTTCTTCATGGTATAGATCTTTGTACAGCATTCACCCAGTTCCTTTGTGTGGAGGCGTCATTGAGGCACAGGTCAGGAAGCATAGGAAAACCAGGAGCAGTTTTAAAATTTGCAAGTAGCGTTTTATTTTTTTCAATGACAGCAAAATAAAAAGGTTTTCAGTATAATTTTTTACAAAGGCAGTATAGAGAAATTAGTCCTCCTTCTGAGTGTTTTGTCTTAGTTTCAAATCTGTCTCTCTCGCCCTCTCTTGTAAAACGTTGCTGCTCTTTTTATAACAAGTCTTTGCGGGGAGCTCGTTAAGAGAGCCTGCTTTTCACAGGATGGTCTTGTCAATTTCGATGCAGGTGCAGCATGCACATACTGACCCAGAACTGACCTCTTGTTGACAGCTGTGTACAGTTTGCACACCGGCATCTCAGTTTAACCCCTTGAGTTTCATATATTTTTTTCAGTCATTTCAACAGTGTAACTATATACAGATAATGTGATCCCAGTTTGATACAGTTTTACACAGAGATGCACATATATTTTTACAACTGCAGATATGGAAGGGGAAAGAAAAGCTAGAACAGCAAGTGAAGGCAGAGATAGCGAGAGAGCGAAAGTGCGAAAACAATGGTGATCAGCTCCTAGGACTACTTAAAGAAAATCTGGTTGCACAACCAGACAGACATGAGACAGAAAAGGAGAGGATAGAACAGACCCTTGAATTTAAACTCTTTATGCATAACAAATGAGGCAGGGCCTTAATTAGCCTCGTCACATACCCCGCTCTTTAAGAGGGAACAGGTTTCCAAAATGTTCTGTTAAATTCTCATCTAACATTAGCTTATAACCTTTACAGTTCAGTGCATATGCAGCATAGCAAACAGAGAAGTTTCAGCTCTCATTTTTTTCAACCTTCGGAATTCTCAATTCCTGTTTCATATCTTGACAGAAAATCAGCATTGACATTCTCTTTCCTGGATTTGAGCATCACTTTAAATTCAAATGATTGTAGTGCCAGGTACCACAGTGTGATTCTAGAATTTCTGTCCTTCATTTGGTTAAAACAACAGAGAGTATTGTGGTCTAAATATAAGGTCCGCTCCTAGTAAGTAAAACTTAAGGGACTCCATGGCCCACTTTGCCACAAGGCTTTTCTTTTCAATGGTGGAGTACCTTTTCTCTCTGTCATGCAATTTCCTATTGCTATATAGAATAGGTTGTTCTTTCCCATCTTTATTTTGACTCAAAATCCAAGCAATCTCTGCACTCATGTGCCAAAAATGTTGCAAGGGGATCCCCTTAGGAAGACCACACATGTGGTCGAAGCGCTGGGTAACAGTGTTTGTTGGATGCACTTACAATGGCTGTAATTTGAATTTTTGGAGCAGCAAGATTTATCTGTGAATCCTGACATCATACAATAAAAATTCACAGCTTTGTGGAGAGAAAAAGAAGGTTAGTGTCTGTTTTGCAACATTTTTGGCACATGAGTGCAGAGATTGCTTGGATTTTGTTCATTATTGGATGGGCTAGCAACTACACTCTGCACCTAGGTTATCCGTACACGCCTGAGGAGTGGTCTGACTTTATTTTGACTCAAGACTGCACCAAGACCTACCTCTAATGCATCCGTCTGTAACAAAAATGTTTCTCAAAGTCTGGGCTTCTTAATAAGGGCTGAACATAGCTGCAACCTTAATAGCCCGAAAAGCTAAGTCACACTCGAGGGTCCATTTCACAGTATTAGAACAGTTTCTTTGTGAGTTCAGTGAAGGAAGTAGCTAACTCGGCAAAGCTGGGAACAAATTTCGATAATAACCAGCCAGTCTGAAAAATGACCTGACGTTTCTCTTAGGGACAGGGCTGTTAGCTACAGCTTCTATCTTGGAAACCTCTGGCTTGACTTGTCCATTTCCCAAAACATAGTCCAAATATCTGTTTTTTGCATACCTAATGCACACTTGGTAGGATTAAATGTTAGACTTGCCTTTTTGATTGATTGGGTAATGGCTTGTAGGTGTTTTAGGTGGCTTTTTTTTTTAGTCTGGACTGTACACTACAACATTATTTAGGTATGCAGCATAATAACCAGTGAGGGGATACAGTTACAATAATGTACTGCTGGAATGTAGCAGGTGCACCATGTAAACCAAACGGCATGGTGGTGAACTGATAGAATTTTTTTGGAGTGGCAAATGGAGTTTTGTGTTTGAATTTTTTAGCTAGGGGGATTTGCCAGTAACCCTTGGTGAGATTGAGTGTACTGATATACTTGGCACTCCCCAGTCTGTTTATTAAATTATTTATTTTGGCATAGGATAACTCAGATTTTGAAACTTAAGGTTTTTAAAATTAAGGCAGCTTTTACACTTTTTTTGTTTATAATTACTATTGGTGATGACCAAGGACTTTTTTTATGATACTTAAGTAATTTTTTGTATTTTTTTAACCACATTGGTTTTTAATTGCTTTGGTAATTTGTATGTTTTGTCTAACAGGGTGAGTATTTTTTTTACTATCACGTGTTTGACCTTTTTGTTGCTTGGTACAGTGATAAAAGTACTGTTAAATATCTTCAGCAAGTTACAGATTTTTGTGGTTTGTTTGGTGGTTAAGGAAACATGTATAGTGTATGGTGGAATGTTGTTCAAACAGCATGAAGTCTTGCTGTATTCTGACTATTGCAGTTAGGTTCTGCCTTTCAACTGCCCTGGAGAACAAAGGGTTAACTTTTCTATGCCTTGCATAGAATGTTCATCACGAGCTCGGTTGAAGCCTCTGCCTGTTGTTATTCGAACTGCAACCGTCAGATTCTTTACTCCGCCTCATTGAACAGTCGCTCCGGAGATTATTCCTGCTGCTTGGTTCAAAAGTCGGTTGAAGTGTTGGTTTTCGGTCGGTTTCTTCCGAATTGTTATTTCCGCATAGTCTGTTCAAATCTCTGTCTGTGGTACCGTGAGTACTAGATGGGTTTTTGTTTTGTTTTCTGTGTGGAACTTGTAAACTGTGGATCTGTTCGGCTGAACCGATCATTTTGAGGTAAAATTTGTACTTTACTTTAGTGTGTGGTTACCGGTCTGTATCGGTTCTAAAAAAAAAAAAAAGGGTTTTAGTACATTTTTTTCCAAGACCCGTGACACGGTCAGGAACCAATAGGGGAGTCTTGCCTGGCGGATTGCGGAAAAAAAGGTAAGTTTTGGTTAGGTTGGCCATGTCTGAGAAACCCAAGAAAAAAAACAGGCCCACTGGGTTTCAACACTGCAGTGTGTGTGGGGAGGTCTTTGCTAAGGCTGATCCCGCACCACCTGTGTTTATTGTCTGGGGTTTGACCACCTCGATTCAGACTGCCAAATTTGCAAGAATTTTCCCAAATCTACCCTGGAAAAGAGATTAAGTAGACTGAGGGAAAGGGAGGCCGAGAAGTCCGCTGACCCGGATGGCCAGCCACGTTTGGTTCCAACCGAACCAGAAGTACCCTCTGACCAGGCGTACTTAGGGCAAAGGAGGCCGATTCCGAGGAATCGGTTCTGACAAAAAGAAAAGACAAATCGACCGGTTCGGATCCAGAATCTCATACTCCGACTGCCGATGAGATGGCCAAAGCGATTAGAATTATGGAATCGCTTCGATCGGTTCCGACCAAACGGGCACCATCTGGCAGGGGCTCGGTTTAGTCAGTTCCCCCGGTTCTGGATTATACCTTGGAAGAATTTTATGAACCAGAGTTTGAGGAGGAGGGAGAGTATGAGGATGATTATGGTGATGGTGAAAGTCTGGATGTGCCTATTGACCCGGACATCTCCCCAGACAGACCTTCAGGTGTTTCTCCTCCTAGGCTTTCTGAGTCCCCTTCACACTACATGTTCTACAGAAAGGTGGCTGATACCCTCCAGCTTCCTGTGGAGGAGGCAGTAGAGGATTAGGAAGAGCTTGACTATGTTGAGATGATGGACATCCCAGTGTCCAGGAGACTGTCTCTTCTCCTCCACACATCTTTTGGGAAACAGACACATAAAATTCTTAAGTCTCCCAATTCTATACCTCCTCATGGACAGAAGAATGGACAAGAGGTACACTCTTTCAGGCTCAGACACGGAGTTCCTTTTCAGCAATGCAGCCATGTTGAGGTTGTACAGGCTGCTGCCTGTGATAAGGCAAACATTCCCTTGGCATCACACCCTCCAGACAAGGACTCCAGGAAGATTGATGCCATGGCAAAGAAGCAGTACATGGCAGCATCTTTGGGACTCAGGCAGGCTAATTATATGGCCTATGCAGCCAGGTACCAGAAGTCCAGGTGAGACACTGTACTGGCACTGGCTAAGCAGGCTTCTGCCCAGCTTGCCAAGGAGCTGGAGCAGGTGGCTACAGATGGTATTGAGGCATCGAAAGTACAGTTTCATGCTGCTGTAGATTCCAGTGATGTATCATCAAGAGTCATGGCTACATCTGTGGCTCTTCAGAGAATGGCTTGGCTCAGATGTACTAGCCTCTCACAGGATACCCAGGCTAAGGCCATGGATTTTCCTGTAGTGGGTAATTCTCTGTTTGGGGAGCAGACAGAGAATATATGAAGAAAATGGATGAATACAGGACCACGTACAGGAGTGCTCAGGCCAAAGAAAGGCAAGCAACTCCTCAAAGGCAGCAGTCCAGGGGCAGGGGCAGGCCTTTCCGAAGGCCTTTTTACCAAGCCCAGGCCTCCTCCTCTTTTTCTCAGAGGGGGTTCTTTAGAGGGAGGCAGGCGGGGGATGAGCAGGCCTGCATCCACCCCTAAGCCTAAAGCCCCTGCCAAACAGATACCCTGATGGGTCTGCCAGGGCCGATTCTCCCATACCATTAGGGGGCAGGCTGGCTTACTTTGTCCAGGACTGGAAGTCTCTTACATCAGACCAGTGGGTCCTGGAGGTGGTAAGTCAGGGACTGGTTCTCAGCTTCAAAAAATTTCCCAAGATGAGAGCCAGATCCTTTCCACCTGCAATTCTCTGAGACCCTTGCCCTAGAGGCAGAGGTTTCTTCTCTCCTAGCTCTCAGAGCTATAGAGAGGGTTCCCACCCTACACAAGGGCAAAGGATTGTACTCCAGGTACTTCCTAACCCCCAAAAAGACAGGAGAATGGCGGCCCATCCTGGACCTAAGATATCTGAACAAACACCTTTTAAAGCCAAAGTTCAAAATGGTGACTCTGGGATTATCCTTCCTCTCTAAGGCCAGGGACTGGCTAGCCTCCCTGGACCTCAAGATGCCTACTTTCACATTCCTATCAGGTGCTCCCACAGAAAATACTGGGTCTGAGTTGCCCTCAGGCCACTATCAATTAAGAACAATGCCTTTGGCCTAACATCAGCCCTAAGGGTTTTTACAAAGTGCCTGGCAGTAGTTGCTGCCTTCCTAAGAAGACAAAAGATCTCCATCTTCCCATACTTGGACGACTGGCTCATAGTAGGTCAGTCTCCAGAACAAGTCAGGTCACATCTGCAAGTGACCCAGCAAGTGCTCTCTTCCTTAGGATTCCTTCTCAACCTCTCAAAGTCAGTTTTCGAACCAGTACAGCTCCTCACCTTCATAGGTGCAGAACTGGATACAGTAAAGGCAAGAGCCTTCCTTCCCCTGGAAAGGGCAAGGACCCTTATGGAATTGGCCTCTTCAGTCACCCTTCAGGTGTCTCGACCAGCAAGGCATTTCCTTCTGCTACTGGGCCACATGGCAGTTTCCACAGCAGTGGTCCAAGGGGCAAGGTTCCAGATGAGGGACATTCAGTTCCACTTAAGAGCCTTCTGGTCCCAAAGAAAGGATTCCCTTACCAAACTAGTCCCAGTGACTCACACCCTAATCCAAGCCTTGCAATGGTGGCAGGATCAGGACAGTTTGAGACAAGGGGTTCCATCTGTCACTCAGTCTCATTCAGTGATACTCACCACAGATGCTTCCCTGCTGGGCTGGGGAGCCTATTTGGGGGATCTTACCACCCAAGGACTGTGGTCACTTCAGGAATCTCTGCTTCACATCAGTCTCTTGGAACTCAGAGCAGTGTTTCTGGCACTGTAAGCTTTTTCCAAATCTGTACAGAACAAGGTGGTTCAGGTCAGAACAGATACCACCACCATGTGGTACATCAACAAGCAAGGAGGCACTCTGTCTACGGCCTTGTGCACAGAAGCAGTGAAGTTGTGGTCCCTGGCCTGTTCCCTACAAACCTCTCTGATAGCAGTTCACCTCCCAGGGAAGGACAATGTCCTAGCAGATGCACTGAGCAGAATATCCCAGGGCCATCACGATGGGCCCTAGATCCTCTAGTTTTGAAAGTGATTTTCTCGAGATGGGGCACACCAGAGATGGATCTTTGCAGCCCCAGACAATCACCAACTTCCTTTTTTGTTGCAGACCCCAGTCTTGGGCTCAGTCCCTGGATGCTCTGATTCTGAACTGAGAAGGAAATTTCTGTATGCTTTTCCCCTTCCTCTCCTGTTCAAAGTGTTAGTCAAGATAAGGTCACAACCATGCAAAGTGATTCTGATTGCTCCAGATTGGGCCAGACAGCCCTGGTACCCCCTGTTGCTGTCCTTAGCAGTCCACCTTCCCCTGTTTCTTCCCAGGAATTACAACCTGTTGACATCCTGTCAGGGGAGGATTTTTTACCCGAATCTTCAGTCTCTCAATCTCAAGGCATGGCTCTTGAAGAGTTACAGTTTACAGATCTGCATCTTTCCCAGGGAGATCTGGATATCCTTAAGGCTTCTCGAAAGCCTTCCTTCCACCAGAAAGACTTACAACTCCAAATGGAAAAGATTCAGCATTTGGTGTTCTAAGAAGGATATTTCTCCAGACTCTGCTGAATTGCCTACGGTTCAGGACTATATAGCCCATTTTAATGGCCTAGGCCTCAGACCAGCTACCATTAGGTACACTTGGCAGCTGTTTCTTCTTTCTTGTCAGTAGGCAAGCCTTCCTCTCTACCTTTCCATCCTGTATTTTGTAAGTTTTTCAAGGGATTGGTTCATACCAATCCCCCCTTTAGGGATCCTGCTCCTGCTCCTGCTTGGGACCTTAATGTTTGCATTGCTCAGCTTATACAACCCCCCTTTGAGCCTTTGTCCTCAGCAGAGCTTAAGTACTTGACTTGGAAAACTGTGTTTTTGGTAGCCATTACTTCTGCCAGGCGTATCAGTGAATTGCAAGCCCTGTCAGTGGAATCTAATTTCATCTCTTTCCATAGAGATAAAATGGTCCTTAGAACTAACAGAAAGTTCTTACCTAAAGTGGTTTCAGATTTCCACCTCAACCAGTCTATCTCTCCCTGTTTTCTTCACTGACCATTCCTCCTCTGGAGAGGAGGCTACACAGCTGGATGTTAAAAGACCCCTTTAGCTACTACATAGAGCGTACCAAGGGTCACAGGTTTGAATCCCTCCAGTTGTTCCTTGAGTATGGAGAAGTTGGTAAGGGCAAACCTGCCACTAAGAGATCCATTGCCAGGTGGATTTTTTCTTGTATACAATTCTGCTATGAAAAACTAGGTAGAACTCCACCCTCAGGCCTGAGGGCTCATTCCACTAGAGGTACAGCTGCCAGGGATATTCCTCTATTAGAAATTTGTCAAGCAGCCACCTGGAAAACAGTCCATACTTTCACCAAGCATTACTCTCTGGATATCCAGACTAGGAGTGATGCTCGGTTTGGCACAGCAGTACTTCAGAGCATGTTTCCAAAGTAGGTTCTGTCCCTCCTCCATGGAGGTACTGCTTGGTAGTCTGCATATGTCAGAATACAGCAAGACTTCATGTTGTTTGAAGAAAAAATTGCTTACCTTAGTAACGTTGTTTCTTCTAATGGAGTCTTGCTGTATTATCTCTCCGCCTCCCTCTCAGAACCTAGTTTTTGGGATGTGGGTGGGCAGGAGCAGTGTTGGCACCTAGGGTGTCCCTTTTACACCTCTTTTTTCTTTGGGTGGAATGTTGTTTTGGATGTGTATTTTGTTTTTGGATTCCTGACTTGAGTCTTCCTTTGAGAACCAAAAACATTATATATTTGCCAGTTGGGTAGTAAAATTTTGGAACTGAAGAAATAGGAGCACCAGGATATGTGTGATGCTGTTATTCAAGGCAATTCATACAAAAAATAAGCACCCACACAGCTCAAGCAACACACAAAAGCTGTTTATAAATAAATTTCATAGCGTTTATATATCAAATGTGCAAAAGAATACAAAGTGGCTAAACCGAAAAAATTTCGTTTCACCTAGACTCTGCCAGGCTTCATCAGAATAAAATAGTGCCATAATATCATACCATTTAAATACAGGTTTAAACATGACCATGTGACACTAATGAACCAGTCACCTTAACAAATGGAACTAGATTCACATCATTAACTATTTCACGATTAGTCCCACAAATTTCATTTTATATCATAGATATGCTATTCAGCACACAGTCAAATTTACAAGAAGTAGCGTAATGTTGTATTTATATTCCACAAAAAATAACATAGTCCTATACATAAATACACTATTTATGTTATAGATACAGGTAAACAAACTTGGAAACCTCAATTATTCAGGCCCTTTCTCAAATGAATTTTTATTAACATATGCTAGCCGTATTATAATAAATGTGTTTATGCACATCATATTATGATATTTTCTTTTATTATTCTAATGCCTCTCTATATTAATTACCATTATGGTTGTGGGCACAAAGAATAATGGTTTTCAGGCACTTACATTTTAAAACTCATTGTATTTGGTAACAGGATGGTTACATCTAATAAACCAAAATGGGGGGCTGCAATCATCAAATCAATAATTAATTATATATTAGACTATTGATTAATTCAGTTTTTATATTTTTGTAAAAATGCTGAAAGATCTATACTATCATTAAGTCCTTTACCTGTACATGCTCCCAAAGAGAAAATCCAAAAACTTTCCCTTTGTCCTATTTTTTTATTGATATCCCCTCCTCGGGGACCCATTGTAACTAGTTCTAAGCTAAAAAACTTGAAATTGTGTTTCTGTGGATAATTCAGTTGCATATGTTTTGCAATAGCATAATTCATATCACCTTTTTCAACCTCTCTAACATGTTCACCAGTTCTAATCTTAAATTTGCGTATTGTCCTACCAACATAATATGCTCCACATTCACACAACAGAAAATAAACTACCCCGATACTATTACAGGTAATACAGTCATTAGTTTCTATTATTTTTCCAGTAATAGGATGTAATATACTTTTACTGTTGTGTGTGTATATATCCACAATAAACACAATTTCCACATCTATATGTACCTTTTGGTCTCGGTGCTAAAAGAACCTGTCTGTCTTTATCATTAATCTGTGTCATGTTTGACACTACATGATCTTTAATACTTTTACACCTCCTAAAAATTACCTTTGGTCCCTTATTGACTATTTCCCTTAATTGAGGCTCCAATTGTAATATGGGCCAATTTTTTGCAACAATATTCTTGACTTGATCTGCTCGTCTAGAGAAGTCAGTAACAAAAGGGCATTCAAATCCTTTCATGTTGTTTGTCTCCTTCGATTTGTATTGCAACACTTGATTTCTATCCATTGCATCCACTTGTTTAATAGCAGATGCTATGCTGTGTTGGCTATATCCCCTTTCCACAAACCTTTGTACTTGTTCCCTTTTCTTCTTATTATATTCTTGACGTTCCGTGCAATTTCTCAAAGTTCTAATCAATTGACCTTTTGGTATATTGTGATGAGTATGGTGAGGGTGGCAGCTTTCAAATCTTAGTAGACTGTTTCTATCAGTGACTTTTTGAAACAAAGTAGTGCATACTCCTCCCTCACCATTCTTGTACAGTTGTAAGTCAAGGAAGTTGATACTAACTTGGTTAAGTTCAAACTGGTATTTCAAACAACTACTGGTATTTTCCATCCAGTTCACAAACAAGACAAACTCGTCACGTGTACCCTTCCATACGATAATAATATCATCTATAAAGCATCGCCACAAATCCAGACAATGAATGTGTGGATTTGTGGCGTCGCTGTACAGATGATCCACTTCCCATTTTCCAACAAGCAGGTTGGCATAACTGGGTGCCATCGCTGTACCCATTGCCGTGCCCTGTATCTGATGAAACAATTGTCCCTGAAACAGAAAAATGTTCATCTTTAGAACACAATCTGCCAGTCGAATGAGAAAATGTGTAGGAACCCGTACACGTTCTTCCTCAGTTCTTTTCTCTAAAAAATAAAAAAGAGCATCTAGTCCCTCTTTTTGTGGTATCACAGTATAGAGGGAATTAACGTCAACAACTGCAAAGAACCAATCAGGCTCCACACTCAAATCCTCAATGATTTGAATAACCTGTGTAGAATCTCTAAGGAATGATCTCAATTTTTGTACTACGGGCTGTAAAAAGTATCAAGGTACATAGAGACAGGTTCTGTCAACCACCCTTTACCTGAGACTATAGGTCTCCCTGGTGGTTGTACCAAATGTTTGTGAATTATAGGTAACGCGTATATTGTTGGTATCACTGGGCAATTAACTGTTAGAGTTCTATACTCTATATCGGAAATATATCCCTTCAAAAAGCCTTCGTTAAGTACAAGATCTAGTTCATCCTTAAATTTATGAACAGCCCCATGTGTGGAATTATTTTATAAAATGAATTATCATTAATTAATCTGTTAACTTCCACAATATAACCTCTGGTATTGAGCACAACTACTGCTCCCCCTTTTTCTGCAGGTTTAATTGTCAGGAGTTTATTTGTATTTAACGTTTTTAAAGCATCCCGTTCATCTTTTGTACAATTATCCTAAAATTTACATTTTTTTTCTTTTTGCAATTGTTGTAAATCAAGTTCACATTTTTTTACAAATGTAGAAACAATGGGATTCGTAGGGGGACAGTATTCAGACCTGGATTGAAGTTTAGATGTCTTATCATTCCTTTCTAGACTGTTATCTTCATTTTCATGGATACATTTGAAAGTAAGATTTCTTCCCAGTTTGTGCAGGTCAACACACACATTAAAGAAATTTATATCTGCTGTTGGACAAAATGAAAGTCCTTTGCTTAATACTGAGATTTCACTCGTTGTTAAGCTATGACTAGACAAATGCACATTTGATATATAAAACGCTATGAAATTTATTTATAACAGCGTTTTTGTGTGTTACTTGAGCTGTGTGGGTGCTTATTTTTTTTGTATGACTAGTAAAAATTTTACAGTTTCCACACAGAACACCTAGTGAGTTTTTGCTCGTAAAGATCTGACTGTTGCAGTTCGAATAACAACAGGCAGAGGCTTTAACCGAGCTCATGATGAACATTCTATGCAAGGCATAGAAAAGTTAACCCTTTGTCCTCTGGGGCAGTTGAAAGGCAAGACCCAACTGTAATAGTCGGAATACAGCAAGACTCCACTAGAAGAAGCATAATTACTAAGGTGAGTAATTTTTTTCTTGTGACTTGCGTAAAAGATGTTTCAGACAACCCTTTTTCATAAATATGTGTATACAGCCGGCCTGGTGGCATGGAGGGCAGAGGCATCATTACCTCCTGCCACACCAGCGACTCATGTTCATGGTGCAAGCGGGTCACCAGGAGTCAGCCGGGGAGGAGGAGGAGGAGGAGGATGATCAAGCATCCCAGGGACAGCTCTCCTCTGGCAGGGAGGGGGGTGCGCAGTGGTCGTTGCTTGCCTGGCCCTTCGTAGAAGCTGGGGGCTAGCACACTGATGTTGCCTACAGTGGGCAGAGGCAGGGTAGACCTCTGAGTGCTCAGGAACGTGCGTGGCATTGTCATTTGCATCACTGCATGCTGTACCTCTGAAGGAGGAAAAAGGTGAAAAAGATCTCAGATGGCTGGATGAAGGAGGGTCTCGCAGGCCTCACTCCCCCGACTAGCCGCGGTGCTGACCAGAACTGGATCTGGTCTCCGGTTGGGGGCCTGGGGTACTATGCCCGACCCCATCTCGACGGGGAGACAAGCCCTGGGAGAAAAAGGTCTATGTCGGGATGGTGGACATGGGAGGCCAGAGGCTCCCACTCTGAATGTGGGCCATAAGGATAAGGAGCATAAAATGTATTAAAAAAGTATACACTTTCACTAATTGTTCACTTAGAGTTGGACCAAAGGTCCTTAAGAAGCGGAGCGTAAAGCCGTCTGGCCCTGGAGCACTATCCAGAGGTAGTTCTTTAGTAGCTATTAAGACCTCGTAGCTATTATTAGCGCACTAAGCATTTCCTGCTGGCTTTGGGAGGGTTGAGGGAGTGTTACCCCTGTCAATCAATCAATCACTTTATTTAACCAGGCATAAACACCATTGCGCAAGCTCATTTTCAAGGTGGTCCTGGGCATTAATACAATACAGTACACTTCATAAGATTACAATTACGGTGGACAGCGGTGCAAAACAATAAAAAACATTGTGAAGGTGCCAGTCAATATGGGCCTATACATACTGGTCAACATAATTAATATGCAAAGGTACATAATGATAAGCTTTGCTGGAATGAGAAGAGACAACAATCCCGTATAGTCGCCGCTAAGTAAGAGCTCATACCTAAATGATAAAAAAAAAATAAGGAGGTATTAAGGAATAGGATAGAAATTGGAGTGAAAGAGTAGGCAGACAAGAGGGAGGCCAGAATAGGTAAAAGGTAGAGAATAGGCAGGGCCATCTCGGATTAAGGGAACTAGGCTTGTAGGTCCTAGGTTTCTGTTAGGAATGTGGGTGGATGAGATACTTAGCCGTAGGATTTGAGAGTGGCACCCGGGACTTAGGGGTCATAGGCGTCTGAAACAGTTGCATGATTCCTTCAGATAATCCGTTAATAGAGCTTTGAATGTGAAAATGCTTGGAAGTGAGGATAATTTTAATGAGTCTTGCATAGTGTTCCAAAGTGATGGAAGTGAGAAGTTGATTGCTGCTGAGCCAAGGTTAGTTTTCACTCTAGGAATCTGGAAGCAAATTATGGAGAAGCGTCTCAGGCCATAGGAACCTTTAGCCCATTTGAAGAGGTTCGAGATGTATGCAGGGAGGTTATCAGATATGCTTTGAAGAACCAGAGGAGAGCATTCCTTTTTCTCCTAGTTGAGAGTGAGGTCCATCCCGAAACCTGGTATAGAAGACAGTGATGTGTACCATGGGGTAGATTTAAGATGAATCTTAAAGCCCAGTGGTAAAAGGTGTCCAATTTGTTTAGCATCGTTGATGGGCAATGACTGTAAAGGAAGTCAGCATAGTCCAGTATAGGTAAGAATGTAGTTTGTACTAGTCTCATTCTGGCTTCTAACGTAAATAGGTGTTTAATGTGATAGAATAAACCTAATTGCTGTCTTAGTTTCTTCGAGGTTTCATTTAAGTGGCACAGAAAGTTGAGCTTGTTATCCAGCCAGAACCCTAGGTATTTAAAGGCATCAACTACTTCAAGGGCTTCATCTAGGAGTGTTCGTATTTGAGTGATATGTGGACATCCGGAAGTAGAGTTTGGTGAGAGAATCATTGTTATAGTCTTTTTGGCGTTGAGGAGGAGCTAATGAGTGATAAGGTTGTATTGGAGGGCGACGAAGTCTTTAAGTACTCATGGGCCAAATCCAAGGATGAATTTGTGGTGTAGAGTACAGTATCATCTGCGAATAAGTGCACATTGGCTGTGCCCAGCTGCGAGTCCAGATTATTGATGTATATTGCAAAGAGGATAGGGCCCAGGATGGGGCCTTGTGGGACTCCTCGTAACAAGGATTTTTGTGGGGGACAGATCTCCTATGGCTTTGACTTGTTGTAACCTGTCAGTTAGGTAGCTGGTGAACCATTTAATGGCAGAACTATCAAGTCCAATGTTACCCAGTGCAGTAAGCATGATGGTATGATCCACAGTATCAAAGGCCTTACTTAGATCAAGGAAGAGGGCAAATACGTGCTTCTTAGAGTCCAAGGCCATTTGCCAGTCTGTAGTTACTTTGACAAGAGCCGATACTGTACTGTGTTTGGCTCTGAAGCCGGACTGAGCTGGGTTTAGCAACTTTTGTGAATCCAAATGTTCTCGAAGTTGGATGTTGACAATTTTTTCAAGTAATTTAGAGAGGATGGATAGTATAGAAATAGGCTGGTAATTGTTCAGATCACTTGGATCCCCAGTCTTGAATAATGGAAGGATGTGGGCAGTTTTCCACGAGACAGGTAGCTCACCTTGAATCAGAGAGGTGTTGAATAAGTGTGTAATGGGGGCGGTCAGATAGGTATGGCCAAGTTTTAGGAAGTAAGGTTCAATATTATCTGCATCTGTACTGTTTTTTTTTTTGTATCCCGAGAAATCTGTTATTTTGCCATCTAGGTCAGGTGTATTCTGTTTTGAATATATCCTGATAGAATTTTCTAAACTTCTCTGCTGTTTCTCTCACTTCAGTAACCAGAGGCCCTTGTTCTTTACCTTGCATCCATATAATTGTTCTGGCAGGTTCTTTATTCTTCAGCCTAAGTGCCCTGTCTCCATGCTCCACATATGTGGCTCTTGCCTTATAAATGGCTCTTTCAGCTTTTTCTCTTTAATAGCTCTTGGTGTTTTATCCTGGAGGATGTTCAGAGAGAACTATTCCTCTTATGTCGTGGTTGCTTTAAGTGCCTTTTCTATCTCCCTAATTTTATGCAGGCATTCTTTTAGTGATTTTCCTGTTATGCTTTTTAATTGTAGCCAGCCTAATTAACTCAAACCTAATGTGACACTTAATGGCAACCTATGCAGTATCCATGTTTTCTACTGAGTTCATATTGTTTGTGAGGGACTGCTCAATAAATGTTTGCAGGTGCTCTACAGTTTTTTGGCTTTCAGCAGCTGATTATTTAGGCAGCAACATGTCATGATCTGTGGCTGTTGCAAATCGGTGATGTTCTAGTGAAACTGGTGTATGATCTGACAGCAACTTTGCCTCTGTTTTGCACAAAATAGTACCCTGCAACCAGTCACTAGAAACCAAAAAATGTTCAAGCCATGCCTCAGTGTGGTGTGAGACTGACATAAAGGTAAATGCTTTCATATTTAGATGTAACAGCCTCCAAATGTCAATAAGCCCCATGTGATCCTGCTGTCCCATAAGCTCCTTTGGGATGGGGTGAGGCCAACCTTCTGGTTCTGTCTACTTTAGTTTCTGGTACTGTGTTCCAGTCTCCCGCTGTAAGTTTGGGGCTTCCCACAAATCGACTCATGACTTGAAGCTCCATAAAGAACTGTGGGGAGTCCACAGTGGGTCCGTTACACTGCCTAAAGTTACCCCGTTACTATTGAGCATTCCCTGAATAAAGACATACTGTATCTTACCTCTGCATCCCTCTTTCTAGTTGGAACTTAAGGTGCCTAGCGATCAGGATGGCCACCCCTTTTGAGTTTGTATCTCTACTTCCCATGTACTATTTTTCAGTATCTGTTAGTGTACTGTTTATTGTATTCCAGACACACACACACACACACACACACACACACACACACACACACACACACACACCTGCCTGGAAGCAAGCTGTTATCAGCTCAGTTAGTCCTTACTGGTAAAACATTTGAAATAAAATCAAATAAATATGGTTTTCATACATGAAGGATGGGGTTAGTTACCTCTGCCACCCGGCAGAGCTATAACAGTGCTGTCGATAATTTTTTTTGATTAAGCAGTAAGACATGACGGGGGTGGGTTATGGTCGGACAACGGCCTGCCTTGGGTGGATTGGAGCACAAGGTGAAGCACAGTGCTTCTACCACCCAAGAAGGGCCATTAGCCCACCATAACACACCCGCTGGAGTGCCTTACTGTGATTATGAAACTGGTCCTTTTTAGTAATTTGGATGTCTTTTTTTAAACCTGTTTTTGTTGAGCTACTTTCATCCAGGCTGTTGTTCTGGGATAACGTCCTAGCTGAGGGTACTTCTTGGCCAATCGGGCACCAGCATTTTTTCTGTCCATTACATAATTTTGTTTAGAACAACATGCACATTGTATAGAATGAATGATAGGCAACTGAATTACAAGGCTGTAAATACATTAAGGAATTCTAGTGACATAAACCACAATAGCATTGGTCAGAATGTTTGTAAATCTCACCAGAACTCCAGGATGGAATTACAAGCCTTGTAATTTATTGTGTGATAATTTTTGATTCTTTTATAAAACTGTATAGGGTGAAATACCATTAATAGGGTTTAAAATGGTCACATATAGAAACATAGACTTTGACGGCAGATAATGACCGCTTGGCCCACCCAGTCTGCCCATTTCCCTGCCTATTGGATAAGCTGCAGATACTAGTTAACCAGTAGCCTACATCTTGCTACCCCCACCAGAATTGCCTTATGTCTGTCCCATGCATTCTTGAATTCCCCCACTGTTTTTGACCCCACATACTCCTCAGGAAGGCCATTCCATGCGTCCACCACCCTCTCTGTGAAAAAATACTTCCTAATGTTGTCCCTGAGCCATCCCCCCATATCTTCAAATTGTATCCCCTTGTTTTTACACATCTCTTTTGCTTAAAGATGCTACCCTCCTAGACTTTGTTGATTCTCTTGAGGTACTTGAAAGTTTCTATCATGTCCCCCCCTCTCCCTCCTTTCCTCAAGGGTATACATATACTAACATATTAAAAGCCAGCAGAATAGGCCCAATGGTCTGTCATGTCTGCTCGTAGCCAGCCACCTAATGGGTGCTCGCTTTCCCGCCCTTTAAGCCCAGGGAGGGTCATCTTTGACTTTAGTTTCCCTTTGTACCTGTCCCACCCCTTCTTGAAGCCCTCCACTGTGCCCTCCTCCACCAGCCACCCAGGCAGCGCATTCCACGGCTTCACCACCCTCTCTGTGAAATAATGCTTCCTATGCTCCCCCCTGTAATTTCCCCTCTCCAGCTTCCACCCATGCCCCCTAGTTGTCTCCCCCCTTAGCTTAAACAGCTCCTTGGTTCCGCTCTGTTATTCCTTTTACATACTTGAAGACCCCTATTATATCTCCCCTGTTCCTCCTCTCCCCCAATGTGTACAGCCCAAGTTCTTCCAGTCTCTCCTCATCGGACCACTGCTCCATGCCCCGAGTCATCCTTGTCGCTCTCCTCTGGACTTTCTCCAGCAGCGCTATATCCTACTTCAGATGAGGTCTCCAGAACTGTACACAGTACTGGGGTTGCAGCCTGACCAAGGCATTATATAGAGGGAGGATCACCTTCCTCCTCCTGGACTCAATTCCTCTGGCTATGCAGTCCAGTATCCTGTTTGCTTTGGCTGCTTTTCATATTAAGCTCCTTTAGTCTCTCTTCGTATGGCTTCTGGTACAGACCCTGCACCATTTTAGTTGCCCTCCTCTGGACTGCCTCCATCCTGTGTCCTTTGAGATATGCGGTTTCCAGAGCTGCACACAGTACTACAGATGGGGTCTCACCAACTGTCTGTACAGAGGGATAACAACTTCCTGTTTTCTACTGGTGTTGCCTCTTCCTGTACATCCCAGTAACCCCCCAGTCCTCCTTACTGCCTTCTCACATTGTTTGCTTACCTTTAGGTCATCTGATATGACTACCCCAGGTCCCTTTCCATTTTTTTTTGTTGTTAGTGTCCCCCCATTGTGTACTCTTCCCCAGGGTGTTTATTGACCAGGTGCATTACTTTGCACATCTTGCATTGAATCTAAGTTGCCATACTTTTGACCATTCCTCCAACCTTGCTAAGTCCCTTTTCATCCTTTCCACCCCCTTGTGCATCAACCCTGTTGCAGATCTTTGTGTCGTCTGCAAAGAGGCATATTTTTCCTTCCAGTCCCTCCACAATGTCACTTATAAAGGCATTCAAAAGGACTGGATCCAGTACTGAACCCTGTGGTACCCTGCTAGTAACCCCCTTTCTTCGGATAACCCCCTTTCTTCGGAGTGCACACCGTTTGCTATTAGTCTGTGTCCTGTTGTCCAGCCAGTTTTTTACCCAGGCTACCAACCTAGGACCCACTCCCAGGCTGGTTAATTTATTAATCTTTTGTGTGGGACTGTCAAATGCCTTGATAAAGATTAGGTAGGCCATGTCCACAGCCCCTCCCTGGTCTACTACTTTTGTTCACCCAAAGAAATCTATTAGATTCGTCTGACGTGACCTTCCCACTGTGAATCCATGCTGCCTTGGGTCCTGTGCCCCGCTGGCCTCTAGGTACTCAATAGTTCTTTCTTTCAGAAGTGATTCCATCATTCTCCCTACCACTAAGGTCAAACTAACAGGTCTGAAATTTCCTGCCTCTGCTTTGCTCCCACTTTTGTGAAGGGGAATCATATCCACCCTCCTCCAGTCCTTGGGTACCTCACCATCCTCCCGTGATTTGTTAAAAAGGGTAGTCAGTGGTGTCACTAGTTCTCCCCTTAGTTCTTTTGGAATTCTGGGGTGAATCCCATCAGGGCCCATTGCTTTGTCTACCTTCAGTTTTAGGAGTTCTTTCAGAACCCTTTCTTCTGTGAATGGACTGGTATCGACCCCGCTGTCCAGAGTGCTTCTGTTGATTGGATTAGGTACCTCCTCCTCCTTCTTTTGTGACTACTGAGCAGAAGTATTTGTTCAGTATCCCTGCTTTTTCACTGTCACCTCTGCCCACCACCCTCCCTTTATTAAGCCTCACTATCCCATCCTTGGTATTTCTTCGCTCCCTATTGTACTTATAAAAGGTTTATCCCCCTTCTTAACCAAGTTGGCTGTCTTTTCCGTGGTTTGGGCCTTTGCTATTCTGTCTGCCTTCCCTGCTTCCTTCTGCTTCAACTGTTATAATTCTCCATCCCTGCTCCTTCTGTGTTACCTTATACTTCCTGAATGCTATCTTTTTCTCCCTAACCTTCCCTGCCACCTCTTTTGAGAACCGTAGTGTTTTTTTCTTCATTTGGATTTGTTTATTTGCTTCACACAAAGGCTTGTTGTCTCTGTGATGGCAGTTTTGATGTTTCTCCATTGTTCCCCCACCCTTCCTTCTTGCCTGTTTGCTAGTGCTTTTCTGAGACACACTCCCATTTTGACAAAAGTCGCCCTCCCAAAGTCTAGTACTCTCACTTTTGTATGGCTTGACTCTATGGCTGTTTTTATTATGAGCCACATTGTTTGGTGGTCATTTGTTCCCAGATGGCTACCCACTTCTAAATTTGAGATCCTCTTCCGTCCGTGTTTGAGAGTACCAGGTTTAAGTTTGCTCCCTCCTGAATGGGTTCCAGTACTAGCTGTCTGAGGCATGCCCCCCTGTAGGGTGTCGAGAATGACCCTGCTCTTGGATGTGGCTGCAGCAAAGGTGCTTCAGTTAACATCTGGCATATTCAGGTCTTCCATCAACAGCATCTCCCCTTTCTCTGCCATCCTAAGGATGCCTTCTATCATTTCCTTGTCCATTTTCTTCCCCAAGACAGGGGGTCTGTATACAATACCCGTGCGGATTGTGGTGCCATTTCCTGTCTCCAGGGTGGCCCACAGTGCCTCCGCTCTTCCCTGTTGACACTTTAATTCCATTGCTTTGATCCCTTCCTTTACATAGATAGCTACTCTTCCTCATCTTCTACCCTCCTTGTCCCTCCTGTAGACTGTGTAGCCTGGTATGTTGACATCCCAGTCATGGTTCTCTGTGTACCATGCTTCTGTGACTACCACGATATCCAGGTGTTCCTCTTCCATCAAGGCCACTAGTTCAGGGAACTTGTTATCCAGACTATGGGCATTGGTACTCATTGCCCTCCATTTTTTTGATTGCCTTACCCCTTTTAGCCCCATCCCTGTCCTTACTGTCTTTGCCTATTTATCCATTCAACCCTGCATTCTCCGTATATACTTCTCTATCTTGGTGCTTACCTCACTACCCTGTTTTTTGGGAAGTCTGGGATTTCCCTGCTTCTTTTCAGAGCGTCCCCCCTTGGCTACTTTAAATGCTTGCCATTGAAGCATTTAAACCTATCACCTATGATCCTGGTTCCCCTCCTGGACAGATGCAGACCATTGCACCAGTATAGGCCTGCATCCCTCAAGGTGGATTCCCAGTCCCCAATGAAGCCAAATTCCTGAGCTCTGCACCAGTTTTTCAACCATTGATTGAATCCCATGGTGCGGAGGACCCTAGCCTCACCCATGCCATATACAGGCATCACCTCCGAGAAGGTTACCGTGTGTGCCAGTTGTCTAAGGCCCCTCCCCAACTCCACAAACTCCTCCTGCACTGCTCTAATCCCATTCCCAGACAGGTCATTTGTCCCTAGATGGACAGTGATGTCCAGCTCCCTCCCCCGTGCAGCTGCTACCGTGATCCTGAGGATTTGCTTCCTGTTCCTCCAAGCCATGGCGCTGGGCAGGCACCTTTCCTCTCCTCCCTCCCTCCCCCAGTTCTACCCCTAACAATTGAGTCCCCCACCAAGAGTTGTTTTCTTCCCCTGTGGGGCCATGTTCCCAGCATCCTTCTTGGTCTCCACTGCAGGTGCCTCCATAGAGGAACCATGCTCTGCCAGAATGGCGTACGGATTGTGGAGAGGTACAACTGGAGGAATGCGCTTCTGTTCCTCCACCCTCACCCTCCTTGAGCCCACCATGGTCCAACTGCTCCTCTTTCTTGGCAAACTCTAAGGCACCAGCGTTGGCCCTGGTGGTCCCTGGGTGGGAGAGGAGGTCCCCCAAATCCTGGTCAGCGCAGCCTGGAGATGAGCAACCTCCTCCCTGACCCCATAGTGGTGACTGCAGATGGGACAACACCGCATCCTCCAGAACGTCTCCTAGAAGACTGCCACTCCACAGCTACTGCACTGCACCACTTCCATCATGTCTTATTTCTTGGATTATGGATATGTTGTTCTAACCAAACTTCATGGTAGGTACCTTGCCGCTTTAAGATGTGCTGGAAAGTCTTCAAGCTGGCACCTCCCACCCCACCGGGTGGTATAGCCCTCTGCTGTGCCCCATGATGCCAGATCTTCTTTTCTCTTGGAAGGTTCAGGTTCCCTCCTTAGCGCTTCCACGTGTAGTAGGTCCTGGCTGTTGAATCTTCGGATTCACTTCCAATACTGATTCTAAAACTCTCTTCAGTTCAGTCTTCATCATCTTCCCTCGCTTCCGTGATGGAGGAAAAATCGGCCTCCAGGTTTCGCTGGTGCCCCTGAAGGCAGAAGATGTCTCGCATGGATCCTTATGCAGCGTGCGTGTACTGCCTGGGACTGGACTATGATCCACAGGCTTGCGATCATTCTCTCCTTTTCTCCAAATGTGTTTGAAGATTGCGCTGCCCGGCTTCAGCTGGGGCGACCGGAGAAGCGTTACCCACCAGTTAAATCGAAGGATGCCTGTTGGGTGGTCTCTGCGGCTGCGGGGTCTGCTGAGCAGTTAGAACAGCGCAAGGCCTTTGAGGAGGAGGCGGCTAAGGCCGCGGCGGGCTTCTTTTCGTTTTCGGACTTCATTCCGCTGCATCTGGGATCCTCCTATTCAGCTTCCTTCAAGGAGTTGTGCCAGTCTCTCTCTACCAAGGGAGAAGGCCCTTTGGGGTCGCATGCTTCGCTCTCCAAGAAGAAGTCGAAAAAGGACAAAGAAAAGTCGACACATTGACGTTCTTGGGACCTAGAGTGGTCCCGCTCACAGGAATCTCCTGTCTCGACTTCGATCGAAATGGCGGCTGAGGCTGTTGGTTTCACGGTACCCCCATCAGACCAGTCGGCTGAGATCTTTCTTGAGCCGATAGGTGGATTGTCAACTGATCCGGACCATGATTCTCTTTTTTGGACACCGGTGCTCCCAGTGTCCTTGGATGGATCGGCTGAGCCTGCTGGGCAGGACCCACCCACCAAGGAACCGGACCAGGAGCCAAGGGTTTTTCCGACTCCTGTCTCTGTCCCGCTCCTCGACGTCAACGTCGGGCAAGACTTGCTACTGCCGGTGTTCTGTTCCCATAGTTGTAGTAAGCGGCGCCACCGCTCCTTGACTTGGTCCTCCTTGGGTCAGGAGAGGCTTCAGCACAAGTTGTGTCAACTCTACAAAGACCTCATGTGGTAGCAGTTGGTCTTATCTGGGTCCAAACTGCTCCCGGTTTTGACTCCGGCCATTAAGTGGCTTTTGCCAGAACGACTGACTTCGGCCATGGCCGCTGTCACTGTGATGCTGGTTCAGGCTCTGCCGGCTCAACCGAAACCAGCTACTCCACTGATTCGGGTGGAACCGCCACTTGAGCAACCGAAGTCTGAGGCACCAACCAAGCATTCTCAGTTGGTCCAAGGCCTGCCCCATGGGTTGTCAGTCACTTTCACTCCTGACCGCCCAAGGCGGGTGGAGAGCGACATGGGTGGGCGGCTGCTCTATAAGGACTCTTCGGAGTCTGAGGATTCCTCCATGGTCTCCCGTCCGATGGACATCAAGCCTTTGGGGGTCTCTCCATTGACGAGGGACCTTCTTCGCTGATGGATATTTGTCGTCTCTTTTCCGAATCCACGGGAATGTAGCTTGAGCTTGTCCAGAAACCGGCTAAATATCCCCTTACAGAGATTCTGGATAAAGAGGATACTCCTGTGGAGGACTTCCCAGTGGCTGAGGCCATTGTGGGTCTAGCCTTGGATCTGTGGCAGCGTCTGGCATCTTGTCCTGTGCCTTCTGCCCGCGTGGCCCACAAGTACACGGTGCCCATGGGGTCCCTATCAGACTTTTTGCAGCACTCCTCTGCGGTGAGGTTGGTGGCTGACTCCATGTTTTGGCGCTCAGTCAACAAAGGCGGTGTAGACAGACCCCTGGACAGGGAATCCAAACAATTGGACCATTCTGGGAAGAAGGTATACGCAGCTTCCTCGCTTGGCCTTCGTCAGGCCAGTTCGGCCGTTATCATGGCACATTTTACTCACACCCTCTTGTGCGCCCTGGATGAGATAATTCCTCATTTCCCAGCTGACCTCCAGACCACGGTCAAGCAGGTCTGGGACCAGGGTAGGGCGATGGCAAAGCAGCAACTCCAGACTGCTGTGGATATTGGCGATTCCTGTGCCTGTTCGGTAGTGGCCGCAGTGGCCATGCGCCACAGGGCTTGGCTAAGCATCTCTACCTTTACGGCGGTTATGCAGCATAAACTGGCAGATGTCCCCTTCTTGGGCACCTCCAGCGCATAGAGCAGTCCAATGCCACCTAGGACTCCGGCCAAAAGGACAAGGGCTCCAAGCGTCAAAACCACAAGCCCTTTTGCTCGTTCACTCCTGCAGCCAGACCAGCCCAGCAGCAGGACCGCCGGGCTCAAACTTGGCGTCCTCGGGCCAAGTCCGTGGTCTCCTCTTTTAGGAAGCCCAGGGGCAAAGGTCCCGGTGGCCCCTCCTCCAGATTCTCTTCCAAGCCTGCCCAGTGACTGGTTGGGGGATGCCTCCCTGAATCCAGTCTCGCCTCCCTTGGGACCTCCCATGAGGGGCTGGCTCAGCCACTTCATTTCCGCCTGGTCTGATATCACCATGGACTGTTGGGTTCTAGAAGTGGTCGGTCGAGGCCTGCCTCTGGAATTCGAGCAGTCCCCTCCTTTTCGAGCCTGTGCCCCATTGGGGGATCTGGTGTCCACAGCTTCTAAGTTGGCTCGCCGAGACTACTTTGCTCAGCTGCTCCTCAAGGAGTTGGTGCACCCAGTAGCAAACCCACCTTCAGATCCAGGGTTCGTCTCCAGGTACTTCCTGGTGCTGAAGCGGATGGGGGCCTGGTGCCCCATTCTAGATCTGCATGACTTGAACAAGTTCCTTAGATCTTGCACCTTTTGCACCTTTGCACCTTTAGCTTAGATCATACCATCCCTGCAGCAAGGAATGTGGTTCTGCTCCCTAGATCTTCAGGACGCATTCTCTCACATCCTGATACATCCGTCCCATTGATGGTTCCTCCCCTTCAGAGCCGCGGGAACCCTTTACGAGTTCCAAGCCGTGCCCTTCAGCCTGTCTTCAGCCCACAGGGTCTTCACCAAATGCATGGCAGTGGTGGCAGCGTACTTGAGGCACCAAGGGGTCTGGGTGTACCTTTACCTGGACAACTGGCTGATAGGTCCCTCCAGGCTGGAGGTGGAGCGGTCCAGGAATCTGGCCCTCCAGATCTGCCTAGAACTTGTCCTCCTGATCAACGAGGCCAAGTCTGAACTTGTGCCTGTGCAGGTGATCCAGTTCATCGGGGCAGAGCTAGACTACTGCCGAGCCAGAGCGCGGCTCCTGGCGGACAGGGCAAAGGGGGTCTCCTCCTTTGCCCGTTCATTTCTCGTTGGGCCATTGCACCCTGCCCGGGACTTCCTGTGTCTTCAGGGCTTCCTGCACCATCGTGGTCTGATGGGCCTGCTGGCATATGCATTCCCTTTAATGGGAACTGGTCAGCCAGTGGTCTCAGCACTCAGGGCATCTCGAACAGCTGATCTCTGTGACCCAGAGGATGTGGGATAGCCTCCAATGGTGGCTTGTCCCATCCCACCTGCAGGAAGGGCTCCCGTTTGTCCGCCCTGAGCCGACGGTCATCCTGATGACCGATGCCTCTCTGATGGGTTGGGGTGCCTATCTGAGGGAGCACAGAGCCCATGGACACTGGTCCTATCAGGAGTCCCGATGCCACATCAACCTGCTGGAGCTTCGAGCAGTTCACCTAGCTCTAACTGCATGTGCTCTGTTTGTCCGGGGTCAAGTGGTTCAAGTCCAGACGGACAACATGACGACCATGTACTATCTCAACAGGCAGGGTGGAACGTGCTCCTTGCTTCTTTGCAAGGAAGCTCTCCACATTTGGTCACTTGTGCTCAGCATGGAGGCGGATCTCCTGGCCATCTATGTGGCAGGAGCCTTGAATCAGCTGGCCGATGCCCTCAGCCAGATGGGCGGGGCATCACATGAGTGGTCTCTCCACCAGGAGGTAGTACAAGATCTGTTCTCCCACTGGGGCACCCCTCAGGTGGACCTGTTTGCCTCCAGGGAGAATGCGAAGCTGAGGCTGTTCCATGACCACCCCCTTAACAGGGTTCACTGCAGGGGGATGCCTTCTCGAGGCCATGGACCCCAGGCCTCTTCTGCGCCATCCCCCCCCCCGACTCCTCTTGATTCACAAAGTGTTCATTAAGGTTTGTAGGGACAAGGCACAAGTGATCCTGATGGCCCCAGACTGGCCCAGTCAGTTCTGGTATCCAGATCTCTTCAGCCTCAGCTCCAGGCTCCTGAGGCGGCTTCCAGCATGCCCGGACCTGCTCTCAGTCAACCAGGGGAATGTACTCCACCCAGACCTTCAATCCCTGCACCTGACTGCCTGGTTCCTGAGCTGCTAGAGTGCCAGGCCTTGGGTCTGTCCGACGAGGTCCTCGACGTTGTTGAGGCATCCCATAAGGAATCGACCAGAAAATGCTATGCCTTTTAAATTGAAAAAATTATCCATCTGCTGTCGGGGCAAAGGACTGGACCCCTGACCCTGCCCAGTGGCTAGCATTTTGGATTATCTTTAGTCCCTGTCCCAGCAGGGCCTACGGTTGACCCTAAAGGTGCACCTGGCAGCTATTTCAGTTTACAGGGCGCGGGCCGGTCAGCAGTTGGTGGCGCAGGAGAAGGTGGTCTGGCGCTTCTTCAATGGCCTATATCACATATCCCCTCCGGTGCGTGAACCTCCACCTCCAAGGGAGCTACTGCTGGTCTTGGCAAAGCTCAGGGGCAAGTCATTCGAACCTGTTCAGAAGTGTGACGTGTCACATTTGTTGTGGAAGACTGTCTTCTTGGTGGCTATCACATCAGCCAGAAGGTCTGGGGAGTTACAGGTGCTCTCCATTGAGTCTCCTTTCCTGGTCTTCCACAGGGACAAGGTTGTCCTGCACCCCCACCTGAAATTCCTTCTGAAGGTGGTGTTGGAGTTTCACTGTAATCAGGTGATTACTCTGCCGGTGTTCTACCCCAGTCACACCTCGGAGGCCGAGTACAAAGAGCGAACGGCGGAAGTTCGGGGAGAGGTTCGCCAGCTGTTTGTCACCTACGCTGAAGCCGCACCTGGCAGACCTGCAGCCAAGCGGACAATAGATTGATGGATTACATCTTGCATTGACCTCTGCTATAGGTTGGCGGGTAGGGAGCCTCCAGCAGTGCTTAAGGCTTATTCCACCCGCCATAGCGCTGCATCGGTGGCTGCTTTAAGGGACGTCCCTATCCAGGAAATCTGCAGGGCTGCTACCTGGAAGTCAGCACACACCTTCATTTTCCATTACCACATCGACCTGGAGTCATGCCGGGATGCTGGTTTTGGAACCTCAGTTCTCCAGTCCCTCTTCCCTAAGTAGGGGGTGTGCGTCTCCTGGAGAACTGCTAGGAGTCTGCCATGAAGTGTGGATAGAACAACATATCCACGATCCTAGAAAACGGGTTACTCACATGTAACAGTAGTTCTAGGAGTGGTATATATTGTTCATCCACACTGACCCACCCGACCTCCCCAGCTTTGATGCACAAACCTGGCTTCCAGTGGGCTAAGATCTGGTGTCATGGGGTGGAGCTGAGGGTTGTACCACCCGGGTGGGTTGGAGGAGCCAGCTTGAAGACTTTCCGGCACATCTTAAAGCGGCAAGGTACCTGCCATGAAGTGTGGCTGAACAACATATACCACACCTAGAACTACTGTTACAAGTGAGTAACCTGTTTTTGTTGTCCCTCGACTGTTTTGTATGCATTCTCTTTCCTCTCTCCGTTTACTTCGTTTTTGTTTGTTTGTTTTTTTCTCCCTACTTTCGTACTGCCTTCGTGCCTTTACAGCTCCTGCCATTCCTGTTTTAGGACAGGAAGTTCCTGTATTCCTCAGTAGTTTCTTCCTTACTTGCTCAGAGACAGACCTCCAGCAGCTAGGGGCTGATGGAGAGCTATTCTTTTCCTTCTAGGATGGCGAGTCTTTTGTACCTCCTGTGATCACTCCCTTCCTTCTCTCAAACAGGAAGTTCTTGTTGTCAGTCAAATCCAGTGCATATAAAAGTGGAACTGTGTAAGGTTGGAGGGGAAGGACGGAGGGCTGAACAGTCCCAGTAGAGGTGTTCTAGCATCTGCTTCCTTCCTCTTGCTGTTCTCTGCCAAAAGCTAACTAGGAAAGTTTTAAATATAGACTCCTGGCTTTCTGTTGCCTAAGCTACACTAAGTTGTTAATAGAGTAAAGTAAGTAACCTGGATGACCGTTCCCATGGGCAGACGGGATGTATAATGTGTCTTTCTGCAGGCATTATCTGTGTTTCTGTGTTATGAATCAGGCAAGCATTTGTTTACTTCAGAATGTTCTACAGCAAGTGCAGTGGTCGAAACTGGCACTTGACCACTAGCCAGATGCTGGTAGACATAGTATGAAGCTACTAAGATTTTCCTGTAACAAGTCATGTGGTCTTGTACTAGAGAAGGTAACAGTTTAACAAGTACAGCAGCTGGGCCAGTAGGAAAGTTTATGGGGCTAGTGGCTTTTCCCAGTCACTAGCCTTGCTGGCTAGCAGCTGAAAAACAGAGTAGTATACCCTCATATCTTGTAAATGTTGTTTCCTTGTCAACCGATAACACTCTTTGTGTAGTTGTTGGTAATGTATGTGTTAGCTTTAGTTTGTTTTCACCGTTCATACTAGCCCACATCGGGAGGTGTTAATTTTCTGGTTGTTGAAATCTCATTGTCCCCGAAAGCTGCATTAGCATATGAGAACATGATGCCACAGCACCCATTTACACCATGTAGCTGTATGTTGAAAGTGCACTTAGCCTGAAAAAACTCCAGAAACATACAGACTGAATGCAATTTAAAGGGAAAAAACTGTATTACATCTAAGACGGTTTGTAAAGCTATTTGAAGGTAAATGTAGTATTTCACACCTGCTTGCAACTTGTTTTGTGGAACTATATTTAAGCAGACAGGCATACTGTGAAGTCTAAAGAGTGCTGACAAATCATGTTCTTACGCTAATGCAGCTCTCGGGCACAATGAGATTCCAACAACCATACAGTGGAGACCCCCAGGATAGTTACAGGGACTGGTATGAACAGTGATAATAAACTAAGGCAAACACGTATATCCCCAGAAGCTATGCAGAAAGAGTTGTCTGACAAGGAAACTGGTAACATTTACAAGATATGAGGGTGTACTACCCCTTTACTTTCGACCCGCTGAAGTGGAACATCTCAGACTGTTTGAGTGACAGAGATGTTCTGAAAAAGCCATAATTCACAATTTTGACATCACAGCTATGAATTACAACACAAAAACTGAATGGGCTATCCCTGAATTGCAAGGGCTAACCATGTGGTATAACACTACAGAACATGCACAACAAGGATTTTGAAGTGGCCGATTTCCAATCACAAAGTATAACCATAGCCCAGCCTTCAAAAAGAGTGTTCAAAAAGAGTGTTCTTATCTTTTGAAAATGTTCGTTTTCAGTTTATATTTCAGAGATGGTATTTGAACAAAAAATAAAAACTTTCAATGAAGAATATTAGTTTGAATTAGTTATTTTAGGACCTTAGCCACAGTTAATGTTTTGCAGTTTTTGGCAGTTGCCATTTCCAAGAGTGTTCTGGACTCCTAGGGAATCTGGACTGGGCAATTTACATGCTTGAATTTGCTGTAATATTTTCTACAGTCTCCTACTGGTGTACATTTAACTTTTTATGTTTGTGATACAGGCATCGATTAGCAAGATAAGTGGCTGAACCATGGCTCAGTTTCCAGCACCTTTTGGGGGTAAGTTTAAAACGGTTAAATATTACATTTAAAGCAGCAGTGCAACGAAAAATGTTTCAGCTACAGTAAATAAAAATATCATCATACCTGTCAGATCTACTTTTGTAGGTACCTCCCATGCTACACAGCATGATTATGTAATTTGTATTTTCTTGATCTTAACCATTGACAGATCTGTAGTGCTATTTCTGAGCCAAATGTGACCAGCTATTTTTTCTTGAAAAAAACTAAATTAGAGCCAGTGGTTTTCCATTTTCAAAAATTGCCATTTCCATTTGGCAGTATCTTAAAATCTGTTCCCCAAAATTGAGGGCAAATAACCATATTTTGTACAAAAACATGGCTTAAAATGGAGGGGGTTGCCCAAAAAGCTGGTGGAAAGTAGTGTTTTTCATGAACAAGTGATTCCCAAGTGCTGGTTTAAAAAATGACAACTTGAAAACAAAGTCATAGGCCCTACTAAATTAAAACGTTATTTAAATACTGAGATGTTGCTGGCACGTCAGCGCAACAGTAGCAGGACTGCTTCTGACACCAGCAACCTGGGTTCTGGAATGAACCTGGGTTGTCAGGGGCCGGCCTGGGGAAGAGGAATGAGCGTCCCACAGGGGACTCGATCATCTGTGGGTAGAGATATACAGGGTTGCTTTCACATCCGTACCAGTACTGCCACCAGTGGAAGCACAGGCGGTGGTCTCAGGCTCACCGAGTCTGAGAGGCCGCCATCTGGTGCTTGACTGAAGAGTGTAGTGCGTCAGCGTGTTGCCAGCCTGTACGTATATCCTTTGCGCCTGCATCCTTTGGGGTTGGGGATGACAGGGGAAAAAAACAGCAAAAAGCCTCTGTGTCATGCAGTGTGACGAAGGGATCTCGGTACACTGGGATCCAGCAAGGAGTGCTGGGTGGATCCCGGTGCGCTGGGACCCAGTCGGGGGGGAGGGGGGAGAGATATCCCCAAGCCGCTAACTGGGGACAGTAAGCAAAAAATAAATAAAAAATTTTTGGTGGAACCAGAAAATCTTAATACAACTGGAAAAGACCTGGAATAATTTTTAGTGGAAAGATGGTAGGGCCATTTTTTTGCGGTTCATTACACTACTGCTTTAATTAATCAAAAAAACCTGCTTTAATTAACAAAAGAACCCCCCACAAAAAAAATACTGGTTGTCATAAACTACCAAACTCTTGTATGGCAAAGATTCCAAATGTTAATGCCTTTTAGTGGCGTGTACTCAAAGTTAGTATATGTTGTATCTGTTAAGGGTTTGTTTTTATTTAATTTGTTTGGTTGTTTTAATTCTGAGAAGCATTTTGTTTCTTGCTAAGCTTGTTCCATCCTTCCTCCAACACGGCTCCCCTTACCTTGGCAACGCCACCCCCACATCTGCTACAGGCAACCTTGCTCTCAGTTGCCCCCATTGGCCATCACATGCCCCTCCCAGAACTGGATTCAACATGGCATTTATGAAAGTATAATTCTGACAGAGACCCATGCATAAGGATATCGTTTCTGGTGAGGACGTGAGCTAGTTATGCATCTCATTACTGAAGATCCAAAGGGAGGGCATCACAGCAAGGAGTGATTTGTCAAGTGTGACTCCCTATCAGAAGCTACTAGTAGGCAGCCATGCAAGAGCTTCTGGCCTTCTGCAGAGGTACTGCACTTCCTGAGCTCTGCGCTCGGCTTCCAGCTCTGGCTTGGAGCTAGGGCAGAGGAATAAAAGGTAGCTTTTGTAGATCATCTAATAGTCCATCTCCTCCATAGAGCTGCACTGTTTGGTGTGAGTGCTGGAAGCACTAGAACCCTGCAGTAACCTAGAACATTTGGTTCAGTGATACCACGTATGGTGCTGACACCTTACATGCATCAGCATTTATGTGGCATCACTGCCTCTACACACCTCAGATCCTTTTTTCCAGTCACTGAGAGCACAGTGTACCTTGCCAGGACTAGGACTTAATTTGTCAATAGCTTCTCTGAGCATGGTGTTAGACATCAGTTTACCTCAGCTCAGTTATTCTCAATTTTTTCCATGAAGTCCAGTTCTCAGTTCTTTTGATTCTACAACTGCAGGAACAAAATTGGTTCCCTCGATCCTCATAAAGTCTGTCTGATGCCTTGTGCATCTGCATGACGCTGACCATTGTTCAGACCCCAGGAAATCATACTGTATTCTGACAAAATGCAGTATGGTCTCACTATAGGACTGTCCCAGTGCCAAAATGGTTAATATAACCTGTGCAAGTAGTGCAATGCTGGGCTCGAGTGCAGGTTTTCAAACCACTGTCCCTGGTTGTGCTTCCTGCAGCTGTCAGATTCTTTACTCCGCTTGCCTCAGGAGAGCTTTCTCTTCCTTGAAGAGTATTTGTTTTATCTTTTTTAATTACCATTTATTTCTTTTCGTGTTTTGAAGCAGTGTCCTCTGTTTACAGGTAGACTAGAGTGGTATATCTTTCAGTAAGTTTTTTAAATTTTTTTGCCATTTTTTTCCAACCAGGAAGGAACTAG
This sequence comes from Neoceratodus forsteri, assembly GCA_016271365.2. Taxonomy (NCBI): domain Eukaryota; kingdom Metazoa; phylum Chordata; order Ceratodontiformes; family Ceratodontidae; genus Neoceratodus; species Neoceratodus forsteri. Next base: position 734,436,156 of record CM057459.1, read on the forward strand.
ACTTTTACTTATCCTGTGAAAAGGTAATTTGGTTTATATATTGTTAATTCTAATTTCTCTGGTGCTGGGCTTCTTGGGCATTTTTTTTTTTACCGGGCTAACCTTGGCTGCTGTTGTTGTTTTGGTCACTGAACTGACCCAAAAAAAATGTCCAGAGGAAGTCACCCTTTTTTTCCTAGAGTTAAACCTCTAAATCCACTTTCAGGGATATTTAGTATGTCTCAGCCTCCCAAGGAAAGAACCGGTCCTACATGTTTCCAGCACTATACCAAATGCGGGAACCATTTGCTAAAGCAGATCCTCAACTGGTTTGTGTTGTCTGCCTAGGGTTTGACCACCTGAAAGCAGACTGTGAGATCTGTAAAAATTTTCCCCAGTTCACGCTTGATAGGCAGCTTAACTGACTGAGGGGAAAAAATGTCCGTTAAGGCTGCTGACCTGGCCTCTGACAAAACGGCTCCTCCTTATACTAAGGAACTGGAGGAACAACCATCTGACAAGGGCGAAACTTCCTCAGGGAAGAAACGGGTTACTGAACTGGCTGTCGTAACCAAACAAAAAAAGAAGAAAAAAAACTCTGCACAAGAACCGCAACTGACAAAATCGCTGGTTCCAACCGCTGAGGAGATTGCTAACTCAATAAGGATAATATAGTCTCTGCAATCCGGCTCAACGGTTCCGATTCAGCAAACAGTCCCTCACCTCATACCAGTTCCGATTTTTTTCACCGGGTCCTACAATGTTATGATGAGGATGAGGACTGTGGTAAGCCTCTTGAACTGGATGCATCTCCTGATCTTCAACACCCTGATTTCCCCTGACGAGGGATCTGAGGATTACACATCTCATTTTGCCTTTATGAAACAAGTGGCACAAACTCTGGACCTCCCCACTCAGGAATCCTCGGAGGAGGAGGACGTATCAGATTATATGGCGATGATGGATGTGCCAGCAACTAAGAAGTTGCTATTGCCCATCCATAAGTCTCTTAAGAAGCAAGGAACAAACATTTTGCAAACACCCACTTCTGACCTCCTGTGGATAAGAGGATGGAGAAGTACTGGGTGGCCGAAGGAGAAGCAAAATTCCGTTTTGGATACCCCAGTCATGAAGGGGTGGCGCAGGCTTCTGCACATGACAAAGCAGGCATATCACTGGCAACACGTCCTCCTGAAAAGGACTCCAGAAAGATAGATTCTGTGGACAAGGTTTACCTGGGGTCTTCTCTGGCCATTAGGCAGGTTTCATATATGGGCTATGTTTCCAGGTACCAGAGAAATCTCTGGAACATGGTATTGGAAATAACCAAGGCTATTCCTGCCCCCATGGCATCGGACCTCACAGATGCTTCCAAACAAAGCATAGAAACTTCCAAGTATCAGTTTTGTATGGCAGTGGATGCCAGTGACATGGTAGCTAGGCAGAGGGCCACTGCAGTGTCTCTCAGAATGTTTTCTTGGCTCAGGGCTACTAATTTGTCCCAGGATACCCGAAAAAAAGCCTTGGACTTTCCTTGTGAGCTCACATCTCTGTCTGTTTGGGGAGCAAACAAAGGCTTACATGAAGAAAATGAATAAGTACAAGGCAGCTTACAATTGTGCAGCTGTCGAGGAAAAAGTATTCACACCCCACAAACACCAGAGTAGAGGTGGTAGGGGTAGATCCCAATATAGACCATTTTTCCAGCCTCCGGTCTTCCAAGCCTGTCTGCAGCAGAGGGGGTATTTCAGAGGCAGTGGCAGGAAGAGCATTGTTCTTACTGGCCCCTTCCCACAGAGGGGCTTCACAGGCAAAACAAAACCCTTGTTGTGCCTGTCAGGGTCACCTCCCCATCTCTGGTAGGGAGCAGGCTGGCCCACTACCTCCAGGCTTGGCAAATCATCACCACAGACAAGTGGGTCCTGGAGGTAATGGGCCAGGGTTTGGCTTTCAGCTTCAAGGCTATGCACAGGCTGAGGGCAAGAGTGTTTAGACAGGCTACCTTATCAGAAATAGCCCCATTGGAGGTGGACGTAACTAACCTTCTGTTGTAAAGGGCAATAGAACCTGTCCCTCTGGCACAAAGGGGGAAAGGTCTGTACTCCAAGGTACTTCCTCACAGTAAAGAAAACTGGGGAGTGGCGACCTATACTGGATGTCAGACACTTAAACAGGCATCTAACAAAACCAAAGTTCAAGATGGTGACCCTGACCACCATTCTCCCAACATTAAGACAAGGAGATTGGTTGGCATCTCTAAACCTAAAGGAGGATGCTTATTTTCACAGCCCCATCAGGCAATCGCACAGAAAGGACCTCCAGTTGAGATGGCAATTTGGATTTCTAGCTGGCTGAAGAGAAGGCAGCAAAGGATGGTGGTGGGTGTGGAACTTTCATCACTGAGGGATGTGATGAGTGGAGTGCTGCAGGGATCAGTATTGGGACCTGTGTTGTTCAGGATATTCATAGCTGATATCTCCTACAGGGTCCAGAGTAAGATCAATCTCTTCACAGACGACACAAAGATGGGAGCTGTGGTAGATGACATCAAAGGGTGCAGGGGTTTGCAGGAGGACCTGACCAAACTACAGGAGTGGTTGGATGCATGGCAGTTGGGGTTTAACGCCAAAAAGTGCAAGGTCTTGTACTTCGGGGCTAACAATTATGAGTTGGGGGAATACAGCTGGAATTCACTGAGGAGGAAAAGGATTTAGGGGTGCTTATAACAGGGAGTATGAACAACTCAGCTCATTGCAGAAAGGCAGCAGCAAAAGCCAACAGGATGCTGGGATGAATAGCGAGGGGAATCTCCTCCAGGAATAGGGAGGTGATCTTGCCCCCATACAGGTCACTGGTCAGGCTGTACCTGGAATACTTCGTGCAGTACTGGTGCCCATTCCTGAAGAAGGACATCAGGCTGTTGGAGGGTGTACAGCTGAGGGCGTCAAAGATGATCCAGGGTTTAGAGGGATACTCCTATGAGGAGAGGCTGGACGAGCTGAACATGTATTCCCTGGTGGAGAGGAGGGCTAGGGGGGAACATGATTGAAACCTTTAAATACTTATAGGGGATTAACAAGACTAGTACAGAAGAGATTTTCCAGATTAGAATGGGGAGGGTCTCGATGGGGCACCAGACGAGACTGGAAGGGGGGAAGATTTAGGAGGGAAGTCAGGAGACATTTCACTGAGAGTGTGGTGGATAAGTGGAATAATCTGCCGGAGGAGGTAGTAGCCTGTAGTACGGTAGACTGTTTTAAGAGGGGCTGGGACAGAGTGGGGAAGGGGTAATTATGAGGAGAGGAGAGGTGGGTGGGGCAGCTGCAAGTTGAGGGGCTAGCTGCACAATTGAGCAGACTTGATGGACCATGTGGCCTGTTTCTGCTGGCATTTTTGTATGTACATATGTTTGTAACCTCAGGGAAGATGTACCATTCCTGCAACAGTTTCCAACAGTAGTGCTAACAGATGCGTACCTCCTAGAGTGGGGTGCCCACCTAGGGGAGCTCACTGCTCACGGGACATGGCTTCAGCAGGAGTCACTGTCGCTCATCAACTTGCTGGAGCTCAGGGCAGTTGTTCTGGGCATTCAGTCCTTTGTCACAGTGCTGCAGGGCAAGGTGGTGCAGGTCAGGACAAGACAATACCACCACCATGTATTACATAAAGAAGCAAGGGGGCACACAGTCAACCCCACTGTGCACAGAGGCCATGAGAATCTGGAGCCTGGCATACTCTCTCAGCCATCCATCTCCCAGGAAAGGATGATATCCTAGCAGATTCACTCAGCAGGATCCATCAAAACCACCACGAGTGGTCACTCAAACAGGCAGGTCCTGCAAGTTTGTTTTCAGAGCACTCTAGAAGTGGATCTCTTTGCAGCCCCGGACAACCATCTGTTACCACAGTTCTGCTGCAGGCCTCCTGTGGTAGGCACAGTGCTGGTAGACTCAGTACTGCTGGACTAGACAGGGAAGTTCCTGTATGCCTCTTCCCCCTCCCATTCCCTCTGTTGCTGAAAGAACTGAACAAGCTCAGGACCCCACAGGCAACAGTGATCCTCATTGCTCCAGACTGGACCAGGCAGCCCTGGTATTTGCTGCTTCTGTCCCTGTCAGTAGCCAGACCAGTCACCCTCCCCAGGAGGCACAACCTGCTGACCTCGTCTTGGGGCAGGATCCTTTACCCCAACCTTCAGTCCTTCATACTCGGGGCCTGGCCATTGAGGACCTCGAGTATGCCAGCTTGCACCTCACTGAAGAGGTTTTGGAGTTGCTTAGAGTCTCTGGAAAACCCTCTACCAAGAAGACTTACATATCCAGATGAAAAAGATTTTCCATCTCCTGTCAGAACAAGGATGTAGACCACAACCAGGCAGGTTTGTCAGTCATCTTGGACTATCTGACACACCTCCATGCCCTTGGCTTAAGACCATCCACCCTCAAGATGCATTTGGCAGCTGTCTTCGCTTACCTGTCAGCAGGTAAAGGCTTATCCCTGGTTACATATCTGGTATTCAGAAAGATTTTCAAAGGGCTGTTGCACTTGCATCCCCCACACAGGGAACCAATGCCATCTTGGGATCTCAACATATGCATTGTACAGCTTATGCAGACACTCTTTGAGCCCATGTCTTCAGCAGAGCTCAAGTATGTGACTTGGAAAACAGTGTTCCTGGTAGCAGTCACCTCAGTCAGAAGGATAAGTGAATGCCAGGCCCTGTCCACAGAGCCCAACTACATTGTACTTCACAGGGACAAGGTAGTCCTCGGGACCAATAGGAAGTTCCTTCCCAGGGTGTTACCGGACTTCCACCTTAACCAGTCCATTACACTGCTTGTCTTTTTCACTGACCATTCGATTTCAGATGAGCGTAGACTGCATAGCCTTGATGTTAAGAGATCTATCAGCTACTATCTAGACCACACAAAGAACCATAGGCAGGGCAATACCCAGCTCTTCCTGACCTATGCAGAAGTGGGAAAAGGAAAAGCAGCTACTAAGAGGTCCATTGCATGCTGGATTGTGGCTTGTATTTAGTTTTGTTACAGCAAGGCGGGCAAAGAGACCCCTATGGACCTTATAGCCCACTCTACCAGGAGAACAGCTGCCAGGGATATTGCCCTGTTGGAAATCTGCAGGGCAGCTATTTAGAAGACTGTCCACACATTTACCAAGCATTACTGCTTGGATATCCAGGCCAGAAGTGATGCCAGGTTTGGCATAGCAGTACTGCAGAGCCTGTTTCCCAGATAGGTTCTATGCCTACCTCCAAAGGTACTGTTTGGGTAGTCTGCATTTTGTTAGACTATAGTAAGATTTCCTGGGGTTTGAAGAAAAAATTACCATGGTAATCTTTTCTTCCAAGGGAATCTTACTATATTCTGAACTCCCACCTTACCTCTCCTACTGGAACGTAATGGGCACTGCAGTCCAGCTGTCTGTATCCCATTGCAAACCTAGTGCTGATGTTGAAGACTTCCTTGTCACCATATGGCACAGTGTACAGTGCCAACCCAATGCAGCTCAGCACCATTTTTGGTGCTGCCCTGTCAGACACTGGCTTTCCCAAGTCGCAGTTTTGGGACAGTACATCAAGCCTGCATATAGAACTCTGCCCTAATGCCTCTTGTGGTTGTGGTTAGTGTGGCTCAGGCGCTAGTGCTACCTTTACCTTCCCATATGTTCTGGCTGGCCACAGTTTTGGATATGCTGCCTTGGGTACAACATTTCCAGCTACTTAAGCAGGAACTCTTGTCACTATGATTTCTCTCATTGTGGTGGCTACTGCCGTTGCCCAGTCTTTGCCATCTATGTTTTTTTCAGCTTACTGCAGAACAGTTGGTAAATATCGTCCTGTATCTCCACTGCATCTGTAGCTGCTTATTGCCTACTCTCTGGTTTCTCTGGGGTGTTGAATTTTGCTGTCGTCTTCATTTGCAAGACTGCCTGAAGTTAAGCCCCCTGATGGCCTATTGGGTTTCCTTGAGTCTACCTTAGAAGGGATAGGATCCACTGCCTTATCTGTTAGAGTTACCTAACTGGAGAACTTCCTGCATGCACTGATGAATCCTATATTTTTCTTTGTGGCAAGAATGCAGGAGGTCATTAGTTTCCCTGGAATTAACTACTGATGTGACTAAGATGGATCTTCTTGACTTTCTGGCCCTCTCACGTTCCACATCTGTGCTGGTACCATCTTTTGTACCGGTTCTTGAGGCAGTACCTTTTACTCTCTGGAAGCACTCATCAGAATCCCTTGCGGTACCCTCCAGAATCTCTGCCTGGTATCTTCTCACTCCAGACCTACAGCACATTTCAGTTAATCCAAAGGCTTGGCTATTAGTTTTTAAGTCTGTGGGGGAGGAGTTCTGTTAATCGCCCTTATCAAACAGTCCTATATGCTTGATAACTTGGACAAACTCTGCTGCTGTATTGAACCTCCATCTTGCTAATGATCAGGCACCTGTGGGCAAACTTGATACATCTTTGTGGCAGTTGATCTCTTTCTTGCTACTAGCCTTCTACTATCTCCCCTTGCAAGGCATCTTTTTTTGGAAGTCAAGTAGAATGGGCAGGAGTCTAGCCGCTACCAACTTAGCATGCTATGTAAGGCTTAGAGCTACTACTGTTTTATGTGTGTTTTCCTCCTTTTGGTCAGAAGAGATAAGATATCACATCACTCTGTGGTTAGCAGCTTGGAATCTCTTGTGAATTCTACTGAAAGCTATTTATAAGTGTTTTGTAGAAGATATATTTTTCTAAAATTCATACCAGGAATGTGTAGAAGCACAGAAGTCTGAAGCCCATAAGATGCTTCCATAAACCAGTTGTCCCTTAATAATGATTCATTATATATTTATCTAGCTGTTTTTTAAATTTTATTTTTGATTTGCTCAGAACATTGCATTCGGGAAACTTATTCCATGATTCCATAACCCTCTGAGTAAGGAAGTGTTTCTTTGCAGAAGTCTTAAATATCTGTCCTTTTAGCTGTAATGCATGTCCTCTTGTTAGTATATAGCATTGTGTAAGAGAAAGATTTAATTCGGTCATCAAGCAGTCATAGTAAATTAGGTCATACAAAGCTAAAAGATCACCCTTTAGATGCCTAGCATTCAGTGGCGTTAAGTCCGAGGAGTTTAGCCTATTAGTAAGAGAGATCATTCAGGCCTTTTATGCTTTTTGTGATTCTCTTTTCGATTTACTCTAATTTACTGTCATATTTGCTAGTATGTGGAAACATAGAAACATAGAATTTGACGGCAGATAAGGACCGCTTGGCCCACCCAGTCTGCCCATTTCCCTACCTAATGAATAAGCTGCAGATCCTAGTTAACCAGCAGCCTACTTCTTCCTGCCCCAACCCCCTAGAATTGCCTTATGACTGTCCCATGTATGCTTGAATTCCACCACTGTTTTTGACTCCACAACCTCCTCCGGAAGGCCGTTCCATGCATCCACAACTCTCTCTGTGAAAAAATACTTCCTTAAATTACCTCTGAGCCGCTCCCTCTATCTTCAAATTGTGCCCCCTTGTTCTTGCACACCTCTTGTTTTGAAAGATGCTACCCTCTTGGACTTTGTTGATTCCCTTGAGGTACTTGAAAGTTTCTATCATGTCCCCCCTCTCCCTCCTTTCCTCGAGGCTATACATTAGCTCCTTAAGTCTCTCTTCATATGTCTTCGATTGCAGAGCCTGCACCATTTAGTTGCCCTCCTCTGGACAGCTTCCATCCTGTCTATGTCTTTGCGGAGATTGGGTCTCCAGAACTGCATGCAGTACTCCAGATGGGGTCTGACCAGCTGTCTGTACAGAGGATAATAACTTCCTGTTTTCTACTGGTGATGCCTCTCCCTATGCATCCCAGTATCCCCAGCCCTCCTTGCTGCCCTCTCACTTGCCCACCTTTAGGTCATCTGATATGACTACCCGGGTCCCTTTCCATTTTTGTTGTTGTTAGTATCTCACCCCATTGTGTACTCTTCCCTGGGTTTTGTTTCCCAGGTTCATTACCTGCTCCTCTTAGCATTGAATCTAAGCTGCCATACATTTGACCATTCCTCTAACCTTGCCAAGTCCTTCTCATCCTTTCCACCCCACCTTGTGGATCAACTCTGTTGCAGATCTTGTGTCATCTGCAAAGAGACATACTTTTCCTTCCAGTCCCTCTGCAATGTCGCTATAAAGACATTGAGAGGACCGATCTAATAATGAACCCTGTGGTACCCACTAGTAACCCCCTTTCTTCAGAGTGGACTCCATTTACTATTACTCTCTGTGTCCTATTCTCCAGCCAATTCTTTACCCAGGCTGCCATCTTGGGACCCACTCCCAGGCTGGCTAACTTGTATATTAATCTTTGGTGTGGGACTGTGTCAAATGCCTTGCTAAAGTCTAGGTAGGCCATGTCCACAGCCCCTCCGTGATCTACTACTTTGGTCACCCAGTCAAAGAAATCTATCAGATTCGTCTGGCATGACCTTTCCGCTGTGAATCCATGCTGCCTTGGGTCCTGTGCTCCTCTGGCCTCTAGATACTCGACAGTTCTTTCCTTCAGAAGTGATTCCATCATTTTCCCTACCACTGAGGTTAAACTAACAGGTCTGTAGTTTCCTGCTTCTGCCTTGCTCCCACTTTTGTGACGGGGAATCACATCTGCCCTCCTTCAGTCCTCGGGTACCACCCCATCCTCCCATGATTTGTTAAAGAGGGTAGTCAGTGGTGTCACTAGTTCTACCCATAGTTCTTTAGAATTCTGGGATGAATCCCATCAGGCCCCATTGCTTTGTCCACCTTCAGTTTTAGAGTTCTTTCAGAACCCTTTCTTCTGTTAATGGGCTGGTATCAACTTCTGTATCCAGTGTGTTTCTACTGTTTGTTTTAGGTACCTCCGCCTCTTCCTTTGTAAATACTGAGCAAAATATTTGTTTAGTATCTCTGCCTTTTCACAGTCACCCTCTGCCCACCCTCCCTCCTTTATTAAGCCTCACTATCCCTCCCTTGGTCTTCCTTTGCTCCTGATGTACCTATAAAATGTTTTATCCCCTTCTTAACTGAGTTGGCTATCTTTTCTCGGTTTGGCCTTTGCTGTTCTGACTGCCTTCCCAGCTTCCTTTTGCTTTAACTGATACAGTTCTCTGTCCTGCTCCTTCTGTGATTCCTTGTACTTCCTGAATGCTTTCTTTTTCTCTTGAACCTTCACTGCCACTTCCTTTGAGAACCATAGTGGTTTCTTACATCGTTTCGTTTTGTTTATTTGCTTCACATAAAGGCTTGTTGCCTCTGTGATGGCAGTTTTAGTTATTCCCCATTGTTCTTCCACCCCTCCTTCCACCCATTTGCTAATGCATTCCTTAGGCACTCACCCATTTTGGCAAAGTCAGCCCTCCTAAAGTCCAGTACTTTTGCCTTTGTATGACATGACTCTATTGCTGTGTTTATTGTGAACCATACTGTTCGATGGTCGCTAGTTCCCAGATGGCTACCCACTTCTACATCTGTGATCCTCTCTTCATCTCCATTTGAGAGAACCAGGTCTAAGATTGCTCCCTCTCGAGTGGGCTCCAATACTAGTTGTCTAAGGCATGCCCCCTGTAGGGCATCTAGAATAACCCCACTCTTGAGTGGCTGCTGCAACTGCACTCCAGTTAACATCTGACATATTCAGATCACCCATCAGCAATATCTCCTTTTCTGCCATTCTAAGTATACTTTCTATCATTTCCTTGTCCATTTCTCCCCCCTGAGAAGGTTTTGTATCCAACCCCTGTGCGGATTGTGGTTCTATTGCCGGTCTCCAAATTTACCCACAGTGCTTCTTCTCCTCCCTGTTTTCCCTTTTATTCTGTTGCTTTGATTCCTTCCCTTATGTAAAGAGCTACTCCTCCTCCTCTTTTACCCTCCCTGTCCCTCCTGTAGATAGTGTATCCTGGTATGTTTACGTCCCAGTCATGGTTTTGTGTGTACCATGTTTCTGTGACTGCCATGATATCCAGATGCTCCTCCTCCATCAAGGCCACTAATTCAGGAAGCTTGTTACTCAGACTACGGGCATTGGTACTCATTGCTCTCCATTTTTTGATGGCTTTACCTTCTGTTGCAGCATCCCCCACTGACCTTTCTACCTCGGTCTTTTTCTCATTTAGTACCCTGTTTTGTAGGAGAGGCTGGGATTTTTCCTGCTGCTTATCAGTGCCTGCCCCTTGACTAGTTTAAAAGCTTGCCAATGAAGCATTTAAACCGATTGCTCAAAAGACTTGTTCCCTTCCTGGACAGATGCAGACCATCCTGCCAGTATAGGCTGGTGTCCCTCCAGCTGGATCCCCAGTCCCCAATGAAGCCAAACCCCTGTTCTCCACACCATGTTTTCAACCATTCATTAAACTGCATGGTGCAAAGTGCCCTCGCCTCACTCATGCCATTGACAGGCAGCACCTCTGAGAAAGATACTGTGTGTGCTACTTGTCTTAGGCCCCTCCTCAATTTTACAAAGTCCTTCTGCACTGCTCTAATCTCATGTTGAGCCAAGTCATTTGTCCCTTGGTGGACAATGACATCCAGCTCAGACTCCCGTACAGCTGTTCTCGTGATCCTGAGGATGCGCTCCTCTCCTCCAAGCCATGGCACCAGGCTGGCACCTTACTAGTTTTCCTGCTCCCCCCAGTTCTATCCCCCACATATGGAGTCCCCACCAGGAGCTGCTTCCTTTCCTTGTGGTGTCCTCTGCCTCCTTCCTGTGGGCCTCCCTTGTGACAGTTGTCCTCAGCCTCCTTAGTCTCCTCTGCGGGTGCATCCATAGGGGAGCTATGCCACCCCAGAATGGTGTATGGATTGGGGAGTGGGACAACTGACTGGGTGTGCCTCTGTTCCACCATCCTCACCCTCCCTGAGCCCACTGTGGTCCAACTGCTGTGCTTTCTTCGCAACCTCTGAGGTAGTGGTGGTGGCTCTGGTGCTCCCTGGATGGGGAGGTTCCCTTCCTACCGTCCAGTGTGGCCTGGGGGAAGGTTCCCTTACTACTGTACAGTGTGGCCTGAAGACTGGCAACGTCCTCCGTCAGGGCAGAGAGTTGTCTGCAAATAGGGCAGCATCTCAGCCTCCAGAAAGACTCCCGGAAGACTGCTGCTCCACAGCCATTACATTGCACTACTCCCCACATGTTTATCTACTTTTTTTTGTGTGTGTGATTGGTTTGTTATATAGAAATATATATATTATACAATGTGTATGCTTATATTGTCAGTGCAGTGTGCTAGAGAGGATATGACAGTGATATGCACCTTGCACTCTTGAGGGAATTATGTCAGAACCCCAGGTATAAAGGCTATTTCCAGGGGTGGGTGGGGTGAGGGTGGGAAGGGTTGGGCCTAAACTGTGCCTCACAAAACAATCGACTAAGAGTTTCTGACCCACTGCTGCCATGAGTGCCTTCCTGTCAGCAAGATACCCTACACAACAATTTGACAGAGAAAATACCCTGTTAATCAAACAGAGAAAAATCCAGACATCCAAGTCAGACACAGGTAAAACCTCCCCAGCCCCAAAACAGCCTGTGGTTTGTGCTCTGAAAGCAGTCAGCCCCAAAATAAGTCAGCTGTGCTTTAAACTCTTCCTGCACTGAAAATCTTAAGAATTGTAACAAAGTCTGTCTTTTCCTGATAATTCTACAGTAAGTTCCTTATTTCACCTTTCAGTTAGAAGTAGCCTCCACCTGCAGAATATCTGCTACAAACCAAAGACAATTGTAAGGTTCACCTCCCTCTGTTGTGAGCACAACTCGCTTTCTTGCAAATCCTATGTTCAGTATTGCAGCTTCCAACCAGAGGTAGTTTGACTTGAAAAATATTAGCTGTTCTGATGAGTTTGCTATAAAACACTTGCTTATAATACTATTGTTCTCATGTCTGTTACCAAAGCTATTGGCTGATAAGTAGCTATGATGTAAGCACTTCCTGCTAAAGTCTGGAATTTCCTTTTAAGGCACACACAGATAAACACAAAAAACAGTTTCCACCCCCTAGGGCACTTGTCTGGGTCAGATACACAACCTGTACCTGCACTTATTTCAGGATTTATGACAGATTCTTAGCCTAAGGTTTAAACTCTTCCTGCACTAAAATCTAAAGAATTGTAACAAAGACTGTCTTTTCCTGATGATTCTAAGTTCCTTATTTCACCTTTCAGTTAGACTCCACAATTGGCTAGCATAGTCCAAGCGGTGCTGTATATAGGATCTATAAATTTGGATAATAACTTCTAGATCCCTGTTCTTTGTGGTTTTATTGAGCACCATATCCTATTAGCTCTTGAGACAAATGTTGTGCATTTTGCATTGAGTTTTAGGGAGTTGGAGATAACCCCCAAGTTCCTTTCCTCAGTGATCGATTTTAACGTGGTATTACAAAGAATGTACTTACTGCGTTTATTATTTTTCCCCAAATGCTGTTGGTTAACTAGGATCTGCGGCCTATCCTGTAGGTAGGGAAATGGGCAGACTAGGTGGGCCAAGCGGTCCTTTATCTGCCATCAAAGTCTATGTTTCTATGCATGACACTGCATTTGTTAAGACTGAAGGCCATTCCCCATTTTTATGCCCAAGCAGTGATCTTGTCAGGATCGATTTGTATTGACTCTACTTCCAAGGAGTTACTGCTGGGTCCACCTATTGTGCTATAGTCTGTGTACTTGGCGTTCCAGTTCTGTACATCCATAGTCGTATCCGATATGAAGAGAGAGAAGATTAAAGGACCCAGGACAGGTCCCTGTGGGACTTTTCGTGTAACATCCCATCTGGCCGATATGTGATCATTTTTGGAAACTGCCAGAGTATGATTAGAAAGCCACTGTTTGTACCCAATTTATTATTTTAACATTTATATTAAATTGTGCCATCTTTTCTGTGATGGCCCAATTCGGCACACAGTCAAAGGCCTTGCAAAAATTGACGTATATGGCATCAACCAGTATGCCACAATTGAGGGCGTTACTATTTCATAAAAACAAAGCAGATTAGTTAAGCATGACCAGCCTGCTTTAAACCCATGCTGTTCTAGGTCATCTCCATTTGCGCTACTAAGATGCTTTAAAATTCTGTCTGTTGTTATGGATTCCATAATTTTACACGCCACTGATGTTGGACTGATAGGGCAGTAATTTTTAATATCGGCCTTATTGCTTTTTAAATATAGGTATGACCTCAGCATTTCTCCAGTCAGTTGGAACTTTCCCAGTACTGATAAACTTATTAAAAAGGATTGACAAAGGCTTTAGAAGATTTTTTTCCTGTTATTTTAAGCGTGTTAGTTGAAATTTTTTGGGACCAGGAGAACTATAATCTTTTAATTTTTTGATCTTTTTCTTCCATTTCAGCCTCCTGAATTAATTAATTTCTCTAAAGTGGCATTGTCTTTAATTTTTGATAGTTGACCATTATATTTTATAACCACTGAACAGAAATAACAATTAAATGAGTTGGCCAACACATCAGGATCTGAAATGGTTACACCATCCTGGTTTATTGACCAATTGCATCTCCACACCTTTTTAATGTTGATGTATCCGTACAGTAGTGTAGAACTTCCTTTTTTTTGCCTGTTTAGCTAACTCCATCTTCTTTTTAGATTTATTAACTGAATTTTTACATTAAGTAAAACCTTATATTTGGTCCAGTCTTTTTGTGACCTTGATGCCAGCTGTTTATTGTGTAGTTTAATGTTCATTTTCTGCTGCTGCCGATCGCGTTTCTTCTCCAACAATCCCGGTCTCCCTGTTAATATCCCCACCTGCCGATCGCTCGCTCACTCACTTGGCACATGCGATACCAAAATGCTGTAGCAGTATGAAGACAGGGAAAACACGATATGCTACTGGCCCAATCTGTAGCCTGATGTTTTCCATGTCTTCTAGCTAGCACGTCACGCTTGCAGCGACCGAGGTGAGAACATGTAGACCGGAAGAGCTGCTGGGATTTAAGTGTAAACATTTTTGCATTGGTAAGGAGGAACCCACCAGTGGCCCACTCCAGTCCCGTTGGTGATTTTGTTAAATCTTGTAAAAGACTGATCGAGTAGTGATTTTGTCAGGAATACTATAGAGGTTTCTGAAGTCTAGTTTTTTAAAACAAAGAAAGTGCGTTTTCTGGCTCAGACTTGATTGCTTTAAACCGAACTTGCAAGGGAGCCGACTGAAACAGTGGAGCTATATATTATAATGTAAAATGGGACCCCATTATGTGAGTGTTTATTGGAGACGGTTTGAAAAATATAAGTGGAGCAGCCATGTATGTGACTGGTGTATGGTTTGCAGACTGTCTCTTTTCATTTAATTTTTTGCAGTGCTTAGAATTATCTGCGTCTGTAAGAAATACTGAGTATGCTTTTAAGCAGGCATCTTCCTAAATTTCTAAAGTCAGTTGGCAGGGTGTATGTACTGGCAGTTTGTGTACCTGTCAGCCCCTCTTGCAGTACTCCCATGTAACTAAAGCCCTATATGCAAATGAGCTCATGCATATTAAACAATGTAGGCCGAAGGACTATTTTAATACAGATTAGCAGAATAAAATCTTTTTCTACAGGTAAGCATGATTTTATAACTGTACTAACTAAAAAATGAAACCCATTTTATAAGTGCAATAAGACACTGCGGTGTTGCATGGAGCGTATAGTTTTACACTGCGCCAGGCAAAGGCACTCGCCAGCCAAGGCCTCGTGCCTTATTACGCCCCTGGCCGTACGGTAAAATATGCTTCATGCACACCCTGTTATGTCTTATTGCTTAAAAAGTTCACATAAAGATCCCTTCTGTTAAGATGGGACATTTGTCAAAGATAAAGCCATGGGTCCATATCTAACAAATATGCGGAGAACAAATCCCTTTCAGTAGATAAAGCTGCCTCCCCATACGGTTCCCAACATTCTCATAACAATGTTAAGAACAAGTTAAAGTAATAACTACAGCAACTGTGATTTAAACCAATCACAAAATATATCTTTGTAGTTATATTGTTATTTTATACCATTCCTCACCACTAGATGGCGACTTAGAAAACCAAATTGTAAGACATATTAAAATATGTTGCAGAGGCAATTACCATTAAAAAGCCCCATTATGGAGCAAAAAAAAAAACGCTGCTAAGAACATAGTGAGAATGATTAAACTTGCAAAACTATCAGATGTACAGAAAGGTAATGTCCAAAATAATGACACTGACTCTGTCCAGTAGCAAAGAGCTCCCATGGCGGATTAAAGTATAAGCATGGTCTAGAGTCGTACTAGTATTCAAGAGCCCACATTTTCTACCTCTGGGTCCTCAGCGTGGGCAGAAGTGGCAGAGTCTTTATGAATCTCTTCCAGTTTACGTCCGGCATCCACAGGATCATTGTAAGGGAATGTTTTCCTGGCATAAGAAATTTTTAGTTAGTCTGGCAACTGCAGTGCATGATTAATGCCCAATTCCCTGAGGCCAGCTCGCACTGCATCAAAGCCCCGGCACCTCATTTGAGTGGTGTAACTGAGGTCTGTTAAAACAACGTGTTGTAGTTCCATCCTGTAAATGTAGAGCACTGGCATTTTTAGATTTTTGTAGCAATAAGTCCCGTACATGAACACCAGTAGTAGCTAGTAGGTACGGGGGAGATCAGGGTTGTTAGGCTTAGGTCTGGGTGTAGTGCAGTAGGCCCGGAGAACTAGTTGGTTACCTGACACTTGAAATAAGTCTAAGATAAGTTCTTGCATGTATCCAAGAGGGTACAGTACCTTCAAGTCCCTCACATACGTCCAAGAAAACAGAGGTTAGATACTTGTGCACCATTTTCAAGATATTCCAAACTTGTCTGGAGTAGCTTATTTTCTTTTAACACTCCAACAACTACGGATGCCTGGGTAACTGTGTCTTTTGACTGTAGCATGCTGCGTTTCAGAGATGGTAACCTTCGCTTCGACCATGGCTAAACTGTCATTGTAGATCTCTACTTTCTTGTCTAATTGTTGAACAGCCTTAAGAATTGCACAGACCATGGCCTTTAGATCCCCGGGTGTCCCACCATATGACACCGCCTGTGACTCCACTAGACGACGGTACAGGTCCTTTTCCTTTCCCCGGATCTTTCGAGGTGTCATGCTTCTTACACCCCATATTGTAAGCCTCTTCAAATTCCAGAAGGTGAAACCAGATTGCAGATACGGAAGATCACTGTGTTGAAGGATAAAATAATCGTACAATTATAGTTTTAATCACTAAAAGTTGCAAGAGAAGGGAGACGCGTGAGTAGTGTTTATTCCTGTAGGCTGCTGACCACACACACCCAGCATCTATTTTTCTATCAGAATCAGTTGGTCTATAATACAAGTCAATAATTTGACAGGAATGTTTTTTATTGTACATTTTTCTCCACGGTGATTCAGTATTCAAGTTTGGACTCTTAACAGGGTATTAAATAGCTGGTATAGCATAACGAGGTGATAACCATTTTCAGAAATGCTTAACACTAGACTGCTAACCATTTTTTGAGTCTGTGACGCAGTACACAACATTTATAAAACTATATATTTTTTTAAATGTTGCTAATCAGTCTATGCCAAGTGCAACGCATTTTCAAAACTGATTAGCACTTTCATGCGTCAGACTGCTAATCAGTTTTTTCAGCTTATTTAAAACCCTACATAATGAAATGCAGCATGTCCGTAACAGTTACCGCGCACCCTTTTTGTGTTGTCTACTATTACAGAATAAATTATATCCAGTAATTATTTTATCCCAAATGTCATGCTCCATCCACCATGTTTCTCTGATAAGTTCTATATCATACCTTCCCTCTTGGCATCTAAGTTCTAACTCGGCCTTTTTATTATTCATACTTCTGCCATTTACCAGAAAGCACCTTAATCCTTTATGGGTATATTTCTTAAAGGTGTTTAAATACAGACTCTTTTTTTTTTTGAGTGTTTTGTTAAGAATGGCTGAGCCCTTCCCCTGTCCTAGGCAGTTTAAATGCATCTTATCCACTCTGAAGCGGATAATAGAGCCTGATTTATCTGCACCTTTTTTTATTTAGGTGGAGTCCATCACTAGAGTATAACTGGTGTTGATGCAGAAAATCATCCCAGGTATTTATAAACTGGATTCCCTCCTTCGTACACTAGTTGGAGAGCCTAGAGTTAATTCTTTCAGTAGTCTTGTTCTTTTCTTTCAGTGCTCTTGGAACCAGTAAGATGCTGCTTATTCTTACCTCACATCCCTCTCTTTTTAAAATCTCACCCATTTTGAGCAGTTTGTAACAAATGTCTTTTTAATGGTCGTTACCCACATCGTTGGTTCCAAGTTGAATTGCAGCTACAGGGTTGGGGCCTGATCTTTTAAGAATGTGGGGGATTCTGGTCTTTACATCTTGAATTTTTGTTCCAGAAAGGCTTGACATCATAGTCTGTAATTTGTCATTTCCTCATTGGATGATTTTTCTTTCTACATTTTGCATTTCACGCACTACCTTTTTTGCTCAGAAGGTTCAAAATGTCACTTGTAGGGTCCATAGTAAATGATTATTATACAGTATAGGAAAAATGCCTGGAGGTAACTAGGCTACATTTTGGACCGTTCACTGATGTGTGTCATAAATATACCAGTGATGTTTCAGGAACAAACAGTTAAAGAATATAAAACCAATTCCTGTTCAGGCAGAAGTTTAAACTTGCTGAGATGCTGGGGTCCATATGTATCCAAGGTGACAAAAAATGGTATTGCCCCTCTGAATTAAGTATATCAAGGAGAGCTGCAGTATTCACTCACTCACCCACCCTAGAGCCCATCACAGTATGCCTTAGGCAGCTAATATGCTGAATCTGATGTACTACAGAGTTCCTGTCTTCCTCTGGCTGTTGCTAGCAGATGCTGCTTGCCTCTGCCGTGTGTTGCCTCCACTCGTGCTTGGCTCACAGGAGTAAGTTAATTTAAGCCCGAGGTCTGGAAGTGTATGGATGGCTACTCAGCGCTGTCAGCACTTCAATCTAAGTTTTACTTTTAAAACTGCGCTGTGGCTGCAATATGCAGTCTTTAATTCCCCCTATGTTCTGTGCCCTCTAAAAACTGCAGAAAAGAAAAAAAGCTTGTGGCATTGTGTGTCAGCTTGTAGTCCCCAGTGCTTCTGGGTGAACTATGAACCCCAGAAATCCCGGGTGGTTGCTATGCAACCAGTGTCCACACAACAGTCCCAATACGAGCAGGCTATAGTGTTTAAAAGTTTTAAATACGGCTATACACACACACACACTCTCTCTCTCGCGCTTGGAATTTGGGGGATTACGGTAAGGCAGTCACCCCATTGTCAGTAACACTCTTTTTACAACTAGCAGCAGAGTAAGTTCCAATTAATTGATCTTAGCTTGACTGTAGCTTTTCCTGGATTAATCCAGGTCCTTGGGAAGTGGCTTTCCTTGTAGCAACGTCGGGCATGCTCACATGTCTGACGCACCGACGTCTGCCTCTCACCCATTCCCCTTGCTCATGCGGTCTGTGGCTTGCCAAGGGCCACAACCCACTTGCCCTAGAGGAGAAGAGTGGTCCACACGATTTCCACTCCTCCAACTCGTTCCTGAACCCAGGTAGTCTGCATCTGTGATGCACTGATGTCTGCCTCTCCTCCAGTCCACTTACTTGCTCATGCAGTCTCTGGATTGCTGAGAACTGCAGCCCACTTGCCCCAAGAGGAGAAGAGCTGGCCACTCGATCCTCCTCCCCCCGGCTGACCCTCTGACAGTCCAGGCTGGTTTCTGAATGCAGTTCATCTGTATCTCAAGCAGTAATGCTGCTCCTTGCCCCAGCAGGCCAGCCTGTTTTTCCAAGTTTAAAGCACTTTTGTTCATCAGACTTAAATTTTACTCACCTAACGTCCAATAACGATGAGTACATTACTCTTGAATGCCAAGGTTATCTGGAGCCCTGTGTATACCATCTGAGGCCACACTCTACTTAAACATAGATACAGTTCCTGTAGAGACTACTCCACTACAAATGGACACACACACAGTTGTAGACTCTGTGAATCTTCCATACAATGCTTACACACCCCATTACACACAGTCACACATTTAGTATTAGACAGAATTACACACTCCATTACAGACAGACACGTACACACACCCTAAAAACATGCACACACAGTGCACCCAGCTCCTGCTGGGCCGCCTGCTGATCTCAGAGCCAAACTCTGCCTCACTGGGCCACCTTGACTTCAGGGTCTGACTTGAACAGGCTCTCTCAAACCCATCACGCAAACGCCGTCTGGACTCCCACTGATCTGGCCATCAGTTTCTCGGCCAGGGCTCTTCTCTACCATTTCCTCAGCCCCCAACATTACTGGGACTCTTTAGTACTGGATGGGGCCCCTGAATTCTCAAAACAGGTTTAAAATCCAGTTCAGAGCACTTGCGTGCGTGCGCACTCGTACTCTCTTTCTTACTCCCTTCCCACCATATAATTAGGTATCCACTTGCTTGGTTGCCCATCTGCCTGTTATTCATCCTCCGAAAACCACCACATGCCTGCTTTCTCCCACAGATCATCTTATACACATGTGCATTACAGTGGGAGGGAGAAAGTGAGGTAATATATGCAACCGGAGGATGTGTGTGGAAATGCAACCTTATTTGGGGGGGGTGGAGTCTGCATGACCTCAGAACCCCACCCCAGACTGTGAGTACCTGATAGAACTAACTGGGGAGAAGAAAGTGAGACATGGTGCCATGTACAAGGCCAGTGGTTTGGTCCCAGGTATGCTGCATGCAGGACAGGATTCAGGGATGGGATGTGGGGCCTACCACTCGGACTTACTCTGGGGAACTACCAAGTGACCTGCCTAGATCTGCCTGTAGGCTGATCACAGGGTTGATACCTGGGCTGATCATCTCTCCTGTCCCCCATCGTATTGTAAATTCCCACATTTCCTGCTGATGTTGTATCCAAACTCTGCCTTGCTGTATTGCCATGACTCTAGGCCTCAGCTTGAACAGGCTCTCACTTGTTTCTCCCAAGCTTACCACACAGACTGCCTCTGGACTCCCATTGATCCGGCCATCAGTTTCTCTGCTGGCATTCTCATCCACCTGCTCACCAGCTCCTCTCATAACTGGGGTTCTTTAGCAACAGATGTTACACCTGAATTCTGGACACACATTCTGGCCTCAAAACAGGGTTCCAGAACTAGTTCCAGGGGTTGCTATACACACACACACACAGAGACACTTCAGATACAGTAGTCTAGTCACAGTTTTATAGTCTCATTCCAACATAGAAAAGAATAGGTTACTAACCTGTAACCATACATCTTCCACGGAGTGGTCTCTTGCAGTAGGTAATACTTTCGGGTATCCAGCAGAGGTTGCTGTGGCACACGGCAGCTCTTATAGCAGTTTTTCACCAGGGACTGCCCACACATGACATCAGCTTCCTATATAAGCGTGGGCGGTCCCTGGTATCCTCAGTTCATTTTCCTACTGTCTTCAGCTCGTGCAGCAGCTAGTGCAACTTCTGTGTAGCAGTCATCTTTGGAACTAAGGCAAATGTCTACAGATTCTTCAACAAAACAAGCATCATTTCATTCCTGCTGTTGCGGTAGGAAGATATACCGATTTGATAACCACACACTTTGTGTAAGGTGTCTGGGACCCACACATGAGATCAATTCCTGCAGTTTGTCAGGAATTTAATCAGGCAACTCGTTGACAATGGTTGCTTGAGATTCAGCGTCTTTTGATGGAGCAGAAAATGTCTGTCTTGGAGAACCAGGGGTCTCATTCCAAGGGCCCCCCTCTTCTGGTTCTTGTTCCCGGCAAAAAAAAGGAGAAACCCTCCTCACACTCCCTGCCTCGTCGCTTGCCACCATTTCAGGTGTCCTCCTTTGACTGGGCATTCTCTAAACACTTCGGGGGCTCATACCCTCTTGTTGATGGCGCTTTCCAGCTCTTTAAATGCAGCTCAAACTGTGACTGTTTCGTTGACGGAGGCTTCAAGTTTATTGCAGGAAAGACTCCGTTGAGCAAGCTCATTCACAAGGAGGTCCTGAGGCACATACACATACAGTTCACAATTACATAGACAGGAGATATAAAATGTAGAACAACAAAGAAAAAATATATAATACAAGAGGTATACACAATAGGCTTATACCCTCTCATCGATGACGCTTTCCAGTGCTTTACATGCAGCTAAATATACAGCTGCTCCATCGGCAGGGGCCCCTCTCCCATCAACGACTTCTGACAGTTTAAGTGAAAATAGCTACTTTTCCCCTGCGGGCCTGTCAATGAGACCCCGCATTCCTCAGGGGAACCTATAGCTTATGCCTTACTGACTGCCCCTGTGCCTTCACAGGTGCCTTCCTATAAGGGTCAGGCAGACAGAGATCGGGACCCTGGTTTTTACCACCTAGGGCTGAGACCTGCTCATACTGCTTGTCCCATCCCCTCTATCACCCCACTTGTGTCCCAATGCCACCCCCTTCTTAAGAAACAGACATCACCAATGTAGTACGTGTCTTGCATGTCATGCGGCACTCCCAGCCGTCCAAAGAGCTGGGTGATCCTCCCCGATCTCCTCCTCCTCCTCCACCTAAAAGATTCCACGGTGACAGGGATACCATATTACCCTGGTCTCCTTCTTTCATAGAGGCCAGTTTGTCAGATGACCAAGAATTACCACCTGATTTCCCCAGTGATCTTGAGGATAAAGAGTTCCAAGATCTGGATTTTCCCAATCCTGAATCTCCTTATTTGGAAATCTCCTCTTCCCTGGATGAGGACCTGCCTGCACCTTCCACAGCCTCTCCCTGAGATTAGTGGTTCCCCCACTAATACCAACTAAACAGAATGCCATGCTGGCTGCTTGGCATCAGCCTTCAGCTATTATAGCTGTTCCCCGCAAAGCAGATCGTCTATACCAGGCTTTTCAAACAACATGAAGTCTTGCTATATTATGACTATTGCAGTTTGCCCCAGCCTTAGAACTGCTCCGAAGGTGAAAGAGTTAACTTCCATGCAGAGCATGGAGTTTAGAGCGCGAGCTCGGTTCAGAAGCTCTGTTTGGCTGGTTTCAAACTGAAACCGTCAGATTCTTTACTCCGCCTCGCTGAACAGTCGCTCTGGAGATTCCTCCTGTTGCTCGGTTCATTTCTTCGGTTTAAAGCGCTATTTATCGGTTTAATTTAACCGCGATTTCATTATTTTAACCGCAAAACCGATCAGTTCAGGCTCTGTCTATGGTAATCGTAAGTAATAGGGTTTTTTCTGTGTGGAACTTGTAAAAGTATTATCGGTTCGGTTGAACCGATCGAGTTGTATTTAAATATAAGTTTAAAGCCTTTTAAGGCTTTTGAAGTCTGGTTCCGGTTCTTATCTGTTCTAAAAAGCGGATTTCATTACGTGTTTTTCCAGGACCCGTGACACGTTTGGAACCGAGCAAGGGTGTCTTGCCTGGCACTGCCATCAAAAAGGGCAAGTTGGTTGGTTAGGCTGCATCATGTCTGAGAAACCCAAAAGAAAACCGGCCCACTGTTTCAACACTGTAGTGTTCGTGGGAAGTCTTTACTAAGGCTGACCCACACACTACATGTGTCTATTGTCTGGGGTTTGACCACCTCAATTCAGACTGCCAGATTTGTAAAAATTTCCCTGCAGCCACCCTGGACAAGAGAGTGGGCAGGCTCAGGGAACGAGAGGCCAAAAAAGTCCGCTGACCCGGATGGCCAGCCCGGTTCGGTGCCAACCGAACCAAGGGAGTGCCCTCTGACCAGGGCGACTTCCTCGGCAAAAAACGCTGGCTCTGAGGAGCCAGTTCCAGCAAAATCTAAAAAATCAGCAGGTTTGGGTCAAAATTCCTTCTCCAACTGCTGCTGAGATAACCAGGCAATACAGATTGTCCAGTCCCTGTCCCAGTTCCTCCGAACCGCCACTGTCTGGCAAAAGGTCGGTTCGGTCGGTTCCAGTGGTTCAGGATTATGATATAGAAGAGTTCTATGAACCAGAGGAGGGGATGAGGATTATGATCAGTGTGAATGTGATTTTGAAAGTCTGGATGTGCCCATTGAACGGACATCTCCCCAGACAGATCTTCAGGTGAGTCTCCCCTAGGCTTTCTGAGTCCCCTTCTCATTTTTTGTTTTATAAAAAAGTTGCTGAGACCCTCCAGCTTCCCTTAGAGGAGGCGTTGGATGAGCAAGAGGAGCCTGACTATGTGGAGATGATGGATATCCCAGAGTCCAGGAGGTTGTCCATCCCTTTACATAAATCCTTTAGAAAACAAACAGTAAAAATTTTAAAAGTTTATAATTCTGTGCCTCCTGTGGATAAAAAGATGGACAGGAGGTACACTTTGTCAGGTCCTGATACAGATTTTCTTTCACAGCAATGCAGTCATGTTGGGGTAGTTCAGGCTGCAGCCTGTGATAAAGCTAATATTCCACTGGCTTCACATCCTCCTGACAAGGATTCCAGGAAGACTGATGCCATGGCCAAAAAACAGTACATGGCAGCATCCTTGGGACTCAGACAAGCTAACTATATGGCTTATGTTGCAAGATACCAGAAATCTAGATGGGGATACTGTCATGGCCTTAGCCAAACAGGTCCCTGGCCAGCTCAGAAGGAGCTGGAGCAGGTGGCTCTTGATGGTATTGAGGCATCTAAGGTGCAATTCCATGCTGCAGTGGATTCTAATGATGTATCCTCTAGAGTCATGGCTACATCTGTGGCTTTACTTGAACTGGCCTGGCTCAGTGTACTACTTTGTCACAGGATACCCAGTCTAAGGCTATGGATTTTCCTGTGGTGGGAAATTCTCTGTTTGGGAGCAGACAGAGAATTATGAAGAAAATGGATGAATAGAGAACCATTTACAGGAGTGCACAAGCCAAGCGGCAAGTCACTCCTCAGAGGCAACCCCAGGGGTAGGGAGGCCTTTTCACAGGCCTTTTACCAGACTTAGGCCCCTCCTCTTCAGCCTATGTACAGAGGAGGTTCTTCAGAGGAGAGGCAGATGGGGTTCGAGCAGGCCTGCTCCACCCACCGCCTAAAGCCCTGCCAAACAGGCACCCTGATGGGATGCCCAGGGTCGGCTCTCCACTACCTGTAGGGGCAGGTTGGCTCACTTCGTCCAGGACTGGCAGTCTTTAACTTCAGACAGGTGGGTCCTGGAAGTAGTGAGCCAGGGTCTAGTTCTCAGCTTCAAGAAATTTCCAAAGATGAGAGCCAGATCTTTCTACCTACAAACCCTTTAGAGACTCTTGCTTTGGAAACATAAGTCTCGACCCTCCTGGCTCTCAGAGCTGTAGAAAAGGTTCTCCCCTTCACCAGGGCAGGGTCTGTACTCAGGTACTCTTACCCCAAAAAGACAGGAGAGTGGCGGCCTATCCTGGATCTAAGATATCTAAACAAGCACCTTTTAAAGCCAAAGTTCAAAATGGTGACACTGGGAATGATTTTACCCTCCCTAAGGCCAGGGGACTGGCTAGCCTCCTGGACCTCAAAGATGCCTACTTCCATGTTCTTATCAAAGCTCCCATCGAAAGTACCTCAGATTGAACTGCCCTCAGGCCATTATCAGTTCAGAGCAATGCCCTTGGCCTTACTTCTGCCCCAAGGGTGTTCACAAAGTGTCTGGCAGTAGCAGTCGCTCACCTAAGAAGGTAAAGATTGCCATTTTTCCCTACCTGGACGACTGGCTCATTGTGGGTCAGTCTCCAGACCAGGTCAAATCACACCTGCTAGTTACCCAGCAGCTGCTTACCTCTCTGGGGTTTCTTCTCAATCTTCCAAAGTCAGTTTTGGAACCTGTCCAGGTACTCACCTTTATAGGCGCAGAACTGGATACAAAGCAGGCCAGAGCCTTCCTTCCCTTGGAAAGGGTAAGGACCTTAGTGGCCCTGGCCGCCTCCTTCACTCTGCAGGTTTCTCGACCAGCAAGGCATTTCCTGCAGCTCCTAGGGCACATGGCTGCCTCCACAGCCGTGGTGCAAGGAGCAAGATTTCAGATGAGGACATTCAGTTCCATTTGAGAGCTTTCTGGTCTCAAAGAAGATCCTCTATCCAAATTAATCCCAGTGACTCGAACCCTGATCCAGGCCCTTCAGTGGTGGCAGGATCAGAACAATCTGAGACAGGGGGTGCCTTTCATTCCTCTGTCCCATTCCTTGACCCTTACTACAGATGCATCCCTCTTGGGATGGGGAGCTCACATGGGCGACCTCTCCCCCAGGGATTATGGTCCCCTCAGGAATCTCTGCTCCACATCAATCTGTTGGAACTCAGAGCTGTTTTTTTAGCACTTCAGGTTTTCTCTGCATCTGTTCAGAACAAGGTGGTACAGGTCCAGAACAGACAACACCACTACAATGTGGTACATCAACAAACAAGGGGCACTCGGTCTTGGCCTTGTGCACGAGGCAATGAAGTTGTGGTCTCTGGCTTACTCCTGAACACTTCCCTCATAGCAGTTCACCTCCCAGGCAAGGACAATGTCTTGGCAGATGCCCTCAGCAGGATTTCCCAGGGCCATCACGAATGGTCACTGGATCCCCTACTACTGGGGATAGTGTTTGCCAGATGGGGCACTCCTCAGATAGATCTTTCGCAGCCCCAGACAATTATCAACTTCCACTGTTTTGTTGCAGGCCCCCAGTGTTGGGCTCAGTTCCCCTGGATGCCTTTCTCCTCAATTGGGAAGGGAAGTTTCTTTATGCCTTTCCCCCCTTCCCTCTCCTGTTCAAAGTACTAGTCAAAATCAGGTCTCAGCCCTGCAAAATGATCCTGATTGCTCCAGACTGGGCCAGGCAGCCCTGGTACCCACTCCTTCTGTCCTTAGCAGTCCATCTTCCCCTATGTCTCCCCAGGAACCACAATCTGTTAACCTGTGCTCAGGGGAGAGTTTGGTATCCGAATCTCAAATCCCTCAACCTCAAGGCTTGGCTCTTGAGCAGTTAGTTTGCTGATTTGCAACTTTCTCAAAGTGTTCTCGAAATCCTGCAGGCTGCTAGGAAGCCTTCCACCAGGGCTACCTATAACTCCAAGTGGAAAAGGTTTTCCATATGGTGTTCTGGGAAGCATGTTTCCCAGAATCTGCTGATCTACCTACTGTATTGGACTACATGGTCCATCTTAATTCTTTGGGACTGAGACCAGCCACCCTGAAAGTGCACTTGGCTGCTGTCTCTGCCTTCACTTTCAGCAGGAAGCCCTCTTCTCTCTCTGCTCATCCTGTATTTTCCAAGTTTTTAAAGGATTGCTTCACACAATCCCCCATTCAGGGACCCTGCCCGGCTTGGGATCTTAATGTATGCATTGCTCAGCTAATGCAACCCCCTTGAGCCTCTGTCTTGCCAGAGCTTAAGTATTGACTTGGAAAACTGTATTTCTGGTAGCCATCACTTCTGCCAGGCGTATAAGTGAGTTACAGGCTTTATCAGTAGAAACTGACTTTATTTCCTTTCACAGGGATAAAGTGGTCCTCAGGACTAACAGGAAGTTTTTGCTTAAGGTGGTTCAGATTTCCACCTTAACCAGTCTATTTCACTTCCAGTGTTCTTCACTGACCATTCCTCCTCTGGTGAGGAGGCTGCACAACTAGATGTTAAGAGGGCCCTAAGTTACTACATAGGCGTACCAAGGGTCACAGGTTTGACTCCCTCAACTGTTTCTCACTTATGGTGAGGTTGGGAAGGAGACCTGCCACTAAAGATCCATTGCCAGGTGGATGGTTTCTTGTATCTAATTTTGCTATCAAAAGCTGGGTAAGGTTCCCCCTCAGGCCTGAGGGCTCACTCTACAGAGGTACAGCTGCATCTCTAGCTGCTGCTAGAGACATCCCTATCTTGGAGATATGTCAGGCAGCTACTTGGAAGACAGTACACACTTTCACCAAGCATTACTCCTGGATATTCAGGCCAGGAGGGATGCTCGGTTTACACAACCCGTTACTAGAGCCTATTCCTAAGTAGGTTCTGTCCCTCCTCCATGGAGGTACTGCTGTGTAGTCTGCAATAGTCATAATATAGCAAGACTTCATGTTGTTTGAAGAAAAAATTACTCACCTTAGTAATGTTGTTTCTTCTAATGGAGTCTTGCTATATTATGACCTCCCCCCCAGCCTGCCCCTCTCAGAACTCCTACTTTGGGGTATGGGGTGGGTAGTCCTCTGTTGGCATTTATTGATGCCCTCTTTCATGTTTGGGTGTTGTGTTCATTTAGTTATTTTATCTTAATTTTTCTGGTCCACTGACTTGAGTCTTTGTGTTGGGACCAGTAAAAATGTGTTAATATATTAGTAGCCAGTTGGCTAGTGTAGGTTACAGCTTCCACACAGAACCTTAGTGAGTTTTTGCTCGTAAAGATCTGACGGTTTCGGTTTGAAACCAGCCAAACAGAGCTTCTGAACCGAGCTCGCACTCTAAGCTCTGCATGGAAGTTAACTCTTTCACCTCCGGAGCAGTTCTAAGGCTGGGCCAAACTGCAATAGTCATAATATAGCAAGACTACATTAGAAGAAACAACATTACTAAGGTGAGTAATTTTTTCTTCTGGACCACCCCTTTCTGTCTAGTATTCCAGAGGCAGATTCTGTGGTCATTACTGCCGCTCATGACCATACCAAAAAAACCAAGCACATGAGCTCCTTACTCCCTGATAAGGAATTCCCGAAGAGTTGACTATCTGGGGAAAAGGGTATATTCCTCAGGTGCTATGAATATCAGAATCTTGAACTATATGGGTCATAGGATTAAATAGCAGTGTACCCTTGGGTCCTCTCCAATTGAGCTTATCAATAAACTCCCTCCTTCACAGGAAAGGGATAAATTATTGGCTACAGTGACAACTGGTAATTCATTCTCCCGTCACCTGATGCCGTAGATACCTCAGCCCGACTATCAGCCACTGGTATCACCTTGCGTCGCCATGCTTGGCTTCGCGTTTCAGGCTTTGCACCTGACATACAACACAGAGTAGCTAATGCTTCATTTAACGGGTCCAAGATGTTCAGGACAGGTACTCAGACTCTACTGGATGACTTGCAGGCATCAGGCAGAACCCTCCGTATGGTCCATGGCATGTATCATACTCCATCTACAACCTACTGTACTCAACATTCCTCTTATTCCTAAAGAGGTGGAAGATACTGAGGTAATAATAATAAAGGCGGCTTCAGAGGTTGTGCTTAGTCCACTGGAGGCAACTCCTCTGCCGCCCGGGGTGCCCGCTTCCGCCCTTCGGGTGGAGCTGCGCAGGACATCTCTCAGTGACCCACTGGGGCTTCCCCCCGCTACCTCAACCAGGCCTCAGAGGCTGTGGGAGGTCATTGTGCCCTCCATCTGGAGGCCTGGAAAATGATGACTTCCGACAAATGGGTACTTCACATTATATAGAAGAGCCATACTCTGGAGATCTTCTCCACCCCATGCCCTCCATGGAAGATTCATAATCCTTCAGATCATGTATCCATCTTACAGGAAGAATTGAGGGCTCTTTTGACCAAAAAAGCTGTTGTACCAGTGCCCCTTCTGGAACATCAAATGGGATTTTACTCCTGCTTCTTTCTGGTACCCAAATGAACAGGAGACCTCAGACCAATTTTGGATTTCAGACAACTGAATCTTTACATTCAGTACAAACATTTTTGCACGATCACTCTACCTGCCATCATGCCAATCCTTAAACAGAGTGACTGGCTCTGCGCGCCCTGGACATGAAGGATACCTACTTACATATCCCCATCCACCCTGTCCACCACAAAGTTTTGCGTTTCCACCTACTGGCTCAAAACTACCAGTTTCAAACACTCCCTTTCGGCCTCTCATCAGCCCCCAGAGTGTTCACTAAGTGCCTAGCTGTGGTGGCAGCATCCTTGTAAAGAAAAGGGCACTTCATCTTTCCATATCTAGACAATTGTCTAATCAAAGCAGACTCCAAAGCAGCTTTGCTGGCCTCCCTAGATGTTACCCTAAAAATGTTTGCAGATGTAGGAATGGCAGTCAGTTGGCCAAAGTCTAGTCCAAATCCGACACAGTCTCTCCAATACACTGGAGCTGTCCTAGATACAGTTACAGCCAGGGGATTACCTCCCACCTGCCCGGCAGGACGCAGTTATATCTCTGGCATCACACATACGGACTCAGAAAATAGTCACAGCCAGATAAATGCTGCGCCTTCTGGATCACATGTCCGCTGCCATCCTTATGGTGGCATTCACCTGTCTCCATACGAGACCTGTCCAATGGACCCTCCAGAATCAACGGTCCCAAAAAACAGGATAGTTTGAAGACAAAGTCGGGGTCACTGCCTCTCTGAAGTCAACCCTGACATCGTGGACAATCGAATCAATCTGAATCAGCCGTCCCATCAGCGCAGTGGTTGGATTTCCACATGCGACACCGGTGACCCAGGTTTGGGAATGGACCTGGGTTGCCAGAGGGCTGGCTGGGGGGAGATGGACGGAGCGCCCTTCGGACTACTCTCCTTCTCCGGGGGTAGGGGGAATGAACGTCTGGTGCACTACGGACCCCCTGGCAGAGGCCAGGGAATCTGCCACAACCGGCTTCTGGTCATCCAGGGAGGTGGGGCGGACGTGGGACATCATTGTACGTCCCCGCCCCCGAGGAAACAATGTCCTTTCAGGGACTCAAAAATCCCCAGTCGGCACCTCTATGACGCCCTCCTCGCTGCCTCTCCATGTGCTTCCAGGCCAGCATCCCCAACCCGAACCAACATCCGCGACACCTTAGCCGGTGCCTCGACCCCGCCCTGGGGGGTAAGCCAGGGAGAATGAGGGGAGTATGGCTCACTTGGGAGCAGGAGGCGTCGGGAGGTCGTGACCTGGGCAGATGTCCCGACGCTGGCTGGGACAAAAATCATAGTAAATAAAAAAAAAAAAAAATCAATCTGAATCGAGGAATGCCTTTCTGGTTTCCCCTTCCCATGCAAACGTTAACCATGGATGCTTCCCTACAGGGGTGAAGTGCACACCTCGGTCCTTATCAGACCCAAGGCAGGTGGCCCGCTTCTCCACGTCAGTCTTCTAGAGGTGAAAGCGGTCCACCTAGCCCTTCAGGCGTTCCGGCCCTACCTCACGCCAGGATCATTACTGATAGATAACACTGCAGTAATGTTCTACCTCAACAAACAAGGGGGTATGAAATCTCACACCCTATGCATGGAGACCCTTGCAGTTTGGCAAGAAGCCATCCGGCAACAGTTGACACTAACAGCTGCCGCTTACCGGGACATTGCAACCAGTTAGCCGACTGGCTGAGTCTCCAGTCCACAACTCACAAGTGGACACTTTATGAGCAAGTGCTCCAAGAAATCTTCAACTTATGGGGCAGGGGGGCACTGTTGAGCCCGAGCTTGTTGGCAGAAGACTAGAACAGCTCCTAAACGGAGAATTATTATCTCTCAAAAACTACCTATTTGGAGTAAAAACTACGGCAAATACTTTACACCGCTGGAAAGAGGAGGATTTGCTGCCCAAAATGGGTAATCCATGAAAGGATAGAACGGGCACAACTAGAGGAAGGACTACAGGTGCCACTCAACCCACGAGGTTGGGCCCTGAGATGCAGGTCGCCTCACAGCCAGAATCTGAAGAAACCATGTCTTTCATTGGGACAAAACTTAAGAGGCTTATCTCCTCACTTTCCAATTTAAATACTAAAATAGACATCTTCAACTCCAGAGTTACGGTCGTAGAAAAAAACAATGGAAACCCTACAGACTGAAATGAGTGACCTTAAAAGAAGCACTGATTCGGCAGCGGCAGCATCAACGATGATTATAAAAGAAAATATACACCTCCGGGCCAGACTAGAATCTTTGGAGTATCAGGCCAGAGCCTCTAATGTTTGGTTTCTTGGGTTGCCAGAAGGGATCGAAGGGGATCACTCACTCATGTACTTGCAGGACTGGCTAAATGAAAAACTGGTTCCAGAAGAGCAGATCATTAAATTTGAGCTGCAGAAAGCTTACTGAATTTCTCCGAGGGGTCTCCAAGCTGACGGAGATGCCTCTCGTACCTTGCTTCTTATCACTGCCTGCAAGGGCACTAGGGACAGAATCCTCAGTCTGGCGAGGGAGGCTGGTCCTCTTTATCAGGATGATTGCCCCATCTTCCTGTTCCCCGACACAAGTTATTCGATGAGCATGAGTCGCAAGAAGTTCGATGGGGTTCGGAAGCGTCTGTGGGAGGCTTCAGTTTCACACGCGGTGGTCTTTCCTGCCCGACTTGAAGTAGTACACGATGGGAAGGTATGGGTCTTTCCCAACCCAACTGAATCAGGTAAATGGGTATCCCGATTCATTACTAAGCATCAGAATAACGACGACAGCAACTCTGAACTTCTCGACGGAGACTGAGGGACATTATACCAAGATCGGTGACTGTTCTTTCCTAAAGCTGGATATGGAGCTTGTTACTGCAATTTATTTACCTCAAGCAATATTAATGCAGTTATAAATTTGGGGCTAATCTTTAACCTTATGGCAAGTTTGCTGCCTAAGTTGTTTAATTTAGAATATTTGTAACTTGTAGTTATATGGTACGATGCCATTAGTCCCATTGTGGGACATGACAGTTTGGACTTCACATTAGGACTTCAGCTTTTTATTGAAATAGTCGTACTGTTCATGGGCTTAGATTTACAGCATAATAAATCATTTACTTATTTAGTTAACCTGTTTAGTGATCCTTCGACATGAGGTATCATAATATTAGAGATGCACATATCCTGTACTAAGGATATTAATGCATCTCCCAAAGGTTATTGTAATTCTGTATGGACTGTCTCAAATATGGAATGTATGCATTTAATAACATATGAAAATAATAAACATAAAGCATAAAAAAAAAAAAAAAAACCACTATGGGCCACTCCACTGTGAATTACCATCTTTCCAGGTATTTTTCCATTATCCCGAATAAAAAAGGGATGGTGTATAGATGCCCTGTCCCAACCATGGACAGGACTCTTCTTATATGCTCCCCCCCGGCCTTCTCCTGCAATGGACCCTACTGAAACTACAACTAGAACCAGCCACAATGATGCTCATAGCCCAAATGTGGCCTTGTCAGGCATGGTTTTCCCTACCTCTACAACTGACAGTATGCGGCTCCGTTCCGTTGCTGATCAGTCCAGACCTTTTGACACAATGTCAGGGGTCTCCTACATCCCAACCTGAAGGCTTTACACCTTCACGCTTGGCTCCTAAGGATGCTTTCATAACTAGATTACAAGTGTCCTCTACTGTTGCCAGTAGTCTCTTGGCCTCCCGTAAGCCAGCAACATGCAATTCCAAATGGAAACGATTTTCCATATGGTCAGCCTTTCGATCTTTGGACCCTTACTCTTGTCCACTGACAAAGGTTCTGGACTACCTGGCCTCACTATCTGAGTCCGGTTTAAGTTACTCCTCCATCAAAGTCCACTTGCCTGCCATCTCGGCTTTCCATGAACCTCTGGATGGCAGGTTACTGTACCAACATCATCTAGCTAAGATATTTTTGAAAGGAATGTTACATATTAAACCTTCTATTAGAAGACGCACTCCACTGTGGGATCTCAATGTTATGATAGAAAAATTGACCCTTGAGCCTTTTTTGAGCCAGCAACATCTTGTGAACTTCGTTTTCTTTCATGGAAAACCCTATTTCTGGTGGCTGTCACTTCTGCTCAGTGCATTTCCGAGCTTCATGCACTCATGTGTAAGGAATCTTTCTTGATTTTCCGCAAAGATGGGGTGGTCCTTCGTATCAACCCTTCCTTCCTAAAGTAGTCTCCAAACATACTTTAAATCAGTCCTTGGAGCTTCCGGTCTACTATCCTGACTACACCAATCAGGGTGAACATGTACTACATACTTTGGATGTCCATCGTATATTACACTACTATACTAATCGGACAAAATTGATTAGAAAGACATCTCAACTGTTCATCTCTATTGCCCTGGGTCATGACGGCCTACCGGTTGCTAAACGTACTCTTTCATCCTGGTTGGCGAATTGTATTACATTTTGTTACAAAAAACCGAACAAGCCTTTACCTGGACCTGTCCAAGCCCACTCCACTAGAGCTCTGGCCACCACTGTGGCTTGCTTAAAAGGAGCCTCCATTTCAGATAACTGCAATGCAGCTACCTGGTCCACGATTTATACATTCACAAGGCATTACAGTCTGGATATTGCCTCACGATGTAGGGTGGCCTTCAGCTGTGCAGTCCTACAAGGTCTCCTATCATAACTGTCTTCCCACATGGGCATTACTGCTTTGAATTCATCCCCAAAGTATTACCTGCTACAAGAGGCCACTCCGTGGAAGATAGTACAGTTATGTAAAAACTTAACATATCGGTAGATCTTTGAGGAATGTCTCTTGCAGTAGGTTTGTTCCCACCCTCTGTCCCCCTCCTTCTCTAAGAGAGCAAATTCTGGTCTAATGACTTTGGGTTGGGACTCCTTTGGTACCTTGGCTTCCCTTGGTCCTCGCTTTGCGAGCTGAATCCAGCGGGGGAACTGAGGATACCAGGGCCGGTCCACACTTGCATAAGAAACAGGAAGCCGATGTCATGTGTGGGCGGTCCCTGGTGAAAAACTGCTAGAAGAGCTGCCGTGCGTCAGAGCGACCTCTGCTGGATGCCCAAAAGTATTACATAGAAACATAGAAACACAGAATTTGATGGCAGATAAGGACCGCTTGGCCCACCTAGTCTGCCCATTTCCCTACCTGATGGATAAGTTGCAGATTCTTGTTAATCAACAGCTTACTTCCTCCTACCCCCCACTAGAATTGCTTTAAATCTGTCCCACGCATTCTTGAATTCTCCCACTATTCTTGACTCCACAACCTCCTTAGGAAGGCTGTTCCATCCATCCACAACCCTCTCCATGAAAAAATGCTTTCTAACATTACCTCTGAGCTGTCCCCCCCTCTATCTTCAAATTGTGCTCCCTTGTTCTTGCATATCTCTTTTTCTGGAATATGCTACCCTCTTGGACTTTAATTCCCTTGAGGAGGTACCTGAAAGTTTCTGTCATGTCCCTCTCTCCCTCCTTTCCTCTAGGGTATACATATTAAGCTGCTTTAGTCTCTCTTTTCATATGTCTTCTTTTGCAGACCCTGCACCATTTTGGTTGCCCTCCTCTGAACAGCCTCCACTCTGTCTTTGCAGAGATGGGGTCTCCAGAACTTCACGCAGTACTCCAGATGGGGTCTCACCAACTGTCTGTACAGGGGGATAACAACTTCCTGTTTCTACTGTTGATGCCTCTCCCTATGCATCCCAGTATCCCCCCAGTCCTCCTTACTGCCTTCTCACATTGCTTGCCCACCTTAAGGTCACCTAATATAAGTACTCCCGGGTCCCTTTAGATTTTTTTTGTTAGTATCTTACCCCCCATAATGTACTCTTCCCCTGGGTTTTGTTTCTCAGGTGCATTACCTTGCACTTCTTTGCATTGAATCTGAGCTGCCATACATTTGACCATTCCTCCAACCTTGTCAAGTCCCTTTTCATCCTTTCCACCCCAACTTGTGTATCAACCCTGTTGCAGATCCTTGTTTTGTCTGCAGAGAGACATACTAATCCTCCCAGGTGCTCTCCAGTGTCACTTATAAAGACATTAAAGAGGACCGGTCCCAGTACTGAACCATGCGGTACCCCGCTAGTTACCCTCCTTTCCTCACTGTGAACTCCATTTACTGTTACCCTTTGCATCTTGTTGCCCAGCCAATTTTTTATCTAGGCTACTACCTTGGGACCCACTCCAAAGTTGGCTAACTTGTATATTACTCTTTTGTGTGGGACTGTGGCAGATGCCTTGCTAAAACAGATCCACAGTCCCTCCCTGGTCTACTACTTTGGTCACCCAGTCAAAGAAATCTATTAGATTCGTCTGATACAACCTTCCTGCTGTGAATCCATGCAGCCTTGGGTCCTGTGCCCCACTGGCCTCTAGGTACTCAACAGTTCTTTCATTCAGAAGTGATTCCATCATTTTCCCTACCACTGAGGTCACACTAACTGGTGTGTAGTGTCCTGCCTCTGCCCTGCTCCCACTTTTGTGAAGTGGAATCACATCTGCCCTCCTCCAGTCCTCAGGTACCACCCCATCCTCCCATGATTTGTTAGAGAGTATTCAGTGGTGTTACTAGTTCTGCCCTTAGTTCTTTTAGAATTCTGGGGTGAATCCCATCAGGCCTCATTGCTTTGTCCACCCTCGGTTTCAAGAGTTCTTTCAAAACCCTTTCTTCTGTGAATGGACTGGTATCGACCCCCCCCATCCAGAGTTTCTCTTGTTTGGTTTAGGTACCTCCCGTATAACTGCTTTTTCATTATCACCCTCTGTCCGCATTCCCTCCCCTTTAAGTCTCTGTATCCCTCCCTTGGTCTGTCTTCACTCCCCAATGTACCTATAAAAGGTTTTATCCCCCCTTCATAATAGAGTTGGCTATCTCTTCCTCGGTTTGGGCCATTGCTATTCTGACTGCCTTCCCTGCCTCCTTCTGCTTTAACTGATAAAGTTCTCTGTCCTGCTCCTTCTGTGTTTCCTTATTTCCTGAATGTTATCCTTTATTCTCAACCTTTCCTGCCACCTCTTTTTTGAGAAGCATAGCCTACTGCAAGAGACACTCCTCAAAGATCTACTGTTGTTCCAGTGACATCATACCCTCGGAAGCCGCTTGAGCTGTCAACTCCATCTCCTACAAGACTTAAAATCACTGAATGTCAACTGATCAAAACCTAATAGAGGGCTAATCCGTTACAAGGTTCTGCAAGGATGCCCTGACGAAAACCAGATAACTAAAAATTGCCTCGGGACCCTCTTGATCTCGATGGATTATACTCTGATAGTGACAGCTCGCAGATCTCAGGCCACAACGACCCCTCAAAGGGTGACCTTACCGGTGCCCCCAACATTGCTAGACAGATGGATGTTGTACTGCAAGAACTTCAGGACTTTCGGAAAGAGACCCGATCCACTTTTGCCGCTTTGAGAACAGATGTGGGGAAAATAGAAAAAAAACTCGACAGCCTGGAGGAGCAGGCCACAAGCACCAACTCCCGTGTGGACTGTGCTGAATGCACCATAATCCAATTGCACCAGGTGGTGCAAGGCTTACAAGAGAGGGCCGACGATGCAGAGGCGCGGAGCAAGAGGAATAACTTGAGGGTCTCGGACTTCCTGGATGGCTCGGAGGGCAGCAGTCCCATTCAATTTATGCAGCATTTCTTTAAAATAAAACTTGACCTACCAGAGAGCTGCTCCCTTGAGATGGATCGTGTCCACCGGACGTTGGGCCGTCAGATTCCCAACCGCCTGCACTCGATTCTGGTGTGTTTTTATGCGATATCAAGGGAAGGAAATGGTTCTCCATAAATTGTGGCAGCTGGGGGTGCTAACCTTTTAGGAGCATCGTATTTATGTGGACAGTGACTATCCATCTGCAATTGCGATGAGACGCAGAGCATACGCACTCATCCTGAAGAAACTAAAGGAAGCCAAGATTAAGTTTGGAACCCCCTACTCTTCAAAGCTTGTGGTACAACTCACTGAGGGCCCCAAAACCTTTGAAAGTGCAGAAGAAGCCGCTCAGGAACTCTCCAAACTAGGCATCGAAGTTGCATTGAGCCAGAAATCTACCAGCGCTTCCTTGGCGACTAAACTGGCACAGAAGGCCTGGAGCAGAATGCCACAGAGGGAACAGCGCCGTAGGGAGGGTGTGTTGGCAGTCCAGCAGATTGTGGCAGGACTGAGGAAACAATGGCGGCATTGCCCCAGAATGAGTTTTCCATTCAAGCTGTGAAATGAAAGGAGGCATGGACTTACTGACCATTTTCTCTTTTTACAGATAAGCCGGCTAGGTTCTCCCCATGGTACTTTGGTCTCTTTTGCGACTTCCGGACCTTCCGCCTTTCCCTTAAGTACTCCCCCCCACTAATTCGCACCCATACCTTGGAGAGATTTATGGCGGGGCGGCCTCTCTCTCTTATAAAGGGCTAGGGGCGCCATGTCTCTCTCATGTGGGTCTGTTTGGGATGGCTATTCGCTGCATTGGCGACATGTCCACCCGATGGGCTCCTTTCCAATATATAGTTAACCCAGGGTGTGATGTTTTCAGTGAGGAGGGAGAAAGGGCCGAGTGGTAGAGACCTGAGTGGTTATGAAGGAGGAGAGCGAGCTGGCTTTTCCTCTGGCCTCCTCATGGCCTTGGGGGAAAAACGAGGGTCTGAGAGGTCAGTAGCACCTACTGTGCGCACGCCTGTGCTGCATCTAACTTCACTCTCTATTTTCTTCCTGATGCAGGCTAACCGCCACGTTGCTCACCCTTTGGGTTGGAAGGGGGCAGTGGATTTTTGGAGTGTGGGGCTGGCCTATGGATTCGCTGCCCAATCCCCCGAGTACTCGGGCTTTGGTGGGGTGGGGGGGTGCCGTGCTTCTTAATTGCTGCACCTTTAGTGTGGTGTTGCGGTATGCCCATCCCGTTGCTGTCTGGGTGGGAGGGATGAGGGCGAACTGATTTCTCATCTTTGCCCCCTCTTCCTCCCAATGGCTGGACGGGGCTATACGTAAGTTGCATCACTGATCAGCATAGACTGCCTGATTCGCCTCTGACGTGACATGGACATACAGCCATCAGTTGAATTAAAATTATGGATAAATTGGTTAAGCTTGCAACCTTGAGGAACCAAGGCATGACTATACCCTTCCCCCTTCCTATAGACATTTACATCTGGTCCCCCTTTTGGTAGGACCAAGCCAATTTTTGGCACACTCTGGGATCTGGTTGCTCTTTAGCTTCCAGCCTCATGGAAGCCTTCCGTAGTTCAGCAGGGCCCGCCCAGTTGGCAGGATCCTGCTTTAAGATGTTGTTCCAGTTGCTCACTTAGTTCTATATTTCTGTTGTTTGAAGTTTGAGGGTGATTTTTCTCCCTGATACCCCCATAGGCAGTCACATATCCGCAGTGCAGGCTTTATGTAACCCCTCACCCCTGCCTTTTTGCCAAAACGACAGGTGGCATGCTGTTGAAGCTGACAGCAGTACCTGGTGGGGACCCGAGTTCGGGGAGAATGAGGTTACTCAGCACAGGGGGACCTAGGTTTGACTACTCTGCACAGGGGCACCCAAGTAAATCCAAACACAGGAAGCAATAACTGTAATGTCCAGAACCAGGAATGGGATTTTGCAGTGTGGCTTTTATTCACAACTAGCTGAACACAACAAAGCATAGACGGACCCCCATGGGGCTACATTTACTGGTAATTCAGATTAGAGACTACTATGCGGTCCACTTGAAGAATGAACCAGTTATACCTTTTTCAGGCTCTGGACCCACCAGGCACACAGCCCGGACTTGCATGCGCTTTGGGTATACAGCCCGACTGGCCCGTCTTCCCTGCCAGCCACTTGATCCGCGGTCCATTTGAAGAATGAACCAATTATCTTGTCGTGGCTCCCCACACCACTTAGTCTGCGACTCCTAGAGAGATTTTCCCTTTTGCAACCCACGTCTGGGTACTTCCCTCATCACTGGCCAAGTGCATGAGGCAAAGTAGCAACCACAGCAGAAATCCGTAGAGGTGGACGTGGTTACTAAAGATGGGGGGTGTTCCCACCTCCAGCTCCCACAGCCCATACCCGGCCATTTCTCTGGAAAACTGAAACTTCTGAATGTAGATTAAATGGTAGATGAACTGTCGCATCCCCTCTACAATATTACTTGAAATCACACAGCACTCTAGCATTTGACACTACTCCATTTGTTTGACCTAGTCCTATAGGCTTCCCAAATTGTAGCTCAATTCCTAGATTTCCTCACATGTCTCAGGCTGAAGAAACACATTTTTGCCCTCTCATGTTAGAGCAAACACTCACCCTTTTGTTGCAGGTGCCCCACAGGCGAATCACAAATCTTCAAACTTTCCAAAACTAAGGCTGAACTGAATAGGCAGCTTTTTTCTTTCTCCTAGAAGAATTAAGGGGATTGCCCCAGAAATCTGCATGGGGATCTTTATATCCCCCCCACCCCCCCGGAGGGAGGGGCACTGAGACCCGAACAGCGGTCTCCATCACTTGACAATGACTCCTTTTACTGAACACAGGACTGGAACTGCTCCTTCTTACTTGAAGGCAAACCGGAGACTGACTACTTTGAAAACTCCCAACGTTCCATCTAACTCCCTCTGCTGCAGATTCCAATGTGGCTTATGCAGCTGCGACAGTTCTATTGGTGATGTCATCTCTCAGTCTCAGCCGAGACTGAGAACAGAGTGAGACAGTGTGAAACCCATTTAACTGGAGTTTCACAAGCTGCCTTCCCTGCCTACCACTAGGTCTTACTGGGATTCTAGTAACCCTGGGTAACAAGGGGTTACATTTAGATTAAGCAGAGTTACTGGACTGGGGCCCAGTTGTTGGACCCTGCAGAACGCCACCATGTTATCAGAGTTTTAAATGGCTAACAAACCACTCCAGATTTTTTCCTTAAATGTGAATGGATTGGACAACCCTGTTAAAAGATCGAGATTGATTGCTCTGTTTAAGAAAAGTCAGGCGGGGATTATTTCTGTACAGGAAAAGCATGTGACTTCTGGTGAGCACAAAAAGCTGGCTGGCAGGAGATTCACGCGGGTGTTTTTCTCCTCCTTCGCAGGGGGAAGGAGGAGGGGGTTGCCATACTGGTCTCTGTCCATACCCCCTTTCAGGCTACCCTGGAATGGGCAGATTAGGAGGGACATTTAGTGGTTGTCCAGTGGTTGCTATAGGACAAAGGGGTAACTTTGGCTAATGCCTATTTCCCCCCGGGATCACTCACGCCGACAATTTGATATCTCCTGAATAAAGTATTAGAAATGACCAGGGGGACCCTGATTTTAGCGGGTAACTTGGGCTCCACTGGCACTGCTACGGGCAGACAATCTACCTCACATAAATTTTTTTAAGCATTTTGTCCAGGAAGTGGGCAGGTTGGACGTGTGGCGTACCCTTCACCCCAGGGATAGAAGATACTCGTTTTACTCAGCTATTCATGGTACATATACCAGGATAGATCACTGTTATACACAAAAGGAATGCCTGGGTCTTCTTAGAGAGGCCGCCATGGGGGTTATCGCCCACTCAGACCATGCCCTCGTGGTTACGTCTTGGGAACTGGGGGATAGAGAGGCGAAATAACCATGTGGAGATTCAACCTGATTCATCTTAAAAGTGAACCCTTTAGGGAGTTCCTGGGTGATAAGATACAGGAAATCCTGGAGGACAACTCCGATGCAGAGTTTGCCTCGTCCATCTGGTGGGACACGTTGAAGGCGGTCCTTCGGGGCCACCTAATACAGCATACTGCTGCTCTTGCGAAGCAGCGCAGGGAAAGACCATCACATTTGGAACAAACCCTTAATTTTCTTTAGCATGCTCATCAGCAGGGAGACCAGTTGGTCACAGCCCAGCTCAGACAGACTGAACAGGAGCTAGATACGCTGTGCATGCAGCGTACAGAGATAGCACTTGCTTTCTTCAGGCAGAGGTGTGGACAGATTGGCCCATGGGCCTCTTGTCTACTAGCCTTCCATTTGTGCAGACAGTATCAGTTGTCAACTATAGCCGCCATTGGGGACCCTAAGGCTGGCACCTTACATATGAGATTGGGATGCATCTCCCAGGCATTCTGTGACTACCATAAGAACCTGTACACTCCTGATCACCCTTTTGGACTCCAGTGCTATTAATACCTTTCTCACCCCATTGGATCTTCCCAGACTTAATAGGGATCAGCAGACCAGTCTGATCTCCCCCATATCCCAGATGGAGCTACTAGCAGTCATCTCTTAATCCAAAACCATGAAAGCTCCTAGCACAATGCAGCTCATTAGCCACCTCTTCTACAGGTCTACAGCGAAGTGCTGCAGGGCCTTGGTAACCCTTCCCCCAAATGCTGGTCATATGCCGCTGTTTCCCTCATCCCCAAACCCGATAAAGATCCCTTATTATGCAGTTCATATCTCGGTCCTAAATGTACATTATAAATTCCTCATGTCTGTGCTGGCCAAGTGCCTGGACAGTGTCCTTCCCTCCCTAATTAACCTGGATCAGACCGGTTTCATCAGCTCCAGCTCCACAACAGATAATACCAGGAGGGCCCTGCATTTGGTCCAGGAGATGCAACCCTGAAAAGCCCCCTCTGTCCTTCTCAGCTTAGATGCTGAGAAGGTGTTCGATAGGGTCTCATGGCCCTTTGTGTTCACCACTGTGTCCAGGATGGAATTTCCCGTTCCCCTTATTTCTATGATTAAAGCGCTTTACTCCTCCCCTCAGGCCTATGTCAAGGTTTCTGGCCATCACTCACCCTATTTCCCCCTGTTTAGGGAAACCTGTCAGGACTGTCCCTTGTTCCTAGGACTGTTTGCCATTTTTATGTTGCTTGCACGTATGTGCAAGAAACATAGTGCCATCATCCGAGTTTTCAGAGGTTTGGCACCCATCTTCCAATGCAGTCAGTGTGTTTGCAGGCGCGGCCCCAGTTCCCCAATCACTGCTGCAGCTGTCTATGGCAAGTTGAAAATGCAGTGGCATACAGTTGAAAGGGAGCGCTCCACTTGAGTGAGCAGAGCTCCTCCTTCACACAGACACATGCGCCGCATACGCACACCATGCTCATGCGCCTTCCCCCCCACACTGTCTGGCCCGATGATTGGGGTACCCAATCCCGTCGGCTCTGCCCCCAAGCATCCAGGTGCCACGCTGGAAGCCCACCCAAGCGTGGCAAAATGGTTTATAGTACGTGAGTGCCCAATCCCGTCGGCTGCATGCCCCCAAAGCATCCCATGCCACGCTGGGAGCCCACCCAGCGTGGCAAATGTTTTAGGCAACGGGGTGCCCAATCCCCAGTCAGCTGCACGCCCCAAAGCATCAGGTGCCACGCTGGGCCCACCCCAGCATGGCAAATTGATGTTATGGCCGATGGGGTGCCCAATCCCCGTCGGCTCCAGCCCCCAACAGCCTTCCAGCTGCCACGCAGGAGCCCACCCAGTGTGGCAAATGTCCTCGTAGTCTTCGGTCTCTCGTAGTCTTAGTAAAATAAAATAAAAACTGTAAATACAAAACTGTCCCTTGCGCTTCTCCTGCCCCCCCACAACCCGCACCCACCCACCCACTGTGCACCCTGCCTCCCCACATGATTGGAAGCTGCAGGAATCATTCCCAACTTTGAGTTTCACCCCCACTCCCATCTGGTGTTGGCTCCTGCTGCTGTTCTCTCCCACCACCAGTTCAATCCCAGCTCCTGCCGACTTTCTCTCACTCCACCCACCTGGTCCCGACTCGTGTTGACTTTCTCTCTCCCCCACTTGCCAGATCATGTAGACTTCCCCCACCCATAAGCAAATCTTACAAATTATCTTCTCCCCCCAACAACGAAACAACTAAAAAGAAAATGTTGTTAAATACTGAGGCAGTCTGCACAGGACCATGTGCCTCACCCTCTACCCAGTCCCGGCTCCTTTCGAATTTTTGTCTCTCCCACATGCCGATTGCAGATTCTAAAGACTCCCCCACCCACCCACTGTGATTGTGGCTCCTGCCTATTATCTCTGCCCTAGTGATGCCCCCCTTCACCTGTGGCTCCTGTTGACACCCCGACACCTGTCACAGTGAAGCCCAGGAGAGAACTCCCATGTAAAGCAGTGCAGTCAGCTGCTAATGAACCCACTTAGAAAACAGAAGGTAAGGTGTATTTTTCTAACTTCTGTAGCTTTCATTGCATATCTATTTGGGCTTTTTCCAAAATGAGGGTTAAGGGTCCCAAGGCTGTTGGATTTTGATGGCAGATACATGAGTGGGACATGGGGGGTGCACCCTATAATATATTTAATGTAACAGCTGCAGGCATGATTTCCTAACTTTGTAACTAAAAAACATTCTTCTAGGGGCAGGGATATGGTACATGATCCACATTCTGGCAGTTCCACTGGAAGGCGATAACTGGCCAGACATCCTTGAGCTAAGCTCCTCCCACCACCTGGGCTACTCTGCCCATGACATCAGAGCCTTCTTTTCACTAGAAGAACAGGTGGTCACCTCCTTTGCACACCGCTTAGGAATTTCTTTGCTCCGATGGCGTACCTCTATTTGAGGCTTTTCTCAGCTTTTTTCTAAGTTTAACAGGTTGCTTGGGTTTTGTCCATCGATATAGATCGCAAGAAGCCTGGGTTCAAATTTTGTGTTTGGTGCCACCAGAAAATGTCCTCACTGATCCACACAACACATGCATGTACTGCCTGAGCAGGCAATACGACATGACAGGGTGCAGCCTCTGCTTTTCTATGCCTTCCCATGCTCCCTGAATCCCTCAAGGACTGGAAGCTCGCTAAGAGCTGGCCTTCGGAAAGGGATCCGAAGGATCGCTCGAAGGGTGAAAAAAAGGTCTCTTCAGCTGCAGGGTCTGCAGCACAGCTTGCTGTCTTGGAAGTGGAGGCAGTGGCAGCTGCAACGGGCAC
The DNA here is from genome assembly GCA_016271365.2 of Neoceratodus forsteri. Lineage (NCBI taxonomy): Eukaryota > Metazoa > Chordata > Ceratodontiformes > Ceratodontidae > Neoceratodus > Neoceratodus forsteri. Next base: position 734,479,649 of record CM057459.1, read on the forward strand.
CTCATCAGCCTTGGTGCTGCTCTGGACCTTCACAGGTCAATGCCATGAACTGTGCCAGTCCCACCAATCCTTTGGGAAAAGCCCTGTTCTACACAGCTCCCAGTCGAAGACCAAGTCAAAGAAAAAGTTTTCGCACCACTTTCTCCAGTTCTTTGACTTGCATGACCACTTGGCGGAGATCGAGTGCCCCTCATTCGAGGGGCAGGTCAGGCAGGTCAAAGGTTATGCATTTCCGACAAGTTAGTTGGCCCTGACTGTGTTCCACCAGCCGGTCGAGATTTTCCTCGACCAGGCAGATACACTGTCAGATGAGGTAAAGGATTAGGCCTCGCAGACCTCACTGCTCCTGATCCTGACTCAGCAGGACCCGGTGCAGTAGGTCTCTCCAGTCGACCCACTTCAGGACAACCCTCTGTCTAAGGTCAGATCCTCCATACCAATCTGGGTGCACACTGGCCAGTATGTGGTCTACGGCAAGCCCCATTATCTGCTGTCGACTGGGTGGTTGATGGTTGCAGTCGAGGTGTTTACCTTCTTGATCCCACTCAACCAGGAGGCACTGCTGACGGCACTCCTTATCCTCCTAATACTCGGGTGAGAAGAGTAATCCCCACAAAATGTGTCAATGCTATGAGGAGTTCCTCTGGTAGCAGTGGGCTATCGCGGGGCAGAGTAGGGATCTACTCCAAAGTCCCACGCTTCAGCGGTTCCCCACCAAAATCCAGACCTTGCGGGTGCAGACAACACCCATCTCTCCACCAGTCATGGTGGAGCCACCACCTTGACGGCTGCTGACCGGCACTCCTTCTAAGAAGGCCAGCTGTTAGTCGATGAGGATCGCGCCAGTTAAGGAATTCCAGGAGGTCTGTGGCGATCTTCGGCCGAAGGCAGTCTTTAAGGAGTCTTCCCTCAACTCTGGCCAGGGGCTGATGGCCACCTCTAGGACTCTGCTCTTCAACTGGGAGCTGGTAGAGAAGCCTTCCACTGACCAACAGCTGGTGTCATTCAGTGGTCTTCTTTACCTTATTTCCAGATCCACGGGCACCCCTTAGAGCCTGTCCAGAAGAGGGCCACTTACCCTCTCATAGATATCCTAGACCAGGACTCAACCCCGGAAGTTGTCTTTCCAATGGCTAAGACTATCTTGGGACCAGCCCTAGAGACTGGCAGCATCTAGCATCCTGCCTGGCACCTCAGCCCTTATGGTCTGCAAGAAATGTGGTCCCCAAGGGTGTCCTTTTGGGGTTTTTGGATCACCACTCCACAGAGGGGCTGGTTACCGACTCCGTGTTCCACAAGGCCAGACACCAGGGGATCGTGGATAAGCCATCGGACAAAGAGTCCCGTAAACTTGACCACACCGCATAAAAGTGCACGCATTAGCTACTCTGGGTCTCTGGAAGGCTAGTTATGCCATTATGGTTGCTAACTACAACCATGCCAGGCTAGGCATGTTTGATGTTTTCCTCCCCCACCTCTATCTGGAGCAGTGGAGCTCCTTCGAGGTCACAGTCAAACAATTGCCAAACATCAACTCTAGACAGCTTGGTGATGTGTGACATGTGTGCCTGTGCAGTGGTAGCAGCTGTCTCCGTGCGTCATAGTGCCTGGCTGCGCTGCCCGGAGGCCGGCGGATGTCCCTTTCTTAGCACCAATTTCTTTAGCTCTGTGGTTGAAGGGAACCTCATGTGGACTGAGAAGTCAAATGCTACCCTGGACTCTGTGACTTCATCCCAGAAGAACCCGAAAAGGAAGCCCAAGAGACCAGCCTTCCAGTGCTTCTCCTTTCAGTCACCTCCTTCTTGGCAACAGCCTCCGCAGGGGCAGTTCCAGAACTGGTGCACCAGGAAGTCTGGGGGCCTGGGTCTGAATAAGAGGGGAAGCAGAGGTAGTGGTGTCCCTTCAGCAGCAGCCACCAGTGCCCCCTCCTAACCTTCCCAGTGAAGGGTCGGGGAATGTCATCCCTCCACCTGTCCTGTCCCTAGCTGCTCTTCCTGTTAGAGACGGGCTGCATCTCCTCTTTCCATCCTGGTCCACTAACACAATGAACAAGTGGCTGTTGGACATAGTGGGCGGAGGACTTTTCCTTGATTCTGAGACTCTCCTGTCCTACCGCCTCCACACTCTTCCAGTGTCCAGGTTGTCTCGGGACATGCTGTCTGCCCTTTGGGAGGATGTTTCTCGGCTCCTGGCAAAAGGAGCCACAGCCTGTGTCCCAGACACCCTGGACAGTCAGGGTTTCATGTCCAGCGTATTTCTGTTCCTGAAACAGATGGGGGCTGGCACCCCATACTTTATCTTCTCGATCTCAACCAGTATGTATGGAAATATAAGTTCAGGATGGTCACTCTGAATCGAATTATCCCATCGCAGGAACAGGGCATGTAGTTCTGCTCCCCAGACCTCCAAGACGTGTTCTTCCACATTCCTGTTAGCAGGTCCCAATGTTGGTTAACTTCGGATCTGAGAAGGTGGGGCCCTGTACCAGTTTCCATGTCATGCTGTTCTGCCTCTCCTCAGCGATCAGGGTCTTCACCAAGTGCATTGCAGTTGTGGAAGCCCACTTGAGGCGCCTTGGTGTCAGAGTTTACCCCTACCTGGATGACTCACTAACTGCCGGTCCAGCCAGAGAGGCCATGGCAAGGTTCACAGCCCTGGCTCTTCAGACCTGCAGAGACTTTGGCCTCTTGGTCAACCTGGACAAGTCTGAACTGGTATCAAAGCAGGTAATCAAGTTCCTCGGGGCAGAGCTAGACTCCCTGCAGGCCAAGGTCTGTCCCCCCCCGGCGGACCTGGCATGGGATCTTATCTCCTTTGCCTGTTCATATCAGGTTGGGCTACTGCATCCTGCCCGGGTTTTCCAGCAGCTGCTGAGGTACAGTATATGGCATCCTGCACCAGTGTTGTCAGTTGGGCCTGCTGGTGGATGCACACCCTACAGTGGGAGACAGACCGTCAGTTGTCTCAGTGCCTAGGTCACCTGCACCAGCTGGTCTTAGTGACCCAGCCAATGTAGGACTTTATCTAGTGGTGGCTGGTCCCGGATCATCCAGAGGAAGGAATCCAGTTTGTCCGCCCAGAGCTGATCGACACGTTGACAACGGATGTCTCCGATAGGGTGGGAAACACCCCAAAGGAGTTCCGTCACCACATCAACCTGCTGGAGTTCCATGCAGTGCGGTTAGCCCTCACGAAATTTGTTCCACTGATCAGGGGGTCAGGTCATTCAGGTCCACATGGACAACACCACGACCATGTTTTACCTGAACAGACAGGGTGGCACACACACTCTACCCTTGTATTAGGAGGCACTCCACACTTGGACCCACATATGCAGCCTGGGCACCGATCTTCCTGCGATTCATGTCACAGGGAAGAACACTCTTTTTGTGGAACTTTGCTCCTGGGCTTCACTGTGACAGGAGAGGGGGGAGAGAGAGTGTGCAGTAGTCGCGACAGGAGAAATGGTAGAAATCGAGCCAGTGGGAACCGCAGCAGGGTGGGGGGGCAGAAAATGTCAGCAGGAACTGGGGGTAGAGACAGAAATGGGAACCAGTAAACGAGTTGGCAGAGGGAAGAAAAACATCCGGGGAGATTATAGAAAAAGGAAGAGCACCGGTTCATTCATACTCATCATGTACTTGCACTCAACTGCGCAGAGCAAACATTATGTGATTCATTCAGTGTCCAGTCATGCCCTTCCAGACCCACTATAATCACTTCTCTTCCATTATCAATACATAGCATAGCTGTCACTATGCAGCTGTAAAAGGGTGGGCATTTAGTCTAAATACCATTAAAACACACACTTTGTGAACAGAATGCAGAACTTGAACTGAGATATAATTCAACATTGGTGAACGATTTCTACACCCAGTTTTAGTCAGTTATGAAATTATTTGCACGTTTTCTCTATTTCCCACAGGGAAGAGTTACAGCAATGTAAGAACTAGCCAGCACCAATCAGTGGCACACCCATCATAGTCTTTCAGTAGGCACGTGTAACAGAGGGACAAAATTAGTCATGCATGAGTAAACCAACAAACATGACAACTTGGGCACTAATCTGATGAAGGCCTTGTAGTGTGCTGTGAAAGTGTCCCTTGTGGTCTATGTATTCATTGCTACAGTAAACCCAAACCATTGTGGTATGTGGGTGTTGTTTACATTCTGTAGGGGATTAGTACATTTTCAGCAGACACCTAAAAAGAAGTTGTCTGGAAATATTACCTGTTCTGATATAGACCAAATGTTTTAATCATGTGACATACAGACATTAAGTTTTTTTCTTAGTATGCTGCTGTCTTGAGAGGTTAGGAACATTTGACATTGGTTGTGAAATCAGGTAGTGGAACGTACTGTCAGGAAAAATCCAACCACAGTGTGTATATATATAATATAAAAATATATGAACATAATTTCTCAAGATTTATCAAACGTTTAAGTCTCAGTCTGTTTCATGACTTCTAAAAGGTTTGAAGAGCTGATGATTTTACTTTATTATTTTCATTAACAGTATTAAAAATGGTGTATTGATTGTGTGTTAAGGCCCTGTCCTCCTCGTCTTCTCCTAAGGCCGGAAATGTTCCCACTCTCACAATCTGCCGTAGCGTGCTGATATTGCAGTGTGTCTAGACTTCAAAATAGGAGCTGCCCTGCCTAAGCATGGGTAGTTATGCGTTTTAAAGCAAACCCGTCAGGCGTGGCATATTAAGGAAGGAATATGGGTGGCGGGGTATCCTATAGAAGAATTCTTAGTTTGAAAATACACCTTCCCTTAGAGCCGCGCAGTGCGGACATGTTAAATATGGAGTCACGGGGTGAAGATATTTTTTAAATAGTATTCCGTTAATTATTTAAAAATGACTTTACTGGAAATACTGCAGCTGGAAACATTGAAGCACTGCAAACATATATTTTATTGATTTGTATCCATTCTAAACCAGTTGTATCTACCTTTCTGAACACTGCACATTTATTCTTCAATAGGTCTGTGCCCTATTTGGTATTTGTTTGGATTTAATTATGCATATACCAATAAATCAGCATCTGCAAATGTTTATTTTAACAGGTTTGTTTTCCCCTTTGGTATTCTTTAATTGGGTTCCACTACAACCCCTATTGAATTGGTCTGTACAGCAAGTTACTGGATTGCTGTTGAAGTTAAATGTTCCGAGGCAGAGTGCCAAGGACTTTTGTAAAAATTACCTGGCTGATATTTTGGGGGTACAGTCCTGCTTCCTCCCATTGGTATGGTTCTTTAAATTTTGTCCAAAAGTATATAAAAGACAGCCAAACTCTATTAAAAGGAGTGGAGGAGTGGAAAAGCATCCAAGAGAATTGCTCAGTGTAACACAAAACAAGGCCAAGGTCATGCAGAGCCAGTATGCTAAGGTGTTCCATTTTTTTCTCTCTTTAACAGGGTGAAAAACTTGCTTTGGAGTTTAGGAATTGCTCGGCATGATGGCAGGCTTGGTTTGGTTCCTGAGGAGTCTGAGATGATGAGAGTGGAGGATTTGGCATTGATGGGGGGGCAGTACATCTCACAGCTTGGCTTCCTCCTAGTGCTAGGTGGAGACAGCATGTGGAAAGCTTTAGTCTGGGATGGTTGAGATGCTTACCTCTCACCATTAGGGACAGAAACTGAGCCGGGGGGTGGTACTGATCTCTCTCTTAGGAGGCGGTACTGACCTCTCTCTTAGGAGACAGTATTGAACACCGTACTTTGGCATGTAGACAAGAGCTTAGGCAGGGCATATAGGGAGAAGGAGGGGCACATAATGGGCTGAGGAGAGTTAAGAAGACTAAAGCTTAAGTGGTCTCATACCATGGTATGCACCCCTTTAACTTAGTTTATTGCCAGAGTTGAAGTGTTTATTACAAAGGAGAGCCTCAACTGAATTCTTTTCTTTCACCTCGTTTTTAGGGGGCCTGGATATCTGGGCCATAACACCAGAAGAGCGAGCAAAGCATGACCAGCAATTTGTTAGTCTGAAACCAGTAAGCGGATTCATCACTGGTAAGATTTGCTGCAGCGTGTTTACTGTGTTTTCTTTTTTTAAATGATCTTTTTGCAATTATTCAGTGTTGAGTACACTTTCACACTTGTTTCCAAGGCATAATAATTAATACAGAAATAAACGTATGCGTAAAGGATATGCTTCTTGTCTTCCTTTGGCACAACCTATATGGGAGGAACCATAAAGAATGATGTTAAGGTTTGAGCCGAAGTCTGCTTTTTTTCAGTTGCGGACGCTGGACAGTGGGTGGTGAGGAGCAGAAGAGTGGCTGGATTAAGCACTTTTATTATTTTTGGGACTCTTTGAAACTTTTTTTTGTATTTAATTATAAGTTTTATGACGATATAATGCACTCAAACATATTGAGCAAAGCATTACAGCATGTATAAAAAAAAAACCTTGTAGATATGCAGATAGATGAGTCATTGCTACATTCATTACAAGATACAGGGGGATGACCAGTAAAAATTACCCCTCAAACAGAAAACACTGTTAAGCTGTCAGTGCTTTAAACCGTACATAGCCATATGATATAAGTTTATATCAGAAAACCATCCTTCAGGCCTTTGTGTTGTATTCACTAAAAGTAAAACGCCATGGTCCCACTCAGTATATCCCCCTTCAACATACAGTTACTTTCACAGTGATACCAACCTGTAATATAGACCACACGATTATACTGTTTAAACCAACAAATCTGTAAATTGCTCTGCACCTGGAAAGGAAAATATAAAAGGCATAAAATGCCCTTCAGATGGGAAGAGTCTGTCACAATTAAGAACAGGTCTTGCAATTAAGGATGGTAGTCCATGAGTCCCTCATAATGTCCGACAGGCTTTAAATAACAAAAATCCAGACAGATTTCAGTAGAACAATAGTTTAAAAGTTAGAATTGCCAGTAATACACCAGCCTAAGAACTGAGGCCAGCAAAGAGTCAAACAAAAGTAAATTGGAACTCCTCGTTCTAATCCCAGTAATACTCAGGTATTCATAACTTTCTGCAATAAGCCTGGAGGGTTGGACTGCCTGGAGAGAATGGGACGTATGCAAATAATGGAATCATCTGCACATGACAACTTTTAAAATGCTGCCCTATACTAACTGCCAAAGTTCTAAACCTTCTCAGATTTTACTCTCCGCCTGAACAGTCTGGTCACTCGGAGTGTCACTCTTCATCTGTCTGAAGTGAAGAAACTTATAAAAAAAATATATATAGAGAGTAATGGATGGGGAAGGGTTTGATATGATAATTTAATACACACCCGAGTTGTGGGATGCTACATACAAAGCATCCCACAACGACGGTGTGCATTAAATTCTCATATGAAAAACCCTCCCCATCTTTTATTTTTTATAATAACAGATCAGCAATTTTTCTCCAGCAGTTTGTGAGACTGTTTGGCCCTGCCCACATACAGAATGTTGGCCAATGAGGCAGCAGCATAGTTTGACTGGCATGGCTCATGAATGTCATAACAACCAGCTGGTTGTTATGGAAAATATCAACCTGGTCAGTACATTGAGAAAATTGCTGACCAGTTATTATATATATATATATATATATATATACCGTTCCTTTTTCATTTGTTGCCTTATATTAATTGTTTTACTCAGCTAAACTTAGTTTTTGTAGTTATTTCGTTGTTTTTGCCGGTTCCTCTCGGTTCGGAATAACCGGGAGGGAACCAGGTTAGTTTCATATATTTGGGTTTTTTTCTAACACAAAACCCGTTTTATCTTTGTTTAAATTTGGTTTAAAAGTGTTTTTTGTAACCATAGTTTTTGGTTACTGAACCGCTAGTACCAGTTCCAATTTTTCTGTTGGTTCAGTTCCTCCGGTTTCTTTTCAGTTCTGGAACTGACCGCAACCACAATTGTTGTTATTTAAAATCTTTACCTTTTACGGTTCTCTTTATCGGTTAAAATGGCAGTAAAAACAAAGAAAAAGACCGGCGAGCCTGGTTTTAAAAATTGTACACAATGTGGGGATGTTTTTTGGAAAGACAGATAAGCACACTATGTGTGTGGCTTGTCTGGGATATGAACATCTTAAAGAGGATTGTCAAATCTGCCTGACTTTCCCTGAAAAAACTATTGGAAAAATGCCTGGAACGTCTGAAAAAGAAGCTCCCCAAGGGTCCTCTGGCTCTGACCAGCCGATACCCTCTGATCTTACTTCGAATGGGAGCTCTTGCAGCAGGCTATCACAATAAGGACTATGCCGCAGGCACTAGGACCCACCAGAAAACTTCTTAGCCAGCAGTACTCAGCAGGGACCGCCCCCAACGTCGGCGCTGCCCCGTCTGCCCTGGTACAAAAGGGGAGGACCCAGCTCCACTCCAGTTCTTTTCCATACGTCCAGCGCGCCCGTGAAGAGTTCTGTCTTGACGCCAGCTAAAAAACTTCGGGTTTTTTGTTTTTTTTTTGCCGCTTTTTCTCCAGTCTTTCGACGGTTTTGTTCCCCAGCCGTCGATGTCTTCACCGTCCTCAGTCTCCTTATCTGGACCCCCCTATCAACAAGTGCAGTTGCAGACGACAGATACCTTCTAAGGACGGCCACAAGAAGTGCGTCTTTTGCTTGGGGCCTGAACATGACACTGCAGCCTGTTCGTCCTGCTAGAGTTTCACCAGCCGAACTCTGATCCGCCGCCTGAAGGCGTACCTTCTTGAAAAGAAAATGGATCTGCAAACCTCAGGGGAGAAGGCGAAATGCAAGGATAAAACCAAGGGGCCCCGTGACAAAGACCGTAGTCTGTCCCGGCACCGGTCCTGGTCCAGGTTCCGGTCTCGCTCCCACTCGTGGCCCTCTCCGAAAAAAGTGTGTGGTTCTACTGACTCAGGTGAGCATCCAAAATCTAAGGATCAGGCTAAGGCTGGGCCTTCAGGGGAGAAGCCAGCGAAGTCTAAGGTGACACCGATAAGAGTCACTGTTAAGTCCTCGGAGGCGCGGGACTTCCGGTGACGTCAGCAACCCAATGGCTGCCTAGCCCCAAAGCTCCGTTCCCCAGCTGATAGCAATCCTTAAGAATCCTCTCTTTCTACATTGTCTTCTCCTGCAAAACAAGAGAAACAAACTGGGGATGCTCCTGTCTACGCAGTCTCAAAAATTGAAAGATATAATACAGTGCGAATGAGTGGATGAAATGGAAACCTCCGAGACATCGGACGGCCTGCTACAGCTCGACCCGCGTGGTGAGGGAATTCACCCAGACCTCACTGCGACCATCAAACAAACATCTCGCACAGTCTGTAAGATAGACCAGACTCTTACTGACCTAAAAGCTGACATCAATAATATCGGTCACAAAACTGACCAGTTGGAGCTTTGTACTTTCCAAATCTCTGAGCAGTCAGATAGACAAGACCGATTGCTCCTGTACCTTCTTGCTAGAGATCGCAAGCTCGCCCACCGCCTGGACGACCTGGAAGGCAGAAGCAGGAGGCAGAACGTTGGGGTCTGTGGGGTGCCCGAGGGATTGTAAGACAAATATCCATCCGTCAAGGCCTTACAGCAGGATTTTCTTCGCAAATTGCTTGCTCTTCCTCCAGAATTCGATCTGGCTATGGATCGAGCACATAGATCCCTCGGACCCAGGCCCCGAAATGCGGGGGTGAGACCGCGGTCCATCATTGCCAAAGTAATCTCATACAAAGCCAAGGAGGAACTACTACAGAAAGCCTGGCAGAGGGGCTCCCTGACATTTTCCGTTAACCGAATTACCATTGATAATGACCACACAAACGCCATGTAGGAAACTAGGAGAATCCTCCGGCCAATATTAAAACAACTCCAGACAAAAAACGTAAAAGCTCAAATTCTTCATCCTGCAAGGCTCAAAGTCTTCACCGAGAATGGCCCCAATATCTTCCAGGACTTGCTAGCTGCTGCTTCATATCTTGAGTCCCAAGGAATTGCTTCACCTCTCCTTTTAAAAGAAAAGCTGGAGAGGGACTTACTTGCTTTGTCCTGGTCTGTCTTACAGAAAGGAACCTCCCGACCTGGATCTTCGCAGCAGATCCCCCACACACATCTCCGCGCTGATGTTTCCACTCTGTTCCGGCGTTATGGCAACTCATCCGTCATCAAAAAGAGGCTACACATCTACAGGACAGCCCCGAGGGATCCTCCCAAATGATGCCCTACACCCTGAGACTGATACTTGACTGTTGTGGTGAAGTTTATCCCTTTTTTAGGGTCTTTCTGATCCTTTGAGATGCTCCCTCCTTCCCTTCCTTCCCTGTTTCCTTTTAATGAAGCCCCTATTTCCCCTAGGTGGGCGCTCCCGGGATACCCAGGGCACTTGTATCTGACCATTTCAGCTCGGGCAAGATCACTTTGCTTCTTCCGGGAGCCCTAGGAGTGTAATTTTGTTGACCTATATCTCCCAGCTCATCTTGTGCTTAAGTGCTGTGCCGAGGTGGGCGCTGGGTTGTCGTTTCACCTTGTATTGTGCTGTACTCTGAGGAAGCAACCAGTGGTATCCCAGCAGTAGTTCCCCCGTGGGCAGTGAAAGCCGACATGGTTATTCCTCCGTGACGCTTTTATAGAGACCTCCCTGCATGATCCCACACAGTGCATGCTGCCACCCACCCATCTCTAATGATTGCCGTGGGGGGTTCTGACAATTTTTGTGCCACAGCCAGGACGTTTTTTCTCTCTCCAAGCCACGGGGGTCCTTGCGGAGGGGTCGGGCGCTCCCCCCGATTCGATAATTGGTTTAATTAAGGCAGAGGTTAAGGCCATGCCTACCTCTTGCTACATGCTTTGCATTTGGCCTGGTTGGGGAAGGGGGTTGAATTGATTTTGGCCTCTCGGCCAACTGGCTCTGTGCCTTGGTTGGCCTTTCTCTGCCCTAGGTGGTCTAGAGTACAGGGACTGGATGTCCACCCACGGCCAAATTAGCCACAGTTGCAGCCTAAATATGTGGTATGCAACTACTAACTGTCCTTACTGTTGCCTCGCATTCCTTTAGATGGGGGTGGGGTTTATATGGGATCGATAATAAGTTGTACATGTCAGTGCTCATGACATGCTGTCTGGTGGACATCCACGATATAAGGTTTAAACTAAGATGTTTTCTTCCCTATGTATTTCTCACTGTTTGCAGTCAAAGTATTTCCTGCTTGAGTGATCTCATATTTTTGTTCTCTGTCAGGTCGGTATGGGGTGGGTGGGGTGGGGGCTCAGGATAAAGTCTTTGCTGACCAAAGGGGGTTCCATTCTTGAAATCTCTAGAGAGCTCGAGGGTGAGCCCCCACTTTTCCGAGGCCCCCTCCTTTTCTACATGTTTGCATCTGCCCTACAGCTGGATATCACCTCCCAGCGCTTCCTAGGAAGCCCAACTACACCCACGTGGAGGAGGAGGAGGCATTGGGGCCTGAAAACCCTGTATCCCTCCATCCCCTTCATGTTTCTGGCCTCATTATGGTTCTGTCCAATGTATAAAGTTTCTGCCCTTTTTCGGGGTTTTGTGTTCTTTCTTTATTTGCTTCCAATTGTTGTCTTGTGGGTTATTGATGACAAATGGGTACTTATATATTAGTAGTTCTAGGTGGTTTCAGCAATGTCTGAACTCTTTTTTTCATGCATCAGATATCAGAAGATCAACCTTTCCCGTTTCTCAATGGCTAATCAATATACTGAGGTTCTTTCCTATAATAATGGCTGTTCTTTTTTTTTGTACTTTTTATTTATATGTTTTATGACATTACAATGCAGTGCATAGATATTCCATGAATCCTGCAATACTACATGTAGATACCTTATTCATTTGGTATGCAGATTGAAATACAGGATTACTACTGTTATAAGATATGGGGGAAAAACAGATACTAAATTTCCAAATGACTAAACACTTTGGTCATTGCTGTCAGTGCCTTAAACAGGTATAACTGTTGTATCAAATACACAAAATTAGTTAGCCGGCAATCGTGCCTTGTGTCTTTAACATTTTAAGTAAACTCTAACTGTTTCCTTCAGTAAACTCCCCTTTATGCACCCCAAAGTTCCACAAACAAAGGTTTAAGAGCTTCTAATCAGGACCACTATAGAGCACAAAAAAAAAAAGTCTCTTCAGAAGGAACCATTTGATTCTAACTGCTAAATCCCAGTAATAAGTCGCCATTATTATCACCACTCCATATTTTAATATCAGATTTCGACTACTGAAAATGGTGATATTCTCCACAGTGTAGGATAAGAAAAAAAACAAAACAAACGAGGGTAACCGTTCCCTTTCGGTCATGAATGACGTACGAGAAAGATAAAAAGACTCGCAGCTCAGGTTTCTTCATCTTCTGTATCGTTAGAGGAATCTCCTTCCCTTATAGCTTTTTCAGCCTCCAGCTTCTCCGTCAATTTTATGGCATCCTTAGGGTCAGAGTACACACATGCGTGGCGACCCACTACAACTTGCAAGCGGCAGGCATAAGTATGCTCATGGGAATGTCCATTTCCCGCAGTCATCGTCTGATCGGATCGAAACTCTTCAGTTACATGTGAGTAGCGTATGCAAGGTCTGGGAAGATCAACACCCTAGTACCTTCAGTTTCGATCCATTTCTTGGTACGGGCAGCATGAAGAATTTTATCTCTAGTTACCGAAGAGGTCGTCTGTAGCATGACAGTCCTGGTCCCACCCGACAGGCCTGCAGCTCTGCGAAGATTGACCTGGTATGCTTTAACCAGAGAGTCTTTTAGGTTTAATTCAAATGTGGTCTCAAACCAGGTAAGGAGGAAAGCAGACATATCTTCTCCCTCTATCCCCTCCGGGAGCCCCAAAATTTGCACATTTGTAGTCCTTGACTGATTTTCAAGAAATTCTAAACTGGATTTCAACAGCGCCTTTTCTTTTACACATGTTGCTGCCGTAGCCTGGGCCCGCTCCGAGGTCTTCTCTGCTGCCTGCGCTATGCTAACTAGTTCATTCATTTTTTTGTTCCACAAGTAACATCCTGTCATGGTACGAATCCATTTTCTTATCAAGTTGTTGTACTGTCCTAGTTAGGTTTAAGACAGCGGACTGCAAGGATTCCAATATTGCAGGAGGGGGTTCGACTACCTTTGGATCCTTGTGGTTTAGGCCTGCAGAAGTAGACTGTACTCTGGACGTCGCACCGTTGGTGTTTAAAAAAAAAAAAAAAAAAAAATTGACTTTAGACTTGCTGTTTTTCTTCCCCATCATGGAAGTCCTTTTAGTGAGGATCGACAGGCATAGCAGAGCCTTTTTTCAGGTACCTATACTGTGAAGTTCAGTTAATAAGTATATTTATATTCAATATTCAGAATGCTTCCTAGGGAGCTTACCAAAAGTGCATCTACAATGGCTGACAGCTAGCTACGCCCCTTCCCCCCCAATGGCTGTTCTAGTCCAATTAAGAGGAAGCAAATTCTGAAATTTCTTGCTGCAGAAATCTGGTAAGAAGAGCGTAGCCATTTTGCTCTCTGCCTCTTTTCCTTTCGAGTCCGGGGAGGTGGTTGAAGATCCGGGGGCAAGATGCATCCTGGTCATTTGCAGGGTGCAGGACTTGCGTAGTTTATAACCATTTAAACAAGGATACAACAGCAGATCAATAACAGAATCACCAGCGAGCTGTACATGCAAACAATAACAAAAGCATGTACAACATGGTATAGGAGATACAGTCAGTAAACAAATATTAGAATGGGTCACAGCACCAGCAATCAAAGTGCATGTGTCAACACATATAGGATACAAATTAGCTCGGTGTGACACCTAAGAATTTCAAGAGGCAGGAGGAGGGCAATTGTGACGTAAAGTAGAGTAAAGGGGGGGTAATTATAGAGGATAAGTATATGAGGAGGGGTGGAGGGAGGCCAAATCAAAGTCAAAGAGGACAAAGGCAGGGGTAAGATAAGAGGAAACAGGGGAAGGGGGCGAGAGGGTAGTTGAAAGGAGCAGGAGAGTTTTGAGAATTACGGATATCAGGGCAAGGGTATGGCGGACCCCCAGACAAGTCAAGTAGGGTCAAAGCAAGTAGACTATGCAGCCTTTCCTCGCCTGGACTGGAATGCTCTGGACAGAGTACAGGGAGGGTCACTGAGTGGATCAGGTATAATTCAGATACTGCCTTGGGAAGAAATTTACTGTTGGTTCTAAGAACTGCTTTATCCCTGTAGGGTTTATATAATTTGGTTCTGTGCAGAGGGATTGCAGTTCACTTATACCCTCCTGGCAGAGGTCATTGCAACAAGGAATATTGTTTGCCATGTGACACGTCACATCAGCAGTGTCCATAGGCTCAAAGGGAGCCTCCATAAGTTGAGCAAGGCATATGTTGAGGTCTCAGGGTGGGACAATGTCCCGTACTGGTGGATACAAGATCTTACTTCGAGATGCAGCTCTTGCAGCAGGTAACACCATTAGGACTGAAGCCGGCAGGCATCAGGACCTCATGGAAATCTTCTAGCTAGCAGTCTTCAGCGGGGACCGCCTCCGCGTCGGTCCCGCTCCCGACGTCAGGCGTAGTACGTAAGGAGGCGGTCCTGCCAGAATCTCCAGTTCTTTCCCGCTGTCGACTTGCACGTCTCGACCCTTCGGTCCATTTCTAGCGCGCGGCGCCTGGTAAAGTTCTTCCATTTGGAAAAGTTCGTTTTTTCTTCGAAGTTTGCCGTCTGATGTCCTCTCCAACCTCCGTGGAAGGCCATCCATCGAAGTGCGCCTGTGGGAAGCAAATCCTTTTAAAGACCCGCATTTGGCCTGTGTCCGGTGCCTAGGCCCAGATCACGACACCTGGGCCTGTACCTTCTGTCAGGGATTCAGTAGCCGGACCCGGATCTGTCGCCATAAGGCCCTGCAAGCGTTCCTTCTCGAGGAAAAAGTTAAGGCCATGGATTCAGCCTCCAAGGGGGAATCGTCGGAAAAAGCCTGGAGACACCTCGAAAAGCATAGGGAGAGGGTGAGATCAAAGTCCCTTCTAGGGCCTCCGACCCCGTAGTTCGCCCCGGTCCGACCGCCCTTCTTCGGGCCCGGCCTCAGCCTCCCCTGCTGCGGTGGAAGACTTCTTTGGGCTCTTTCTTCTTCCTCTGGCCAAGACCTCCAGGCCTTCCTCTTCTTGACTTCCAAGGCCTTGCAGGTCAGGGGCCGCCACCACAAGTCCGGATCCTGGCCACCCGACCCTCGACGCTCGGGTCAGTCTCCTTGCCCCTCCACCCCAGCGGAAGACCAAAGAGAGCTGATCACTCAAGAGGACGCCGCCCACCCGACGCCGGCCAAGCACCACCGTCCTGAGAACCGAGCGACCGCCAGACGCCTGTCGCCGTTAGGCTCAAGCACCACGGACGCCGCCGGGGACCGACGCCTGCTCCTGTAGAGAAGAGACCCTATGCCTCCCACCGACGCCGGGTCAGGAGGCGCCACGGAGGAGGAACTGACTCCAGCCCAGGACCAGACGGGCGAATCCGGTCCTGTCGCACCCCTCAGGGAACCCTACCTTGAACCAGAGACCCCTGGGGAGCCGACGCCGGAACCCGACGACCGACCACCGGCGCCCGGTCCGTTGTCTGGCCTCAGCATTTCAGAGGTTAAGGAGCTGTTCACCTACTGGTGGGATACCATAAAGAAGGATGTGGTTCCCACACCTCCTCCTCTTCCTCCTCCTCCTCCACCCGTGACTCCACCGGCCCCAGCGCCCCCCACTCCATCTGGGGCTGCAGGCCGAGTACCTTCCCCCCAGGAGCCTGAGGAACCTCCTAGGGGCAGACCAGACAAGAGGAGACCTCCGTCCAGATCTTCTTCAGGGTCACCCAGCCCCAAGAGACCCAGAAGACGCCGCCATTTGCCTTCGACAGAGGACACGGGATCGGACTTCTCGGACGGATCCATATCCCCCTCTCTAATCAGTGTCCCTTCTCCGGACCCACGTGAGCTCCCAAGATCTCCTCCAGATGACCCATCGTTCTCTGAGATTATGAGGCATATCCAGGAGAACATGGGCTGGGACGCAGAGGAACTCGACCCCGAGAGACTACGCCTTGCCAGATATCTTCGGCAAAAAGATCTAAAGCCTGTGGTGGTGCCACCCTTGGTGGACACCTTCGTGGATGTCACCAAGGCAGCGTGGAAACGTCCACACTCGCTCCCGGCGATGCCGAAGAAGGCTGACCACCTGTACAAGGCCCCTAGGGAGGACCAGTACTTGGCATCACATCCTCTGGCCGATTCTCTGGTCATTACAGCCTCACATGACTGGTCCCAGAGGCCGCAACATTTGAGCACCCTGCCACCGGACCCAGAGTCCAAGCAGCTGGACACTATGGGCAGGCGCACGTACGCATCCGCTACCTACGCCATTAGGTCCCTCAACTATTTAACCCACATGGTCCAGTTTCAGAATGCCTTGTGGGAGCAGGGACTGTATCTGGCGGAAAAGATGCCAGAAGGTGAGCAGAAGTAGGAGTTGCTGCAACTCCTCCGCACGGGTTCAGATGTGGGAACCCAGGTGCTGCGAGCCGCGTACGATTCTGTGGACTCCTCGGCCAGAGCGGCAGCCTCAGGCGTATGCCTCCGGAGACACTCTTGGCTCCGTGTCTCCGGATTCACCCCGGACGTCCAGAAGAATATTCTGGATGCCTCGTTCCACGGAAAAGTTCTTTTCGGTGAGTCCTCGGAGAAGGTCCTCACCAAACTTCAAGAGGCCGGAAAGGCGGTGTGGTCTGTCCAAGCCATGTACAGACCCAAGCTCAGTTTCTTTTGTAGGAACCAAAGCCGTTTTCGAGTCCGGATGCAGAGACAGCAGTCCCGTACCGGCCCGCAACAGAGGGGCTCTCTGCCGCAGAGCCCAGGGAAGTCGTCATGGGTCGAGGCCAACCCCTGCAAAGTCAGCCCAGCCTGCAGGACCTCAGCCGCCACAGCATGACTCTTCCCGGCCCCCGCCTTCAGGATCAATGGGACACCAAGGTCGGGGGTCGTTTTTCGGACTACCTGCCAGGGTGGCAGTCTATAACCACCGACAGGTGGGTTCTTCAATTGGTCAAACAAGGCCACTTTATAGAATTCGTGGACAAGCCACCCACAAGGCCTCCTCTGCTCTCCCGTTACTCGGGTCAGCACAGATCACTCATCAAGCAAGAGGTACTCGCACTCCTTCAAAAGGGAGCAGTGGAGTATGCCCCGGAGAACCAGAAAGGATCCGGATACTATTCCCACTTCTTTCTGGTTCCGAAGAAAACTGGGGACCTCTGTCCAATACTGGACCTCAGCGACCTCAACATGTCGGTCGCCTACAAACGTTTTCGCATGGTGACCCTCCAAGGACTCATTCCCATGCTGAAAAAGGACACCTTCTTAGCGTCCCTGGACATGCAGGACCTACCTGCAATCCTAGCTCGGAGAGTCACAGGAGGTTCCTGAGCTTGATTTCTTGGCCACCACTTTCAGTTCCAGGCTCTTCCTTTCGGACTGTCATTGGCCCCCAGGGTCTTTACCAAGTATGGCAGTTGTATGTGGCATCTCCTAAGGGGACTGAGCCACTCATGTGTTCCGATACCTGGGCGACTGGCTTCTCATGGCCGCCTCCAAGAGGCCTGTTGCTAACTATTCAGAACACCCAGGATCTGTTCCAGTCTTTGGGCATTCTTATCAACTACAAGAGTCTCTCTCATGTACCGTTCCAGAAGCTGCAGTTCATAGGCACAGTTCTGGACACCGTCCAAGGGAAAGCCTTTCTTCCCGAGGAAAGAGCGGAACACATCAGATCCCTCATAGGGGATCTCTCAGCGAAGAAGACTGTCCCCGCCAGGTTGGTCCTTCGCCTGCTCGGACACATGGCTGCAGCCATTCCAACCGTCCCTTTGGCAAGGCTCCACATGCGGGTAACTCAGTGGATGCTCAAAGTGCAGTGTGACCAAAGGCAAGACCACATGCATCATCCGGTCAGAATCACGAACACCGTGATTCAAAACGAAACAATGGTGGCTGAACCCAGGGACACTCTCTCTGCGGGTGTCACGTTTACAGCGCGCGTCCCCGGAGGTAATCCTCTCCACAGATGTCTCTCAGGGCTGGGGTGGGGCACACCTGAGCGGGTAGTCCCAGGAGCGTGGACCCCTCAGGAAGCTCACCTCCACATCAACGTTCTGGAGATGAGAGCGGTCCTTTATGCCCTGCAGGCCTTTCAGTCAGAAATCCCATCCAGTACTCTTCTGCTTCAGACAGACAATACTGACGGTGATGTATGCCTCAACAAACAAGGGCTGACACTCACCCCCTTTGCAGGGAAGCTATGAGAGTGTGGGATTGAAGTAATCTGACACTGGCGAGCTGATTGCAGTTCATGTTCCCGGCGTGGACAACACAATACACGAGGCGGCCTGAAGTCGTTTCCAGGCCAGAGTCCAGAATGGGAACTCCTTCAAGAGGTAGCGGAGGATCTGTTGCTTCATTAGGGGAACTCAGGAGTTGGACTTGTTCGCTTCCCATCCAGCATAAAAACTGCCCAATTTTTGCCTCGCTAGATCCAGGGCCTGGTGTTTTCCTGGCGAGATACGTTGTCCCTCTCCTGGGTGGACAGATTCCTCTCGCTTTCCCTCCCTTTCCGTTGATCAGAGAGTTGTTTTCAAACTGCGCAGGGAGCATGCAACAATGATCCTGGTAGCGCCTTTCTGGCCCAGGCAAAATCTGGTTCCCCATGCTGATGCAATTGTCCAGAGAACCCCCAGTTCCATTGCCTTTCAGCTCCCATCTACTGTCTCAGGAGGAGGGTTCTCTAGTCCACCCGGACTTGCGCTCACTGAACCTGCATGCTTGGCTCCTCAAGACATAGCCATCATGTGACACGGGGTCTCGCAAGAGGTGGCGGAAGTTCTCTCAGCTGCCAGAAAGCCGGCAACACATGCGACGTACGCCATGAAATGGCGCCGATTTTACCTGTAGTCTCAGGCACGCAGCCTCTCCCCTTTAGAATGCCCAGTGAAATCGGTTCTGGAATACCTGCTTTCCCTCTTCCACTCAGGTCTCGCCTACTCCTCTATTAAAAAGTTCACCTCTGTGCGATTTTGGCCTACCACTTTCCGGTAGGTCAACGCACAGTGGTACAACTCGATGCCTCTCGGGACTTCCTGAGGGTGGGTGTTACACCTTAGGCCACCCATCAAGGATCCTGTCCCTCCTTGGGACCTACTCTTCGTCCTGGAACAGCTCACGCTCTCCACCCCCCCTTTGAACCTGCCGCAGATTGTGAGCTGCGTTTTCTGTCGTGGAAAACGTTATTTCTAGGGACATGGATATGTTGTTCATCCACACTTATTGGCAGGTATCCTTGCCGCTTTAAATCTTGCTGGAAGGTCTTCAAGCTGGCTCCTCCCACCAACCCGGGTGGTATAACTCTCGGCTCCGCCCCATGACGACAGATCTTCCTTACCGCTTGGAAGCTCAGGTTCCCTCATAGCGCTCTCCGTTTGCGACTGGTTCCTATTTATTCGTTTTGCGAATTTGAAAGTTTTTGCTAAAAGACTTGGTCTTGATCCCTCGCGGCTGCGATGGACAAATCGACTCGGTTTTCGGAGATGCCCTGCGAGTCAGAAGATGTCTCGGACGGATCCACACTCCACATGCTACTGTTTAGGCCTTGAGCGACCACGGGACTCGACCTGTGCTCTTCCTTCTCATGCTCACGTCCTCGAGAGACCGTGCTGCCCGATTGCAACTGGGCCGTCCGAGAAGCGTTCCCTCGGTGAAGTCTAGGAGGCCCGGTCGTGTTGTGATGTCAGCGGCGGCGGGCTTCAGCGGATCAGCTCGAGCAGATGATTGCCCTCGAAGGCGGCGCGGGCAGTATCTTCCTCGGCAGCGGCATTTATCCCTTCTCTCTGGGTTCTTCCTACACAGCTTCATTTAAGGAGCTTTGTCTGTCCCTCTCCACTAAGGAGAGGGCCAGCGTCTGCTGGACCTTTTCTCGGTCCAAAAAGAGGACAAAAGGTAAATCCCTCCGTCGCGGCGCTCTTGGGAGGCCGGGAAAGGTCCCTGTCCCAGTCGTGGGCAGTCGACTTGATCGATCGCTTGGCCGGCCACTGGCCTCACGGTGCCCCGTCAGGTCAGTTGACTGAGACTCCTGTCGCGAAGTCCGAGATTTTTCTCGACACGTTGGATGGGCTATGCGCCTATAGAAGCGAATTCCTCTCTCCCGGTTCCCAGAAGTGAGATCCGTGGGCTTGCCTGTGCCTCCGGTTCCGGAGCCCTTGGATGAACCCTCCGAGGCGAAGGAGTGCGGTTCCTGCCGACACTTCCCGCACCGACCTCGGAAGAGCGAGCTCTCGGTCTCGGACTTCTTAGCGGTCCAGCCGATCCCGCCCGTCATGGCGGTCTCGGCTCGGCACCCACGGTAGCGGCGTCGCCGCTCGTCCTCATCCTCCTCCTCGGACGAGGAGAGGCTTCGGCGTAAGTTACGTCGGCGGTACGAGGACCTCATGTGGCAACAGCTCCTCCTGACCGGGAGTAAGCCGGCGCGGTGCGCCTTCCCGCCATTAAGTGGCTGTCACGGGCCGGCCCGACACAACCTCGACTTAACCGAGGCCTGTACCCAGGCGGTTGTTGGACCAAAGCCAGCTGCTCCACCGATTCGGCGGAACCTCCACCTCCACAGCCACTATTTGGGGCTCCGACCAAGATTCTCGAGTCGGCTAAGGTCTACCCCATCGGCTGTCGGTTACCCTCACTCCCGACCGACCTCGGCAGGTGAGGGTGGCTCAGGCCAGAGGCAGCTCTTGAGGACTCGTCCGAGTCCGAGATAATTCCTCCTTTTTTCTCCAGCGACTGGACTGGGGTCCTCAGGAGGACAGTCAATGGGCGATAGCCCGTCGTCCTTCCTAGGACTGCTTGACTCATCTTGGGTCCACGGATGACTCGAACCCGTTTCCAAAGCAGACCAGGTATCCCCTCACGGAGATTCTGGACAGGATTCTCCAGGGCCTTTCCAGTGGCCGAGGGCCATAGTGGGTCCGGCCCTGGAGCTTTAGCAGCCCTGCTTCTGTCCTGCGCCTTGACCCAGGATGGCCAGGAAGTATCTCGGTCCCTACGGTTCCCTGTCGATTTTTGGAACACCCTCTGCTGAGAGATTTGATTTACCGACAGCGTTTTCGGCCCGCGACAACATGAGATATGGTCGCCTCCGACAAGGAATCCAAGAAATTGGATTATGTCGGGTGAAAAGTCATATAAAGTCTCTCTGCGACGCCGTCCAGCCAGTTCGGCGTTCTCATACATTTTCTCATGCCCTGTTGGGCTCCTGGATAGGTCATTCCTCATCTCCCGTGAATCTGCAGACTACGGTCAAGCGGTGCGGGACCAGGGCAGGACAGTGGCCAAACAGCAGCTCCAGACTGCTTTGGATATTGGGGACTTCGTGTGCCAGGTCGGTGGCGGCCGCGAGTGGCTATGCGTGGTGGGCTTGGCTGAGGATATCCACCTTTACCGGATACCCAGCACAAGTTGGCGGATGTTCCCTTTTTGGGGACTGACCTCTTCGGCCCTGGGGTGGAAGGTCACCTGCAGAGGATCGAGAAGTCCAATGCTACCTTGGACTCGGTCTCTTCCGCTCAGAAGGACAAAGGCCGCAAACCACAGCCTAAGCCCTTTACCGTCCATGCCGCCCGGCCAACAGCGTCAGGGCCAGCAGGCTCGGCCTTGGCATTCAAACCCAAGCAGCCGGCTTCCTCTAACAGGAGGCAGGGAGGAGAAAAGGGGCCCAGGAGGTCCCTCGGCTGGTCCCTCCTCCAAGCCTGCCCAGTGGCGGAGGCTGAGGGGTAAGCCCCATCCCGTCACCTTACCCTAGGTCCCCGTGGGGGGCGGCTCAGCACTTCCGTTCCGCCTGGTCCCACTGTTACCACGGACAGGGTGGGTTTTGGAGGTGATTGGAAGAGGCCTGCCTCCCAGAATTCAAACAGGCTCAGCCCTTCAGAGCCGTCGCCCCTCGGGGCTTGGGGTCCCCAGCCTCGCTGGCGGCTGGTCAGACCCGACATCGCTCTCCTCCTCCAGAAGGAGGTGATAAGAGGTGGAGACCCTCCTGCCAGACCAAGAGTTTGTGTCCAGTAGCTTCCTGGTTCCGAAGCAGACGGGGCTGGCGCCCATTCTCGACCTTCACGACCTAAACAAGTTCCTAAGGTCTCGAACCTTCAGGATGGTCACTCTGGCTCAGATAATACCATCCTTGGAGCAGTGTGTGGTTCTGCTCTCTGGATTTGCAGGGCAGTTTTCACGTCCCTATCCGTCCGTCTCACAGAGATTCCTTCGCTTCGGCGGAAGGATCCTTTTGAGTTCAAGCCATGCCCTTGGCTTGTCTCCAGCTCCCAGGGTCTTCACCAAATGCATGGCAGTGGTGGCGGCATTCCTCATGGCTCGAGGGGGTCGGGTGTCCCCACCTGGGCGACTGGCTGATAGCAGCCCCTCAGGCAGGAGGTGGAGTGGTCCAGAGATCTGGCCCTCAGGTCTGCTCTCAACTGAGCCTCCTTATCCAGCGAGGCCAAGTCGGACTCGAGCGAAGCAGGTGATTCTGTTCGTCCAGGCGCGGCTCGACCCTGCCGAGCCAGGCGGCTCGGCGGACAGGGCCGAGGTTCTTTCCTCCTTTGCCCAATCATTTCTGGATTGGGCAAGTGCCATCCCAGGACTTCCTCGCCTCCTGGGTCTCATGGCGGCCTGCACCAGCGTGGTCCGTTGGGCCCGCTGGAACATGCATCCCCTTCAATGGGGACTGGCCAGCCAGTGGTCACAACGCTGCGATCCTTTGGACCAGCGTGTCTCGGTGACACAGGGGATGTGGAACGCTCTCCAGTGGTGGATCGTTCCAGGTCATTTGCAGGAGGGCATCCCGTTCGTCCGCCCCGAGCCGACGGTCTCTCTATCGACCGATGCCTCTCTGATGGGTTGGGGTGCCCATCTGGGGGAACACCGGGCTCACGGCCTCTGGTCCCCGCGGGAGTCCCGATGCCACATCAACCTGCTGGAGCTCCGGCAGGTCCGCCTAGCTCTCACGCCTTTGCTCCGTTCCTCCGGGGTCAAGTGGTCCGAGTCCAGACGGACAACACCACGACCATGTACTATCTAAACCGCCAGGAGGGATGCGCTCCATGCTTCTATGCAAGAAGCTCTCCGCATTTGGTCAACTCGCAGCCTGGAGGCGGATCTCCTAGCCATTCATGTGGCAGGAGCCTCCAACACCCTGGCCCGATGCCCTGAGCGGATAGGGCCTGCATCCACAGTGGTCTCTCCTGCGGTGGTACAGCATCTGTTCTCCCATTGGGGCACCTCAGGTGGACCTGTTTGCCTCCAGGAGAGCGAGCGAGCTGAGACTGTTCCATGCCCGCCCCCTCAGCAGGGCTCGCTGCAGGGGATGCCTTCTCGAGGCAGTGGACCCCGGGCCTCTTCTCGCTTTCCCCATTTCCCTTGATCCACAAGGTGCTTCTCAAGGCGAGGAGGGACAAGGCGCAGGTGATTCTGATAGCCCCAGACTGGCCTGCGCCAGTTCTGGTCCAGATCTCCTCAGTCTCAGCTCCAGGACTCAGCGGCAGCTTACAGCTCGCCCGGACCTGCTCTCAGTCAATCAGGGAAGGTGCTCCATCCGGACCTTCAATCCCTGCACCTGATGACCTGGTTCCTGGCCGCTAGAGTTCCAGGCCTTGGGTCTTTCCGGCGAGGTCCCTCAATGTAGTTGAGGCGTCCCGTGAGGATCGACCAGAAAATGCTATGCCTTCAAATGGAAAGGTTTTCCATTTGGTGTCAGAACAGGGCTTGGACCCTTCCTCCTGTTCCTTGGCAAGCATCTTGGACTATTTATGGTCCCTTTCTATTCAAGGGCTTAGGTCGACGACCCTAAGGGTGCACCTGGCAGCCATCTCTGCTTACCGGGCGCGGGCCGGGAAGCAGTCGGTGGCGCAGGAGAAGGTGGTCTGGCGCTTTTTCAAAGGCCTTGATCACATTTCCCCTCCGGTGCAAGAACCTCCACCTCCGTGGGATCTACTGCTGGTACTGGCAAAGCTCATGGGCAAGCCATTCGAACCTATGCACAGGTGTGCTCTCTCTCACCTCTCGTGGAAGACCGCCTTCTTGGTGGCTATCACGTCAGCCAGAAGGATGGGAGAGCTCCAGGCGCTTTCCATTGAGTCTCCTTATCTGGTCTTCCACAGGGACAAGGTTGTCCTGCGGCCCCACCCGAAATTCCTTCCGAAGGTGGTGTCGGAGTTTCACCTTAACCAGGTGTTGACTCTGCCGGTGTTCTACCCCAATCACACCTCGGAGGCCGAATATAGGCTCCATACTTTGGACCCTAGAAGGCTCGCCTATTACAAAAGCCATGCGGCTGAAATTCGGGGAGAGGTTCGCCAGCTATTTGTCACCCTCGCTGAAGCCGCATCTGGCAGACCTGCAGCCAAGCGGACGATAGGCAGGTGGGTCACCTCCTGCATAGATCTCTGCTATAAGTTGAGGCATGGAGCCTCCCAGAGGATAAGAGCTCATTCTACCTGCCATACTGCTGCATCGGTGGCTGCTTCCAGGGACTCCCTATCAGGAAATCTGCAGGGCTGCTACCTGGAAGTCAGCAAACACCTTCATTACCCATTACCACATCGGACCTTGAGTCACGCCGGGATGCTGGTTTGGGGCCTTGGTTCTCCAGTCTCTTTTTCCCAAGTAAGTATTGGGGGTGTGTCTTGCCTCCCTCCTCCCGGAGAACTGCTAGGAGTCTGCCAATAAGTGTGGATGAACAACATATCCATGTCCCTAAATACAGGTTACTCACCTGTAACAGGAGTTCTAGGAATGGTATATATTTGTTCATCCACCACGACCTCCGACCTCTGCCCGGTACGCACAACAACCTGAGCTTCCAGCGGCCAGATCTGGCGCATGGGGCGGAGAGCGAGAGTTATACCACCGGGTGGGTGGGAGGAGCCAGCTTGAAGACCTTCCGGCAAGATTTAAAGCGGCAAGGATACCTGCCAATAAGTGTGGATGAACAACATATACCATTCCTAGAACTCCTGTTACAGGTGAGTAACCTGTATTTTTAGTTGCTGTCACGTCAGCAAGGAGAATTTCCGAGCTTCATGCTCTCATGTGTAAGGAACCTTATTTAATTTTCCACCAGGACAGAGTGTCTTTGAGGACGAATCCTAAATTCCTGCCTAAGGTGGTCTCTGCCCTTACTCTTAACCAGGACATCGATCTGCCTGTGTACTTTCCCAAGTACTCTAATAGAGGAGAGGCATTGCTTCACACCCTGGATGTTCACCGCTCCTTAACGTACTACCTGAACAGGACTAAACAGCTCCGCACGTCAGAGCAGCTGTTTGTATCCTTCGCTGAGAGGATGCTGGGCTAACCAGTCTCAAAGCAGGCTCTTTCTCGCTGGCTTGTCCAGTGTATTTTGTTTTGTTACAACAGTAAACAGAAGCCCCTTCCGGGCACAGTCTGGGGCCACTCGACAAGGGGGGTGGCTACCTCCTTTGCAGCACTGCGCAATGTCTCTGCCTCGGCCATTTGTGCCTCGGCTACTTGGAGCTCAGTGCACACATTTATTAGGCACTATAGCCTGGATATTACCTCACGGCGGAGAGCCGGATTCAGCCTTGCCATTCTACAGGGTCTCCTGTCCTAGAGTCAGGACTTGCTCAAGATCTCTCCTATTTGCCTCCTCCCAGAATGCTTAGAGGCGTTGCTTGAGGAATCAGTCCTAATGGTGTTACCTGCTGCAAGAGCTGTATCTCGAAGTAAGATAGTACAGTTACGTAAGAACTTACCATAACAGTAGATCTTCGAGAACAGCTCTTGCAGCAGCAGCTCTTGTACCTTCCTGCCCACCATTCCCTCTTGGAGGAGGTATGGCCTACCAGGCCTTGGCAGGAGCTAACGCTCTTTCTTTTTCTTCTGATGGCGGATCCTCGGTCTCCCCTTCTGATGTCATCCAGCAGCCGGGAGTCTCCGGCGGGAGAACTGGGGATTCTGTCGGGACCGCCTCCTTATGTACTACGCCTGGCGCCGGGCGCGGACCGACGTCGGAGGATGTGTCCCGCTGAAGATCAAGAAGCAGAAGATTTCCGTGGGGTCCTGACGCCTGCCAGCTTCAGTCCTAATGGTGTTACCTGCTGCAAGAGCTGTTCTCGAAGATGTACTGTTACGGTAAGTTCTTATATAACTGTACTTTCCTGATGCCTTTGAAAAATGGATTGTGAGGCCAAAACCTTTACCTTGCTAGCTAATGTGTAAACCTATAGGTACCAAAACCAGACTGAAAATCAGGAAATGACATTTGAAAAAAATGCTCCATTCAAGTGATTAGAGTGCACCCCCACGTTTGACCTATAAAGATGTCACAAAATGTCCGAGCACGAGGGCAGAAAAGAGAGTTGGAGCATGGAAAAGGAACATGCAGCCAGCCCCTCAGGAGCAAATTACGATATCTTCCCTTCCTTTGGAAGCTGTGTGTGTGTTTAAAAAAAAAAAAAAAAAAACGGATTAAGATGCAGTAACAGACGGATTAAAATCCCAAGGGCAACAACAAACAAAGGATTATATTATTTTACAGTTAGTCAGTAAACTATGGAATTCTCTGCCACAATATATTATAGAACCGACATCCAGTGATATATTTAATTCAGAATTAGATAAGATCTTTCTGGGGCAATGAAATTAAATTTCCCCCCACAAATGTTGGGAAAGTAGTCTTGATGGGCCTGGTGCCTACTTCCACTTTTTCTAACCCAGTAATACTGAATAAGCAGCCTGGAGGAGCTCCCGATGAGGTAAGGGAGCTCTCTGTTTCAAGTTTTTAGACTTAAGAAAGGTTCTCTTTAATTCCCTGTTCAGTCTGGCCACTAGTATATTATACTTTCCTTATTTAATATCTAAAAAATAAACAATCTGATATTAGGGACTCTTTATAATGATTGCTAATCAGCTAACATAATAAACAGTCTGTTGGGTACTTTCCTGTAAGTTGCTGTTTTCTAATGACACCACTCCAGACAACCACCATTTCATGAATGTGCTAATAAAAAAGGGATTAGAAAAAAGTTTTGCAGGAACTTAATCCTTAAATGCTCTGCATGTATTCATTGTCATCAACTCAAGATTGTATTGTAAGTAACAGTTTTAATATAAACACCCTGAAACCAGGAGCACAGATTTTTATTAGAGACAGGCAGCTCCAGGATAATAATCACAGACTGCTCCGTATCTTCATATCCCAGAAGCTGATCTGCAACTCGCTATTTTTATGGATGCCAAAAAGGGCATTTGACGACGTGAACTTTGGGTTCCTGGAACACACGTTGCGGGTCTCGAAGTTTTGGGGATGGTTTTTTTTCCACATGTGCCCTTGTATAATGATGCTGAAGTCAGGTTAAATGTAAATGGGATGAACTCTCCTAGATTTCCACACTCTCGGTGTGCCAGGCAGGTGCTCCCTTTCTCCCTTACTTTTTGCACTTTGTATTGAATAGCAATGTATTTTATTTAAATCAGCAGTGCAATCAAAATGGGCGAAAAATTACCCTTACCTTACTTAACTCCAGCAAAGTGAGTATTTTATGATTGTTTTTATTTATTTATTCCCCAAGGAAAAAAGACGGCCGCCACATTTGGCTAAGAAATAGCATTGTAGGCCTGTCAAGGGTTAGGACTGAGAAAATAAAAGAAACTCACTGTGGGCAGCATAGGAGATACCTAAAAAAGTAGATATGACAGACATGCTGATATTTTTATTAACTGTAGTTAAAACTAGCTTTTTTTGGAAAAATATTTTTCATTGCACTGCTTCTTTAAAATTTGACTTATAGGGATGGCATGCTGAGCCAGAACTTGTTTCCAAGTGTGACTCCGAAAAGGGGCTGCTATTTACAAGTTAAGGAGTACAGTAAACAAAAAATGACAAATGCTGAGTACAATACCAAGTAAAGTGACAAGTGCAGTGTAAAATAACAGAATATGAGCTTGCCTCAGGTACATTTACAAACTTGCAAGTATTTACAATGGCTAAAAGTGACAGGTGTAGCGTACTAACACAGAACATCAGATGACAAGGTACAAAATATGCAAAAAGTGCAACACTTTACTGGTACTAAATCAATAAGTTATTAAAGTAGTGGTACCAAATTTGCAACAATTTACAGTGTGTATGGTAATAAATCATTATAATGGAACAGTATGGGGATGCAGTCATGGTCAGTCGAAGGTAGTGTGCTAGCCAAAACCGATGCGAGTGGCTAGCTGCAGGGTTGGGATCAGAGCTGGGCAAAGTTGTGCAACTTCTCTTTGAAGTACTAAATAAACAACGTGTCCCAGACTTTGCTTCGCCTCTGGCCACAGTTTGCATAGTTTTCACCTGGCAGAGTGTCCAACTTCACCCAGCGAAGACTGCATGTAGTGGCACTTCACCGATGAAAGTGTCGGAAGTTCACCATGTGTTTTTCACCAGGTGAGGTAACACTTTGCCGCTGAAAACTGTGCAGAGTGTTTTTATTTTTTTTGCGACACGGGGAGGAGTGGGTTAGAAATAGAGAGGGCAGAGACATCAATCCAGACATTAATACAAAAGGGAAATTATAAGTAACAAGGCAGCAACAGTCAATAAACTACAATAGGAGGTATTGCGTAAAACAACAGGTCATTAAAAGATTACAGTAGTGGAACAGTAGAGGAGTAAACGGTATCTAGGAGCTGTCGAATGTCAGTAGGGTGAGCCATAACATCAAGGGGGGTTAGGGAGGTTGGGGGGGACTAGAGAGTTAGAAGGGCAAGAGCATTCTGGTACTGGAATGAGCCGTAGCTGGTGCTGGAAAGCAGGAAGGGAAGTGGATGACGAATATGAGAGGAGAGATTATTCTAGTGGAAAGGGAAGCGACATGAGAAAGGTGCTAGTGTAGATGTAGTGCGTGAATGAGGGAGAGAGAAAGAATGGGAATCCCAGGAGCGCACTGGCTAGGAGGATAGATTAACAGGCGATAGAAGGGAGGAGGGATAGGAGGGAAGGGTCCTGAACCAGTATTTGGCAGTGAAGGTCAGACAGTGTCACAGACATTTGTTGGGAAGAGGACCCACCCTCTAGAGCCTTTAAAACATTGTACCCCCACCACCCTCTGGCACCCACCTCCCTCTCATAGTGCCATGCTGCTAAACATCTCTCCCCACCCCATGCTTGCCCCACCCCCAAGTTGTAAAGTTTTGTAGAGCAGCCTGCACCCAGTGTGCCTCCTCCTCCCCCAAACCCAACATTTTTAAGGATTCAGATGGTACTAGTCTTTAAAAAAAAAAAAAAAAAAAGTCCAATGCTGGAGCTAGACACCCTTTTTACTAGCCAGTGTCCTGCAGCAGAATGAGTGAATGATGGTGTCCTTCAGTATCAACACCCAAGTGGTCACTTGTCACTGTACGTACCGTACATATTTTCTGTATGAAGACATTTAAGTACTGATTTTGGTTTTTTAACTTCTTTATTGTGTAGGTCACATCCAATTAAAAGACACGACAACCTGGGTTTGGGCATGGACCCAGGAGTCAGAGGGCCAGCTAGGGGGTATCCTGGGGACTGTTGTCCTTAAGGGGGAAGCGTGTCCACCTTCCGGACCCCTGATGGAGGCTGGGGGTAACATTGAGGCCGGCGCTGTCACTTGGGGGGTGGACACTGAACATCATTGCATGTCCTTGACCCCTGGGATCCAGCAAAAAATGGTGGCTGCGTCAATGACACCCCACATCTCTGGCCCTGATTGTCCACCAGTAGACCTAGTCCCAGTGTCCGTCATCCCCGGCCGACTCCATGCCCTGCCCTGGTGGGGTAAGCCAGGGAGGCAGTGCTGGTAGGTGAGCCCTGCTGGTATCCTTGTACCGGTGTTGTGAGGGATCATGCTGGCAAGACGGCCCACCCTGTGGGTAAGCCAGGGGGATCTCTGAGCAGAGGTAAGTCCTGGGGCGAGGCCTGGGAGAGTGGGGACTGAGCTCCGGGTGAGCCGCGGATAGAGCATACTTGGGGGAGGGGGGGAGTACAGAGCACGTAGCCATGGTGAGATTTACATTAACAATATATTTATGCTCCAATGTACTTATTATTCTTGTTTTATCATGTTATTCCTTAGCATTGATGGAATTAAAACTTTTCTTGGAAAGTGATGACTATGGCCTGAGGACTTAATTTACTCTTTGGGAGCCAAGTAAACTACATGGCCCAGACATTTAGGTACTGATAATGTAGAAATATAGACTCTGATGGCAGGAAAAAAAACAATGGCCCATCAAGTCTGCTCATTTCTTATTAACTTTCTTTTTATTCACTTTTGAGAGATGAACAAAGCCATTAGTCATACAATAATGGAAAAGGACGTATTCAGTCAGAGGTGTCACTCATATAAGCACCAGTTTTTGTAATGTCCATTAATATTTGATACATCTAGCAGGGTACTTTCGTTAGTCTAGAAGATATGAAAAAACAAGTTAACAAGTGCCTTAAAGCAGCAGTGCAACAAAAAAAAGTTTATACAAAAAGCTAATTATCTGTTATGATTGTGAAAAATATTGGCAGAACTGTTGATTTGGGTTTTCTGGATGCTTCCTATGCTGTGTATGGTACATTTGAATTTTTGTCTGGATTCTTACCTCCTCAGGTCTTTAATATTATTTCAATGCAAAAATGAGGTGGCCATCTTTTTTTCTTGAGAAATAATTGTTTTAAAACTTTAATAAAATTATTAAATGGTGATAGAAACTGAAAATTTTACCACCAAAATAAACTGCAAGACATCTGGCATTGATTTGGAAGAAAAAACGTGGGGTCAAACTTTTGCCCATTTCCGGTGCACTACTGCTTTAAGGATATTCAGGAAGGCCAGCTGTGCAAGTCCTGTGGACATAATACATAGAAATATGTTGCAGGGAGAGAAAAACACAGAAATACAGTGCAGGGAGAGAAAAACATGGCTCCAAAAGCCATTTGGTCCCACTAACCTCTTTGGACAACTATAGGTAGGCTTTTATTTACTTACTTGTTTGAAAACTGGTAACTGGGAAAGGCATACTTAGACAAGGCTCACATTCAGGTGTGACATGGGGAAAGGAAACAGGAGATGCAATAAACATATTAACAGTATACGTTACTCAGTACAAATAAATGCATTCATAGTACAACACGACAGAAGTACAGATAAAAGCAGCAAGACACAGTGGGTAGCAGTAATGTACCAAAAGAAAGATCTGTACAGGGGAATGACGGTTGTACAGATGTAGAAGTTAGGTAACCTGAAACAGACTGAGGTAGAGCCCAGGAGGAGGCCCGACAGCATGGAAAGTAGGGGCCCCAAACAAGGGATAGGGTAAACAGGGAGGAGAGGAGGCACTGTGGAGACTGGAAATGGCTGCACAATCCGCTCAGGGGTTGTATACAGACCCCCGTCTCAGGGGGAGGAAATGGACAAGGAAATGATAGAAGGCATCCTTGGGATGGCAGAGAAAGGAGAGATATTGCTGATGGGGGACCTGAATATGCCAGATGTTGACTGGAGCACCTTTGCTGCAGCCACATCCAAGAACGAGGAGCCATTCTCGATGCCCTACATGGGGCATGCCTCAGACAGCTAGTTTTGGAAACCACTCTGGAGAGAGCAATCTTGGACCTGGTGCTTCCAAATGGGGATGGAGAGAGGATATCTGATCTTGAAGTGGGTACCCATCTGGGAACAAGCGACCACCAAACAATGTGGTTCACGATAAACTTAGCTGTAGAATCAAGCCACACAAAAGTGAAGGTACTGGACTTCAGGAGGGCTGATTTTTGTCAGAATGGGAGAGTGCCTCAGAAAAGCACTAGCAATCAGGCGAGAAGGTGGGATGGAGCAACAATGGGGAAACATCAAAACTGCCATCACAGAGGCAGCATGTCTTTGTGTGAAGCAAATAAACAAATCAAAATAAGAGAAAAAAACACTATGGTTCTCAAAAGAAGTGGCGGGGAAGGTAATGGGATAAAAAAGATAGCATTCAGGAAATATAAGGAAACACTGAAGGAGCAGGACAGAGAACTGTACCAGTTAAAGCAGAAGGAAGCGGGTAAGGCAATCAGAATAGCAAAGGTCCAAACCGAAGAATAGATGGCCAGCTCAGTTAAGAAGGGGGATAAAACTTTTTATAGGTACACTAGGGAGCAAAGAAAGACTTAGGCAGGGATACTGAGGCTGAACAAAGAGGAAGGTGGTTGTGCAGAGAGCAACAGTGAAAAAGCAGGGATACTGAATGAATACTTCTGCTCAGTATTCACAATGGAAAAGCGGGGGGAAATACCTAATCTGGTCAATAGAAGCACTCTGGATAGGAGGGTTGATATTAGTCCTTTCACAGAAGAAAGGTTTCTGAAAGAACTCTTAAAACCGAAGGTGGATAAAGCAATGGGGCCTGATGGGATTCACCCAGAATTTTAAAAAGAACTAAGGAAGAAATAGTAACACCACTGACTACCCTTTTTAATAAATCATGGGGAGATGGTGTGGTACCTGAGGACTGGAGGAGAGCGGTTGTGATTCCCTTTCACAAAAGTGGAAGCAAGACAGAGGCAGGAAACTACAGACCTGTCAGTTACACCTCAGTGGTAGGGAAAATGATGGAATCTCTTCTGAAGGAAAGAATAGTTGGTTACCTAGAGGCCAGTGGGGCACAGGACCCAAGGCAACATTGATTCACAGCAGGAAGGTAATGTCAGACAAATCTAATTGATTTCTTTGACTGGGTGACCAAAGTAGTAGACCAGGGAGGGGCTGTGGACATGGCCTACCTAGACTTTAGCAAGGCATTTGACACAGTCCCGCACAAAAGATTAATAAACAAATTAGCCAGCCTGGGAGTGGGTCTTAGGGTGGTAGCCTGGGTAAAACACTGGTTGGACAACAGGACACAGTAGGTAATAGTAAATGGAGTCCACAGTGACAAAAGGAAGGTTACTAGTGGGGTACTGCAGGGTTCAGTACTGGGGCTGGTCCTTTTTAATGTCTTTATAAGTGACATTGCAGAGGGACTGGAAGGGAAAGTATGTCTCTTTGCAGATGACACAAAGATCTGCAACAAGGTTGATACACAAGGTGGGGTGGAAAGGATGAAAAGGGACTTGGCAAGGTTGGAGGAATGGTCAGATGTATGGCATCTTAGATTCAATGCAAAGAAATGCAAAGTAATGCACCTGGGAAACAAAAACCCAAGGGAAGAGTACACAATGGTGGGTGAGATACTGGCAACAAAAATGGAAAGGGACCTGGGGGTAGTCACATCAGATGACCTAAAGGTGGGCCAGCAATGTGAGAAGGCAGTAAGGAGGGCTGGGGGATACTGGGATGCATAGGGAGAGGCATCACCAGTAGAACACAGGAAGTTGTTGGCCCTCTGTACAGACAGTTGGTAAGACCACATCTAGAGTACTGTGTAGAGTTCTGGAGACCCCATCTCCGCAAAGACATAGACAGAGTGGAGGCTGTCCTGAGGAGGGCAACTAAAATGATGCAGGGTCTGCATCAGAAGACATATGAAGAAAGACTAAAGGAACTAAAGATGTATAGCCTCGAGAAAAGGAGGGAGAGGGGGGGACATGATAAAAACTTTCAAATACCTTAAGGGAATCCACAAAGTCCAAGAGGGTAGCATCTTTCAGAAAAAGAGATGTGCAAAAACAAGGGGGCACAACTTGAAGATAGAGGGGGACGGCTCTGAGGTAATGTGAGGAAGTATTTCTTCACGGAGAGGGTTGTGGATACATGGAACAGCCTTCCTGAGGAGGTTGTAGAGTCAAAACAGAGGGGGAATTCAAGAATGCATGGGACAGACATAAAGCAGTTCTAGTGCGGGGTAGGAGGAAGTAGGCTGTTGGTTAACTAGGATCTGCAGCTTATCCGTTAGGTAGGGAAATGGGCAGACTAGGTGTGCCAAGCAGTTCTTATCTGCCATCAAATTCTATGTTTCTGTGTTAGTCAGAGAGAGGGGTGGGGAGGATTTTGAGCTGGTGCCTTAGGGAGCCAGGGGAGGCAGAAAGGCTTTGTTTCTAACATGTACCCAGTGATAGTACATAAAATGCTATACAAAACAGAATGATATTGCAGTTTAACTTAAAGTAGTCCAAACTGCTGGAATAAGTATATTGAAACTCTGAGTAGAGAAAAAAAATCGTTGTGGGGTCTACTGTTAATTTTTTTTGGGGGGGCGCCACATTGTAGCTTTTGTTTACTTTAACAGACAACAAGTCTGCCGACAGGCTGGGCTATGAGCACAGCAGTTGCGCTACTGCTTGCAATGCTGGCAACCTGGGTTCAGGAATGAGCCCGGATCATCAGAAAGGCTGACTGGGAGGAAGTAGAGTGGGCGTCCGTAGGACTGCTGCCTTCCTGGGGAGGCAGCTGTAGTTCACAGCATAAGTAAGACTCCCAACAGAGGCTGGGAAAGCACTGTCAGCTGGGGACCATGTAGTTAGGTGGGAGATGGTAGACATCTAAAGGGCATGTGCTTCACATTGATGTCTTTGCGTCTTCATCTCTTGGCACAGTGACTCTAGGGGACCACTTGAGCGCTGCCTGTAGCCCCAACAGGGAATGCCAGGACGGATTAACATCTGGTCCTTCCCCTTGGGTCCAAGGGGGGGGCCCCACTCATGGGGAGCAAGCCATGGTCTCCCACATTCCCCTGGTTGGTCCCCAAAGTCAACATGAGCTCAGAGGTGAACCTGAAAGGTTTCAGCTGGCTGAAATGGAGTACACCCACAGTCTCCTAAGGAGAATTTAAAGCAAACAAACAGCAAAAAAAAAAAGATCCATTGGGGGCTACTTTACTGGAATGTCTCAAAATGCTGACCTCACTTCCACTAGACCTCATGGCCATCGCCCTATTGAGCAATAAGCAAATCCCAGTGCCCCATATAACATTATCATTTCCATCATAGTCGAGTGGGGAAAGTAGAAACATGTTTTTAAAAAAAATAAAATAAATAAAAACAACAAATAAAACAAAAAACAAAAAAATTTGATCCTAAAACATAGCTCTCCCCAACTCAGTCCCAAGAGTTTGTTCAGACAGTTTGTGTCCTTCATTTATAAACTGAAGATTTTTAAAAGTTTACGCGGTTCAGTCACCATCATCTGATCCATGCTCTTCCTCTGGTCCACGTTGTTCTCTCTGTAATTCAGCGGCGATTTATCACCTTTTTTCTTTGCATCTGTATGATGTTTACTTGAAATGGTCCCCCCTACTCCTTGTAGGTTTTTTGGAGCCTGGCTGGGGCCAGCAACGGATGCTTCACCCCTAGGCCCTGTAGCAGCTTCCTCAAGGAGCTGAAGAGTTTGTGATTGGACCTCGTCTCGTATGACCAGTCAAGCAACGCGGGAAATTCTTGACCCTCCACCTGCAATGGATGTTGAGCCCATGCAAGGATGGAATCTTGTACCTCTAGGCCTGATGTACCTTGGAGGATAATTCCAAGTGTGTTGCTGTTCCCTTAGGTCTTGGGCCCTTCTGTAGTTAACCCTGTAGGCCTGTTTTATTTGTCTAGCTCAGGTTGTAAGTTGGTGGCCATAGCATCTCTGAGCCACTCACTGTTTAAAATAAGCTAGCAGGTCGCCCACTTAAGAATGTTAACAGCACAGCTTTGTTGTTGTTGTTGTTGGGTTACTTTATAATTTTGTACAATACAGCACAGAAGTATCATGCAAAATGCAAGGTCTCTTAAACGTACAAGAACTGTTACAGTAGAATTGATGCTTACATTTCTAGCATCACAGCCTTGAAGTGGACCACTGGGACTGGACATTCAACCCTGTTAAACCCAAACTTACTAAACTCTGCTAGAGCTGTGGCAGCCAGTGGGCTAGGGTTCACTCTGGAACTACCATCACGTAGTAAAAATATTCACATACTGTGGCTACCAAGGTCGCGTGAGCCCACCCACATGGCACTGCTGTGCCAGAGAATTAATAACATGAAGTTGCATTGCATGAATGGCACTGAATTGCAGAAGCATGAAGATGTCCTTATTAAAAACTGTTCAGCAAACAAATGTCCAGCGTGTGTGTATTTAGATAGTAATTACAAATTAAGGGAACAAAGCCCCCCCCACCACCATCAACTAGAGACTCATTTCCATCCTTCATACAGGACAACCTTGCAGAAAAGGTGAAATGTTATACAAACAGTATAACCCCAAATATGTATTATGAGAGTCTCTGGTGGGTGGGGGGTTCTGCTCATGGTACTGCTTCTGGGCACATGCACAACGAAGAGATCTGCCATTGCCAACAGTGAAACAAACCATGTTAGCTAAGTGTACCAACACCATTTGAAAATGAAAAAAGTGCACAATACATATTGTAAGCAGAAATGTTAATCAAGTCCAATAGAAGTTGCTGCATTTTTTTTTTCAATTCTGTTTGTAGCCCTCCAGCCTGGAACTCTCTCAGGCCATTGCACTCACCAACTTGCTCTACCGCCTGCTGTGTTCCCCGGCCATCTTCAAGTTTAAGGTTCCCCAGGTTGGGGGCACTACAGCCCGAGGAGACCTCGGGGGGGCAGTGGTGGGGAACCAGCATGTGGCAGTAGCTCTGGCAGGGCCATCACCTATCCAGGGCTGGAGGGGTATTTCTTGTGGTGGTGAAAGCCCGAGACACCCCCCCACCGCGTGGTGCACATCTGACGCTGTAGCTTGGCAGAAGACACCAGGAGGAAGGAGTGCCGTGTGACTGGACTTCTCTACTGGGACGAAAAAAGTAGAACTCTTGTACTTGGACCTTTAATTTAGGGTTAAAAAACAAACAAAACAAAAAAATGAGTGTGTCTGAGTTAACTGAACTGAATGGTTATCTGAACAGTTATCTAGGTGTAAATCTCAGGTGATTGAAAGGGATTGATCGCTGTGCAGTTTAAATTACTTGTAGAAAGATCTAGTAAGCAGGGGGAGTGGCTTAGCTTGAAGGAAGCTAAATTTAAAGACTGCCTTAGAAAGATTCTGTTAGTAGCTTGGCAGAAGACGCCAGGAAGAAGGAGGAGTGCTGTGTGACTGGACTTCTCTACTGGGACAATATTGCCCTCCCACCCAAAGCTAGTTCTACTTTTATAGGCACAGGATTTGACTGACAACAGGAACTTCCTGTTTGGGAGCAGGAAGTGAGTGAGCAGAGAGCCACCAAAGACCCACTATCCTATAAGGGCAAGAGTAGCTCTCTGGCCCCCTCTAGCTGCTGGAGGCCTGCCTATGAGCAGGTAAGGGGTTTACTGAGAAATATAGGATATTCTTGTCTCAGAACAGGACAATCAGGAGCTTAAAGGGCACAGCGGCAGAAAGTAAGTAGAGAGAGAAGAGAAAAAAAAAACAGAGGAAAGAGTAAGGATTCCAAACAACAGTTAAGGGGCCAGAAATAAGACATGATGGGAGTGATACAGTGCAGAGGCTGTGGAGCAGCAGTCTTCTGGGAGATGTTCTGGAGGATGCAGTGTTGTCCCATCTGCAGGCACCCCTCGGGGTTGAAGGAGAAGGTTGCTCATCTCCAGGTTGAGTTGGCCAGGATTTGTGGGACCGCCTCCTCCATCCAGGGGCCACCAGTGCCACTGCCGTTGCCTCAGAGGTTGCCAAGAAAGAGGAGCAGTTGGACCACAGTGGGCTCAGGGATTGTGAGGGTGGTGGAACAGAGGCACATCTCTTCAGTTGTACCTCTCCACAATTCCTATGCCATTCTGGCAAAGTGTGGTTCCTCTATGGAAACACCTGCAGTGGAGACCAAGGAGGATGCTTGGAACCTCCACAAAGGAGGCCCACAGGAGGGTGGTATGGGACCCCACAGGGGAAGGAAACAACTCCTGGTGGGGGACTCCATTGTTAGGAAGGTAGAACTGGGGGAGGAAGGGGAGAGGGAGGTAAGGTGCCTGTCTGGTGCCATGGCTTGGAGGGACAGGGAGCAAATCCTCAGGATTGCCGGAGCAGCTGCACAGGGGAGGGAGCTGGATGTCATTGTACACCTAGGGACAAATTACCTGGCTAAGAAAGGGATTAGAGCAGTGCAGGAAGAGTTTGTAGAATTGGGAAGGGGCCTTAGCCAAGTAGCATGCACGGTAACCTTCTCTGAGGTGCTGCCCATCTATGGCATAAGAGAGGCTAGGGTGTTCTGCACCATGGAATTCAGTCAGTGGTTGAAAAACTGGTGCAAAGCTCAGGGATTTGGCTTCACTGGGGACTGGGGGTCCACCTGGAGTGATGCAAGCCTATACTGGCATGATGGGATGCATCTGTCCAGAAGGGGAACCAGTATCCTAGGTGATAGGTTTAAATGCTTCACTGGCAAGCATTTAAACTAGCGAGAGGCACTGGAAGGAGAAGGAAACTAGGTCCCCAAAAAAATCACGATAAGTAAGTGCGGTAAACACCAACATAGAGGTGTCGATAGGGAGAAGGGCAGGGGTAAATGGGGAAAGTGACAAAGGCAAGAAGGACAGGGATGGGGCAAAAAGGAGTAAGGCCATCAGGAAATGGAGGGTAATGAGTATCAATGCCTGTAGTTGGGGCAACAAGCTCCTTGAGCTGGTGGCCTTGATGGAAGAGGGATGCCTGGATTTCGTAGCAGTCACAGAAACATGGTACACAGAGAACCGTGACTGGGATGTTAACATACCAGGGTACATAACCTACAGGAGAGACAGGCAGGAGAGAAGAGGGGGAGAAGTAGCTCTCTATGTAAAGGAAGAGATAAAAGCAACTGAACGAAAGAGAAAACAGGGAGGAGAGGAGGCACTGTGGGTCACCTTGGAGACTGGAAAGGGCACCACAATCCGCACAGGGGTTGTGTACAGACCCCCATGTCGGGGGAAGGGAATGGACAAGGATATGATAGAAGGCATTCCTAGGATGGCAGAGAAAGGGGAGATACTGTTGATGGGAGACCTGAATATGCCAGATGTTAACTGGAGCACATTTGCTGCAGCCATATCAAAAGCAGGGCCATTCTCGATGCCCTACAGGTGGCAGGCC
Source organism: Neoceratodus forsteri (assembly GCA_016271365.2). NCBI lineage: Eukaryota > Metazoa > Chordata > Ceratodontiformes > Ceratodontidae > Neoceratodus > Neoceratodus forsteri. The sequence goes on from CM057459.1 coordinate 734,518,642, forward strand.
TCAGACAGCTAGTTTCGGAACCCACTCGTGAGGGAGCAATTTTAGACCTCGTACTCTCAAATGGGGGCAGTGAGAGGATCTCAGATCTAGAAGTGGGTTGCCATCTGGGAACAAGTGACCCTCAAACAGTGTGGTTCATGTTAAACTCGGCTACAGAGTCATGTCATACAAAAGTGAGGGCACTGGACTTCAGGAGGGCTGACTTTGGGAAGATGGGAGAGTGCCTCAGAAAAGTGCTAGCAAGCAGGCTAGAAGGAGGGGTGGAGCAACAATAGGGAATCATCAAAACTGCCATCACAAAGGCAGCAAGCCTTTGTGTGAAGCAAATAAATCAAAATGAAAGAAAAAGCCACTATGGTTCTCAAAAGAGGTGGCTGGGAAAGTCAGGGAGAAAAAGATAGCATTCGGGAAGTATAAGGAAACACAGAAGGAGCAGGACAGACAGCTGTACCAGTTCAGGCAGAAGGAAGCAGGGAGGGAAGTCAGAATAGCAAAGGGACAAACTGAGGAAAAGATAGCCAACTCAGTTAAGAAGGGGGATAAAACCTTTTATAGGTACATCAGAGAGCGTAGAAATACAAAGGGAGGGATAGTGAGGCTGAATAGAATGAATGGTGGGTGGGCAGAGGGGGTCAGTGAAAAAGCAGGGATACTGAACAAATATTTCTGCTGAGTATTCACAAGAGGAGGGGGAAGTGCCTAATCCAATTAACAGAAGCACTCTTGATAGGGGGGTTGATCCCAGCCCTTTCACAGAAGAAAGGGTTCTGCAAGAACTCCGAAAACTGAAGGTGGACAAAGTAATGGGGCCTGATGGAATTCACCCCAGAATTCTAAAAGAATTAAGGGGGGAAACTAGTGAAACCACTGACTACTTGTTTTAATAAATGATGGGAGGATGGTGTGGTACCCGAGGACTGGAGGAAGGCGGATATGATTCCCCTTCACAAAAGTGGGACCAAGACAGAGGCAGGAAACTACAGACCTGGCAGTTTGACCTCTGTGTTAGGGAAAGTGATGGAGTCACTTCTGAAGGAAAGAATTGTTGAGTACCTTGAGGCGAGTGGGGCACAGGACCTAAGGCAGCGTGGGTTCACAGCGGGAAGGTCATGTCAGACGAATCTAATAGATTTCTTTGACTTGGTGACCAAAGTAGTAGACCAGGGAGGGGCTGTGGACATGGCCTACCTAGATTTTAGCAAGGCATTTGACACAGTCCCACACAAAAGATTAATAGTCAAATTAACCAGCCTGGGAGTGGGTCCCAGGGTGGAAGCCTGGGTAAAGCATTGGCTGAACAACAGGACACAGAAGGTAATTATAAATGGAGTCCACCCTGAAGAAAGAGGGGTTACTAGTGGGGTACCGCAGGGTTCAGTACTGGGACCAGTCCTTTTTAATGTCTTTATAAGTGACATTGCAGAGGTACTGGGAGGAAAAGTATGCCTCTTTGCAGATGACACAGAGATCTACAACAGGGTTGATACACAAGGAGGCATGGAAAGGATGAGAAGGGACTTGGCAAGGTTGGAGGAATGGTCAGAAGTATGGCAGCTAGGATTCAATGCAAAGAAGTGCAAAATAATGCACCTGGGAAACAAGAACCCAGGGGAAGATTACACAATGGGGGTGGGGAGGGTAGTAACAACAAAAAGGAAAGGGACCTGGGGTAATCATATCAGATGACCTTAAGGTTAGCAAGCAATGTGAGAAGGCAGTAGGAGGGCTGGGGTATACTGGGATACATAGGAGAGGCATCACCAGCAGAAAACAGGAAGTTATCCCTCTGTATAGACAGTTGGTGAGACCCCATCTGGAGTACTGTGTCCAGTTCTGGAGACCCCATCTCTGCAAGGACATAGACAGGATAGAGGCAGTCCAGAGGAGGGCAACTGAAATGGTGCAGGGTCTGCTAGATAAGCCGTACGAGGAGAGACTAAAGGAGCTTAATATGTATACCCTTGAGGAAAGAATGGAGAGGGGGGACATAATAGAAACTTTTAAGGACCTCAGTGGAATCAACAAAGTCCAAGAGGGTAGCATCTTTCAGAAAGAGATGTGCAAGAATAACGGGACACAATTTAAAGATAGAGGGGGGGAGGTTCCGGGGCAGTGTGAGGAAGTATTTTTTCATAGAGAGGGTAGAGGATGCATGGAACAGCCTTCCTGAGGAGGTTGTGGGGTCTAAAACTGTAGGAGAATTCAAGAATGCATGGGACAGACATAAGGCAATTCTTGTGGGGGGTAGGAAGAAATAGGCTGTTGGTTAACTAGGATCTGCGGCCTATCCTGTAGTAGGGAAATGGGCAGACTAGGTGGCCCAAGCAGTCTTTCTGCCGTCAAAGTCTATATTTCTATGTGGTGCACGGGAACCCTGTCTGCATCAGCCATGCTCCTTGCGTGCAGCCTGGCAGCTCGTGGTGCCCTCCGGTCTCCACCGGGGTTGCCAAGCGCCCGGACAACCCATGCCCTCCCACCCGGAGGAGAACAGCCCTGGCGCTGGATTTGTCTCCCTCCCCTGCTGACCCCCCGACGAGTTCGCTCACGAACTCGGGTCATCGGCATAATGCGTGGTGCGGTGTCCAGCGCCTCAACCCTCAGCGCCAATGGGCCGGCTAGTTGCTGCATTTAACACATAACCACTATGGCTTATAGTATATCAACTGCTCAAAGATTGTATTTTATTGATTTATTTGTACATCTGTTTACAACCTTTGAGCCAGAGGCTCGTTTCCAAAGGTACCTCGTCACAAAGCGGACAAATACAGTAAAACAATTAGTTACAATATATGGGTTACAGCTTACATCATTGCAGTTACAGTTTTGGTAGATACAGGCAGTTATATCTTTGTTACAATTTGTGTTACAGGTGTGGTATTCACAAGTTATTACAGTTATATGGGTACAGATTGAGCGATAATGCATACATTGGTAATGCGGATAAGAGGTCTTGAGCAGGGACTACTAGAGGTGAATAATTCAGGGGCTATGGGACACGGTTTGTGATCAGTTTGGGTGAAGCGCCACTCGGAGAGTTTTGTCAGTAGTTTGGTGAGGCACTCAGAGGTTTTGTCAGGGCATGCCGAACTAGATCACCTAGAGACAGGGAACAGCTACGCCGTTAAATAGCTGACTCAGTGAGATTTTGAAGCGGAGTTGTAGGGGTGTCAGAGATGGAGGTGGGAAGAGTGTTGTACCAGGAGGGAGCTCTGTAACAGAATGACCTTTGCTCATGTGTGGTCCTGGACCTAGAAACTAGCAGGGTAGCCTTGGAGGAGTTACGAGTTTGGACCAAGGGTTGTGCAAGGTGGATAGAGGCTGTCAGACTGGATGGGGATAGTCCAAGGAGGGTTTTTTTCGTTATGAGGCAGGTTTGGTATCTGAGCCGTTCGTCCAGGTTAAGCAGCCTATTCATGTCATATAGCTCGCAGGTATGTGTTAGCCTAGGGGCTCCCGTAATTAACCTACAGGCCTTATTCAAGGTGAGGCGAATTTTATTGAGGGCGGTCGTGTCCGCAGCACCATAGACTGGCAAGCCATAGTCCACAAGGGACAGTATTGAGGAGGTGACTGCTAGTCGGAGGGCATTGGGGGGGAGGCAGTGCTTGTAGCGGTAAAGGATTCCTAGCCGAGCATTTGTAGCTGAGGCTGGATTATCTATGTGGACGTGGAATGTGAGGGCTGAGTCAAAGGAGACCCTGAGGTATTTGTACAAGCGGACTAGATCGAGAGGATGCTTGGAACCAGGGAGGATGCGGAGTGGGAAATGTCTGGATTTGTTTTGGGGATGGGCAAAGAGCATACTGTAGTTTTTGGTTTTTTTTTAGATTGATTACAAGTCTGTGCTCTTTGAACCAGGCTTCAGCATCAACAAAGGCTTGTTGCAAGAAGTCTTGTAGGGAGTTGGGGTTTCGGTGGGTGGCGAAGATGACAGCATCATCTGCATACAGCAGGATTTTACCAGTGCAAGCTTTGGGGAGGGTGTTGAGATAGAGTGAGAAGAGAAGAGGATGGAGCCGTGGGGGACACCTGAGCAGATAGAACGTGTATTGGAGAGGGTCCCATTAATTTTAACTCGCTGGGAGCAGGCAGAGAAGTAGCTGGAGCACCAGGAGACCGGACCAAAGGCAAAGCTGGTGCGGCTGAGGGCATCCAGCAGGAGGGGGTGAGAGACAGTGTCGAATGCCTTAGAGAGGTCAATAAACACTACCCCAGCGAGCGAGCCAGAGTCCAGGGAGGAATGAAGAAAATTTGAAAACTCTATAAGGGCAGTGCTGGTCCTGTGCCCTGCCCGGAAACCGTGTTGTTCATGGCAGAGGATGTTGTATTTGGTCAGGTAATCCGTAATTTGGGTAGCCACCAGTTTTTCTAGGGCTTTGGAGAGGAGTGGGAGAATGGAGATGGGCTGGTAATTCCCGGCTGAGGACTTGTCACCTCCTTTGTGAATGGGCGTAACTGTGGCAGTTTTCCAGGCTGAGGAGAATTGCCCCAGGCAGAGGGACTTATCGAGCAAGTTAGTGGGGCAAGGACCTGATCCAGAACCAAGGGGAGGATACTGGGGTCCAGAGAGTCACTGCCAGTACTATTGCTCTTTAGAGCTTTAATCAGGTGTGGCCTGACTTCCTGGGCAGTGACCCTGCGTAAGTGGAAACTAGGATATTGAGTATCTAGGGCAGGTAAGGAGGAAGGAGGATCAAAGAAATCACTAGGGAGGACAGAACTAAAGTCCGTGAAGGATGAGTTGAGGAAGTTGGCAATGCGGGCAGGGTCAGTGGAGACAGAGCCTCCAACAGTGATCTGAGAAGGGGGTGGTGCGTGCACACTCCCATTTAGTTGTTTAATGTTGTCCCAGAAAATTCTCGCATTCCACCAGGAGGTGGTGAGCACGGCCTGATAGCGATCAGTGTATACATGTTACTGATTGCCTCTGTGCTCCAAAAGGAGCTGTTGTACTTAAACCAAAGTTCAGACAGAGAAACTGTCCTTTCGAGTCTGCACGGGAGTCTTCCTTATTTATAGTCTTGTTGTATTTTTAACACTAATTTGTCCAGGTCCTTGAGTTCACTATATACATAGATGTGCCCTCCATACTACACCCAGAATTTAGCTGGGTAGACTGAGCTCAAAGGAACTTTGAGCTCACGGTTGCCTTCATCGAAACTTTTTTGCCTTTGGCTCATGCTGTAACTGAGCTCAGGGAACATTTGGATCTTACTACTGTCATTAAAGCCTTTAGTGGTACAGGCGGTCTTAAGGATGACATCCCTCTGACGTACCGAGGCAAATTTGAACAGTAGTGTGCGGGAAATGGCAATGTCCACCACCCATCTGGGGGTAATGAGAACATTTTTCCGTTTTTCCATTTTAGACTTGAGATGCCTGAACAAACCCTTTAAAAAGAAGTTCAAGATGGTAACACTGGGGTCAGTGATTTCATCACTGCAACAAGGAGATTGGCGAGGGTCACTGGATCTGAAAGACACTTACTTTCACAACATACCAGTCAGGCCCAGTCTCAGATAGTACTTCTGATTCAGGTTAGGGAATTGCTGTTATCAGTTCTCAGCTCTTCTGTTTGGCCTTTTCTGAGCACCAGTGGTGTTCCAGAGTGCTTAGCCATAGTGGCAGCACATTTGAGTAGGCAGTGGGTGGTGTTTTTCTGTAGCTGGATGACTTGCTAGTCTCAGGAAAGTCGCACCAGGAGGCCAAGTCCTCCCTTCTCCTCACACAGCAGATCCTGGAGGAGCTGGATTTCCTGATAGATGCCCTAAAGACTCAAATGTAACTAGTTCAGGTCCTGGACTCAATAGGTGTAGTGTTAGATACCCACCAAGGGAAGGCATTCCTTCCTTGGGAAAAGGTAGTAAATCTGATAGTATTTGCAAAATGCTACAAGGCAGGTCAGCCCATACCTGCAAGGGATTTCCTACAGTTGTTGGCGCACATGCCTGCATCCACTGTAGTGGTTCCAGGATCAGTACCACTTCGGGAGCCTTTGGTTCCAGAGGTAGGATCCACTGTTAAAACTAGTGCCTGTCGCAAAGTGTCTGTTAAGGGCACTGGAGTGTTGGAAGGAAAAGACCACCACAGAGAGGGACTTTCTTCCTTTAGCAGTCGCCCACAGTCGTACTTGCTACAGATACTTATTCCTGGGCTGGGGTGCCCACTTGGAGGACCTCACTGTAAACCATACGTGGAGCCCACAGGAGCATACAAACATGGAGCTCAGGGCAGTGTACCTTTCAAAGCAAGCCTTTTCCTCCCACATCAGGGGTCAGGCCATCCAGATCAAGACAGATGACACCACTACCATATGTTGTATAAACAAGCAGGGAGGAACAAGATCTTCAGAATTGTACCCAGAAGCAAAGAAGATCAGGAACCTAGCATATTCCCTGGATGTTCAGCTATCAGCAGTACACCTACCAGGAGAAGACACTGTCCTGGCAGATTTTCTAAGCAAAATCAGCCAAGGAAATCGAGAATGGACACTGAACAAGCAGGTGCTGGCTACAATGTTCAGAAGGTGGGGTATACCAGAGAGAGATCTGTTTTCATCCTGGGGAAATATCCAGCTCCCACTGTTCTGTAGTAGATCCCCCCCCCCCCACGTGGTGGGTACGGTCCCAGATGATGCCCTAGTCCTCAGTTGGGTAGGGACCTTTTCTGTGCCTTACCACAGTTCTCAGTTTTGCTTAGAGTGCTGCTCGGACTGAGATGGGAGTTAGCAACAACGATCCTCATAGCTCCAGATTGGGCCAGACAGATTTGGTACTCACTTCTCCTGTTTCTCTCCAAACATCCCATCAGCTTTCCCCTGAGGTACAATCTGCTGACTTTGTCTCAAGGCAGAATAACATTCCCAGATCCGAGAACTCTGTGCTTCAGATCATGGTGCTTGAAGAGCTACAGTTCTCTGGACTAAACCTCTCTGAGAAGGTTTTGGAAGTGCTTAATGGTTCCAGAAGACCAGCAACTAGGAGAACCTATGCCTCAAAGTAGATTTTTCCCTTTGTTGCTCCTCTAGGCAGCTCAGTCCACTTCAGGTGAGCATTCCTTCAGTCCTGGCCTTGTCTACTTCCAGTCCTTGGGCCCTGAACCCTGAAGGTGCGTCTGGCACCATTGTCAGCATACATCTCAGCTGGCAAGAATAGGTTGGTGGCCTCGCAACCCTTTTTCAAAAGTGGGCATTTGCATCAGAAAGTACTCCTGGCTTCCTACTTCTTGATTTTCACAAGATGTCCAGTAGCAGGTTATGAATGATCCATTCAGTGGCACTTACCTATTTGAAAAGCAGGTGAAGAAGTCCCCCCCCCCTTTCAGAAAACTAGAATGGCTATAAAGACTTCTAGATCAGACCCTGCTAATTTTTAGAGAGTGGAAGGACAAGGTTTCTTTCAGAACAGACAGTCCTTTTGAGGAAAAGTAGGGGAGCTGAAAACAAATCTCTGCCTCCTCAACCACAAAAGAAGGCACAGGTGCCGAAAGCACCTAGTGCCAGCCTCTGAAGCTCCAATCTCGGTCCTTCCTCAGCTACCCAAGGTGGACCTCTCCTCTGCAGTAAGATGGTGCCTGATCCAGTTTTACCGTCAGTGAGAGTCCATCACGATGGGCAAGGGAGTCCTCGTGATCATCTGAGAGGGATACTCCTTGAACCTTACAAAACTCTCTCTAGACTATCTGCCCAGAAGGCAACCCCATCGACTCACATGTCAGAATCTCTGTTCAGGAGATTGTAAACCTTCTGAGCAACAGGACAGTGGAGGTAGTGTCAGAGGCAGAGCGCAACACCGGCTTCTACTCACACTACACTACTTCCTGCTACCAAAGAAATCAGGAGTATGCACCCTATTCTCAACATAAGAAATTTGAAGAGATTCATGGATCGAGTGAAATTCAAGATTGTTTTTCTGGGACCTCTGATTCCCTTCCTGCAGTCACAGGATTGGTTAACCTCCCTAGATATGCAGGATGCTTATCGGCACATTCAGATGTATGCCAGTCACCACAGATGCCTCAGATTTGTTGTGCTGGGCCAGCATTATCAGTTCAGAGTCCTGCCCTTTGGGTTTTCCTCTGTGCCTCGAGTCTTCACAAAATTCATTGCTGTAGTGGCAATGCACCTGAGAAAACTAGAACTCTTAAGTTTACTGTTATCTGGACGATTGGCTGCTAGCCAGTTCAGAGCAGAAATGACTAAAACCAGCCACACTTCAAGTAGTTTCAATTCAATTTATTGCAAAACCTCTTGACACTATGATCCCTGACCATGCCCAACATTTGGCCCTCTGTGGGCTTCTTCGGGTCTAGGATGTACATGGATATATAAAAATTTAATTTAGTATCCATAGAATTCTATACTAGATATAATTCAGAATATAGTGAGGAAAATGTAAACTACTGATGAGGTACTTTGAATTTGAAAATACAGGATACCATTATAGAATGATTATTCAGTGTAAAAATGAAACTCCAGTGCATTTATAGTGGATGGCTGACATTTCTAACTTTTTATACTTCTGTTTTCTATATGTATATGCAGGAATGTTATTTTTACATTAACCTTATTGCAAAGGCTGAAAAACTATATTTAAAAACCACATGGTACCCAGGTATGGGTGCTATCATCTGAATATCTGGTGAATATGCATGGTGCATGTTTATTGTGGGTGTAACTTCCGGGTTTGCTATGTCACACAGGGGAGATGGATTTAGTTAATTGATAGTTTGTATATGAACGAATATAAAGTAACTATATACTATGGTGATGAATAATGGATATGTTGGCTATAATGAGGTTGAACATTCTTTTTAGGGAATTTTGAAAAATGATTGAATTTATCTGGTATAGAATTCTATGGATACTAATTAAATTTGTATTTATTCATGTAGATCCTAGCCCCAAAGAAGCCCACCAAGGGCCAAATGTTGGGCGTGGTCAGGGGATCATGGTGTCAAGTGGTTATGCAATAAATTTAATTGCAACTACTTGAAGTAAGGCTGGTTTTCATCATTTCTGCTCTGGAACATTCTGCTTCTTCAACCCAACCTCACATTTGAACAGTTATATTTAGAAGAGGACCCACCTACACTTGGATTATTGTGTTGCTAGCCAGCTCATCCAAGCAAGAGACTGAACTAGCAGTGACCACAGCCTCTCGCTTCCTTATCTCCATGGGAGTTCTGTTGAACCTGTAGAAGTCTTAGCTTCAGCTTTAGCTTTCCTAGCAACTCCTGTTCACAGGAGCTCTTCCAGGTGCTACCAAGGCGTAGCCCTTCCTTCCAGAAAGCAGGTGGCAGGCAGTCCTCAGACGGCTTGCTACATAATGGAGCGCAAATCTGTTCAAGTGCACTCTATGCAGAATATGCTGGGTCTGATAGTCTCCTTAGTGTTCATGATGTCTCTGGCATGGTTATACATGAAAGCGGCTCCGTGGATGCTCAGTTCAGAGTGGTCACAAGTATCGCATCCTCAGACTTACCCATTCTGGTGACCAAGCCCCTGGTTGATCACTTGCGCGGTGGACGGAGGAGGACAACCTCTTTCAGGGCTTTCCCTTCTTCCAGACAGAACCTCAGGTGTCTATCACGATGGATGCTTCCCTGAAGGGGTGGGACACCCACTGTAAGGGTCTCCAAACTCGGGGTGTCTGGGACCCATCAGAGACTCATCTCCACATCAATTTGTTGGAGATGCAAGCTGTTTTGTAAGGTCTGAGAACCCTAGTGGACCTAGTTAGCCACAGAACAATCCTCCTCTAGACAGACAAGTTTGTCATGTGTGGAGGGGTTGTGGGATAACAGATGGACCAGACACCGAACTTCAGGTTCAACACACCATCTGTGTGTAATGTTTATTCAAAATGCAGGAGATTACCTTAAACAGTGGCATATCCGTTCTTCAGTACATAAGTTTGTAGCAACAGACTATGTATGTCCTTTCTCAGCATTTAGCCAGCACCTACTGACTCACTGATCTCTGATCTCCCTTAGCAGTTGAGAATCAGCCTCCACCCCTGTGCAGGCCTTGTTTGCTTGGGTGGTGGCTCAAAATAAAAAACAAACAAAAGAAGCTAAAGACAACTAATCTCAGTGCAGAAGCACTGAAATAAGGGTTACCCCAAAGGGCACTGACAGTGAGCCAAGTTTCAAAGAAACAGAACATCACACATACTTCCCTAATGCAAAGCATCATGGGATGTATACAGATCACCATGACATTTCAGATTCTCAGTTTACAGCAATTTACATGCATTTTAATTAGCACAACTAACAATTTTTATAATAGTCAATTAGTACTTTTTATCTATCAAAAACACCTAGTGCTATTGTATTTTCAACATTTACAGGTTTCATAAACATAAGGTATATGAAATACATCAAGGTGTTTTATGATGTAGTAGTGCTATTACATACTGAATCCAACAACGATAAACACAACCTGTTGTTTTACATATGCTTGGAGATCACCACAATAACCTCCCTTTACGAGGACCTAAGAGGGAAAAGGAAAATTAAAGGGGACAGTATAGCATAGTCAAGAAGGGGGGAGGGGTACCCATAGGTAGCCAACCTTATGGACTAGAAATTGTAAAGAATAGATTACGCTAAGAAACAGAAGAATTGTTGCAACAGATTTAAGAAAAGGTCAGTCCTCAAGAGTGGCAGGAGCTTCCTGTCACATTATGCTGTGTCAACAAATAAGGAGGAGCATGCCCTTATCCTCTCTGCAGGGAGGTGGTGGGAATGGTGCCTGGACCTGCTCCAATTAGTATAGCAAATCTTAAAAAGTAGATAAATTAAAACAAAAAAGCAAATGCTCTGGCAGATGAACTCGGCCAAACAGAGGCCGGTTTTCACGCGTGGGCACTAGTTCCAGACATCATGAGATCACTGTTATACGAATAGGGAACATCAGATATTAACCTTTTTCACCCCACTTAACACTAAACCGCCCTAGATTCTGCTCCAGAAATTCAGGACATGGCATTTTCTGTCAGGATGCATTCAGACTGAAATGGCAGAATCTATTTCTGTATGCAGTTCTTCCAGTCTCTCTGGTGCAGGAGGTTCTGCTCAAACTGGAGATGCATGGAGGCAAGATAATTCTAATAACCTCCTGCTGGCCTTGACAGATTCTGTTTCCTCTGAACAGACTAAGAGTTGGCACACTGAGGAGCCTCCCACTTAAGATGGACTTACAGACTCAAGGTCACCTGGTCCATCCCTACCTGCAGTCCCTTCACCTTACGGTCTGGCTCCTGAAGAAATAGAAGTGAACAAGATGTCTCAAGAGGGCCTCAAATGCTTTTGGCTGTCTGTAAACCTTCCACAAGGAAAATTTACACAGCCAAGTGGAAACATTTTTCCATCTGATGCTCCATAACCTGCATGGGCCCCTTTTGGTGCCCACCTGACAAGGTTCTGGAAGACATGCTGGACCTTTATTATTATTTTTTTTTAATTCACTATACTTCATTAAGAAGGAAGGATAAAGACTAACATTTTGTGACATGCATCACTTTTATCAGAAAAAATACAGTCAAGGCAATACTTTCCAAAATTAGTTGAGCAGAAAATTAATCATATCTCCCCCCCCAACCCCCTCCCCTTACCTACCCTACCCTCCCTTTCCCCACCCCTTCACCCATTGCCGCTACGAAATAAGTGTGGGTTCTGTAAATAGATACTGGGGACTTGGTGCTGGAAAAGGGATGCATAGACAAGGAAGGCACAGCCCTTTGACTTTGAGTACAGTGAGTACTGATTAAGGGAGAGAGGTCCGGGGTTGGTTAACCAGTAATAAAGTGTGAAGTTTTCCCCATATGTGTTTATATCCATCTATACGCTGATGCAGTCAAGAAATTATACGTTCTGCTTGAAGAACAAAGAGAATCTCTGTGAACCATTCAATATAGCTAGGCATGAGGGCATCCAGCCAGTGTCTGAGAATAATCTTTTTAGCACATGCTTAGATCATTACCATGTGAGCTTGTGGGATACTAGAAATTTTGCCTGAATAGTCACCTAGAATACACACGTCTGGGCGGAATGTATCATGAAGGTTTAAAAGGGGATCTAACCGGGATTGGATTTGAGACCAAAGTGGGACTATTGTTTCTCATGACCATAACATGTGTAATAAGTTACCCAGTTCTTTGTTAAATTTAGGACATATATCAGTAGGAATGTGCCCCATTCTATGTAGTTTAACTGGAGTGTAGTAGAGGTCATGGTTGATCTGGAATTACATATAGCGGTATATATCCCATTTCACCATTTGGTAAAGGTGCTTTCAGATTTTAGGCCATGATCTAGAAGGGGAAGGTGGTGGGATAGTGTGATCCCAGGTATAATATCTTCGGCTTTCTTTACTCGCAGTGGCCTTCAGAAGGAACTGATAGAAGTATGAGATTAAGTGGGAGGTAGGTAATGAATCTAAATATGGGAGAAACATAGTAGCAAATGGTTGTTCCCAAGACCTATTACCGAAATGGTGAAGCAGCGTATGTGAGATTTGTAGATATTTGAATATAGAGGAGAGAGGCCACTGGAAGGAGGCAGCACTTGCTGAGCGAAAGGACATTAATTTCCGATCAATCACTAGTTGACTAAAGGACTTGGCACCTATGTTAGGCCAGAAGGAGGATAGTGTGATGGTTTTTCCCAGACATTAGTAGATTAAGGTTGCTAAACAGTGGTTGGGAGATATCTCTGCACATATTCACCGATAGGTAGGAAGCAAGTTGCGAATGTATTTGGAGAAAGGTCCCGAGTGGAGTAGCCTGCAATACCTTGGGAGGACATATTTTGTGCAAGAAAGGGAGAGACCTGTAGTTAATATTGTGTTTAGTGCATAGCCTACATTCTGTTTCCACCCATAATGGAAGATGGGAATCACTGGACATGTCCAGAGGGGCTGGAGCCAATAGCGTATTCTTGTGAGGTGAATGGACAGGTAATAGAAGAAGATATTAGGGGTGTGCAATCCACCATTTGCTTTGTGACGCGTGAGATGAAGATAGCTCCTTGTTACCTTCTTCCCCTACCAGAGGAAAGAACTGAACAGACTGTGCACTTGCATAAACCATGAAAGGGGAAGAGTGCCATTAAACATTAAAAGAGGATATAGAATGCGTGGTACGACATTCATTTTGAGGATACTCATACGGCCCCACAAGATGAGAGGAAGATGAGTCCATCTGTTTAGGTCTGCCTTTAATGCCATTATGAGGAGGTCAAGGTTGAGCTGCTTGAAATAGCCAAGTGAGGGAGTCCAATATATATACCCAGATATTTCAGCTTGGTGGGATTCCATTGCAAGCCTAGGTGATCAAGGTCAACAGGGAGCATGTACTTGTTGAGGGGAAGCACCTCTGTTTACCCAAATTCAGCTTATAATTCGAGATGGAACCGAATTGTGTGATGATGTTTAAAGCTGCCAGAAGTGACTTGTCTGGGGACGACAGGTGAGTAAGATGTCTGCATGTACTGAAAGTTTATATTCTAGGTCGTAAAGTGTAATGCCTGTTATTAAGGGAGAACACGTCAGCTTTCTAACTAGGGGCTCTAGAAAAAAATTAAACAAGAAGGGAGATAGGGGGCATACTTGGCCGGTCCCCTGTTTTTAAAAGGAACGGTGTGGAGTAGAGAATATGCCGTTACAAAGGATCCTTGCCAGTGGGGAGGTGTATATAACTTGGATCCACCTAACATATTTTGTGGGAATGTGAAAACAGGGAAGAAGAGCAAACAGATAGTCTCATGATACTCTGTTGAAGGCTTTCTCTGCATCCGGGGAAACCAGAGCAGCGGGTGTTAAGAGTCCCTGGATGCAGAGAGGAGATAGGAGAGTTTCCTCAGATGATACATGGAGTGGCGGCCCTGAACAAAACTTATTTGTTCCTTACTAAAAAGAGAGTCCCAGACCAGGGAAAGCAGAGTTGCCAGGAGTTTTGCTAGTATTTTAAGATCTGTATTAATGAGGGAAATCGGTCTGTAGTTAGAAACCAGGAAGGGATCCTTATCGGGCTTAGGGAGGACTACAATTGTAGCCTCAGTTAAAGAAGGTCGGAGATGCCTACTTGAAAGAAGTATTGATAGGTGTCCAGGAGAATGGGGGCGATTTGTGCCTTAAAGGTTTTATAAAAATTGGCAGTAAACCCTTCGGGTCCCGGCGCTTTGTCAGGATGGAGATGATCTATCGCATCTATGATTTCGGACAAGGTCAACGGGGCCTTGAGGACCGCCATTTGTGAGTCATGTAGGGTCAGAAGTGTAGTGTCAGCTAGAAAGGTGTCCAGTTGAGTAGGCTTGAAGGGAACTGAAGGAGGGGAATCTAACTCTTGGTAGTATTCTTTAAAGGCTTCTACAATGAAGGAAGGAGAGGTAAGTGTCCCAGAGGTGTACGAATAGAAGTGACAATTTTGTCCATTGCTTGAGATCAGCGATGAAGGTCAAGGAGCTTGCCCGCCCTTTCCCACTGGTCAAAATAGTAGGTTTTAGATCTCAGCATGGCATACTCTGCCCGTTCCCCCAATAATCGTATGTGAAGTGATTCCAGTTGTTCCCAGTCACTTATCTGAACGTCTGGTGAGAGATGTTCTTCCTTATGTTTAATTTGCTCAGAGGTGGATGAGAAGGAGATATTCACTTGCTTTTTATGCTTAGTAGAGATGCATATGATTTCCCCCCTTAGTGAGCATTTGAGAGCACTCTTTAAAATGTCTAACTTTGACATCGAGGGGTTTTTGTAGATTGAAAATTAAAAATATAATCCTGGGACTTCCGGTGACGTCAGCAGATGAGATGGCGGCTTAAGAGATTCTTTCCGAGATGCCGTCAGCATAATCTAGTGTCATCCACTGCATTCTAGTATGCATTCGCCCGCTAAATCCACCAGGTCGAAAGTTTTGCTTATAAAAGGTACTCGCACTCCAGCTCAGAAACTACAGTAACTGCTACAGCTCGAGAAATCATCCACAATGACTGAGCCGGGAGAAGAGGAGGCCCATATGATGTTTCCGACCACCCCAGAGGGTGAACGACAGCAGTTAGTGACATTGATCCTCCAGACCGCTAAGATGGTCAACAAAATAGATGCCACTCTGACAGAATTACAAGCAGACATTAACAAAATAGAGCACAGAGCAGACCAACTAGAACTCGGCTTAACAAACGTGTCGGAACAATCAGTCTGCCACGACAGGTTGCTACTTTTTCTACTTGCCTGGAAAGGGAACTAATGGCAAAAATGGATTATCTTTAGGGAAGAAGCAGGCAACAAAATATAATGGTCTACGGAGTGCCTGAGGGCTCGGAGTGGAGTCCCCAAGAAATGATCACACACTTACAAAAAAATACTCCAAGAATCCTTACAACTGCCTCCAGAACTTGACCTCTCCATGGACAGGGCCCATCGCTCCCTTGTGCAGCAGCACAATAACCCTAATGCCCGCCCCAGGTAAATTATTGCTAAGTTGACCTTGTACAGCTCTAAGGAAGAGTTTCTTTGCAGGGCCTGGAAAACCCAGACAGTCTTGTTTGAGGGCCAGCGTATCTCCATTGATAATGACTATATGGATACAGTACAGGAAAGCAGATGAATGATGTGGCCTATTCTCAAGCAACTGAAAGCAAAAAACATCAAAGCCCCAATACTTTTTCTAGCTCATTTAAAAGTGGAAACAGAGCAGGGGACTAAAATATTAGAAGACTTGATAGCAGCAGCCCGATTCCTGGAGGGTAAAGGAATATCCGTTTCACATCTTGTCAAGGAGCACCTCGAGAAGGAGCTGATGCAGTCAGCCTAGGTGGTTGCACGAGGGAAAGCATCGAGGCAGCAGCACGTCCGATCACTGCAAACATCCACATTGAGAGCGGACATGTGTACGGTCCTGAAGAACTACAGATCTCCACTCCTGATTGATGGGATTATCCCACGAGACCCTCATAACACCAGTGATCCTAAGAAGAGATGGATGTGGCTGCGGGAGGCACTGGACAGTGACCCAGTAGGTAGGCACAATTTTCTTTGAAACATCGGACCCCCCACACTGCTGTTGTGGCAGTCCCAGAGGGTTGAGACTCTTATCTAAGATGCTGCCACGATCGGCTAAAACGGGGACTGGTTTCGTGGAGGGGGGCTGGAACAGCTACAGGGCATACCGAGAGGATCCTACCACAATCTACAGATTTTCGGAGGCCTGCTAGTTTGTTTTCACCTCACAGGAGCCTCAGGCCTGGTGCTGGACTGTCTGGATTCTTCAGAGGCCCGGAACAGAACAGTTGAACATTACTAAAGACTGAGGGGACATAAGATACGAACTTCTGGGGTGGGAAGAAGACACTGGTATATTAGCATAAGTAAACGGATTTGCTTCATTGTGCAGGAGGAGAGCTTTGGGTCTCACGACAACAGGGCCTTGTCTGAGAGTGAGGAAGGAAGGGGGATACCTAACGGTTTTAACAGCTTTTCAGGAGATGAAGAAAACCTTTGAAATGGATAGCCTGTAAATGGGAAATAAGGGGCAGAAGGGCACCCTGGGGAATAACCGCTGGGGAACAAGATAATTAAAGGTGGATGATGAGCTCTGTAACCGGGGAGGGGGAGGAACATGGAGTGGGGGGGGTCTCCTTTCTCTCAACCAAACAAAATAAATAAGGGGGCAGAGAGAACGATGGCTAACGTAATGGCTCAGTACAGCGTAGCCCTCGCACTTCTGCTGACGTTGGCAATGCCCAGAGGAGGAGTATACTACCTCCTAGATTCCTCTAAGGTGGGGCAAGCCCAACATCATCATAGCGGGCCCAGTGTCATTAGTATGGCACGAACCAGTTCACTGTTCATAGGGACTGACCTAGGAAGCAGTATTTTTCAAAGTTATAGTGATGGGGGCAGGATGGTCACAATAGGTTTAGTTATTATGCTGAGACCAGGTAGCCCTGAAAAAGTATATTCGAGATATGAGACACTCTTCACCCTTGGGCGGAGAGTGTCTACTATGAGGTTTATAGTTTTAAATTACTTAAGTTTATCAGTTCAGACTGTAGCTGTCTCTTTATAGGTATGAACTGCAGATTTAGACATTGAATAATGTTTATATCCCCATCTACTGGGGAAAGCTGGGAAAATGTTAATAACGTTACACAATATGTTTGTAAGGTTGTAAGCTCAATTCAATATTGGAAGCACTGGGAATGGTTTGCAACACAAATGCACGGGGTAATAAAACTGTACGGTGGGTATAATTCTCTCGGGTTAGCATTCATTATTTTACATAAAAATAAAAGAAGCATAGGGGAAGGGGGACATTATTATGGCAGGACAGGGTTACAGATTAAATCAGGCGGGACCACCTCCGCGATGCATCATGTCACAAATTAACACTAAAATTCTGTCTTACAATGTAAATGGGGTTAACCAGTCAATTAAGAGGAAGTGGCTACAAAAATTCCTCAGAGACTAGAGATGCAATATTAATTTTATACAAGAGACCCACCGGAACCCTACAGAGGTATTAAAATTGAAATCTAAAAGATACCCTAAACTATTTGATGCCTCCTTGGAGAGAGGGGGAGAGAGGGGGGTAGCGATTTTACTTTTGGCTTCTCTACCATTTGAGGAGACTGAGGTGGTGGTGGTGGATCCCGGAGCACGTTACGTTTTTGGTTTTGGGGAAATTGCAAGATGGCTAATATTTATGCCCCACCTTGCTCACCGATTAGCTTTTATGTAGACCTTCTCAAGACTATAGCAGAGAAGGCTAAAGGAGTGGTAATAGCGGGGGGATTGGAACGTAACTTTAAATAGGAAATTAGACGCTACATCAGGGATACCCATGGCGGAGAGTAGACTGGCCAAAGGATTTTCCAGGGTACTAAAAGACGTGGGGCTGGCAGTCATATGGAGAACCAAATACCCTAACGTCAAAGAATACACATTTTACTCTGCTAGACATAGGATATACTCTAGGTTAGACATGTTTTTTACATTTGCCAAAGACATATCTTTGTTTAACTCAATGCAGGTGGGCACAGCCACGCTCTCAGACCATCAGCCGATACTGGTGGAGGTAGAGTTAGAAATGCCAAAGAAACCCACCCAGATGGAGGCTTAATACTAGCCTGCTCAAAGATAAGGAGGTAAGGGAGGAAATCAGAAAAGTTATAAACCAAACAATGGAAATCAATGACAGACAAGGGATCTCAGCCCAGATACTGTGGGACACAGTTAAAACAGTGGTGAGAGGGAAAGTTATATCTATAGCCACCTACAAAAAAAAAAAAAAATAAAACAACTGGATCGGTTACATGAACAACTTAGGACGGAGGAGGGCCTACAAAAACGGAAGTGGAGGAAGGACAGAGAATCGAAAATAAGTATTAAAATGAAAATACAAAACATCATTAAGATTGAAACAGAAAAAGCACTTCTATACTTGAAGCACTTATTATGAGGGCGGAGGTTCAAGGGCTACTAAGGTCCTGGCTTACAGGCTTAGACAGAGGGCTGCTCGAGCTAATGTAATAACTTTTGGACACCCTAATCAGAGAACTCTCTCCCACAAGTAGGAAAGAATAACTGTTTACTTTGTCACTTATTACAAAGCCCTGTACCACCCACAAAAAGAAACACATCCAGAGGAAGTGCAATGTTTCCTCATATGGTTACACCTACCTAAACTTACTTGAGATCAACAACAAGCCTTGATGGTACCGATTTCAGGGTTGGAAATAAAAACTATCATGAAAAATTTTAAGGTAGGGAAGTGTCCAGGACCTGATGGTTTTGGTAGTGAGTTTTATAAAGCATTTCAGGCAGAAACAGCACCTCTACTACAAAATGTACTATATTTAACTTGGTCTGGCAGGAGGGGGAGATAGTTCCTCCATCATGGAACTACACGACAATCACGGTTATACCCAAAGAGGGGAAGGACCCCAAGGAATGTGGCTCATACCGGCCAATCTCTCTACTGAATGTGGATTACAAAATCTTTACAGCCATGATAGCTGCCTGTTTGAACCCCTTATTCGTAGGGTTAATACATCTAGATCAAACAGGCTTTATAGAAGGTAGACAGGCACCTGAGGGGGTCAGAAGAACTAATAATATAATAGGTAAATCAATAAACAAACCTTCCTGTATAATGGGCCTTGACGCCGAAAAAGCTTTTGACCGGGTCACCTGGAAGTTCCTATTCTTGGTCCTGGAACAACTAGATTTCCCCCAGACATTCATAGGATCCATTAAGGCTTTATATGCGTCACCACAGGCGTATGTGAGGGTCAATGGAGGTGTCTCCCAGAGGTTCAGGTTAGGGAGGGGCATGCGTCAGGGGTGTCCCCTCTCACCGCTCCTCTTCGCCCTCTATATTGAACCTCTAGCACAAGCTATTAGAGAGGACCCAGGGATCCATAGGGTGCAGGTTGAGGACACAGAACATAAGGTGTCCCTCTATGCGGATGGTGTCCTACTCTATCTGTCCAGACCAGAAGATTCACTGCCCAGATTATGGAAGCTCCTGGATACATTTGGAAGGTTATCAGGTTATGCCCTTAATAAACAAAAAACTGAGGTACTTAAATTTTATTATAACCCCACTAAATTGGAACTCCCAAAAACTTAAATATTTAGGTACTATAATAAATAAAAATACTATTGCATTATTTACAAATTTTGAACCCCTGGTAAACCAGATTAAGAGGGACATGAATGGATGGGACTCCCTCAACCTCCCTCTTCATAACTACTGCTTGTATTCAGTCATAAACACTCTACCTTGTTTTTTGTACCTTTTCCCATGCCTCCCCATTAAAATTCATCACAACCGGTTCCTGATCTGGCAAAAGATCATTACAAGCATTCATCTGGGGGCATAAAAGGCTTCGAATTAAGAATGCCTCTATGCTTATTGGTAAAAGGCACGGGGGCAGAGCAGTACCAAATTTAGAGGATTACTACCTGGCAGTATACCTGAGGAATGCCTCCTCTGGTTGGATCGAAACATATGGCCCACTGGAAAAACATAGAGATTATGCATAAGGGGGGGCATGAGCACCAGGCTATGGACCCAAGGGAACACAACAGGATGAAACTATAACTTTGTTTTTTGTTTTTTATACTTGTTTATTGAATTGATCAGATGATTACAGTACATCAAGATAAGCACAATCAGTTGTAAACCAGACAATTACATTGGAGTTAAGTACAAGTAACTGAAATGGTAGTTAATCAATGTTATATAAAAATTAAGGGAGGAGAGAAGGAAGACAGCAGCCCTTCTTCCCCACCATCAAAGTTAGTATTCAGTTCATACAACCAATAATACTTTGTCAAGACTGTCAGGAAGAAAGAAAAACATAAATATCAATTAAACTTAAGAACTAAATTGACAAGCGTCATCTCTTAATCATATACAGTTGATTACTGTTTTCATTTTATGAGGAACCTAACACCTATTACAAAAATGTTTTATTATATGGGGAGCATTTATATAGAGATCAGTATGGCCACTTGGCAGGGAAGGGAAAAACAAGTGTCTAGATGTGTGTGTGTGTGTGTGTGTGTGTGTGTGTGTGTGTGTTATATATACATATATGTGTATATATATAATATAATATATGTGTGGGGGGGGGCATGGACCTCTTCTTAGTAGAAAAGAGACCTATCCCACATTGTCCTTATATAATTCTCACCTGGTCCATCTGTTCCTAAACTGTTCTATTCTCTGGTTTATCTTATATGTCATTCTCTCCATAGTTTGTATTTTTCCTGTAAGGTCTCTCCATTCTGAAACAGTCGGCAGTTCTGTTTGTAGCCAACGCTTTGTAATTGCCTTGAGTGCAGCTATGATAATATTGTCCCTCCTTTCCCTGAATTCCCTGTTTTATACTGCCCAACAGAGTGTGTTCAGGACCTATCTGCACTTCCACCTCAAATAAGGACTTTAAGTGCTGTTCTGTTTTATGCCAATAATCTTTGAGCAATGGGCAAGACCACAGTACATGCATTTGGTCAGCCTGGGGAAATCCCCACATCCTCTCCAGTATTTTCCTTGTGACAGTATCCCCATTTTGACCTGCCTCAGAGGAGACAAGAAATATCTCGGTTTAATTTTCCAGGCGAATTCGTGCCATATCGGTGAGAATGTTACCTTCAAACTACTTAAGTAAATCTTTTGCCATGTGTCATCATGATATTTGGTTCCAATTTCCTGGACACATTTTTGTTGACAGGCCTGTAATGTATGGGCCCGATCTGCTATCAAGTTCCAATATAACTTGGTAATAGCTCTCTTACCACTAGAAGACGCCCAGATTGTTTCATACACCTCCGGAAAAGGTCTAGGGTCTTCCAGGAGTTTTGTGTTTTTTTAATGAAGTATCAATCCTGTCCCTTATTTGGTAACAGTAAATTACATCTGCTGGTTTCCACCTAAATTTTCTGGCCAAGTTCTCAAAAGGCAGCAAAGTATTTGCCTGCATCAATTGCCATGGTGCTCGAATCCCTCTATCTGCTTGCCTCTGAAACCAAGTGTGTACAGTAGCGGGCTGAACATTTTTATCCCTTATCCACCAGATATATTTCCATCTAGATCTAGCTGTATAATCCCTTCTGTTGCCTATCTGCCAAGCCTGTGGGGTAGTTTGTACGGTGGTCAGAAGCTCTCGGTGTTTGTGCCTTCTGTCTGTTTGAGAGAGCATGAGCTGCGTGGGTACATAATCCAAATTGTATTGTAATTCTGTCTGTTGCCAATGGGCTTTATAGTGCCCATGAATCCATAGAAGTGCCATCTTCATACGTGCGGCTGTCCAATAATCTTGCAAATTAGGGCATGCCCTACCACCTTCCCTTTTAGCAAGGTACAGCATTTTGCAAGAGATTCCTGGGGAACACCCTGCCCATAGGAAAGTCATCAAGAGCTTCTGCCAGTCTGCCATATCCCTAGTTGGAATGACACAGGGCACACACTGAAAAAGATACATAAGCCTTGGGACTACATTAGTTTTAATAATTTGTAGTCGGGAGTAGAAGGGAATGGCATAGCATTCCACCTATGTAGATCAGTTTAAAAACATTTTTTTTTTTAAACTTGTTTATACCTCCTACACCAGAGACCTGAACTCTCTCTGGCAGGGCACTTGGTTCGGTCTTTTTCTTGCCCGCTAGAAGCCCCTAGACTCCACCTCCCCTACCGTGCCACCTGACCCCCTCCCGGCTCTGAGTCCCCATGGGGCAGGACTGCCGACTCCTCTGGTGCTCTATCTACAATTTAGTGGGATGACCAGGGAGTGGAGGGAGTGCCCCTGTGGAGCTGGGAGGCCTGGCATTGGACGTGGGGACCAATTACTGGACCTGCCATCACCTGTCAGGAGCTCCGGGGATTTTCGCTTGTTCTGTCCCTCCTGCGGAGCTTGGTTTGTGCAATGGCGAACCAGCGTCACTGAGCTCCGCCCATTGCCATTCTGGCTGCGCTATAATTTCTGCTACCCTGGCGCTGTCAGGTCGCTCAGGAGTGATGCTATCCCATCCCCCGGGCAGGGAGAGTTGTCTCACAGATGCTTCATCCCTGCTGACCCCCTACTTCCTGGGCTTGTTCCCGAACCTGGTTATCGGGCGGAAGGAGAGTGAGGCATCTTAGTGCCTTAACCTCAGCCACTGGACTTGCTAGTTTTTATAGTTTTAATCAATGTTGGATAATTGTTCTCAAAAAAGGAAGCCGGGTCTCCACTAAGATATATTCTCAAATATTTGACAACTTTACAGTCCCATTTCATGGGATATCTTTACTAAAATAACAGAGGCACCTGCGAATTAAGTGTCAATACTTTAGTCTTTGTCCAGTTTAGAGTATACCCTGATAATTTGGAAAAAACAATCTATCTGCGAAAACATTTCTGCCAGAGACCCCTCTGGATTTGTAAGGTAAAGCAGGACATCGTCTGCATATAGAGCAAGTTTATGTTCCATACCCCTCATCACCACCCCACCTATGTTTTGATTTAACCAGGTACTTTGTGCCAAAGGCTGTATATAAAGCGCAAAAAGTAAGGGGGATACTGGCAGCCTTGCCTGGTGCCCCTGGCTAGCTCGAACGCCCCAGAGAGATGTCCATTAGCTCTAATATATGCCCTTGGTGTGGCATACAACTTAAAAATAAAATCAGTAAGCGGGAGAGGGAATCCAAAACCAGTCAGGGTACCCTGCAGGAAACCTGATCAAAAGCTTTCTCATCATCTAGGCACATCAAGTAAGCTGGGGTAGCTTTATTCCGCAGGTGTTATATAATATTGACCGATCTTCTGATATTGTCCATTGTTTGTCTACCAGGTACAAAGCCCGTCTGATCTAGATGAATCAGGGATGGGGGTATTTGTTCAAGTCATTTTGCTAATATACTGGTCAGGAGTTTATAGTCCGTATTTAATATAAATATTGGCCTATAGGAGGTACATAATGCGGGGTCCCTGGCCGGCTTGGGAATTACTGAAATAATGTCCTACGCCCACGAAGAGGCTGCCCATCCTGTTTTAGTCCAAACCCAATTAAAGGCTGCCAGTGGTACTCTGGGTATATCCTTCCTGAATTGTTTATAAAATTTGTTAGGGAGGCCATCGGTCTCTGGACATTTGCCTGCTTTAAGCCGTGTAATAGCTAATTGTAACTCTCCTGAAGTCACTGGGGAGGATAGCCTATTCCGAGCTTCCTCTGTGACCTGAGGAAGATGGAAGTGGTCATAGGAAGGTCTGTACTTCCTGCTCTGAAGGGGAGGCACCCTGAGAGTAGAGCTTCTGGTGGAAACGCCAGAAGTCTCTTCTACTTGGTACCTCCAGGTGGTGTTTTTCTCGAAGTCTAGGATTCGAGGTATACTTGCCCTCGCCCTGGTTTGACGGAGTCTACTGGTTAAGAATCTCAAGGCTCTTGGCCCCCCCTTCATAAAAACATTGTCTTAAGTAGAGTAGTTTCTGTTCTATTTGATAATCCAATATCCCCAGGAATTCTTTTTTATATTGTGCCAACCTCTTGCCCCTTTCCCCGTCTATTTTCTGTTGTTCTTTTTCCAGGAATGCTATTTGTTCTTTTAAAAATGTTGTTCTTTCCTCCCTCCTTCACTTTAAATGGGTAGAGCTGCCTATAAATTTCCCTCTGATTATGGCCTTTATCATGTCCCAAATTACGCCTGGTGTTACGTCCGGTGTATCATTATCTTTTATAGCCTGTTCTATTGTTGGTTTGATTGAGGTCTGAATGTCTTTATCTTGTGAAACTACAACTTTGTTGACAGTGCGGAATAAATTGGGGGCTTTGAGGAGACTCTGGTCCAAATATAAACGTGAGAGAATTGTGGACACTGAGGTGGTTCGCCTGGGACCCAGATTTTGTACCGGCAACTCAGGATCTAACCTTTAGAAGGTGGAGAGGGCTGGGATTGCATACCCTTGGGCAATTTATGATGGGAGATAACATTCTAACATTCAACCAACTTAAAGAAAAATATGTTATGACAAACGGAGCACTTCAGATTTTTCCAAATCAGAATTTATATAAACTCAAACAAGGAACTGGAGACCACACCCCATATACCCTATTGAAGTCCATGAAAAAATATGGCACTCCAGAGACTTGGGGGACATATTTCAGTTCTATATGATGCCCTAAGGGAAAGAGGGTCCATACATATGGAGCCTCTTAAGAGAACATGGGAAAACGGGGTTTTAAATAATTGATTAGCAGTTTTTTTTTCTTGGGACAATGCTAACTGTACAAAAAGTATTTATATAGGTTTTCTAGAAGTGTTATGTTTGTTAAACACAGTGAGGCAAGTGCTGTGCATTTTCACAATGTTTCAGCAGTTTTATGAGCAAAACGCTAATCAATTTTTGGAGTTAAATAAATCCCTGGAAAATGAGATGGGAGAGGGACTGTCAGAGGTGGAGTGGGAGATAGTATTCTCACTAGCAAAGAAAACCACCTGCTCTCCACGCTGGAGAGAATTTGAGTGGAAGGTGAGAACTCGTTTTTTCACCTCCCTGGCGATGAAGAGTAAGTGGGATGGAACCCATTCACCAGCTTGCTGGAGGACCTGTCAGGACCCAAGAGCCACCCACTTTCATGTATTCTGGCAGTGCCCATGTCTGCTGAATTTCTGGAGCCAGATTAAACGGGCGTTCCAGGACATATTGATGGTGGCGAAAGGCCTCGGCCCTAGACACCTGGTTCTGGGGATACCTCCTGGCGATCTTAAGGGGAGAGGGACAAGATATACCTATGGAATATTTTAATAGTGGCGTCACATAAAGCAATAACAAGGAACTGGTTAAAACCTGGTCCCCCAGTATTCAACAGTGGATGGAGATCATCTAAGAAATACAGGAACTGGAGGAACTAACACATTCAATCAATCTGTGTACTCAAGTATATATAAATAAATGGACTTCATGGACATTATGGAAAGAACAATGTACACAAGAAGGAGGGGGTGATGAGGAGGAAGGGTAGACATGGAAGGAGGAAGGGGGAGCTAAGAATTTTACCAAAGAATGTGTGATAATAAATTAAATGTTTATATGAAGATGCTGACAGATGGTTGTAGCTTTTTCTGTTGTTAAAAAAGGCTGTGATGGGTGGAGTGCTACCCAGAAAAGATACGTTTATGATTGGAAGAACCCTGTGGAATGTAAAATGTACCTTGAACTTGTGCATAAACGAACAATAAACTTAAAAAAAAAAAAAAAAAAAAAGAATATAATCCTGAATGAGTCGGGTATACTCCTCTGATTTCAATAATTGGCTGTTAAGCCACCGGGTTCTCTCCTTGCATATAGCAGGAGGAAAATCTAAGTGTAAAATGGTTGGGTGGTGATCAGAAATTATTTTGGATGCATAACACCGGGAAACTCCCCTTACAAGGTCCTTCCCCAGTAGGAAAAAATAAATTTTGTTGTGGAGAGTAGAAAGAGTATTCCTTCCTCGTGGGATTGAGTATCCTCCATGGGTCAGTGAGGCTTAGTGAGTACATGAGGTCATGGAGGGCCCTCAATCCGAGGGAAGGAAGGGGGTTACGAAGTCCAGACCTGTCCAGAGAAGGTGAAAGGACGGTGTTCCAGTACCCATACAAAACCATGGGTGTAGCAAACCAGTCGGCTAAAATGGTTACCAGGGTGGTAAAGAAGGTGGGGTCATCGGAATTAGGTCCATAGATAGAGCCAAGAATGAATTTCACATGATCCAGCAGAGCTCGTATAAATACGTATCGGCCTGGAGGATCTGTAATTTCCTGCTGGAGTCCAAATGGGAGTTTATGAGCAATCAGGATAGCGACCCCCTTTTATGAGGGTCGAGATCTGAGCCAAAAACTTGTCCCACCCATGATCTGCGTAATAACGAGACTTGTGTACTAGGGAGGTGGGTCTCTTGCAAGAAGGCCACATGGGTTTGAAAGGACTGTAGGTGAAGGAAGATTTTAGTCCTTTTCAAAGACATCTGTGCCCCTATAGTATTCCAGGAACAGAAATTAACCTCAATCATCTTGGTACAGCGGGTATAGTGAGGCAAGCCCTGATGTTTCACAGTACACCCAGCACCAAAGAGACAAAAAAATGAGGATACCTTTACTATTGGCAAATCCCCTCCCACAACCCCAACCCAAGACAAATATTCATTCTGTTTCGATGAGAAGATCTCCCCCCCTCCCCCCATGGGGGCCCCTTGAAAAGAGACATGGAACAACAGTTAATAAGAAAACCACACTAGAACAAGGGGGGCCCCAATAGTACCAATAACAAATGCTTGACTACTCTCATCAAAAGTCACTCCTGTCCCCTCTCACCCCCATCATACCACTACCTCCTACACAACAGTTAAACAGGCAACCAACAGTATGCGAACAGTTAGTTTGATTATACAAGTGGCCAGCTAGGGTGGCTCACTATCATAAAGTGCCAAAGAGGCCAGCAAATGAGACCTGCGAAGGAAGTGGGAAAAAAAAAAGGGGGGGGAGGGAATACAATAACCATAATGGTGACCAGGTAACAAACGTAGTCCTGAAAATCCGTGAAGCAGTTCCTGTAAGTCTTCCAGATCCGTGGTTCGTCAATGGAGGGTAGAAATCCAAAGCTGCTATCTTCTTGGAGCCTGGGAATGTGCGCACCAACTAGAAGAGAAGAGCAGCGAATGTGCGCATGATTGTGAGGAGGCCACATGTGCATCTTTAAGCAAGACCGCGATCATGCGCACATTTGCGCAATAATTCTGTACGCATCCCTGAGAGGAAAGCTACATTGCTGCACACGTTTATGGGACAGGGACAATCGTGTAGTCGCTTGGTTGGGAGTGATGGAAGCAGTTCCAGGTAATGGGCCAAAGTCCTCCCGTGTCTTGAAGAGCAAAGGAAACAGGGTCTTGCGGTTTAATCCTGCAGGGGGAAGAGTTCCATCAGTTGGTTTTCGGCTGGCACAGTTTTGAACTGAAGGAGGCCCTGGATTGCTGCCTGAGGGACTCAGGGAGACGAGGAGCAGCAGGATATTCAGCCGGTGCAGCGAGAGTACCCAGGTACCTGCTGGGTGGAGAGGAGGAGACGACTTCCAGGAAAAGCACACAGGTCAGTCTCAAACGAGCAGTAAATTAGCATTTAAAGTAGGGACAAATCCCATGTAAACAGGGCCAGGTCTACACAGCCCTCAGTGGGACCGGGCATCAATGAGCAGCAAATAGGTCAGGGAACAGTCCAGGCAACTCCGATTTTCACCTGAGTCGCACTCTCAAAGGTAGACCAAGAGCTGTTGCAAAGGCCTGAGAGACGGGCTGGATACAACATTCAAAATTTTATGCTGGCAGCTATGAGCTTGGTAACAGCCGCATGGTGCTCTGCTCTCTCTCCTGCCTAGTGGCGGCTGGTAGGTCTTGGACTACACGGAGAGGGGAGGTCTACCACTTAATTTCTTGCAGTTCTCTTGTTTTAGTTAGGATGTGCTGACGGTCCAAGTAATTTAATAGGTGAAGAGTAAAGGGTCAAGGGCTGGATCCTGGGGGAGGCTTTGCTCGCAACGAGTGGTGTGCCCTTTCAACTATGTAGGAGGCACTACAGGGAGGGAGCCCCGCTAACTTAAGAAGCAATTTTTGGGCAAAAAGAACTGGTGCGCTCCCTTCTGCTTCCTCTGGAAGGCCGAAAATCACCAGGTTGTTTCTTCGGCTTTGGCCTTCCAGATCTTCAAATTTCAGTTTCATTTTTACTAAACGTTGCTGGAGATTAGTAAGCTCAGGATCTACTCTCTTTTGCCAGGTCTCTAAGGATGAGATACAAGCGGACACATCAGCAATTTGTTTGAAGGAATCCTTTAAGTCACTTTTAATAGTCTTGAGGTCCGATGCGAAGTCCGTGAAGGCGCTCTTGAGTGGTGCTAGTTCAGCTAAGAATTTGTCTTCAGTAAGCAGTAAGGCCTTCCTCATAGCTGGCTGAGACTTGTCCGGGGAAGGTGCCTGATTCTTGGCCTTTTTGCTATGCTTTTCCGGCGTCTGGGGTGGCGTGTGTGAGGGCAAGGCCTGCCACATCTTCGTGTCCATCGGCAATACTGGAGATGCAATCAGAGCTTTTATCAGCACAAATTACCCACAGGGGTAGTTCACAAGGCTGTCTGAATAAGTGATTTGGCTTGAAAGGCAGCAGAAGTTGTTTGTTTTTATCAAAAATCTGAGTCTGAAGTGGGAGCGAGAGGGGTACGAGGTTCTCGGAGGAAAGGCATCACGTGATCTCCATGCTGGACTTTTCTGATGCTGGCTTGCAGTATTCCAGTCATGGTCCACTTGTGTACTGTATCTGCATACCATCAGCCTATTAGTAACCTCTACCTGAGGTTCCTTAAGGGCATTTTACACACAAGGCCACCCATCCAGAAGCCGGTGGCTGCCTGGGATATCAGCCATGCATTGCACATGCTCACCCACAAGCCCTGTGAGCCTCTTGCAGCATGTGAGTTAAAGTTCTTAACTTGGAAAGTAGCTTTTCTAGTGGCAGTCGCTTTGGCTTGCAAAGTCTCTGAAATTCATGCCTTATTCACAAATTCCCTCGTACACTGTTCTCCACAAGAACAAGGTACATCTTTGCATGCACTCTAAGATCCTACTGAAAGTGGTGTCTGAGTTCCATCTGAATCAGTCTGTAGTGTTGCCTTCCTACTTTTTTTGTTGTTTCTCCTGGGGCCCCCAGTCGGCCAATCCATCCTCTCATCCCTTTCCTCTGGCCGCCGTCTGACCCGTACCGGTTTCCTTGGAGGGCGATCACCTTACTTGCCCCATGGATTGCCCCCCATGGCAGAGGGCGACCAAATTCCCCCACCAAATCAGATCCACATGGTGATCCCCTCCTGGAGCAGACGCAGGTGCTCACAGACTGCCATTAAGCCACTGTGACTGGGTGCCTTTTTTCCACTTTTCTCCCTTGTGGTCTCGCGGCGTGCAATGACATCAGCAACTGGGTGTACGCATGCTCCCCTGCATGCCCCTGTCAAGTGTCTGCCATGTCCCCGCCCATGGCATGCGGCCTGTGTCATCGAGCCCCCAGCCTCCGCGAAGGTCAGGCGGGACCGGCCGCTAAAAAAACCCTTCCCGGAAATGGAGAGCAGTCCGTCGGAAGCTCAATCCATATCCTCCCTGCTGACCCACGGTGACCCGTTCTCATTCCTGAACACGGGTCGCTGGTGTGTTGTGAGGTGTGGTGCCCAGCACCTCAACCCTTGGCACCACCGGGCTGGTCCATTCTCCATTTTCTGGGTGTTAGAGTCCTGGAGTATGAGCTGTTTGCGCCACTGCTATGCCATGGTGGAGGTCAAGCTGAAAGGTCAGGTATATGCCCACTCCAGAGCAGTTGCCACATCCCTGGCAGAACTTCACTCTGTACCTGTCTGTGGTATTTGCAGAGCTGCAACCTGGAGCACAGTGCACAATTTTGTTAAGCACTATGCCTTAGATATCTATGCCAGGCAACATGCTTCCTTTGGCAGGACTATCCTGAATGGACATCTGTCCTCGGTAAGCTTCAGCTGCTACCACCCTAGTCCAGGGGACTTTGTCTGAGCTTGGTACTCTGACCCACTAGTGTGAATTAGTGGTCAAGATGGATTGCTTGAAGATATGAAAATTACTTGCTCACTGTAATTCTTGATTTTCTAGGAGTATCTTCACTATTGATTCACATGGCCACCCACCATCCAGTTGGGCTCATTCCAGTCTGTTTGTTGGTCTTCACCCTTTGTTCTTGGTTTGTACTGTGAAGACACTGTTACTGGTCTGTTGACCCTTCTTACACGGGTCATCAAGGCTATCTTATGCTCTTGGGATAAGTGCTGAAAAAGTACTGAGGCAGTTGAGGGCTGGTGCCGGGGTAAGCCATGCAACACGAGACAGTATTGCGTGCTATTCATGCGGCAGGATTACCTCAATTCCAGCCCTTCCAAAAAGTTCAGGCTCTCACAGGTTCCTAGTGCTTCCAAAAAAAATTAGTATAAACCAATGGTTAAAATATTCCTAGAAGGTAAAGAGTTATAGTGAGTATGTAATTCTCATTTTTTTCATGGTGGGCATAGCACAGGAGTGGCAACCTTTAAAAATGTCAAAATTCTGTATCTTGGTTTGGGAATGGAAGATGATGGAGTCTTCTGTAGAGTTGATGGATGAGTCTCAGTTGCTGTAGGTCCACTGATGGGAGAAGAGCCTAATCCTGGATGTACATATGTGGCCACATATGTTTCACTGGAAGCTAAGTGAGGAAGATAGATGAAGTGCCTTGCGCTTGTCAGCCAAATCTTGCAACCTCAGATTTTTTCAAACTGACCTGTCAGATGTTAGTTTAGTTTATTGTTCTAGGAATTATTACCTTTGAGCCAGTGGCTCTTTTACAAAGGTTCCACGTCATCAATGTACAAGCAAACAAGACATGTTACATTGAATGGTTAGCAAATTATAAAGGTTTCAGTAAGCCAGTATAATACAGTACATCGCAGGAAAAAAACAAAACATTGGAGGAATGGTCATGGTGGGAAGGGTAGGAGGAGATATGGGAAGGGGAGCAGACTTAGAGTAGTTAGAGGTACTCAGATGCCTTTGTCAAGAAAGGAGCAGAGGAGGAGGAGGAGGATGAAAAACAGTAAAAACAGCCATGAGGGAAGAATCATTAGTCAAGGCAGTCACAGGAGCTAGAGGCTGAGAGGGGAGAGTAAAGCATAGATTTGCAAGCTCCTAGTGATGTGGAGGATGTAATGAGCAAGCTCAGGGCATTGTACCAGCTGGAGGCATGATGGGCAAAAGATCTTTGGCCCTGTGTGGTCCGGCATCTGGGGACCTGGAGAGGCTGGTGTTCCGATCTTCTGGTGGGACGGATGCTGGTATTCAGGCAAAGTAAGTCTTGGATACACTGCGGAGTGTGGCCCAAGATGGATTTTTTTTGCCATCAAGCATGTGAGGTACCTTATGCTATTTGAGAGTTGCAACCGTCCTGTTTCAGTGTAGAGCTCACATGTATGAGTACGTCTTTGCGCTCCAGTGAGCAGCCGACAGGCCTTGTTTAGGGTGGTTGTGATGCACCTTAGTGCGGTGGTAGTGGCAGAGCAAGATATTTAAGCCATAGTCTATGATTGAGATGACAGAGCTTTGATAGCAATCCTCAGCGCAGCTTGGGTAAGGGAACTGCCAGTTTCTGAACAGGATACCAATGCGCTTGGTTCACCGTTGCCAGTTATCAACTGGTCGAAAGGTAAGACCTTGATCAAAGGTGATTCCAAGGTATTTAAATGTTGACACTTGTTCAAGGGTATTTCCTGGGTATGTTTTGATAGTAAGTGGAATTTGTCTTTTTCTGTTTTGTGGACTGGAGAAAAGCATGGATTTTTTTTTTTTGTGATTTAGGACCAGCTTGTGATCTAGGAACCACTTTTCAACATTGGAGAAAGCAAGTTGCAGGCTCTGGAGTAAGGGTTTCTGGTCCTCATGAGAGGAGAGAATCATGGCATCGTCAGCATAAAGGATTATTTGTTCCAGGCAGGATTTGGGGAGAGAGTTTAGGAAAAGGCTGAAAAGGAGGGGGCCTAGGATTGACCCCTGTGGAACACCTGAGAGGACCGGTTTTGAGTCTGAGAGAACTTCTGAGATTTTTACTGATTGAGAGCGTTGGGCCAGATAACTTTTAACCCAGGCACCTGGTCCTTCTGAGAGCCTGTCTGTGTAGTTGTGTGATAAGTAAGCCATGGTGAACAGTACCAAACGCCTTTGTTAGGTCAATGAAAACTGCTCCGGTTTGATATCCTTTATCCAAGGCAGTGTGAATTTCTAACGAGAATTCCAGTAGGGCGATCGACGTACTGTGTCCTTTCCTAAATCCATGTTGCTGCAAGCAGAGTATGTTATACTTATGCAGGTAGTCTGAGAGTTGGTCAGCCACAATGCGTTCAAGGGCCTTGGAGAGGGGTGGAAGTATAGATCTAGGCCAATAGTTTCCTGGTAGGGACTTGTTGCCACTTTTGAACACTGGTGTGACTATAGCAGACTTCCATTTGCTGGGATATTGACTAAGGCAGAGGGAGAGATTGAAAATTTTGGTGAGTGGGTGCAGCACCTCTTCCAGGGTAAGGGACAGAATTTTAAGATCAATAGTATCACTGCTTGCTCTGGATTTAGAGATAGCCTTTTTTATATATTTGTAGACTTCATGTGCCTTAACTATTTTGAAGTGGAAAAGCGGTTGGTCAGGTGAGGCAGTAGGAGATGTTGGTTTTGGCGAGTCCATGTCAGAGAAGAAGTCCAGCGAGAGGACCCCACTGAGGTCAGTGAAAGTTTTATTTAAGGCCTTTGCCATGACCATTGGGTCTAGGGTAGTGGTTCCATCGACAATCATTATAGTGGGAGAGGATTTGGACTGCTTACCCGTGATATTTCTGATGTTGTCCCAGAATGATCTCCCATCACCCCAGGAGTTTGCGAGGGCATTTTTGAAATAGGAGCTCTTCATTAGTCGGATTTGTTTGGTACATTGGTTTCATGCCTGTTTATACTTCTGGATATCGGTCAAGGAGCCTGTGGCTCTGGCTATGGCCCAGAGGTGGTCCCGAACTTTGAGTTGGGCCAGTAGTTTGGCCGTGAGCCAGGGATTTGAGAGCGCTTTGATTTTGCTTTTTTACTGGTGCGTAGGTGTGACAGGCAGTGTTGAAAGTTGTGAATGAGTTAAGCCATCTTTTTTTTCTGCATGTCCTGTTTATTTCTGGCTGTGCTGTCCCAGGCCTCATGCTAACCCCCCAGGCCAGTTGCTGATCCTACTGTTCCCAACCCCCCACCCAAGACTGCCTTGCTCTTGTGATACTCCCACTCCCCAGTGCCACAATGTTCCCCACCCCTGATAATATGTGCGGCTACCCCCCACCCACCTTTGTTCCCTGTCATTTGGACAGATGCTGGCTGAAGTGGTAAGCTGAGGGGCTTTGCTGTTCTGAGTGAGCGGCACAGTATGGTAAAAAAAAAAAATGTGAGTGGTGACCACAGGTTCTGTTTGGTGGTGGTGGGGAGTGATCGTATGGAAAGGGGGGGTGAGCCGCACATTCATTTGGGGGTGGGGTTGTCATGACGAATGGAAAGGAGGGGTGCCACTAGAAGTCAGGCAGTGTAGGGATTTGGCAACAGTAGGATCAGTGACCTAGCCGGGGGGCTACTTGACACCAGGTAATGGGAAATGATGACGTTAGGGAGGTTTGGATTTACTAGCTGTTAGGCATAGTAGCAGGAAGGGGATACCAACAAGAGATATAGGAGGGTAGCATGGAACAAAAGTTGAGAAAAAAGAAAGAAAATACAGACCAAATTCAACATAAAAAAAAAAAGAAAAAGAAAAAAAGGTCAGCAGTGTATAGAAAGTTTAGATGAAATGTGTCAGTTTGCTCTGTCACAATGTTAGTATAGAAAGACTACTAAGATAATGCATGCGTCTCACAGTCAAGACGGAAGTAACCAACGTGCAGTAATGTCAACATGGGTCACACTTAACTTTTTTTGCACTGGTCCAGCCAGGAAAGTGGTACCAGTTTGCACTGGCCCCAAGTTATAATGGGGATTACTGGGGAGAAGTAAGGACTCCAATCTCTTCCATTTTCCAGTTACTCCCTATTTTCCAGTGGTACCCCCTCTCTCTTCTCTTCCCTTCCCTTCCCCATAAGCCCTCACTGTTGTCTAGTGGCGCCCGTAAGTTCTCCTTGGTGTCCAGTGGCACCTCCTCCCTCTTCCCTTCCCCACAAGTTCTCCCTGAGAGTTCTCTGTAGTGTCCAGTGGCAACCCTCTTCCCTTCCGTATAACTTGTCCCAGGTGTCCAGCGGCAACGCCAACTCCCCAGAGCATTCCAACTCCACTCTCTTCCCTGACGGCAACTGAAACAAACCCTCAAATCACCTTCTTGTCCTGCCACTATCTGTCTCTCACAACTAAGGTAAAAAAAAAAAAAACTCACCACTCATCTCAGCTCGCCCAACCTCCCTCCCCATGTCTCCTTAGTAAGTCGCCAAAAGTTCTGAAGTATGAGAATAAAATATTTCATAAAGCATGCTACCAATAGTATCTTAACAGTCTATATGCAGGTCCTGAATGCTGGTACTCTCTCCCAGTAGTGCTTTGCGATAACATGAGAGGGAGAGAGGAAGGGAGACACTGTTGGCATTTGAGCCCCATGGTGAGTCTATTAAGCTGCTGTCAGTAGTGTGGTTGCGTAAGAGTTTTATTTGCATACTTTTGAACTTTTGGTGAGTTGCTGACTAAGAGGACATGGGTAGGGAGGGTTGTGGAGCTGGGACGGATGGGGCGAAGGTTGTTTTTTTTTTTCTTACACCTGCCCCGTTGGGCAAGTAAGGGGGAAATCGCACTGACCTGAGGCAGTTTGCACTATGGCCCGGGCCAGTAAATTAATGTTAAGCATGAACCCTGGTCAAGGGGTTAAGCCGCTGTAAATACCGGATCTGCCATATTTATATGGATCCACAGCACCATGACTGAAGTATTAAAAATGAAAGCTGTTTCAGCAGACACGACAGACCATGAGGCCTATTCTGCTGGCTTTTAGTATGTTAGTATGTAAAACGTAGCAGTCCTTAAACTGGAACTGAGGTTGGATAAGGACATGCAAAAATAAGGTAAATAAAAAACACTTCTTACTTGACAAGTACTGCTGCTTTAAAAGATGAACTACTAGAAATGTTGCCAGCTTGTGTAGCTATTACT
This sequence comes from Neoceratodus forsteri, assembly GCA_016271365.2. Lineage (NCBI taxonomy): Eukaryota > Metazoa > Chordata > Ceratodontiformes > Ceratodontidae > Neoceratodus > Neoceratodus forsteri. Next base: position 734,553,890 of record CM057459.1, read on the forward strand.
TGCATTAAATGTTTTTAATCTTATCCTCGCGATGCTATTTATTTAACCACTGTTCAAGACAGAGTTAGAAATGAGGTAAATAAATTAAAACTGTAAATGAATTAAAACAAAAATGTTATACAAAATAACTTATGGGTAACTATATAAAACCAGGCTGTTTCCATGTCAAGGTGAGATGACGACATAGACTGCTCAAGCTTCGTCCTTGAGGTGTGTGATGTAATCTGACCCTGTGATGGAAACACAGCCTTGTTTTATATGATTGTCCATACATAATTAATATATTGTGTTTGTATTAAAGTCCTGTTTTTCAACTGCACTGGTGTATGTTTGCCCCATGTTGGCTGTGATGTTTTGTGCATTGCCTTGTCACCATATTGAACTGTTAGTTTGAGCTGCACAGCAGCTCTCTTTGCCTTTTACAGATTAACTTGTAATGTCTGCAGTTGTTTGTGCAGATTGATTTGTACTCTTCCCCTTACTAGGACACCTCCAGGAAACAAGCTGCCAACAGCCTAGCATGCTTTCCTTGGTAAACTGACTGCCTAGCATGCTTTTCCTGGTAAAAACGTTAGAGTATCTTCACTGTGGCCGGCCTTCTTTAGCTGTTTTTGCCTTTACATGGTAACCTAGTACTGTGAAAAAGAGTCTTGGGGTCCATCTTGTTTGCCACTTCTGCCGCACGACCAGATATAATTATCACTGTTTTAGTCATGCAAGCATCATGTTGGGCCTTTTTAACCTGTACTGTGACTTTGAGATACTCAGGTAATGTGGTTTGTTTTGCAGGTGATCAGGCTAGAAATTTCTTTCTGCAGTCAGGATTGCCCCAGCTCATTCTTGCACAGATATGGTAAGCAGAAAAATCTTTCTTATTGTTATTTAGTCCAAGAGTCATGGCTTTATTCCATTAGAAAAATGTATTTCTTACAAGACCTGTGTATTTTTATTTATTTTAAGTGGTGGGAAAATGTGAAATGGTACCAGGGGTTGGAGTTAAAACTTATTACATGTTTAAAGGAATTTTCCCTGGTCCAGCTACAACTCAGTATTTCAGTACCATATGCCAGCAGTAGCCTGTGTGCACAATTAAAAACATTTTTTTTTTTACGCTTGCCTTGCCGCCGGTACTTCTGCTGGTCACGGATCCCTCTCACCTCTACTTCCAACTTCAGCCACGACTCCCGATACCCCCTGGCTTACCCCCAGGGCAGGGTTGCGGCACTGGCCCTAAGTGCCGCAATCACCAGAACAGGTTGGGGAGCGGGCCCTGGGAAGGGCTAGCTTCATGGAGGTGGCAGGCAGTGGAGTTTTCCCTCTCGTATACGGTGGGGGCAGGGACGTGCAATGACGTCCAGTGTCTGCCCCACCCTCCAACATGTTTGTGTCTGCACATGCGGTACACCCAGTCTCCACTTAGTGTCCGTAGAGCACCAAACACTCCCTCCCCCAACCCCGGAGAAGGAGAGCAGTCGCTGAATGCTCAGTCCTTCTTCCGCTCTCCGGCCCTCCGATTTCCTGGATCCATTCCCGAACCCAGGTTGCTGGTGTCGAGGTCCCTGGTGGTGGCTAGGGGCATGGCAATAGACGGGGTCCCACTAACTAATGGGGTGTGATGAATGTCGGCGTGATGCCTGATGTTAGTGACACGCCACAGCCCCTGGGGAAAAGAAGAGCCCCAAGACCGACCAGATAGCGGTCGCCCAGCTCCCTTTATTGTGAGACCTCGGGCAGTACGAACCATCCCAGCAGCACTGGGCCAAGAATTGTGCTGGCTGCCCCACCAGTGCCTTCTCCCTCTGAGGAGAGGGACCCACCCGGCGAAGGGTCACATCTGGGTTATGCAGGGGCTGCAATATGAGGTGATGGGTGGCTGCATCGAGGCAGTGCGGCAATGAGGGGCATAGGAAGGCCTGAAGGAGAGGCCGGCCTGGAGCTGGGGGAGCAAAAAAAAAAAGTGAAAGGGATCTGCGTCATCAAGGCCATCTACCCTGAAATCTCCACCTCCTGTAGAGCTTCCCCCTGGAACATATAAACCTTATCTTAGCTTATTAAACTGTAACATCAAAATCTGAAATTGTCCCAGAGTAAAAGCAGAGTGAAGAAAACCATTTTACAAAGTGTCAGTCTGTGTTCCTTTCACACTCTCTCAATCAGTGGCCATCAGAAAACTTGGTCTCCCGTACTCATACCTTATGGATTAATTTCAAATTCGGAGTCCGTCTCCGCTTCTCCACCTGAACAATCCCGTTCAGTCTTTGCCAGCAACTTTACAGCTTCCACTGGGTCGGAAAAATAAGTCTTAATGCTGCATCTGATTTTAAGGCATGCTGGCAATAGCAGCACATGGTGCACTCCGAGCTGGCGTAGTCTAGACCGGACGCCGTCAAACCCTTTACGCGTTGTCTGGTGGCAAAGCTGAAGTCTGGAAATATATGTATAGGAGTATCTAGCCATCTTAGTGGACTGCATCTCTTCTCTTCCTGCATAATGGCATCCCTTTCTTTGATGGAGCCCATTACCTCTAGAATGGTACAGGCTGGAGCGGCGGTTGTTGCAACGTGGATGCAACCTCCTCAAGGTGTCACACAGTATGCCCGCTGGATCAGAGGCAGAGAGCCCAACTGTAATGTATCATGGAGCCATTGCTCCAGAAATCTGCATGTGTCCTCACCTTCCACTGCCTCCAGTAGTCCAAATAATTCGGATATGGGAAACCTGTGCCCCATTATAAAGATTTTCTAGTCTGCGTCATAACCGGGTATTCTCTTTGAGCCCTGCTGTCACTGCCATTGCCTTGTCCGCTGACTTAGATGCACCTTTGGCTTCTTCCTCCATGGCCTGTATTTTTGTGTCAACCACAAGCATTCATGTAGCAGAATCATCCATCCTTTTACCTAATGCCTGGATGGCTTTTAACAGTGCAATGTTAGTCAGCTGGTTCAGGTGTACATCTGAAGGGCCTTCATCTTTGCTTGGGCCTGGCCGTTTCTCTTTCTTCTTGGTGCCATCTCCACCCACTGCAGTTTTCGGCCACCCATATTTCTAAGTACTTGTTTGGTATGTAGTCGTTCAGAAAAACAAGCTTTCACTGAATCTAGCTTTCAGAATTAGGTTTTTGATGATCTTCTCTTCAAACTGCTAAGTTTATGTATCTGTCATCACAGAACTGCATAAGTCTGCTGCTCACACCCCCCCTCCACACTGTCTCGTATGGTAAAGTACTAGAATGCCAACTGGAAGAACGGCAGGATCACTGCCCAGGCCCTCCCAAATCGCACACAAAAGCAGGAACTGCTCCAGTGCCTCCAGGCAACTGAGGATGTTAGCAAGCACCTCATCAAAGCCCTCTGTGATATGACATACACCATTGCTAGGGCAGCTGCCACGGGGATATGCCTACGTAGGCACTTCTGGCTGAGAGTATCCGGGTTTGCTGCTGATGTTCCACAAAAGATGCTTAATGCTCCCATTAATGGCACTAAACTGTTTGGCGTACGGACAATTAGTCCCACGGACATTTCGTCACGGAGAAGTTGTAGCGGACTATTAGTAGCAACGTAAAGTAGACGCTACTACAATCGTCAAGTGTTGTCGTCACCCGTACATTGGTCGCACTGCAGTCTCCCAAAATGAAGCACACTTTTCCTGTCACAGAAACTTCTATACCTGTTTTTACTTTCATATGTAGTTCTCCTCTCTGACCGCACTGGGGTACGGTACATCGCTTAGCTCGGTCGTCTCTTCCTCCCAAAGCCACTCATTCCAGTCCCAGTTGCCATAACAACCACTGCTCGCTGCTGCCCTATTCTCTCGGTGAGCTCTCACTAATCGCTGCCGCCATATTTTCTTTAAAAAACTGTTGAAGCTTACTGTCAGCCAATAGGCTGTGATGTCACAAAACAGGATGTCATGATAGTTAGCAACTACACTCCATAGTAACCAGCAAAATCACAAAATAAACCCACACTACTTAAGCAACTACTTAAGGGGCTCAGCTTTATTTGAGAATCAAGTTTTAAAATCAAGGGAAAAGGTGCTTTATATGTTACAGTATTCGAATCATTATTTACAACTACAAAAAGGGGCTTTTAAAATCAGGAGAAACTGTGCTATGTGTACAACAGTTTTAAAAGCAAGGGAAAAAAGGGGCTTAGATTTATTTGATGCATCATTATGAAATCATTTATTAAATTCAATGAAAAAAGGTGGTTTTGTATTAAAATCAAGCTATGTTAATTTCGATCACTGCTGCTATGTCATTTAAATATTTTTTTGGTGAGCGAGAGGACACATCTTGACAGATAGATTTGTACACTTTTTGCATCCTTGCGTACTTGCTGTTTTTCCAAGGCGCATCATGTCCAAGGCTCCATCTGGCACCTTTATAGCGATACTGTATGCTCACATCGATTGATTCCAGTGCCTGCATAACAACATTGCATGTGCATTCGTCAGATTCAGCAGCCTTTCGCTTCATGCTGCTTCGAGTTTTTATTACTTTTGCACGACCGTGTTGGGGAGCATGGTTATGCTCGGTTGGAGCTTTCAATACAGAGTCACCATTGGTGTGCAAGAGTGATCTGCATGTACGAAGCTCGCAGCACCATATAACTTTTCCTTCTGACCCTTCCTTCTCCCGAGTGCACAAAAAGTTGTCTAGACACAACTTATGCTTTCCCTCTCTGACTCCACAAACTCCATATTGGGGTAGCAGTGACTGCAAGCTCAGTGAAAGTCATGTCTTTAATAGCAATTAATTATCGGGAGACTGGGAAATGTTATCAAATGAGAGACAATTTTACAGTGTCTGCGACAATTTTCCTGTGTTTGCGGTACTGCTGCACTCGTCGACAGATCAGGTAAAACAAATACTGACCAAGTACCTGCTAACACACAAGCATGGACATCTGGTAGCGGTAAAGATGCAGCTGTGAAATTATAATGAGCTAGACCGCGGCAATTTCTTATCCGCCTTCACTTGTCCGCTCCAACTTCACGGCAACAAAATTAACGGCGACGAGTTGTCCGTGAACCAACTGTTTAGCCCCAATGTCCAGGACATTATCAGTGATCTGCAAGCCTTGGGCAGAACCCCAAGTCTGTTCACTCCCTCTACCATAACCAGCCAAGAATTAGAGGGCATCCTCCCTTTCGCAAAATAACCAATAGACCCAGTAAATCCTCATTGCCCCAAGGGAAGTGCAGAGCCCCAGCTGCCTTGCCCGCCCCCTCCAGTGCTGGAGCTGTGGCCAAGCGCCCCAGAAAAGAGGGACTAGCCCCTGTGAGGTGTCTGCCTCTGCTTGACTCCTTGCCAGACTCTCCCCCCACCCACCCCCTTCTGGTCCCGGACCAGGAGGCGGTGGTTATAGGTCGGTTCTCCCTCCATCTGAATCAATGGAGAATCATAACTTCAGGTGCCTGGATTCTGCAGATCATAGAAATGGGGCACACCCTGGAGGTCATCGAACAGCCTCCAGAGACCCCTTCCCCCGCCTTTATCTCCTGGCTCACATGTCTGTTCTCTGGGAGGAGGTACAGTCCCTTCTACACAAACAGGCCATCGAGCCAGTTCCCAGGCACCAGAGAAACAAGGGGTTTTAGTCCAGGTTTTTCCTGGTCCCCAAAAAATCCTAGCAACTTGAGGCCCATTCTAGACATAAAGGACTCAAATCTGTATGTTCAGTACAAAAAGTTCCGGATGGTAACTTTGCCAGGCCTGATGCCTCTCCTCAAAACAGGGGATTGGCTCTGTTCACTTTACATATAGGATGCTTACCTGCACATATCTGTCTTTTTTCCTCATAGGAAGTTTCTCCGTTTTGCTTTCCAGGGTGAGCATTATTAGTTCAAGGTGCTGCCCTTTGGCTTGTCATCTGCACCACAAAGTCTTTACCGAGTGCTTAGCAGTGGTAACAGTGAGACTCAGAAGGGAGGGACTGTAAGTTTCCACTTTTCTGGATGATTGGCTTCTAAAGGCCCCACCCAGGGAACAGCTTTTGCTGACTCTGGAGCCTCTCCAGCTCTTCCACTCCTTGTGTCACGATCAACCTGCCCAAGATGGTTCTGGACTCCGTGCAGGGGAAGGCCTTCCTGCCCCAAAACAGGGCAGAGTGCCTCATAGCCCAAGCCCAGGAGGTTGCTCAAAGCTGATACATTCCTACCAAGGTGTACCTGAGATTGCTGAGCCTGACTGCAGCTGTCATACCTACTTTTCCACTGGCCAGATTTCATATGCGCATTCTCCAGTGGACCCTTTGGGTGCAGTTGGACCAGCACACGAACGAGATAGATCACCCAGTCCTGGTCTCTTCTCCAGTCCGCAGAGTACTGCAGTGGTGGATGGACCCCTTGGATCTACTTCAAGCCATCCCACAGCAGATCCTCAGCATGGATGCCTCATGTCTGGGCTGGAGAGCACACCTGGGTCCCTTCCTGACCCAGGGCTCTTGGTCCCAGCTGGAAACCTCCCTGCATATCAGTGTCCTGGAGATGAGGGTGGTGCTGTATGCCATGCGGGCCTTTCTGGAACACCTTACTCCAGGTCAGCTGCTGGTGAATCTGATTGTAGTATACTACATGAACAAGCCGGGGGGGGGGACGAGACTCATTCATACCCCCTATGCAGGAAGGCCATGAGTGTGGTACTGGATGTTAGATCACAATCTGACACTCTCTGCAGTCCACGTGCAAGGTGCGTTAAACACTTTGGCAGATAGTCTCAGCAGGACTCAGTCCAGCATGCACAGATTGGAGATTCTCTCATCCATTGCAGAAGGCTTGTTCGAAGAGGGGGTCATCCAGAGTCGGACCGTTTTGTGTCCCCACTCAGTGCAAAACTGCCCAGTTTATGCTCGCTGGATCCAGGGCCTGGAATTTTCTGGTGACATGCATTGTCCCTCTCCTGGAGCAGGAGGTTCCTCTATACCTTCCCTCAGTTTTCCTCTAATTGAAGGTGTTAAGCTGCAGATGGAAGGGACCAGCGTGATTCAGGTAGCTCCATTCTGGCCTCGGCAGGTATGGTTTGCCTGCTTCAGAAGCTGGTGGAGGAACCTCTGGTCCCTCTCCCCTTCCGCAGGAACCTGCTGACCCTGCTGTGTACAGGGCTCGGGTCCCTCCATGTTCATGCTTGACTCCTGAGTACATAACCATTGCCAAGTTTGGGGTATCTGACAGAGTGGCAGACATCCTAGTGGCCGCCTGGAAGCCTTCCACTTGAGCCACATATGCCATGAAGTGGAAGCTGTTTGCCATCTGTGCTGCCAAACATAGTTCGGACCCTTTCACCTGCCCAGTGAACCATATCCTGGACTACCTGATCTCTCTGACTCTGATCTCCAGTACTCCTCCCTCAAGGTGCACCTTTTGGCTATATCTGCCTTTCATGAGCTGTGGATGACCACACAATTGCTCAGCTGGATGTCTCCCATACCTTTCTAAGTGGCATCCTGCATCTGAAACTCCCAATCCTTTCTCCTGTCCCAGCTTGGGATTTGAATTTTATTTTAGAGAAATTGACCCTGTCTTTTTTTGAGCCAATTGCAATTTACGCTTTCTCTCTTGGAAAGCATTATTTTTAGTTGCCATTACTTCCGCTCGAAGAATTGCAGAGCTTCAGGCCCTCTGGTACGAGGAGCCTTATTTGATTTTTCACAAAGTCAGGGTGTCTGTGCACAAATCCTAAGCTCTAGGGACATGGATATGTTGTTCATCCACACTTATTGGCAGGTTCCTTGCCGCTTTAAATCTTGCCGGAAGGTCTTCAGGCTGGCTCCTCCCACCCACCCGGGTGGTAAAACTCTTTGCTCTGTCCCATGACGCCAGATCTTCCTTACCACTTGGAAGCTCAGGTTCCCTCCTTAGCGCTCTGCGTTTTCGATTGGTTCCTGGAATTTTCGGTCTTCAAAATCAATTGGAAGTTTTTCTGAAACTTTGATCCTTTCTTCTTCGCTGCGGCAATGGCTCATTCTCTTCCCGGCCCGAGGCGCGGTTAATTCCTCAGGAGAGACCCGCTCCACGCGTGTTACTGCCTGACCTGGATCATGATCCTCAGCTCTGCGAGTTTTGTTGTGCTCTTCGACCAGCTCTCTGGAGGCTGCGCGGCCCCTTCGGTGCCCGGTAATTTTTCCCGCTCCGGAAAATTCCTCGGATCGTCGGGCAGCGTCCGCCTCGGCTGTTTCTGAGCAGCTCGATCTTCTTCCCTCCGGGGAGGGGGTGGCTTCCCCTCCCTCTTCCTCGGTCACGGCGCTTATCCCGCTCTCTTTGGGCTCTCCTCATGCAGCTTCGTTCAAGGAGCTTCGCCAGTCCCTTTCCTTGAAGGGAGAGGGACCTTTGGGACCTGCCTCTCGGCCTAAGTCCAAGGAGCCGCAGGCTAAGTCCCTTCGTCAGCTCCGGAGGGAGCGGGAGAGTTCCCCCTCCCCTGCCGGCCGACACTCGACTTCGGTCGAGGATGCGGCTTCAGCCACTGGCCTCACGGTGTCCCCGTCAGGTCAGCCGGCCAGGACCCCTGTCGACATGGCTGAGCCTCTCGACCCGTCATCTGGGCTGTCTTCTGCTAGTGCCGCCATCCCTTCACCGGTTCCCCTGGCGGAGGCTGAGTTTCTGCCGGTACCTTCGGGTCGGCAGTTCTCGGCCATTTCTTCCGAGCCGAAAGAGGAGCGGGCGTGCTCCGCTCCTTCCCAGGCCCGCCCTCGGTTCCCCCAAAGATCCGGGTCTCGGTCTTGGTCCTCCTCTCGGTCTAGCCGCTCACGCCGACCTCGGCGTTCTCGGTCGGGGCACCGAGTCAAGTGGCATTGCCATTCTTCCTTGTCCCCTCCTCGGATGAGGAGTGGCTTCGATGCTGTTGGCGTCGACGTTACGAGGAGTTTTATGTGGCAGCAGCTGTTGTTGTCGTCCAGGAATCAATCGACCCGATTCATTCTCCGGCTAGTAAACAGCCGCTGCCAGGTCGGCCGACGCAGCCGCTCGAGGCAGTCGAGGTGCCCTCTCTGGGGCCGGTTGCTCGTCCGTTGCCTGCTGCCCCACCATCCTCGGTGGAACCTAGGCCGGGCCATGACCTGTCCCGCAGGTTATTTGTTCCCCTCACTCCCGCCTGCCCTCAGCGGACGAAGAGTGACTCAGGCCTGTAGCAGCTTTTTGCAGACCCCTCGGAGCCCGAAATCGACTCCGCTATGTTTCCTAGCAGGGAGGACCCATCGTCTTCCCCGGAACATTCTGTGGATGACAGCCCATCGTCCTTTATGGGTCTGCTCCATCTCATCTCGGAATTCACCGGGATGCAGCTCGAGCCCGTTCCCAAACGGGCCCCTTACGGAGATTCTTGACTGAGGGGGCTAACCCTCGGAAGCCTTCCCGGTGGCTGAGGCAATCGTGGGCCCAGCCTTGGAGCTCTGGTGGCGGCCTACTTCCTGCCCTGCGCCCTCGGCCAGGAAGTACCCTGTCCCTGTCGGTTCTCTGCCCGGTTTCTCGGAACACCCCTCGGCTGAAGGGGTAGTTACCGACAATGTTTTCCAATGTTTTGGAGACACTAGGGTTGTGGATAGGCCCCCTGACAAGGAGTCCAAAAGGATGGACTATGTCAGGCACAAGGTTTACGCTGCGTCTTCCCTAGGCCTCCGTCAGGCCAGCTCGGTGGCACTGATGGCACACTTCTCCCACGCCCTTTTGGGCTCTCTGGACGATGTCCTCCCTCATCTCCCGGCCGACCTGCGGACCACGGTCCGGCGGGTGCGGGACCAGGGTAGCGGTGGTGAAACAGCAGCTCCAGACAGCTCTGGATCTGGGCGACTCCTGTGCCAGATCGGTGGCGGCCGCAGTGGCCATGTGCCACAGGGCGTGGCTGAGGTTATCCTCCTTCTCTTTGGAAACCCAGCACGAGTTGGCGGACATTCCCTTCTTGGGGACTGACCTTTTCGGCCCTGGAGTGGAGGGACACCTCCAATAGCCCGAGAAGTCCGATGCCACTCTGGACTCGGTCACTCCCGCCCGGAGGGACAAGGGCAGCCGACAGCCTTGGCGTAAGCCCCTTGGCCCCCCTGGCCCCTGCGGCTCGACCGGCCCAGCACGAGGGCCAGCAGGCATGCGCTGGGCGGCCTGTCGCCAGACCAGCGTCTTCCTCCAAAAGGAAGCAGGGAAGTAGGGATCCGAGGGCCCCTTCAGCCTCTTCCTCCACCAAGCCTGCTCAGTGACGGGCTAAGGGGCCCTGTCCCCAGCCCCGTCGTCCCTGCCCGGGTTTCCCCGTGAGGGGACGGCTCCGCACCTCTTTCTCTTGGGTGGTGCTTAGGATAGGTCCTGTCGCGGGTTGCAAACAGGTTTTTCCCCTTTTTTGAGTTGTTGGCCCACGGGGATCTTGGGTCCACAGCCTCTTCGTCGGCCCGCTGAGCCGACTTGCCTGGCCCTCTAATTAGTGGTGATCAGGAAGGTGGCGGACCCTCCTTCTGACCCTGGGTTCGTGTCCAGGTATTCCTGGTCTCAAACGGACGGGGTGGGGGGGGCTTGCGGAGGTAGCACCGGATCTTCTTCCTCCTCCCTCCAGGGAGAATACAAGGCAGAGACGGTTTCATGCCCACCCCCTCAGCAACGTTGCTGTAGGGGTTGCCGTCAAGGTCGCGGACCCCGGGCCCTTCCACGCCTCTCCCCCATTTCCCTTGACCTACGGGCAAGGTGAGGAGGGACTAGGTGCAGGTGATGCTGGTAGCCCCAGACTGGATTCCAGCTCTGGTATCCAGCTCTCCTCAGTCTCAGCCCCAGGCTCCCGAGGCGGCCTCCAGTCCACCCGGTCCTGATTTCTGTTTTCAGGGGAAGGTTTTCCATCTGGACCTTCAATCCCTCACCTGAAGACCTGGTCCCTGTGCAGCTGGGGCCAGGCCTTGGAGTCCTCGGCAAAGGTCCTCGGCGTTTCGGGCGTCCTGCAGTCGGCCAACATGCTCGCTTCTCCATTTGATGATGGGCTAGGCCTGGCCCTCTCCGTCCCCAGGTGAGCATCCCAGACCGCTGCGGTCCGTTCTTTGAACTAGGGCTTCAGCCGACAACCCTCTAGGTGCTTCTGTTGATCACCCCTGTCTTCCAGGCGTGGGCCGGAAGGCAGTCGGTGGCGCAGATGAGGTGGTCTGGCCCTTCTCTAGGCCTCGATCACACCTCCCCTTTGGGGGAGAGTATCCCCATTTCTGTGGGACCTGCGCTGGTATGGGCTTAGCTCATGGGCAAGCCGTTCGAACTGTTGCACAGGTGTGAGTTTCCCCCCACCTGTTGTGGAAGAACACCTTCTTGGGTGTACTCTGCCATCCAGAAAGAGGGGAGAATTCCAGGCGCTCCTTTGAATCTCCCTATCTGGTCTTCCACAGGGACAAGGTTGTCCTGTGCCCCACCCGAAGTTCCTTCCGAAGGTGGCGGCGGAGTCTTCCCTATCTGGGTATTGTCTCTGCCGGGGTTCATCCCCATTCACACCTCGGAGGCGGCATATAGGTTCCATGGGACCCTGTTGCGCTCACCTACCCAGGGGAGCATAAGGCTGAAGTTCGGGATAGGTTCGCCCAGCTGTTTGTCATCTACGCTGGAGCAGCCTCGCACATAGCAGACCTGCAGCCAAGCGGACTGACGGCGGGTAGATCACCTCCACATAGGTCTCCGCTAAGGTGGGCGGGCATGGAGCCTCCCAGAGGGATAAGTGCTCATTTACCGCCCTTCCGCTGCATCGGTGGCTGCTTCCGGATTCTCGGTCCAGGATATCTGCAGGGCTTCTGCCCGGGCAGGACTACCGCTTCCCCTTCACATCGACCTTGGGTCACGCCGGGATGTCGGTCGGGCCTCGGTTCTCCAGTCTTTCTACCTAAGTAAGGGGGTGTGCGCCTTGCCTCCTTCTCCCGGAGAACTGCTAGGAGTCTGCCAATAAGTGTGGATGAGCAACATATCCATGTCCCTAGAAATACAGGTTACTCACCTGTAACAGGAGTTCTAGGAATGGTATATGTTGTTCATCCACACGACCCTCCTGGCCTCCCCGGCTTAGACGCACAACCTGGCTTCCAGCGGGCTAGATCTGGCATCATGGGTCGGAGCCGAGAGTTTTACCACCCAGGTGGGTGGGAGGAGCCAGTTTGAAGACCTTCCGGCAAGATTTAAATCGGCAAGGAACCTGCCAGACAGTGTGGATGAACAACATATACCATTCCTAGAACTCCTGTTGCAGGTGAGTAACCTGTATTTTCTCCCTAAGGTGGTTTCTGAGGTTATACTCAACCAGTCTGTCCACCTTGCTGATTATTTTCCTGAGTGTGCCAATCCAGGGGAAGCACTGCTCCATACATTAGATGTGCGCAGAGCTTTGAAGTACTACCTGCCTTGCAACAAGGAATGCAGAACGTCGAAGCAGTTGTTTGTTTCCTTTGCCCCTGGTAGAGAGGGTGTTTCAGTTTCTAAACAGTGTTTATCCAAATGATTGGCAAATTAAATTGTGTTCTACTACAATAAGTATGGCAAAGAATTGCCTGATGCTGTCAAAGCTCATTCCACAAGGGGTATGGCTGCCTCTGTAGATTGATTCCGAGGGGTCTCGGCTGCTGACATCTGTGTGGCTGCCACCTGGAATACCGTCCATACTTTCACCAACCACTACAGAGCGGACATTGCTTCAGGAGCTTGTACAGGTTTTGGCAGGGTTGTTCTGCAGGGCCTCCTGTCCTAGGCCTCTGTTTGCCTACCTCCCAGACCAGACTATATTGCAGCACTTTATAACTGCTTGGGACTCATTCCTACAGTGTGACCTGATGACTGAGATACCACCAAAGAAGATAGAACAGTTACATTAGAACTTACCGTAACAGTAGATCTTCAGTGGGGTCTCGGTTATCAGATCTGCCTTCACTTCCACCATCCCCCTACTTGGATCTTTGCCTCAGACTGGCTGTTTGGTGTATCCAGCCTTTTATTTTGGCCTGGGCACACCTCTCTCTCCTTGGTCACCTATGGTGAGAGTTTGCTCCCTTAGTCTCCAGGGGAAAGAACCGAGGAAGAAACGGGGCTGCTCATGCCTTTGTAGGGTTGATGACGGCTGCAGGTGACGTCTGCATGGGTGGCCCCAGTTGTACTTCTGGAGAATCTTCTGTATGGATCCTGCTTCACCAGTGGTGAAGTCCTACGGTGTGACCTGATGACTGAGATCCCCTCGAAGATCTACTGTTACAATAAGTTCTTACGTAACTGTTATTTTTTCATTTCAAATAAGAAGTCCTAATGTGTTCTGACATATGCAGTAAGACCTTGCCTGTTGTACTGCCCCGGAGACAAAAGAATTGAAGCCTACATTCTAAGAAGGCACGTGCTCTGTTTAAAATCACTGTCCCCTGGTACATTCTATTCAACTATCAGATTCTTTACTCCACCTTACTGTGAAGACGCCTCGGAGAGTTTCCTTAGCATCTCAACGGTTAAAGTGTTTTTTCTCTTCAGTTATCTTACCGATTTGTAAAACATTTAGTGTTTGTGTTTCTTTTCACTATCCCTCGGTACAGTTACAGTTGTCGCTAGTCTTGCCTACTTGGTGGGTAAGTCTCGGTCCTTAGCGGTTGCTGTCAGCCGCTAGAAATCTGAGTTTTTGTCTATTTCTCTACTACTTTTCTGTCTGATTTAACTGTGATCAACTCTGGTTAATAAAAAAAACTAGTTTCATTTTTTTCCAGACCGCTAATATGATCTATTAGCCTGAACTGTTGGTTCTTATCCGGCCTAAGCCGCCTTTGGGGTAAGTTAGATGGGGTCACAGAAATCTAAGAAGAAAACTAGCCCCACCAGTTTTGAACAGTGTGTTGAGTGAGGGGAAACTTTTGCCAAGGCTGATCCCCATACTATTTGTGTTTTCTGCTTAGGGTTGGAACACTTGCAGGCAGAATACGACACATGTAAAGATTTCCCTCAGTCGACACTTGACAGGCGCCTTTACCGACTGAATGTGAAATTGGCCAAAACTCCGTTAATCCGGATGGCCGAACCGGTTCAGGTTCTAAAGAACTGGGGGAGGGGACCCTTCTAACAAAGGGGATGCTCCTCCTCCTAAATGGTCTGGATTCAGCCCTTGAACTAGCTTCTCCGCTAAGAGAGAGAAAAGAAAGAAAACATACTGGAACCGACGCCTGTTGGCGTGCGGTTGCGGTTCCAACCACAGATGAGGTTGCTTATGCTATATGCATTATTCAGTCACTACAGACAACTGAACCAGTGACTCCTCCGGTTGTTCCCCAGCCGGTTCCAGTTCCTCCGGACCCTTCGGAATGTGATTATTCTTGGGACTTGGAATGTGAGCAGGATGATGACAAAGAGGACCTTTATGGTCCAGTTGAACCAGAGGTCTCTCCTGAGCATGAGGGAAGCATCTCTCCACCTAAACAGTTGGAGAGTGTGCTAACTTATTTTTCATTTATGGAGAAGGTGGCTGAAACTTTCCAGCTACCGGTTCATGAATCTTCAGAAGAAGAGGAAGAACTGGATTATATGGAGATGATGGTTGTCCCTGCCTCAAAGAGGGTGGTGATACCCATCCATAAGTCTCTGCAGAGACTATCTAAAAATTTTGAGTACCCCCACTTCTGTTCCTCCTGTAGATAAGAAGGCAGAGAGGAAGTAGCCAGAGATGGCACAGATTTTCTGTCTGGACACCCCAGCCATGAAGGGGTGGTTCAGGCTGCTGCCTGCGAGAAGGCAGGCATCCCACTAGCTTTTCATCCTCCTGAAAAGGATTCTAGGAGGACTGACTCCATGGCTAAAAAGTCTTACCTGGGGTCTTCTCTCATTGCTAGGCAGGCCTCTTACACGGTCTATGTGGCAAGATATTAAAAGAAGCTGTGGGAAGCAGTTTTCTCTCTGGCTGCCAAACTCCTGGCCAAGGCAGCTGTTGATCTGGGTGAAATGGCAGAGAGTGGTATTGAGGCTTCCAAGCAGCAGTTTCACAAGGCAGTGGATGCCAATGATTTTGCATCCAGAATTATGGCTACCTGTGTTTCCCTGAGATTTTCCTGGCTTAGAACCACTAACCTCTCTCAGGACACACAAACCAAAGCCTTGAATTTTCCTCTGGTCCAGAACTCTGTTTGTGGAGAGCAGTCTGAGGCCTATATGAGGAAAATGGACGAGTATAGAACCTCATATAGGAGTTCTACAGCTAAAGAAAAAAGCAGCCACCCCTCAAACAGCAGGGTAGGGGAGGCAGGGGCAGGCCTCACCAGAGACCTTTTTACCAGGCCCAGGCCTTGCCTGCTTGTCAGCAACAGCGTGGCTGTTTTAGAGGAAGGGGCAGGAGAGGTGCCACTTGTTCCAGCCCAGGACACCAGCTAAACAGACTCCCTGAGGAGTCTTGGGTCGCCTCCTCACTTCCAGTAGGGGGCAGGCTTGCCCACTATCTCCAGAATTGGCAGTCTATAACATCAGATAAATGGGTTCTGGAGATGGTGGGCAAAGGCCTTGCTTGAAATTTCAAACAATTTCCCAGATTGAGAGCAAGGCTGTTCAGACCTGCCTCCACAACAGAAATATCCCTGCTGGAAACAGAAGTTACAATCCTCCTTCAGGACAAGGCAGTGGAACCTGTTCCTTTGTCCCAAAGAGGAAAGGGCTTGTATTCAAGGTACTTCCTGACCTTGAAGAAGAATGGGGATTGGTGACCCATTCTGGATTTAAGGTTCCAGAACAAACACTTAACAAAACCAAAATTCAAGGTGGTGACTTTGGCAATGATACTGCCCACTCTCAGGCAAGGAGACTGGCTAGCATCCATAGACCTCAAGGATGCTTACTTCCATATTCATATCAGGCAGTCACACAGGAAATATGTAAGGTTCAGACTGCCATCGGGTCATTACCAATTCAGGGCCCTTCCCTTTGGCCTGACCTCAGCTCCCAGAGTGTTTACAAAATGCCTGGCAGTGGTAATGGCACACTTAAGGCATTTAGGAATTTGTTTTTCCCTTCCTGGATGACTGGCTGCTGGTGGGTCGGTCTCAGCAACAAGTAGTAGAGGGCTTAGCAGTCATTCAGAGTACTCTTCACTCACTGGGCTTCTTAATAAATACAAAGAAGTCAGTCCTGGAGCCAGTTCAACTCCTGCAGTTCATAGGAGCAGAGGTGGACACAGCTCTAGGAAAAGCAAGACTTCCACCAGACAGGGTGGAAAGCTTGGTGTAGCTAGTAGAGTCTTTCAGACTCCACTCCTCAAAGCCAGCAAGGTACTTTCTGTGATTGCTGGGGCACATGGTAGCTACAACAGCAGTAGTACCAGGGGCAAGGTTTCAGATGGGAGACATTCAGTTCCATCTGAAGTCCTTCTGGTCCCAGAGCAGAGATTCCTTTTCCAAACTGAGTCCAGTAACTTCCATACTTCTCCTAGCTCTGCAGTGGTGGCAGGACAGAGACAACTTAAGGGTGGGCATTCCCTTTCTTCAGGGAAATCCCACAATGGTACTCACCATAGATGCATCTCTATAGAGGTGGGGGGGCCCACCTTGGGGAGCATACAGCTCAGGGCACTTGGTCTCTCCAAGAGTCTGTTCTGCACATGAATCTCTTGGCGCTCAGAGCAGAGTTGCTGGATCTCCGGTTCTTTTCTTCCATGATTCAGGGGAAGGTGTTGCGAGTCAGGACAGACACCACCACAACAATGTTTTACATCAGCAAACAGGGTGGCACAGGTTCCACACTGTTGTGCGCAGAAGCCATGAAGACTGGCCTGCTCTCTGGAGGTGACTGACAGCAGTTCACCTTCGGGGGAATGACAATGTTCTGGCAGACTCTCTCAGTAGGATCAGCCAGAACCACCACGAGTGGTCTCTGAATCATTTAATTCTCAAGAGCATCTTCAAGCTTTGGGGCACCCCAGAGATAGACCTCTGTGCAGCCCTAGACAATCACCAGTTACCCCAGTATTGCTGCAGGCCCCCAGTTCTGGGAACAGTCCCAGTGGATGCATTCCTGCTGGACTGGTCAGGGAAATTTCCTGTATGTCTTCCCTCCATTTCCTCTATTGCTCAACGTACTGACCAAATTCAGGGCTTAGTCTGCAGTGATGATCCTGATAGCTCCAGACTGGGCCGGACAGCCTTGGTACTCAATCCTGGTGAACGTGGTGTTGACAGATCCGATCTGCCTCCCCATGAGGTACGACCTGCTGACGTCATCCCAAGGGAGGATCATGTACCACAGCTTGGGGACCCTCAGACTGAAGGCTTGGCTCTTGCAGGGTTAGAGTATGCTGGGTTGCATTTCTTGGACTCTGTTATGGATATCCTAAAGGTTTCCAGGAAACCAGCTGCTAGGAAAACATATTCATCCAAATGGAGGAGGTTCACTATGTGGTGTAATCAGCTAGGTGTAGAACCACAGCAGGTGGGCATTCCACTGTTGCTGGATTATTTGGCTCATCTGCATTCTCTAGGCCTTAGGCCTTCCACCCTAAGGGTGCATCTGGCTGCAGTTTCTGCTTACTTGTCAGCAGGAAAATCTTTTTCCCTGGCCTCTGACCCTATATTTAAAAGATTATTTAAAGGGTTATGGCATTTACACCCTCCTCTCAGAGAGCCTACCCCTTCATGGGATCTAAATATTTGTATAGCTCAGTTGATGCAACCCCCCTTCGAACCTATGTTCTCAGGAGAGTTAAAGTATGTAACTTGGAAAACAGTCTTTCTGGTAGCCATAATTTTAGCAAGACGTATTAGTGAGTCATAGACCTTATCTGTGGAACCCAACTTTATCTCCTTTCACAATGATAAAGTGGGTCTTAGAATAAATAGGAAATTTCTACCCAAGGTGGTCTCAGAATTCCATCTTAACTAGTCCATGGACTTGCCTGTCTTTTTCACTGAACATTCCAGTTCAGGGGAAGATAGGCTCCATTTAAAACTACTCTATTACTTAAATACAGGCGATCTGTGAAAAACGTAAAAAAAAAATTCTATTAAATTGTCAAAAAAATAAGCTAGAATTTAAGCTAGCTCACACAAAAGACTGTCACAAATCTCTTTTCTCCTATATAAATAGTAAAAAAGGTGTATCAAGGACCATTGGTCCCATTATAACCAATGGCTCTTCTCTATCTGATATAGAAACCTCGAATCTCTAAGTACTTTTGTTCTGTTTTCTCTCAAAAATCACCTATTAGTACATTTAAAGTTCACCACGTAGATTATCATAGGTTCTATCCAACTGACATTATACAGGCTATCAAAAAACTGAAAAAACAAATACTAGTCCGGGCCCAGATGGTATTCATCCATGGTTTCTGATCGAAACCTGTATAAATATTTCTATACTTTTGTCAGTTATTTTCAATAAATCCTTACAAGAAAGCATTGTACCAAATGATTGGCATTCAGCAATAGTTACTCCCATATTTAAAAAAGGCAATAGAGGTTCTGTGCAAAATTATCATCCAGTTAGCCTGACCTCAGTGGCTGGTAAATTAATGGAATGAGTAATGAAGTCTCTAATAGATCAAGATTGTAAAAAAATTAGGAATTTATAATTCAAATCATCATGGATTTACTCCCAAGTATTCCTGCACCACCAATCTGATATCTTTTTACAATAATATAAGTACTCTACTAGATGTGGGTATCCCTACTGATGTAATTCTTTTGTACTTTAGTAGAGCTTTCGATAAAGTCTCACATGAAAAACTCATTACTAAAATGCACAATCTAGGTTTGTCACCCGATATTGTCAACTGGACTTTAAATTGGTTGACAAATCTTTCTCAGAGTCAGAATTAATGATTTAATATATGGATTGTCAAATTAATACCATCAGAAGCCATACAAAAAAATCCTGGTAATAGTATGGCTCCTGAACTGATAATACCACTGCTCCCAAGTGATAATACTATCGTTCAAGAGCCGTAATACTGTGTTCAGGACCTGAACGATAGTATTATCACCAAAGATGAACAGCGCAAGTCTATCTTGTCACGTCTTTTAAGCATGCCTTCCGATTGGTGCGTTTCCAGCCCAAACAGTTTGAAAAACATGGCGTCGGATTCTCGCTTAGCGAGGGGACACTATGCGGAGTCCACAGTGACAAAACTTCAGTTTTTCCCGGGGTATCTACAAATGAAAATGTATCTCGCTGAACTGTGCTCACCCATCGCCAAAACAAAAGGTAAAATAAAATTAAATTGTTGCTATGCACGTGTGCGAGTCACGGAAGGCAGGCAGACCAGGCAACACTGTGTGACAGGCTGTGGCAGTCGGCTACGAGCGCGAGATTCCTTTAGTTAACAGCCGACTGGTCGCAGCAAAATGATCAAAAAAAAAAAAAGTCTGATCCATATATTAAAAACAGTAATAGATAGGTAACTGGGCATTACTGGTGAGATACCATCTCGAGGTTCTGGACACTGGAACCTCTCGAGCTTCGCTCTCGAGGTTCCTGTGTGTCCAGAACCTCTCGATGGTATTACTGACCAGTAATACCCAGTTACCTATCCATTATTCTATTTATCTTGTCTGATTCGGGTAGTGTGACAAGTGGTATACCACAGGGGTCGGTCTTGGGACCAACACTGTTTAACCTCTTTATCAGTGATTTACAAACAGGGCCAAATAACTTCATGGTTAAATTTACAGACAATACTAAATTGGGAGGCAAGGTTAATAATCAAGAAAATATTTCTGCATTAAAGAAGGATTTGGAAAAATTAACACTTTGGGCAAATGAAAATCATATGCAGTTTAATAAAGACAAATGTTTAGTAGTGCACTTCGGTGTAAATAATCCAAAAATGATATATAAACGGACTACCACTTCACTCATCAAATTGTGAAAAAGATTTAGGGATATATGTTAATAATAGACTTAAAACAAATGATCACTGTGTTAGAACTGCTTGCATGACCAACAGACTTTTGAGGCAAATAAAACGCATGTTTGTTAATCGCACTGAACAATGCCTTATTCCGTTGTTTAGGGCATACATTAGACCATATCTAGACAATGGCTCCCCTTTCTGGAATCCAAACCAAAAAAAAGACACAGCAATTCTTGAACAGGTTCAAAGGAAAGTAACTAGAATGATTCCAAGATTAACAAACTTGGATTATCAGAACAGATTAAAAGCTACTGGTCTCTTCTCTCTTCAAACTAGAAGATTAAGAGGTGATATGCTTATGGTTTTTAATTTAATAAATTCACCAGATCTAATGGAAAAATGTGGTTTAACACTCTCCAAAAGGAGACATGTTCCGAGACTGCATATAAACAGCTTGAAGTAAAAACTTATAAAACCAACAAAAGGGAAAACTTTTTTCCAGAAAGAGCATCCATTGTATGGAACACCTTGCCACAAGAATTGGTAGAGGCAACTAGTGCCACTGTCTTTAAAAACAAATTAGATGTTTGGTTGAGGGATATAGATAAGTAATGTCCCACATAGTGTGGGGAACAGTCTCAATGGGCTCTGGCCTTCTTCTGTTCTTTCATACCGAGTAATACCAAGTAAGTAGTCTGGATGTTAAAAGGGCTATCAGCTACTATTTGGATCTCACCAAAGGTTATAGAGGTGAATCTAGCCAGTTGTTTCTTACCTATGGAGAAGTGGGCAGGGGTAAGCCTGCCACTAAAAGAACCATTGTAAGATGGATAGTTTCTTGCATTCAGGTTTGCTATCAGAAACTAAGGAAGGATCTCCCCGTAGGCCTCAGGGCTCATCTACTAGGGGCACAGCTGCCACCACAGCAGCTGCAAGAGACATTCCCATGTCAGAAATCTGTAAAGCGGCTATCTGGAAAACTGTACGTACATTTACCAAGCATTGAAGCCTGGATGTATAGGCAAGAAGTGATGCCAGGTTTGGAACAGCAGTATTGCAGATCCTCTTTCCTGAGTAGGTTCTGGGCCCTCCTCCAAGGAAACTGCTTGGTAGTCTGCATAATCAGAATATATTGGGACTTCTTGTTGTTTGATGAAAAAATTACTTACCACAGTAATGTTGTTTCTCCTAAAGGAGTCCTAATGTTTTCTGACCTCCCACCCTGCCTCCCCTACCAGAAACTTAGGTCTCTGCACTCTAGCTTGGGTGGTGGTGGTATTAATTTACCATGAGAGAGTTTTCTTAAGAGGGCATCTGTAACTTGAGTCTTTTAGCCCATTTTGGGGGGGTTTGTAGGATCTTGGATAAGTTCCTATTTAAAATGCTGATAGCATTTCTTGTTTCAATCTGTGTGTGTCTTTTTTTGATTGCTCGTATCGTAAGAATCTGACAGTTGGATAAAATGTACCAGGGGACAGTGATTTGAAACAGAGCACGTGCCTACTTAGAATGTAGGCTTTAACTCTTTCCTCTCCGGGGCAGTAAAACAGCAAGGTCTTACTGCATATGTCAGAATACATTTAGGACTCCTTTAGAAGAAACAACATTACTATGGTAAGTAACTTTTTCTTCTGTTCCTGTCCCTGGGACAGGCACCAAGTGAAAAAGCATTAGCGGGCACTAGGATACAGGAGATACTGCTGCCAGTGTTGTTTTACTAACTGACATCCTGACATCACACATCACATGGTGAAGAACATCTGTTTAACCAGTTGTCACGTTTTGACCTAGTCTATGTTGTCGCTGTTCTAGTAGGCAATGAACATGAAAAGAAAGCTGCATTAGGACTAGCCAACACATACTTTCTTAGCCATCGTGCATATGCAGTCATTGGTCTTCCTGATGCTGCATTGCAGTCTGTGCCTTGCTTCTCTTTGTGCTGTATTTGAAGTAGCTGCAAAAGGTGAGCACTTGTTAACAGGCAGCTGAGTTTTGGGGAGCACATTTTAAAACCTTTTCAGGGCTGTCTACCAACTGACAGGTCGGGGAAGGTGAATTGAAAGCCTTTGCAAGGACAAAGACATCCGGATCTGAAAGCCATTTTCAGGGCAGGCAGTCAAGGTAAGAGCTGCAACAGGGTTAGACTCAGGATTTAGAGAGTAAGAGGAAACGTAATGGACCGAGGCTCCAGGCAGTAGGGGGGAGGCTAGTTAAAAGTCCCATTCAGGGTTACTAAGTAGAAGGGGGACTTTAAATTAAGTCAGAGCTATACACAGTAGGATGGAAAGCTGTTCAGCCTCTCAGGGCAAAGGAAGAGCAGAAAGGAGGTGGATGTGTGATTTAGTTTTAGCTTCGTATCCCTCCCCCCTCTTTTTGCCAAACTCAGTGGCAGGGAGCCCTTGTGTACAGGGCCAGTGGATGCCAGAAGCATGCCAATCAATCAATCAAATTTTATCCAGGCGGACACCATTGAGCAAGCTCATTTACAAGGTGGACCTGCATTACACATGATCAAAAGACAGAATAACATAATTGGCAAAGATACAGATATTAAAACACAGTTGAAACATAGGTAAAAGAACAAATTGTAAAACAGTAATAAGTGTGTTCAGTGGAACAGGCAAATTGAATATCTATTCTATCTTTGAAGGTATATACAGTACAGGGAGCCCAGTTTGAAGGTATATTCAATACAGGGACGAAGGGGGTTTTGTTAAGCAGTAATTGTAGGTATCTCAAGTTGGTGCGGCTGCAGTGGAGGAGGGGGCAAATGACAAAAGTAGCTCGCAGCCTTAGGTTCTTAATAGAGGGCAAAGAGCTACGTAGCTCACTTAAGTGGAGAGAACGGAGACCATCTATGGCACCAGGAAGCGCCGGCAGTCCAGTTCGCAAAACTTAGGTTATTGTTATGGAGCAAAGCAAAGAGTACGTAGCTTACAGAAATGGAAAGGATTAGAGATGACCAGCTATGGCACCAGGAGGCGTTGGCAGCCCAGTTCTCAAGCATTAAGTTTTTGTTTTGGAGTAAGGGGGTTTGTGGCTCACAGAGGCGGAGAGATTAACGAAAAACCTGGGTATGGCACAGTTCATCTCGTCAAGGCCGGGAGTTTTCCTTTGTTTTCCCACACAGAGATGCTTGACTGTAAACATGGGGCATGCTATACAACAGGCGTGTGGCCCACAGAGTCACAATGTCTCCCTTCCTACTGTCATCCCTTGCTGACTCGTGCTTCTTGGGCATCCGCCAGGTGGCACTTAGGTGGCGGAAAGTGGTCAGCCATCAACCAGAGGAAGGGAGCATCCCATGGGTAATTCTGCCTTCCTGCTGCCAGTTCTCCAGCATTCTGGGCTTGTTTATGAACTCGGGTCACTGGCGATGTGTGCAGCAGCTCTGCTGCTATATTGACGGGCTGGCGCAGAGCAGAAGAGGGTTCATTGAGTCTGCGTCAAGGCTATTACTACTGAGCAGGGGGAAGTTAATTAAATGCTCTGATGGAATCACACCGGTTAAAACCCTTTCAGGGCACAGTACCAGCCTAGGCGCAGTATATCTTGGCCATTTTCAAAGAACTGTAGTATCTAGGGTGCACACTAATTAACTCTGATTCGAAAACAGCAATTTAACATTAGTAACAAAAAAAATATATATATATCAACTGCACTGGTATAAGATAGGGTTGTGCAATGTTAACTCGCACAAATAACCAACACAAAAATGAAGAGAGCATCTTAATGCTGGGTAAGGGTAATACCTTTATTATGTTAATAGAATGTTAGATACAAGCTTCTGAGGCTATATTACTGCCTGTGCAGGTATGCTGCATGGTGTGGGCTGAAGCACCTTAAGTAGGAGTTTGATTCCTTTTAGCAATGCAAGTAAAAAATTAAAAAAAACCTTCAGTTATTGTAGTAAACTTTGAAGTGCGTATTTAATATCAAAGCAGTAGTTGTATGCTAAAACACTGGGGATAAAAACAAGCTTTGCAATACTGGTTTACATCAAACGGGCTAAGCAAAAGGTGTTAGGAAATTATTTACATATAGGCTTTTGTTATGGAGTAGCCCAGTATTACTGTCAAAAGAACAATGGACAGTACAGCAGCACAGTAACAGAACTGCGTAGTACATCTGTCTGACTCTGTACTTGGTGCAGCAGAAATGTCAGTACTATCTAAGGGACTCTTATTCTGCCCAACTAAATCAGTGGATTAATTGGAACTGTTTGGTGACCTACAGGAATTTTTCAGAAGCTTGTGCCTCAAGGACTTCTTCCATGCAGGCAAAATGCAAAAAGGAAAAAAGCAAAAGGAAGTTGGTGGATCTTGGGGTTGGGGATAAGATGGCCAGATGGGTAAAGAACTGGCTGAAGGACAGAACCCAAAGGGTGATTGTGGGGGGAAGAGTTATCTGGCACCAGAGAGGTCAGCAGTGGGGTCCCACAGGGCTCGGTGCTGGGTCCGGTGTTGTTCAGTTTCTTCATCAAAGACATTGGGGACGGACTTCCGGATCCGGTTATGCCTGCGTGAAGACACATTGCGAGAGGCTCCCACCGGAGATTTAACAAAATTAACTAAAAAGTAAAAAAAAACTCAGCACCTAAAACAACTGAAGAGTTCGATCTGTTCCACAATCACTACCTAATATCGCTCTTACCAGCGGCAAAATAGCTAAGCAACACAGGAACAGATTTCAGCCCATCGCCGAAACTGCTGAAGTGGACAAACCAGAATCTGACGAGGGGGAGGCTCAGCTAAAGTTAACTCCAGGACAGGAGAAGAGAGCGAATCAAGCCAAAAACAAAAGTTACAAGAAAACCACAGAGTCTGTCACCGAAACGATTCTACTTGCAGTTACTGATTTACGTGGCGAAGTGCGAGAATCGCTCAAAGATATCAGACAAGAAATACAAAGTCTACAAAATAAAGTAGTAGAGGCTGATAACCAAATCTCACTGAACACCTCCAAAATAGAAGAAATTGAAGAAACAGTTAGTACCTTAGCATCAGAGCAATTAGCCATTACAATCTGACAAGAAGACTCTGAGAATAGAGGAAGAAGATAAAATATATGTCTCTTTGGCCTTCTGGAGGGCGAGGAAGGTAATGACCCCAGGGCCTTCGTTGATTATTTCCTCCGTATTTCGTTAGAGCTTGACCCCAGCTACCAACTTGACCTAGAGAGGGCGCATCAAGCTGTGGGCCCAAAGCCCATCTGCCCTGAAGCCAGACCCAGATCTGTCGTGGTCCGCTTCCTAAGTTATCAAACTAAAGAACATTTACTCACCAAAGCCAGGCAGAAGGGTAAAATTATGTGGGGCAATAGAGAATCTTATTTGACAACGATTACGCCCCCTGCACCCAGAGGCATGCAGAGAATATAGTCCCTTGTTTCCTGTCCTCAGGGCTCAGAAAATAAGATTCTGTACCTCTTATCCAGCCAAATTGATGGTCTCCCTGCCGACTGGGCCCCAGACATACTCCTCAGCTGCAGAATCAACCTCTGATGTTTTGCTAAAGGGAATCCTCACAGAGAAGACCGCCGAAAACGTGAGATCACGCCAGAAGCAATTCTACTCAGCAGAGCAGCCTAATTTGCCTCCTGCTATGGAAACATCGATAACGGACATACTGAAGCACCTTCAACAATATAGCAACCCTACCATGCCTCCTTGATCATTCCTGAGGTACCTTACATATTTTCAAGTCGGGCTTGATTTAGGTTTCCTGCCGCGGGGGTGGGGGGGGATACCTAGGGAGGGAGGGTAGCAGCCATTTTCAAATGGCTCCGGCATCTAACTGTAAACTTTTTCACATTAATTAGGCCATGAGTTGCCATATGGGCCACAGAGCACTCCCAGATGGTGAGGAATTTCCCAAACAAGGGGTGCCATTTATTGAAGATTATGACCTGTTCTCCCCCTTTTTCCCGGGTTGTAATCCCCCTCTGACTGCCCCAGATCTATGTCCTATGGTGGGTTTCCTGAGCTCTCTTGGACAGTGAGTCTGACACTCCGAACCGGGGCTTAATCTCCAGATGGCATGATGAAGTGTTTCTTGAATTATACTGATGAAAATGCTGTTCTCCGGCCTGCATCTTACTGGATTGGTACCACACCAGAATAACAACCATATATATATATATCCATGTCGAAACATGGAATTGAAAACAATCCACCTAGTTGGGTCTCTTTCACCTGAATTGAGAGAGGGGAGAGGGAGAGGAGTTATAATCAGTCTGTTCAATAACATTTACTATTAACAGTCTGGTTCACCATCCTGCTTCCTCTCAAAAGCCTATTTAAGACCTCAGTTTGGGAGAATATAGAAGAAAGACTGGAGGAGGAGGAAAGGGAGAAAGGCATTTAGAGAATGGGGGGAGGAAGCAGCTGAGACCTTCCACTTCACTAGAGAATCCTGCCGAGTTCCCCTGACCTCTCACCCGTAACATACAGTGCCTTCAGAAAGTATTCACCCCCTTGGATTTTGTCACATTTTGTGATGTTGCAAACTCAAATTAAAATACATTTATATGGGATTTTTTGTCACGTATCTACACAAATTACTCTATAATGTCAAAGTGGAATGAAACTTCTGAAATTTTTTGTACATGTAATTTAAAATAAAAACCTGAAATGTCTTGATTTGATAAGTATTCACCCCCTTTGCTATGATACTCCAAATTGAGCTCAGGTGCATCCAATTTCCTTGTGAGATTACTCTAAAACTTGAATGGAGTCCACCTGTGGTCATTTCAAATGGTTGACATAATTTCAGAGGAAATACACCTGTCTATATAAGGTCTCACTGTTGACAGTGCATGTCAGAGCAGAAACTCTACCATGAAGACCAAGGAGCTGTCCGTAGAACTCCGTGATAGAATTGTGAGGCGGCATAGATCTGGGGAAGGGTATAAAAACATTTCTAGGGTGTTGAAAGTTCCCAGGAGCACAGTCAAGTCCATCACTAGGAAATGGAAAGATTACAGAACCACCCAGACTCTTCCTAGAGCAGGCTGTCCTCCCAAACTGAGCAACCGGGTCAAGAAGGACCTTGGTCAGGAAAGTGACCAAGAACCCAATGACCACCCTGACAGAACTACAGAGTTCCATGGCTGAGATGGGAGAACCTGTCCAGAGGACAACAATCTCTGCAGCACTTCACAGATGTAGCCTCTATGGGAGAGTGGCTAGACGGAAGCCACTCCTGAGAAAAGGCCACATAATAGCATGCCTGGAGTTTGCAAGAAGGCACGTGGCAGACTCTGAGACCATGTAGCAAAAGATTCTCTGGTCTGATGAAACAAAAATTGAACTCTTTGGCCTGAATGCAAAGCGCTATGGCTGGCGCAAACCGAACACAGCTTATCACCCGTGTAACACCATCCCTACCATGAAGCATGGTGGTGGCAGCATCATGTTATGGGGATGCTTTTCAGAGGCAGGGACTGGGGCACTTGTCAGGATAGAGGGAACAATGAATGGAGCCAAATACAGGCACATCCTTGAGGAGAACCTGCATCAGTCTGCAGTAGACCTTGAACTGGGGTGAAGATTTACGTTCCAACAGGACAACGACCCCAAGCATATAGCCAAAGCAACTCTGGAGTGGCTTCAGAACAAGAAGGTAAATGTTCTTGAGTGGCCCAGCCAAAGCCCAGACTTGAATCCCATTGAGAATCTGTGGAAAGATTTAAAGATTGCGGTTCACCGATGCTCCCCATCCAACTTGACAGAACTTGAGCAAATCTGCAAGGAAGAATGGGCAAAAATCCCCAAATGCTGATGTGCAAAGCTGATACAGACATACCCAAGAAGACTCAAAGCTGTAATTGCTGCCAAAGGCGCTTCTACAAAGTATTGACTCAGGGGGGTGAGTACTTAAGTAAACAAGATATTTCAATTGTTAATGTTTCATAAATTTTTGTTACACAATAAAAATATTTTTGCCCCTTTAAATTGTTGAGTATGCTGTGTGAATCAAGGGGGGAAAAAATAATTTCAATGCATTAAAAATTCGGGTAGTATCGCAACAAAATGTGACAGAGTCCAAGGGGGGTGAATACTTCCTGAAGGCACTGTATATGGGGTCCCGTAATCTCTAATTTTCCCTTTTTGAGGTTACCTGCCAATTTTGGTCACATGCATTAGAATACTTAAATATTGTATCTTGACTTGAATTACTAATAATCTGAGGGGATACTCCACTTGGCTTGGGGGTCTAATATGTAAGGGAATGTTTTCCTGACCTGACCCTAGCTGCTTTCCCTGGTCCTCAGCCATATATATTCTTCTCACCACACTTCATTAAGCTGAAGTGAAAACATAATTTTCCGGCGGAGTGTCTCGAGATCTAAGTGAACTCTACCATCATCTCGGCACAACTGGTTCTACCATGGAGTGGTTCTTTAATCACTTATCTTATGGCCCTGTTTCTGTCAGAGGGATTAATTTCTCGAGGACCAGTTTCAAGAGCCATGCATCCCTCTACTATCCTATTTGGGACTGTAGATGGGGTGTTTCGGGGGAGCTCTATCAGAGTGCCTCCCAAATGGGAGTCAACCTGTATATAGTTTTTATATATTTGACTACTACTAATAAAAGTTTAAATCTGCATACAAGGTCATTATATGTTTCTGTATTTACTCTTACTATAACAAACATTACAAGGCTTGATAAGCCTAATGACCTGGTTTTAGGTCACCTAGTTAATTTTACTTTATTCCACGAAAAGGTTATTCATGGTAGTTCACAAGTTAGAAGTTTGAAAATTTTTTTGGGGGGGGAGGGAAATAACCACACACACAGAGGAATAAGAATTTCAAAATATAATTTATTGAACCAATTGTGCAGTGTTGATCAGAAAAGCTTTTATTTTCAGGAGACAGGCTGGTCTGTCAGGGGGAGCATGGTCCGGTCATTCTTCACAGTGTTCTTCCTAGGAGGGAGAGAAGAGATTAAAATACAGTCAGTACTTCAAAATCAAAAGAAATGGCTCTAACAAGCCCAGTCAAAATTATGTCACATAATATAAATGGTCTTCATGACCACATAAAAAGAGCTTGATTAATGCAGTTTTTAAAGAAACATCCTTCCGACCTGATTTACCTGCAAGAGACCCATCTTACGGATTCAGAACATTCTAAACTAAGCTGGGGTAGTCGGTATAGGGTGGTGGCCTCTTTACATCCCAGGGGTAGACGGAGAGGGGTGGCAATCTTGATCCCGCAGACGACATCAATCGAAATACAGCAAACACATATAGATGCCCGTGGCGCTATGTTATTGTTAAGGGCCACCTATACGTCAAACGGGTCACGTTGGCTGATGTAGACTTTCCTCCGCAAACTAAATTTCCCTCATTCAGGGGATTTTTATCCACCCTCCTCGACCTCCTCCATGGTCAGTTGATCTTTGGTGGGGATCTAAATCTAACATTATCCCCACAAATAGATTGCTCGAACCCTCAAAAACACCATACTAATTCGACAACCAAACAATTTAAACACTCTATGGAACACTTGGGGTTGGTCGATGTGTAGAGACGCATATTCCCATCCTCACCAGGTTTTACATACTATTCCCCAAGATTTAAATCCTATTCTAGATTAGATTATTTTTTGACAACATGTGAACATTTGTCAGCTGTTCAGGATATTGCTTTGGGCCCAAAACTTCTATCAGACCATCACCCCTGACCTTAAAACTTGATATGGGAAGGGAAGTGAAGTGAAGAAATCTCTTTGGAGACTTAATCCATCTTTTTATTGAGACAAGGAATTTCATAAGTCTATTCAGCGTTGGCTTCCCCACTTTTTTCAAAAGAATGCAGATCCTGAGGTCGCAGAATCAGTACAGTGGGATGCTATGAAAGCCACCATCTGGAGAGAAATTACAGCATATTCAACCAGTCAACACAGAGAAAGAGAAGCAGAATACTATAGGTTATCAGACCTACTAACCAATTATCAGTTGTTATATCGGAAGGGAGATGGGGACCTCTAGAAACTAATAAAGGATACCAAGGCAGCCCTACAAAAAATAATAAACAACAAAGTACAACAATCTTTATATTTTCTTCGCCTATCCGCTCACGAGGGGGGGCTCTAGAGGCACTAAGAACTTAGCACGTAGACTGCGTGAACAAAAGAGGTCTGCAACTATCTTAAAACTTAAAAATCTTTCGACAGGTAAAACACATAATTATGAAGCACATATTCAGAAGGCTTTTTTCTGATTACTATTCTAACCTATACTCTGCAGACCCTCATTATGCACAAGCCCCAGCACAACAGTTCCTGAAGGGTACACGACTTCCAACCCTATCATCCTTCCAAACTAAAACATTAACCGCTCCATTTCTAAATTAGAGATGGAAGAAACTATCACAGGCCTCAAATCGGGAAGATGTCCTGGTCCCGATGGCTACACCTCAGAGTGGTACAGAAGATTTCTTAAAGAATTAATTACTAAAATGCATTCTTTATTTAACCACATCTTCAAAGGTGGTCTGCCTCCCCCTTCTTGGGATTTTGCCACAGTAGCCCCCATCCCCAAACCAAATAAAGACCCCTTCGACCCGGGATCTTATCGTCCGATCTCAGTCCTTAATGTTGACTATAATATTTATATGGCCATATTGGCAACCAAACTATAATCAGTAATTCCCCAAATAATACATCCCGACCAATCTGGCTTTATCAAAAAAAAGAAATACATCAGATAATTTAGGACGGGCCCTACTGCTTCAGGAATATGTTACTACTCAGCAAATCCCTTCTGTTTTTATCAGCCTCGACTCGGAGAAAGCCTTTGATCGTGTTTCGTGGCCCTGTCTGTGGGATACCCTGAGAGCTTTCCAGTTCCCCACCCCCAATTTATTACAAATTTAGTCAACCTTTATAAAGCCCCGCAGGCCTACATCCGTTCCAGTGGATCTATGTCCTCTTCTATTCCCCTAGGCAGAGGTACACATCAGGGATGTCCCCTATCCCCCTATCTTTTTGCTCTCTTTCTTGAACCCCTGGCAGCTGTTCTTCGGAACACCCCAGAAGTCGAGGGGATACAGATTGGACGTCAGGAATACAAAGTCTGCATGTTTGCGGATGACGTCCTACTGACTCTGTCGTCCCCTTCTCGGTCTATCCCGGAAACTTGGAAAATCCTAGTCCAGTTTGAAAAAAATATCCAGCTTTAAACTTAACCTAGCTAAGACAGAGATCCTCGCGTTCAATTTTACCCCTTCCCAACAACTCAAAAAAACACATCCTTTTAAATGGTTATCCATTAAGATTTCATATCTGGGCCTCCAACTTCCCATGGATCTCGGACTGTTAAAAACAGTCAACTACGAGAAGCATCGGGGTTCAAGGGTTCCCACCGCATTCGGGCCTGGGGGTATAGCCATGCCCTGCTGGGATGGACTGTACCAGCCACCAGGTAGGTGAGCGAGGCTGATAAGGCTGTAGGTGTCTCCCAAGAGGGGAGAGCTGCGAGGAGTGGGAGAATAAAGAGAAAGTAAAAAAAAAAAAAAGTCAACTACGAACCCTTGTCAACCCAGATCCAGTCTGATCTCAACCGATGGGCAACAGAAATTTTCCCCTTCCACCGAAGGGTTGAGATCATTCGTACAAATATTCTTCCTTGAATACTGTACTTATTACAGACAATCCCTATTTACCCCTCTAAATTTTACTTCAAATCATGTGATAGATTGATCTCCAGCTTCCTGTGGGCCAAAAATTGTCCGAGAATCAGACTTTCCATCCTAAAACTATCACTATCACAGGGGGACCTTAACCTCCTAGATCTATCTCTGTACGCCCAAGTGGCTTTCCTAAGAACTCTGATACTATGATTAAAAGAGTCCTACTGTTCTCCATGGAAGACAGTAGAATTCCATTTAAACAACCTTTACGACATCAAAAAGATCCTCTTCTCTTCGGATGAGAGGTCTGTTCCGTCCTCGGATTTAACAAACATAACATCCCAACCTTACAGGCTATGGTGAAGGCTGAGGAAGCGGAACCCTATTTTAAAAATTTATGAATATTGTAAACTTTTATATCTCAAGATGAAATGTTTATTCCTAACTTCGAAGACCAGGCCTTTGTCCAATGGAGAAATCTTGGCCTTTCTCATATTTACCAGTTTCTTTCACCATTAGGTATCATCCCTTTTGAAAGGTTACAATCTCAATTCTCACTCCGATCCTCTGACCTATTTCAATACTTTCAAATTTGAAATCACATCCTACATAATAAAAATATCATACCCATATTTCCTCTTCCCACTCCAAACCTATTAAAATTATTTATTGAATCAATGAAAGGTAATTTGAGTTTACAAATCATAGGTTTAATATATAAAGAGATGAGGAATGAAGGTCTGTATTCAACTGGATCCATCCTCAGTGAATGGAACAGAGACCTAGATTTAACAATTCCGATTGACTAATGGATTGGATCGTCTCTGACTGAGATGAAGTCCACTCAGTCCCCCCATTGGAGGGAATTTGCCTGGAGGTGCAGATCTCATTATTTTAGGGTGCCAGCAGCCCTTGCCAAATTCCTTCCTCCAAATTATGGTTGTTGTTGGAGACTGTGTGGATGCAGGATTGCCACCCTGGGACATGTTTTTTGGCTATGCCTGTACCTCATGCCCTTTATACTCTCCCTTCAAAACAAGCTCTCAGTCCTGTCCAGTGACTCCATTGAACTCACTGCCGAACAATTTCTGCTGAGGATTTATCAGGACCATGCTCCTCATTGGAAAGATTTGATATTACCAGTTTGCCTCCTGGAAGCCAAAAAAGCAATCACCCGACGCTGGATGTCTGACCAAACTCCAACAATACAAGATTGGAGGAAATTAATGTTTGAAATCTATGTAGCTGAAAGATTTAATGCTGAACTACAGGGTAGAGGTTCATCTCCTATGCAGAAATTGCAAGGCTGGGTTAGCTATTTTGCTAAGTGTGACCCCACCTTCTGCCCTTGAGCGAGCAAAGAATGGCTGTCTCCTGTGGCGGAT
Source organism: Neoceratodus forsteri (assembly GCA_016271365.2). NCBI lineage: Eukaryota > Metazoa > Chordata > Ceratodontiformes > Ceratodontidae > Neoceratodus > Neoceratodus forsteri. The sequence continues at coordinate 734,586,703 of CM057459.1, forward strand.
CTGGATGCAGTATAACTATTGGTTATGCCTCAAAAAAAAAAAAATGGGAAGGGGGGGTGATCCGATACTAAAGTACCAAACTAAACTATATACCTACATTGAGTGGCGATGGACCTAGACCACTATTAAAGTCTGACTGTCAATTATTGTTACCTAGAATACATCGCAAAAATCAACTTTCCTTTATGAACTTTAAACCTATAAAGTATGTCTAATATTTATTGTGAAAATTGGTTCTATAACTCCTCTGCAAAGTGTGGAACAAAAATGGAAATAAAGAAAGATATAAATAAATTAAAAAAAAAAAAAATGATATTGGGGATGGACAAGCTCAAAGCTGCGGGCCTCTCTGAGTCTTCTGTAAGTTGATTTGCTTCTTATATTGAAGGCAGGTCCCAAGCTGTCCTGATAGGTAAATTAATTTAATTCTCACTCCCTGTTTGCTCGGGAGTCCCTCAATGGTCTGTCCTGGGTCCTGTTCTCTTTTCTGTATTCCTAAATGACCTACCCTCTGTCTGTTCTTCTGCATCCATTTATATGTATGTATGTATGCTGATGTCACAGTTCCTTTTGCATCTGCTTTTTCTCCCCTTGACCTTACCTCCCTGCTACAGTTACATTTTGACAACATGCAGCGCTGGTTCAAGTCTAACCTTTTGTCCCTTAATGCCAAAAAAAGTGTCTATGACTTTTGGCACTTGTCAGAGTTTTGCCAAATGTACTTCTGTCCCTCTATTTTATACCCTTGATGGTGCTAAGATTGAAGATACTTTCTCCTTTAAGTTCCTCTGGGTCTGCCTTGACTGGCATCTTGATTTCTCAGTACATATTGACGCAGTTCACCATAAGCTTCACCCAAAGCTAGGTTGTTTGTACAGGAATAAAACGTGTGTCCCACTCCCTGCACGCCGAGAGAAATTGTACTAAAAATTATCCTTCTAATCTTTGACTGTGGTGACTAAGTCTACGGTAGTGCCCCTAAATCCGCCCTTGCCAGACTGGACCGCCTTTTTCATTCCTTCTGTCGTTTTGCTTTAGATTGCTCACCTCATACTCACCACTGCTGTCTCTACTCAGCCCTTTCTTTCCCCTCTCTTGATGCCAGGTGCCTTTCCATTGTGCCTCTTTTTTTATCCAAATTCTGCTTTGGCTCCCCTTCCCCCTTACCTCAAATCCCTCCTATCTGCTCCTCCTCCTCCTCCTCCTTCTTCCTCTTACCTCCTCCTCAAAACCTCTTCCCCATTTCTCCCCTCTAGAAAATATACTCTTGGTCAGTCTGCCTTTTCCTAAACTTTGGTTCTCTCTCCTCCTTTCTGTTCATTCTGCCTCTTCTCCTTCCTCTCCGAGGTCTCTTCTTTACTGTAAGCCCATTGCTGTCCTTTTTCTCTAAGGTATCTTATGTCCATTGCTATTCTTCCTGCAATTGTACATGACTCTTTTCCTTTATACTCCTCCCTACTTATTTGTGTTGTCCTTCTTCTCTCCCTCTCTAGTTTTCCTGTTTCATGCTGTTTCACTACTTTTCCCGTCTTCTGATATGAGATAGTTATATTTTTTTAATTGCATTCATTTCTAAATTGCCTGCAATGCTTGCGATTCTGCATGTCTGTCTGTAAAATTGTATTTGACTTCTGTACTTTATTATTATATTATTTATCTCCACTACGCTCCACTCTTCCCTAGGACACATCTGGAAACTATCTGTTAGTAGCTCAGTATGTATTTCCTGGTTAAACTTGTACATAAATAAATAAAGGCAAAATGTGCCTTTTTACAGAAGACACCAAGCTTTGTGGGAGAGTGGACACAGCTGAAGGGATACAGGATCTGCGAGGTGATATGGAAAAGCTGGGGAGATGGTCTGGGATCTGGCAGATTGGCTTCAATGCCAGGAAATGCAAAGTTATTCACATTGGAGCCAAGACTCCCAGGAAGGAGCACTACCTGGGTGTGGAGTCCAGGTATCTGCATCAGAAGAAGAAAAGGACCTGGGAGTGATGATCAGTAGTGACCTGAAGCACTCCACACAATTCAAGAAAGCAACAGCAAGAGCAAACAAGATGCTAGGATGCATATCTAGGGGGATCAGTAGTAGGAGAAAGGAGGTTATACTGCCCATGTACAAGTTACTGGCGAAGCCACATCTAGAGTATGAGTTCAGCACTGGAATCCAGACCTCAAAAAGGACGTTGAACTGCTGGAGAAGGTCCAGAGAGGGTTACAAAGATGACAGCGGATCAGCAGGGTAAGGCATATGAGAGATTGAGGGCACTGAACTCCATGGAGGACAGGAGAGAGAGAGAGAGAGAGAGAACAAACATGATTAGGACCTTCAGTTACTTGAAAGGGATAGATAACGTGGACAAGGAGGGTCTCTTTAAGCTGAGTGGCAACCATAACACGAAGGGGCACAGTCTTAAGCTGGAAGGGGGAGGTTTAGGAGGGAGGTCAGGAAGCACTCCTTCATGGAGAGGGTGATGGACACTTGGAAAGTGCTGCTGGAAGAGGTGCCTCATTGAAAACAGTGGGCAGCTGCAAAAGAAGCTGGGATAGGCATAGGGGGAAGTAAGTACCATGGGTAGGGAGGATGGGAGGAGTGGGGGAGCAGACACAGTAGCTCAAGCTGTGGACCCTGCAATATGAGCACACTGGTTAGACCAAATGGCCTTCTTCTGCTGGCTTCTTAGTATGTTCATAAATAAAAAGACCAGGGGAACAGGAATAAACAGGATAAATGGGACAACAGCAATAAAAACTTAAGCTGGACCCCTCCCTAGGACTTCATGCGAAACTGGACAAGTGTATTGAGATCTTCAGAAAGATTGCCACATCCTCCATACTGGAGAAATGGAGAAACAAAATGTACAGTTTGTGCCACCTTGAAAGGAGGGCTGTAGGGACACTGAAGAACAACATGGATACACTGTAATTATCAAGCCAGTAGATAAGGGAAATGCAGTAGCCATCAAAGAGACTACTTGCACAAAGTACTATTGAAAACTGCAGGAGGACCCCACTAAAGAATATCTGAAATCGCTGAAGGGTATCTTTAGACTGCTCCCTGTCCCAGTCAGTGAACAGATTGAAACTCTGATTCCCAAGGACCCCAAACTTGGCTCCTTCTCTTTGCTCCCCAAAATACATTAAGAGGGGAACCTAGGCCACCCGATTATATTAGCAGGTGGTATTCTTACTGAGAATATCTTGGGCTGACCCAGCTACATACAGGATGCCACAGACCTACTTAACAAACTCGGCACACTTAGCCCTCTACCAGAGGTAACCGTTCTAGGAACCATGGATGTTGAAGCCTTATGCACTGCTGTAACCCACAGTTATAGAATCGCAAGATGCAGACAGTTTTTAAAACAGACTGTACCGATGGAAGCAGTTACTCTACTCATCCAATTTATACTCGTTCACAGCTACTTCTGGTTTGGAAATTACACATACCTGCAAACCATGGGCAGAAGAATGGCACCTCAGAATGCCAACCCATTCATAGCTAAGCTTGAAGATACACTAATACATTTGTGATACACTGGTGATCTCTTCCTTATCTGGAGCATCAACAAACAGGACATCATACAATTCCACCTTAACTTCAGTTTGGTCCACCCTCCCATGAAATTTAAACTCGGTTACTCTTGCAGACAGGTCATCTTCTTGGACAGCAGTGCCGTCCTAAAAGATGGAGAAAATACAGGCATCCATTTACTGCAACCCCACAGATGGATTCAGCTGCTTGAATGATGAGAGCTGCCACTCCAAGCGCCAAGGACATTAAATATTGTATCATCTTTAGTCAGATCATATGGTACAGTGGAATATGTCAAAATTTACTCAAATCATTGCAGGTATTTTTACTTGGCATTGCTAAAAGGAATCAGACTCCCACTTAAGGTGCTTCAACCTACGCTTTTGTAACGCTCCTGAAGAAGCAGCAGTACTATATAGGCCTCAAAAGCTTGTATGTATTTTTAATTTTTTGTTAGCCTAATAAAGGCATCATCTTTACCTGGCATAAATATCCTCTTTTTGTTTCTGCTTTGGAACTGCATTGGTACAAATTCCGTGGCACTGGCAAAATGAATGTTGACATGGAAGGCAGACCAATATCTCTGCATCATTGGAGCCTTTGCAGATCAAGGATACCACCCAGAGAAATTTGAAAACCAGACCTGCAGGGCAACAAGAATACCCAGAAAGAACTATTAGAATATATGGAAAAACAGAAAAATGACTGCACACCACTGGTTGTCACGTACAGCCCTCGAAGTGAACACCTTTACAAGATCATTAAAGATCTCAGTCCTATTCTTAAAGAAGATAAAAGATTGTAAGTTGTTTTTCCACAACCTCCACTTCTCGCAAGGGGCCAACCCTACAACCTGTGGCAGCTTATTGTCCGAAGCAATATATCCGCAAATAAGAATGCTTCAGGACATTCTGCAGCCAACTAGAAATGTGCGAAGTTGGCAAATTTCACTTCACAAATTAATTTATGAAGTTCACCACATTCACAAAGTGCCGACTGTGCAAAGTTCTTCGCTTACGATGTGGCACTTTTTCAGCTTAAGTCATGCAAATTTGCCTGCAAAGTTGCAACTTTGCCATGACTTCACCTGGAAAAAAAAAAGTGCCTGTTCCCCACAAGAAAACTCATTGCGAAGCGGGCAGTTCGCAGAGTTGTTCGCGAAAGCAAATTTCACAGTGTTGCTGGAACTTAGCCGATGAAATAAAACTTCATAGCATCTCTACTGCCAACAGAGATTATGTCAGACATGCATTATAACAGTAGACAACCCCATTCTTCTCAAGAAACAGGATTACAAAATCCAGGGATCATTCAGCTGCTGCTCCACTAATACTGTACACGAGATCACATGCACAGAATGCCCCAAAACACATATTTATGTGGGTGAGACTCTTAGGAAGTGAATAAACCTGCACCATCAGACACCAGCTCATGGGCACACCAGTGAGTGAGTGAGCATTTCTGCAACTTGGGACATAGTCTGGGGAACATGAAATTGGCCGTCCTGAAAGGCAGTTTCAGAACACAGATGGAGAGGTCTTCACAGTTCTAATTTATGCAGACTTTTTAACACCCTGGAATCTGTCCTCAGGGATAGACACTGGATTCAGGTCCCGCTACTTAACAAAACGGCTTTTGAAATTGACACGGAAAAACACTTACCTTGCTATTAAACAGCAAAACAGGACTGCTTCATAACCAGAAAATACCTTCTGCTTAACCCCTGCCTGATGTAAATTACAACTGCAAAGCTTGTTTTAATCCCTAGTGTTTTAGTTTACAACTACTGCTTTGATGTTAATCAGCTTTCAAACAAACAGTATACCGTATGCTACTTGCATGTGCGTTTCTCATCATCACTTTTACAGCTACCACTCTCCCAACTAATAAAATACAGTTGCATGGATATATGTGTTTGGTGTCTGCTTACAAACAATAAGTAACACACAACATAGAATCTTTCTGCTGAAAAAGGTCCTTGGACCATCATGTCTACCAATTCCTACCCATCTATTTTTGAGTGAGCGAGACCTAATGGCTTTTCACTCCCCCTTCCCCCACTCCCTTTCTGATACTATCTTTACCAAGCTCTTGTATTTGTTCTACCAATTTTTGAATCCCCTGCTTATTTTGCACAGACCATCTCTTTTTGACAGCTTATTCTGCCATTCCAGCACCCTTTGTGAGAAAGTGCTTCCTGGTATTTCTGCTAAATTTGCCCTCCACCAGCTTTGTGGAGTTGCCCTATGTGTTTGTGTTCCCACTCGGTCAGACTAACTTCTGACTAAAGATTTTATTTACCCCATGGAGGAATTTGTATGATTGTCATGTCCCCTCTCTGCCTTATCTCCTCTAATGTGCAGATGTTTAGATCAAGCAAGTTATAAAACCAAAGCTGATGTGAACAGTTTGGCCCAGCGTCAGGGGGCTGCACTGCTGTACTGGTGCCTCGGGTTTGGAAGCAGACCTGGGATACTGAGAGTTTGCTGGCTGATAGGGAAAGCCCTAGCTTCATGAGAGATGGGTGCATGTTACCCGGCTGCAGCAACCGTGCCTCCCATCAGAGCGGGAAAAATGGTGGGCCAGGGAGCTTTCTCTTCTGTCAGGGAAACTCTGTGTCTGCAAGCCCTGTAGTGCTCTGTCAAAATAAGATGTTATGGAAAAAAAAAAATAAAGCTGTCTGACTGTCCCTTCCAAGTTTAAAGTTTCTGTCTCCCAGCGTGAAACATAATGTTCAAAACATGAATTCTTGACTTGATCGGTTTATTGAGATTGGGGAATTGGCAGGTTTTACAAGTGGCTTCCGAATAAAGCTCAGGTTAAACTGAAAAGGGCCTGGGTTGACTTTAACTTTCTCTTACTTTGTGCTGCTGCTGTGATGATGCCTGCAGTAGTACCATTGAGTTCATGATCACTTCAATGTATGTGTATGTTGTATTCATAGCGTTCTGAGAGCATAGCTAGTCATCATAAAACATTGCCATAAATCCAATATATCAAGCCAATTATTTATTTAAAAGTTTTAACAGGAAGGCAAGCTGAGCAGTGCAACGCTCGATTCCAGATGCGTCCTGGGGATAGGGGTTGGGGAAATACAGCAAGTACTATCACAGGAACTACAGACAAATTGCAATACAGAAGTCTCAGGAATACAGACTATTTGCAATATAGACATCATGCCAGGTTCAGACATTGTGCAGTTATAATACATGGGAAGACTTAGTATTGTATGCGTTGCATGGAGTCTAAGTGCAGCAGCAGCAAGAATAATAACAGAATATACTAACTTGCACCAGGTCATGGTAAGGGTAGAGTTGGAACAAATTGGGCCGTCCCGCAGGACTGGGTGCATGAGCAGGAGGAGGAGAAGTATGACTTGAATAGGGAATTTAGTTTCTGGGTTTGCCACATTGTCTAATGTCTCCAGGCAGGGAGTTCCATGCTTTAGGCATACAGTACTTGAAAGCATTTTGTCCTTTAGCAGAGGACATGTGAGGGACCACGAGAAACCAGGAGTCGAAGTAACGGAGAGAGTACGAGGGATGCGGTTGAGCTATGAGGGCGGTTGCAAGGTAGGGGGTAGGGACTGGGTCCAGAATTTTGCTTTGAACCTTGTGCAGTGTGCCAGCCTCCGATCCAGGAGTGATGGTAGATCTAGGGACCTGTAGAGGTCGCAGTGATGGGTTGTGGGAGGGCAGTCCAGTGCAACGCGACAGAAGGAGTGGAAAAGAGGGTCGAGTCTGGCTAAGGAGGTCTTAGGAGCAGCGCTGTATACTACATCTGCATAGTCAAATAATGGGAGGATCATTTTATGTACGATTGCTTTGCGGGTTGGTAGAGGGATGCAGCCACGGTTCTGGTATAGGGCACACGGTTTGGGAAGCTGCTTATTGTGGGTTGCGTCAGTGTGGTCTGAGAAGTCAAGGTACTGGTTAAGCCAGACCCAGAGGTATCTAAAAGAGGTGCAGGTCTCCAAAGGGGTCCTGTCGATGGTGTGAAAAGTTGGGGTGGAGGGGAGTCTGGTGAGTCTCTGCCTCGAGCCAAAAGTTAGGGAGACCGTTTTCTTTGGGTTGAGAAATAGCTGGTTTGAGCAGAACCAGAGCTGAATAGCATTGAAGTCTTGGTGGAGCCTAGAAAGCACTTCGCTTGGGGTGGGACCTGTTGCATACAGTACTGTATCGTCGGCATACAAGTGTATTGAAGTGTGCTGGCATGCTGAGGGCAGGTCATTTAGAAAAATGGAGAAGAGTAACGGGCCAAGGACCGAGCCTTGGGGGACTTCGGAAGTGACAGGAAGGGGGACAGAAGTGTGGGGGCTAATTCTTACTGCTTGTGACCTGCCTGTCAGGTAGGAGCAGAACCAGCTGGAGGCAGATTTGGAGAGGCCGGCGAGGGAGAGTTTAAATAGCAGAAGGGGGTGGGAGACGGTGTCGAAAACCTTTGCTAGGTCAATAAAGATAGCTGAGGTGGTGTGCCCATTATCCATGCCGGTAAGGATGTCATCTGTGAGCCTTAACAGCGAAGTAATGGTAGAGTGTGATTTCTGAAATCTGAATTGGTAGTGTGAGAAGGAGGAAGAATCGAGAAAAGAGGATAGTTGGGAGAGGACAAGTTCCTCCTGAACTTTGGCTAGAATAGAGAGCAGGGAGATAGGGCGGTAGTTGCTCGGCTAGGAGGTGTCACCTCCTTTGAGGAGAGGGATGATAATGGCATGCGTCCATTCAGATGGAATTGCTGCCAGCGAGAAAGAGAGATTGAAGAGGGCGGTCGGACGGGAGGCGATGGCAGGGGCAGATAGGTATAGCATTTTGGAGTCCAAACCTGAGGGGCATTTGCATTTGGCTGGGTTGAGAGCCTGCAGGGCTTTTAGCACTTCTGATTGGGTGACCCGATAGAATGAGAAGCTGTCTGATAGGGGGGTATGTGGAATGAGGGTGGGTGGCTTGTGGGAAGTGGGCTCATGGGAAGGTGGGGGTAGAGGAATGGAGAGAGGATGCACAGCTTGTGAAGAGTGTGTTAAAGCTGAGGCCACTTAATCTAAATCAGTGACAATGGAGCCTGCTATGTTTAGAGAAGAAGTGGGTGGCTGGCTGGGTGGGGAGAGTAGAGATATAAGTGTTTTCCAGAATTTAGCAGGGTGGGTTAGATTTGTGTGGAAGGAGGCCTTGAAATAGTTGGCTTTGGCCTGGCGTGTAATCCTAGTGCAGGAATTCCGAAGTTGGCGGTAGAGTTGGAGTGCTGCCTGGGTACCAGTTGTCTTGTACGTTTTCCAAGCCTTGTCTCAGGCGTGGAATTGATCTCTGATGTTTGCAGTGACCCAGGGTAGGTGGGCACCTCTTACTCTAGTCCTCCGGAGTGGTGCGTGGAAGTCCCAGGCTGCGAGGAATTTGGACTTGAACTGTTCCAGGGCCGAGTCGATGGAGGATGCGCATGGGATGTAAGACCAATTAGTATTCGCCAGGTCGTGTAGGAGTGTAGTTAGGTCAAGTGATTTGTATAACCTAGTGAGTAGTATACGCGGGGGAGGTGCCTGGGGCCTGAATATCTTCCTCACTACATATATCATGTGGTGATCACTTAGAGAGTCTGGCAGGAGTCCAGCTTCTAGGATCCAATGGGGGTGTGTGATAAGGGCCCAGTCCAGGAGGGAGTGATTCTGTGACTTATGATTTAGGCGAGTCGGGTCTGTTATTTGTTGGGACAGATTTCGAGCGTTCACTTGGCTGCGAAGCTTGGAGCTGGCGTTGGAGAGCCAGTTAAAATTGAAGTCCCCAAGGATATGTAACTTGCCCCCAGAAACGAATGATTTTAGGGTGCCAAGGTGGTCAAGGATGGCTTGCGGGGGGGGTGTCCGGGGGACAGTAGGACCCAGCTATATATAGTGGAATGGAGTGTGGCAGTGAGATTTTGATCAGAAGGGAGACTAGGGACTTTCTGGGCAGAGAGAGAAAGACGGATGAACTGTATCTTGGAGGAGATGTACATCACAGTGCCACCCCCCCCCTTTTTTTTTTCTCCCCAGGGCGGTCATGACGAGTGATGGAGTAGCCAGGGATTGATAGTTCAGCATCCAAGTTATGGGGTTTCAGTGATAATTAAAATATCGGGACACAGGGAAAGGACACTTGGTTGGAGCGAGGTTAGTTTTATTCAGGATGCTGCGTATGTTAAGGTGCATTATTTTGAGGCCACGAGGTAATCTGAATGCTGGGGAGAAGGGGGTGGTTGGCCCAGGGTTTAGCTCGACATCTCCAGCTAGGAGTAGGAAAAGAGTTATTTGCTGCTTAGCTGCATGTATTGCCCATTTCAGCCTTCGGAGCGGTGAAGACTGCTGGGCGGACGGTGCAGCACTGCTTCTGGAAGGGAAGTGTGAGGTTGACAGCCCTACGTGAAAGGGGGGAGGCAGGACGAGAGCTCCTCTGTCCCAGTTAATTATTGTGGCGTGTAGAGAATGGCCAGTGGTGGTGGAAAAGTGGTGGTTTGGCGTAGTTGCCCATGTGCAGCATGTCCGGGGGTTGATCTGAGCTTCAGGGTAGGTGGCAGAAGGGAGGGATGCTGGGGGGTTAGTAGGCACAGTACAGCTAGAGCTAGAGGCAGCATGTTGGGTTGCTGGGTCTTATTCAGCAGGGATACTGAGAGGGCGGCCACTAGTGGAGAGTCGGTATAAGCTGCTAAGGAGAAAGTAGGCTGGTTGGTTTCTAATGTCACGTGACTTAGCCTATATACTACTGAGCCAACCAAGGGTGGCGGGGGCACAAACGCAGCGGAGATTCAAAGTGGGCGCTGAAAACCTTGCCGTGGCGTCGTACCTGAAATTCGACTCCGATGCGGTATGGGGGGAGGGCAGGACCCACGGTGGCCCTCGTGACCACCAGCTGTGGAGCAAGCAGAGAAAAACGGATGGGTTATATCAGGTAGGGAGGAGGAGGCTAGGCCCAATGACATTTGTAATTTTCAGCAACTGTGATTAACATTAGGTAACGGCTAAATTTGGATTAAGGTCTTAAGCTCAGCTAAAACATTTTTTTTTTTTAAATCGCATTTGCTGGGTAAGATACTGCAGTGTTAATTAACAGAACATACAGAGTGGAGCCCTGGTAAATAATCAGAGTGCAGCATTAATTACACACCTCATGCCCTAGCTAAATTCATCAGTGGGCATAGAATGCACTGCAGAGTTCATTAATAGAACTTACAGAGTGGAACCCTAGCTAAATAATCGGAGTGCAATGTTACTTAGACTCCTCATGCCCTGGCTAAATTCATCCAGTTCTGGATGCAATTTGCAGGCAGAAGTCCCGATTAAGGCAAACTGCAAAAATGGTTAGAAATCCTGCAAGTTCAGTAGACGAATTAAAGCACCCCAATCAGAGGGGGACAGATGCTTCATAATAGTGGAGACATCTGGGGAAATAAACCATCTCCAGTGCTCTGCCGGCAGGGACGTTAAAGTTGGCGCTTAAAGTTCAAGCCCTTTGCTCAACGCAGCTGAGATTCAAAGCGGGTGCTAAAAACCTTGCTGTGGCTTTGTACCTGAAATTCGGCTCCGATGCGGTATGGGGGGAGGGCAGGACCCATGATGGCCCTCGCGACCACCAGCTGAAATTCGGCTCCTATGTGATATGGGGAGAGGGCAGGACCCATGATGGCCCTCACAACCACCAGCTGAAATTCGGTTCCGATGTGGTATGGGGGGGAGGGCAGGACCCACGATGGCCCTCACGCCCACCAGCTGAAATTCAGCTCCGATGCGGTATGGGGGGAGGGCAGGACCCACAGTGGCCCTCTTGACCACCAGCTGAAATTCGGCTCCGATGCGGTATGGGGGGAGCGCAGGACCCACGGTGCCCCTCGCGACCACCTGCTGAAATTCGGCTCCGATGCGGTATGGGGGGAGGGCAGGACCCACAGTGGCCCTCGCGACCACTAGCTGAAATTTGGCTCCGATGTGGTATGGGGAAGGGCAGGCCCACGATGGCCTCGTGACCACCAGCTGAAATTTGGCTCAGATCACGGTATGGGGAGGGCAGGACCCATGATGGCCATTCACGAACACCAGCTGAAATTTGGCTCCGATGCGGTATAGTGGGGTGGGGTGGGGGCAGGATCCACGGTGGCTCTTGCAACCACCAGCTCCGAACACACGAAGTAGAAAACAGTTTAAAATAAGGTGGTAATTTACTCCACAGTAAGTGAAAAGAATAAGAAAAGGAGAGTTTCCAAGTATTTTATTCAGAAATTTTGATATATGATTAAAGTGTTGTACTGGAGGAAAAAATGGATTGAGGCAAACATATCGGAGATGAATATGGTCATAATAAAGATGACCAATTTTGCATTCGGGAAGATGTAGCCTAATTGGTAGCCTTGAAGGCATCTGCTGAATGGATTCCCAAGGGGCTTTGACCTCAAACATGGAGGCATATTCATTGATTTTATTTTGTTTTACTAGCAGAGCAGAACTCGTTGAGGTAGGAAATGCATCTTTTGCAAGAGTGTCTTGGGGTCAGCAGCTACAGAAGTCCACAAAGTTTTATATAGCAGCAGTAGGGCAGTATAAACAGTACAAGTACTGCATATTAAAAGGATATCTAAACCTGTACAAAATGGCAGAATGCCAGTTCAGAAATCAAGAATCTGGGCGGCCTGGTGGTGCTGAGGGTTGAGGCGCTGGACGCCACACCTCGTGCCATGCCGGCGACCCGGGTTCGGAAATGGGCCCGAGTTGGCCAGGGGGAGGAGGAGGATTGAGTGTCTCAACAGATGCTGTCATCCTTGAGGGGGGGGGGACACTTTGGGCAGTGCTAGCACCTGTTGTCCTACCGCCGGTGGAAGCGTGGGTGGTGGGTCGAACGTGGCTCTCAAGAGTCAGAGGAGGGCACTGTTAGGCGCTTGATTATGATGTGTGTCAACACATCATCAGTCTGGACAAATGTCTTTCACGACAGCGCCCTCTAGCGGTTGGAACCACAAAAAAAAAAAGGGGGGGGGGACTCCCTGGCATTGCGCAACATGATGCTGGGATCCTGGTACGCCAGGACCCAGCTGAATACCAGGTAAGGGGGAGGTACCCCAAGGGGCCGAGGCTAAGGGACAAGTAAAAAAAAAAAAAAATTAATTTAAGAATCCAAGGAGGTGGTAGAAAAAATGCTGGCCTTAAACAGTTGCAAGCATTACCTTAAAACCGGCATAGCATGTTGTTTCATAACTCTTTAAAGTTGTAAACAATCAGGCTTACATTTTAAAAATTGTGTTGTAAAGTCCTTTTTCTCCCCCCATTCTCAGTTTATGCCCCCTTCAGTGCCCATCTCAACTTTTCACTCAGGATCCCCTAGGTACCTGGCTCTGCCATGCCCCGAACCCCTGCAACTTCCTACCTTCGTTTCTGCTCCAGTGTTAGCCCACCCCCACCCCGGGCTGAGAGGTCCTTATCCTACTTAAACACTCTTTTGTGAAGCTGGAAGCCAGGGTTTCTGGGTCAGTCCAGCTTTGCCCCTCTGGGGTCATTGTCCATCTCAGAGTTGGCACTTTTTTGTTGTTTTCACCCTGCCCTAGGGACACAAGCACACACGCGAAGTCGAAGGGGCATGTGCATGTCATTGCATGCTGCCACTCTGGACACCCGGCCTCAGTCCCTCCCACCCACAGCGCTCTCGACTGCACTGCCACTTCTCACCCATGTGGCAGTATTGCAGTGAGGATGGTGACCCATCCGCCCTGGAGGAGGAGGAGGAGCATGTCCCCTGGAATGTTCAGTCCTCCTCCCCGGCTGGTCCCTAGCGAACTGAGCTCATTCACAAACCCTGGTTGCTGGGGTCACAAGTGGTAGTGCTGCCACTGCACCGACAGGCTGGCCTGTAAAAATAATTCCTTTTTTTTTCTCAATTGTTGTTTATCCTCCTACGGCCCCCAGACCTTCCTTTCTCTCAGATCCTCCAAATCTACCACTGTCTAAGTACACAGAGGAGTCTGCCCCTAGAGTGTACGCCCACCTCAAGTCTATTCCCGGTTAACCCTCGGGCAGGGCAAGGAAGGCCCCCTCTTACCTTTCCTTGGACCTCAGGGAAGCGTGCGCACACAGCGGAGTCTGCTCCTCTGCATCATGGAAGCGGAGCGAGGGATCGTCGCCTGGACTGTCTGGGGAATTTTTTCCTCTATTAATTCTGCTAGCCTCGGCGTGCAATGAGGACGAAACGAGCCCAACACATGTTGAGACGTGCGTCAGCTCCTGTCCTCTGCTAACGTCAACCCTCTGTTGTCCCCCAACCACGCCGGCACCACCCGAGATCCCCAGGTGGTGGCGGTGAGCGGCAAGGCTAACTCCCCATCCCTCCCCGGAGAAGGAGAGCAAGCCTTTAGACATCCATCCTTCTCCCTCCCAGCCAACCCCCTGGTGGCCCTGAGTCCGTTCCCAAACCCGGGTCGCTGGTGTGGAGCGAGGTGTGACATCCAGCAACTCAACCCTCAGCGCCACCAGGCCGGCCCGTAAAATCGTTCTTAAGTGGCAGTGTATGTGCTGCATGATGATGCCGAAAAGGAGAATGCTATTGATTGGATTCATTGAATATGGCTGGCCTGCTGGCAGAGCGGTAGAGCTACTGCTTGCAGTGCCAATGACCCGGGTTTGGGAACGAGCCTGGGATGTCAGAGGGTTGGCCAGGGGAAAATGGTCTGAGTACCCCTTGGATGCTTTTCATCTTGGGGGGGAGGGGGATCATGCCTCTAGTGCCATGCTACTGCCTAGGTGACGATGGGCGGCCGAGCAACGCAGCCAGGAACAAGGTCGACATTAGCGTTGAGGGGTGTGTGGACACATGCACACCTGTTGCGCCATTGATGTCATGGAGGTTAGGGGCAAAAGAACGGAAAAGCCCCCAGCCTGCAGGATGATGCCACCTCCTCTTGCAGGCCCTGCACCCGCCTACTGGGCTCACCAACCAGCAACCCAGCTAGAGGTCCTCTGGGCTAACGGGGGAACACCCTGGGGGCCCCGCCACAGGGGTAGGCAGTGGGGCACTGCACAGATCAGTCTGATAAGTCCCAGGTATGGAGGGGGTGACAGAGCTGGGCGAGAGGGGGTTGAAGGGGGCAGGCTGGGTGGCATTGGGGCATAAAGCATAATAAGTTTATATATAAAAAAAAAAAAAAGATTAATTGAAAGTAATAGCACTGGTAATATATCTTCCAAAATATGTCTCATTGTGCCAGCCTATCAGAGCACCAGTAGAGCTGCTGCTGCTTGAAACCCTTGTTCGGGAGTGAGCCAGGGTTGTCTGGGTCCGGCCAGGGGAGGAGGATTGATCGTCCTACTGGACATTCTCTTCAGGGAGGGAGGGAGGGTCATTGTTTCTGCTATAGTGCCACCTAGGCGACCAAGGGTTGCAGCACAGCAGAGGCATAGTGAAGGGAGGGAGGACAGCTACTGGGCTAATGATCAGCATGTAGAAGTGCAAGCTCCAGCACTGAGCCCATTGTACGCAGACAGCCTAGACACTGGGGAGAAAGATGAAAAACATTATCCCAGCAGCAGTAAGTGACGGTCCCTGGTACATCTAGACCCCACACCATATATTGCCAAGCTACCTGATTCAACAAGAGTTTCAGGGGATGTGTTCCCCATGTAAAAGGTTAAGCCATGGTTAGAGGGAGGTAGGAATTTATAGTCAGTAGTGATGGAGACTCGTAGCTGTGAGGTGTCCTGAAGGAAGACTTTGCTGGAGGTTGGAAGGGAATAAAAAAAATGGTTACCAAAAAAAAAAAAAAAATCTGATGAAAAGTTTTATAAATATGCATAAACATAGTACATAATACTAAAAATAATAAACACTTTAAGTTAAGACCTGTGATGCTAGATAAATACATTATATGATCAGTATGTCTTATTTGTGGTGATACTTTACTTATCGATACTTAGTGGGTAAAATTAGGGTCTGGCTGCACTTTGAGGGACACCTGTAGAGGTCTAGAATCTTGCAACGGAATGATGTAGTATTCCGTCATGCCACCATCTCATCTTGTTATATCAGTCGCACCAAAATTAGTGTAGTGATTGAACACAATTACTTATCATACATGCATACGTGCATATATACAATCGTGGCCAAAAATATTGGTGCCCTTGCAGTTTTTTCTAATAATGCACCATTCCTTCCAGAAAATTGTTGAAATTAAAAAATATTTTGGTATTCACATATGTATTTCTTTGGTTTGCAGTGGAATAAAACACAAAAAGCAGAAAATGTTACTAAGTCTTAACTTATTTTACATAGACATCCTTAAATGGCCCGGACAAAATTATTGGCAACTTTTAGAAGTAGTTAGAAATGATTAGATTTCAACCAGGTGATTCTCCTTCACTTTGGAACTGAACTCACCTGTGGTGAGTTGCAGGTGCCTGTAATATAAAAATCACTCATTCAGCCAGTTTGAATAGAGAAAAGGACTCATTCTCCTGTTTTGTGTCACTGTGTGTACCGCAGTGAGCATGGAGAAAAGAAAGAAAGCCAGAGAATTGTTTGAGGAGGTCAGACAGAAGATTGTAGCCAAGCATGGACAATCTCAAGGCTACAAATCAATTTCCAGAGACCTTGATGTTCCTGTTTCCACCGTACGTAATGTTATCAGGAAGTTTAAGGCCCATGGCACTGTAGCTAACCTCCCTGGACGTGGCCGCAAGAGAAAACTTGATCGAAGATTGCAGCGCAGGATTGTTCGAATGGTGGAGAAAGCACCTTGATTAACTGCTAAACAGATTCAAGCTAACCTTCAGACACAAGGTACGACAGTTTCAACTCGCACCATCCGTCGCCAACTCAGTGAAAGGGGGTTATATGGTAGGAGGCCCAGGAGGACCCCACTGCTGAGAGAGACATAAGAAAGCCCGACTGGAGTTTGCCAAAACACACCTGAACAAGCCAAAATCCTTCTGGGAGAATGCCCAGTGGACAGATGAGACCAAATTAGAGCTTTTTGGTAAAGCACATCATCTCTAAGCCTTCAAAGACAAGAACACCTTCCCTACAGTCAAACATGGAGGAGGTTCAGTGATGTTTTGAGGTTGCTGTGCTGCCTCTGGCACTGGGTGCCTTGAACGTGTGCATGGCATCATGAAATCTGGAGATTACCGGCCATTTTGGAGCGCAAGGTTGAACCCAGTGTCAGAAAGCTGGGTCTCCGTCGAAGGTCATGGGTCTTCCAGCAGGACAATGACCCAAACACACTTCAAAAGCACCCAGGAATGGTTCAAGATAAGGCGCTGGACTGTTCTGAAGTGGCCAGCAATGAGTCCATATCTAAATCCCATTGAAAACCTGTGGAGAGATCTGAAAACAGCAGTTGGGAGAAGGCACCCTTCAAATCTGGGAGAACTGGAGCAGTTTGCACAAGAAGAGGGCCAAACTGCCAGTAGAGAGGTGCAGGAAGCTCATCCATGGCTATAGGAAGCGGTTGATTGCAGTTATTTTGACCAAAGGCTGTGCTACCAAATATTAAGTCTAGGAGTGTCAATAATTTTGTCAATGCCATTTCTTTTCATTTTCTGATTTAAAGGATATATTAAATTCTGAATCAAAAACAAAGGTTCTCTAATATTAACAGAGAAATAAAAATTGTGGAGACCAAATACTGTTGTTAATTTCAACTTATGTTTAGAGGAAATTGTGAGTTATTTGAAAAAAGTGCAAGGGTGCTAATATTTTTGGTCACGACTGTATTTTGGGGGGGAACGATCCTTCATAGTTCTCCCTTCCACCAATTCAGTGGGAATACCCAGTTGTCCCATTTCCTTCAAAGTACTTGTTGAATCTGAACTTGTTGGTTAGTACAGTATCTGTTGTTATCACATGGTGTGGCAGCCAGTTCCTGGTATTTAAGGTTCAGGCTTTGTTTATTGGGGAACAGTGAGAAAACAGCCATGTGAGCCAAGGCTCATTTACAGATTAGTCCACATATCTCTGCTTCATAGTTGGTATAATTGCTACATTCTAACATTATATAACTTAATAATAATACTAACATTTTAACAGTATGTTTCTTAAAAAGGACAACATACTGTTGGCCTGCTGGTGGAGCAGTAGCGTACCTCTGGCAAAGTTGATGACCTGGGTTCAGAAGCAGACTCTGGTCATCAGAGATCTGTGTGAGGGGGTGGAATGGTGTCCATAGGACTGCTCTTGAGGGGAGGGTCAGAGCCTGGAAGTTACGTGGACTAGCGGAAGCTGGAAGAGGCATCCTGAGCCATCACGGGGGCGACAGACGTCAGGAGCATGTGGCATGCATTGTGATGTCATTGCACACCACACCTCCCAGGGGACTAGAAAGGAGGAAAAGACAGGATGGCGCTCAGTGGGTTGCAAGCCCCACACCTGACTAGCTAAGCTCGCTGGCCCGGAACTGGATCCTGAGCACAGCAGGGATTGGGGAACTCTGCTGACCTCATGGGGGGGGCAAACCTTTAGGAAAGACTGCTGGCAGTGAATCGTAAAGGACATTGTGGTGTCGGGGCTGGGGTGCTGGGCAGATGTGAGCTAACGAGGGGGAGAAAAAAAACTAAGGACAGAACACTAAAGTATTGCATGTCTAACATCACAAAAAATAAATGATCCTTTGTGCAAGTTCTCCAGCTTAGTTGCAATAATTGCAATTAGCTACTAGGCAGGCAAAGAGACATTTTGTAATAGTGCTAGAAGATGCAGTGGTGCCCTCATGTGGTGTGGAGTTTGAAGGGCACTTATTGTAGACACAAGGGTCATTATAAAAGGATTGCCTTCCACCGTCTTTCTTTCAAGCATTCACCACTTGTTCCGTGAAGTAGTTCTGTTTCTCAGGAATATTCTTCCCTCATTTGACATTGTGTGTCCCCTTGTTATTTTATCCTCATTTTAAAAAGCTGCACTTGGTCTGATGGTTTTATCCCTTTTAGATACTTGAATACTGTAATTATGTCATCCCGAGTTGTCTTTTACATAGAAACATAAATTTTGACGGCAGATGAGGACCACTTGGTCCATCCAGTCTGCCCATTTCCCTACCTGATGGATAAGCTGCAGATTCTAGTTAATCAACAGCTTACTTCCTCCTGCCCCCCACTAGAATTGCCTTATGCCCGTCCCATGCATTCTTGAATTCTCCCACTGTTCCCGACTCCACAACCTCAGGAAGGCTGTTCCATGCATGCACAACTCTCTCTGTGAAAAAATACTTCATAACATTACCTCTGAGCTGTCCCCCCTCTATCTTCAGATTGTGCCCCCTTGTTCTTGCACATCTCTTCTTCTGAAAGATACTACCCTCTTGTACCTTGTTAATTCCCTTGAGATACTTGAAAGTTTCTATCATGTCCCGCCTCTCCCTGCTTTCCTCAAGGGTATACATATTAAGCTGCTTTAGCCTCTCCTCGTATGTCTTCTGGTGCAGACCTTGCACCATTTTGGTTGCCCTCCTCTGAACAGCCTCCACTCTGTCTTTCTTGGAGATGGGGTCTCCAGAATTACACACAGTACTCCAGATGGGGTCTCACTAACTGTCTGTAGAGAGGGATAACAACGTCCTGCTTTCTACTGTTGATGCCTCTCCCTATGCATCCCAGTATCCCCCCAGCCCTCCTTACTGCCTTCTCACACTGCTTGCCCACCTTTAGGTCATCTGATATAATTACGCCTAGGTCTCTTTCGATTTTGTTGTTATTATTAACTCACCCCCCATTGTGTACTCTTCCCCTGGGTTTTTGTTTCCCAGATGCATTACCTTGCACTTCTTTGCATTGAATCTGAGCTGCCACGTATTTGACCATTCCTCCAATCTTGCCAAGTCCCTTTTCATTCTTTCCACCCCACCTTGTTTATCAACCCTGTTGCAGATCTTTGTGTCATCTGCAAAGAGGCATACCTTTCCTTCCAGGTGCTCTCCAATGTCACTTATAAAGATATTAAAGAGGACCGGTCCCAGTACCGAACCCTGCGGTACCCAGCTAGTTACCCTCCTTTCTTCACTGTAGACTCCGTTTACTATTACCTTTTGCTTCCTGTTGTCCAGCCAGTTTTTTTATCCAGGGTAACACCTTGGGACCCACTCCAAGGCTGGCTAACTTGTATATTAATCTTTTGTGTGAGACTGTGTCGAATGCCATGCTAAATTCTAGGTAGGCCATATCCACAGCCCCTCCCTGGTTTACTACTTTGGTCACCCAGTCAAAGAAATCTGTTAGGTTCATCTGACATGACCTTCCTGCTGTGAAGCCATGCTGCCTTGGGTCCTGTGCCCCACTGGCCTCTAGGTACTCAACAGTTCTTTCCTTCGGAAGTGATTCCATCATTTTTCCTACCACTGAAGTCAAACTAACTGGTCTGTAGTTTCCTGTGTCTGCCTTGCTCCCACCTTTGTGAAGTGGAATCTCATTTGCCCTCCTCCAGTCCTCAGGTACCACTCCATCCTCCCATGATTTGTTAGAGAGTAGTCAGTGATGTTACTAGTGCTACCCTTAGTTCTTTTAGTATTCTTGGGTGAATCCCATCAGGCCCCATTGCTTTGTCCACCCTCAGTTTCAAGAGTTCTTTCAAAACTCTTTCTTCTGTGAATGGACTGGTATCGACCCCCCCCATTCAGAGTTTCTCCCTTGTTTGGTTTAGGCACCTTCCCCTCCTCATCTGTTGTGAATACTGAGCAGAAATATTCATTCAGTATCCCTACTTTTTCACTGTCACCCTCTGCCCACATTCCTTCCCCTTTATTAAGTTTCTGTATCCCTCCCTTGGTCTTTCTTCGTTCCCTAATTTACCTATAAAAGGTTTTATCCCCCTTCTTAACAGAGTCGGCTATCTTTTCCTCAGTTTGTGCCTTTGCTATTCTGACTGCCTTCCCTGCCTCCTTCTGCTTTAACTGATAAAGTTCTCTGTCCTGCTCCTTCTGTGTTTCATTATATTTCATGAATGCTGTCCTTTTCTCCTTAACCGTCCCTGCCACCCCTTTTGAGAACCATAGTGTTTTTTTCCTTCGTTTTGTTTTACTGATTTGCTTCACACAAAGGCTTGTTGCCACTACGATGGCTGTTTTGACTATTCCCGATTGTTTCTCCACCCTCCTTCTTACCCATTTGCTAGTGCTTTTCTGAGGCACTCTCTCATTTTCCCAAAGTCAGCCTTCCTAAAGTCCAATACTCCTGTTTTTGTATGGCTTGACTCTATGGCTGTGTTTATTGTGAACCACACAGTTTGGTGGTCACTTGTTCCCAGATGGCTACCCACTTCTGAATCTGAGATAATTTTGCCTTCCCCATTTGAGATTACCCGTTTTAAGATTGCTCCCTCCCGAGTGAGTTCCAACACTAGCTGTCTGAGTCATGCCCCCCTGTAGGGCATCAAGAATGACCCTGCTCTTGGTTGTGCCTGCAGCAAAGGTACTCCAGTTAACATCTGGCATATTCAGGTCCCCCATCAACAATATCTCCCCTATTTCTGCCATTTTAAGGATGCCTTCTATCATTTCCTTGTCCATTTCCTCCCCCTGAGATGGGAGTCTGTACACAACCCCCATGTGGATTGTGGTGCCATTTCCTGTCTCCAGGGTGACCCACAGTGACTCATCAACTTCCTGTTTACTCTTTGGTTCTGTTGCTTTAATCCCTTCCCTTATATAGAGAGCTCCTCCTCCTCTTTTACCCACCCTGTCCCTCCTGTAGACTGTGTATCCTGGTATGTTGACTTCCCACTCATGGTTCTCTGTGTACCATGTTTCAGTGCCACAATATCCAGACATCCCACTTCCATTAAGGCCACTAGTTCAGGAAGCTTGTTGCACAGACTACGAGCATTGGTACTCATCACCTTCCATTTATTTTTTATGGCCTTACCCCTTTTACCTCATCCCTGTCCTTAACATCTTTTTCTGCATTTATCCCTGTCCTGCTCCCTACTGACTTCTCTGCCTTGGTGTTTACCTCTCTAACTACTGCGCTTCGTGGGGGGAGGCTGGGATTTCCCTGCTCCTTTTCAGTGCCTTCCCCCTTGGCTAGTTTTAATGCTTGCCAATGAAGCATTTAAACCTGTCACCTAGGATCCTGGATCCCGCCCGGACAGATGCAGACCATCGTGCCAGTATAAGCCTGCATCCCTTCAGGTGGCTCCCCAGTCCCCAATGAAGTCAAAACCCTGAGCTCCACACCAGTTTTTCAACCATTTGTTGAATCCCATGGTGCAGAATACCCTAGCATCATCCTTGCCACAGACAGGCAGCACCTCCGAGAACGTTACAGTACATGCTACTTGTCTAAGGCCCCTCCCCAACTCCACAAACCCCTCTTGCACTGCTCTGATCCCATTTACAGCTAGGTCATTTGTCCCTAGGTGGACAATGACATCCAGCTCCTTCCCTTGTGCAGCTTCTCCTGCGATCCTGAGGATTCGCTTCCTGTCCCTCCAAGCCGTGGCACCAGGCAGGCTCCATACCTCCGTATCTCCTTCCTCCCCCACGTCTACCCCCCTAATGATTGAGTTCCCCACCAGGAGTTGTTTCCTTCCCTTGTGGGGTCTCATGCCACCCTCCTGTGGGTCTCCTTTGTGGAGGTTCCCAGCATCCTCCTTGGTCTCCACTGCAGGTGCCTCCAGAGAGGAACCACTCTTTGCCAGAACAGCATATGAATTGTGGAGAGCTACAACTGGAGGGATGCACCTCTGTTCCACCGCCCTCTCCCTCCCTGAGCCCACCTTGGTCCAACCACTTCTCTTTCTTGGCAACCTCTGAGGTAATTGTGGTGGCCCTGGTCGTCCCTGGGTGGGAGAAAAGGTTTCACGAATCCTAGCCAGGTCAGCCTGGAGACGGGCAACCTCCTCCCTCAGACCAGAGAGGTGTCTGCAAACAGGGCAGCATCACAGCCTCCAGAATGTCTCCCGGAACACTGCTGCTACACAGCCATTGCGCTGCACCACTCCCATCTTGACTTATTTTGTGTCCCCACTCCTGTTGCTTTGTATGCTTATTGTCTCCTCCCTCTATGTATTTTTACACTTACTTTCCTACTGCCTATGTGCCCTTTTAGCTCTCACCCTTCCTGTTCAGGGACAGGAACTTCCTGTAGTCTTTAGTAGTCTCCTTCCTCCATGCTTGGATTCAGACTTCCGGGGTGAGTAAGAGTTTTTTCTTTTTGATTCCTTCAAGGTTGCTGAAACTAATGTGTCTCAGTGATCCTTTCCTTCTTACTGCCAAACAGGAAGCAGGAAGTTCCTGTTGTCAGTCAAATTCAGTGGCTATAAAACTAGAACTGGCTTTGGGTGGAGGGGTGGGAAGGAGGGAAATCATTAAAAAATCTGTAGTTCTGGACTTCTGTTTCTTGCTCTGCAACCAGTTCTCTTCTGCCAGAAACATCTGGAAGCTGTAATTGGAGACAGCTGCTTTTGTACACCTAAGCTGCTAAGCCACACCCTCAATTAGATTCATTCTCTGCTCTTAGTAAATTAAGGTGATACTGCCCCCTTCCTCAGAAAAAAACTTTTTTTTTTAAATGAGACACCCTTCTTCTAATAAAGTATCTGTTTGCTTAATCCAAACGAGGTACTACTCTTGCTGAGATAGAAGTGATAAATTAGTAAAACAAGCATTTGTCAATTTATTTATTTATTTAGTTCATTAATCGGATTTACAACCTTTGAGTCACAGACTCATTTACAAAGGCACCTCGTCACAGGAAGGGGAACAACAAATAGTGTGGCAAGACAGGGTGGAACAGTACAGGTGCGATACATACATTATACATAGCATAAAACATAGATAGTTTACCAAGGTACAGAACAAAATTCATTGGTAGGTCCTAGCAGTGCCGAATGTTTGCTTGCTGGCATTGGCATTGGTGGTGTCGAAGTTACAGAGCTGCATTATAGGAATGGCAGCGAAGTATTGAACTGAAGTCCACCCCACCACCACCCTGCAGAGAGTGACAGGCATTGGGATGTGCCTTTGGATCGTTAGGCATAACGACCATGCCATTTCACCACACCCCGCCCTACAGACACTGACACATGTCACAGTGTGCCTTGGAGTCTTTGGTCCTTATGCGCACCACATTCCATCAGGAAATACGGTGAGATGGGTACGGTATAGGAGAATGGGGTGAAGTTTGGGGCCGAAGAGTCTGAGGCACACCTTGATGCCTCTCACTGGCTGCAGGGTGTGTGTGACGGTGGAATGGTATGAGCATTACAGGCAAGAATCCCAAGTCACACCCTAATGCCTGTCATTCTCTACAGGGTGGGGCGTTATGGTGGAAACCCTAACGCCTCAGGCATTCATTGGTATTTTCACTCCAAATTTTCAATGTTTTTGTGACCCCACCTCATGAACAGTGGCAATATCAGTTTGTTGGAAACTGCTTTTGCACAGTGACTATGACATTTGGCACCACAGGTGCAAAAACACATTCCGAACAGGATGTGAAAAATGACAGCGGTACTGTTCATGGGGAGGTGTACAAAATGGCAATGTTGAAAATCTGCTGTGAAAATATAAAAAAAAACTAGTGAAGTCACGAACGTGCGTAGAAACTGTGCAGCGCACACCCATAATGTAACTAGTTTGGGGATTTTTTTTTTTTTACAGCAGATTAACACAGGCATTTTGGGACCTCTGATCATGAACAGTGTCAGTGTGATTTTCGTTATCTGTCCCGAACAATGATTTCCCACAGCGACCACGCATTTCTGCGCTGAAAGTGTGAAAACACATTTCGGCCATGTTGTGGAAAATGACAGCTGCACTGTTCATAAGGAGGGGTGGAAAAATGCCACTGGTGAAAATCTGGACTGAAAATATTACAAATTCGTGAACTTACAAGGGTGCGTGGAAACTGCGCAATGCTCACTCATAACAGTCATTTTATGGTGTTTTGTCACCAGATTTTCAACATAGCCATTTTAAAACCTCTGCTCATGACCAGTGTCACTGTGATTTTCTTAATCTGTCCCAAACATTGTTTTCACACACCGACTGTACCATTGTGCGCTACATGTGCGGAAACACATTTTGGGTGAGATATGAAAATGGTAGCTGTACTACTCATAAGGAAGTGCGGTAAAATGGCACTTTGAAAATCTGGTGTTTACAAATATTACAAATTACTAAACTTGCCGAGTGTGCGTAGGAACTGTGCAACGTGGACTCCTAAAACAGTCATTTTGGGGATTTTTCCCCAAATTTTCAACATAGCCATTTTAACACCTCTGCTCATGACCAGTATCACTGTGATTTTCTTAATGGGTCCCATACATTGATTTCACAAACCGACTGCGCCATTGTGCGCTATATGGGCAGAAACACGTTGTGGGTGAGATGTGAAAAATGACAGCTGTACTGCTCATAAGGAGGTGTGGTAAAATGGCAATGTTGAAAATCTGGAGTGAAAATATTGAAATTTCGCGAACTTACGAGTGTACGTAGGAACTGCGCAACACACGCTCATAAAAGTCATTTTTAGGAATTTTTCCACCAAATTTTCTAAATAGACTTTTTGAGAGCCCACCTTATGGACACTGGCAGTGTCGTTTCATTAATTGGTCCCAAAAGGTGACTTCGCGCAGTGACTGCGAAATCACTTTCGGGCCCGATTAATGCCATGACAGTGACAGCATTCACGAGGAGGGGTCCCAAAAACCCCATGTTGAAAATTTGATGCAAAAATTCCAAAAAATGCCCGAGATATGCAGCAAAGTTGAAAAACCCCTATCTATTACATTATACAGCTTACGGCATTTCCTCAGTTAAGTGGTTGGCTTTGAAGAGTGCAGACATGTTCCCGGTCCACGAAGTCGTGCGCCAGACTCGGAGTAAGTATGGGGTGAAGGGGGTGTGGGGAGACAGGGTGCGCAGTGGTGGGCGGGTGAGCTGGGAGAAACGTCGGTATGTTTCTCTTTTACAGGAGTTTTTTTTGTTAAGGAAAGCGACAGGGGCGTTTGCCACACTGGGGTGGGCTCCCAGCATGGCGGCTAGAAGGCTGTTTGGGGGAGCTGGAGCAGCCAGGGGCATTGGGCACCCCGTCGGCCCCTACAACTTGTGCCCGCTGGGGTGGTCTCCCAGCATGGCAGCTGTAAGACTGTTTGGGGGGGCTGGAGGCCGGCGGGGATTGGGCACCCCGTCGGCCCTGCGGATGTGTGCCACGCTGGGTGAGGCTCCCAGTGTGGCACCCAAGAAGGCTTTTTTTTGGGGGAGGCGGCGTGGAGCCGACTGGGCAGTGGAGCACCCCATTGGCTTCTACAGTATGTGCGTGGGGAGCGTGTGAGCACGCAATAAACGCGGCGTGTTTGGGGGCTGTGCTCACTGAAGCGGAGCTCTCCTTTCAGCTGTATGCCACTGCATTTTCAACTGCTGTCATAGACAGCTGGAGCAGTGATTGGAGCACTGCGACCGCACCTGCAAACACACTGACTGAATTGGAAAAGGCTGACACACCTCTGGAAAACTCGAATGATGGCACTATATTTCTTGCACATGCGTGCTAGCAAACATAAAAATCTGTAGTTCTGGACTTCTGTTTCTTGCTCTGCAACCAGTTCTCTTCTGCCTTTTCATGGAGAACAATTCCAGTTCTGCCAGTTGGTCCTCATAACCCTTGATTTTACTTCGAGAAGGTTCCTGCAGTAGGTCTTCACATACAGGATTGTGCCACCTGGCGTCTGGTTCCAATGGCAAATTTGTAGCTGTCAGTCATCAGCTGGGACTGCCCGCCCCCCGATGTCCAGTGACACGAAGTCAGGCTGACTATAAAAGGGGGCGGTCCAATGCCCACCCGCCAGTTCTTTCCCGCCGTCGCCTCAGTTTGTTTGGCTCTCGGGTAAGAACAGCGATCAAACGCCCGCATGTCATTCAGAGTTTGTTTTCTCTTCAAAAACCATTTCAACATCCAACACCAACCGAGTATATGTGGACTCGCCCAAAAAAGAAGTCCTCTTAAGTGCGGAGCTGAAATCCCGCACGGGGACGACCATTCCCGCTGCCTCCTGTGTCTCTGCCCCAAGCACAACTCGGATGAGTGTGCCATCTGTCAGGGCTTTAATCAAGCCACCCGGACCAGATGCAAGTGGACCCTCAAGGCCCACCTTCTTACGCGATGGCTGGCATCGATGGAAAAGGAGATTCAGGAGCTAAGGGAAAGGTCGTTGTGGCTGGCCCCAAGGGAAAAAAAGGAGAAAGGTAAGGAGAAGCACCGGGAGAGGAGTCCGTCTCCACGTGAAAGGCCTTCTTCCTCAAAAACTGAGTACTTCAGGTAGCTCGTCTGCTTCTTTGGGCCGGGCATCTTCTCCCCCTCCTGCCGAGGTGAGCGGGCAGCCAGGGGTAGCCTCTCTCGAGGTGTCTGTTGCGTCTCCTCCTCCAAGCACTACCGACAAGTCGCCCTCCGACCCTGATGACGGGCGCACAGCCCGCGACCGGCTAAGCCCTGGCGGTGGCCGGCTCAGCTACTGCCAATGATCAGGTCCGATAAATTAGGGTGACTGATCCACTGTCGTCCACCCAGACTCTGTCTCACCTGTCGGCTTTCCATGAGGACCCCGAAGTCTGCACGAGCGTGCTGGTAGGAGACCATCCCTTCGGGTGCTTCATCCCAGGGATTCGCCATCCGATCCTGCCTTGTCCTTGCCTTCAGGATCATCCTTGGACCTTTCATTGGGGTCTCTACCTGAGTTACCCCCTTCGCCTTGTCTTTTGCTGCCCACAGGCAGCAGTCTGTTGCCAGTCTGGGATCCTTCTAATATGGAGCCCCTTCCTTCGGGACCTTAGGAGGCCCTTCCTGATCCCATGCTACCCACTGGCCCTCCGGCACCTTCCCCGGCAGGTCCTGTAGAACCTTCTTGTGGTTTCCCGGGGCCAGATCCCTATTATCTGCCGCTGGGCGGGCCTCCGTCGACACAACATTACCCAGTGCCAGGCCCTGTGCCGCCGACGCCAGGATACCCTGGGTATTCTCCTTATGGTTATCCTCCGGGATTGCCAGGATTCCAGTATCCCTTGTGGCAGTGACCACAATACCCAGGCTACCAGCCTCCTCCTCCTCCATCGCAGACTGATCAGGATGCGATCCCAGCATGGTGGCAGGATGCCAGGACCCAACTTATCTTAGAACTATGGCATCATCCGGTGGGTGACATCCCATTGCCTGGAGCACCTACACCACCGTTCCTTCTGGGCGAGCCTCAGGTTCCTTGCTGGAGGGCTCCTCTGGGGTGGCCCCGTCCATCCCCAGTGGTTCCGAACCTTCAGACTCTGACATCGACTCCAACCCTTCGGACATTCTGTCTCCAGTCGAGGTCCCGCCTAAAGAATCCCCTAAATCACCTCCAGAAGATCCCTCCTTCGGTGATCTTCTGAGGACTGTTCAGGCAGCAGGAGGCTGGCCCTCAAAAGAAGTAGATCCCCAGTGTAAGAGGCTGGCGGAGCATCTAGATCTAGCCACTACAGACCCTCTACCTATTCCTCCGTGGATGGGTCCCCATGAGGATCTGGTCATCACCATCTAGCAACAGCCCTCCTCTATTCCAGCTGTATCCAGAAAGGCTGACTCCATGGTCATTACGGCCGCTCGTGATTGGTCGGCACAACCCAAACACCTGAGCTCCTCTCCTCCTGATAAGGACTCAAGGCAATTGGACTAGTTTGGCAGGAAGATGTGTTCCTCTAATTCCTGTGCCATCCGGTCTCTTAACTATGTGTTGCATATGGTGGCCTTCCAGAAGGCTTCCCTGTCTGAGTTCGAGAGGGACCTCCAAGATGTACCGGATGAGACACTCAGAAATAAACTTCTGGACAAGGTCCATATGGACAAATCTTCATGTTGTCATGCTCTTAGAGCAACATACGATTTGGTAGATTCGGTGGCTAGGGCTGCCGCTATGGGGATCTGCATCCGACATCTTTCCTGTCTTAGGATCACAGGTTTGGCACAGGATGTCCAATCTTCCCTCCTGGACACCCCTTTTAGGGGTTCGGTTCTTTTTGGTGGCGACGCCAAAGACATAACTGGGCTGCAGGATAGCGGACAATCCCTGCTGGACGTAAGCTTCACGTATAAGACGGGCAAAAGAAGCAGCCTTTTTGCTGCCAAAGACGATGGAATAATAACCAGGGCAAACGATGCGCCTCTGGATCTGGAGCCCAAACCCCTCAGGCAAAGTTTCCCCAGCCTACCTCCAGGGCCAGAGCTCCTCTCCCCTCAGCGTCCTGACCCCTTCCCCCCACTCCCACTACCTCCAGTCATCAAGGAGGAACCGGTAGGAGGGAGGTTCGGTCTCCACCTGGAGGGATGGAGGGCCGTCACCGCAGATTTATGGGTTCTGCAACTCATTCAACGAGGTCACTCAGTAGAATTCAGAGTTCCCTGCACCCCACCCTCCGGGATGGTCCTTTTGTCCAAGGGATCAGATCCCCACAGTCTTCTAGGAGATTCAGGCCCTCCTGCAAAAAGTGGCCATAGAACCTGCCCCTCAAGACCATATAGGAAGGGGATTTTACTCCCACTTCTTCCTAGTGCCAAAGAAGATGGGAGATCTGAGACCAATCCTGGATCTCAGCATGCTCAACCTCTCCGTCGAGTACAAGAGGTTTCGCATGCTAACCCCTCAGGGTCGTCTTCTCCTGCTTCAACCAGACTCATGGCTGTGCTCCCTGGATATGCAGGATGTTTACCTTCATATCCCCCATCCTCCCGGCCCACCACTACTTCCTTCAGCTCTCCTTCCAGGAGAACCATTTTCAATTCCAAGTGCTACCCTTTGGCCTTTCCTCGGCTCCCCAGGTTTTCACAAAGTGCTCAGCGGTGGTAGCAGCATTTCTCCGCAGCAGTTGCATTTACGTGTTCCCATATCTGGATGACTGACTTCTCTCGGCACCCT
The DNA here is from genome assembly GCA_016271365.2 of Neoceratodus forsteri. NCBI lineage: Eukaryota > Metazoa > Chordata > Ceratodontiformes > Ceratodontidae > Neoceratodus > Neoceratodus forsteri. The sequence continues at coordinate 734,616,103 of CM057459.1, forward strand.
TTCCAGACAGCCTGAAAGTGTTTCTCTCTTTCACTCTGGACTTGTTTGTCCAGCTGGGCATCTCAGTCAGTTTCCCCAAGTCCCAGCTAGTACCTTCTCAACGCCTCCAATTCATTGGAGTAGTACTGGGCACATTCCAGAGCAAGGCTTTCCTGCCATTACATCGAGTTGAGACTTTAGTTTCTCAAGCCACCCTGGTGGCCCAGGCTCGATGGATGCCAGCACACGCTGTGCTCCATCTCCTGGGACTTATGGCAGCGGCCACCTCTACGGCACCCCTGGCGAGATTACATATGAGGGTCACCCAGTGGTCTCTTCTGGTTCCAGTGGGACCAGAGAAAGGATGACATGAACCAGCGGGTCATGATCTCCAACAACCTCCAGAAAGATCTTCGCTGGTGGCAGGATCTTTCCTACCTGGTAGTGGGAGCTCTCTTCCACTACCCAACCCCCACCCAGATTCTCACCTCAGACGCTTCGGACATGGGTTGGGGAGCCCATCTGGGGGCCACAAATCACAAGGGTCATGGTCCACTCAGGAGCTTCTGCTCCACATCAATGTCCTGGAGTCTAGGGCAGTCCTCTATGCTCTCCAGGTGTTCCAGTCACTTTTTTTACTAGGATCACTTCTTATCCAGACAGACAACATGTTCACTGTCTGGTATATCAACAAACAAGGAAGAACTCGCTCGTACCCTCTTTGCAGAGAAACAATGAGAGTTTGGTACTGGGCTATTCAGTACGGCCTATTCTTGACAGCAGTCCACGTCCCAGGCGTAAGCAATGTACTGGCGGACAGTCTCAGTCGATCAGTGGCCAGGGCTCATGAGTGGGAGTTAAAGCAGGAGGTAGTCGAAGACGTTTCTTCGGTGGGGTCGGCCGGAAGTAGATCTGTTCGCCTCCCCATTCAACGCAAAACTACCCAACTTTTGCTCTCTCATTCCAGACATGGTGCTTTTTGGCAAGAGGTTTCTATACGCCTTTCCTCTTATTCAGAAGGTTCTGTTGAAACTTCAGGCGGAAGGAGCACACTTGATCCTGTTTGCCCCTCTGTGGCCCCGTCAGATTTGGTTCGCACTGTTGCAACAGCTGGCGCTAGAACCTCTGATACTCCTGCCATTGTCTCATGACCTTCTGACACAGGAGCAGTGCTCCCTGATGCATCCGAGTCTTCAGTCACTCCCACCATCATGTGTGGCACCTGTGGACATAGCAGCTTCCTGCTACGAAGTCTCCTCCCAAGTTGCACAAATCCTGGTGGAAGCCAGAAAACCATCTACCAGATCCACCTACACCATGAAGTGGAAAAGATTTTCAATCTGGGCCATAGCCAGGAGCTTGGATCCCTTTTCGTGCTTGGTCGCCCAGGTGTTAGAGTACCTCGTGCATTTATCTGAGACAGGCGGCCTTAGTTATTCCTCCATCAAGGTCCATCACTCTGCAGTGTCGGCCTACCACCTCCCGGTGGAGGGCAAAACTCTAGCTCAACTGGAACTTGCCAAAACTTTTTTGAAGGGCATCCTCCATTTAAACTTCCAGTCCGGAAGCCCTGTCCTCCCTAGGATCTTAATTTTATGTAAAGAAAAACTTACCTTTCCCCTTTTGAATCGGCTTCAGATTGTGACATATGCTTCCTTTCCTGGAAGACTTTGTTTTTAGTTGCTGTCACTTCAGCCATATGAGTCTCAGAGCTTCAGGCATTCGTCTGTAAGGAACCTTATTTGATTTTTCATAAGGACAGAGTAGTCCTTTTTCTTTTTATACTTTATTGTTCCAGTTCCATATTTGATTCATTACATCCAGTTTACAATCAAGTATCATTATTCTGTTAACTGCCAAACAGGATATTACTGTTAGTTCCATTCCACCAGAACATTTCAGTTACATCCATACAGTGTTTACAATAGATGTATACACACAGATTGGAAAACATAAAACAGTAACTCAAGAGTTAACCATAACTTATGGTAAATATCGGAACAAAGGGTCTCATAGTTCTGTTACATTTCCCCCTGACTTATATCAAATTAATTATTAGCTTTTTACTTTATTTGGGATTAGGGAATAATGAATATACACTGGCTAAAATTATTACATTCACTTTAATTGCATTATGGGGTGTACGAAGTTATCCCTTTGGGTCCGGCACTCAGCTTTGCCAGACCGTAGGGACAGGCACTCCCCAACTTTCCTTAAGTTTGGGAACCTAGGGAGTCCAGTGATCAGGGAGACCAGATTTTCACCCAGGATCCCTAAAGACTGTCTTGTCCCAACCAAAGCGTCCAACGGTTCAGGTGAGCCATAGCCCTCTGCTGTATCCTGAACGTCAGTTCCTGTAACTGTTGAATTTGCCCCACTGCATCTGTCCAGTCCTTCTTTTTTGGGGAATGAGACTGTAACCAGAGCCTTGTTATTCTTTGTAAGGCTGCCACTATTAAGATCTGCCACAAATAAGTAGCTTCCCTCCCCCTGATCTCTCCTGGCTGCCCCCCCAAAATCGGACATTCTGGCTCCAATTGGTTCTGAATCTGAAAAATCTGTTTCAAAGAGGTAACTATTGCTAGCCAGAATTGAGAAATGATAGGGCATGACCAGAATATATGGACATGAGTGGCACTGCCTTCTCCTCATTTTCTCCAACACTCTGAGGTTGTTCTGCTTGTTGTTTGGAGACCACCAAATGTACCCTAAAATATCTAATTCTCATTTTCCACAGGAACTCCCTCCAAGAAGGGGAAGAGGAAACCCTCCAGATATTACCCTAACCCTTTTCCCATGTCGCTTCTGGGATAGTTGTGTTCAATTCTTGCCCCCAAGCTATTTTAATATACTTCGTATTTGCTTAAATTCGTTTGACACCTCTCTTATACAAATGTGAGATGGCACCTAAAGCCTATTCGGATTTCCATATCTGTTCAAAAGCCTGTTCCTTAACACCCCCAAATCTGTACAATGCTCCATGTGGAGCTTTTTGTTAATAAAGCTACTAATTTGTAAGTAACGCATTCTATCAGCTGGAGAGAGGTTAAAGGATCTCTGTGCCCCCCTCAGACGATAACAGCCCACCACCTTCTAACAGTTGCCATGGAGCGTGAAGTCCTTTCTTTGCACTGTGCAGGAACCAGGGATCTATTACAGCCGGGCCAAAGGTGGAGTCTACTGCCCACCATCCATATCTCCAGAATCCTCCATGCCTCCTCTCCTTCAAGGTACCCCTTTTCCAACCCTCCGATGTAGTTTGGGTAGCAGATGCCATCCTGCCCCATATTCTTGAAAGGTCTGTTGTCTGGAACAATATTGCGGGTAAGGGAGGGGACGAGTGTGCTCCCAACTCAAATCTCCTTCCAAATGGCATTATATGTCGATTGCCCCCAAAGTAAAGCTATTCTCAACTGAACAGCCTCCCAGTACCCCTCTAGCCATGGGAGCCCAAGTCCTCTAGATTCTTTAGGTAAAAATAGGGTTTGCTATCTCATTCATAAGCATTCTCTGCCATGTTTCTAAGTCTTTCCTGTGTACTACACAGGGGGTACCTTGAAACAAATATGAATATGTTGGTAAGACGTTCATCTTTACTGCTAGTACTCGACTATGTAATGGGAGTGGCAGCACATTCCGTCTATTAAAGTCTCTTTAGTTGGTGCACCATAGGTATGAAATTCAACTTATATAGTTGTGCTGGAGAGTTGCTTATATTAATCCCTAAATATCTCTTTTGTGTTAGGTCCCACCTTATAGGGTAGATCTTTCTCATTTCTGGGGAGGGATCATATTGGAATTTTAAAACCTCGGTTTTACAGGTGTTTAGAGAGTAACCTGCCATTTCAGAGAACTGGGACAATAAGTCCATCACCTTATCAGTGAACAGTCTGGATTTTCCAGATAGAGAAGCACGTCGTCAGCGTATAGTGATATTTTATGCTGACGCCCCGACATAAATACTCCCTTAATCTCCTCACCTCTTCTCTACATTGAGCCTTTGGCCCAGAGCATAAGAACAGAAAGGAGTTGGGACAGAGGACATCCTTTCCTTGTCTTTCTCTCCAATTGAAACCTCCGAGCATGATGACCGTTCACTCTAATATAGGCTGTTGGGGATTTATACATTTTAGAAATCAGGGTTAGGAAGGCAGTCCCGAGTCCAAAACAGGCCAAGGTCTCCTGCAGGAATCTCCATGACACCTTATCGAATGCTTTTTCTGCGTCAATGCTGACCAAAAGGGCAGTCTTTTTGTTACTAATTATATGATCAATTAACAGGGAGGTCTTTCTGAGATTGTCCTGGGCCTGCCGACCCGGAATGAAGCCTGTCTGATCAAGGTCTACTAACTGCAGGACCAATAGGTGAAGTCTCTTGGTCATGATCGATGCCAAAATTTTGTAATCAATATTTAAAATTGAGATGGGGTGGTATGAAGAGCATAAGGGGTCTTTGCTTGGTTTGGGGATCACCAATATTATTGCTTGTGACCAGGAGGGGGGTAGCTCACCTTCCTCACCCTGTATATAACGAAAAAGTTTACTTAACATTGGGGTTAATTTACCCCTAAACTGCTTGTAAAATTCCTCCAGTAGTCCATCCATCCCTGGGCATTTGAAAGATTTTAAATTGCTAATTATAGCTCCCGTCTCTGCGTCCTTAACCGGCCAGTTCAGGTGATCAGCCTGCTCCCGGGAAACTGATGGGAGGTCTAATCCTTCCAAAAATTCCCTTATATGGTGTTAGATGGTTGGGTACCTTGTTTATATAATGTAATATAATAGTCTCGAGAGGAATCTGCTATACCATTTGTTTCTTTTTCTGTTGTATTAGCAAATGGGTGTTGAACTGCCTGTATTGTTGCCTTGCTCCTTTGAACCCTCAATTTCCCCGCCAACAATCTTGATTTAGGTCCACCTTCATAGTATTTCTGTCTTAGAAAGAGGAGTTTTTGTTCCACCGCATAGTCAAGAATATTCATTAGTTTAGCTTTAAGTTGTTTTAATATCTTAGCCCTTTCCTTATCTATTTAAATATTTTGCAGAGCTTCACATTGTGCTATCGGAGTTTATAATTTTTTTTTGGCCTCTCTTTCCTTTTTTCTTCTACTAGACCATCTAATAAAATTCCCCCTGATAATAGCCTTTATGATATCTCATAAAATTGCAGGCGAGGTCCCCGGTAGATCGTTTTCCCTCAGCGTTTGTTCCAATGTTTGGGTGACTGACTCCACCACCTCCTTATCCTGGAGCAATGATAAATTCAGTCTCCAAAAGGTGGTCCTTCTCATCTCTCCAAATCAGAAAGTCAAAAAAATCAGAGCATGATCGGAGGGCAAAAACTCCCCAATAGAAACCTTTTGGACCTGACCAACCAATTCCCTGGAAACCATAAAGTAATATAGTCTGGTATACGCTTGATGTACTGCTCAGTAAAAAGTGTACTCCCTTCTTTTTCCCTCAAGGTGCCGCCAGATATCAACATACCCCAGCTCATTTAACATCCTTCTCGCTTTTTTAGCTATACCTTGATCTTTTTTTTTGGGACTGAGTAGTAGAGTCCAGAGTGGGGTTAAAAATTAGGTTTAGGTCCCCACCCCAAATCACTTCCCCCGAGCCCATTTCTGTAAAGTGGTCAGGAAGTTCAGATATAATGCTAAATTCAAACCAGGGGGAAAATACACCGAGCCCAGGGTCAGTGGCTTGCCTTGGAAGTTTCCCCGCATCAGCACACACCTTCTCTCCTTATTTGCTAATTCTTCCGTTTTTATGAAAGGGGTGTGCTTAGGAATAAGAACTGCCACCCCGCTCCTGTGCCCTTTTTTGTACGAGTCTGTGGCACTACTCCCAAAACCCATGGATCCCAACTTAGAGTGCTCCTGTGGAGACAAATGCATCTCTTGTGTAAAAAAAAAAAAAAAAAATTGAAATCTACTGCCATCTTCCTCATGTAACTTAGTATTTTGGCACGTTTAACTGGGCTGGACAACCCATGAACATTATAAGAGCAAAATTTCCTGTCTCTATCCATTATAGAACTTTAAAGCCACCTTCATAACTAATTTCTTCGTCCTTCCTCCCTTTAGTCTCCCCCCCTTCTTCCCAGACAAACCACAACCAGCATGTATAATTTCTTCTCCATGTGAGACCCTTAATAATTTGAATAAACGTCTGCCAGCTGGACAGTAGAAGTAACTTCGTAAAAACTATCATCGAACTTCCTAGGTAGGAAATCTGAAACTTCAGATTTCTTTTCTCTGATCCCCTGACCGTCTGGTGGGGAATGGAGATGAGGCGGAACCAAATTACCCCAATTGGATGGGGCCCTCCCCTGGGGTCTTGAGAAAATGCCAAGGTCCCTGCTTACATCAAATTTGTACATCATGGCTGTCTGTGTATTTCAGTTCGACTTCCAGAATACTGATACCGCCCCGCCCCGGAACTGCATTTTCATTCCACCCGTTTGATTTTTTTAAAGAGTACAAAGGACCAATTACTCAATTGTATAGCCTCTTTCTGGCAGCTCGAAATGTTGATTTTTTTTTTCATTTATGTATGTCTCCCCAAATAGCCCTTAAGGACTAAAGAACCACCGAGCTGTTGTTCACCAACCACCAAAGGCGAGTAGCTAAATGAGGCCTGAGAGCCAACGCTGTAACAATGCCCAACATCAAATATGGCGCAGTTTTAGAACCAGTTCAGTCTCTAGTCCATTACTATATTCCTGAAAACATTTTCATGTTCAGGCAGTTGACTCCCCTCGCCCCCCCCCCTCCACCCTTTCTTCCTAAGTGATCAGTTACTCGCTTTGCTCATGGGGCTGAAAACCAGGCAAACATGGTTCAACAGTACCTCTTCAGCCCAAGTAACCTGGTGCCATCTGATTAGAATCCAGGATCTTCCTGTTCTGCATCTTTCCCCCAGCCATTTTTTCCAGAAGCACCCGCGCCGCCTTCAGCGGTGTTCCCGCTTTCTTCTTCCCTGTAACCAAGTACCAGTCTGTCTGTTTCATGAGCTTCCGCTTGGGGCGTTCCTGGTCTAGGTGAGGTGTCTGAATACCTTTTTCAGTCAGCACTTTGTTCAACTCTTCTATGTTGTTGTAAACTTTCGGGCTCTCTGCTCAGTACACCCAAAACTTGGCATGGTAAGGAGTTTGGAAGTGAAGTTGGAGCTCCCTGCTTATTTTGAAATAAGGGACCCAGCACTGTCTGGCCTGTTGAATTTCTGGCGGAAAATCTTAGTCTGTGGTCAGTTAGGAGTCCAAATATTTGAGCTCTTTTTTTTTTTTTTTTTTTTTTTGCCATGCCTGCTTTAAGATATCATCTTTGATACGATAACTTGAGAATTTTATTGTAATGGAACGTGGCCTAGCAGTGGGGTCCGAGGGTTTGGGTATCAGCGATCTATACACTCGCTCCACTCTTATCTGGTAGTCCTGCGGTAGCTCCAGTACGTCCTTTAGAAGATCTTCTATGAATAGAAACATTGGTTGTATCTCAGCGCCCTCTGCCAGACCATATAAGCGAAGGTTATCTGTTCTAGACCTGACCTCTAGATCTGTGCATGTTGCTTGCAAGGCCAAAGTATGTTGGAAAAGTGAACCCACTGCCTGGCTAACTGCATCCACTTCACTTACCAAAAACAGGGAAAATCCCTTCCATGGTGGTTAAAGGTCACTCCACTTGGAGTGTTGCTACCTCTACCACCTTTTTCAGTAATGTGTCCACGACAAAGATATGTGCAGCAGCCACTTGGCTGTCTGTCCACACTTTCACTAAGCATTACAATCTGGACATTGCCTCTAGGTGCAGGACCAGATTCAGCCTTGCTGTCCTGCAAGGTCTTCTGTCTTAAGACAGTACTCAGTTTGGCAGACACTTTGCCATTATTTTCTGTTTGTGCAATTCTTTGTTCTACTCCCTCAATGCGTTGCTCCATTTTGTTAAATTTGCTGTTTAAATTCTGAAACTCTTATTTCTAGGGACATGGATATGTTGTTCATCCACACTGTCTGGCAGGTATCCTTGCCGCTTTAAATCTTGCCGGAAGGTCTTCAAGCTGGCTCCTCCCACCCACCCGGGTGGTAAAACTCTCGGCTCCGCCCCATGACGCCAGATCTTCCTTACCGCTTGGAAGCTCAGGTTCCCTCCTTAACGCTCTGCGTATAAGACTGGTTCTAATTCTTGGTTTTCGAATTTAAAAGTTTTTGCTTATAGACTTGGTCTTCTATCCTAGCGTACGCGATGGACAAATCGACTCCCGGTTTTCGGAGATGCCCTTGCGGGCAGAAGATGTCTCGGACGGATCCGCACTCCACGTGTGTCTACTGTTTAGGCCTTGAGCACGACCCAAGGCTTGCGACCTGTGCTCTTCCTTCTCAGCCTACATCCTCGATGACCGTGCTGCCCGTTTACAACTGGGGCGCCCTGAGAAACATTTTCCTCCGGTGAAGTCAAAAAAGGCCCGGTCGGCGGTCTCCGCGGCGGCGGGCTCAGCGGATCAGCTAGAGCAGATGATGGCCCTCGAAGAGGAGGCCGCGCAGGCCGCATCTTCCTCGACTGCGGCATTTATCCTGCTCTCCCTGGGTTCCTCTTACACAGCTTCCTTTAAGGAGCTTTGTCTGTCCCTCTCCAGTAGAGGAGAGGGACCAACGTCTGCTGGACCTTCTTCTCGGTCCAAGAAGAAAGACAAGGGTAGGTCCCTTCGTCGATGCTCTAAGGAGCGGGAAAGGTCCCTCTCCCCGAGTTGTCGGCCATCGACCTCGGTCGATCGTTCGGCTTTGGCCACTGGTCTCACGGTGTCCCTGTCAGGTCAGTTGACCGAGACTCCCGTCGACGCAGTCGCGATCTTTCTCGACCCGTTGGACGGGTTGTCGACCGGCGAAGCCGAAAATCCTCTCTCACTGGATCCCCCGGTGGAGAGTTGAGGATCCCGCTACTTGCCAGTGCCTCTGGTTCTGGAGCCCTCGGTGAACCCTCCGAGCGAGGCGGAGCGGTTCCACCCGTCTCCTCCCCACCGTCCTTGGAAAGGCCGAGGTTCTCGGTCTCCGGACTCTGCCAGCGGTCCAGCGGATCCCGTCATCATAAGCGGTCTCGGCACCGCGGTAAGCGCCGCCCGCTCGTCCTCGGATGAGGGGAGGCTTGACGTAAGTTACGTCGATGTCCGAGACCTCGTGGCAGCAGCTCCTTCTGACGGGGAACAAGCCGGCGCGTCGCCTTCCCGACCATTAAGTGGCTGTTCATCCGGAGGCCGAAACAACCTCGTCTTACCCGAGGAGCCTGTTCCCAGGCGGTTGTTCGCCAAAACCAGCTGCTCCACCGATCCGTGGAACCTCCCCTCCACAGCGCTGTTTGGGGCTCCGACCAAAGCTCTCGGTCGGCTCAGGGTCTGCCCATAGGCTGTCGGTCACCCTCACTCCCGATCGCCCTCGGCAGGTGGAGGGTGGCTCAGGCCCCAGGCAGCTCTTTGCGGACTCTTCTGAGTCCGACGACGATTCCTCCCTTTTCTCTAGGCGAGTGGACTTGGAGTCCTCTGGAGGTCAGTCGCTGGACGACAGCCCTTCGTCCTTCCTGGGTTTGCTCAGGCTCATCTCGGAGTCCACTGGGATGCAGCTCGAGCCCGTATCCAAGCGGGCCAAGTATCCTCTCACGAAGATATTGGACCGAGGGGATTCCCCTACGGAGGCCTTTCCTGTGGCCGAGGCCATTGTGGGCCCGGCCTTGGAGCTCTGGCAGCGCCCTGCTTTCTGCCCTGCGCCTTCAGCCAGGATGGCCAGGAAGTATGCAGTCCCTACCGGTTCCCTGTCCGGTTTCTCGGAACATCCCTCAGCCGAGGGGTTAGTTACCGACAGCGTTTTCCGGCGTGCCGGAAACACTGGGGATGTGGTCAAACCTCCGACAAGGAGTCCAGAAGTGGACTATGCGGGTGAAAAGAGTCTACGCTGCGTCCTCCCTTGGCCTTCGTCAGGCCAGCTCGGCCGTGCTTATGGCACATTTCTCCCATGCCCTGTTGGGCTCCCTGGACGAGGTAGTCCCTCATCTCCCGGCTGACCTGCAGACCACGGTTAGGCAGGTGCGGGACCAGGGCAGGGTGGTGGCCAAGCAGCAACTTCAGACTGCTCTGGACATTGGAGACTCATGCGCCAGGTCAGTCGCGGCCACAGTGGCTATGTGCCGTCGGGCATCGCTGAGGATATCCACCTTCACAGTGGATACCCAGCACAAATTGGCGGATGTCCCCTTCCTGGGGACCGACCTCTTCGGCCCTGGAGTGGAAGGCCACCTCCAGAGGATCGAAAAGTCCAGTGCCACTTTGGACTCGGTCTCATCCGCTCAGAGGGACAAGGGCCGCAGACCTGCTTCAAGCCCTTCGTCCGTCTCCTGCCCATGCCGCCGTCCGCCAGCAGCATCAGGGCCAGCAGGCTCGGCCATGCCCCAAACCCAACCACGGCTTCCTCCTCCAGGAAGCAGGAGGTAAAGGCCCTGGAGGTCCCTCGGCCGGTCCTTCCTCCAAGCCTGCCCAGTGACGGGTTGAGGGCGTCGCTCCCAACCCCATCGTCTCACCCCAGGTGCCCCCATGAGAGGCGGCTCCGCCACTTTCTTTCCGCCTGGTCCATTATCACCATAGACGGTGGGTGTCGGAGGTGGTGGGAGAAAGGCCAGCCTCTGGAGTTCGAGCAGGCCCCACCCTTCAGGCACGTCGCACCTCGGGGCCTCGGGGTCAGATGCCTCTGTCAGCTTGCCGAGCCGACATCGCTCTCCTCCTCGAGAAGGAGGTGATAAGAGGTGGCGGACCTCCTCAAACCGGGTTCGTGTCCAGGTACTTCCTGGTTCGAACGGACGGGGCTGGCGCCCATTCTCGACCTACCGACTAAACAAGTTCCTAGGTCTCGAACCTCAGGATGGTCACTCTGGCTCAGATAATCCCATCTTTGGAACACGGCGTGTGGTTCTGCTCTCTGGACCTGCAGGCAGCGCTTCTTTCACGTCCCTATCCGTCCGTCACATCAGAGGTTCCTTCGCTTTTCGAGCGGAGGATCCCTTCGAGTTCCAAGCCATGCCCTTGGCTTATCTCCAGCTCAGGGTCTTCACCAAATGCATGGCAGTGGTGACAGCATTCCTGTGGCGCCCGAGGGTCGCGGTTTACCCTCACCTGGACGATTGGCTGATAGCAGCCCCCTCCAGACAGGAGGTGGAGCGGTCCAGAGATCTGGCCCTCCAGGTTTGCTCTCAGGTCGGCCTCCTCATCAACGAGGCCAAGTCGGAACTCGAGCCGAAGCAGATGATTTTTTTCATCGGGGCAGAGCTCGACTCTTAGAGCCAGGGCACGGCTCCCGGCGGACAGGGTCGAGGTTCTTTCCTCCTTTGCCCAGTCATTTCTGGTTGGGCAATTGCGCCCTGCCCGGGACTTCTGCGCCTCCTGGGTCTCATGGCGGCCTGTACCAGCGTGGTCCGTTGGGCCCGCTGGAACATGTGCCCCCTTCAGTGGGGGCTGGCCAGCCAGTGGTCCCAACGCTGTGATCCCTTGGACCAGCTAGTGACGGTGACCCAGGGGATGTGGAACGCTCTCCAGTGGTGGACCGTTCCAGTTCATCTGCAGGAGGGCATCCTGTTTGTCTGCCCCGAGCCGACGGTCTCTCTATCGACCGATGCCTCTCTGATGGGTTGGGGTGCCCATCTGGGGGAACACCGAGCGCACGGCCTCTGGTCCCCACGGGAGTCCCGATGCCACATCAACCTGCTGGAGCTCCGCGGTCCGCCTGGCTCTCACCGCCTTTGCTCCATTTCTTCGGGGTCAAGTGGTCCGGGTCCAGACGGACAATACCACGACCATGTACTATCTAAACCGCCAGGGCGGGACGCGCTCCATGCTTCTATACAAGGAAGCTCTCCGCATCTGGTCACTCGTGCGCAGCCTGGAGGTGGATCTCCTAGCCATTCACGTGGCAGGAGCATCCAACACCCTGGCTGATGCCCTAAGCCGGATAGGGGCTGCGTCCCACGAGTGGTCTCTCCTGCCGGAGGTAGTACAAGATCTGTTCTCCCATTGGGGCACACCTCAGGTGGACCTGTTTGCCTCCAGGGAGAATGCGAAGCTGAGGCTGTTCCATGCCCGCCCCCCTCAGCAGGGCTCGCTGAAGGGGGATGCCTTCTCAAGGCCGTGGACCCCGGGCCTCTTCTACGCCTTTCCCCCGTTCCCCTTGATGCACAAGGTGCTGCTCAAAGCAAGGAGGGACAAGGTGCAGGTGATTCTGATAGCCCCAGACTGGCCCCGCCAGTACTGGTACCCAGATCTCCTCAGCCTCAGCTCCAGGCTCCCGAGGCAGCTTCCAGCTCGCCCGGACCTGCCTTCAGTCAGTCAGGGGAAGGTATTCCATCCGGACCTTCAATCTCTGCACCTGATGGCCTGGTTCCTGAGCGGCTAGAGTTCTAGGCCTTGGGTCTTTCCGACGAGGTCCTCAACGTAGTTGAGGCATCCCGTAAGGAGTCGACCAGAAAATGCTACGCCTTCAAATGGAAAAGATTTTCCACTTGGTGTCAGGGCAAGGGTCTGGACCCTTCCTCCTGTTCCTTGGTGAGCATATTGGACTACCTTGGTCCCTTTCTCAGCAAGGGCTTAGGGTCGACGACCCATAAGGTGCACCTGGCAGCCATTTCTGCTTACCGGGCGGGCGGGAAGCAGTCGATGTCTGGGAGAAGGTGGTCTGGTTGCTTTTCAAAGGCCTTGATCAATTTCCTCTCGATGCAGAACCTCCACCTCCGTGGGATCTACTGCTGGTACTGGCAAAGCTCATGGGCAAGCCATTCGAACCAATGCACAGGTGTGAACTCTCACCTGTCGTGGAAGACCGCCTTCTTGGTGGCTATCCGTCAGCCAGAAGGATGGGGAGAGCTCCAGGCGCTCTGCATGAGGTCTCCTACCTGGTCTTCCACAGGGACAAGGTTGTCCTCCGCCCCACCCGAAATTCCTTCCGAAGGTGGTGTCGGAGTTTCACCTTAACCAGGTGTTGACTCTGCCAGTGTTCTACCCCAATCACACCTCGGAGGCGAATATAGGCTCCATACTCTGGACCCTAGAAGGCTCGCTTACTATAAGGCGCACGGCTGAAATTCGGGAGAGGTTCGCCAGCTGTTTGTCACCTACGCTGAAGCCGTACCTGGCAGACCTGCAGCCAAGCGGACGATAGGCAGGTGGGTCACCTCCTGCATAGATCTCTGCTATAAGTTGGCGGGCATGGAGCCTCCCAGAGGGATAAGAGCTCATTCTACCCGCCATACCGCTGCATCGGTGGCTGCTTCCAGGGACGTCCCTATCCAGGAAATCTGCAGGGCTGCTACCTGAAGTCAGCACACACCTTCATCACCCATTACCACATCGACCTTGAGTCACGCCGGGATGCTGGTTTTGGGGCCTCAGTTCTCAGTCTCTCTTCCTAAGTAGGGGTGTGGCCTTGCCTCCCTCCTCCCGGAGAACTGCTAGAGTCTGCCAGACAGTGTGGATGAACAACATATCCATGTCCTAGAAATACAGGTTACTCACCTGTAACAGGAGTTCTAGGAATGGTATATGTTGTTCATCCCTACATTCCCCACCTCCGGCTCCGACACACAACCTGAGCTTCCAGCGGGCCAGATCTGGCGTCATGGGGCGGAGCCGAGAGTTTTACCACCCGGGTGGGTGGGAGGAGCCAGCTTGAAGACCTTCCGGCAAGATTTAAAGCGGCAAGGATACCTGCCAGACAGTGTGGATGAACAACATATACCATTCCTAGAACTCCTGTTACAGGTGAGTAACCTGTATTTTCATTGCGAGAGTCGTGGATTTCCTTTAATAGCTGTTCAAAGCACGATCTGGACAAAGTTTTGGCCTCTCCGTCTGTATCATACCCCGAACCATGATGGCTTGTAAGGAAGGTGCTCCGACTACGGGCCTGCCGGTTCTCAGGCAATCCACTGCAGTCCGGCTTCCTTGTTGCTGCTTTTTGACGTCCCTTGTCTCCTTTATCTTGTTTGACACCTCCTGGCGGCATTTTTCCCATTATTTTAGTAACAATTCAAAAATTAGGAGGCTTTTGCAATTCTTCTCGGTACGGGAGCTCAGCTCTCAGGCTGTTGCTGCTGCTGTGATGTCACCGTAAGTCTCAGGACAGAGTAGTCCTAAGGACTGACCCATTCTTTCTTTCAAAGGTGGTTTCAGAAACCACCCTAAGTCAGAGTGTTGAATTGCCGGTTTATTATCCTCAGCATTTCAACAGGGGGGAATATCTTTTGCATTCCTTAGATGTGCACTGGATCTTGAGGTATTACACAACCCGGACTAAAGAGGTCCGTAAGTCCAATCAGCTCTTTGTTGCCTTTGGCCCCCAGTGTCAGAGTAAGGCCATTTCAGAATGGACCATAACTAGTTAGTTGGCTAACTGCATCCATTTCACTTAACAAAAACATAGAATATCCCTTCTGGGGTGGTTAAAAGTCACTCCACTCGGAGTGTTGCTACCTCTACCTCCTTTTTCAGGTATGTGTCCATGGCAGAGATATGTGCAGCAGCCACTTGGTCATCTGTCCACACCTTCACTAAGCATTACAATCTGTACATTGCCTCTAGGTGCAGGACCAGATTTGGCCTTGCGGTCCTGCAGGGTCTTCTGTCCTAAGACAGTACTCCGTTTGGCAGACACTTCCTCCTCCCGGAACCTTATCTCTGAATTTTTCTTTTGGATTGCTGGGTATTCAGTCCTATATGTGAAGACCTACTGAAGGAACCCTCTCGAAGTAAGATATTGTAGTTACGTAAGAACTTACTGTAATAGTAGATTTTCGAGAGAGGTTCCTGCAGTAGGTCTAGTTTCCCACCCACCTTCCCCCAGCTCCTGGAATGTTTCCTTTATTTTTCATTCTGCCTAGCCCTTGGGTCTAGAGAGGAAGCATGGTCCTAGGAGTTATCACTCCTTCTTTTCTACTTACCTTTCTTTAGCTCTCCAGTGGAAAAGAACTGTAGGGCGGGCATGGGACCGCCCCCTTTTATAGTCTGCCTGACGTCGCGTCACCTGACATCAGGGGGTATTCCCTGGTGATGATTGCTGGCTACAAGTTTGCCATTGGAACCTGATGCCAGGGGGCGCAGTCCTATATGTGAAAATCTGCTGTTACAGTAAGTTCTTACGTAACTGCAATTTTTCCAAGCTATCAACCATCTTGGTTGCTTTCTTCTGTACTTTCTCCACAGTATCAGTATTCTACCTCTGAAGTTGCCCAGGTAGCACAGCGGTAATGCTTCCGCTTGCTACTCCGGTGACATGGGTTTATGAACAGACTATGGTTGCTTGATGCCAGCTAGAGGAAGGAGAGATGGGCCCACAGGACAGCTGTTCTCCTTCGGGAAGTGGGGGATTCCATCCGCTGTATACCTGCCACCTGGCAGAAGGTGGGTGGTAGCTCCGTGAAGGTGCACAATATGGAGGGGGCAGCTGCCAGAAACTGACATATGCATATATGTGTTATTGCACGCGGGCAACCCTGGGAGAAAAACTGGTGAAGTAACCCAGACTGGCATGTTAATGTCAAGACTGCTGTATTCCCCGCACCACTAACAAGGCACCTGCCTCCACATCGGATACTGACCCGGTCAGGTAAGGTGTATTCCCCATGAATCCCACCATGAGGGATAAGGGGGCTTGAATAAATGCCTAGAGAAAGTGGGTGGTAGGGCTGAGGGGACTGGCCAGGTACAGGCAGCTTGGCAGCAAAAGTGGATAAACACAGGACTGAAAAATAAAATATATGCCCTTCCTCAGATATGAGGCGGAAGGATTTACACACAGTGGAGAAAGTACAGAGAAGCTTGACCAAGATGGTTGATGGCTTGGCAGACATGGGCTGTGAGGACTGATTGGCTGAACTTGGGTTGTTCTCATTGGAAAGGAGAAGATATGGGGGAGGCATGATTACAGTACCCACTAATTCACTGATGCTAGGTGTAAAATTTGGAACATTGGTGATTCAGACAAGCGGAGGCAATAGCCCATTGAGCCTGTACGCCATTTATTTAATGGTAAAATCTGTTTATCCCAACCTCCAACAGATGTTTTTCTTGAAAATATTTTTCACCATCAACTACCACTCCAGGAAGACTGTTTTATATTCATATTGATATTACATGCTGAAAGAACCATGCATGTTGTTTCTCTGTTGTAGAGTAATACCCTGTAAGCTGGCTTCTGTGACCTCTAGTTTGTAAGTACAGTCATTTGAAGTCTACATGCAGACTGTTTTTTTATCATTTCTAGTAGCGTTATATACTGCTATGAGTTTACACTTCACTCTCCTTTTCTCAGGTTTATATAAACCCAAAGATTCCAGTCTGTCCTCATTGGTCACCTGGCTGTGACCTTTAGTCACCCTTCGCTGCACCCTCTCTAGTATTTGAATGTAAGCCATGTACTGAGGTGACCAAAACTGCCCACTATACTCTCAGTGCAGACTAACCATTGCATGATATATTAGTAACATGGCCTCCTTGTCCCTACTAATGATTGGTTTCTTAATACTTCCTAGGATTTGGTTACATCTCTTGACCATTTGACCACACTGTGCAGAGTGTTTCAGATCATTTGCTACAATAATGCCCTGGTCTCTTTCACTAGCTGTTTCTCTCAACTCACAACCACCCAGATAAGTTGCTTTTGGATTGTTGCACCAAAATGCAATACTTCACCCTTATCCAAGTTGAGAGAAGAGCGAGAGGGGCATGATAGAGACCTTACATGTATCTCTCAGGGGTGAAGAGGGTGCAGGAGGGGAGTCCCTTTCAAATGAAGAAGAGCACCAGGACCAGAGGGCATGCAATGAAGCAGTGTGGGGGGGGTGCAAGTTAGTACTTCTTTAGTGAAGGAGAGGTAGATGCCTTGAATAGATTACCAGTGAAAGTGGTGGAGATGAAAACAGTGGGGGCTTCAACATGCATGGGATAGACATAGGGGAATATTAGTAAATAGGCAGGGAGGAGGGAGGTTGCTGGAGACCAGTTAGGGTCTCTGGAGACAGACTAGGCAGGGATCATCTGAGCAGACTAGGTGGGCCAAGTGGTTCTTTTCTGCTCAATAATTATGTGTTTCTGTGTTGGCTAATTATCAAGTTCCTCTACCTCTTTTTGGAATTTTAATATTTCAATGGGTGAATCAATATGCTCATTTTTTTTAAAATAACAAAAGTTTTATCAAAGTTTTTTCCAGCATACAATCAACATCCGTATAGACACAATAACATTATTATCCAAATTGACAAAAACGATACCTGTATCTGTCCTGTTTTAAGAATGCTGGTATCTTGTATCGCAATACAGAAAGTAATCAAGCATTTTGGGCAGGGTTCCAGATAAGAGTTTTTGGGATGAGTACTGTACCCCTCATTTTGAAAGTGAGGTGAGTAAAACCAAATTCAGATGTGTATAAATGTCTGGATAGAGTGGAGTGAGGAGTACATTATTAAATACAAAATAGTTATTTCCTAGGTAAGAACTGATCAGGTACCAACAATGCTGCAGATAATGTTGGTATGTGGGAGTGATTTACTCACCTGTTTTAAAATATAGTGAGTATGGGTGCAAGTGCTGTAAATCGGGGTTGGGGGGGAGAAATGAATGCTTCTTTTGAATCACCAGTTATGAACCATTATTCTTTGGAGTTTGGAGTATTTACAGATGTTGGGTGAGTATTGGTACTCATTAAAAAAAAAATTTCTGAAGAGTATTTCCTAAAATGAGGTGAGTAAAATAAGTCAGTACTCCCCTTATCTGGAGCCCTGATTGTGGGTGCTAGAAACTACAAAAACAACCAAATCAACGTGGGATGATGAAATGAAACCACAGGTTATACCCGCAGACATAGCAGCATAAATAGAGATCTTACTTCGAGGGGGCTCTTGCAGTTGGCAACACCGTTAGGACTCAGGCGCCAGGACCAAATGGAAAACTTCTAGGTAGTAGTCTATAACGGGGAACCGCCCCCCTCACCCGACATCCACCAATACTATGAGAGGCAGTCCCTCACGCCCACTTCAGTTCTTTTCCAGCCATTGACCTATGCTCATCAAACATAGCGGAAGGTTGCTTCACTCAAATGTCATTTATAATTACTTCTTTTGAGATTTTTATTTTTTGATCCAGTATTTCGACATTTAGATGACTGCATGTCTTCACTGACCTCCTATGCGGATACCGACAAATCTAAATGTGCCTGCGCCAAACAGATTCCAGAAAAGGACAGCTATTCCTCCTGCATCATCTGCCTAGGCCCGGATCATGATACCAAAGCCTGCCAGAAGTTTAACCAGGTCACGCAGAAATTACGCCATTAGGTTCTGGAGGCTCATCTGTGCCAGCAAAAATTGGCTGCCATGGAGAAAAAGCTACAGGCCTGGAATGCAGCCTTGAGGACTTCTTCTGAGGCCTCTACCTCTGCTAAAAAGAAGCAGAAGAGACCTCGGGACTGTGAGCGGTCTGCTTCTGAGCCCTGGTAATCTTCGGAGCCATGGACAATGCTGGGTTGGGGGTTGAACCTGGTGGCCACACCAGCCCTCTCCCTCTGGGTTGCCTGTGACCTCAAACTCAGGCCTTGTCATCCTCATCCAGGTGGCCTGGCACAGTGTCTGGACGCCAGTTCCTCTCTTGATGTCCGCCTGGCCCTGGCATCTTCGACGGATCCTGGTTTGGCATCTGATGATGGTCCTTCGGACCAATGCCACCTGTCACTTGCTCTTGCAGGGCCACAGCCCACTCCTGGGGAGTCCCCCTCCCAGGCACCTCAGGCTCCTCCGCCGCCGGTGGTGGTCCTTGTTCCGGGATCCCCCCACCAGGCGCTGGCAGGGCTGCCATCCACCGGCCTCCTATCTGACCTGGCGCTGAACCGCCCATTGCCAGGCTCCACTGGTCCATTTATGAACCAGGCGCTTCTGGCTGTGCCGACTCAGGACCGTTCTTTGGATCCCCGGGCACAGCCTCAGAATCTGGATCTTTCAGGGCCCTCTTCTGACCCACAGCAGTCATCAGATCTGACTACAGGCGGTTCTTCGGGCCATTCTTTGGGCCTGACTCTGGGCCTCCCATCCAGTCCATCTGGACTGTCTGGCACCTTATATGGTCTTGCAAAGCATTTTCCAGGATGCTCCTACCTCCCAGCACTCCTTTGTTGAATGACGGCTGATAATAATGCTCTCCTTAACGCCTGGTGGGCATCTGCCCACCACCTGACTCCAGCCCGGGGGATGCCAACGTCTGTCCAGTTCCTGGCACAAGGCCCTCCTTTGCCGTATAGGGATCCTCCTCCTCTTATCGGTGGAGCACCTACTGGACGCTGAGGCTGTTGCTGGCTTTGGCCTATGACTGCACCAGCGCCCCAGTTCAGATTGACGGTTTGATCAGCATGACCTCTGACTCCTTAGAGCCTCTGGGTTCCCCACCTCACTCTCCCCTGGAGGAAGTGTGTGTGTTAGTGACACCCCAGAATCTCTTCCAGAAAACCCTTCTTTCTTGTACGTGATGTGACTTATCCAGGCCTCCCAGGGTTGGCGTATGAAGGAGCAGGACACCCAACATCACCGTTGGGTGGAGCATCTGCGCCTCCCGGAAGTTGCGTCAGTGGTAATCCCACCTTTAGTGGTTCCCCACGAAATCATCTCTGCTGTTTGGCGGCAACCTGCATCGGTCCCTCTGGTGCCCAAGAAGGCAGATCGATAATACTGCGCCCCTAATGGCCAGCCTCATTTCGATAGCCATCCTAAGTCTGACCCCTCTCTTCTTTCAGAGGCTCATGATGCTTCCACGGAGTCTAGCTATCGGAGTGACTTCCCTCCAGATAGGGAGTCCAGGCAGTTGGTCTCCCTAGGAGAAGGGTCTACGCTTCCTCCACCCTGGCCCTGTGTGCCCCGACTTATCTGGCTCACATTCTGGTGCATCAGCAGTCTCCTTTGGGACAGGCAGGGGATGTCGTACAAGCGTTACCAGATTCCCCTGCCAAAACTCAATTGGATCAGCTTCTTTGTTCTTCCTCCAGTGTTGGATTTCACACCCTCCGTGCCTCTTATGACACAGTGGACGTCTCCGCTCAGGGCAAGGTGGCTGTCATATGCCTCTGGCATCATTCCTGGCTGTGCCTATCTGCCCCCCCACCGGATGTTCGGGCCTCCATTATGGATGCCCTGTTCCAGGGCCCCTTCCTCTTCGGGGAGAATGTTCAAGATTTTCTCTGTTCCCTACAAGAGTCTTGCAAAATTCTCCATACTCAGTCTCATGACCCGCAGAGCAGGGCACATCACTCTGCACTTAATCACTCTTCGCGACAATCCTATCGCCAGCAGTCCTCCAGGCCTCAGGGTAAGTGCTGCGCCTCCCCTATTCCAGCCGCTCCAGCCTACAAGACCCAAAGGACAGAGGCGTTTGTGCTCTTCATGCCCACTGCCTCCTCTTGATTTACCAGCAAAACCCTCTCCTCACCTGATTGGGAGACCGGGAAAATGAGAGAAAGGGGACTGATTTCCCCTTTCTCTCTAAGCCATAGTTTCAGCTCTTCTTCTTGATTTCGTCAGGAATGTCTTGAATGTCCCTTCTCTAAGGGGGGCCTATGGCCCATGTTCCCATTTTTCTGGCAGAAAGCCATCTTGCTCAATCAGTTGGGGCAAGCTTTGGTCCCTTGTCAGCTGCGGATGACGGAGAATGCCTGAAGTTTCCAGGTAAGCCTGGATCCCCATCCCCTGCTATGGTCCTCGGGACCCAAGTATTTCTTTGTGGGACTTCTGCTCCGGTTTCTTCCTGGAGGTCCGGGTGTATGCTGTTTCTCTCTGCGAGCACTTGTCCACACCCATAGGTCTTTTTTGATGGACTTTTATAGTGGGCATCTCTTTGGGATCCGGGGGTTCTTCTCCCCTTCTTTCCATACCAGTTACTTCTCCCCAGGGCTCCTCCAGACCCTTTCTGGCCAGGATGGTTTTCTGCTCGCCAGTATCCTTGCTGGCATTCCCCCGGATCTATCTCCCTTGTCTGCTCTTTTCTGAGGCCTGATGGCAGGTCTACAGTCCAGTATCGTTGGCCCCCGCTTCCCCAGCTTCTGGGCAGCTATCGCAGGACATGACAGGGCTCCTACCCAGCCCAAGTCTTGCCTCCCCTTCTGAACAGCTCCTCAGCAAGTGGGCTGTGAGCTCATTTTTCTCCTGGCTGGTGCACCCCTGGTTTGGGTCGCTTAGTAGGGCATCTCTGTTCGGGCCCCTCGGGTTTCTCTCTACACACGAACCATTGCGGTCTAGCAGATTCGGAGTTTTATGACCTCAGTTTTCGGGTCCAATTTTTGCTCTGATGGAGAAGACCCTCCCTCAGGCAACTCTGCCTTCGGACGGGGTTTCCTATGGCTCCGGAGATGTCCTGGCTGCCATCGGGGTTTATCTGTCTCCCTGCCTGGCTCTCCAATCTCTCATTCCAACTGGAGCCACGTCTACCTCTTACTAGGTATGTGTGCACTCTGGTACCTTTTCTCCTTGGGAGGGTCCCTGCTGGTGCCTCCCTGGAGACCAGGACTAGGGATGGGCCCATAAGTTACGGCATAAGTCTGTCTCCCTTACTGGCGCCTGGAGTCCAGGTGGTCCTGGTAGACATTTCAAGACTTATGCAGGCTTGATCTCACTGGCAGGTTATCCGTGCGTTGGCTAAGCCCTAGTGCTTGGTATGGAGGGGGCACAGCCTTTCTCAGGTTTGTCTATGCCTCATCCCAAGCACCTCCGTCCAGTCTCTGCCTTTTCATCTGGAATTTGGTGCTGGTTTAAAAAAAAAAAAAAAAATGGAGGGGGGGGGGAGAGTCTTGCGTGTGCCCTCAAGAAGATCCCCCCCTCTTACTGTCAGGGGAAGCAGGACAGCACCTTAACGAGTTTTGGTGCATCGCGATGGTTCTTCTGGCCTACCTGTTTTTCCTTGCTTTGGAGGGCCTTAGTCCTTTGGATTTCAGCTCCTCCCCACCCCCCTCACTTCTCCTTTTTACTACTTTTCAGGGTAGCTCTCCACTGTTGGGAGTCCACTTTTTTCCTGTGCTGACTGCTGTACTGCCAGAGTCCAGGTACTGTTTGCCAGAGCCCCCCCTCGTTGTTTTAGGGGGAGGATCACTGGTCATTTGGGGGGCCATCTTTTAAGGGTTGATTCTCCCCCCCCAAAAAAATTTCCTGCTCCCAGGTTTTGGGGAATACCTTTTGCGCCTGTCAAGGTCAGGAGATCCTCTCTGCCCGAGGGTCTACCTTATATCTTTCTGTTAAGGAGCACACTGGGGCCACGTGTAGGGTCTCCCTCATCCTTTTCAAACGATATCTTTTGCCAGGGTCCCCTCTGCGTCACACTATGGTCTCTGTAGTTCAGAGGATTTTCTACTTTGTTGGACTCTGGGGTCCTCGGAGTCCTTATGATCTTCTCGGGGGGGGTGCTCCTCTACATTTTCCTGCAGATAGGCTCATTCTTGGGCCTATGTGTCCAGCAGACTCTGCCTTGGGGTAGTCCACTGGTCTCTTCTTTTTTCTTCACTCCATAGTGGGAGCAACTACGGTTGCTAGGTTAGGTCGGTCACAGGAGTCATCCCTCTGCCCTTTGTTGTCCTGCTCTCTTCTTTTTCCTTCCCTTGGGGTTGTTTCGAGGCACCCCTTCGGGGGTTCATCCATTTCCTTGCAGACTCCTGGGTTAAGTCTGCAGTGTCTCTTTGCTCGATGACCCCCTGGTTTTGCTGCCCTCCCTTGCTTTTGACAGGGCAGTCTGGGAGCTACTTTCAGCTTTCAAGGCAGATGTTGGACTAGAAGTCCTCTTGGGCCTCTCATTCCTTTTTTGCCTACTGCAGCACTTTAGCCCCCTCCCGAGGGTTCCTTCCTTTTCCTGTTGGCACTGTCTGGGACTCTGTCATAACGGTTTTGCCTACTTCAAGAGCCCCCTCGAAGTAAGATAGTACAGTTACGTAAGTACTTACCGTAACAGTAGATCTTTGAGAGTAGCTCTTGCAGCAGGCAGGATTTTGCCTTCCTCCCTCCTTCCCCCTGCTCTCTAGCTCCATCTCAGCCTATCTGTGGCCCAGGAGTCCTCTCTCTACTGTCGGACCTTCTCACAGGTCTCCGGCAGGAGAACCAAAGTGAGCATTGGGGACCGCCCTCTTATACCATGGGCGGGTGTCAGCGTCAGGGGGTGGTCCCCAGTTATAGACTGCTAGCTAAAAGTTTTCAGTGTGGTCCTGGTGCCTGGTGGCTTAGTCCTAATGGTGTTGCCTACTGTAAGAGCTCCTCCCGAAGATTTACTGTTATGGTAAGTTCTTGCGTAACTGTACTTTTTTACCCCAGCTTGGCTGTGCCCCACTTGAGGATCCAAGATTATTAGTTTATATGTAGTACTCGTCCCATTTGACCCACTTCAGTAATGAGGTAATATTGTCGCCATCATATATATAATATATTTTTTTTTAACTCTTTTTATGCTCCCAGGCCCGTGGCATCTCTTGGAGGTGCCCCCTTGACTACGATGCCTCCACTTCCCACCTAAACCTCTCTCTTCCAGCACCTCCCCAAGTGGACATTCCAGCCCCCCAGATCATCCACCGGGGGAGGGCTCGCCACTCCTACTTGGCAGCCTTTCTGAAATTGGAGGATCCGTCCAGCGAGGAGGCTTCACCAGCTGTCGGGGAGAAGGTGCGGCATTGGGAATGTGGGCGCCGGTCGCAGGAGCCCTTGTCACCTCCCTGGTCCATGGGGGATTTTTCGTGATTGTTTTTCCACAGAGCTCAGACATGCAATGACATCAAGGGCACTTGCGTGCCGACGTCTGCTGCATCTCCGACCACTGCTTTTGCCGCACGCTCCTTTGTGCTGCCTCTGACTGCCGCCGGGGGCTGCCCAAGAGCGGCACGAACCCCTGATCCCTCCCCGGGAAGGGAGGACAGTCCACCGGACGCTCAATCCCTTCCCTGCTGACCCCTGGTGGCCCAAGTCTGTTACTGAACCCGGGTTGCCAGCATGGTGCAAGGTGTTGCATCCAGCGCCTCAACCCTCCTCGCCACTGGTTTGGTACCCATCATATTTAATCTAATGTACATCTCTTCCATGGTATAGATTTCTTTCACCAGGCTGGTCCAGTCATGAATTGTTGAAATAGCTGGAATAAGCCATTTTCCTGCGATAGCTGTCAAAGCAGCTTGCACAAAAATTTGAAACAAATAATTGTTTTAGGGATGTGGATATGTTGTTCTAGCCACACAATCTGGCAGTGTCCTTTCTCTTTAAGATGTGCTGGAAAGTCTACAAGCTGGCTTCTCCCACCCACCCAGGTGGTAACTCCCCTAGCACCGCCCCGTGACACCAGTTCTTCCTTTCCGCTTGGAAGAATAGGTTCCCTCCTTACCACTCTGCGTTACTGAGGTGGAGACAGGGCAGGCCACTGTCCCTCTGCCTCCCACTCCAGATCTTCCTGACCAAGGGGTGGGTTGGCAGTCACTGACTCTCTCTGATCAACCCCGCCAGTCCCCCTGGTGTCAGCAAGCGGTCGCACTCTGGTAGACCAGACTCTGGCAGCCCATACCGTTCTCTGTGTTCGCACTATAAGCATTCGGCCAAGCGACGCTGCCACTGTTCCTCCTCATCCTTGGGAGAAGAGAGGCACTGGCGCAAGCTGCGTCTGCTCTGAGTAGTTCGTTCATGTGACCGCAGCTTCTGTTTTCCCCGGAGAAGCAGCCCTTGGCACCCAACCCAGCCATAACTGCATTGCCGTCACCGGAGCTGCAGCACACCCTGCCCCGGCAGGAGCCAGTCTGGACGGTCCCGGCATGGCCCACTCTGGCTTCTCCACTGATAGTAGTGGAGACAGCGCCCCCTGTGCCAAAGGATGCTTGGCCTGAGAAAAGGCTTCCCCATCTGATCAAAGTTATACTCACCCCCGACCGCCCCCGGCGGGCGAGCAGTGACATGGGCGGTAGACCTCTGCTTCATGAATCCTCGGAATTGGAAGGTTCCTCTCTTCACTCACACTCGGTGGACATGGAGTCAGCCGAGGATCTCTCTACAGAGCAGGGCCCCACTTTGTTCGTGGGCCTTCTCTGCTTGATCTCCAAGCCCATGGCCCTTCAACTGGAGCCCGTTCAGAAGAGGGAAAGGTACCCCTTGACCTGCATCTTGGACTGGGTGACACTCCCATGGAGACTTCCCCAGTCCAGGATGCTATCCTTGGTCCTGCTCTGGATCTGTGGCAACACCCAGTCTTTTACCCAACATGTTAGGTCCAGATGCCCCACAAGTATGCGGTCCCTACCGGTTCCCTCTCAGGATCTACCGAGCACCCCTCAGTTGAGGGGCTGGTGGCCAACTCTATCTTTTGGCACATGGGCAGTATGGGGGACGTGGACAAGCCCCCTGACAAGGAGTCCGAAAAAGTGGACCACTCAGCCAAGAAGGTGTATGCCACCTCTTCGCATGGCCTTAGGCAAGCCAGTTCAGCTCTTCTGATGGCCCACTTTATGCATGCCCTTCTGGGGTCCTTGGATGAGGTGCTTCCCCACCTCTCTGTAGACTACTGTCAAGCAAGTCCAAGACCAAGGTAATGCCGTAGTGAAGCAGCAGTTCCAGATGGCCACGAACATTGGCGATTCCTGCACCCGGTCTGTTGCCACGACATTTGCCATGTACCGCAAGGCTTGGCTAAGCATCTCTACTTTCATCGCTGATACGCAGCACAAGTTGGCAGATGTGCCCTTCTTGGGGAACAACTTGTTCGGCCCTGGTGTGAAGGAGCATCTCACCAGGATGGAATGGTCCAGTGCCACCCTGGACTCCGGTGACTTCTTCTCAAAAGGATCAAAAAGGTTCCAAGTCCGCCCAGAAAAAGCCCTTTTGGCCCACCTCAGTCCCTGCAGGCAAATCTGTCCAGCCCCAAGCTGGTCGGCAGCAGGTCTGATGTCTGAGACCCAAGTCTATGGCTTCAGTTATCAGGAAGGCAGAGTGTCGGGGATCCGGTGGTCCCTCGACCGGACCCTTCTCTGCTTCCAAGCCTGCCTAGTGATGGGATGGGGGTGCCCTCCTTGCTCCCATCCTGAATCCCCGGGTCCTACCTTGGGGGGCTGACTCCACCACTTTGTTTCCGCCGGGTCTGCTGTCACAACAGACAGGTGGTTCTCGAGGTGGTCGGCCAGGGTCTGCCTTTAGAATTCAAGCAGTACCCTCCCAGCCGAGCCTGCACCCCACAGGAAGACATGCTATCAAGTCAACGTCCAGTCAGCCCTATGAGACGACATTGCTCAGCTGCTGCTCAAGGAGGTGGTAGCTCCAGTCCTAGACCCCCCACACCAACCAGGGTTCGTGTCCAGGTACTTTCTGGTCCCCAGATGGACGGGGGGCTGGCACCCTATTCTAGATCTTCATGTAGTGATTTAATTATGCTGTGTTTTTTATTGGTCTATGATCGAGTTGCAGTTTAAATGCCATTATGTATAAATATATTTATTGGTGTAATGTCTTAGTGTGATTTAGCCTTTGAGAAAGGGTCATGGAGTTCAGACACGCGTCAGGCAGTCTTGCATTTTAAATAAATGTTTTTTTATTATCAGACTGCAGCGTCAGTGTTTTCACTGGTGGTGGGTGAGTGCCTATTTAATAAGTGTTTGAATTTCTGAGTTTGCCAAGAGCACCCCCTCCTTGTGCAAGCCCTTTTGTGTGTTTTTCAAATTGTGTCCACCCTCCCCAAGCAGGGAATGCTGCAGGAGTATGCATTCTCGAGGTCCTTGACCCCGGGCCTTCTCTCTGTTTCCCCGATCCACAAAGTTCTGCTTAAGGTCAGAAGGGACAAGGTATAGATGATACTAGTGGCTCCGGACTGGCCACACCAGTTCTGGTACCCAGATCTTCTCAGCCTCAGCATCAGGCTCCCGTGGTGTCTCCCACTATGTCCGGACCTGCTCTTAGTTACTCAGAGGAAGGTACTCCACCTGGACCTTCAATTCCTGCATCTGAAAGCCTGGTACCTGAGCAGCTAGAGTTCCAGGCTTTGGGTCTCTCTGAAGAAGTACTCAGCACTGTTGAGGCATCTTGGAAGGAGTCAACCTGGAAATGTTATACCT
The DNA here is from genome assembly GCA_016271365.2 of Neoceratodus forsteri. Classification (NCBI taxonomy): domain Eukaryota; kingdom Metazoa; phylum Chordata; order Ceratodontiformes; family Ceratodontidae; genus Neoceratodus; species Neoceratodus forsteri. The sequence goes on from CM057459.1 coordinate 734,643,185, forward strand.
TCAAATGGAAGAGATTCTCCATTTGGCATCAGGGCAAAGGGCTGAACCCTTTGGCTTGTCCGGTGGCTGACATTCTCAACTACCTTTGGCCCCTCTCCAAGGGAGACCTCCAGTCAATGAGCCTTAAAGTGCACCTGGTAGCCATCTCTGCTTACCGAACACGGGCCGGTCAGCAGTCAGTGATGCAGGAGAAGGTGGTCTGGTGCTTTTTCAAAGTCCTGGACCACATTTCCCCTTTGGTGTGTGAACCACCACCACCAGAACCTCAGAATCTACTGCTGGTTTCGGCAAAGTTTATGGGCAAGTCATTCGAATTGATGCACAGGTGTGAGATGTCACACCTGTCGTGGAAGACCACCTTTCTGTTGGCTATCATGTCAGCCAGAAGGATTGGCAAATTTCAGGCGGTGGAGTCTCCTTATTTGGACTTCCACAAGGGCAAGCTTGTCCTGCATCCCAACCTGAAGTTCCTCCCGAAGGTTATGTCGGATTTCCACCTTAACCAGGTGATTAATCTCCCGGTGTATTTCACCAACCACACCTCAGTGGCCTAGCACAGGCTCCATACTCTGGACCTGAGGTGAGCGCTCGCATGCTACAAAGAGTGCACGACTGGAGTTGGGGGAGAGCTTCAACAGCTGTTTGTCACCTACACTGAAGCCGCACCTGACAGGCCTGCAGACAGTTGGTAGGTGGATAGTATCCTGCATTGATCTCTGCTATAGGTTGGCGGGTAGGGAGCCTCCCAGACAGCTAAAGGCTCATTCCACCCGACATACCGCTGCTTCCAGGGACGTCCCTATCCTTGAAACCTGCAGGGCTGTTACCTGGAGGTCAGCACACACTTTCATTTCCCATTACCATATTGACCTCGAGTCACGCCGGGATGTTGGTTTTGGGGCCTCAGTTCTCCCATCTCTGTTCCCTAAGTAGGTGGTGTGCGCCTTGCCTCCTTCATCCCGGATAACTGCTAGGAGTCTGCCAGATCGTGTGGATAGAACAACATATTCACGTCCCTAGAAAAACAGGTTATTTACCTGTAACAGTAGATCTTCCACGGAGTGGTCTCTTGCAGGCTGATAATACACTTGGGTCATCGCCAGAGGTTGCAGTGGCGCACTGCAGCTCTTCTAGCAGTCGTTTTCCAGAGGCCGCCCACACATGACATCAGCTTCCTGTTTCCTGTATAAGTGTTGGTGGTCCTTGGTATCCTCTGTTCATTCTCCCGCTGTCTTCAGCTTGCACGCAGCAGCTAGAGCAACTTCAGACAGCAGTCATCGATGAGAATTTGAGCAACCAAACGAATGTCCAAAGAATCTTCAAGCAAGAAAGTGCTATTTCGTTCCTGCCGTTGTGGTAGCAAAATCTACCGCTTCAACAACCATACAACTTATGTAAGGTGTTTGGGACCCACACACGACACCAGTTCCTGCATTTACTGTGAGGATTTCAACCAAGCAACCCATCATCGATGGTTGCTTGAAATTAAACAGCATTTAATGGAACAGAAATTGTCTCTCGTGGAGAATCAGGGGGTTCGTTCCAAGAGCTCCCCCCCCCAACCTGTTTCTCATGGGTTCAAAAAGGAGGAGAAGCCCTCCTCACACTCCATGTCTAAGCACTCGTCGACGTCCACTGTCACTGGTGCCCCACCGTTGACAGCACGTTCTCAACCTGCCTCTTTGTCGATGGGAGGTTATACCCTCTCGTCAACGGCGCTGTCTAGCATGTTGACAGCAGTTTATAATGAGCCCTTTATGGGTTCCGTTGACGCTCAGTCAACGGGTTCTCTACTCCTGTCGATGGGACCATCATTTTTACAGCATAGTACTCTTTCCCCGGCGGCTTCATCGATGAGGAGCCACATTCCACAGGGAAAACCTACTGCATTTGCTATGCTTACTGCCCCTCCACCCTCGCAGGTGGGTATCCATAGGGGCCAGGCAGACGGGGATTGAGACACTGGTCTTTACCACCCAGGGGCAAGACCTGCTTGGGCTACGCGTCCAATCCCTTCCATCCTCCCTTTAGTTTCCCAGAAACCCCAACACTCCTCCTACTCAAAAAGAACTGGTCGTTTCTACAATAGTACAGCACATCTTGTATGCCACGTGGCATGCTCAGCCCTCCAAACCTGGAGAGCCGAGCCATCCACCCTGTCCACCCACACCTCCGCCTGAAAGGTTTCACGGTGACAGAGATCCTCTCCCACCCTGGTCATCTCTCCTGTATACAGAGGACTACTGATCAGTTGCTGATTCAATCAGACAGCACTGCAGTAGTATTCTACCTCAATAAATGAGGTATGAAGTCCCGTAGTCTATGCAAAGAAACGCTTGCAGTCTGGTAAGAGGCCATTCAGCAGCGCTTAACACTGACAGCTGTCCATTTACCAGTATGTTGCAACTTCCTGGCCGACTCGGTCGCTAGTTGTCTACACACAAATGGACACTTCATCATGAAGTGCTTCAGAAAATTTTTCATCTGGGGAGGGACCCCGCAGCTGGATCTGTTCGCCTCCCCAGTCAACCATCTTCCCATATACTATTCCATTATCCCGAGCATAAAGGGACGGTCTATAGATGCTCTGTCTCACCTGTGGACAGGACTCTTCTTATATGCTTCCCCCATTCCACTCTTGCAACAAACTCTACTGAAATTGCATCTCAAACCTGCCACAGTGATCCTCATAGCCTCTATGTGGCCTCGACAGGTGTGGTTCCACCTACTTCAACGGTTCTCAGTAATGGATCCCGTTCTGTTGCCAGTCAGACCAGATCTCATGACTCAGAATCAAGGGACCCTTCTACATGCCAACCTGAAGGCAGTACACCTTCACGCTTGGCTCCTGAAGACGCTTTCACCGCACATTTACAAGTGTCCTCTCCTGTTGCTGGTTTACGTGAGGCCAGTAAAATATTAGCAACCAGGGAAACATGTAATGCCAAATGGAAACGCTTTTCCATCTGGGCTGCTTCCCAATCATTGGATCCCTACTCCTGCCACTGATGAAAGTTTTGGATTACCTGGCCTCGATTGCAGAGACAGGATTAAGCTATTCCTCCATAAAAGTACATTTGACTGCTATTTTGGCCATCCACAAACCCCTGGATGGCAGATTACTGTATCAATACCATCTAGCCAAAATGTTTCTAAGAGTAATGTTACATATTAAACCACCTATCAGAAGACCCACTCCTCTGTGGGATCTCAATTTTGTAATAGAGAAATTAACTCTTGAACCCTTTGAACCGGCAGCCACTTCTGGCCTCTGTTTTCTGTCCTGGAAAACACTGTTCCTAGTGGCTGTCACTTCAGTTCGCTGTATTTCCGTGCTCTACGCCCTTATGTGTAGAGAACCCTACTTGATCTTTCACAAAGACAGGGTCACTCTTTGGAATTACCAGAATATTATTCTGAGCATTCCAATCAAAGTGAACACCTCCTACATACTCTAGACGTCCATCGTATATTACGATACTATACTAAGCAGACTAAATCGATTAGAAAGACTTTGCAACTTTTTGTCACCTTCACCTCAGGCAGGAAAGGTCTCCCAGGTAATAAACAGACTCTGACTGGCTGGCACACTGTATAACATTTTGCTACTCAAAATGCAACAAGCCATTACCAGGACCTGTCCAAGCCTATTCTACCAGAGCTATGGCCACTACTGGTGCCTACTTTAAAGGGGCCTCTGTCACGGATATCTGCAACACTGCTACCTGGTCCACAATTCATACTTTCAGGAAGCACTACAACTTAGACACTGCTTCACGCCGTGGGACGGCCTTTAGCTGAGCTGTCCTACAAGGCCTCCTGTCATAATGTTCACCCTTTTGGGTATACTGCTTGGTATTCATCCCAAGTGTATTACCTACTGCAAGAGACCAGTCCGTGGAAGATGGTACAGTTACGTAAAATCTTACCGTAACAGTAGATCTTTGAGGAGTGTCTCTTGCAGCAGGTATGATCCCACACTCTGTCCTCCTCCTTCTCCAAGAGAACAAAATGTGGTCCAGTGACTTATGGGTTGGGATACTTATGGTATCTTGGCTTCCCAATGGTCCTCGCTTAGTGAGTTGAATCCGGCAGGGGAAACTGAGTATACCAGGGACCGCTCACAGTTATATAGGAAATGGGAAGCTGTTGCCGTGTGTGGGTGGCCCCTGGAAAAAGACTGCTAGAAGAGCTGCTGTGTGCCACAGTGACCTCTGGCAATGACCCAAGTGTATTACCTGCTGCAAGAGACTCTCCTCAGAGTTCTACTGTTACAGTAAGATTTTACGTTAACTGTAGTTTCTAGGAGTGAGAGATGTTTTTCATCCATGCAGACCCACCTGACCTTTTCTGGCAGTGGCACACAGGTATGCTTCCAGTGGGCAAGAACTACCATCATGGGGCGGTGCTAGGGGAATTACCACCTGGGTGGGTGGGAGGAGCCAGCTTAAAGACTTTCTGGCACATCTTAAAGGGAAAGGACACTGCCAGATTGTGTGGATGAACAACATATACCACTCCTAGAACTACTGTTACAGGTGAGTAACCTGTTTTTTTGTGATGACCTTGCAGTCCTAAGCAGTATCCCCAAGATTAAGTTTCCAAAGGTCTGGAATTTCGGCTTCCAAAATACCTAATGTAGTATGTGCTATTTCCCTCCAAAAACCCTACACCTCTCTGTGGCCTATATCCTTCCCTTCCAACAAAAGCTCACTTTCAAATCCATCCTTGACTACATTGTACAACTGCCTCCCAAAAATGAAGTCATCTTCGTTGGAGACTTCAACATCAGTTGGCTCTTGCCTTCCCCATCCCACTTCCATGACTCTGCCTTAGCTCCTGACCTCACCCAAGTTGTTCTAGCCCCTACCAGGCTAAATGACAAAACAGGCAATGCTACCCTTCTTGACTTCTTTTTTACCAACAGACCCAATAATATTTCTCAAGTTAGGGTCCTTCCCAATGCCATTAGTGACCACTCCCCGGTTGCCTGCTGGTGGCTTAATAAAAATCTCTGCCCGCCTCGATCCCCTCCTTCCAGTGATGTCTAAAACGAGGTTTCCTCTCTCCCCCTCAAGTCCCACCTTCTGCCATGTGACTGGACCCTTGTTGACAGGGCCACGTGTGTTGATACTGCAATGTCACACTTTATTGACACTTTCAACACTGCCTGTTACCATTCTGCCCCTTCACTAAGTTCTTTCCTAAAAACCGTGACACCCCCAGATCACTCAGTCCCTCCTGGACATGATACGGCACCGCGACAATCTCTGGCACAAAGCCATCGACTCCCGCCTCCCAAGGGATAGGCAGCTCTACAGAGAGGTCAGAAATATGTGCACTTGGGCCATTCGCCAGGCCAAGGCATCCACTACAAAGCAGCGTTCACTTCCTCCTGGGGCTCTGGTTGTGAATTTTGGAAAAACATAAGAGCTTAGTGGAAAAACCATCTTCCCACCTCCTGTTAGGCTAACCACCAACAGAGCTGCTACCCATGATCCCTTGGCAATAGCTAACATCCTAAACAGTACGTTTACTTACCTCAGTGAAGTCCTGTCCCCTCATTTCTTTGACCCCCAGCACACACTCGCCCCAAAAAAATACTTCCCTTTTGTCTCCGTACCATGTCAGCCAGTCAAGCAAAGAAATACTTCACTAAGTTTTGGCCAAGTCCCGTTATAGTAATGACTCCCTGGACTTAAAACTCCTATGTCTTACCCTTGATGAAGTCCTCCTCCCATTACCTAAAATGGTTAAGAAATCTCTTTGTCTCAGCCGATTTCCATCATCTTGGAAACAAGCTGTCATAACTTCTTTACTAAAGAATGGTGACAAAACCTCCCTCACTAACTATAGACCCATATCAATCCCCCAAAAAAAAAATTAATTAGAAAATAGTAGCTGGCCAACTTGCGCATTGCCTCTCTGACCACGATCTCCTTTGCCCAGAGCAGCATGGCTTCCACAAGGGCCACAGTACAACAACCACTCTCGTTGAATACACCTCTTAAATCCACCAAGCCCTTGACTGTGGACTTATAGTCAGCTCCCTTTATATTGACCTCACTATTACGGTCAATCATGACTAGCTCCTCCACTATCTACCTGCCCTTGGACTCTCCATGGAAACGATATCCTGATTTGTAGACTACCTAGCTGGTAGGACGCACTGTGTAAAAATTGCCTCCACCATCTCCGATTGCCGCTGTGTCCTAACTGGTGTCCCACAAGGCTCCATACTGGGCCTCCTCCTTTTTAGCATATTCCTGAACTCGCTACCCAAGGCATGCTCAGGTAGACTTCTCCTATATGCTGATGATGCTGTCATTTTTAGCGGTCACCAGCACCCACTCTCCCTCCAAACCTCACTCCAGAAGCATTTCTCGGCATCTGAAACCTGGTTCCAGGACCATAGGCTTGTACTCAGTCACAAAAAACTAAAGCTATGGTTTTCGCCCACCGCCAGAGTCCTATTTCTGGTTCAACCCTATCCATTGTCAATTCCCTGGGTGACGCCCTTGATTAGGTAGACACCTTTAAATACCTGGGCATAACATTAGACACTTCCTTCTCCTATCATAAACATATCAAACTCCTATCCACCTCCCTTTACACTTGTCTTGGTCTCCTCTACCGTTTCAAGCACCATCTCCCCCCCGAAGCCTTGCGTGTGGTTGTCTTCCTCTGTACTCTCCACTATGGACTATGGCATTGTTATATATGGCTCCACTAACCAGACCGCCATAAGCCACCTCAAAATCACCTTAAGCAAAGTCTTTCATCATCACAGGCTGTGACAAATGTACCCATACCTGCAACCTATATAGACAGTCCCAGTGGTTAAACTTTGACTTGGGACTTCAATATCACACCTGTCTTATAGCCAAGAAAATCCTTCTCCACCATGCCTCACCTGGGCTTCTCCCTCTGTTCCAACCTGTCCCCCAAAACAGACTCACCCAAAGTGCAGCTAAGTCCCTCATAACTGTCCCCAACTGTAGGACCTCCCTTGGCCAAAGGGCATTTCTTTGTCAGGCCTCTAAATGGTTCAATGAGCTCCTCTCTCCCATCTTTCATGAACTGAAATTAGGTCCTCAAAAGCCTCTGCTCTTGCTATCTACCTGTGACTGTCCCTAGCCCTTCCCCCATCCTCCCTCCACTCACCCTCCACACCTAGTCCCTGTTGTGCTCCCCTCCTTTTCTTTTTTTACCTGTTAAACAAGCTTGCACTTTCTGCTAATGCTGGGTCTGGCAAATGCTTCTGAGTTTACTCTGTTTTACTAACTTTTGACGATGTGCCTGCACTGCCCGTTTTACTAGCTTTTTTACGAAGGTCCTGTGCTGCCCTCTGATCTTTTATTTTACTTTTTTAATGCATAACTCTTTCATCTGGACTTGTATTTCTCTGTAATTTTCCCATGTAACTATGATGTGGAATCTTTGCAAAGGAGTTTGACTCAAAGGTGTATTCCCGATTATTGTAAATAAATAAAAAATGTGGAAGTGATCTTCTGTGTCCCCACAGTTCCTCCGACATCTGCCAGAGCCCCCATGGGTATAATGTTTTTGAAGGTGTCCTAATAAAGTTGATCACAACTCTCTCCATTGCTGGGAGTATGTTGTTTTACGGACCACCACCCAAGCATTGTTTCTTATCTGGGGATCTGTTTTCCCTGAGCCAGCTTTCTCCCATTTGTCCCATACTGGATGAATGTCCAGTTGCCTCTTGTTTTGCAGGAGAGTGTATAAGTGGGAAACTGCATGCGATTCAGTGCGGTGCTGGACACTCTGTCATCTTGGAGTTCAGGGGCCATTTTTCCGGTTTTGGCCTTGGAGGCATGATGTGCGCCTGCCATCAAGGTGCATGAGCTGACGTCCGTCAGCCCCTTCCCCTCCCAGCTTGTGTTTGTCTTGCTTCCAGCTTCTGCTGGAGGCCAGTCAAGCGCTGAGCTTCTCTATACCCCCCCCCCACCAGGAGTAGAGCTGTACCATGGATGCTCTAGCCTCCTCCCCAGCCAGCCCTCCAAATCCTTGGGACTTGTGAACCTGGGTTGCTGAAGTTGTGAGCGGTAGTGCTGCCGTCGGGCTGGCCCTTTGGTAATGTATATAATTTCTTAATTGCAGAAATCTGTAGTGTTCTTTGCTGGGTAGGAAAAACTTGGTTCCGACTTGCTCAGAGCTCATTAAAGAGCCGTAATCAAGCAAGTTGCCCACAGGGTGGATGCCTCTTTAATCCCAGTGTAGGAAATCCAGGTCTATAATCCCTGGTCCAAATTCTGCATCACCCAGAAAGTGGGTCACTTGCCCCAAATGCTCTGCCCTTCCTCCACAACAAAGAATATGTCCAGATCTTCCCCTTGTCAGTCTTCACCATTCAGTACTGCTGGGTGGAAGCTGAAGCCGTGCAACCGCCACGGGAGCTTTTTTTAATTTTGTTGTTTGAGGGAGGAGTTGGCACCTTCGGCGCCACCCATGTGGCTGACACACTGCGTGAAGCATGCTGGTCAGCCATTAGGCGCCGTAGACTCCTCCTTCATCCCAGTTATATTTCTCCCGCCGGCCGCCATCCAGGACACACCTGCTTTGCGAGTTCAGTTTTTTCTGCACCATTAGGCTTTTGCTTGGTTTGAAGCCAACTCCTTCATCCCAGTTCATATCTACCCGCCACCGTTACAGACCAGTAAGACTGTTCTTTTATTGTTATTGTCAACTGTGTCTGGTCTTTTGCTTTAGTTTTTTTACTTTTCTTTAGCATCATGTCTGGTTCTGGGGCTAAATGTAAGTCAAAAGCAGGCTCTGCCCCCCATGCGCGGTGCCCCTGTGTCAGGCATTTTTCCATTTCAGACTGGCAAGATGTCTGCCTTTGGTGCCTGGGACCCAACCACAATATGGACCACTATGACGCCTGCTTCTCCATGGTCTGCCGCGTCTTAGAAGTCCGTGCTTTTATAGTCTGCAGGACCCACTGACTTTCGAGGACCACATCACCCACGTGCTTCCCAACCCAAGACCTTAGACCCTTCCTCCAGGTCTCTTCCCGGGTCAGTTCGGCCCGGCAAGGAGGGGGCCTCCTCCACTTCCAGCCTTGCTGAGGAGAAGGCCTGTTCTGCGGCATCGGAGGAGCATCGTGATTCCCCCTGGAGTCGCGTTACTGGCACCACTCCAGCAGTCATCTCTTTGAAGGTACAGGCTCCCTCAGTGTCATGGCCCATGGCTGCTGAGCCTGGCAGGCGGTGCTGCCCTGGATCCTGGTGCCGTTTGCGGCGCCAGTGGTCGGGGTGCCACCACTGCCAGGGGTTCTCCCAGGTTCGCTAGCCTGAAGGTCCACCTGGTCACCTCCTCTTCGGAGGGGTCGACTCTGAGGTGGATCTGGACTGGCAGCCTGACTCTTTGGATTCGGAGAGCCCTGTGGGATGTGGCGCCAGGCGGCCCAGCAGCCTTATCCCAGTGTCCCCAGAGCCTGTTGCCAGGGAGGATCCTTCAGCTGGGGGTGGCCACGGATTCTTTGGGGGCGACTGCTCGGGGAGGGGTGCCCTGCTCTGGGGAGGTCCAGACAGCTGCCATCTTTGGTGCTTCTGCGGCCCTCTGGGGACTGGGGGCCCTTACTCCTGCGGCCTCCTTTGGGGGGCCTGTGGGTTTGAGGGAGCTTGCCTTGCTGGAATCGAGGAAGAGGGCTGCATCTGAGTCTGGGAGGTTGAGAGGTCAGGGCGAGGTACGGCAGCCCCCTTCCACCACCCTGTGGGGAGGGAGTCGGCTGAGCCCCACCTTCCTTGTTGCCTCTGGAGGCACCTTTGCTGGGCAACGCAGAGGATTGTCCTTCTGGATACATGCAGCCCCAGGCACGTCACAGGGGAGACTCCCCTTCAGGGCTTTTCTGGAGTTTGCATTCCCAGAATTAACCTGCGCAACCCGGTATGGTCTCAGGGCCCCCTTGTACGGTGGCATCAGCCCCTGGATCTCAGAGCCCTGGCAGAGGTCAAGCACTCTCAGTGTGGTGCCTGTCACCCATCTCTCTGCAGACACCTCCCTCTCTCCTGGGCCATGTGGGTCCCACGGGGTCCATAACCTGGGAGATGTTCAGAGCCACTATGGCGGCCTTTTCTACCAATGTTAGGGCCATGGACCACTGAGTCATTCACCTGTCGTCGTCCCACCCCCGCGCTGCAGGAGCCCTCTGAACATTCAAGCTCCTCATCCCTCTCTACAGAGGGAGAGCAACACACTGTCCTCTGACGTTGATTTCACTGAATATCAGTGATTCCTTTGAAGGCTGGTACAGGAGCTTTGCATCTCCCATGTTCTGAGGACCAGTACAGAGCAGGAGACACGTTCATTCCTTAGTGAATTTAGTGCTCACCACCTAGTGGTGCCCTCCTGGCCCATCCCCTACCAGGAGGAGTCTGTCTGCACCTGGCAGTCTCCAGCCGCCCCTTATCCAGCCCCAGCAGACTGCAGGAGACAGTATTGTGCCCCATAGGATTCTCTAGGTTCTTTACTTCACCCTTCTTCGGGCCCGATGTCCCTAGACACTCCCTCTGGGCCTCAGCACCTCTCGCATGACCGACCCCCAGATCCAGATTCCACAGAATTCGACCAGTGGGGTGAAGGGTTTTCTCTTCAGCTCGTGCGTTGATGTGCATAGGTTCACATTAGGCACACCATGCTGCCTATAACAGGCATCTGTGGTCGATGTTAGCTCAGGTGCTAGCATCTTTGCCTGAAACAGAGCAATCTAGACAGGCATTGCCCCAGGGTCTGGAGCTTGCAAGGCACCAGGCAGGGGCATCTTATGATGCCAGTGAGGTGGCGTCCAGGCTGGCCATGGACAGTGATCTGCATTAGGCTGACGGCATGGCCTCGTCTATCCAGATTGTCACTCGGCGTAGGGTGATCTCTTCTTTCTGGGGGACCTGCCTTTTTTCCCGCAGGGCAAGGAGGATTCTTCAGGAGCGTCCTCCGTCCCCCCAGCCTTGGGGGACACCTCGTCCTGAGCAGCCTTAGACCTTGCTTGGTCTAGTATGGCTAGGGTCTCCCCCTCCTGCGTCTCTCCTGCAAGAGGCTGAGGGATCTGTTCCCTCAGGGCTGTGTCAGGTCCCTTCTGGGGGGCTTGGTACTCATCCAGCAGTAATGAATGGTGAAGACTGACAAGGGAAAGATATGAAAATGATGTACCTACTGTAATTCTTGATCTTCTCTTGTATCTTCCTCATTCATTACTGATTCCCACCCACCATCCCCCTCATGGGCCTCAATTCTTGGACATCACCGTTGCCCTCCCCTCCCCCTCCCCTTCCTTGAGGCCAGTTGGGGGCTGAGTCCTCCTGGTACCTCGGAGCTCTCTGTCCCTTCTCTAAGTCACAGAGTGTTCACCCTGGAGGAGGGTGAATAGGGTCTTAGCCCTGAACCTTCTGAGGGAACTCTGATTCTCTTTACAACTTCTAGGGTGTCCCCCATTTGGGGCTTGAATAATCCTCTGGCTTTTGTCACCCTCTGGCTGTCATTGCTCTACTGTAGTCCTAAGAGAGTCTGTGGGAGTTTCCTTCCTCTTTCTTATAACGTGGTGATCTCGTAGTCCTCTTCTTCTTAAGTGGAGACTACACCAGTATTTCCGTAGGAAGACCCCTCCAGATTTCTTTCTCTATGCCAAAGTCAGGACTTGCTCCTCTTCTGAGCAGGGCTGTTACCTTCCCCTCCGGGACAGTCTGTGAGACCTAGGCTGTTTGATTTAGTAACGTTTTGGATAAAGGAGGTGAGGAAGGGTCTGCCTCCACCAAGTCTAACAAGATCATTAATCCCCTTCGGACCTTGGTTCAATAACCTCTTATCTGGTGGGATCATTGCTCCCTTGTCTTCAAATCCCGAAAGGATTTAAAAGACTCAAGCCAGTGGTTTTCCAAGTTACTCTGGCAGACAGCCCTCTTCTCCCCCCCCCTTTACCCTTACGTCCTTCTCTTCTAGCCTTTCCTTCTGTCCTTTGCCTTCTCTTTTTTCTGAAACCGCCCAAGGATTGGGGCCCTGTGGCCACGTAGGGTAGGGTTCTCTTTTCCTGTCCTCTATTAGGCTTATACTTTTTCAGTTTATATCCTTTACTTTTCTATCCTTGACTCTCTTGCCTCTCCCTCTTTCTCTGGAACCTGTTTTCTGCCTCTCAGCTGTCACAAAACTGGGATGGAGAGTAAATCTATAGTGCCCTGGCAGCTGTTCGCATGCTTCATGCAGTCGTTAGCTGCGTGGCCAGTGCCACAGGCACGACCCTCCTCAAAAAAAACACAAAAAAAACACTTGTGACAGGTGCGCACCTCCGGGTTACACCCAGCAGTAATGAATGGTGAAGATACAAGAGAAGATTAAGAATTACGGTATGTACGTAATTTTAATTTTTTGTGTTTGCAGATTTTGATAACCACCCTTCCACTGTTGGTCATCATAGATGAAATGTATGTGTTGAATAATGAGGAAGGGGCACCACTTGCCACTTCGGCACAGCTGAAATTTAACCTGTTTATTCTCACTGTTGACTTCCTGTCATTGAACATCTATTTTATCCACCTGATAATGTTATTTAAATTAATGTGTATTAGGCAGTTTAGAAGTTCAGCATGTGACATGGTGTCAGTATAACCTGTTTACCAGTAGGTTGAGAATTAGGAAGAAGGTGGAGGAGTTGTTTTCCTTCTCAATGGTTGGTGGAAGACAGACAACTGCTTTTCCACATCTACGACTTCCAGTCGCTGACGGGACAGCATTACTTTGTAAACGGCAGAATTACACTACATTTATTGTATTGTTGTTCTTATATTTACAGGGCGTTAGCTGATATGAATAATGATGGGAAGATGGATCAGATGGAATTTTCTATAGCTATGAAGCTGATCAAACTAAAGTTACAGGGTCACGAACTTCCTTCAGCACTGCCCCCAGTCATGAAACAATCACCAGTTTCTGTTGCTGCTGCACCAGGCTTTGGTAAGAAAGCAGTTGTCATAATTTATACCAGTGTGTTTAATTAGCTGTAGATAGTGCCTTAAGTAGGGGATCCTGTTATTTTTTTTCTGTAATGTTTAATACAATACTGTAATCTGTTCCAGCAGCTATTCCCCACTGTCTGTACCACATATCTAGTAGCAGGGTTGAGTGGGAGAGGAGCCTGCTCTCAATGATACAGCATGACTCAAATGAAGCTGCCTCCTCACTGAAGTACGTTTATAACAGTATTTATTGAACTTCAAGGACCTCTCCTTCCAGAGCGCCACATCTTTCAAAGTGTAAGCCATCAGCATCCAGACTACTTGGAAATTTCGCCTAGCTGAGAATGCCCAAGATGACACATCATCATCAGTGTCTGTATATTGTTTGCAGCCCCATACCTCCTCGGTTTAATTTCTCCTGCCGTCAACTTCATGTCAGATTGAAGAAATACCTTCACTGACTTTCACCAGCGCAGTTTTCCTTCTTTTATTAATGCTTTAACATTAATGTAACACTTGTTTTTTAGTTCTGTAGTCAGTGATGATGTGGTTTTTCAGCTTTGCACTGGCACTGCATGACACCCGAAAAAAAAAACAAAAAAAACTACATTGCTTTGTTTTTCTGAGTGACTGCTGCTCCAAACTTCTGTTCCAGCTTCTCCCTGGATTTCTTTCCCTATTAGGGTATGGTGTTAAGTTCTCAGGCTTGTGACCATATTTTTCCAGAGCATCTCCAGCAGTCTGTCATCGGCCCTAGTGCTCCATTGTCTTACTCCTGTTGGTAGGTTATCTGGTCATAGCCTCTGCCTACTTTGCCACTGTGACTGTTTTTGTGACTCCCAAGTTCATTTGCTGGTGCTAGATCTGGGTTCTTGTGCTGGCCTACAGCTGGTTGTCACCTGGCTCTGCCTTCATGTTCCTGCTGCTTTCTTGGACTCTGTTTTGTTTTATTTGGAGATTGTGACCTTGTTTACTATCTACATTCTTGTCGTCTGCTCCAGCTACGCTCAACAGCCCATGTGGCACTGAGGTCAACTTCTGGCTGAGTGCCCATGTCATGGTGTTGCTCTGCGACCTCCTCGCTTATTGTTAGTTGTCTTTGTCTAGTCAACATTACTGTTGCTGTTTCTTAAGCTCTGTTCTCTGTTTTAATTCTGATATTGGTGCCTTCTTTGCTGTTGATGTCCTTGGCTCACATAGTTCCACCTCTCATTATGACACAGCAGTTCGGTTACTGGCTTTGTGCTCTTTCTTTCTGCTGTTTCGTAGCTCATTGCTTGCAGGTGGCCTGCCTCATTGATGTTAGTCTGCTGTTATTTAGCTCTTGAACCTGTTACCTTCTTTGCTCTCACCATGCCCGTTGCAGGTTCCTGATGCTTTGCCTGTCCTTATTATGCAATGGTTGGTTGGTTGCTAACCCTTTGCTCGGGTCCTCGTTAGAGGGCCCATTGCTCTCTGTTTGCTGCTGGTTGCCTGACTTTGCCTTGTTCTTGTCATTGTTGTTCTGCTCTGTTATTTCAGGATGCTATTGCCTTTTGCACTGTCACTGCTCTCGCTATCGATCCAGTTCGTACTGTTCTGCCCATCTTGTTGATGTCTCTGTCGGCTGTGAACTCTGCCTCAGTACTGCCATCGCTGCACTTGTTATTGATGTCCCGGCTGTGCTGTTTTGTGGTGCTTGGCGTGGTATACTTTTCTCTATTTGCCACTCTTGGTGCTTCTTTGGAATGGGTCAACCCATGCTTTCCTGTGTGACTGCCCACTATGACCATCCTTTTGACACCTGTGTGCTGGCCTGGTCCTCATGTCCACATTAAACATGCCAACACACTGTGTATTCTGGTCCCCTTTGTCTGGGTTTCTTTTGGGCCTTGTGCTACCCTTGCTGTTACTGGTTTTCACTCTTGGTGCTGCCCTAATTCTGTTGCTGTTGGTGTATAGAGGCTTATAGGTCCTTTGACTCCTTTCTGTTTCAGTGTTGCTGCTGTTTTTGTCCACTTCTCCTTTTCTCCCATCTCTTGTTGCACAGTCACCCATTTCCTATGGCACATTCATAAGGTAGAAAAAAATGGGCAGACTGGATGGACCTTGCGGTCCTTATCTGCCGTCAACGTCTGTGTTTCTATGTTTCTATTTTTCTATTTGTGTATGGGTACTATTACAAGCTTGTTGCCTGTTATTGAGCTCATCATTGCCATTCATTCTGACAGTCTTCCTCATCAGATACATACATTGCTGACGTCGTCCCCACAGCTTTCCATTCTGCTGTTTTGTTTCTCTATTCTCTGCAAACATCAAGTGCCTTTGGCCTCCCATGGAGTACTGTGTGTTCATTGTTGGCACATCCCTCATTGCCAGTGCCATCATCGCTGCCTTGGGCTTTGACCATTCTGTCCCCATTTGCAGTGGGGTTTTGTTCCCTCTCTAGTCCTGATACTGAGATTGGGTTGCTGCTCCTCCTCCTCCAAGATGCTGCAGTCTGGTCCTTATGGGCTGCCTCTTGTATGGTTCATGGTTGTGTTCTTTGGATGCCAATTGAGCTTGCTGTTTTTTTTGGTTCACTGTTCTGACTGCTTGCAGTCTGCATGACTTTGGTTCAGTCTGTCATTCAGCACCTGGATGGTGGTCACCAACGGTTTCTGTGACATACCTAGACTGGTTGGTATCTTGCATTTCATTTGTTTCCTGGACACCTGGCAAGATGCTTCCTCATCTTGTCAATAGACATGCTCACTCTATGGCTTGTTTCCTTCACTTTTGGCAGTTGTATGCTCTGCCAGCACGTGGACTTCATTCCATACATACTGAGGTTGGATCTGGTATCGGCTAAAATTCTATTTGTTGCAGCAGACTGTGTGAATGTTTTTAATGTTACATGTTGTACAAATATTGTATGTTGTGTCACAACCCCACTCAGCAGGTCAGCCCTCTAGTTCCAAAGTGCCAACCTCTGAGCGTAGTATTGTGAACAGATCAGGGTAACCCTTCTGTATGTTTGTGGGTTCGAATCAAACTTTGGTCTCAAGTTCTGGAGGGATTCAAACAGTTAACCTTTTGCTAGCATACCCAATGTACATGCTCAGATAATTCTGCTCTTCGGGGAAATGCCAGATATCTTTTGCCACGGGCACCCAACCAATTAATACAAAATGAACCCTTAAAATTCTATGCAAAATCTTAGAGAAACTCTTACCTGTTTGCCAATTTGGTGTCCCAGTAAGCATAAGCATAAGCACAGTGTCAACTTTAACCATCTAAGCTTCACTTACAAAAAAAAGAAGTTCCAAGGCACACCAAGCAGTTTCTGTTTTAAAATATGCATCTTTACTTTAAGATAGATAAAAATAGGTATACAGTAAATACGGAACAAAATATCCCAACTCATACAATTTTAAAAACAAAACCGGTTTAAAAGTGCAAAATTCCTACCAACCATTAGAGTTGTTTATCTAAGGTATTTCTTATACTCTTTCAGTGCTCTTGGATGTTCCTTCTCTCAGTCCAAGTATATGAATGTCTATCAATGGAATACAGACTACAATTTAAATATGCTGTGTTTCATCCCTTTTCATGATGTCATCTAGCTCCTCCCTTTCAGGATATATATTAAAAAGAATATATATATATATATATATAAAATATACAAGCTTCTTGTTGTTTTACATTGTTTCTTGTGGATTCTACTTGGTAGAAGGTTATTTATTTTCTTTCTTACTACTAAGGGGCTAGCAGGGTATTGTTTGGGGCTGTTGGAATTTTGAAACCTGTTTTGGTAGCTATAAGTGGGCTCATTTGTTTGATTCACTGTGTGGCAGGCTGCATTTGTAGAGCTCTATTTCTTCTGTTTTAAAGCATAATTGGTGTGATTTTAACTGGGTCTGTTTCTTTGAATTGGAGACATATATCTTCTAATTCCAAGCCTATTTTGATGTGTTGGTGAAGCTGTTTGAGTTGGAATCCTGTTTCTTTGGGTAGCAAACTTATTTGGGGGGCTTTGAGTAGAATTATGATTCATTGTTGCTGGCTTCACTAGCTGCAAAGTTTGAGTGCAGAGGGGGGGAAGGGTGCTGATGGTCTGACCAGAGGCCTCAGCTACCTGATTGTTTCTGGAAGACTTGGGCTGGTCCCACCCTTGGTCCATTATTTCCTTTATACCAGGGGTTCTGACATCACTTCCTCAAACAGGCAAAGGATATGCACCTGTCATAGCAAAAGCAGACATCCAGGAAAGGAACAGCAGCAAGTGAAGAGGTGACTGCTCTCTCAGTGGAAGGAAGTAAATGCAAAGCTAGAGCTTTCATTATTACTTCTTCGCATTGATATTGCATTGGGGAAAGGAGGAGTAGGAGTTTGAAGAAGGTTGTGCAATGGCTACTTAAAGTCTGTTTTTGAGTGTGGATAGGAAGGGTAGGAATATAAAAAGCAGTTGCTCAATATATCTAAACGTGTGCAACAAAGGAGGTAAGGGAAATAAAGAAAATGTTTTGCACAGATAGAGGAGGGAGAGGGGAGACTTGGGGGAGTGTTTGGTATCCTGCATCTGGAAGGGTGGGGTGGGGGGTCGCTGGTGGGCAACAACAGCAATGGGTAGGGTGGTAGGGTGCAACAACTGCAGTGCACCAATCTTTCTAAAAATTGCCTGGAGTGTGGGAGGATGTTTATTGTGCAACCACATAGAAAAACTTAGAAAGGAGATTGAGGGTCTGCAGGAGGAACTAAGACAGGCAAGGCAGATTGGGGTGGGTTTGCCCAATACTGGAGGAGGAAGAAGGGAGATGAGGGAGGCGATTTAAGCCAGCAGTGGTGAGAGAGGGTCAGAAGGGAAGCAGAGACAAAGGGCCCAGGCCAGGAAGAACAATTGCGGAAACCAGGTCAGGAGACAAAGACAAATGGAAGGAGGAGATGGGGACTTGTGAGGGAGGCGAAGAAGTGGCAAAAGTCATGGAGTGGAAAGGAGAAACAGGTTACTATGAAGAGAGGAGCGGGCATTTGTGAAGGGCTTTCAGAAAATAGTTGTGCACTGCTAGAGAGGAGGAGGAGGAGAAATGATGAAATTAGAGGAGGTAATTGATGAATGCCTGGACCAAACTGGAGTGGGGAAGTTCTGCTGGGAGAATAGCGGAGTAAAGGGGAATAATGTGCAGGAGGAAGAAGAGGCTGGAAATGAGAGAAGGAGATGAATGGAGCGAGCAGGGAGTAAGAGGGTGGAATCTTAGTGCTGGGGACTCAATACTAAGAGGAGTTAGGTGGGGTAACAAGGGAAGAGGCATAAGTGCATTTGGGTGGAGGCCATGCCAGGAATGACAGCGGAAAGGGTGGGACAGTCTGTTCTGAAATATGCTAGAAGGGTAGGGACAAGCCTCATTTAATTATACATCTTGGGACAAACGACCTGGCTGACAAGACAGTAGATACAGTCCAGAGGAGGTTTGGGAACTAGCACAATTATGTGAGGGGCAGGAAGATCAGTAACTTTTCAGAGATACTTCCTGTACCAAAAGGCAAGCACAACAAGAAAGCTGAGAATAGAGGAATTTAACGGATGGCTAAGAACCTGGTGTTGTGCTAAAGGGTATGGGCTGTTGTGGGGGTGGGGGGACCTGGGAGGACAGTAGTCTCTATACCAAGGACAGACTACACTTGAGTGAGGAGGGAAAGAAAGTGTTGAAACAGAGGATGGAGGGTACATAGAGGAAGTTGGGAATTTAAACTAGGAGTGGGGGGTGGCAGTTGGGGAAGAGATATGCAGAGACCACAGGTTGGGAAACCGTATGAGCTTACCCCCCATAACAGTGACAAAGGACAAATGGCAAGTACTGTTGGTGATGCTAGGAAAGGAGGGCAGGATGGGAGGGGAAAGGGTGGAAGGTGGTTACCCTTAATGCTAGGAGCCTTGGGAGAAAACTGCAGAGTTACAGGTTCTCATGGCAGAGGAGAAGTGGACATTGCAGTCATCAGAAACATGGGCCACCCAATACAATGACTGGGACCTGTCTGTACCAGGGTACAGATTATTCGTAAGGACAGAGTGATTGGGAAAGGAGGGGTGGCACTATATGTGAAGAAGGACTGAAGTGTGCAAGGGAGGAAGGGGAGGAGGGTAGTACGAAGTCACTTTAAATGCAAATCCAG
Source organism: Neoceratodus forsteri (assembly GCA_016271365.2). Lineage (NCBI taxonomy): Eukaryota > Metazoa > Chordata > Ceratodontiformes > Ceratodontidae > Neoceratodus > Neoceratodus forsteri. Next base: position 734,662,285 of record CM057459.1, read on the forward strand.
GATTCCAAGAATAGGATTCTTAGAATGGGAGTGGTGTACAGGTCACCATCTCAGACGGAGGAGTTAGACAGGGAACTAGCGAGACAGATCAGGAGGACCTGCGAGAAGGGTAGTGTGGTGATTGTGGGGGACTTCAGCGTGCCAGGAGTGGACTGGAGCACCCAACAACCAGGAACAGAAGGGAGCAGGTACTGCTGGATGCCTTCAGGACAGCTTCCTGCTGCAAATGGTCAGTGAACCAACCAGGTTGGGAAATACCCTTGAACTTGTGCTGGCAAATGGGGACTTTGTGAGAGAACTTACAGTGGAGGAACGCTGTCAGGGAGTGACCACCGCTCAGTATGGTTCACATTGGATATGGGCAAGGAAGAGTGGAATCCGCACAATAGTGCTGGACTTCAGGAGGGCCGACTTTGGGAGGATGGGGAAGTGGTAAAGGGTACCTGGCCAGAATTCAATCTAGTATGGACACTAACCAGGGTGGGAGCTCATAAAGCTGGGGATAGTGGAGGCAACCAAAACCTGCTGCAAAACCCAGAGCAAGAAGGCTAGGGCTAAGAAACTGATCTGGTTGAGCAAGGAGGTCATGGAAAAGGTAAGGAGGAAAAGAGCTGCCTTTAGGAAGTACAAGAAAACAGGGAGGAGTACTTAGCAGAATCGAAGGAGGTGACAAGGTCAGTAAGGGGAGCCAAAGCATCTACGGAACTCAGGCTGTCACAAGGCATTAAGAAGGGGGAGAAGGACTTCTTTAAGTACATCAGGGAGAAAAGGAGCTGTAAAGACCACATGATAAGGATTAGGAAGGAGGGGGGTTGGGTGGAAGCAGGGTGCGATAAGGCGGAAGCACTAAATGAGTACTTCTGCTCAGTATTTACTAAAGAAAAGAGGGGAGTGACACCCAAGGTGGGAGAAATGGCAGAAGCGGGGAGTGGTGACAGATGGGAAATGATGGAGCAGAGTTGAGAGGGTTTGAAGGCACTGAGGGTGGACAAGGGCCAGGCCCAGATGGCATCCACCCCAGGGTACTGAAGGAGCTGGCAGAGGTCCTTGCAGGACCTTTGGCAGACCTATTAATGCCTCACTACATTCGGGTGTGTACCTCAGGACTGGAGGATGGCTCATGTGGTGCCCCTCCACAAGAGTGGCCCCAAGGATGAACCGAGAACTACAGACCAGTAAGCCTCATCCATCGTGGGTAAGCTAATGGAGACTATCCTGAAGGAGAGGCTGGTGGCCCTCCTAGAGGCCAAAGGACTACAGGACAGCAGACAGCATGGCTTCATATGTGGCAGATCCTGCCAAACCAACCTGGTCGAGTTCTATGACTGGGTAACTAGGCAACTGGACAGGGGCCATGCAGTGGATGTCCTGCATCTGGACTTCAGTAAGGCATTCGACTCAGTGCCACATGGAAGGCTGGGAATGAAGTTAGTAGGCACAGGGGCGGGTGCAAAGCTGGTGAGATGGGTAGGAAACTGGCTGCAGGGAAGGCAGCAGAGGGTGGTGGTGGGTGGGGAGCTCTCACACCCAAGGGCAGTGACGAGCTGTGTTCCACAGGGCTCAGTGTTAGGACCAGTGTTGTTTGGGATATTCATTGCAGACATATCATGGGACATCAAGAGCAAGATCAGTCTGTTTGCTGATGACACCAAGGTAAGCGCGGTGGTGGATGACCTAGGGGGATGACAGGGGTTGCAGGATGATCTGGCAAAGCTTGAAACCTGGTCAGACACCTGGCAACTGGGCTTTAATGCCAAAAAGTGCAAGGTGCTGCATTTTGGGATGAAGAACCCAAGGAGGAGTTACCAGCTAGGGGGAGTGCAGCTAACCCAGACAGAGGAGGAGAAGGATCTGGGTGTACTCATTACAGGGTCAATGAAAACTCGGCACAATGTAGGAAGGCAGCTGCAAGGCCAACAAAATGCTGGGTTGTATTGCAAGGGTATATCCTCGAGGGAGGAGGTGATTCTTCCACTGTATAGGTCATTAGTTAGACCCCATCTGGAGTACTACGTGCAGTACTGGTGTCTGTATCTGAAGGGACATTAAGTTACTGGAGGGTGCAGCGCAGGCGACAAAGATGATCAAGGGCTGGGGACTTATCATACGAGAGAGGTTGAAGGAGTTGAACATGTACTCGCTGGAGGAGAGGAGGCAGGTGACATGATTGAAACCTTTAAATACATGAAAGGAATAAACAAGACTGGTACAGAGGGCTGTTCAAAGTAAGGAGGGAGGGCCACCAGGGCCATGATATGAGACTGGGTGAGGAAGGTTCAGGAGGGAGATGAGAGACACTTTTTACAGAGAGGGTGGTGGCTGGGTGGAAGCATTACCTGCTGAGTGGTATGCAGTAGAACAGTGGACTGCTTCAAGCGAGGATGGGACAGGACAAGGGGAGGGTTAATGAAGGGAAGGGTGGGTGGGAGGGGCAGCTGCAGGAAAGGGGTGCTAGCTGCACATTCGAACAGACTTGATAGAACCTCTAGGCCTTTATCTGCTGGCAAATTTCATATGTTATATATATGTATGTATGTGTATATATATATATATATACTGTGTGTGTGTGTGTGTGTGTGTGTATATACATATATATATATATATATATATATATATATATATATATATATATATATATATATATATATATATATATATATATATATATATATATATATATATATATAGTATACTGATAGTGCTACCATAATTAGGAGTTGAGAGCCATTTCTATGTTAAACCCCAAAACTTTGCACCTTAAACTTTGCAACGTTTGATGGTTTGCCTGAAATTTGGAATTTATGATCAAGAACCATAGGCCTTGGGATCTGCCAAGTTTTGTACTGAGTGGATATCACGGCTGTGGAGTTATTAAGTGTGATCTGTCTTGTGCGTTTACGCTTTTCTGGAATTCTGTGGTGGCCCCTACAGGTAAATCGGTTTGCGTGACGGCCCAAAATCTTCAGGGCATTGGCGGGGTCCCGATGTGCCTTCGAAGATTTAGTGAAAAATATTAAGCGGTTGAAAAGTTATTCAAAAACAGTTTCCCATTATAAGTCAATGGGAAAAGTTAACAAAAGTTCAACACTTGCAAATGCATTTTACTTTGTAAATGGGCCTGTTACTTTTCGCCAAATCGGCCATTTTGTTTTCAGTTGGTGATCAGAAAAATGGTTGGCATTTAAATTTGGGACCCTCTAGCAACCTAATTTTTTTGTATTCACCTAGTCGGGCCCTGAGGATGCTTGCCATGTCTTTATTTTGTGGTAAAACACCCAGAAATATGTTTTCAAATTTCTGGAAAAAGTACTATCGTGCTCACTAAAGTGTGCTAAATTTTCATGAACTTTCATCAAATTAGACAGTAATTTTCTAGTCTGTGGGAAAATGACAGCAATTCTTTGGCACTACTGCAAAATAACCGTTGGGAGTTTGGGCTGAAATTTGGAGGCATGAGCCAACATCTCACAGATGTGCCTTTCAGTGTTGTATTGAAAAAATATTACGCGGCAAAGTTATGGCACTCCAAAGTTGACAGTTTTTCCCATAGGATAACATTACGGCGCCCGAACATTACAGAATCCTTTGGCACCCTGCTGCAAAATACGGTTTGGTTTTTCCTGAAATTTGGAGGGAAGACAGCCAACAGCCCACAGATGTGCCTTTCAGTAGTTTGGTGAAAAAACATTACAGGGAGGCAAAGTTATGGCGCTCCGAACTTTTCTTTTTTTCCCATAGGATAACATTATGGCGTTCGCCGCGCCTTTCAGGGCCCGTATCTCGGAAACAGTGCGAGATATGGACTTTTAGTCAGAAAATTTCTTAGCCCCCTAATAGGGCTAAGATTCAGATTAGCCAGGACAGTTGTAAATGATATGACTTTTAAATTTTTTTCTTAGGTACAGTTCCTGAGATATAATGTATTTAGTATTCCAAGATCTCATTTTCTGCGCCGATACTCATTATTTTGCATACATTATTTGTACTGACTGTCTTTCTCAATGCAGGTTTTGGGAAAACCAGCCTGCGCTTACATTACTGTTACTGTTGCCCTTTCGGCTTGAATCCGTTTCACCTACCATTGGCGTCTGCGCACCATATGCGTTATCGCTGCGTTTTCATTTACGCTTGCGTTTCTGTTATTTTTGCCATTTCTGTCTACAGTACTGTTTATCTTACTGTTTCACTTTACATCACCATGCCCATTGACATTTCTGTTTGCAGGCACCATGTTACTATGTGACAACACATCACATGGCAGACCATTCCCGTCTACCATGTCCATTACCCTTTCTGTTCTCATTCGTGCTTGTGTTACCATGTGCGCCACTGTTAGCATTTCTGTTTGCGTTGCTGTCCCTGTTAGTATGCCACAACACATTTGGGCCCCGCGCTCCCGGCGCTGCATTACATTCACTATTTCTCGTTATCATTCTCAAAAAGAATGGAAATTAGAGGCAAAAAACTCCGTTTAATGCATTAGTTAGGGTTGTTCCACAGCGACAAAAGTGAGGAAATTCGCTGTTAGGGTTGAAAACCCCCCTTGGACCCCCGCGCCTACCCCCAACCGGCATTGGGGTGCTCGTTGGGATCGATGGGTCCTAACTCTCACCCCATTCTCTATACTTCTGCTGCTTTACACATGTCATGGGGTGAGAGTTGGGACTGTGATCATCTTACCCAGCCGAGTGAGGGTGGCGAAGTCAGGTTTCAACTAATTGAGCCCTACACTGTCGCTGTAACTGCTGTCGATGAGCAATTTACCTCTATATATATATATGGGTTGAGTAGCACTTTTAAGGTTAAAGGGTCAAATTTTGCACCTTAATAACTTTGCCACCGTTCAACGGATTTACCTGAAATTTGGTTTATGCAATTGGGCATGGTAGATCTTGGGATCTGCCAAGTTTCGTACTGGTTGGATATACGACTGCGGAGTTGTTAAGTTACAACCAGTTGCACATTTACGCTTTTTTGTGATTTCTTTGCTCTTGTACAGTTTGCGGGACCGGTCCGAAAACTTCAGGGGACATGTGGCCGAGGTCCCCAATGTGCCTTTTGAAGATTTCGTCAAAAAATATTGAACGGTTCAAAAGTTATTCAAAAAACAACTTCCCATTATAAGTCAATGGGAAAAGTTAAAATATTCAACACTTTCGCAAATGCACTTTTTAGTGTTGCAAATGGCCCTAGTAGTGTCGCAAATCTGCCATTTTATTTCCAGTTGGTGATCAGAAAAATGCTTGGAATTTAAATTTGGGACCCTCTAGAGACACAGTTCTTTTTGTGTTCACCTAGTCAGACCCTGAGGTTGCTAGCCATGTCTTTATTTTGGGGTAAAACACCCCAGAAATATGTTTTTCAAAGTTCTGGAATCAGTAGTGTGCAAAGTAGTGTCGCAGGCACAACACTTTCACAAAATTTTTTGAAAATTGACACAAATTGCGACACTGCCTTTTCAGACTTGGCCAAAATTACGGGAATTCTTTGCCACCCTGCTGCAAAAGAACAGTTTGGTCTTTTGAGCTGAAATTTGGAGGGAAGGCAGCCAATATCTCACAGATGTGCCTTTTGGTGGTTTGGTGAAAAAATAGTGCACGGCTGCCAAGTTATGGTACTCCGAAGTTGACTTTTTTCCATAGACTAACATGGTGGTATCCGTCGCGCCTTTTGGGGCTCGTGTCTTGAAAACGGTGCGAGATACAGAATTTTTGTTGCGAGTTGCTTAGCCCTATGGGCTATATAATAGCAAAAAACTAGCCAGGAAGATCAAGATTTTTTTGAAATTTTAATTTTTTTATACGTCATGTGGTTGCTGAGATGTTAGCAATTAAGTACTTCCAATGCTCATTTTAAGCTTCGATCCCCATTACAATGCATACATTCTTTGTACACACTGTGTTTCTGTATGCTCCTGTTTGGCAAAAACAGGTGATGTGCTTCCGTTACTGTTACAGTTACTGTTTCCATTTGCGTTTATGTCCCCGTTTGCATTACCGTTCCCGTGTACGCCACCGTGTGCGTTACCCTTTGCGTTGTCATTCACGCTTGCATTTTCGTTACTGTTACCATTTGCGTTTCCACTACTGTTTCTGTTTGCATTTTTGTTTGCGTCACCTTGCGCATTGCCATTTGCGTTTTCGGCAGCCCTTTCATTTGCATTTCCGTTTCTCTTTCGTTTTGTGTCTTCCGTGCTGTTACTTTTACCATTTGTATTTGCAGTTGCGTTACTGTGCCCGTGTACATTACAGTTTGTGTTTCCATATGCGCTTCCATTTCCTTTTGCACTTCTGTTTACTTTGCTGTTATTGTTGCTGTTACTGTTACCATTTGCGTTTTACAGTTGTGGTACTGTGCCTATGCGCGTTTCCGTACGCGTTTCTGTTTCCGTTTCCATTTCTCTTTCCTTTGGCATTATTTTTCATGTTAACTTTACCATTTGCATTAACAATTGCGGTACTGTTCCTGTGCGTGTTACGGTTTACGTTTATGTGTGCGCTTGCGTTCGCGTGTCTGTTTCTGTTCCCTTTTGCATTCTTTTTGCTGTAACACTTAACATTTCCATTGAAAATACCACTGCCATCACTGTTCACGTTACCAGTTACGCTTTTGTACGCGCTTCAATGTCCGTTTGCGTCACTGTTTGCATCGGCGTCACTTTGCGCTTGTTTCTATTAACGTTTCTTTTACCATTTACATTTGCATTACCATGTGCGCCACTGTTTGCGCTTCTGTTTGTGTTGCTGTTCCTGTTACTATGTCACAAGACATCGTGTGGCGGGAGCTCGGGGCTCTTTGGGCCCCACGCTCCCTCCGCCACATTACATTCACAATTTCTTATCATCATTAACAAAAAGAAGGGAAATTAGAGGCAAACAACTCTGTTTAATGCATTAGTTAGGGTTGTTGCACAGCGACAAAAGCAAGGAAATTCGATGTTAGGGTTCAAAGCCCCCCTTGGACCCACCCCCCCAACCGACATAGGGATGTGCGTTTGGGTCATTGGTCCTAACTCTCACCCCATTCTCCTATACCTCTGCTTCTTCACACATGTGATGGGGTGAGAGTTAGGGCAGACTACCCCAACGCGCATCCCAATGCTGGTGGGGGGGCCCAGGGGGGCTTTGAACCCCGAATTTCCTCATTTTTGTCGCTGTGGAACAACCCTAACTAATGCATTAAATGGAGTTTTTTTTGCCTCTTAATATATGTATATATACACACACAAAACGGAAAGTCCCATCAAGGTATTGAATTCTGTGACTCATGCAAGACTCATTGTCTAAATGATGACACTCTTAATTAAAACTGTAATTTCTCAGTCTCTTTGATCCATGAGCAGTTCCCTTTCTCAAACACAAAGGACTTTTAATGACACCAGGTGCAATCAACTGATTTTCCTGAGGACATCATAAAATGGATATTCCTCTTCCTTATGACACAAGGTGCAATTAAATGACTTTCCTGAGGACGTTATAAAATGGATATATTAGTTCCTGGCTTCAAAGCAAACTGACAAGTTAATTTCATTCAGAAAGCTGCTGGTTTAACATATATCCTGTCTTTGGAACTGATACCTGGGGGGTGGGGTTTTGTCATCCCAGGCATAGGATTTTTCCTGACAGACAATCCCACTACATTTTTATATTACAAAAATCAGAGTTATCAGAACCAGCTGTCTTAAGTGTTGCATGTTATACATATTGTATTGTTGTACCATCTTAGCTGCATTGTAGTGGCTCAGAGTCATTCCTGAAAGGGGGCCTTTGGCTCAGTAGAAACATAGAATTTGATGGCAGATGAGGACTGCTTGGCCCACCTAGTCTGCCCATTTCCCTACCTAACGGATAAGCTGCAGATCCTAGTTAACCAACAGCCTACCCCCCCCACTTGAATTACCTTATGCCTGTCCCATGCATTCTTGAATTCCCCCACTGTTTTTGACTCTATGACCTCCTCAGGAAGGATGTTCAGTGCATCTACAGCCCTCTCTGTGAAGAAATACTTCCTCACATTACCTCTGAGCCGTCCCCCTCGATCTTCAGATTGTGCCCCCTTGTTCTTGTACATCTCTTTTTCTGAAAGATACCACTCTCTTGAACTTTGCTGATTCCCTTGAGGTATTTGAAAGTTTCTATCATGTCCCCCCTCTCTCTCCTTTCCTCGAGGCTATACATCTTAAGTTCCTTTAGTCTTTCTTCATATGTCTTCTGGTGCAGACCCTGCACCATTTTGGTTGCCCTCCTCTGGACAGCCTCCGCCCTGTCTGTCTTTGCGGAGCTGGGGTCTCCAGAACTGTACACAGTACTCCAGATGTGGTCTTACCAACTGTCTGTACAAAGGGCCAACAATTTCCTGTCTTCTACTAGTGATGCCTCTCCCTATGCATTCCAGTATCCCCCCAACCCTCCTTACTGCCTTCTCACATTGCTGGCCTACCTTTAGGTCATCTGATATGACTACCCCCAGGTCCCTTTATATTTTTGTTGGTATCTCACCCACCATTGTGTACTCTTGCCCTGGTTTTTTGTTTCCCAGGTGCATTACTTTGCATTTCTTTGCGTTGAATCTAAACTGCCATACATTTGACAATTCCTCCAACCTTGCCAAGTCCCTTTTCATCCTTTCCACCCCACCGTGCGTATCAACCCTGTTGCAGACCTTTGTGTTCTCTGCAAAGAGACATACCTTCCCTTCCAGTTCCTTTGCAATGTCACTTATAAAGACATTAAAAAGGACTGGCCCCAGTACTGAACACTGTGGTACCCCACTAATAACCCTCCTTTCTTCACTGTGGCTTCCATTTACTACTACCCGCTGCGTCCTGTTGTCCAGCCATTGTTTTACCCAGGCTGCCACCCTGGGACACACTCTCAGGCTGACTAATTTGTCTTTTTAATCTTTTGTGCGGGACTGTGTCAGATGCCTTGCTGAAGTCTAGGTAGGCCATATCTACAGTCCCTCCCTGGTCTGCTACTTGGTCACCCAGTCAGAGAAATCATTTAGATTTGTTTGACATGACCTTTCTGCTGTGAATCCATGCTGCCTTGGGTCCTGTGCCCCACTGGCCTCTAGGTACTCAACAAATCTTTCCTTCAGAAGTGATGCCATCATTTTCCCTACCACTGAGGTCAAACTGACAGGTCTGTAGTTTCCTGCCTCTATCTTGCTCCCACTTTTGTGAAGGGGAATTGTATCTGCCCTTGTCCAGTCCTCGGGTACCACACCGTCCTCCCATGCTTTATTAAAAAGAATAGTCAGTGGTGTTACTATTTCTTCCCCTAGTTCTTTTAGAATTCTGGGGTGAATTCCATCAGGCCCCATTGCTTTATCCACCTTCAGTTTTAAGAGTTCTTTCAGAACCCTTTCTTCTGTGAAAGGACTGATATCAACCCCCTTATCCAGAGTGCTTCTATTGACTGGATTAGGTATCTCCCCCTGTTTTTCCATTGTAAATACTGAGCAGAAATATTCGTTCAGTATCACTGCTTTTTCACTTTCGCTCTCTGCCCAACCACCTTCCTCTTTATTCAGCCTCAGTATCCCTGCCTTCATCTTTCTTTGCTCCCAGATGTACCTATAAAAGGTTTTTATCCCCCTTCTTAAGAGAGTTGCCCATCTTTTCCTCGGTTTGGACCTTTGCTCTTTTGACTGCCTTCCCCACTTCCTTCTGCTTTAACTGGTACAGTTCTCCGTCCTGCTCCTTCTGTGTTTCCTTATACTTCCTGAATGTTGTCTTTTTCTCCCTTACCTTCCCCGCCACTTCTTTTGAGAACCATAGTGTTTTTTTCTTTCGTTTTGATTTGTTTATTTAGTATACCTGCCCAGTCAACAAAGTAAATAAATAAATCCCTTAGACTAGCTCACTTCCACTTATATGCCTCCCAGACCAGCTGTAATTTGGGGTTCTGTAGTGCTCCACGTTGTCAGTGGGTACTCATAACAGCAGAGTATTGTTCACCCCTACCAGGGGAAATGACACAGTCCAAGCTTTAGAATGTGGCGCACACGAGGATTCCAAGCAGCAGCAACTCACCAGTTAAACTGTGCTGTTTGAAGGGGACAGAGCTACTTTTATCTTCTCTCAAGATTTTCAAAATTCAAGATTTCAAGACTTCTTTGGGGCTTCAAGACTGCATAGCAGGCTGGGGCTTCCTGTTTTCAGGGAGCACCCCTAAATTAAAATCGTGCCTGTTAAGCTGCGGCTTTCAAATTGAATAACCTGCCTCTTTCCCATTTCCCTGTGTGGATTGGGAGCGATTTCTGCCTTGTTAGGGTGAATTTCAATGGTCTCCATTTAAAAAAAAAAAAAAAAAAAGTGCCACGGGTAGGTACAATTTCATTTCTTTGTGGGGTGCTTTGGCGTCGGTTGCCTCCCCACAAACTTCAGGTTTTGTATTTCATGTTTGTTTCTCAGTTAATTTGAATTTTTGGTGTTTATCAGAGGTTTTCGGTTTTCTAGGATGGCTGCTTAAGTGAGACAATCAGCTGTCCACCCAGCTGTCCTGCTTAATCGGCTTCCACTGTAATTCCGTTCACTTTTTCATTCATGGGATAACAAACAAGATACAGAAATTGGTTGAATATAGTGTAGAACAAAGGGGTAAGGCGGTTTTGATAGGAGACTAGGAGGCAAGGGCAGTTAGAACCCTGCCAGTGGGTAGGAGACCAAGGGTGGGGATGGGGGAATTCACGGAAGCAGCCTGTGGGCACTTGTCAAAGGCGGCAAGGTACCTGGGAGGGGTAGATGTAGCTAGGAGACAGGGTGCCGGGGGGGGGGCAAATAGGTGAGGGGAGGGGGTGCAAAGGATTGGAAAGAATGTAGTGTGAGGGGCAAGGAGAGGGGATATGGGGCAGAGGTTACCAGTAATGGGTAAGTGTTGAGGTTGTGCAGAAATGCCAGTATAACTCTGGAGGAGTTAGGAGCTACAGTCACACCCACTGCATGTAGCAAGGTGAGAGCATAGTTTTGATTTGAAGGGGCCAAGTTTAGATTCTGCAGTTAAGTCATCATAGGGGGAGTTTAGCCAGTTGGGTACCTGTTATGCCAAAGATCGTTGTCCTTGAGAGGTGTGGTGGAAAGGCACTTTAAGCAGCTTACTATTTCCTCCCCTTGTTTGTCTGGGATTGTCTGTTGGGCAAAGAAGGTCCTGGACCCCAGTGGGGGTTAGGCCAAAGGTGGGCTTCTTTATAAGCAGGCACACCTGGTACTGAATCCTGCTGTGGTGATTGAGCCACCCTGAATGAGAATAGAGCTTGCAGGTATGAGTGAGGTGGTGTGCTCCTAAGACCAGCCTACATGTTTTGTTTAGTTCTAGTTTGATCCTCTGTAGGGCTGTGTCTGTTGCTGTACCATAGATTACCAGTCCGTAGTCAATTACTGATAGGACTGGGCTGTTAACAGCGAGTTTTAGGGCCTCATCAGTTAGGCAGTGTGTGTGCCTAAAGAGTTGGCCAGCTTTGAAGTTTGCAGACTTGGCTACTTGGTCTTTGTGTTGTGAGAAGGTGAGGGAGCTGTCTAGAGTGACTCTTAGGGATTTTAAGCTTTGGACCATTTCTAATGCAGCATTTTGGTTGTTCAGGATTTTTAGTTGGTGAGACTTGTGCCTGTTATGGGAGGAGGCGAGTAACATCGTTTTGATCTTCTTGTAATTTAGCAAGAGTTTTGAGTTAAGAAACTAGGCCTCTACTTCTGAGAAGTTTTCCCGCATTTGCTTTTCCAGTGTTGTGGGGTCTGTGTGGCTAGAGTATAGCACCACATCATCTGCATACAATAGGATTCTGTCATGACATGCTAGCGGGAGGTGGTTTAGAAACAAGCTGAAAATCAACGGCCCGTGATTGAGCCTTGGGGGACCCCTGTGCTGACATTCCAGTGTTCAGAAAGAACATCTAGGATTTTAACCTGCTGCACCCTCCCAGATAGGTAGCTCCAGAGCCACCCCACTGATTCAGAGGATAGCCCTGTACAGGTTTACTGGTTTAGTAGTAGTTTATAATTGACCATGTCCAAGGCCTTGGTGAGGTCTGTGTAGGTTGCCCCCACCATAAGCCCCCAGTCTAGCGTATCGTGGATATAGCCTGTGAACTCCACCAGTGCAGTTGTTGTACTATGTTTCCTGAACCCATGCTGCTGTGGGCACTGCAGCTGGTATTTGTCATAGTAGTCGACAAGTTGATCATAGACAATATGATCAAGAGCTTTCGAGAGTTTGGGGAGTATAGAAATTGGTCGGTAATTAGTGTGACTAGTCATGTCCCTATTTTTAAGGACTGGTGTGACCACCGCGGCTTTCCAGAGTCAGGGGAATTTTGTTGTTGGAGAAAGATTCAGAATTCTAGTTAGAGGTGAGAGTAACTCGAGAGTGAGGGCAATAAGCTTGAGGTCTTGTGAGTGTCCACTGGTTCTGGTTTTCCCTAATACTTGCTGGAGGTATTTTTTGGCCTCTGCTTTAGTGATAATCTTATGGTAGAAGGGAGGGGCTGGACTGATGGGTGAGCTTTCATTGGTCCTGTGATTAGTGGCATTTGGGGTTCAAGGAAATCTGGGAGAAACACTCTGCTAAGGTCAGTAAAGGCCTTATTGAAGGTGTTGGTGATGGTTTTGGGGTCCTGGGTTATTATTCCCTCTACATTAAGCATTGATGGCTGCATTTTGTTGGGTTTCCCATTTAGGGTCTTGATGTTGTCCCAGAACTTGCAGCTGTTGCTCCAGGAGTTTGCCGGTTACTTTTTGAAATATTGTCTTTTCGCCGATAGAATAGCCCAGGTGCATTTATTATGGGCTGCTTTGTAGTTTTGTGTATCTGTGTGGGAACCAATACTTGCCTTATGCCAGAGGTTGTCTCTTAGCTTCATTAGTTTGATCAACAGCTTAATCTGGTTCAAGGTCAGTTGGCATTCATCTGTATCCCCTTCCCCCGGGTTGTGCCTGAAAATAGGCAGGATTTGTCTAGTGCACTTACCCGGTCAACAAAAACTAAACAAATAAATAAATAGTTCGAGGAGGGCTGGTATGATTTAGCACCTGTACGACCCCCGAACTTTAAGCTTGGTGTAGGGGGCATAAAGGTTGCACGCTGCATTAAAGGTCTTGATGACATGTTCAAGTGCTATATCAACATCATCTGTTATATCTATGGCTGACCAGTCTTATTGACAGAGGTACGCTTTTAGTGAGCACAGTTGCCCTTTTTTTAGTACTCTCGATGTGAGTGTTTTTGCAGGTGTTCTGTGAGACTTATTTGACCAGGTACAAAGGATTGGAGAGTGGTCGCTGATGGAGTCAGGGAGGACAACTGTGTGGGCTGTTGTCTCTGGGCGGTTGGTTACCAGCCAGTCTAGTAATGAACTAGTCCCTGTATGATAGCTCGTTCAGGTGGGGGAATCTGCTAATTGAGCCATGTTAATGGAGGAAATGGCATCTTTGTAGGATGCCACTTCGGGGGATAACCAGTTTATATTGAAGTCCCCTACCATTAGTACCTCAGAGTTGTGGTGGAGGTCAGTGAGGTAGTCGAGGATCACTTTAAAACCACCTTACTGCTTTTTTGGGAGTATGTATACAGAGATTAGTGTTAAGCTTTTACCACGTGTTCCTAGCAGTAGCTTTACTGCAGGTATTTGGACATTACTGCCAGTGGTTAGGTGAAGGAGGGCACGCCCCCTGGAGGGTGTTCTTGATATTGCTGACGCACCCTCCACCTTGTTTCTGGACCTGTCCAGCCTAAAGGAGGTGTACTCTTCTAATTGGATTGTCATGTCTGAGCCCCTTAGTGTGAGCCAGGTCTCCACCAGAGACAATACTTCTGGATTATGTTGGGTTACCGAGACCTGTAGTGAGTCAAATTTAGACATAAGACTACATATATTAATGGAGGCAATTGTTAATGCTTCATGCTTCTTTAAGGGCTCAGCTACGTTTGGTGAAGGGCCAGGGTTGGGTTGAATGTTGCCTGACAGTAGCAGCAGTAACCAAGCTAGCCTTATTGCTTGCCATTTTAGTTGTTGTAAGGACTGACAGGTTATACCTATTTGCTCTGATTTTGATATTTTCTACAGTGAATTTGGTCATGTTTATAACTGGGAGAGAGGTGGTATGCAATGCCCACCCATGCATATGTATCTTAACGTAGAAGTCTGAGATCGCTGGGGTAGATGTAATCATGGGGCACCGCTCAGTGTCTGACGGTGATTTTATTGGTGTTACTGTGTTGGTTGGTGCCAGTATGTGCAAGTGGTGGAAGTACCAATCCTGTAGTGAGGATGAGCCAGATATATTTTGGCCTCATGATATTGTGCAGTAGGGTTTCTACTTTCGAAATGACCTAGTCTATCGAGTCCTTGTGGGAAAATGGGGATGGTAGACTGATACTGATTGGGGGGGAGGCAGAAGTGTGCGCAGCAGTTACAGCGCAGGCTAGAGCCAAGAGGTTTGGTGGTTGGGGACCTAAAGGTTCTAGCAGAGGGTGTTGGGAAAGAGATGTAGTAACAATGCCCTCAAGTGCTAGAGATGTATAACTTGTAAATGGGAAAGTGGGAAAAAAGAAAAAAAAAGAAAATGGGTTTACTGGAGACCGGGGCTTCCCTGTCCAGACAGTGTCTCCAGCGAAATCGGAGAAAAAAACTTTTTTTTTTTTTTTTTATAAGGCATACAAAGTTTTAAAACATATTCAGATAAGGAATTCTAAGCAGTAAAATTAAACAGCTTGCAGTAGCTAATTATCCAAGTTTTTTTATTTATTTTATTTATTTGAATCTAGGATTACAAGTATCTTTGAGCCAAGGCTCTTTTACAAAGGTTCCACGTCAGTTGAGGTAGAATTCAAGATATTGAATAACAGTGGGTTACAGGCAGTTACATACAGTTTTATACATTCAGTACAGTGGCAAAAATGCCAGGAGGAGGTCTGGTAACAGGGTTGACACAGTATGGAGGAGAGGCACACCAGTGGGGTGCGGCCATAGGCACTTGTGAAATATCAATTAAAGTGCTCGGGGGTAGGGAAGGAAGGTGGGAGGAGGGGAGGATGAATGGGTGTATGGGAGAGGGAGTTGAGGGGGGAAAGGGTTAAGTGCTAGGTGGAAAGAGCAAAGAGGAGAGGGGGTGAACAATTAGGAAGGACAGTCACAGGAGCAAGTTAAGAAAGTCTTGTCCCTAGGCAGAAAAGGTACCAAGTTTTTACAGGCAGACAGAGGTTTGCTGGCTGATAGACCTTGGAGCAGTCTCTTCTGTGTTTCTCAGCAGTACCTACAGTTTCGATCAGAGATGGAGAGTTGCCGACGCTGGTGGTCTCGCAGCCAGTATAACTTGACGCTGCAGTTTTGGTCAGAAGGGGAGAGTGGCAGACTCTGGCACGGTGGGTGGTCTCAGCAGTTAATTTAGCTTGTGCTCTAATATCCTGCAGGACATCACAGCAGACAAACCTGATCCCAGTCGGACTCCTCTGTTTTGGGGGGAGGCCCACAGGCACATCCAGATGCGTTACAGCGAGCTTAGGCTGTAACAGATGTGCAGGCAAACCCCAAACCTGCTTTTTTAGAAGGCCATGATGAGGATTACAGGGATTTTGGGGAAGTTCCTGACCTTAAATTAAAATTTAAAAAAAAGGCTCTCCGATTAGGAGAATGTTCCCTTCCCTTTGTGGAGGAGGAAGAGGAAAGGGAGTGGACGGAGTCCAAGTCGGGGATTCCATTTTCTCCCCTGTTTGATGATAAGTCCTTGTCTGTTGAATAGCTGAGGCATGTAGATCCTTGCAGCTCAGGAGATACAGTCCGTGGATACGGTGGATGTCAGTCTGACTCTGTCTAAATCCTTTTCGGTTACTATGTGACCAAATTATTGAGCAACAGTGGGAAGCTGTGGATCAGAAAAAGCATCTTCTTGCCAAAGTCATGGATCTTCCATATTGTAAGGAAAGGATCTCGCAGGTGGGAAGCTCCTCCTCTGAAAGACAAGGCCATTTGTATTTCTGTAAAAACACCACCCTGCCTATCGAAGGCTTTCTGGCCCTAGCAGATTCTCATGTCAAGCAGGTGGACTCTGCATGCAGGAGGAGTTTTGCCTCTGTTAGCACAAGCATTGTACGTTCTATGCTTCTTTTATTGTTGCCAGAGCCTTATAACATATGGGTCACTACTTTGGCCAGTTTTGTTCTGCCTAACTCTGTAGGTGCAAGCATTTTTCAATTGATGACCAAGGCCTCCACCTTTTCTAGGTGGTTATACACTGGAGAATTGAGCATATCAGCTCATTGTTTTCGGCCATAAGGGCTATGTGTTTTAGTCATTGGGTCACTGATCAAGCTTCATAAATTAAGCCGTTTAAGCTCCCCTTGAAAGAGGTGTGTGGTTTGATTTTGACCTGGATACTATTTTAAAGGATATGCTGTATGAAGTGCTCTTTCCAGTGTCAAAACAGCGCAAGTCTACTGTTACCCTAGGCCTAGTGCTAAAAGCTTGGTGCCGCGCAAGAAGGCAGGTGGGCCCATCCCTGACTCCTTTTCTTTAGTCAAAGACTACAGGAGTTTTTCTCAAGACTGGCCAAGAACAATGTCACAGCGTTATTACGGGACGCTTTCTTCCACCCCGGTTTTCAAGGACGTCGCAAAGGCCAGGCATTGCCAAAGACCCTGACCCCTTCATTCACCTGGCGCTATCGTATGGGTCTTGCTAATCAAACAAGGTCAGGGGTCCTATTGGATCTATTTCATAGTTCCCAAGAAGCTTTTTTTGTTTGGGGGGGGGGGGTCAGGCCCATTCTGGATTTGAAGCACCTGAACAAGTTTGTGCGCCACAAACCTTTCAAGATAGAGTCCCTGAGGTCAGTCACCTGGGCTGCTCAGCCAGGGGGTCTTAAAGTCTCAATACATCTTATGGCTGTCTACTTCCACATTCCCATCCATCAGTCCTACATAGAGTATCTCATGTTCTTGATACTGGTCTATCCTTTCCAGTACAAGGTGCTGCTGTTCACCTGTGCATCACCCCCACCCCCAGCCGAGTTCCTTGAAGGTGTTCATAGTCCTGATGGCTCTGTTTTGAACTGAAGGTCATCATGTGTGTCCTTATTGATCGTGCTTATTCATTCACCGACATTGTCCCTAGCAAGAGGTCGGTGCTCTGAACTCTAGAGACACTAGAGTCACACCCAGGTTGTGAACTGGGAGAAGAGCTCTCTCAAGCCATTTCAGACCTTGGAATACCTGGTGGTATGCTAGCCCGATGGCACTGGAGGTTGAGGCGCCGGTTGCTACATCTCGCGCCATGTCGGCGACCCAGGTTCGGGAACAAACCGGGGTCGGCAGGAGTAAGAGAGGATTGAGCATCTGGAGGACTGCTCTCCCCTCTCGGGAAGGGAGGGAGGGTTTGTTATCCTGCTCGCTGACTGTCCTCTGGTGATGGGGGAGTACGGATCAGGAGGCACATACCGATGACCTTGTGTCGATAGGGAGGTGGGCGGGGAGAAAAGGGTGGAAAAAAGAGCCTGGCAGGCTCTTTGGTGATCTACTGCATCCGAGGCGTTCCCAGTTTCTGGATTGGGTCTCAGCGGGCGCAGCACCCTCCCCTGCCCCCGCTGCAGTGAAATGTCCGGGGATCGGCAGGACCGGAGAGAGTCCCTCCGTAAGGAGGGCTGTAGCCACCTGTCAGGGCTCTAGGCAGAAAAACACAATAATTAAATTTAAAAAAACAAAACAAAAGGAGTACCTGGTGGTAGAGAAGGTTTTTTTCTCATCTTCCCAGAAGGAGAGCTTATTGACAGAAGTCCAGTGGCTCAGGATGCAGTCATCGGCTTCTGCCCTCAATCTGCTGTGGTTTCTTGGCCTCATGACAGGCAGCGATCTATTTAATCCTGTGGGCTCGCTTCCATATGTGGCCTGTTCAAATGGGTTTGCTGACTGTCTGGGATACCTCATCAGAGAATTATCAAATCAGGTTTCCTGTCTCCCTTCCGCTTTGTCAGTTCACGAGCTGGTGAGTGGGTGTGCAGGATCTGTGAAAGGGTTCTGCTGGAACTTCTCCAGAGTAAATTCTCACAACAGATGTCAGTTTGCACGGATGGGGGGGGGGGCGAAGCCAACTTCCCACTCTTGAGAACTTCGTCAGCCTAGGAACAGCATCTCCACATCAGTGTTCGGTAGAATGAAAGCAGTCTGCCTAGCTCCCCTTCGGTTTCAAACCATGCTGCTAAGCATGGCATACATAAACATTAAGGCGGCACAAGCAGGGAGATGTTTCGAGAGGCTGCCGACATGTCGGCGGTATGTCTGGCAGGGGAGTTGCTACTATGCTTCCTCCATTAACTCTTCATCCAAAGTCATATTAAAAAAAAAAAAAACGAATAATAAGTCTTTATAAAAGACACTGTAGAGGAAGCTGCCTCTTACTAGCTGCAGAGTGGCTGAGAAGACTGTAGTTCTCAGACTTAATGAATCTAGTTCAGCAGGCACCTTTTTGCGTTTTGGTGCAGAGACCTGCTGTCATGGCCCCATTCTCCACCAAAATCTAGGAATGATACAGCTCGGAGGCTGGGTCCTGAGAGGAGGAGACCCTCCCATAAAAAAGAGAGTGGGGGGGGGAGACTTCCGGTGACGTAACAGTCCGAATGGCTGCCTAGTCTCGCTGCTCCTCAGCCCCGGACGCTTTAATTACTCAATCGCAAGCCGTCTGAAAGCAGGAAAGCCAGTACTGTATCTTTTAAAATGCTAAAGCCATCAGCGAATATGGGGAGAACAAAAAAAAAAAAAGACCTTGCAGCAACACAGAGGCGCTCATCTTCACAAACCGAGGAGTGGCCTAGTGGCCCCTCTCCCTCGCGTTCCTCCATGTTAACAATGTCTGGAGAAGACGATACTGACTCAGAAACAACATCAACGTTTACCAAAGCAGACGGCAAAAGAAAGCTATTATGAAGATCAACTAGCCGGGCAGGCCAGGTGGTGCTGGAACCTTTGGGCTATCTGTACTTTTCTGATGGTTGCTCCTGTGCAAGAGAGGACACTTTTTTCTGTTGCAGTAGAATTTTCTATGGGAACATTGTTGGAACGGACTCACCATGTTGGTGCACCTTTATTTTGGTTCCATGGGATAGATTCTAAAATCTCGTGTTTGCAAACTGATTTTAAAAGGTTGGAAAATCAGACCTCCGAGGTTAAATCACATATGGAAACAGTCCAGAATGAACATATGGCATTCGGAAGATCGCTGGCTTTTTTACATCAGAGAGAGAGAGAGCTGGCACAAAGGGCAGAAGATGCAGAGGCCAGAGCATGACGGAACAATATCCGTATATTCGGAGTCGCTGAAGGCAAGGAGCAGGATGACACAATTGTATATTTAGAATCCTGGCTGCAACAAGAGCTGTCTCTGCCAGATTACAGTAAGTATGAAGACATTTCTTATTTCTTTAGGTCCCTGCTTTCTGCCCTTCCTTCTGCTTTGCTGTCCTGAACTGCTTCAGAATCATTCTAAAGGTATGGCTCTGTGGAGGGAGATGCCCTTGAAGTAGACAGGTTTGTTACTTTTCAGTAGTAGTAGATCTTTCAGAGATGCTAACTTGCAACAGTATCTGTAGGTTTACTTCGTTGGCCTTTTATACCACTAGTCATTGCCCCCTCTGCCAGGCCCTTGGCTTGCTCTACCTGCAAACCCGTCATGAATATCTACTATTTTTTTATTACCGGGATAAGGTACACTAGACGAGTAAATGCCTATTTTCAGGTACAGCCCAGGAGAGTACATCTGGGTACAGTAACACAAGAATACATGATGCAGGTAGCAGCCAGGGTCAGGTGAAAAATGATAAAAATGAAGTCATGGAAGCATGGTCTGGAATGCAGAAATATACAACCAAAGAATATAAACCTTCCATAACCACGAGTATACAATTGCACTTGGCAAGAGGGATAACAAATACAAAATATTGGAGTCCAGTTGAGGTGCTATAGCATGGAAAAGGAAAGCTTGGGAGCAGTTCTGCACATCGTCAGGCTGATGAGTGCATCAGATGCCTATGTAGGACACTTTTGAAGAGCTTAGAGACTGCGACTTTCAAGGGGAAGGGAGTTCCTGTATTTCAGGGCAAAGACTGAGAAAGCCTGCTCTCCCATCTTAGTTGCACATTTTGGAACTTGTAGAATGGCCGAATCTGCACATCTAAGTGAACAGACTTGTCATGAGGCAGGAGGGAGGGGAATGGGCAGATCAGGAGATCTTGGTAACTTGTCAAGTAAAGCAGCCAGGGGAGTAGGATAGGGTCGCTAAGGGGAGAGCCAACCCATGGACATGTACAGGGAGCAGTGGTGTCTGAGAGATGGGGAGGGCAGGAAGAAATTGCAGATGTTATTGTAGGAGACCCCTCACTTGTTAAGGGTTGCTTTGGAGGCTTGGGAATAAATAATCTGACTATATTACAGATGGGGGAGGAGGACATCCTGGGTATTTGCAAGCCTGACCTTGGGTATGAGGGAGGGTTTGGACAAGAAAGCTAAGCCAATCCTAGAGCTGACTGCTGTACGGTATGGGAGATATGGAGGGAGAAGTCCACGCTCGGGTTAAGGGCGACTCCTAGATATTTAAAGTCTGTCACTATAGAAGGGGGTGGAGGGGACACCCATCTTTACCTAGGATAGAAAGGGGAGCTGAGCAGGACCGAATTCTCACCAGTGATCCGAATAGCATGGCATGGATCTTTGAGGAATTGAGGATTAATTTAGTTTAGATGAGCCACGACTGGACTGAGGAGGTCCTCCTGTAGTTGTGAATGAAGAGTGGAGATAGAAGGAGAACTAACGTATAGAACATAGTCTGCAAACAAGATCAAGGAGCCGTGAGATGGAGCAGATGGAAGGTCAAAACTGAGAAGAGCAGGGGACTGAGTATGGACTCTGAGGGACCCCTAAATTTATTGGGGTGAGGGATGACACTACATTGTTGAAGTGGACAAATTGCTGTCTCCCAGATAGATGGCTCCCAAACCAAGAGGCTGCATAGAGAAAGAGGCACAAGGCAAATAATTTGAAGTGGAGCAGTATATGATCAACTGTGTCAGAAACCTTGGAAAGGTCAATAAAAATGGCTTCAGTGAGGAAACTTGGTTGTATGGCACATTTAATGTCATTAGTTAGACGTGTCGGGGCAGTAGTGGTGCCACGTCCCTTCCTGAATCCATGCTGGTTTGACAAGAGAAGGTTGTGTGAGTGGAGAAGTTCCGTCAGCTGGGAGGCAACAACCCTTGGACTGACATAATTTTGCCCATTTTCTAGGCACCAGGAACAATACCAGAGGAGAGTGACATGTTAAAGGAATACATGATGGGTAGGCTAGGACTGGAGCCCTGAGAAGCTTGGGTAGTAATCCATCAGGGTCCATGTAGCCGTTAATGCATAGGGACCTTAAGAGTTTAAGGAAACGTGCACTTTAGGTGAAAGGATGGAATATGAGGTCCAGAGGGTGGTTGTCAGCCAGTAGTGCATGGGAGATCCTACAAAGTGAGAACTGAAGCTGTTGGCAGTGGTTTTGGGATTTATTTATTTATTTGCCTTTGTTTATCGGGTGAGCGCACTAGACAGCCTATTTTCAGGCGTGACCTGGGAGGGTTACTGTGGTACAATACATGAACATCAGGCATATACAGGGTTAGCATACATTAGGGTCAGGTACATTATATAACATAAGAATAAGGTACATAGATTAACAGATCAGTCAGTAAGTCATTGGTTGTGCACTTGATGGGCAGCCTAATAGACCTTTTACATGCGCCCAGAAACTCCTGGGACTCCCAGAGGTGGCAGTTAACTGCACCCAGCAAAAAAAAAAGGGTTCTTGGCATGGTGAGTGGCCCTTCTACATAGGTTGCATAACTACATTTCTAGGGACATGGATATGTTGTTCATCCACACTTATTGGCAGGTTCCTTGCCGCTTTAAATCTTGCCGGAAGATCTTCAAGCTGGCTCTTCCCACCCACTCAGGTGGTAAAACTCTTGGCTCCGCCCCATGACGCCAGATCTTCCTTACCGCTTGGAAGCTCAGGTTCCCTCCTTAGCGCTCTGCGTTTTCAACTGGTTCCTGGAAATTTCGGTCTTCGAAATCAATTTGAAGTTTTCTGAAACTTCGATCTTTTCTTCTTCGCTGCGACGATGGCTCATTTTTTTCCCGCCCGGGAGGTGCCCGTTAATTCCTCCAGGAGAGACTCGCACTCACGTGCGTTTACTGCCTTGACCTGGATCATGATCCTCAGTTTCACGAGTTTTATTTGTGCTCTTTGGGTCCAGCTCTCTGGGAGGACACGGGGCTCGTTAGGGCTCGGGCATCCGATGAGTTTTCCTGCTCCGGAGAATCCCTCGGATGGGTCAGTCCGCTCGGCTGTTTCTGAGCAGCTCGATTCCGGGAAGGGCGGCTCCACCTCTCTTCCTCGGTTTGCGGCGCTTATCCCGCTCTCCTTGGGCTCTACCCATGCAGCTTCTTCAGGAGCTTCATCAGTCCCTTTCCTCTAAGGGAGAAGGACCTGGGGACCTCCTCTCGGCCCAACCCAAAGGTGCCAGGTGGGGTCCCTCGCCTGCCCAGCGGGAGTGGGGAAGTCCCCTCCCCACCAGCCGACGCTCGGCCGGTTGAGGATGCGGCCTCGGCCACTGGCCTCACGGTGTCCCCGTCAGGTCAGCCCGTCAGGACCCCTGTCGACGTGGCTGAGCCTCTCGGCCCGTTATCTGGGCTGTCCCCTGCTAGTGCCGCAGTCCCTTCGCTGGTACCTTCGGGTCGACAGTCCTCGGCCATTTTCTCCGAGCCGAAGGAGGAACGGATGTGCTCCACTCCCTCCCAGGCCCGCCCTCGGTTCCCCCGAGGATTCGGGTCTCGGTCCTCCTCTTGGTCTAGCTGCTCATGCTGACCTCAGCGTTCTCGGTCGGGGCACCGAGTCAAGTGGCTTTGTCGTTCTTCCTCGTCCCCCTCCTCGGATGAGGAGCAGCCTCGATGCCGTTGGCGTCAGCGATTCAATACTATGTGGTGGCAGCTGTTGTCGCTCGGGAATCAATTGACCCCGATTCATTCTCCAGCTAGTAAGCAGCTGCCGCTAGATCGGCTGACAGAGCCCTCGAGGAGGTCGAGGAGCCCTCTCAGGGCGGTTGCTTGTCCGACCCTCGCTGCCCGCCGCCTCAGTGAGACCAGACCCAGTCCATGTCCTGTTCCCCAGGTTTCTCGGTCCCCTCACTCCCGCCCGCCCTCGGCGGATGAAGAGTGACTCTGGCCTGCGGCAGCTTTTTGCAAACCCCTCAGAGCCTGAAGTCGGCTCCGTTATGTTTCCTAGTAGGGAGGACCCATGGTCTTCCCCGGAACATCCCGTGGACGACAGCCCATCGTCCTTTATGGGTCTGCTCCAGCTTATCTCGGAATTCACCGGGATGCAGCTCGAGCCCGTTTCCAGACGGGCACCTTACCCCCTTACGGAGATTCTGGACAGAGGGGGCTCTCCCTCGGAGGCCTTTCCGGTGGCTGAGGCTATCGTGGGCCCAGCCTTGGAGCTCTGGCGGCGGCCTACTTCCTGCCCTGCGCCTTCGGCCAGGGTGGCCAGGAAGTACCCTGTCGGTTCTCTGCCCGGTTTCTCGGAGCACCCCTCAGCTGAAGGGGTAGTCACTGACAATGTTTTCCAATGTTTTGGAAATGCTAGGGATGTGGATAGGCCCCCTGACAAAGAGTCCAAAAGAATGGACTACGTCGGGCGCAAGGTTTACGCCGCGTCCTCCCTAGGCCTCCATCCAGGCCAGCTCGGCGGCATTGATGGCACACTGTTCCCACGCCCTTTTGGGCTCCCTGGATGAGGTTCTCCCTCATCTCCCGGCCGACTTGCGGACCACAGTCCGGCGGGTGCGGGACCAGGGTAGGGTGGTGGCAAAACAGCAGCTCCAGATGGCTCTGGATCTGGGCGACTCCTGTGCCAGATCGGTGGCAGCCGCAGTGGCCATGCGCCAAAGGGCGTGGCTGAGGTTATCCTCCTTCTCTTTGGAAACCCAGCACGAGTTGGCGGACATCCCCTTCTTGGGGACTGACCTTTTCGGCCCTGGAGTGGAGGGACATATCCAGGGGCCAGAGAAGTCCGATGCCACTCCGGACTCTGTCACTCCCGCCTGGAGGGACAAGGGCAGCCGGCAGCCTTTGCGTAAGCCCCTTTGCCTCCTGGCCCCTGCGGCTCGACCGGCCCAGCACGAGAGCCAGCAGGCTTGCGCTGGGCGGCCTGTCGCCAGACCAGCGTCTTCCTCCAAAAGGAAGCAGGGAGGCAGGGATCCGAGAGCCTCCTCGGCCTCTTCCTCTGCCAAGCCTGCTCAGTGACGGGCTAAGTGGCGCTGTCCCCAGCCCCGTTGCCCCTGCCCGGGTTTCCCCGTGGGGGGACGGCTCCGCACCTCTTCCTCTTGGGTGGTGCTAAGGGTAGCCCTGTCACGGGTTGCGAACAGGTTCCCCCTTTTGAGCCGTTGTCCCACGGGGATCTTGGGTCCACAGACTCTTCGTCGGACTGCTGAGCTGACTTGCTTGGCCCTCTAATTAGAGGTGATCAGGGAGGTGGTGGCCCTCCTTCTGACCCTGGGTTCATGTCCAGGTATTCCTGGTCTCAAACGGATGGGGGGCTTGCGCCCATCCTTCTGCACGTGGAAGGTCCCTCTGCAGATATTCCATCCTCAGATCGAGGCGTGCGGCTTCCTCCTGGGCCTCCAGGACGTACTTACTACCCCGATTCTGTCCGTTTCTTGGGAGACCCTTCCCTTCCCTAGGCGAGAGATCTCCACGAGTTCCTGGCCAGGCCCTCGTTTCTGCTCCGCAGTTCTGCGCATCGGCGTCCGGGGCAACCCCACCCGATGATGGCCTGATTAAACCCTTCCAGGCTCAGACTGTCTCCTGTACCGGAGCCACGCCAGAACTCGCGCCATAGCGGTGAGAGGCTGGACTAGACTCACTCTTAGTCCGAGCTCGGCTCCGGGCGGACAGGGCTGAGGTTCTTCCTTCCTTACCCAGTCAAGTTTGGCCGGGTAGTTGTGCCCTGCCGGGACCTCCTGCACCTCCTGGGCCTCATGGCGGCCTTCCTCTGGTGGGTTGGGCCAGCCAGCGGTCACAGCGCTCCGTCCCTCGGACCAATTCGTGACTACAGCCCAGGAGTTAAGGGAACGCTCCCCTTCGGACCATTCCAACTCCTGCAGGAGAACATCCTGTTCGTCCTCCCTGAGTCGACGGTCTTCTGTGACCGATGCTTCTCGGATGGGTGGGGGTGCCCATCTAGGGGAATACAGAGCGCTTCGCCTCTGGTCCTCTCGGGAGTCCCGATGTCCTCCCTACCCGCTGGAGCTCCAGGCGGTCCGATTAGCTTGCACCGCTCGCTCCGTGTGTGCGGGGTCAAGTGGTTTAAGTCCATGAGGACAGTACCACAACCATGTGCTACCTAACCTGTCAGGTTCGGTCGAACCCCTTGTCTCGGCGTAAGGAGGTTCTCCACATTTTGTTTTCGCGCAGCCGCGGGTTCCCAGCCATTGATGGCAGGAGCCTCCACTTCCCTGGCTGCTGCCCTAAGCCGGACTTAGGCTGCGCCTCACGAGTGGTCTCTCCTGCCGGAGGTAGCACAGGATCTTCTTCCTCCTCCCTCCAGGGAGAATACGAGGCTAAGACTGTTTTATGCCCGCCCTCTCAGCAAGGTCTGCTGTAGGGGATGCCGTCGGGGCCACGGACCCCGGGCCCTTCCGCGCCTCTCCCCCATTTCCCTTGACCTACGGGCAAGGCGGGAGGGACTTGGTGCAGGTGATGCTGGTAGCCCCAGACTGGATTGCCAGCTCTGGTATCCAGCTCTCCTCAGTCTCAGCCCCAGGCTCCCGAGGCAGCTTCTAGTCTGCCCGGTCCTGATCTCTTTTTTAGGGGAAGGTTTCCATCTGGACCTTCAGTTCCCTACACCTGTAGGCCCGGTCCCTGTGCGGCTAGGGGCCAGGCCTAGGGTCCTTCGGCAAGGTCCTCGAAACTTTTCGAGGCGTCCTGCTAGGAGTCGGCCAAAAATGCTTGTCCTCTTTGGAAAAGTTCTCCATTTGATGATGGGATAGGGCCTGGCCCTCTCCCGTCCCTGGGAGAGCGTTTCGGACCATCTGCGTCTGTTCTTTGAATTAGGGCTTCGGCCGATGACCCTCTAGGTGCTTCTGTGGGTCACCTCTGTCTTCCGGGCGCGGGTCAGAAGGCAGTTGGTGGCGCAGAATAGGTGGTCTGGCACTTCTAGGCCTCGATCACGCCTCCCGTTTGGGGGAAGAGTATCCCCATTCTGTGGGATCCTTGCCAGTATGGGCTTAGCTCATGAGCAAGCCACCGAACCTTTGCACAGTTGTGAGTTTCCCCCACCTGTTGTGGAAGAACACCTTCTTGGGGCTACTCTGCCATCCAGAAGGTGGGGAGAGTTCCAGGCGCTTCTTTGAATCTCCCTATCTGGTCTTCCACAGGGACTAGGTTGTCCTGCGCCCCACCCGAAGTCCTTCCGAAGGCGGTGGCGGAGTCTTCCCTTCAGGGGTATTGCCTCTGCCGGGGTTCATCCCCATTCACACCTCGGAGGCCGTTTATAGGTTCCATGGGACCCTGTTTAACGCTCACCTACCTAGGGAGCGTAAGGCTGAAGTTCGGGAGAGGTTCGCCAGCTGTTTGTCATCTACGCTGAAGCCGCATCTGGCAGACCTGCAGCCAAGTGGACGATGAGTGGGTGGGTCACCCCTGCATAGGTCTCCACTGTAGGCGGGCGGGCATGGAGCCTCCCAGAGGGATAAGTGCTTATTTTTACCTGTCCTTCCGCTGCATCTGTGGCTGCTTCCGAGGATACTGCAGTCCAGGATATCCGCAAGAGCTTCGCTCGGAAGCAGGCTTTTAATTCCCTTCCACATGAGCCTTGGGTCGCGCCCGAGTGCTGGTCGGGGCCTGATTACGCCAGCCTTTCTACCTAAGTAAGGGTGTGCTTTGCCTCCCTCCTCTCGGAGAACTGCTAGGGTCTGCCAATAAGTGTGGATGAACAACATATCCATGTCCCTAGAAATACAGGTTACTCACCTGTAACAGGAGTTCTAGGGATGGTATGTGTTGTTCATCCATACCAGCCTCCCGGCCCGGCGCACAACCTGGCTTCCAGCGGGGCTAGATCTGGCGTCATGGGGCGGAGCCGAGAGTTTTACCACCCGGGTGGGTGGGAGGAGTCAGCTTGAAGACCTTCCGGCAAGATTTAAAGCGGCAAGGAACCTGCCAATAAGTGTGGATGAACAACATATACCATTCCTAGAACTCCTGTTACAGGTGAGTAACCTGTATATATGCGAGCTAGTCCACAGGGTTGGCTGTGGCCTTGTAATTACGCGAGCATTTGCCTAACCCTGGGTTTAAATGGGACAGGGAGGTCTCTATGCAGCCTTCTGGTAGGGATCCTTTTACCCCATCTCTTAGTGAGAGGAGCAAGTGTATCATGTCAGCAGGAACTGGAGGAGACTGAGGGCAGAGTTGACCGGGGGATAGAATTGGGTCTTAGTCAGTGAGGGACCGTTCCTGGTAAAGGGAGGGGGAGTCAAGGCGAGACTGGTCCCGCAGGGTGTAGATTCTGGGAGGGGCTTTTGGGATCCCTGACTTTACAGATGCAGTAGGCGGGGGAATGGTTGTTCAAGGCATCTAATAGCACCCCTGATAACTTGACTCGGTCAGGTTTGTTGGTGAGCATCTAGTCAAGGAAGCATATGCCTCCCACCACTGGGTGAGAGACAGATCAGAAATGAGCTGGGTAAGGTCAAGCTTGCTTATATGAGTATCAAATGACTTATTTTTGGGGCCCAACCAGTTCAAATTGAAGTCACCTAGCGCAGTTACCTTGTTTTGTTCAACTTTACGGGAGATGGTGATGGAGAGGGCAGGCAGTCCAGAGATACCATTTCCTTGGGGGGTAAAGACAGATGAAGTGAACTTTTTCCATTGTCCCTAAGAGAAGGGTTCAGTGGAGTGTCTCACATGGAGATTTCAAGGTGGATGTAGGGTGGGCCCGTGACATTTACGTAATCCTTATAATACAATAGAAGCCCTGCACTACGTTTGGGAAAGGGCCTAGCCAATCAGATAATATTGTTGTTCAGGACGGAGCAGGCAGAGTCAGGAATGTTTGGTTTGAGACATGTTTTGGAGACTCTCAGGATGTCATGGGAGTATGTGGCCATTCAGGCTTTGATGTCCAGCTTGTTTGCTAGGAGGCTGCATATGTTGAGGTTGGCAATTTTGGTCCCCTTACAGCTCACCCAAAGAGATGGGGTGGTAGAAGGAGGTAGTTGGTGCCCTGGGTTTAATTTTGTATCCCCTGAAAATAGAAATGCTAGGGCCCAGCAAAGGGTGGGGGGGGAGAGATCATGCCTAGGAGAGTGGTGGGGGGAGGATAAGCCTAACCCTCAGTGACAGCCCCATGAGGCAGGAAAGTTATCTCTTTAGGAGGCCAAAGGGTTTGGGACATGGACTTAGTTAACTGTAGGGTATTGGAGAGAAGTAGAACGCAATATAAGGGTTGGTATGCCCATGATTATTCTGGGCTGGTGGGATTAGAGGTAATGAATCTACTAGACCGGTGACTAGGTCAGGAAGTCCCATTAGTAAGGTACAGCCCTTGCCATTGTATCTATTAGTGGTAGAGACTGTAGGAAGGTCTCAATGGGGAAATAAAACAGAAAAGTCCCGAAATTAAAAACAAAAACATAAACCTAACTGGGGGGTTAATGCAAACAAAGGGCCAGTGCATCAGGCTGCCGATTAGGTTAGGCATTGCACTTGGACATGGGACTGGCAGTAGCAGTAGTGGAGTCTAAAAATTCAAACAATTGCAAATTAGTAAGCAACGTTATTCTTGCAGAATAAAAACATACGCAATGAGGGCACCTAGCTAGGGAGTAAGCATCTGGATGTGAGAGCAGTCAAGCAGTGCAGACTGGAATCCTCGCAGCATAGAGCTTCTTGTAAGATATGCAGGACCCAGTATGGTAGGAACAGAATTATGTGCTGCAGTCTTGAAATTACAAGGAAATTGAGGGCACTTAGGGTAGGAAGTAATCTGCCCTTACAGGTAACTATAGTATTAGCAGTACAGATAAAAATAAAACTTAGTGGCCACCCAGATGAGGAGTTAGCAACCAAATGGGATTTATTTATTTATTGAAAAGTTTCACCAGGAAAGCACACTGAGCAATCGGGATTATTTGTCTCCCGGTGCGTCCTGGGGGCGGGGGTACAGAGGGATAGTACATGTACATATACCAATGCTAGCTATATAAACTAAATACTTTATATACAGTATACAGTGCAAAATTTGTACAAAATGAGTAGGATAATACACAACTGAGGAAGCAGGGGACATAAATTCCACAATTAGAACATGCGTGCTATTAAGTGCTTAAGGTAGAGCATAATGGGTAAGGGAGAGGGTGAGTAAGCATAGATAGTATGGCGAGAGTATAAGGAAAATTGTTTAGGAGCAGGTGCAGTTAGGGGAGAAGAAGTTTAGTAGGGCCGAAGATGAAGGACAAGGGGGATGAGGAGTGACGAATTGGAGGAGGTAATGAGTTCCAGAATTTAGGGAAGCGATATGAAAACGCTGATTGGCCTGTTGTAGTGCAGCAAGGGACAGGCAAAGTGCGAGAATCATTCTATCTGAGAGAGTGACATGGGGGTAGGGGAGTGGGAATGGAGGTAGAGAGGTAAGAGGGTGGTGTGCCAAACCAGAATTTAGAGATAGATTTGGTGCAGTGGGAAAGACTTCTGTTGTCCAGTGATTGGAAGGCCAGAGAGCAGTAGATATAGCTGAGCAAGGCAATTACAATAAATAAAACATGCAGGCTACCCAGATAGGAAGTTAGCAGGTGTGTTGCAGACATAAGCAAAACTGTGCTATTTGGAACAGCAGTATGTTCGAGACCTAAGGGGGGGTGAAGAAGGCATTTACAGTAACAGAGAATGACCTTTGCACTGGAACAAAAGCAAGTTCTTAGAGGATGATGGTGACTCGGATTGTTCAGAGGAGCGCCATACCTGTAACAGGCAACATAACATGTCCAGCCGACAGCAGTCACCATGGTCAGCCCCAGGGGCCTGTGTTTACTGTGGCTAAGTGGACCTACATCCTGCGGCAGGGCCTCATACTTTCCGCGGCAGAACTGCTGATTCTGCAACTATTCTGTGGCAGACACATTGTGGATAAACAGCATACCTTCAAAGGGATTAAGTCTTAGTTAACCTTTTGACTGCCTTCGTGCAACTACTCTGCTACACTGAAAGTGGAACAGTAGGTCATTTAACAGTATGTAGTCTTCTTATCACAAATATTAAACAGAAGTAACCCAAACCTGGCACAGCCATGGGCATCATTGTTCTCTTTTAATGCATTTTCCCTCCCACCCTGAATTTGAAGGCTCATGTGTTCTTCTGGAAATTGCTGGCCTTTGCTGTTCTCCTAGGTTATAATCAGAGGAGGACATACACACTTAGCTAAAACTACATGGAAGGCAAAACCTGCTTGGATTTCTTCTGGTTTATAGTTACAGTTAGCAGATATAAAGAGAAACTCCAACTTAAAGGCCATTTTTTTTTCTGATTTTGATCAATGTTCTTTTAAATTATTTTTGATAACTTGGAATTCTCCAACTGCCTTGCAACAAACATGCTGAGTGCAGTGTACAAATCTGCGTTTTGGGGGTGGGTGGGAATTGTCTTCCTACAATAGTGAAGGAGGGTGCAACTTGTAGTGTCTGTTGGATTTGTTTACTCCTGATTTTTCTTTTGGGGGACACACTAAAAAATGCAAGCAAGTCATTCTTAAGCTGGAGTAACCTTGTTTAACATGTTCTCTTCTCACAACTCGGGGTGGTGGTGTTCTTCAGTCAGTGACCCTCATTTCACTTATGTATAGCAGTAATCAAACTCTCTTTTCCTATTTTTTTCCACACCTGTTTGCTCCAGTTCTAGTATGCCCTGGTCCCCAACTCTGCTGCAGCTGGGCAGCTTGACCCTCCTTAAGAATTGAGCTTGATGCTGCCACTTAGGCTGCAGGTTCAGATTTGCTAAGAAATTACTCTCTCACTTGCCGGTACAGAACTGCAGTCCACAAATGAAAACTGTGATAGGTGTCCACCAGTGGGGACAGAGTCCTCTGCTCAGTCTGGTGCCAGCCCTGTGTTTCTGCAATCAGCTCCTCCGATGCATACCTGTGTATATTGCATCTTTTCTTTCTGAAGGTTACTGCCATTCTCTTTGCTTGGGTTGTGTCTATATTGTGTATTCCATGTAATACTGTGTTCTAACCCATTTATGTACAATGTGGAGCTTTTGCAAATGAGTCTCTGACTCAAAGGGTTGTAATTCCTAGACCTCAAATAAATAAATAAAATACCTGTCACCACACTGAGATGAGTTCCACCTCCACGGGCACCACTGAATCTTCTCACTTCTTGACTACAGCTTGCTTTCCAGTTCTTCCTTCCAAATTCATCTTCCAAGGATTCAGCATGCACCATGAGCAGCCTCATAATGAAAAATGATCATGGCTGAGCTACCCGCTCCTACACGGCAGCAAATCATAACTGCTGTGGACCTAATCAAGCTCTGCTGCTATTGTGTCAGTCACCGCCCCCACCACCACACACACACACGCAAAATACTGGCTGGAAAGAGTTATGTAACAAGAGCCAGCACGAGTCAAGATGCCATGCAGCCACCAGCTTTTTGGCTTGTAGTGGACAGCATCAGTTTGCTGCCCCTTCTAGTGAGCATGTGTGCCATGGCATACTTAACACATCAGTAGCTATGCCCTTGCCTTGTGTGATTGCATAGCATAGCTAGCATTTCTGCGGCTGAGTGGCTGGTTTTCCTGATTTCTGCAGCAAGCACTGATTTCTGCGGCCACTGCTGCAACTGCAGAATCACAGAAAACTTGGGGCCCTTGTCAGTGCACACGGTAGACACCCTTTGTACTATGGCCCTTAGCACGAAGGACTGCAGTGTGGAGGATTACATAGCGTTAACATTCTTGTGAAGGAGGAGGTGCTCAATGATTGGGTGGAAGGTTTACAGGAGGCACTGCAATAGTTAGGGCACCCAGAGGTCCGTTGAGCTATCTAGGAGGCGATCGTCAGTGGGGGTGGGGAAAGGGGAAATTGTTTAACCAGGAAAGGCACACTAAGCTGAAGCTGTTTCCAGGTGCGACCTGGGAGCACAAGGAAGTTAAGTGACTACTCAGAGTCACACAGTATGCAGGTGGGGGCTGTGGGATTTAAACTCAGGTCTCCAGGTTTGCAGCCCGGTGCTCTTAACCACTGCACTATGCTATACTTCCTCTTGGGGTGGTCTGTTAGGTGCTCAGGAAACCTCCCCCCCGGTAATTCCCATAGTGTCTGGCAGCAATGTTGGAAGAGGGTGGGAATTATAGATGTTACTTCGAGAGGGCTCTTGCAGTAGGTAATTACATATAGGACTGCGTCGGCAGGTGGCAGGACCCACGAAACATTTCTAGCTAGCAGTCCCTGGGGGACCGCCCACCTCAGGTGACTGGTGTCAGATGACGCCGGTATAAAGGCGGTCCCAGATGCCGCCTTCCAGTTCTTTTTCCCGCCATTTGCAGCTACCGTGGTGAAGTTCATAACGCCAGTCCTGTTGCTTCATCGGTTTTTCCGAAAAGTATCAGTATTTTGTATTTTCTTCGTCAGGTGAACGTCGGTATGTGTCGTCCTCTTCAAAAAATAAGTGCGACTCATGCGGCGCCCAACTGCCTCACAAAGACGGTCACTCCCTCTGCCTTTTCTGTTTAGGCCCTGACCACGTGGTCGACAAGTGTCCACACTGCCTACATTTCAACGCGGCCACCTGCAGACGACGCCAGCAGTGTCTTGAAGCCCATCTCCTCAAAAAGAAGGTGTCCGCAATGGAGAAGGAGTTGAAGAAAGTTCGGCAGGCGTCGAACTCCCCTGAAGGACACAAGAAGCGGGACAAGGAAAGGCACCGGGAGAAGGCCTCCTCCTCCGCGACTCCGGCCGGAGCCGCAGCCAAGGTAATATCTCCTCGGGGATCACCCGACGGCAGCCCCAAGGCTTTGGAGGAGGCATTGCCCGCCCGCCGGGTTCAGCGTCGAGCCCACTGGGTGCTTCCGGGCAAAGGGCTTCAGCCCCAGTACCGCCGCGAAACTGCGGCCTACTGGTGCGGTGCCTCCCATAAGCGAGACGTCCGGCTCCTCCGATGTCCGCCGGGAAAGAGCAGCTAAGGCGCCCGACCGCCGGAGGCCGGCGCCGCGGCAGCTTCCCCCTCGGACCGGACCTCTTCCCATCCTTGGCCCGCCTCCGATGAGGGACCCCCGAAGTCGGACGCCGGCTTCTCTGGCGTCCGCTGGGACTCAGCCCATAAATCGCATGTCGGCTCCTCCGACGTGCGCCGGGCCTCGGAGCCTACGGCAGACCCTACTCCGTCTGTCATCCCAGGCTGCCCGCAGCCTTCGCTGCCGTCTGGGGAGCCCGAGTCCCCCCTGTCTGACCCCGGGGATTTTTCCCCTCTGTCCCCGGGCTCGGCTCGGGATGCTGGTCCGCTGTCTGATCCCCTTTCTACAGAGCCGGATCTGACGCCGGCTTCCCGGGCGCCGGCCCAGACACCGGCCCCGCTGATGCCAGCCCCTCCGACGCTGGCAGGGGATATTCCTCTCCCATTGGGCCCTCCACCCCACGGGCCTATCATGGTCGATCTGCCTGTGGAGTTCCCTACTGGGCCGTCTGCTCCGTCAGCTCCTCCGGTACCTGGGTATCCGCCGTCTTATCTGACACTGACTTACCCGGGTCCTCAGTATCCTGCGCCACAGTACCCGGCGCCGACTCCACCGACGCTGCAGTACCCGACGCAGCAATACCCAGCTCCGGTATTCCTGCAGCCGGGTTACGGATACTCCCTTTACGGATTTCATCCATACAACTATCCCCCTCCTCCTCCTCCACTGCCCCCTAGGCGGCCGGTGGATCTCCAGGAGACTCTGGCCTCCTGGTGGGCTGAGGCCAAGGCTCAGCTCACCAAGGAAGTCGAGAGCCGTCTTATGGCGACGGTGCCACCTCCGGCCCCCGTACGCCCTAGACGGCACACTCCCTCTCCGCCTCCGGATTCCCGGGCTCTGCCCTCGGGATCCAGAGGGGCAGGACATGCATCCACGGATCCCCCCTAAGGAACCCGTTCCTCCCCTTAGACGAGCTAGGGAGTCTTAATCTGCTTCAAATTCCTCTTCTTCTTCTCTCTGACTCATCGGAATCCTCCGATGGTTGTTCCGAGAAAGACGACGAGTCTCGCTCTCCGTCCAAGCCCCGGCCGAGGACTCCTCCAAAGTCTCCTTCGAAGGATCATTCCTTCATGGAGTTGCTCAGGAAGATCCAGGAAGTCCATCAGTGGCGTTCTTTAGAGCCAGATCCTCAGCGGGTTAAACTCGCCAAACATAATAAACTCATAACTACTCTTCCTGAACAACAACAAAAAAATAGTGACGATATAATAAACCAGGAAAGTGCAAGCCTTATAGATCCAAACTTAAATTCCACCAAAAAACTAAATAGACTAGAAGATCCAGACGATACCGTTGATGAAAATTGGTACACGATACAAGGCACAAACACTTAAAGAAAAGAGGTAGAAAAGCTGAGGGTTTTAAGTTGCCATTATCAAACAGTTTCGATCCCTTGCTAAATCATACTGAGGAAGAAAAGGCAAATGATCCATCGCCTGCCCTTTCTATTAAGCCAGTAAATCAGTCTCCCACCGTACAGTCAGTGCCCATCCACAAAAATAAAACCAGTCTAGAAATTATATTGGACCCCCACGAAAATATAGGAAACAATGGAAACATGTTACTGCCTACACAATCAAATTTAATTATGGTAGGAAATGAGACACTACAACCAAGCATAGTGCCGGATCAAATATAAATCTTGGGGGATTCAATCACTAAATACACTGATAGATACACCACTAGGGGAAATAAAGCTAATGTTACTAGCTGTAGTTACAGTGGGGCAAGAATAAAAGATGTGGTTAGTATGTTTCCAAGTATCTTTCAAGATACGGAAAACTCCAAAACTGCTTTATTGCACTTGGGAACAAATGATTTTGGAAAACAGGATGTTGAAAAAATAACTAAAGATATGATGGATGCTATAAAATCTTTAAAATCATTAAATGTGATGCCTATTATCTCAGAGGTCCTACCTGTCCCAAGAGCAAGTTACTTCAGAACTAAACAAATAAAAATGTACAACAATTGGTTACGCAGATGGTGTCTTACAAATAACATTGAATGTGTACACACTTGGGAGACATTTGTGGGATGTGACGATTTATATTGTTACGATGGTCTTCATTTAAATAAAAAAGGCACACGACTTCTGGGGTACATTATGTACAATAAAATAAATAAGATCTCGATACAAACAAAAAACTAAATTCTAGGGGGCATAGGGAGCAAAAAAAAAAAATTCCTATTAAACAAAATAAATATGGGTTGACCTTTTTACTTACAAATGCACAAAGTCTATACTTAACCAAATTAGATGAACTAGAGATACTACTTCATACAGAAAACGTTGATATTGCAGCTATTACTGAAACTTGGTGGGGTGACCATACTAGTTGGAATTTAAATATACCTGGGTATAATACAACATGCAAAAATAGATTAACGAAAAGAGGGGGTGGAGTAGCGTTTCTTGTAAAAAATAATATAGAATACAAAACTATTAACATTAACGAAAGTGAATCAGCCAGTGAAACCCTGTGGATCGAAATAATAAGAGATTCTCAAGCAAAACTCACAGTGGGTTTGTGCTATAGACCGCCTAATACTGATCTGTCTAAACACTACAAATATCTTAACAACCTAGAGTTGGGGATTAAACGATCTGATATTATCCTACTGGGAGATTTTAACTATCCAGGAATAAACTGGGTAAATGTTACAACATATAACAAAATTGAAAAACACTTTTTGGAGTTTTGTGAATCAAATGACTTAGTCCAACTTATTCAGACGCCAACTAGGAAAAACAATATCTTAGATATACTATTGACTGATATACCACAACAAATTTATAACATTGAAGTCCGCGATTCACTTCAGAATAGTGATCATGGTGTAATTACTTTTAAAATCAAATCAAACCCCATCAGAAATTTTGGTAAAACAACCTACAAGAACTATGGTAAGGCTAACTTTAAACTCATCAACAAAGAACTAACATTGTGGAAATGGGATACTGACAATACGTCTCCTGATGATCTTTGGAAATTGTTAAAGGAAAAAATACTGACCTTAGAACAAAAATACGTTCCAGATAAAATTGGATACAATAACAGAGGAAAGTTACCGCTATGGGTTACTTCAAATATTTTACAACTAATTAAAAAAAAAAAAGAGTCTATAGAGCAGCAACCAGGTGTGATAACGATTACAACAAAAAAAAAATATAGAGATATATTAAAGAAATGCAAATCTGCAATTAAAAAGGAAAAAAAAATGGAATTCAAGCTAGCACACTTAAACGATGGCGGAAAAGGTTTCTACTCTTATATGAATAACAGAAAACAATCCCCAATAACCATCGGCCCATTGTTTGTAAATAATGAAACAATTCAAATCCCATCAGGGATGGCTCAGGAATTCAATAAATATTTTTGTTCAGTTTTTAATCCTTCTCAAAATTCCCAAACATTGGTGGACAAAAAAAATAGTCAGGGATATAACATATCAGAAATAACCAAAATAGAGATTAAAAACAAATTAGATGTTATTAAAACAAATAAATCTCCTGGTCCGGATAACCTTCACCCAAGAATGATAAAAGGTATCGTACAATGGTTAATTGACCCTTTATATACACTATTCAATATGTCATTAAAAACTGGACTAATACCTTGCGATTGGTAGACAGCACTTGTAACACCAATTTACAAAACAGGCGATAAAGGTAAAACATCAAATTATAGACCGATTAGTCTGACTAGTATATTGGGTAAAGTGTTTGAAAGTATACTAAAAACCAGATTAGAAGAGGACTTAGTTATGAAACAACTCATAGACCCAGACCAACATGGTTTTAAAAAGAACAGATCTTGTCTGACTGGTAATTTGGTATTTTATGAAAAAATTAGTAGCCTGCTCTACGATAAACTACCTGTAGATATAATATATCTGGACCTATGTAAGGCTTTTGATAGAGTCCCTCATTCAACACTGATCAACAAAATGACATCATATGGAATACATTCCCTCTTAATAAATTGGGTAGATGAATGGCTGACAAATCGTACACAGGCAGTACGTATAAGAGGTTATACCTCAACCTTGGGTGCAGTGACTAGTGGGGTTCCACAGGGATCTGTCCTTGGACCCCTATTATTCAATATTTTTATGTCAGATATGACTAAAAACCTCAAAAACAAAGCTATCAAGTTTGCTGGCGATACTAAAATTGCATTAAAAGTAGGAACACTGGATGAAATTAAAGATGCTACCATAGATCTTAAATTCTTGGAGACTTGGGCCAAACTGAATAACATGGACTTTAACGTTGATAAGACAGTTATAATGCATTTGGGAGAAAATAATCCCGATGTACAATTCTGTCTAAACGGTTCCATAATAGTATCAGTAAAAGAGGAAAAAGACCAAGGCATTATAATAAATTCAGAATTTACATTTACGTCACATTGCAATTACATAAAAAAAAAGGCAAACCGAATAATAGGGTGTATAAAAAGATCATTTGTAACCAGAAATAGATCATGCATACTTCCATTGTATAGAGCGTATGTGCGACCACACTTGGATTACTGCTCACCACTATGGCGCCCGAGTCTCAGACGTGATATTGATGTACTTAAGAGGGTTCACCGTAGACTTACTAAAATGATTGATGGTTTGCAAAACAAAGATTATCAAACCAGAATGAGGGAATTGGACTTGTACCCTTTGGAAATGAGAAGAACTAGGGGGGATCTCCTTCTGATGTTTAATATTATTAGAGATAGTGATTTAATGACACAGTTAGGTATGTGCTTCAACATGCGAGAACACAACCTCAGGAGCCACAGGTTTCAATTGGCACTGACCTATCCCAAAGTAAACACTAGGCGTTCCTTTTTTACACAAAGAATTATATCTACATGGAACAAATTACCTAGATACTTGTTGGAAATAAATAATGTGGAAATTTTCAAACAAAACCTTGATACATTTTTGTTAAACAATGTTTAAAGACATCCAGTTCTTGGAGATGTACTTACATGGGTTTAAAAACCCTTCTGTACATCTAATACTCTTAGTAGTATGAAACTTAGTAGTATGAAACATCTGGACTTGCCCCTTATGGCCCCTACTCTAGTGCCACCCTGGATCGAGCCTCATGCCCACCTTGTTTCCACTATTTGGAAACAACCGTCAGCTTTAGCCCCACTTCCTCGGAAGTCCAACAGGCTATACCAGGCTCCGGAGGGTGTAGACTTTTTAGACTCTCACCGCCGTGCAGACTCGGTTTGATTAGCGCCGCTCACGGCCGGTTAGCACACCCGAAACATTTGAGCTTGTCTCCCCCGGATAAGGAATCTCGCCTTCTGGATCAGTATGGAAGGAAGATTTATGCTTCTTCCACACTGGGGATTAGGGCCCTAAATTATGTAGCACATATGGGGGATTACCAGAAGGCTGTCCTTACCCAGGCGGAATCTAAGCTTGATTCCTTACCTGACTCCCAAGTCAAGCAGGAGTTAGCCGACCTGGTCCGTTCTGCTCGTTCGGCCAGTCGTCCTATTCTGAGGATGACCTACGACGCAGTGGACACTGCAGGACAGAGCTCTGCGTTCGCCATAAGTCTTCAGCGTCACGCATGGCTCCGTGTGTCAGGTCTGGTCCCGGAGGTGCAGTCAGCAATCCAAGAAGCACCTTTCAGAGGTTCTGTGCTTTTCGGTGGTGATGTCAAGGACATCATCACTGACTTGCAGGAGAAGGGGACGGCCCTTAAATCTGTCGATTCAGTGTACCGTCCCCATCCCTCGCAGCAACGTCCCTTTCGCAGATGCAGCCGGCCTCAAGCGAAACCTCAGGGAAGGCGGGCCACCAAACGTCGGGCCCCCACAGCTGCCAGGCCCCTGCCACCCAAAAAAGCAGCGGGTGCCCCAGCTGCGGCGCTGCCTCACACCACCTGACTCCTTCCCTCTCCCACCGCCTCCGGACGCCCCGGAGGAACCGATAGGAGGGAGATTCTCCCTTCACCTTCTGGGTTGGGAGAGGATAACATCGAATTCATGGGTGCTTCAGATCATAGCAGAGGGGCACTACATAGAGTTTCTGCAGAAACCTCCACGTCACCCCCCTCTGAACTCCTCTTACTCAAGGGACCATCTTCCTTTGGTCAAGGAAGAAATTTCTGCTCTCCTCACGAAGCAGACCATAGAGCCGTCCCCTCACCTTCACAGGGACGGGTTACTATTCCATTTCTTCCTTGTACCAAAGAAGCAGGAAATCTCAGACCCATTCTCGATCTCAGCTCCTGAACCTTTATGTGGAATACAAGAGGTTCAGGATGCTCTCCCTTCAAACCCTCTTGCCCCTGCTTCGGCCGGGCCAATGGCTTTGTGCACTGGATATGCAGGATGCGTACCTGCACATCCCCATTTGCCCTTCGCACCGAAAGTACCTCAGGTTTGCATTCAGGGGACCACTACCAATTCCGGGCACTCCCTTTTGGTCTTTCCTCGGCTCCCGGTTTTTTTTTTACCAAATGCCTGGCGGTGGTAGCAGCCCACCTGCATACTTTGGGAGTAAAGGTTTTTCCCTACCTGGACGACTGGCTCCTGGTGGCCCCGTCCAAGGAGGAACTCCTGCATTTTCTCTCCCTCACCCAGCAGGTTTTCACTGGCCTGGGTATCACCATCAACCACTCCAAGTCTCACCTAGATCCTTCACAGAGGCTCCAGTTCATCGGGGCAATCCTCGACACGACAATGTGCAGGGCCTCCCTCCAGTCCCAGATTTCCCTCCTGTCGGAACACAGGAGGGTTCCGGCGAGGTCGGTGCTCTGTCTCCTGGGGCTTATGGCAGCTGCCATCCAGACGGTTCTGCGTGCGCGCCTCCACATGAGGATCTCTCAGTGGACTCTCCGCTCTCAGTGGGATCAACTGGTAGATGACCTAGATCATCTGGTACTGATCTCCTCGCTGATGATATGAGACTTGCAATGGTGGATGGTTCAAGAGAACCTATTCCGGGGGGGGGGGCCCTTTTTTCTTCTTCCCCCTACTCAGACTCTGACCACGGACGCTTCAGGCGAAGGTTGGGGAGCCCATCTGGGTCCTCACCGAACCCAGGGCTTATGGTCAAAATTGGAGTTAGTTCTCCACATCAATGTGCTCGAGCTTCGAGCAGTGCTGTATGCTCTCCAGGTCCTTCACCAATACATCCTTCCCGGTCACCTAGCTGTCCAAACAGACAACATGTGCGTAGTGTGGTACATCAACAAGCAGGGCGGGAC
The DNA here is from genome assembly GCA_016271365.2 of Neoceratodus forsteri. Lineage (NCBI taxonomy): Eukaryota > Metazoa > Chordata > Ceratodontiformes > Ceratodontidae > Neoceratodus > Neoceratodus forsteri. The sequence continues at coordinate 734,702,831 of CM057459.1, forward strand.
TCAGTCCTACCCGCTATGCAGGGAAGCGATGAGGGTTTGGGAATGGACAACTCTTCACAACCTTCACCTCACGGCGATCCATGTCCCGGGAGTCGACAATGTCCTGGCAGACAAGCTAAGTCGTTCTTCGGCTCTACCACACGAGTGGGAACTAGATCAAAAAGTTCTAAAGAGCATCTTCCAGATTTGGGGGACTCCACAGATAGACCTGTTCGCCTCCTTCCAAAACGCAAAGCTTCCAACCTTTTGCTCGCTCGCTCCAGAGCGAGGCACTTTCTGGAGCGACGCTGTGTCTCTAAACTGGAAGGACAGATTCGTCTATGCTTTCCCCCAATTCCTCTGGTCCCTTGTGTGTTGCAGAAACTCACTTTGGAAGGAGCGAGAATGATTCTGATAGCTCCTTTCTGGCCCAGGCAAATCTGGTTCTCTCTTCTACAACAATACTCAGAGGTTCCTCCTCTTCCTCTTCCTTTATCTCGAGGATTGCTGACCCAGGATCAGGGGACCCTGGTCCATCCAGGACTCAAGTCCCTTCAACTTCATGCATGGCTCCTGCAGACCTAGCCCAATCTCATTTTGGTGTCTCTCCTAAGGTGACCGAGATTCTGGTGGAGGCTAGAAAACCCTCCACTAGGTCCACCTACGCTATGAAATGGAAAAGATTTTCCATTTGGGCTGCCTCCAGGAACCTGGAGCCTTTCCTGTCCTGTGGCCATTCTGCTTGATTATTTGCGTCAGCTTTTTGACCTGGGTCTCAGTCACTCCTCTTTGAAGGTTCACATGGCTGCTATTTCAGCTTACCATGTTCCCTTCGCTGATAAAACTTTTGCCCAATTGGAGGTATCCAAGACCTTTCTCAGAGGGGTCCTTCATCTCAGGCCCCCTGTTCAGACTCCAGCCCCCTTGAGACTTGAACTTTGTCCTCGAGAAACTTAACCTTCCTCCTTTTGAGCCTGCGGCTTCCGCAGACTTGAAGTTTTTATCGTGGAAGACGCTTTTCTTGGTAGCCATTACTTCTGCTCGCAGAATTTCCGAGCTTCAGGCCCTTATGTGCAAAATCCTTTATCTGATTTTTCACAAAGAACGAGTAGCTCTTCGTACGAATCCTAAGTTTCTCCCGAAGGTGGTAGTGGAGTCTACCTTAAATCAGTCTATTGAACTACCTGCCTTTTTCACGCAGTACTCCAATCAAGGAGAATACTTGCTCCATACAATGGATGTCCACAGGATTCTGAGATACTACACCGATAGGACGAAGGATCTCAGACAGACTGATCAGTTGTTCGTTTCTTTTGCTCACAAAAGGGAAGGCAATGCTGTCTCCAAGCAATGCCTATCAAAGTGGTTGGCTCATTGCATCACTTTCTGTTATGACAAGTACAACAAGACCCTACCAGGTCAAGTCAGAAGCCACTCTACTCGAGGAGTAGCTGCCTCTGTGGCTTGTTTCAAGAATGTGTCTGCGGCAGACAACTGTGCTGCTGCCACTTGGACTTCCGTCCACACATTCACTAAACATTACAGTTTGGACATTGCCTCTCGCCGTAGAGCTGGCTTCGGGTTAGCGGTCTTGCAAGGCGTCCTTTCTTGAGGTTTGCAAGTTTGTTTGCTGCTACTTGGAGTAGTTCCTCCTCCCGGTGCCTTTTCATTTGTCCAAGACTGCTTGGGATTCTGTCCTATATGTAATTACCTACTGCAAGAGCCCTCTCGAAGTAAGATAGTACAGTTATGTAAGAACTTACCGTAACAGTAGATCTTCGAGAGGCTCTTTGATACTCATCCCTCCCTCCATCCTCCTAGGCTTTTTCAGCTCCTTTTCCATTGAGAAATATCTGCTTCTCTCGTCCGGGCCTTCCGGGCTGTGGCGGAAAAGAACTGGAAGGCGGGCATCTGGACGCCCCTTGCCCCTTCCGGCGTGGGTGTGCCCGGTCACCTGGTGAGGCGGTCCTGCATGAGGACTGCTAGCTAGAAATTTTTCCGTGGGGTCCTGCCGCCTGCCGACGTCAGTTCTATATGTAATTACCTACTGCAGGAGCCTCTCTCGAAGATCTGCTGTTACGGTAAGTTCTTATGTAACTGTACTTTCTGTGCAGAGTTTGAATTTCGGCGGGCTAAGAATACTTGGCCCACTCTCCCTGATACTACTTGATAACTGATTAGAGGACTTGCAGGATGCATAGCAGTAGCAGGATTGCTCAGAGGTCTGTAGAGCCATCTAGGAGGTGAACATCTGTGATGAGTGGGCTGTTAAGTTCTCAGGAGCCCTCTTAAGCCCTGTGCTGGTGATTCCCATATTGTCTGGTGGCAGTGTGCAAAATAGCAGAGTTCTGTGCAGAGTTTGAATTTCGGTGGGCTAAGAAGATTCCACCCATTCTCACTGATATTGCTTGAGGATTGGGTGGAGGGCTTGCGGGAGGCCTGGCAATAGTAAGGGCGTCTGGAGGTCTGTAGAGCTGTCCAGGAGGTGATCAGTGGAATTGAGCTGTGGTCAGGAGCCCGCTTGACCCCGATGGTGGTAATTCCTGTAGTGTTCGGTGCTGGTGGGGAATTCTGGGGGCAAGGCCAACCATTGCCAATATTAGACATGTTCAGTCGGCTCTCCCTAGAGTACAGTTAAGTTTAGAAAATTCAGTATTTAGCTGCATACTTTGGTCTTTTGAGAGTCAGACCTGATCAAGTTACTTACTAGAGGTTTCCAGAACGAATTGAGGGACGCAATGAAGATGGGGTACCTCAAAAAAGTAATGACTTTCTAGAAGAAAAACAGTTACCAGAATCCTGGCAAGACGCAATAATTACAGTAATCCCCAAACCCGGTAAACCCTTTATGTTTTGTGAATAGTATCGACCCATATCCTTATTAAATCAAGATCTAAAAATTTTGACAAAGATATTGGCTAACAGAGTGCAGAAATATATTGAGATTTTGATACATCCAGATCAAACTGGATTCATTCCCCATAGAAATATGTCTGATAACATTAGAAGGTTGCTGAATATAATTAGTAATGAAGTTAAATCACCAAACCCACAAGTAGCAATTTTTCTAGATGCTGAAAAAGCCTTTGATCGGCTGAACTGGACTTATTTGCAGGAGGTACTTTACCATATGGATTTCGAGGGCCCATTCATGCAATGGATTACAGCGGCATATCGAAATCCCACGGCTCGAGTGCAAGTCAGTGGTACAATCTCAGAAAGATTTGCAATAGAGAGAGGCACCAGACAAGGTTGCCCCTATCTCACTTTTGTTTGCCATAGCGATGGAACCATTAGCCCAAGCAATTAGATTAAAAAATGAGATTAAGGGGATTCAAATCCAAGGAATGGTAAATAAGATATCACTATATGCGGATGATATATTGATTTATTTGTCGGACCCTGAGACTTCTCTCCCCCCATTATTAGATCTGCTCACACAGTTTGGTAAAATATCAGGTTTTAAAATTAATGAAGATAAATCAGAGATTTTACCACTAGGGGGAGCTTCAACCTCACCAGTAGTAACTTAAAGGAAAATTCCCTTTAAATGGGTGAAAGACAAAACCAGGTATTTAGGAATACAGGTCCCAACTAAGATCTCCAAACTGTACCATCTTAATTATGGACCACTCCAAAAGAAGGTCTTTGAGGACATTAACAGATGGCAAACACTCCCCCTGACCTTTACAAATAGGATAGATGCGATTAAAGTAAATGTACTTCCCAGATATTTATTCCTTTTCACAAATTTACCTATCCGTTTCCATACAAAGCGTGGAAGGAACTTAAAAATAAAATATCAAGATTCATTTGGGCCGTTAGAAAGCCAAGGAAAAGATGGGAACTACTTACAGTAGAAAAGGGTAAAGGAGGGAGGGGGGTACCCAACTTTTACAATTATTATAGAGCAGCCCAAGTTCTCCCAATCTTAAAAATGTTAAGCACTGAAAGTAGGGGAGGTTGGTATCCAATGGAGAAAGAGGCACATCCTACGATACCCTTGAAACTACTGCCATGGGTAGCTACACAGACAGATGTCAAGTTAATTAAAAACAGGTGGACCAAACAAACGATAAAACTTTGGATGGACACAAGACAATGGTGGGAAGTACCTACACCAATCTGGGAATATATCCCGCTTAACCATCTTCCGAAATTTCCCACCAATCAATGGGATAGCTGTTTCCATAGATGGCAGAGAAAAGGTTTAAATAACCTCACCCAATTCATCAAGGGAGATGGGATAAAATCCTTTACAGATATATAGAAGGAATTTAATTTACATAGAACAGACTTCTTTAAATATTTACAATGTAGGCATTATATTGTCAGCAGGGTAGGAGAAGAAGCCTTAAGGGCCCGACCTGCACCCCAGATGGTAGCCACATATCAGAAAGGCCATATGGCAGACCCAAAAGGGTACATATCATTTATGTATAAGGCACTACAGGAAGAAGTAGGGAGAATAATATGTTCTAAAGATAGAGAAGGATTGGCAAGCCGAGCTGAAGCAGATATGGACTGGAGCAGAGTCTGGGGTGGAATTTCCAAGACAACGAGCTCTCCAGGGTGGAGAGAATTCAGATGGAAGGTGACATCTAGGTACTTTATTACCCCTGTAATCTCCGCTCATTACACTAAACCCCCTACAGACCAATGTTGGAGAGGCTGTGGAAGTAGAGGTACATATATACATATTTTTTGGGATTGTCCACAAATAGGGGAATTCTGGCAGGGAGTTAAGCAGGCTTTGAGAGATATTTTTCAGTTGCAAGAAAATCTTGCAGTGGTGAATATATTGCTAGCATTAGCTCCTAAGGAAATTAAAACAAATAATCAAAAATACTTATTTTACATACTGGTAATAGCAGCTCTTAAAGTAATTACCCAACACTGGTTACAACAAAGACTGCTGACTAAAGATATGTGGAGGAATAATATAAATATTATTAAAAACATGGAAGCTGTCACGGCCAGATTAAATTTAAGAGTGGAGCAATATAACACTGAGTGGCTCCCATATTATGACTATATCGAAGACACCGAAGGAATCCCAGTGTTGGATCAATTTCTGCAGAGTTGAAAAGGTCAAATTGAGAGATGGGTCATATACTAAAAGTAAAGAGATAGAGGTGATGAAATGATGAAAGGTAGAATAAAGAGGAGAACCAAGTAAAGAAGTCAAGACCTGAAATAGATTATAGGTTACTGCAGATTACAGTTAGAGAAATAAAGTCCACATCGAATAGAATATTATTAGAATATTATTAAATGATTGGTTATAGTAGATAGCATGAGAAATTGATTATTTTTTAGCATAATATTACAATAACATTATAGTTTTATGTCTTAGATTAAGAGATCTTTTGAAGGCAGTCTACTGAAATGTTTTTTAAAGTTGAGAGGAAAGAATATTGTAAGAATGAGCATGATCTCTAATTGCTACAATATGTATTTAGAAGTGTATTGTTATACTGCCTAAGATGTAATGGAATGATAAACTATAAATAAAAAATGATTTAAGTTAAAAAAAAACAAAAAAAGTAATGACTGAAGGTGGCGGGCGGTGAGGATAGTAGACAACTGGGCTGAGTGTAGTATCCAAGCAGGCAGCAGACAAGATTGCAGAGATGTCCAGCATCACACAACATGGCATTATGAGAACAGTCCAAGCCCTTGATTTAAGGGTCACCACCTGAATGATAAAATCTAGGAGTTTAATGGCTGCCTTGTAACCTTTGAAACCCAATCTTCTGAGCTGGCCTGCCAGTGCAGCGATAGCGCTTTCACTCGTGATGCCGGTGACCCAGGTTTGGGAACTAGCCTGGGGCATCGGAGGGCTGGCTGGGGAGGGAACTGAGCATGCCAGAGGATGCTCTCCACCTCTGGAATCGGGAGACAGTCGGTCTCCGCTGTGCTACTGCCATTTAGGTGACAACAGGTGGCAGTGCAAGTGGAGCCATGAACTGAGAGCCGGACACCGACAAGCTGGGACGTGCACAAGCGTGCATGATAGTAGCCCTTCGAGAAAATTTGAAAAAAAAGGAGCAACTGCCATGGTGATTTACCTCGAGTGCCTACCCAGTCTCCAGGAGGTAAGAGATGCCCCGCCCCTGTGGATAAGCTAGGGGTGTAACAGGGAGGTAAGTCTTGGAGAAGGCATATGATGAGGCTGGATGAGTAGGGTATGACCAATGGGGACTAGCTGTAAGAAGAGAAAAAGCTTACAAAATTAAAAGAAACAAACGAATCTTAAGTTGCACTTATAGAGGCCAAGGAAGCCGCAAGTTCCATGCTCAGAGGGGCTATGACAGCAAGGGGATTTCAGAAAGAAAATGAGCGCCTTTGTTTCAGGCTGGAGGTGTTGGAGAACAAGACCTGGCAATCTGCCCTTGGGTCTTGAGGCTGCCTGAAGCTCAAGGAGAAGATTCAGACACTTTTGTAAGGGACTGTCTGGAGACCACTTTTAAAATGAACCCAGCTCTGTCAGCACATAGGACCTATAGGATTACTCCGAGGAGATGCAGAGAAGGGGTAAGGAACATTCCTAATCATTTTGACTACTGAACTGGATAGGGACAGAGTACTGATGGCTGCAAGGAAAGAGAAAGGAAAGGGGGAAATTGTTTAACCAGGCAAAGCACACTAAGCCAAAGCTTGTTTCCAGGTGCAACCTGGGAGCACAAGGAAGTTAAGTGACTTGCTCAGGGTCGCACAGTATGCAAGTGGGGGCTGTGGGATTCAAACCCAGTTTCTAACCTCCAGTAACATCACTGTCTGGTATAGACATGTGAGTCTCGAGCTTCTGCCACTCCACCATAAAAGCCTGCTTGAATTACTTTTAGTTATTTATTTTAATTTAGTTATTGCCCCGAATCTCTGGGTCAGTCCTCCAGGCTGAGGAGCCACTGAGCCATCCATGGGTTTCCTGCTTGTCTCACCGCAGCCCACCCCTACAGAACCTCTGTTTACCCTCTGGGCAGGGGTACTGGTGGCTAGCTAAATCCCCCCCGTCACGCACATCATTGGGTGGCTGAAGGGTGGCAGCAGGGCTTGCCCTGGACTGTACCGGGTTCCCCGCAGAAGCCAGCACCAGGGCCAAGCTTTTCTGTTCCTTGGAGCCCACAGTCCCCTGGCAACGTCAGCACACACACACACACACACACACACACACACACACATGGAGACCAATGCGGCGAGCACTGGTCTCCCGGCAGATGTCACCCCCTCCCAACATGGCGTTCTCTGTTGCTTCTTCCACCTTTGGTTACCCATGTGGTTTTGTGGCAGGAATGGCAACCCTACCTCACCGGAGAAGGAGAGCGGTCCGTGGGATGCTTAATCCTTCTCCCCCCTGGCTGGCCCTCCGACAGCTCAGGCTCGTTCCCGAACCAGGGTCATCAGCTCACAGGGGTAGCTCTATCGCTGCACAGACGGGCTGGCTTAAGAGATTGAGTCCATAACCTCTTTCAAGCTTCATATTTGATGGGGGTATCCAAAAAACAAAAACAGACAGCTGCAGCTAGTGTCTTCATAGGGATTGCAAAACTTGCCTTGCTTGGACACAGTCAGTGTGGCCTCCTCTCCCTGCTCTCCCGTCGATCCCTCCAGTATGGAGACCACCAGCGACCATTTACTCACAGGGCTGAAAGCCTTTAGCTTGAAGGCCTGCAACGCACTTGCTGGAGTACAACAGGAGATTGCCACAGTCAAGTGGGACTACAAAGACCTCAAGGCAGTTACTGCCGAGGTCTCAGAAAAAATGTACACTATAGCTGACTTTCTCCTACACCTCCATCATCATGTGGTGCAGCTTGACCTCAAACAGCAGGATTTGGAGGGCCGACTCAGCCAGAAAAAATTTAAGAATACGAGTGCCCAAGGGGGAGGAAGGCACACAGATCTCAGCCTTCACTGAAGAGGTACTAAGAGACTGACTTAACGTTCCTGCTGATCTAGGTCTCGATTTGGAACAGGTTCACAGAGCTCTAAAGCTAAAACCAGCTCCTGGAGAACGTCCAAAATCAATTATCCTAAAATTCCTCAGGGTTCGGGTAAAAGAAAAGGTCTGGCATCAAAAGATGGTGAAACATGAGGATATTCATATTTACCTCGACCATGATTTCACTCTGGGAAACTGGCAATACAGCAGCAAAGGAGAGCATACACCTCTTACCTACATGCCCTAGGTCAAGCGGGAATTTGCTTCCAGACTCCTTGTCCATGTAAGCTATATGTACTCTACAAAGATGGTGAGATTCTGTATCACACCTCAGGTGAATCAAAGCAAGATTCATACAGTCTGGGCACTGCCATCCCACCCCCACTCGACAGCCATAGCACAACCCGATCAAGACCCGAAGCCAACTGTCTGGTCCCAACAGGCCTGCCACTGCCCAAGAGACAACCCAGCTCACTCGGGCATCCTGGTCTCAGCACTCTCAAAATGCACTTTGCTGCATCATGGAACTGCTGAAGCAATTAGCATGTCCCAGTCGCTGAAGGCTATGCTCCAAAAGTATCCTTTACAAACTTTAGTTTATTTTAACAAAGTTTTTTTTTTCTCTGGGTGTATAAGTGAGTGAGTGAATAGCTCTCTGAATTCATTGTCTATGCATTTCTTGGAGACATTGTCAACCATTTTTGCATCATATTATTTCTAGGTTAAAACCCACATTTTATGATTTCTTACCTTCTCTAAAATTCATTGATGTTGGCTTGTTTTATCTGCTTTCTTCTTCGTTTTTTTTTTTTTCAATTTAATGCGTTTTATTCAGTCAACAAGTAATAGAGAACATGTCATAACAATGGCAGACACACATACAAAATACCCCTGGTCACAAAACAACACTAATAAAACCCTCCCCCTCCAAACAAACTCTTAGGCCCAGAGAATACAAACACTCTTGATTCAAAAGGTGAACCATACCTCGCGGTCCTGGTGGAAACAAAGAATATTTGACAAGGAAAAAAGTGGAACAATGGGCAGAACTAGGTACCAGCTTGACCTGCCTCTGCCATCTCCAAATGGGCTGAGATAGGGAGCAAAGTGAGAAGTGGTGCCCACCGCAGCCTACATTTATCATACCTCTCTTGCCGGCGAGCTATGTGTCTTTCAGTTTCAAGGGCTTGTAAGACCTTGGCATGCCACTCCCTAAAAGGGGATGTGGAGTCATCCAATCAGTTACATACTATTACCATTTTAGCCATGGTAGCGACCATAGACATATAGGCCCTACGAGGACCAAACAGCTCAGCTGGGTGGTATCCAACCAAACAGATCTGCGGATTAAAAAAGGCATCCAGGCCAGCTCAGTGGCACTGGAGGTTGAGGTGCTCGTTAGTACACCTCACGCTGTACTGGCAACCCGGGTTCAGGTACGAGCCTGGGCTGACGGGGGTCAGCAGGGTGAGGAGGATTAAGCTGCCAGAGGACTACTCTCGGGGGTTGGTCTTCCCACTCACTGACTGCCCTCTGGCAATGGCTGGAGGCAGTATGGGTTAGAAAGGCACGACCGACATCATCATGTTGGTGGGGGCAGAGAAAAAAAAAAATTGAGCTAGCAGGCTCCATGATGTGTTCCAGCACCCCAACTGGACCCTGATGTCTGGATTTCCTCCGGAGGGTGGGGAAAGCCGTAAGCCCCTGGCCCGCTCACTGCGGGGGGGGCGTGAGGGATCTAGGGGGTGTCAAGTTGGGGAAATGGTGCGGTCAGAGAGACTGAGTCCCTCCAAGGGATGGACTGGAGCCACCTACCAGGCTCGGGGAGCATAAACAACTATATAGAAAAAGAGGCATCCAAGCCCAAAAAGGGATCTTGGGAGGTAGGAGTAGCCTCTCAGAAGGGCTCAGTTTTAGGACAGTCCCATAGAATATGCTTCAGACTCTCCTTCAACAGCCCACACTTAGAACAGGATGGAGAGCCAATTCTGCGCATTCCGTACAAATGTAGAGGAGTAATATATAAATTATGCAGTATACGGGATTGTAACAGTCTAACTATCCTGTTTTTTTAATTTGACTCGATCCCATGAGGATCTCTGCTCCTGCTCGCCGCCTCCCCATGCCAAGCTTGCCCACACCTGTGGGGGGCTGCGGGTGGACATCCCCCTCCCTAAGGTCACCGGTAATGTGCTGTGGCTTACCCTACAGGGTAGGGCCACAGGAGTGGGACCCCACCAGCGGACATAGTTGGCAGTGGAGGCGGCGGAGTGGGGCTTCATGCTCAGGGCTGGTATTTTTGTGTGCTGTACCGGGGGTGGGGATGTGCAATGACTGCCCGTGTTCACCCCACCCCCCCACTAGTATGGCGCAGGCACAGCGGATCCTCCCAGTCTTCACTTAGTGGTCCGTAGCGTGCTGGACACACTCCTTCCCCCAGAGAAGGAAAGCAGTCCCTGGAACACTCAGTTCTCATCCCTCCAACGTCCCGAGTCAGTTTCCAAACCCGGGTCTTCTGTGTCGCAGATAGACACACTGCCTCTGCGCCAACGGGGCAGCCTGTAATGATCCTGTTTAATATAGTGGTAATGACTACACCGAATCGATTGCCATGTCTGTTCATCAAACCCGAGACTTGGATCCCACTGCCAATAAAAGCAAATCCCCCTTGGATTTGTCTTGTCTGTACGCTGAAAAAATGTGCAAAAACGAGAAATGGAGTGAAGTTGACCTGCCAAGGTCAACAGCTCCTGCAGGGTGTTATTTGACTGAGTGGGCTAAGGAGGGGGACCTGAAAATGATGTCATCCCTCTGGAAAGCTGTAAATGCTTAAATCAGCCTCATTTCTTAGTAGAACTGAAATGTGTGGTAATGGTGAAATTGCACCCAAGTTTGTTTTGTTTCAAATCTTTGAACTACTCTTTCTGCATACTTTGTGAATATTTCGAATACTCCCAAAGATTGCAGCCACTAATGATGCAGTAGTCTTCTTTCCTCCCACTGCATCGAGTGGCTAGACTGTGTGGACTGTTCTCAAGTCCAGGAAAGATGCTGTGGGAGTTGATCTAGAAATGTAAACATGTTTTTGTGTGGTAACACCAATGTGATGAGCAGTCTGTTTTTCATTTTTAAGAAGAAAAAAGGAATCTGAATCAAACAACCAGCTACATCAACAATCTATACAGAATGTCAGCAATCATAAAATGTTTTTTATAGCTAGGGGCAATCTGAGACCTAAGGGAGTTGACAGTGTCTCTTTAACTGGTCCTTGGTCTTTTATCAAATGGTAAATATCTGAGTACTCGGTGGTGTATACTAGACAGCTTGTATGGCTGCGATATCGGGGGTGGGAGGGCTGCTGCTCCGGGGTGTCTCCGTGGCTGTCTCCTCAACTTTTATCTACAGGCTATAGCTGGGTTTGAGTCTCTCTTCTTACTTTTCTAACAGGCTGAACCTCCTACGCCACTAGTGGCTTGTGTGTCTGCTTATATTCAATGGATGGGGCCGTGGGACTCGGCTCAGGGTTTGGAGTTCTACCTGTGACGACCGCACTCAGTGCAGTATGCCTGCTGTCCCTCTTCAGTGTTGCCGAGTGTGCCTGTGAGTGAGTTCAGGATGGTATCTGTGTCTCGGGTGACTAGCTAAGGGCATGATAACCACTGATCGGATCTCTGTCATTCGTGTCAGCTGAAGATGTTGTTCCTGCCCTTTACAGATTCTTGCTAAATGTTACACTTCTCCAGATCTTTGACCCCCAGTTTCCCCTGTCTGTTTTATGCCTATGCAATTGTTGGAGGCTTTGGGGCTCTAGATGTAGCTGACCTGTCACACATACCACTCCCCCCCCAAAAAAAAAAATTTTATGCACTGTGACTTGCATTTCACTTTCAGTAAGACTGGCTCCTTGAACTGTTTATTTCATCCTCTTGTTTTCTGGACATTTTTGGACCTTAAACCATATATTCTGCCCAGATACCACTTGGTTTCTCCAGTGATGCATTAACCTGCTACCGACTGGAGATTCACTCCTCATGTTGCTCTACCAAAATACATCCATCCCTTGACATGGCAGGTGATTTCCACCTTTGGTAGATACTCTGGGTTTTGACTCAACCTTCAGAAAACTGAATTATTGCAATTTAATTATTCCCCAGATCCTGAGCTAAAACGTCAATGCCTGTTACATTGCATCTGAACAGTGATTAATTACGGGTACATATCCCCAGAGACTTGGACAATACTTAACTTTGAGCCGCTTACTTAGCAACTGACATCTGATCTCAATTCGTGATCCCTTCTTCCTCTGAGTTATTTTTTTCCAAGATAGAATCCATAAGAAGAATGATCCTCCCTGGGATTCTGCACTTTCTACAGACCATCCCCATAGTACTGACTCCTGTGTATTTTAAGGCTTTGGATAAGCTTATTTCCAGTTGTTATCTGGGGAGGTCATCTCCCGAGAATAAGATTTAAGGCTGTTCAGCTCCCCAGAGACAGAGAAGGAATATATCTCCCCCATATGAGGGGTTGTGCAGTAGCAGCCCCAGCTACGTATAATCTGTACTAGGGACGTGGATATGGTGCACTACCCACATGTTGGCAGTCTTCCTTTCCCTTTAAATCTATCTGGAGCATCTTCAAGCTAAGCTCCTCCCACCCAGTCGGGTGGTATCCTCCTAGGCATTGCCCCATGATGTCAGATCTTTCTTTCCACTGGAAAAGTTATCGCCTCCTTTGCAACTTTCTGTGCGTGGTGTAGACACGATTTTCCTTTAGCGTCTTCAGGCATTGTATTTTTTTGCTATGGGTTTTTTTTCTTTTTTCGATGAGCTGTCCTTCATATCAGTGCAGTGAATCCTGAATTAGCCCTCTGTTCATTTGGTGTGTGACATGGAATCAAAAAATGTCACGCACCGACCCTCGTGCGTATATTGCTTGGGAGCAGAGCATGAGCCACAGGCTTGCAGTCTGTGCAAGACCCTGCTCCCCTCCTCTCTTGAGGGCAGGTATGCCTGTCTTCTCCTTAGCTGGCCGGACAAGCAGGATCTGGTTCAGTCCAAGGACGACGGCAGTGCCGTTTCCTCGGTGGTGGGCTCTTCCTCTTGGCTGGCTGCCCTGCAGGTGGTGGCAGCTCAGGCCACAGTGGTCTCTTCTTCCACTCTGGTGCAGCTCCTGGTGGGTACCTCTGGGGGGCTTCCTTTATGGGGTTCTTCAGGGACGTGCCATTCTCTCCAAACCCTTGGGTGGGTTCTTCTAAGGGAATCGCTTCTTTAAGGTGCAGCTTAAGAAGTCCTTCTGTAGGTAGTGGGACTGGGAGTGGGCTTGCTCTTCCCTCTTGCGGTACTCCTTTGACTGCTGAATGATCGTCAAGCAGTTGGCTTCGGTTGTTCCCACCAGGGCTGAAGGTCAAGCTGCTAGCTCCTCGTTGTCCCCATCTTGTTTACTCGCCAAAAAATAGGCCAACCAGCTGGCCAAGATTTATCTTGACCCGGTTGACCCATTGTCGGACGAGTTGGGTGATGACCATCTCTCCCGGTCTCCAGTCCTCTCAGCCCACTCCCAGGAGGGACAGGAGAAATCGGCTGACCCTGCTGTTTCCTCCCAGGAGGTTCCCCTCCTTTGGCGGTTTCACGGCAGGATGTGCACGTGGTCTACCCGACCTCTCCTCCTGTGTCCCTTTGGCCGAATTCTCATCGCCAGTCAAAGTCTAAGTAGAGGACCCAGTCCTGTTCTCAGGATTCAGGTCATTTCCGTTCTCGACCTCCATGGAAGTGCTACCAGTGTTTCTCTTCTTCCTCATCTTTGGATGAGGAAAGGTTCCACCGCAAATTGCAGTGGGGGTAGGAGGAGCTCATGTGGCAGCAGTGGACCCTCGGGAAGGGCCAGTCCTTCCAGCAGGCCCCAGCGCTTCCATGGTTTACCTCACTGAGGCCAGTTCTGGCCTAGCCTTGTCAGTTAGAGTCTTCTTCAGCTTCATCTGTTTTAGTGGAGCCTCCGCCCAAGCAATCCTTGCATGGGGCCCCGACCTCTGGCCTCCCTGGCTGATCTTTGGTACAGATTACCACCTCTGAGCAATCCAGGGTGGTTCACGGGGACCGGGGCTGAGGGCGGTGTTCGAGGAGTTGTCAGATACAGATGACTCTTCCATGCATTCCTCTAGGACACTGTAGTCACTGTGTCTGATTTCTTTAAATAAAATAAATAGGACACTGGGCTTTGATAGGGAGTCCTCCGATGACCTTGCCTCCGAACAGGGTCCTGTTTCCTTCAAGGCCTTGCTCCGGCTTATCTCTCAGTTGATGAAGATACTGCTGGAGCTGGTTCAGAAGCAGGCCAGATACCCCCGACGGAGATCCTTGACAAGGATGACTTCCCAAAGGTGGCATTTCCGATGGCTGAAGCCATCCTGGATCCTGCCTTGGAGTTGTGGCAACCTGTGCTTTTCTGCCCTTATGATCCAGAAGTATGCAGTCCCTCCCCAGGTTCTCTGATCACCCCTCGGCTCAGGGGCTGGTGGTGGATTCCGTTTTCCATTGGACGGGCAGTCTCTGGGATATTGACGGACCTCTTGACAGGGAATCTAAGAAGCTGGACCATGCTGCCAAAAAGAAGTATGCTGCATCCACTTTGGGCTTCAGGCAGGCGAGCTCCGCTGTTATGATGGCCAGCTTCAGCCAAGCGCTTATGGTGGTCCTAGATGATGTCATTCCACACCTTTCCACGGACTTGCAATCTGCGGTGAAAGAGGTCCGTGACCATGGCCGTGCTCTTGCTAAGCATCAGCTCCAGACTGCCTTGGAGATAGGCAACTTCTGCGCCCAGTTCGTGGCACTGGCAGGCGCTGTGCGCCACATAGACTAGCTTCAGATCTACACCTATATGGCAGATACCCAACATAAGCTGTCTGATGTCCCATTCTTGGGCACCAACCTTTTTGGCCAGTTGTAGGGGGCCACCTTATGAGGATTGAGAAGTCCAGTGCCACCCTGGACTCTGTCACGTCCTCACTAAAGGACCCAAAGGGCCAGCGGTTGAAGAAGTAGCCCTTTTCTTTTCTGCCCTTTCAACCCCAGTCAGAGCAGCCCAAGTCAAAGTTGGCCATCCAGGGCCCTAAGAAATTGGGAAGTCAGAACACTAGCACTCCTCTGACCGCCAGGGCTAAATCATTCTCCTTCAAGGTTGCTCAGTGATGGGTTGGGAGGGGGCTTCTGCCTCCTGCTCACCTTGTCCGTATCTCAGCTTCCCATGGGGGCTTGGCTTTGTCATTTCTGGCATGCCTGGTCTGCTATTACTACAGACAAATGGATGATGTACGTGATAAGTGGGCGATATATGGAGCACCTTCCGATTCTCCGATATAACCTCATTTTCTTGCTCAGTCTCGTGTACACGGCTTTTACCGAGACCTTTGGAGACTGGCAGTTTTTCCAAGTTGTTGACTAATTGGGCTAGGTTAGGAATGACAACACAGAGGGTTAGAAGAGTAACCTTTGTTATGGTCTGGACCACCTCCCACAATTCTCATGTGTCACTTGACTGACCAAGACTATTTGGCCTCTGTTTATAAAGGCTGTGTGTTCATTAAAATCTAAAATTTACTTATGAGCATATTCACTTTGTCAGGGGACAATGAGTCCTTTTTAGCTCTTCAAATATTCTTGTATTTACTTTAAAATCATCTGTCTGTGCCTGGGACAGTCATATATCTTATACCCGTGTATTTTACTAGAATCATTGATACATCACCCCAAATATTTATGTGGCAATTTTGGGCATAAAATATGTGCACATTTAATTATATAAATATAACCTGGAACTGTTATCTTAAGGGTACTGACTTGCTTCTTAGGTTATCATTTTCTAAACTAAGTGCTTTAAGTTTTATAATATTAAATTGGGAAGCATTACTCAAGTTAGGATTCATGGTTAAAAATGTTTTTACTCTTGATATCAATGTTCAAAATTTACAAAGTAGTTTCGGTATTAACATGAATAGACCAGGTACAATTTAAAATGTAATTACTATTTTTCTGAACAGTGCAAAGCAGAAAATAATTCCTTAGTTGCAGACCAAAAGTAGTCACAATAGAAGAAATAACAGTTGCGAGGCTGTCAACCTTGGGTCATACACCCAAGGTAAAGTAATGTTGTAACTCGCCGAACCAGTACCAGAAGTTCCTATCAGGTCCTAAGAGTTGAGGTGATTCTTTATTCTCCCTCAGAGACTCCTACCTTGCCTTGGGTTGTTAACGGTTTAAATACTTTTGATAATTTAATGAATAGGAGAGTAGATCCCAATAAAACAGCAAATAGGAGATTGGAAGATTAAGTCTTAACAAGGTAGTAATAGAGGAAAAACAAAATACTTTGATTTAGTCCCCAAACTGCTTTTTGATGATTAGGTGCTGAAGGGTGTACGTGACCTGCAGGCATCTACTTAATATAATGAGGTTGTTTGGATTTGCAAATTTGACTTGACGTCACAATATCTTGTGCAAGATGGCAGGGGAAAAAACTCTTATTGGTATAAAATATACTGTCTGATAAATCACACGTTAGATGGAAATTTGAACAGCTGGCCACTTTTTGTGGTCAGTTGTTTACCAGACAGAACAAGGTTGTGGTCAGGTATTAGTGTTGATGGGACAGGGTTGACTGCCTTTATCACTCTTGCGGGCCAAGCAAACCACAAATGCAATGGGGTTGACCGATCACTGACCTCTTATGGCTAAGCTGATTGGGTAACAATATACTGCCTATGTATATTGGTGGAAAGCCCCTCTTGGGGTTTTGAGAGAGTCACGCTCCAGGACTCGTGAAGACACAGCCTGCCTGGAAATTTACAAGTGTATCTTCAGTATCTTACTTAGAAATATATAACAAGTAAAAACTAAGTACATAAGTTTTAAACTTTGCAGAATACAATGTACCAGACAAACACACTAAAATCCACTACTGGCGCAACGGAACAGGTAGAGCCTGTGGAGGATGTAATCCAACGCATGGGGTAGGGGGAGCCCATGAGGGAGCAGGCAGTTCCTACCAAGGGGTATAAAGGTTGAAAGGCATGGGTGAATTCGGTGGAACAGGTAAATGAGATGAGTCAGGCAGCGGCCGTCCTGGTAACGGGGCAGGGGAGCCAAACTAAGTGATGGACAAATTTGTGGTGCTGGCCCCAGGGCCGAAGGTATTGGTAACTAAGCAGACCCAGTTTGGCCTGGAAATGGGTGAGCCTGGAGCGGCTGGTCCAGCAATGGGATAGAGCTGGTTGAAGAGATGGCCCAATCTGATGGGGCAGATGGACCTGGAGCCTGGAAGGGCAGATCCTGTGGTGGAATAGACCTGTTTAGTGGATTTGGTAATAGGGGCAGACCTGGTGAGGCCTGCAGAATAGGATTACATGCAGAGTAGTGGTGGGTTGCCTCTCGATTTCGAGGCTCTCATGCCCTTTCGGGTCCATGCCCCATGTGAGTCTGTGGCTTCCCAGGAGATGCTGTCTGCCGTCAGGGAGGACATTACCATCTCTTCAGTAAAGGTGCTGTGGCCTAGATGCTGCAGCTGGCCAGGGCTTTGTGTCCTTCCTGGTTCACAAATGGATAGGGGATTGGTGCCCCATACTGGATCTGCATAACCTGAACCATTTGTTGAGGATGGTCACTGTGAATCAGGTAATTCCATCTCTGAAGCAGGGCATGTGGTTCTGCTCTCTGAACCTGCAGGGTGCCTTCTTCCACATCCCTGTCCATCCATCCCACTGGTGGTACCCTTGGTTCCATGTGAATGGGGTGCTGTATGAGTTTCAGGTTATGCCTTTTGGCCTCTTCTTGGCATCAGGGGCCACCAAGTGCATCACAGTGGGGATCCAGGTGTATCCTTTACCTGGACGATTGGCTGATTGCTAGTCCATCCTAGGAAGCAATGGAGCTGTCCAGGGCTCTGGTCTTCCACACTTGTTTGGCCTTGGGTCTCATCAACCTGTCCAAGTCAGAACTCTGTTCCTCTCAGATCATCAGCTTCTTCAGGGCAGAGCTCAACTCCCTGCAGGCCAAGGCCTGACTCCCAGTCGACGGGGCAGCATACCTTACCTCCTTTGCCTGATCATTTCAGGTAGGGCAGTTGCACCCTGCCCGGGACTTCCTGCGGTTGCTGAGGTACATGGCATCCTGCCACCAGCATAGTCTGGTGGGCCTGCTGTAAGATGCGTCCCCTGCAATGGGAGCTGGCCCTGCAGTGGTTTTAGTGCCTCAGTCACCTGGACCAGTTGGTCATAGTGATGCAGCCGATGTGAGATGCCATCTAGTGGAGGCTGTTCCCAGAACACCTGCACAAAGGAGTCCCATTCATCTGCCCAGAGCTGACGGTCTTTCTAATGACTTGACGCGTCTCTGGTAGGATGGGTAGCCCACTTGGGGAACCCCCATCGATTCCTGATACCACATCAGTCTGCCAGAGCTCTGTGCAGTCTAACCCTGACTACATTTGCTCCTTTGGTTCGGGGTCAGGTTGTGCAGGTCAAGACGAACAATACCATGACCGTGTGCTACCTCAACAGGCAAGGCAGAATGCATTTCCTCCGGCTGTGTTGGGGAGCCCTTTGCACGTGGACCGTTGTGCACAGTCTAAATGCTGGTCTCTTGGCGATCCACATGGCCGGAGCCTCCAGCCAGCTGGCGGACACCCTCAGCCATGTGGGCGAGGTATCTCACAAGTGGTCCCTTCATCAGGAGGTGGTGAACCATCTGTTCTCCTATTGGGGTACTCCCCTGGTTGACCTGTTTGCTTCCTGGAAGAACACAAAGCTGAGGCAGTTTTGTGCCCACCCCCCACAGTGTGAAACACTGTTGAGGGCTGCCTTCATGAGGCCCTGGACCCCGGGCCTCTTTTATACCTTCCTTCCCTTTCCCCTGATCCATCAGGTGCTGGTCAAGGGTCAGAGGGACAAGGTGCAGCTGATCGTGGTAGCCCCAGACTGGCCATGCCAGTTTTGGTACCCAGATCTCCTCTGTCTCAGTAGCAGCAGACCTCCGTGGCACTTGCCTCTATCCCCGGACTTGCTGTCCTGTCAGAAGGGGAAGGTCTGACACCCGGACCTTCGGTCCCTACACCTGACAGCCTGATTCCTGTGCGGCTAGAGTTCCAGGCTTTGGGTCTCTCCAAGGAGTTCTTCAGGTTGTGGAAGCCTCGCAGAAGGGGTCGACCCACCAGTGCTATGATTTAAAATGGAAGCGCTTTTCCATTTGGTGCCAGGGCAGGGAGGTAGACCCACCCCCCTGTTATGCCCCCCTGGCTAGCTTTATGGACTACTTCTGGTGTTTTTCTCAGTTGGGTCTGAGGTAGATGGCCCTCAAGGCTGCATCTGGCAGCCATCTCTGCATACTGGACCTGGGCTGGTATACTGACAGTGGTGCAGGAAAAGGTGGCCGGGTGCTTCTTCAAAGGTCTTGACCCTGCCAGTGTGTGAACCACCACCACCATAGGACCTGTTGCTGGTCTTGGCAGTGCTCATGCACAAGCCATTCGAACCTGTGTGCCAGTGGGTGAACCACCACCACCGTGGGACCTGTTGCTGGTCTTGGCAGTGCTCATGCACAAGCCATTCGAACCAGTGCACAGGTGTGACATCTGTCTCCTGTCGTGGAAGACCGTCTTCTTGATGGCTGTCACCTCTGCCAAAAGGATTCCTTTTTACCACTCGCTAACTTCTGGCTGGTGAAAAAGGAAGTTAGCGAGTGGCGAAAAGGAATCTAAACTATTCATAAAATGCATGCAGCCACTTAGGAATATATCTAAGGGAGTCCCGATGCACAACATACATGCCTTAGTGTATCTTGATGTCTTCATTTTTGTGGGTTTTTAAATTGTTTCTTTAAAAAAAAATGGAAAACAAGATGGCAGCTCACGACGACGGAATTTTTTTCTCACGAAGAGGGATTCTAAATCTCGTGAAGAGGGATTGATCTCACGAGACTCAATCCTTCATGAGAAACAACTCTATCCGAGAAATGGAATGTTCAGCAAAGTCCCTTAGGATATAATGGGAACTGAAAACTTAATAAACTTTGCAACTGATCAGTGGAGTTGCACAACATTTTCACTGTCTGTTCTTCTACCAAAGTTCTTTATACCCAGCAAAAATCAGGCAGAAATTCCACACCGTATGGCTGCAATGCAATGAGGAAAAAACAGCAAAACTGGGTGTGTTTTTCCTTTTTTAACTGTTTTTTCACTATCTGGAACTCAGAATCCGGACATCTGACCAAAATGAAACTTTCCACATCAAGAGAACTGCCCCACAAGACGGCACATACCAAATTTTGTGCAAGTCCAATTGGTTGCAAAGTTATTAAAGTGCAAAATTTCAGTTTTAACATGGAAATTGCTACTGTACTCAGCCCTAACTATAGAGGCACTACCATGCCTCTGTAATGTGTATTAATAGGAAAAGTGGCCTTCCTGATTTGGAAAATGGGAACTAGGTGCGTAGGTCTATCCGGACTTGATTTTTGCCGCCTGAGACCGACAAAAGGGTTTTGGTAGGATTAAAGGCTGCACTTCACTCCCTAGATATTACAAATACATTACAGTTCCTGGTGAGGCTCAAAATAGTATACTCTGGCAAACAGTATCAACTCAATGACCCAAAGGACACTGGAACTCTGGTAAATAAAATTAAAACTTGACTTTGGGGATGGAGCTGGCACACAGAATGACTCTTGGCCAATTTACATTTTATATTTAACGTTTAATGTGTAGTTGGGGTAAGGGAAGGGTTTTCTATTACTGACTCATGGGTCACTGCTTATGTAGCGAGTTAAATACCTGTCCAGGGTATATCCTCATATTAACTGTGCACATTCCAAATAGCCCGACTAAAATAAGTGATGTCTTGTGTTAATTGTGCTAATTCCCTATCGGCTATCTGAGAGGAGAAATGTATATGAAATGGAGCATTGCTCTGTTAAAATGGCGCTGACTGCATGGTGGGTCAGCCTCTCTCCCCCCCCCACTACATGTCACACATTCACACAGCTAGGGTCGACCGTGCAGCTCTGTCTGCTTACGCAGATCCAAAACCGTATCTTGCCAGCTCCATGAACCCGAGAAGTTCTGAACTTACAGATAAATATGTTGAACATACTGCATCTACTTGGTTTGAAAGTACCAGAAGGTAGACTCATTCCAAAATTTGACTGCAAGTTAAACGTTTGTGTTCCTTTTATCAGATACCGTACCTGTTTACTAGATGAATGGTAAGTAATAAAATGCGATTTAAAGAGTAACTGTCAGCCCCTTTAGACCTCAGATTGTCCCTATTTTAAAAAACACAATTGCTTACATTCCGTAAGGGTTGCTGATGTAGCAGGTTGTTAAATTCTGATTTTTTTTTCCTTCTAAAAGTGAAAAACTGACTGCCGACCATCCTGATTTTACCACACAAAAAATGTTTGTTTATATTCCTTGATGAACCACCAGTGCATCTTTCCTGGACTTGGGAACACCCCCACACAGTCCATCCACTGATGGTGCAGTGGGAAGAGAGGAGATTATTGCATCATGAGTGGCTACGCTGTTTGGGGGTATTCACGGTGCTCAGAAACTGAATAAGAGTTGACCAACTATTGGAAGGAATACAAAGTTGGGTATAACTACACCATTACGTGCATTTCAGTTCTAAGAAAAGGAGAAAATGAAACAACCAGCAGCATAAATGAATTTTATAGAATGTAAAGCAGCCATAAAATGCTGGTGTTAAACTAGAAATAATATGATTCAAAAAGGGTTGACAGCATCCCTTTAAACTGTTTATGCTGTGTTATGTATGCAGTACACGTTTATACTGTACCTGTGTTAGCAGACAAACAGTAATAGTTTTACACATGAAATTCCCTGAGGGAGGGGGCAGAACTGTGTAATGTATGATGTGAATTTTATCAGTTTTAGCCTAGCTCACTGGATTCAGTGGCATAACTATGGGTTCAAGTATTTGGGCCAGTTGGTCATCTCCTTGTGATAAATATTTGGCTAATTAAGCAATAAGGCATGACAGAGTATGCGTTATGGTGGGATAATGGCCTACTTCAGGTGGGTTGAAGCACAAGGGTAGCAGAGTGCTTCCACCACCCGAGAAGAGATGTTATCCCACCATAACGCACCCCCTGGAGTGCCTTACTGCGATTATGAAATGGGTCCATAAGCAAAAGGAAATAACATTTTTTCTTTTTAATTTAAATTAGTTTAAAAATGAAAGGTAAAATAAATTGCAGTATGGATAAAATAGTCCAGTTCTGGGGGTGCAGTTTTTAAGTTTGTCCAGCAGATGGTAGCAAACCTGCATGTACATTATTGTTAGTTATTTAAGTAAAGGCAGTGATGGTCCTGTTGCAGCTGTTCGGGAGTTTCAGTAAGACCTGTCGGGGCTTTGAAGAAGAGCCGCATGGGGCGACAGTTTAAAATACCGTAGTCCGCAAGATCCAGGAGATACAGTGCCTTCAGAAAGTATTCACCCCCCTTGGATTTTGTCACATTTTGTGATATTGCAAACTCAAATTAAAACACATTTATATGGATTTTTTTGTTGCGTATCTACACAAATTACTCTGTAATGTCAAAGTGGAATGAAACTTCTGGAATTTTTTGTATATGTAATTTAAAATAAAAACCTGAAATGTCTTGATTTGATAAGTATTCACCCCCTTTGCTATGACACTCCAAATTGAGCTCAGGTGCATCCAATGTCCTTGTGAGATCACTCTAAAACTTGACTGGAGTCCACCTGTGGTCAGTTCAAATGGTTGACATGATTTCAGAGGAAATACACCTGTCTACATAAGGTCCCACTGTTGACAGTGCATGTCAGAGCAGAAACTCTACCATGAAGACCAAGGAGCTGTCCGTAGAACTCCGTGATAGAATTGTGAGGAGGCACAGATCTGGGGAGGGGTATAAAAACATTTCTAGGGTGTTGAAAGTTCCCAGGAGCACAGTCAAGTCCATCATTAGGAAATGGAAAGATTACGGAACCACTCAGACTCTTCCTAAATCAGGCCGTCCTCCCAAACTGAGTAACCGGGCAAGGGAAGTGACCAAGAACCCAATGAACCACCCTGACAGAACTACAGAGTTCCATGGCTGAGATGGGAGAGCCTGTCCAGAGGACAACAATCTCTGCAGCACTTCGCAGATGTAGCCTCTATGGGAAAGTGGCTAGACGGAAGCCACTCCTGAGAAAAGGCCACATAATAGCATGCCTGGAGTTTGCAAGAAGGCACGTGGCAGACTCTGAGACCATGTGGCAAAAGATTCTCTGGTCTGATGAAACAAAAATTTAACTCTTTGGCCTGAATGCAAAGTGCTATGCCTGGCGCAAATCTAATACAGCTCATCACCCGTGTAACACCATCCCTACCATGAAGCATGGTGGTGGCAGCGTCATGGCACAGCAGTGTCAGTGGCTCAGTAGGTAGCACACTCGCCTCTGAGGCCGGGAGATCAGAGGGCAGTGGGTTCAGTTCCCACATCTGGCACTTGGGTTAATATCCCAGTACTGACACTGTAATGCAGCATGAGAGGGGTGCTGCATTTCTGAGGTGCCGTCTTTTGGATGAGACGTTAAACCGAGGTCCCATCTGCCTGGATTGGTGGTAGTTCAGGTGGATGTTAAAGATCCCATGGCACTTATCGAAAAGAGTAGGGGAATTTCCCCGGTGTCCTGGCCAAATTTCCCTCATTCACTAAAAATACCACCAACAGCTTAATCTGGTTCAAGGTCAGTTGGCATTCATCTGTATCCCCTTCTCCCGGGTCTTGCCTGAAAATAGGCAGGATTTGTCTAGTGCACTTACCCGGTCAACAAAAGCTAAATAAATAAAAATAAATAAATAAATGTTATGGGGATGCTTTTCAGTGGCAGGGACTGGGTCACTTGTCAGGATAGAGGGAACAATGAAAGGAGCCAAATACAGGCACATCCTTGAGGAGAACCTGCATCAGTCTGCAGTAGACCTTGGACTGGGGCGAAGATTTACGTTCCAACAGGACAACGACCCTAAGCATACAGCCAAAGCAACACTGGAGTGGCTTCAGAACAAGAAGGTGATTGTCCTTGAGTGGCCCAGCCAAAGCCCAGACTTGAATCCCATTGAGAATCTGTGGAAAGACTTAAAGATTGTGGTTCACCGACACTCCCCATCCAACTTGACAGAGCTTGAGCAAATCTGCAAGGAAGAATGGGTGAAAATCCCCAAATCCAGATGTGCAAAGCTGATACAGACATACCCAAGAAGACTCAAAGCTGTAATTGCTGCCAAAGGCACTTCTACAAAGTATTGACTCAGTGGGGTGAATACTTGAGTAAACAAGATATTTCAGTTTTTAACGTTTCGTGAATTTTTGTTATACAATAAAACTATTTTTGCCCCTTTAAATTGTTGAGTATGCTGTGTGAATCAAGGGGGAAAAATTCATTTCAATGCATTAAATGTTCTGGTAGTAACACAACAAAATGTGACAAAATCCAAGGGGGGTGAATACTTTCTGATAGCACTGTACAGCAGTGTGTCAAGTAAAAAAAAAAAAACAAAAAAACAAACAAACAAAGAAAAAAAACATAAGTAACATTTTAAACATGCCGAATCTGGAAAGGGAAAGTTGGTAGCCGATTAGGCACTACCTCTCGGTCACTGTATGTGCCATGCAATCAGGGGAGTTTATGCTGAAATATGCAGTTTAAAGAAAAAAAAATGGCTTGAAGGAATGAGGGGACAAATGGGTTGTGTTTGCTGCCCGCACCCATTTACTTTCAGGAGGGTGTGACTGTGTAAGGCTGGCAGGCGGTTTTCAAGATTGGTGGACATCAGGAATAGGATTTTTTTTTTTTTTTTAAAGGTCCACTCCACCGTGTGTGTGGTGGCGGCACGATGATCGGCTGAGGCCGATGGCTTTAGAAGTGAGTGTTGAGCCTGTTGGTCTGGGAGTACTTTCAGCCAGGCTGTTGTGCTGGGATAATGGCCCGACTGATAGTAGCTCTGCACCAATCAGGAGCCAGCATTCTTTCAAGCCATTTCATTGGCCTTAGACAGCTACTCAGTTTTCCAGGCCACTCAACTCACCAAAAGGGGTGGTGGCTGCGCCCTTTACATAACAAAAAACACTCTACAAGCCACCCAAGTAACCTTCTCCTCCCCAGACCGAGAAGCACAAGTTCTCACTGTCAAACTGCTCCTTGGAAACCCGGGGAAAATCTTCTACCTCTCTGTGGTCTGTATCCCACCCCATAACCAAAGGGTTGTGTTTAAATCCATCTTAAGCCAATCTTGCAATTCTCCCCCCAAAACAGTCATTATCGTTGGTGACTTCGACATCAACTGGCTAGCACCCTCCTCCTCACATTTTAATGACTCTGCCTTAGCCCTCAACTTCACGCAAGTCATTTTATCTACCAGGCTGAATGACAATATGGGCAGCGCAACTCTACTTGACCTTATTTTCACTAATAGACCCAGAAATATCACACAGGTAAAGGTGCTTCCAGATGCATTTAGCGACCACTCTCCATTTGCCTGCTGGTGGTCAAATAAGAACTCCTGCTTGCCCCCCCGGCTCCCTTCTTCCAGCGGCGGCTAAAATCCCACCTCCAGGCTTGTGATTGGTCCCCGAATGATGAAGCTAAATGTGTCAACAAAGCACTATCCTATTTCATATCCACCTTCAACAAAGCCTGTGATATATTCTCCTCCTCTCAAAATTTTATGCCAAAAACCGGGACACCCCATGGATCTCTCGGACCCTACTAGATATGATGCGACACCGTGACAATCTCTGGCACTTGCCATCGAAACCAGACTCCTGAGGGATAGCAAGCCCTATAGAGAGGCTAGAAACAAGTGCACCTGGGCCATCTGCCAGGCCAAGGCTGACCACTACAAAGAAGCCCATACCTCTTCCTGTGACTCTGGGCGGGACTTTGGGAAAAACATCAAAGAACTCATCGGGAAGACTGTATCCCCACCCCCTGCACAATTATCAACAGGTGGAGCCAGTAGCCAAGACCCTCGAGCCATAGCAAGCATCCTAAACAACACCTTCTGTGACCTCAGTGAAGTACTCCCCCTAATTTCTTGACCCCCCACTGCCTCCCACCCTCCCTACAAATATATCACCCTTTCGACTTCGTACCTTGTCACCTAATCAAGTCAGGGAACACCTATCCGAAGTCCTGGCCAAATCCCGTCGCAGTAATGACACCCTGGACCTAAAGCTCATTTGACCTGTGCTAGATGAAGTGCTCCACCTACTGACCAAAATCCTTAACAAATCTCTCTGCCTCAGCCAATTCCAGTCTGTTTGGAAATGGGCCGTTATTTATTTTTTTTTATTTTATTTAAACAGCAGTTTGGAAAACCTTTGAGCCATAGGCTCATTTACAAAGGTACCTTGTCACAGTAAGACAAACCAAAATACACAGTATAGCAGTACAACACATAAGTATAACAGTAAAATTAAGACATAGATACAAACAAGCTGGTACAGGTAGGATGGATGCAAATAATACCAGAGTTATGTCGTCACTTAGCAGCTTAGTAATAAGCTTTGTCATAAGTATTGAGCTCGGCTTTGACTAGTGGCACTTACAGCATCGGGTGTTAATAAGGTGGTTACGTAAGGAAGTTTTGAAGCACGATATAGTTGGAGCTTCGGAGATGGAGGGGGGCAGTGTGTTGAACCAGGAGGGGGCCCTAAAGCTGAAGGCTCCTTGGCCGTGAGAGGTCCTAGCTCTAGGGATAACAAGAGAGGTTTTCCCAGAGGTCCGAGTATGAACTAGTGGGACAGAGCGGCGTATGGTGGTGGTCAATCCTGGTGGGGAAAGCCCAAAGAGGGTCTTTTTTGTAAGGGTACAGGTAAGATATTTGGTCGCTCGTCGAGATCAAGTACCAGCTTATAGCATACAGTAGACAGGTGTGTGTCATCCTAGGTGCTCCAGTAATTAACCTGCAGGCCTTATTCAGAGTAGTGCGAATTTTTGTGGAGTGCGGTGTGATCAGCAGCACCATACACCGGCAGTCCATAGTCCACTAGGGACAGGATAGAGGAGGTGACTGCGAGACGAAGAGCCTCCGGGGGGAGGCAGTGTTTATACCAATGTAAGATGCCCAATCGGATATTAGTGGCAGTGGCTAGGGCAGCGATGTGTCCATGGAAGGAGAGGGAGGAGTCAAAATGGATCCCTAGGTATTTATAGGAGCAAACTTGTTCGAGTGGGATTGAGGACCCAGAGTGAATGAGGAGTTTGAAGTTGCAGGACTTGTTTTGGGGATGAGTGAAGAACATGGTTTTTGTTTTTTTAAGATTTATTACTCGTATCCTGAAAAGTGAGGATAGTACCTCCCCCAATAATTACAGGCCCATTTCCATACTTCCTCCACCCTCGAAAGCATTAGAGAAAATTGTAGCTGATTAACTCTCGGACTGTCTAGCAGAGCACAATCTCCTTTGCCCAGAGCAGCATGGCTTTAGGAGGGGCTGCAGCACAACCACTGCCCTCGTAGAGTGCACCTCCTACATAAACCACGCCCTCAACCGTGGACACGTGATCAGCGATATCTATATTGACCTCACAAAGGTTTTTAACACGGTCTGTCATGCCTTACTCTTACACTACTTCCTGGCTCTGGGCCTCTCCCACGAAACAACCTCCTGGTTCACAGACTACCATGCTTGCAGGAAGCAATGTGTCAAAATCGGCTCTACCATATCTGACTGCTGCCCTGTCCTCTCTGGTGTCCTGCAGGGCTCCATACTCGGCCCCCCTCCTCTTTAGCCTATTTCTTAACTCACTTCCCAACGCCTGCAAGGTAAAATCCTTTTATACGCTGACGATGCTGTCATTTACAGCAGCCTTCCTCTCCCCCTTACCCTCTGTTTTGCTCTCCAGAACAACCTCATGAAAACCAAGTCCTGGTTTTGGGACCATAGACTAATCATTAACCACAAAAAAAACAATGATGTTTGCCCACTGCCGGAGCCCTCACTCTGGATCATCCCTTTCCATAGTCAACTTGCTGGACTTTCCGCTGGAGTAGGTTAACACATTTAAATATCTGGGCATAGCCCTAGACACAGCCCTATCCTTCCACGCACATATTCAGCTTCTGTCTACCTCTCTAAACACCTGGCTATGTTTTCTCTACCGAATCAAGCATGGTCTCCCCCCAGAAGCCATCTGGCTAGCTGTATCCTCTTCTGTACTCTCACTAATTGATTACAGCATAGTAATGTATGGTGCCACGGATCCAATTGCCCTAAACCATATCAAAATCACCCTTAACAAAGTATGCCATCTGATCATGGACTGTGACAGATACACCCACACGTGTGACTTACACAGGCTTACCCAATGGCTACATTTCAACGGGAGACTTGCATCACATCTGTCTCCTAGCAAAACAAATCCTACTTAACCTTGCTCCACCATGGCTTCACCCTCTTCTCCAGCAGGCCCCTTTGAACAGGCCCACCAGAAATACTAACAAGTTCATCTTAGCCGTTCCCCACTGTAGGACCTCCCTGGGCCAGAGGGCTTTTCTATATCATGCCCCCTTATGGCTCAACGTGCTTCCCACCTCCATCTCACTTGAACCCAAACTTGGCCTTTTCAAAACCAACCTCAAAAATCAGCTCCTCATTTGCTCATCCTGCGACTGTCCATAGTCTCTCCCCCCCTACACTTCCTCCAATTTATTTCTCCCACTGTCCACTCTGTGGTCTCCCACCAGGAGATGCACACACTGCATTCAATGACGGATCTAATTCCCAGACCCTATCTGAAATTTTGCTCTGTTATTTTCTTCATTAACATTTTGACTCAGGGCATGTCCTGCCCTACTATGTATCTCAATCTTAATTAAAAAAAACTTTTCTGTACTTATGTATACTCTCTGTATCTACCTATGTTGTCCTCTGTATCCTTGACGTGGAACCTTTGCAAAGGAGTCCTTGACTCAAAGGTATATTTCTGATGATTTGAAATAAATACAGTAAATAAAATAACATGTATTAACATCTATCATATATATGTAACAATCTCTTCAGACAACATGAAGTCCTGCTGTATTCTGACTATATTGACTTGGGTTAATATCCCAATACTGACATTGTAGTGCAGCATGAGGGGGGTGCTGCATTCCTGAGGTGCCGTCTTTCAGAAGAGACTTTT
The DNA here is from genome assembly GCA_016271365.2 of Neoceratodus forsteri. NCBI lineage: Eukaryota > Metazoa > Chordata > Ceratodontiformes > Ceratodontidae > Neoceratodus > Neoceratodus forsteri. The sequence continues at coordinate 734,731,966 of CM057459.1, forward strand.
AACTGAGGTCCCATCTGCCTGTTTTGGTGGTAGATCAGGTGGATGTTAAAAGATCCCATGGCACTTCTCAAAAAGAGTAAGGGAAGTTTCCCTGGTGTCCTGGCCAAATTTCCCTCATTCACTAAAAATACCACCAGCAGCTTAATCTGGTTCAAGGTCAGTTGGCATTAATCTGTATCCCCTTCCCCCGGGTTGTGCCTGAAAATAGGCAGAATCTGCCTAGTGCATTTACCAGGTCAGCAAAAACTAAATAAATATGCAGTTAGCCCCAGCACTTGAACTGCTCTGGAGAGTAAAGAGTTAACTCTATGCAAAGGCATAGAACGTTGAGCTCGAGCTTGGTTTTCAAACCTCTCTCTGTGGTACTCTGAAGTGTAACTGTCAGATTTCTTGCTCCGGAGATGCCTCCTGCGCTTCGGTTCGGTTATAGTTCAAATTGGTCGGTTCTTTCAAACCGTTTAATCAGAAAATCTGTATTCTTGCCTCTGTCTCTGTACCAGTAAGTGGTAGTTGTAGGTAGTGGTTGTTTTCTTAAGAAATTGTTTTATATTCAGTAATTTGCCGTTCGGTCTGGTTTGGAACCGAAACTTATTCTGTTTGTGTATTGTATTCTTTGACTGTGTGGTTTTTCCGATACTTACTGGTTCCTAAAAAAATATCCGGCTTTTAGGATTTTTTTAACTGACCCGTGACACAGTTGGAAACGATAAATTTGTAGTCACTTGGCTTAACCACTGTTTGGAGTGACTTTAGATTTGAAGGCATGTCTGAGAAACCCGTAAAGAAAACCGGACTCACTGGGTTTCAGCACTGTACTGAGTGTAAGGAGGCCTTTGCTAAGGCCGATCCTCACCTCATATGTGTGTACTGACTGGGGTTTGACCACCTCATCGAAGACTGCCAGATATGCAAGAACTTTCTCAAAGCCACTTTGGAAAAACGTGGGAGAGGGAAGCCGAGAAGTCCACAGACCCGGATGGCCAGCCCGGTTCGGTTGCGACTGAACTGGAGGAGGAGGTGCCCACTGACCTGGGCGATACCTCCTCAGGCAAATGGAGAGCTGATTCTGCGGAATCGGATCCAAGGAAAGGAAAAAGAAAATCAGCCGGTTCGGATCCGGCTTCCCATGGTCCGACCGCTGAAGAGATGGGAAAAGCGATTTCTACAGTCCAATCGCTTTGCCTGGTTCCTACCAAACCGGCTTCTGTTCAAAGCAGGCCAGTTCAGTCAGAAATGTCTGCCTTAGACATTGAACCTGAAGCTTACTATGAGGGCGATTGGGAGGAGGAGGAGGAAGATTATGATTAAGAGGATGAGGGCCTAGATTTGCCAGTAAAGCCTGACATCTCCCCAGACAGGCCCTCTCAGGTTTCTACTCCTAGACTTTGAGTCCCCTTCCCATTTGTTGTTTTATAAGAAGGTGGCTGAGACTCTTCAGCTTCCTTTGGAAGAGGCTGAACAGGAGCAGGAAGAACCTGACTACTTAGAGATGTTGGATGTACCAGAGTCAAAAAGGATGGCTATCCCCTTACACAAATCCTTGAGGAAGCAGACAAAAAATTTTACAGTTTCCTACATCCATACTTCCTGTGGAAAAAAAGAATGGACAGGAGGTATAATTTGTCAGGTCCTGGGACGTAATTCCTTACTAATCACTGCAGCCATGTTGGAGTAGTACAAGCTGCAGCCTGTAACAGGCTGATATTCCCCTGGCATCTCATTCCTCAGATAAGGATTCTTGGAAAGTGGATGCCATGGCAAAAAAAGAACTTGGCATCCTGTTTGGGACTCTGACAATCTAATTGCATGGCATATACAACTAGGTACCAGAAATGTATGTGGGATACGGTTCTGGAACTGGCTAGGAATGCCCCCCCAGCTAGCCAAGGAGCTGGAGCAGGTGGCTGCAAATGGTATAGAGGCATCTAAGGTGCAGTTCCACGCTGCTGTAGATTCTAATGATGATCATTCCAGGATCATGGTTCTAGCTATCTCCATGAGGAGATTTGCTTGGCTTAGGTGTACCAACCTCTCACAGGATACCCAGGCTAAGGCCATGGATTTTCCTGTAACAGGTAATTATCTTTTTGGGGATCAAATGGAGAATTAAATGAAAAGATGGATGAGTACAGGACCACCTATAGGAGTGCTGCAGCCAAAGAAAAACAGACCACTCCTCAGAGGCAGCAGTTTAGGGGCAGGCCTTTTTACCAAGCTCAGGCCTCCTTCTCCTCTTTTCAGCAGAGAAGGTTCTGTAGGGGAAGAGGTAGATTGGTGGGGGGGTAACTAGAACCCCATCAGCTACTCAGTCTGAGCCCGTTGCCAAGCAGACACCCTGAGGTGTCAGTCAGGGTCGCCTCACCAGTCCCAGTTAGGGGCAGGCTGACTCACTACTCCCAGGCCTGGGAGTCCATTACTTCAGACAAATGGGTCCTGGAAGTAGTGAGCCAGGGATTTGCTCTCAGTTTCAAAAGGTTCCCAATAATGAGAGCAAGGTCCTACAGTCCTTCCTCCCTGTCCCTTGGAGACAAAGGCCTTAGAGGCAGAAGTCTCCTCTCTTCTGCTTTTGCAAGTAGTAGAGAATGTACCTCTTTGTCACAGGGGGAAAAGACTGTATACCAGATACTTCCTTACCCCAAACAAGACAGGGGAGTGGCGACCCATCTTAGATTGAAGTTACCTGAACAGACATTTGACAAAACCAAAATTCAAAATGGTGACTCTGTGGGGTAATTCTTCACTCTCTGAGACCAGGAGATTGGCTAGCCTCCCTGGATCTCAAGGATGCCTACTTCGACATACCTGTCAGACACTACCACAGAAAATACCTCAGGTTCAAGTTGCCCTCAGACCATTATCAAGTCAGGACCATGCCCTTCGGCCTAACATCTGCTCCAAGGGTGTTCACCAAGTGTCTTGCAGTAGTGGTGGCATTCCTCAAGAGGCAGGGCATCCTTCTGTTCCCATACCTGGATGACTTGCTAATAGTGGGCCAGTCCTCCGACCAAGTCAGGTCAGCCTTAGTGGTCACTCAGACTTCTAGAATCCTTGGGTTTCATTCTAAATCTTGAGAAGTGTGTTCTAGAACCAGCCCAGCTTCTCACCTTCATAAGGTGGAAATATACTATTCAGGCAAGGGCTTTTCTCCCTCTCTCAAAGGTTCAGTCACTGGTCACTCTGGCCTACTCTTTTCGTCCTCTAGTGTCTCGCCCCGCCAGACACTTTCTACAACTGCTGGGCCACATGGCAGCTTCCACAGCAGTGGTTCAGGGAGTTAGTTTTCAGATGCGAGATGTACAGTTTCATCTCAGGTCTTACTGGTCTCAGAAAAATGTTCCTCTCTCCAAAATGGTTCCAGGCTCTCAAACCCTAGTCCAGGCACTCCAGTGGTGGCTGGAGGAAGACTATCTTCGACAGGGTGTCGCCTTTATCAGTCAGGTCCCTTCTGTGACACTCACCACAGATGCCTCCCTGCTGGGGTGGGGAGCCCACCTAGATCATCTTACAGCTCAGGGAACTTGGTCTCACCAGGATTCCCTTCTGCACATAAATCTTCTGGAATTCAGAGCTGTCTTTCTGGCACTTCAGACATTCTCAACTTTTGTTCAGGGCAAAGTGGTGCAAATCGGGACAGACAATACCACAACCATGTGGTACATCAACAAGCAGGGAGGCACTCTGTCTTTGGCCTTGTGCACAGAGGCCATGAAGGTATGGTCTCTAGCTTAATCCCCTCAGGCTTCCCTGCTGGCTGTGCATCTTCCAGGGAAGGACAACATTCTAGCAGATGCTCTGAGCAGACTTTCCCAGGGACATCACAGTTCTCTGAGCCATCTTCAAGAGATGGGGCACTCCAGAGATGGATCTATTTGCAGCCCAGGACAATCAGCAACTTCCTCATTATTGTTGCAGACCACCTCTTCTGGGCCTTGTCCCTTAGGATGCTCTTCTACTGAATTGGACAAGCAGATTTCTTTGTTTCCTCCTTTTCCTCTGATATTCAGGGTCCTGATCAAAATCAGGACTCATCCTTGCAAAATGATTCTGGTGGCTCCAGATTGGGCCAGACAGCCTTTGTAGCCTCTACTGTTACGGTCAGCAGCACTGCCCTTGTGTCTTCCCAGACAACACAATCTTCTCACCTCCTCTCAGGGTAGGATTCTATATCCCAATCTTCGGACTCACAGACTCAAAGCCTGGAAGAGCTGGAATATGCAAGTTTGCACCTTTCTCAGTCAGTTCTGGATATTTTAAAGGTTAACAGGAAACCTGCTACTAGAAAAACTTGCAACTCCAAGTGGAAAAGATTTTGGTTTTGGTGTTCCCAGAGGCATACTAAGCCAGAGCTGGCAGGTATTGCCACTGTATTGGACTATTTGGTGTATCTTAACAGTTTAGGCCTCCAGCCTACTACTCTGAAAGGTACACTTGGCCTCTGTGTCTGCCTTCCTTTCTGCTGGTAAGGGCTCTTCCCTAGCTTCTCATCCAGTCTTTAAGAAATGTTTCAAAGGTTTGGTTCATGTCAATCCTCCCTTTAGGGAGCCTACCCCTTCTTTGGACCTGAGCATCTGTATTGCACAGCTTATGCAGCCCCCTTTTGAATCTTTGTCTTCAGTTGAACTGAAATACTTGACTTGGAAGACTGTGTTCCTGGTGGCTCTTACCTCTGCCAGGAGAATCTGTGAATTACAGGCCTTATCAGTGGAAACTGATTTCATTTCCTTTCATAGGGATAAGGTGGTCCTCCGCACCAATAGAAAGTTTTTTCACAAGGTGGTGTCAGACTTTCATCTGAACTAGTCTATCATTGCCTGTGTTTTTCACTGATCATTCTTCCTCTGGGGAGAGGTTACACAGTCTTGATGTGAAAAGGGCTCTTAGTTACTATATTGAGCATACTAAGGCCCATAGGAAAGACTGTTCTCAGCTGTTTCTTACTTATGGTGAAGTGGGAAAGGGCAAACCTGCTACCAAGAGGTCTGTTGCCAGGTGGATTGTCTCTTGTATTCAATTCTGCTATTCTAAACTTGGGGAAGGAACCTTGCTCAGGCCTGAGGGCTCATTCTACCAGAGGTACAGCTGCTTTGGTTGCAGCAGCTAGAGATATACCTGTAATGGACATATGTCAAGCAGCTACCTGGAAATCTGTTCACACTTTTACCAAGCATTACTCTTTGGACATCCAGTCACAAAGTGATGCTAGGTTTGGCACGGCTGTGTTGTAGAGCTTGTTCCCAAAATGGGTTCTGTGACTCCCTCCTCCAAGGGGGTACTGTTTGGTAGTCTGCATATAGTCAGAATACAGCAAGACTTCATGTTGTTAGAAGAAAAGCATTACTCACCATAGTAATGTTGTTTCTTCTAATGGAGTTTTGCTGCATTGTGACCTCCCTCCCTGCCTCCCCTCCTGGAACCTAGTATTTTTGGGATGTGGTGGGGAAGGCATAGTGCTGCACCCCAGAGGTGTACTGGACATACCTCCATCTCGTAGGGGGTTTCTTTTAGTTGTTCATTAAACATTTTGGTAAATCACTACCTGTTGTGTTCTTTTTGGGTGTTCTCGACTTGAGTCTTCTGACCTTAAAAACTTTGTTTTTCCGGTTGGTACAAAATTTTGGAAACCATTTCTTCCTTTGAGTTTGTTAGATTAGTGCTCGTAAGAATCTGACGGTTACACTTCAGAGTACCACAGACAGAGGTTTGAAAGCCGAGGTCGAGCTCAGCATTCTATGCCTTTGCATAGAGTTAACCCCTTACTCTCCAGAGCAGTTCAAGTGCTGTGACTAACTACTTATAGTCGCAATACAGCAAGACTCCATTAGAAGAAACAACATTACTGTGGTGAATAATTTGTTTCTTATGCCCTCAAATAATGAAACAACCTGCGTGATATAGTATTCATTCCTACAACAAATATGTGTACCTACTGCAAATTATTTCTACATGTATTCACTGTGGCTAAAGCTTTGAAACTATGGTAATAAACTGAAAGTTGAAAAAAAAAGTCCTTTGCAGAATTTGAATTTTTGTGGGCTACGAAGACTCCACCCACTCTTCTTAATGCTGCTCGATGATTGCGTGGAGGGCTTGAAGGAGGCGTGACAATTGCAGGAGCGCCTTGGAGATCTGAAGAGCCATCTAGGAAGTGCTAGTCAATTTTGGGGAGGGGGGGGTTGAGGGGGAAGCAGCCTTGTTGACACATCTCTTCTAGAGAAAGAATCCTCCCCACTGTCAGCCTTCCTTAAGCCCAGGCCTGGTCCAAAGCCTCAACTCCATCTCGCATCTTCTCCTAGAGCATCCCTAGGCTGCCAGCTGTATGGGTCAAAAAGCCGTCTCCTTTGCTGCCCCTAGGTACTGGAACAGCTTGCCAATTTACTCTCTCTCAATAGAGTCAAACTCCCTTTTTAAATCATACCTGTAGGATTGCCCTCACAGCAACCTTTGCCTGAGTTGCGCCACCCCCTGATACGGAAATCGAGGAATGTCTCACTCCGGTCTTTTGAAAAGCCCCGCTTGTCTCTGTATTGTATTGTCTGTAAATTGTGTATATTCTCCTAATCTCTGTGTGTTAATCATAGCTTTTCATAGGTACTTCTTTACTTATTGTTTGGTGACTTGTATGCACCCTTGTCTGGGTTATCAACCGTATCATTCCACACTATTAATTCTTGTCATGTATGTGTTTTACTGTTCACTATTATGTGCCTTCTTGATGGTCCGGGTTATGCCTGCAAATAGTCCCTAGGACCAGTGCCCCCACCCTAAATAGCTATGGTTCATCCTCACATGTGCCTTCTGTGTGTTCAGTGCGTGTACCCCTGCTGGCATGCTCATTACTGCATGCTTGGTATTGTTCTTTCTGCACCCTTATGAATGGACTTTTTTCTTTCCTGAGCCACCACCTCTCCTGTTGGTCTGTTTGGGGTTCTGGTTTCCCATTTCCTGTCTTTATGATACAGTTCAGAGTTGTCCTGGCAGAAGACTGAGGAGGTATGGGGATGTCACGATATATAGGTGAAAATAGTGTACATCATTGTGTTCGGACCTAGATAGACAGTTGTTTCCCAAGTGGTCCTGATGCCCTATGGCTTACTGTTCCTGAGGTGTGGCTGTGTGGTAGAGATTCTCTTGAAGAGCTGCTGTTACTGGTAAGTAACTAAGTTTTCTGTATACAGAGCAGTCTGGCCACTATGCACTGTCCCCATATAGTGGCTAGACCCATCTAATTTTATAGAACTGTATGAAATGGGTACAGTAAGTTCGGAAACCTGATTTGCTGAGGAGCTCAGAACCCAGTGCTGCAATCTCAGCACAACAGCACTGGAAAAAGATTTGTGACGTGACAGACCTGTTTACAAAAAGTAGGCACAGCTATATCAGTACACCTCAATTCACTTACATTTTCCAGCTACTGACCAGATAGCAAAATTACTACTCTTCATTATGGTACTGTTTTTTTGTTTTTCTCCAGTTTTTTTTTTTTTTAACTTTATTCTTATTGTTTTTGCAGATGAGATACTATATGGTTGCAAGATAGGCTAATCATAAATTGTGTTAGAGAAAACTCTCCTTAATTACAGATATTAGGTGCATCTGATATCTAAGGGTACAACCTAAAATAAAATATTGAGTTAAACATTACATTTTATATCCAAAATACTGCACAGTAAACCCATGAACAGCATGACTGTTCCTAAATGTGACATTATCCTGAAGGTCTTCATTATTGTCCTGTCCCTGAAAAGGATCATTGAGACATCATGCAGTTTACCTTAAAGGCATAATTCAAATGTGTGCACAGCACTACCTTCCCATCTTATATATAGAAGCTTCAGTCCCTCCCACAAAATAACATCTTTTCATTACCCTTTTTTTGTTCCCCCATCAAACAGAAACCAAGAAACTATGTACATCACCCATGACCCTCGAAGCACACATTTTTATAGAGCATAGGAACAGCAGCATGAATTACAGCTCAGCAGTATCTATAAAGCGCTGCATTCTCCCAAACTGTAACCTGTAAGGCTAAAATCACAGTTAAACTGCTGGCTACACCCCTGAATCATAAAACTGAGCATAGTCTGAAACGCTGACGTGCTACACAAAGTAATGCAGAAAAAAACTTGTGGATTGATACAAAAACTAGTAGTGGTCAGAAACGCCGCCTCAATCAGTAGGAAGTAAAAGCAAAACTTTCAGTTTGGTAAATGCCATCAGAGACCCGAGTCAGTCTAATTGGAAATGTCTATGAGAAAGAAGATACCAATATTCAAGATTGCGTCCTTCAGGTGATCAGGTGTCCTTGCCTCACCTTCTCAGTTGCTCTGACAGTTTCATCCACCCATTTACCCTCATCCTGAAGGTCTGAATGTGAATAGACCTTGCCTTCATGTACTGTCTTGAGGCGTGCAGGGTACAGCATCACGTGGTTGATCCCAGGCTTTTCTCAGGGTTTTGCGAACCACATCAAACTTTTTCCTTCTCTGGCGTGTTGCATAGGAAATTTCTGGAAATGTATATACTTATTCATCCCCCTGCATAATTTGGCTCTCTGTCTGGATAGCTGCAGGATACAGTCTCTCGTCCCTACACTGTCAGTCACTATTAAAAGGATCATGGCTCGGATCAGGCCTGCAATCAACCATGCAATGTAATCAGATAAATTTGTTTTGTTGTTTATTCTAAAGGACAGCTCTTCACCTTCTACTTAGAAGTTTTGGACAGCCATTCTGTTATGAACATGAGGGGTTGCTCCCCCTCCAAATCCTCCAGGAGACCCAGGACCTGCAAATTGACAGGTCTGTTTTTTTTTTTTTGGAGTTTCAAGAAGTGCACGTAGATGCTGATTCTCCCACATTAGTGGCTATCACACTTGAGGCCATGGCTGCTTGCTTCTGTGTCTCCCTAGCTCTTGCTTCAAACCATCAGCAGCAGTTTCATTTTGGATGATCTACTTGTTGAAATTATTCAGTTTGACACTTAGATCTGTCACAGATGCAATCAGGTGCTGCAGTTTTGGACTCAAAGTTGCCAGACATTCTTCTAAGCTGTGCTCAGTTGCCACTGAGGCATCTGCCACCAACTACAAGGTTTGACCTCATGACTGATTTTTTTTGATGCCCCCCACCACCCTTGTTAGTCAAGTGGTCACCTTCATTAATGTCTAAGTGACCATTCTTTAGCTTAAAAATGGAAAAGGAATCAAGCCCCATTCATTTTAATGGGGCATGCCACCGTACCTTCCCTGGTCACACGTCATTACATGCTTGAGCGTGATGGTGTGTCGCCATTACCGGGGCTTTAAGAATTGATCAGGTTGCATAGCACTAAGAAGAAATTAAGAGTGAAAAAACTACGGTATGGGCAAGTAGTTATTCTTTCAACCAGGCTGGAATAACTATCGCTGAGGGCAGCTACCACAATATGTGAGTGGTAGCTGCTATCAGCTCAGTCTGAAGATCATTTTAAACTTTGAGCACAGGTGCTCATATAGAAGGGTTCCACATCAAATACAGACTCACAAACAACATTACAAGTACAGTAAGCAGTTACAGACGAAATGCAGTTGTCATGTTCAAAACACTTAAGACAGAACAGTTGCATACAGTTTTGAAAAAATCCTTGCAGATCGTTGTATAAAAAGTCACAGGATATGCACAGACAGAAACCAAATAAAGCATTTTAAGGGTTACAGTTGCATTGGACTGTGTCGTCGAAGCATAGGTCAGGAAGCATAGGAAAACTAAGGGCAGTCATAAAATTTGCAAGTAGCATTTTATTATCAATACCAATAGAATAAAAATTTTAAAAAAATTTGTTCAGGATAGCGAAATACAAACGCAGGACAAATGGGGAAAACAAGTCCTTTATCTGAGGGTTTCTTTCCAGTTTCCAAGAAGTCTCCCTAGCAAAAATATTGCTGCTCTTTTTATAACAAGTCTTTGCCTGACAATCAAATTCTGCATACTGAGCTTGTTAGATATCCTGTTTCTTATAAAATGTATTAGAACTTTGTCAGTTTCTTTCCTTGCAGGTTCAACAAAATAGAACAGCGTGTCACAGAACTGACCTCCTGTTGCTAGCTCTGCAAAAGAGTTTGTGCTGCATCTCAAGGTTAACTCCTTAAATTCCAAATAGCTTTTTGCAATTATTTCGGCAGTATACCTATATACATTTCCAAACAAAGGGATCCCAGTTTCGCATAAATATTAACATATATTTTATAACCGCAGATATGTAAGGGTGAAGAAAAGACAGCAAAAGCAAGTGAAGGCAGGGAGATGGCAGGAGGCAGAGAATTGCGAGTTTGTCAGTGTGATCAGTTCTGCTGGGTCACTCAGCACAGAGGCAGGACATCCGTATGCGATGCTGATGACGTGAGTTTGGGAACGGACTCTGGGCGTTGGAAGGATGGCTGGAGAGAAGAACTGAGCATCCTAGGGACTGCTCTTCTACGGGGAGGGGGCTGTATAGTGTCCAGCACACCTTGGACCTCTAGCCCGGAGCTGGAGGTTCCTTCGTCTCAGTGCGATACTTGGGAGGCGGGACAGATCTTTGGGACATCATTGCATGTCCACCCCATGATTTACAAGGGGAATACCCTGTGGCTGCTGCATATGATGCCTCGTTTCACCGGCTCCCTTAATGACCCTCCCGTGGCCGTGTTCTGTCGCCACCAATCCAGCATGGCCTCATGCCCCTCCCTGGGGGCAATCCAGGGAGGCAAGGCCGGTGGGTGCTCTTGCCGGTATCCTTCTCCCGTCTCTGTGCGGGTTGCACTGGGGGGTGGACCTACCCTGGGGGCATCCGTCCCATGAGGAGGTAAATCCTGGAGAGGGGAAGAGGGAGGACCGGGTGAGTAGGCAGCTGAGCAGTACAGGCAGGCACTCAGGGGTATAAAAAAGGAAAAAAAAAAAGCATACTAAATTTAAAAATTAAAAAAAAAAAGTGATCAGTTCCTAGGTCTAATGAGAACATTTGGTTGCACAGCCAAACAGACGAGACAGAAAAGAGAGGTGAGGATAGAACAGATCCTTGCATTTAACTCTTTCTTAACAAATGGGACAGGTCCTTATTCAACCCTGCCACAGACTGCAAAGGCAGACCTCAAAGATCTCTTAAACAGATTAATCTTGTGGAGAATCAGCAGTGTATCAGGCAGTTCCTTTAACCAATTACCAGTCCTGACAGCAAGTGACCGCTTACCCAGCAGAGTATGCTGGAAAGGAAGCTTGAGGGCATTCCTTGCCTTCTTCCTGGTGTAGTATTGGTTGGAGATGGTGCAGAAGCAGTTTGTTAAAGGATAGGGTGTTAGGCCAGGAATCCCTTTTTGGCTAGGAAACAGGTCAGCCAAGAGCACCTTTTTGGCTAGCAGACAGATCTGGAGCTTTATTCTGCTGGGTAAAGGTAGCCAGTTAGTGACTGTGTAAAGGGTTCAGCTGTGAGTGCAGCTATCTGCACCAGATACAAAGTTTGTTCTGTCTAGTACCGTGTCACAGGCAGCTACATAGACAAGGAGGCCATAATGCATAAGTGACAAAATGGAGCTGGCCGCAATAAGGTATCTAGAATCACCAGTGAGATTGTTGTGGTTGCGTTACTGGGCACTCGGTCCTCTTAACTATGGTCACCAGATTGTCAGCATGGGGTGGCAAAAGATAAGATATATACAGTACAGTAGATGTTATTGTGGGAGGGGCAGGTCCCGAGAGCTGCGAAACCAACAATTGCACACATTTCAACACGAGGGGAGTGAGGTAAGTAATACACAGGAAATATTTCAATGGTGTACATTAGAGAGAAAATCAGTACAGTGAGGGCAACTAGAATTATTCAGACACAATTCTGCTTGTATTTTGATATATTTTCTACAGATTTCTCTTCCTCTTCTTATTTATTACTGAGGAAATCTGCATGAAAACAGTGCCCTTATTGCGTAGAAATCATCTGCCCCTAGAGCTTTTTCATCCAGTTGAAGTCATCGTCCCCTGTTGTGAACTGTTGCCATGGAAATAACTGATGTCACAAGCAGAGTAGTATTACATCAGATGTGGAATAAGCAATAGGAGGTGATGTTTTCTCAAGGCACAAAGATCCTGTTTTCATGCATGTGACTTCAGTAATAAATAATGGGGAGAAGGAAATACAGGACTAATGTGAATTATGAGCTGAATTGTGTCCAAATATTATGTTTTTTTAAAGTTTTCCTGAAGGTGTCGGCTGCTCTTTAAGAGAACTTGAATGGAGTGCATGTGAACTATTCCATCTTCTTTCTGCAGGTATAGGTGGTGTTTCCAGCATGCCCATGGCAGTTGTAGCCCCAGTGCCAATGCCTTCGATGTCAGTGGTAGGAATGTCTCCTCCGTTGGTGTCCTCTGGTCCTACAGCAGGAGTGCCCCCTCTGGCCAACGGAACTCCTGGGATGATGCAGCCCCTACCTGCCTTTGCCCACACTGGTATGTCACACAAATATAAATGTCTTATGTATACCAGTGTTCCAGATAAGCTTTGAGTGTTATATAAGTAAATCAGCACCATGTCTGCAGATTTGTGAATAAAAATATATTGTTAATAAAATGGGTAAGAGAATATAAGACCCGTGATTGATCAGATGTGATATCATGACCATGTGTAACCCCCCTGCAAATGGGGGTTCCCCAAAAGACTTCCCAGGAGCTTGCTTGAATGCTCCAAGCCTGAATGGTGTTTGGCATTTAAGCCATTTATCAGTGAGTGTTTTTAGAGCCTCTGGTACTGTCTCTTTAAGAGCTGTCTGCTTGCAGACATAATTAGTTTGTATGGGGGACTGTGTGTTTCTTTGATTGAGTACCACTCAAGCTGCTGTAATTCACTCCATTTTGCAGTCACTAGAAGTGCAAAGGAACCTATCTGAAAGATGTAACTGTTTGCCAGAAATCATTTACAGTAATAATGAAATTACAGTTTGTCTAACCTGCTTTCTTTTGCAGTCAGAACAGTGTCTGCTAGTTCCCATTCTAGTTTTGAACTGCTGAACTGGACCAATCAGTGTGGGGTAAGCTAGCTCTAAAATGGTGCCTTGGGACGAATCAGAACTTGGACTCATAATCTGAGCCAGCCACAAGAGGATTGTATGGGCAGCGACTCTGGGAGATGTAGTTTAGACTTCAGTGCCTTTTGGACCAACAGCAGCAGTCTATTGTGGTGACAGCCAATCCAGTCAAGAACTGGGAGGAACTCAAAGGAAGTGCCGGTTTTGTCGGTTGGAGTTTGAGTTGAGCTTTGGCAGTGAAGAAGGAAGGAGCCTGTGCTTTTCAGTGTGCAGTTTTAGTCAAAAAGCGTGTAAGGCCCAGAGTTCGGTCTGCAGCTTGTGTAACAGCTTGTTAGGACTGAATCCGTCCTGTGAAAAGAATCAAAGGATCTCTGAAGAGTAGAAACCAGGCTCACCCTGTAGAAGACTGGAGGAATGGCTGAAAATTGCACTCGGTCTGTCAGGAACTGAATCTGCTGTGTGTTCTCCGGGTATTGTGCAGTAATTGCGATCGGGATACAGATGCAGCCTGCCTGGTATAGTGCTTTCTTTTATATGGATGTGTGCAGAGGTTTGTGTACCTCAAGTGAGCCCTACTGACATTGAAGGACCCTATCTTATTTGGAGGTCGTGAGTACTAATTCAGGGTTGCTCCTGTTGAATTGCCACATTAAATCCAAATGGAATTACTGTACTGCTGACTGTTTAATTCTCCTTTTCTCTGTGTGAAAGGGCCCCTACCAGCTGCCACGGTTTGGACTAGCCACTAGGGCTTGGGTACCCAGGGACAGTAACTGATAGGGATAGGCCTGTGCACAGAGCCATAGGTAGATTATTGAGTGATAAGCTAATTAACCTGATTTCCCCCTGTCCTTGTTATATCCCCCTAAATAAATCAGAGCTGCTTGTTTCAGCAAAGTTATACTGCCTGAGGTATTTGTCTATGTTAAAGTACTGTACTGTGATTGTTGCACTGTATCTCATTTCACAGGAGGTCCCAGTGCCGGAACCAGACCTGGGGGTAAGTGTATACTGTGAAGGTAATTCTGATATATTGTGTGGGCCACTAGTGGGAAGAAGAGGGGTTGCAGTGTCCCAGAGGGCTGTGACCAAGTTAGTTTAACTATTGCAAACCCTGACCTCTGGGTGGAGGCACCCGCCATTGGATCCAGGCCCCTCAACCTGTTAGTGGCAAATCAGGCAGGGTAGTAGCCCTGGGATAGCGCCATCTAGGGGTTACATCTTGGAGCTCACCGCTGGGATTTGTGTCCTCTAGTGGCCATGTTCTACGAACCACTGTTAAGAAAAAATGGGTACCCGACAGAAGTGGCTGTGCACCGGCTGGTGGAGTGGTGTACTGGGGAGGAGATCGACCCCAAAATGCTATGCTTATCCTGGACATCCCCTGGGTATCAATCACGGACACTGTGCAGGAGTACTTTCCAAGGTGGAAGGTTTACAAAACCCTGTGGTGGTGGGTCGGCATGCTAATCTGCTCACCCACACTTTCCTGGCCCTAGTAGAGTTTAAGGATCCCATAGATAGCTCCAAAGTGCCACAGACCATTACCCCAGAGGAGCCCTCACTGCTTGGAGAGTGATAACTAAGGACAGTAAAGACCGGGGAATGAGCCCCACCACTATCTGAAACTTTTGAGGAGAAATTTGCTAAATGGTTGCTGGGAAGGAAAACTGTGGAGGACTTGAAGAAACTATTCTTGCCACCTGGAGGTGTTCCTCCCAAAACACCTTCTCCCGCTCCAGTGCCCGTAATGGTGGCTGAACCAATGCAGACTCCAATTTCTGCACCTGCCATTAGTCACGACTCTTACGAAGGTTGAGGATCTTCTCTGGCACCTCCCACCCCCCAAGGGAGGATGACTGGGAGACCTGGATAGACTATGTTGCCCCCAAGTCCTAGAATGGCAATGCTGGAAGGCCGAGCGAAAGAGGGTTAGTTGAGAGCCTCCGAGGTCCTGCCCTGGCTACCATTCGTGCTAAGCAGACCCAGTAACCCTGAAGTGACTGCACAGGCCTATCTTGAGGCCCTGGAGAATGTGTATGGGAGCCCAGATTCTGATGAGGACCTATGGTGGAGAGTAAGAGATGCCAACAGTACCAAGGGGAGTTGTTGTCTGTGTATGTATCTCGGCTGGAAAAATTGTTGCAAGAATGCCTCAGAAAAGGTAGTTTGCCAGCGATTGAACTGGACCGAACCAGGCTGGACAGGATCCTTAAGTCTGCCCCTTCTCAGAACTGCTGTTGCTTCAGTTACGCCTGGCAGATCGGCTGGAATCCCACCCTCCTATGATGAGTTAATGAGAGAAATTCGAGGAGTTGAGAAAAGGCGACCTCGGAGGACCTGCACCAATAGCTGCGGCTACGACCGAGTGACTGAGGGTGACCCATCAAGTGAAGTTCAGGGGAGCAGAGGTTGGCAGTCAATGAGTGCTCTGACAAAGAAAAGATATGCCACAATGGGGCGAACTGTTGAGAGAGATCAGGAATTCAAAAACAGTCCCTTTATGAAGGCCAGCCTGCAAAATGCGGGCCTGACCTATATCCGACTGCATCTATATGATTGGGGGTACCCACCCATGTATCTCCTACGTTGATAACAGCTCCAAACTCAATTCCTTGACCATGGAAGTAGAGAAACTGACGAGATGTCTCCAAATGCTTATCACGCCGCAGACAGAGATGGCACCCAGGTTTCCAGTTAGTAATACCCCGCCCTGAGCTCCCAGTGTGGGCGCCTAAGCCAGCTCAAACTCCAGAAAGTATGTTTTGCTATAATTGTGGGAAAGATGGGCACATGAAAGGAATACCAGTCCCCAAAAGACACTGACAAAGTTGCATATAGGCTACAAGGAGAGCTTGGGAGAACAAATCAGTGGTTAAGAGGTGCACAAAATGATCCCAGTGAGGGCACCAAAATGCTAACTCACGTCCTTTTGTGGCAAGGTCAGTTGCCCAGGCCCCCACTATCGCCTCCAGACTGGTCCAGAATAGTGGGTCCCTCCATGGAGACCACTAAGAAAATGAATGGAGTGTCTACAAGAGCTGTATTAGACAGTGGCTCCCAAGTGACAATTATGTTCCAAGATTGGTATCAGAAGCATTTGTCAGGCGTACCCTTACAACCATTAGAAGGACTGCATGTATGGGGGTTAAGTGAGAAGGCCTACCCCTATTCGGGTATATCCCAATTTGGCTGTCTTTTCCCACCTCCGTGGCTGGAGTGGCCGAACAAGTAGAGACCCTAGCCTTGGTGTGTCCCCCCACTGGACTGTATGATGGTGTCCCTTTGTTGATTGGAACAAATGCTCATATGTTAGGAAGGCTGGCACAATTGTGTTATGAAAAACAGGGTCAAAGACTAGTAGAGCTTTAAGGTTCACGCTTTAATTAAGAAGGCCTATGAGGCACAGAGAGATGCTGAAAAAATAGAACCAGAGGAACCGGTCGGAATTGTATGGAAGAAGGATCCTGAGTCTCTGATCCTGGCGCCAAATGCCCAGTGTACCTTACAGGAGAGGTCCGTATAAGAAAAGGATGTTAAGAATAAAATATTAATGTTGGATGCACCAGGGAAGTGAAAATTGCCAGAGGGACTGCTGGTCAAGCCTAGTATTTTGCCCGCTAGAGCCCATGCTTATGCCAGAAGGGTAATGGTCCAAGTTCATAATGTGTCTGAAAGAGACATTCGAGTAAATAGAGGTTGCATCCTGGCTAATGTGCATTGTGCAGACACTGCAGTGCTACCCAGCAGCAAGAGTTCAAGGAAGAATGACAAATGTAACGCCTGACTTGTTTGATTTAGCGACTCCCGCTGCCAGCTGAATGGAAAGTGAGGGTCAGTGAGAAGCTTGCCCAGAGAGAGACCAGGTGTTTTCTTTAAAGGAATGGGGCGTAGGATGCGTGCAGGAGCTGAGCACAATATCCACTGCATGACGAAAGACCATTTCGTGAGAGATCTCGGCCATCGGCACCTGCTGACATAGATGATGTGAGGCATCTGCAAAGAGATGTTAGCTGCTGGTGTAATACAAGAATCCAGAAGCCTTATGCTTCCCCCCATTGTGGTAGTGAGGAAAAGAATGGAACAGTAAGGATGTGTGTGGATTATCGCACCTTAAACCGCGGACTATCCTGATCAGTACACAATGCCCGCATTCAGGATGCTTTGGACTGCCTAAACAGAGACAAGTGGTTCTCTGTGCTGGATCTCCGCAGTGGGTACTATCAGATCCCGATGGCCCCAGAGGACCGTGAAAAGACAGCCTTTATCTGTCCGCTTGGCTTCTATGAATTCATGAGGATGCCTCAAGGGATTTCAGGTGCCCCAGCCACTTTTCAGCGATTGATGGAGCGTGCAGTGGGGACATGAACTTACTAGAGTGCCTGGTATACCTAGATGATGTTATTGTGTTTGGCAGCTCACTGGAGGAACATGAGAGCAGATTATTTAAGGTATTGGACCGACTGGAGGACTTTGGCCTCAAACTGTCCATTGATAAGTGTCAATTCTTTCAAACATCAGTAAGTATGTGGGACACATAGTATCCACCGAGGGAATAGAGACAAAGCCCAAGTAAAAGTTGAGGCCTTGACCACCTGGCACTGAGCCAAAAATCTAAAGAACTGCAAAGATTCCTGGGATTCTGTGGTTATTATCGAGCGTTTCATCAAGGACTATTCAAAGAGTGATCCGCCCTTTACTTAACCTTACTCAAGGTATCCCCCAACCCACAAAAATACCAAAACCAGCGTCCCTCAAGACTGAAAGAGTGTATTTTCATCCGAGTGAAATATTTGGGCCCAGCTGGACTCCTGATTAGAACTACTTTTCATGAGATCATTTATCAACTACCCATGCTCAGTGCTGGCCTATGCCGATCCAAGAAAACCTTATGTCCTGCACACTGATGCTAGCTTGCAAGGGTTGGGGCTGTGTTGTACCAAGAGCACGAGAATGGCCTGAGACCAGTGGCCTTTGCCAGTAGAAGTCTGACCCCATCTGAAAAGAACTATCCTGTACATAAGTTAGAGTTTCTAGCTTTGAAGTGGGCTATTGTTGACCAATTCCATGAGTACTTGTATGGGGCTAAAATACTAGTAAAACTGACAATAATCCTTTGACCTATGTGCAGACCTCAGCTAAGTTGGATGCCACTGGCCATAGGTAGCTTTCTGCATTATCTACATATGACTATGCTCTGAATAACGAGCAGGTCTGAACCACATAGATGCTGATGCTCTCTCCCGGAGGCCTGTTCCCCAGAATGATTAGGTCCGATTGGCAGAACCTGACATCGGGCACTCTGCCGAAGTTTGACAGGGAGGAACAAATGTCCAATGGACGCAGTGGACTGCATGGTGGATTGCTTGGGACCCTCTGAGAATTACATACCTGCTGCTTGTGCCACTTTTCTGCAATGAGACATTGGTGCACTGCCTCAGCTGGACAATGACTAGTATTCGGGGGCTCAATCCCGCGATCCCATGATCAAAACAGCTTAGAAGCCCTCTATGCAGGAAAAGATGTGTCCAAATTCGCTCCACTGATTTGAGAACTGCACTGTTATACAAAGAAGGTCCTAAGTTGAAACTTGATCAATAAACTGTTATACAGAGAGAACAGTAGACAGAGGGGGACAAGTAGACAAACAACAACTAGTGCTGCCCACTGCCTTCGAGACTCAGTACTGAGGTCCTTGCACAACCACATGGGGCACCTTGGTATAGACAGAACACTTGACTTGGTGAGATCCAGATTCTATTGGCCTAAGATGGGGGCTGATGTGGGCAACATTTCGAACATGTAGTCGCTGCTTACAGAGGAAGCTTTGCCCCAGAGGCTGTCCCCTTATTAACATCACCACCAGTGCACCCCATGGAGCTGGTCTGTATTGATTTTCTGAGTTTGGAGTCAGATCAAAAAATATCAGTAATGTGCTGGTGGTCACTGACCATTTCACGAGATATGCCCAAGCTTTCCCACCAAAGACCAGAAAGCATCCACTGTGGCCAAAGTACTTGTAGAAAACTTTTTGTTCACTATGGGGCTCCACAAAGAATCCATTCTGATCAGGGAGAGACTTTGAGAGTCGTCTGATCAAAGAGATGCTTTCTCTGTGGGAGTCGAAAGTCCAGAACCACTCTTACCACCCCAGGGGATCCACAGCCTGAGCGTTTCAACCGCACTTTGCTAGATATGCTGAGCACCCTGCACCCAAAGGACAAGCCTAGATGGAGCCAACAAATTACCACCCTGGTACATGCTTATAACTGCACCAAAAGTGATGCCACTGGATTCTCCCCTACCGCCTGATGTTTGGAAGAAGCTCGACTACCAGTAGATGTGTGTTTGGGTCTCTCCTGATGGGGTTCAAGCTGACAACTATTTACAGTATGTGCAAAAAGTTAAAGGCCCAGCTAACTCATGCGTACCAACTGGCTCAAACCATGGCTGCCAAAGAAATCTGGCCAACAAAGAAGGTATGATAAAAGGTGAAAAGCACAGGAACTCCAGGAGGAGATCGGGTGTGCTAAGAAATCTGGGACTGCATGGCAAGCACAAGATTGCTGACAGATAGCACCATCTCCCTCACATTGTAGTGGGCAAACTAGATGATCTGCCAGTGTACAAAGTAAGGCCTGAGAATAATTCAAAAGATGTAAAAACAATGCATAGAAATCATTTACTGCCCATTGGACAAATCTTAATTGAGTCTGAGCCTAGAGTGCCCCTCTGGACCAGTGACTAGAGCTGCTGCTAAGAAAAGATCAAGAAAGTCTGCACCTACAGAAGCAAAGTTAAAGTGTTCCCTCCACAAGTCCCAGTTGAGCATGACTGTCAGTCCATATCGGAAGAAAGTGAGAGTGACTTTGAATACTATCCTCTTACGAACTGAGTCAATTGTTTCGGGGCAATCCTAGTCAATACTGGAGACAAAGCTGGGCCTTCTGGACTGTCTAAGCCCCAACTTCATCCCTGGAGCCAATGCTCCCAGAAAGTGAAGTGCAAAGCATCAGATCAGATGAAATGGAATCATTGTGCATGGTTGAACTGTTTGAGCTTTCAGGGAGGAAAATGATAGATTAGGGCAGACTGGTGATACACCAAACAAGAAGAGTATTTTGAGTGCCCTGACAGTCCACTGCCAGTGTCCGAAAGCTCCATGCGAGCCAAATGTTGTGGACTCAGAAACTGTAACTCCTGGAGCTGAAAGTGCCCCAAGTTCTAGCCTCTCTACCCCATGGAGACTCCCTGACAAGTGAGGACAATGCTGAAAATGAGGCTCAGAGTGCAGAGACTGTAACAGTTCCCCTAGAAAGACTGGTCGAGCTGTAAAGCCTGTGGTGCACCTCAGTTATGATTCCTTGGGAGGCCTGTGGATTTGCCTCTCAATGTTGTCCATAAAAGTGTATGTGTCCCGAGCTCATTGCCCAAACTGAGCATCAGTGCTAACTCCAAGTTACTTGTGTTGCCCTCTAAGAGGTGCCCTTGCCCGTCCAGCCCCAAGGTAACTGATAGGGAAGGGCCCCTCTCTTCAGGTTTCATGTAAAGAGGTAATAACTTGAGTTATGGGTACAATGTGTATGTAATACTGTGTAAAGAGTGACGTACTGCAATGTTTCAGAAATGTGTTCTTGGTAAAATAATATATTGACTGATGATTACATATGCGAGCCTAATGCAAATGTATATGGTTGCAGTTGAAACTTAGGGGGTACTTGCTTGACGCGGACGCTGCTTTCCCAGGCCAGGAAGGTGTAACCCCTGCAAATGGGGTTCCCAAAAGACTTCAGGAGCTTGCTTGAATGCTCCAAGCCTGAATGGTGTTTGGCATTTAAGCCATTTATCAGTGAGTGTTTTTAGAGCCTCTGGTACTGTCTCTTTAAGAGCTGTCTGCTTGCAGACATAATTAGTTGTATGGGGGACTGTGTGTTTCTTTGATTGAGTACCACTCAAGCTGCTGCCAATTCACTCCATTTTGCAGTCACTAGGAGTGCAAAGGAACCTATCTGAAAGATGTAACTGTTTGCCAGAAATCATTTACAGTAATAATGAAATTACAGTTTGTCTAACCTGCTTTCTTTTGCAGTCAGAACAGTGTCTGCTAGTTCCCATTCTAGTTTTGAACTGCTGAACTGGACCAATCAGTGTGGGGTAAGCTAGCTCTAAATGGTGCCTTGGACGAATCAGAACTTGGACTCATAATCTGAGCCAGCCACAAGAGGATTGTATAGGCAGCGACTCTGGGAGATGTAGTTTAGACTAGTGCCTTTTGGACCAACAGCAGCAGTCTATTGTGAGTGACAGCCAATCCAGTCAAGAACTGGGAGGAACTCAAAGGAAGTGCCGGTTTTGTCGGTTGGAGTTTGAGTTGAGCTTTGGCAGTGAAGAAGGAAGGAGCCCTGTGCTTTTCAGTGTGCAGTTTAGTCAAAAAAGCGTGTGTAAGCCCAGAGTTCCGGCTGCAGCTTGTGTAACAGCTTATTGGGACTGAATCACGTCCTGTGAAAAGAATCAAAGGATCTCTGAAGAGTAGAAACCAGGCTCACCCTGTAGAAGACTGGAGGAATGGCTGAAAATTGCACTCGGTCTGTCAGGAACTGAATCTGTTGTGTGTTCTCCCGGGTATTGTGCAGTAATTGCGATCGGGATACAGATGCAGCCTGCCTGGTATAGTGCTTTCTTTTATATGGATGTGTGCAGAGGTTTGTGTACCTCAAGTGAGCCCTGCTGACATTGAAGGACCCTATCTTATTTGGAGGTCGTGAGTACTAATTCAGGGTTGCTCCCTGTTGAATTGCCACATTAAATCCAAATGGAATTACTGTACTGCTGACTGTTTAATTCTCCTTTTCTCTGTGTGAAAGGGCCCCTACCAGCTGCCACGGTTTGGACTAGCCACTAGGGCTTGGTACCCAGGGACAGTAACTGATAGGGATAGCCTTGCACAGAGCCATAAATAGAATTATTAGGTGATAAGCTAATTAACCTGATTTCCCCTGTCCTTGTTATATCCCCTAAATAAATCAGAGTGCTTGTTTCAGCAAAGTTATACTGCCTGAGGTATTTGTCTTATGTTAAAGTACTGTACTGTGATTATTGATTGTATCTCATCTCACAGGAGGTCCCAGTGCCGGAACCAGACCTGGGGTAAGTGTATACTGGAAGGTAATTCTGATATATTGTGTGGGCCACTAGTGGGAAGAAAGGGGGGTTGCAGTGTCCCAGAGGGCTGTGACCAAGTTAGTTTAACTATTGCAAACCCTGACCTCTGGGTGAGGCACCCGCCATTGGATCCAGGCCCTCAACCTGTTAGTGGCAAATCAGGCAGGGTAGTAGCCCCTGGGATAGCGCCATCTAGGGGTTACACATGCATTACTCGAGCACTACAGACAGGTCAGAAACCGTTAACTTTCCAAACCTGATTACTCATGTTTTAAAATAAATATCAAGGAACCATTTCATAATCACAGTAAGATGTTACAGAATCTGCATAGCAGTGAGATAATTGAACTTCTCGGGTGCATTAGGTACTCGGCATTGCTTCATGCTTCAGTGTTATCCCACAGTAACACACAAGGGAAGTCACAGAGTTTGGAACTGTCTGATTTTGAAAGCAGCACAAGGGAAGTCACAGAGTTTAGAACTGTTTGATTCTGAAAGCAGCACAAGGGAAGTCAGAGTTTGGAACTGTTTGATTTTGAAAGCAGCACAAGGGAAATCACAGAGTTTGGAACTGTTTGATTTTGAAAGCAGCACAAGGGAAGTCACAGAGTTTGGAACTGATTGATTCTGAAAGCAGCACAAGGGAAGTCACAGAGTTTGGAACTGTTTGATTTTGAAAACAGCACAAGGGAAATCACAGAGTTTGGAACTGTTTGATTTTGAAAGCAGCACAAGGGAAATCACAGAGTTTGGAACTGATTGATTCTGAAAGCAGCACAAGGGAAGTCACGGAGTTTGGAACTGTTTTGATTCTGAAAGCAACACAGGGGAAGTCACAGAGTTTGGAACTCTGATTTTGAAAGCAGCACAAGGGAAATCACAGTTTGGAACTGTCTGATTTTGAAAGCAGCACAAGGGAAATCACAGAGTTTGGAACTCAGTGCTTTGGTTTCTCAAAAGGAACTAGAAGGGGGACAAGATCAGATCTACAGTACAGTAGCTTCTTGTTGTTTTACATTGTTTCTTGTGGATTCTACTTGGTAGAAGGTTATTTCTTTTCTTTCTTACTACTAAGGGGCTAGCAGGGTATTGTTTGGGGCTGTTGGAATTTTGAAACCTGTTTTGGTAGCTATAAGTGGGCTCATTTGTTTGATTCACTGTGTGGCAGGCTGCATTTGTAGAAGTCTATTTCTTCTGTTTTAAAGCATAATTGGTGTGATTTTAACTGGGTCTGTTTCTTTGAATTGGAGACATATATCTTCTAATTCCAAGCCTATTTTGATGTGTTGTTGGTGAAGCTGTTTGAATTGGAGTCCTGTTTCTTTGGGTAGCAAACCTATTTTGGGGGCTTTGAGTAGAATTGTGATTCATTGTTGCTGGCTTCACTAGCTGCAAAGTTTGAGTGCAGAGGGGGGGAAGGGTGCTGATGGTCTGACCAGAGCCTCAGCTACCTGATTGTTTCTGGAAGACTTGGGCTGGTCCCACCCTTGGTCCATTATTTCCTTTATACCAGGGGTTCTGACATCACTTCCTCAAACAGGCAAAGGATATGCACCTGTCATAGCAAAAGCAGACATCCAGGAAAGGAACAGCAGCAAGTGAAGAGGTGACTGCTCTCTCAGTGGAAGGAAGTAAATGCAAATCTAGGGCTTTTATTATACTTCTTGCATTGATATTGCATTGGGGAAAGGAGGAGTAGGAGTTTGAAGAAGGTTGTGCAATGGCTACTTAAAGTCTGTTTTGAGTGTGGATAGGAAGGGTAGGAATATAAAAGCAGTTGCTCAATATATCTAAACGTGTGCAACAAAGGAGGTAAGGGAAATAAAGAAAATGTTTTGCACTGATAGAGGAGGGAGAGGGGAGACTTGAGGGAGTGTTTGCTATCCTGCATCTGGAAGGGTGTGGGGGGAGGGTCGCTGGTGGGCAACGACAGCAATGGGTAGGGTGGTAGGCTGCAACAAGTGCGGTGCACCAATTTTTCTAAAAATTGCCTGGAGTGTGGGAGGATGTTTAGTGTGCAACCACGAAAAACTTAGAAAGGAGATTGAGGGTCTGCAGGAGGAACTAAGACAGGCAAGGCAGATTGGGGGTGGGTTTAGCCCAATACTGGAGGGAGGGAGATGAGGGAGGGTGATTTAAGCCAACAGTGGTGAGGAGAGGGTCAGAAGAAGGGAAGCAGAGACAAAGGGGTCCAGGCCAGGAAGAACAGTTGCCAGGAAAACCAGGTCAGGAGACAAAAGACACATGGAAGAAGGAGATAGGGACTTGTGAGGGGAAGCGAAGAAGTGGCAAAAGTCATGGAGTGGAAAGGAGAGAACAGGTTACTATGAAGAGAGAGGGAGCGGGCATTTGTCAAGGGCCTTCAGAAAATAGTTGTGCACTGCTAGAAAGGAAGAAGGTGGAGGAGGAAATGATGAAATTAGAGGTAATTGATAAATGCCTGGACCAAACTGGGCGGGGAAGTTCTGCTGGGAGAATTGCAACAGGGGTAAAGGAGAATAATCTGCAGGAGGAAGAAGAGGAGCTGGAAATGAGAGGGAGATGAATGGAAGCAAGCAGGGAGTAGAGGGGTGGAATCTTAGTGCTGGGGGACTCAATACTAAGAGGAGTTAGGTGGGGTAGCAAGGGGAGAGGCATAGTCGCATTTGGGTGGAGGCCATGCCAGGAATGACAGCGGAAAGGGTGGGACAGTCTGTTCTGAAATATGCTAGAAGGAGAGGGACAAGCCTCATTTAATTATACATCTTGGGACAAACGACCTGGCTGACAAGACAGTAGATAAAGTCCAGAGGAGGTTTGAGGAACTAGCACAATTATGTGAGGGGCAGGAAGATCAGTAACTTTCAGAGATACTTCCCGTGCCAAAAGGCAAGCACAACAAGAAAGCTGAGAATAGAGAATTTAACAGATGGCTAAGAACCTGGTGTTAGCTAAAGGGTAGGGCTGTTGGGGGTGGGGAGGGACCTGGGAGGACAGTAGTCTCTATGCCAAGGACAGACTACACTTGAGTGAGGAGGGAAAGAAAGTGTTGAAACAGAGGGTGGAGGAGTACATAGAGGAAGTTGGGAATTTAAACTAGGAGTTGGGAGTGGCAGTTGGGGAAGAGATATGCAGAGACCACAGGTTGGGAAACCATATGAGCTTACCCCCCATAACAGTGACAAAGGACAAATGGCAAGTACTGTTGGTGATGCTAGGAAAGGAGGGCAGGATGGGAGGGGGGGGAAGGGTGGAAGGTGGTTACCCTTAATGCTAGGAGCCTTGGGAGGAAAACTGCAGAGTTACAGGTTCTCATGGCAGAGGGAGGTGGACATTGCAGCCATTGTGGAACATGGGCCACCCAGTACAATGACTGGGACCTGTCTGTACCAGGGTACAGGTTATTTCGTAGGGACAGGGTGATTGGGAAAGGAGGGGTGGCACTATATGTGAAGGAAGGACTGAAGTATGTAAGGGAGGAAGGGAGGGTAGTACTGAGTCACTTTGGATGCAAATCCAGGATTCAAGAATAGGATTCTTAGAATGGGAGTGGTGTACAGGCCACCATCTCAGACGGAGGAGTTAGACAGGGAACTAGCAGGACAGATCAGGAGGACCTGCGAGAAGGGTAGTGCGGTGATTGTGGGGGACTTCAACATGCCAGGAGTGGACTGGAGCACCCCAACAACCAGGAACAGAAGAAAACAGGTACTGCTGGATGCCTTCCAGGACAGCTTCCTGCTGCAAATGGTCAGTGAACCAACCAGGTTAGGAAATACCCTTGACCTTGTGTTGGCAAATGGGGACTTTGTGAGAGAACTTACAGTGGAGGAACCGCTGTCAGGGGGAGAGACCACCGCTCAGTATGGCTCACATTGGATATGGGCAAGGAAGGAGTGAAATCTGGCACAATAACAGCTGGACTTCAGGAGGGCCGACTTTGGGAGGATGGGAGAAGTGGTAAAAGGGTACCTGGCCAGAATTCATTCTAGTATGGACACTAACCAGAGGTGGGAGCTCATAAAGCTGGGGATAGTGGAGGCAACCAAAACCTGCTGCAAAGCCCAGAGCAAGAAGGCTAGGGCTAGAAACCGATCTGGTTGAGCAAGGAGATCATGGAAAGGTAAGGAGGAAAAGAGCTGCCTTTAGGAAGTACAAAGAAACAGGAGGGGAGGACAGGGAGGAATACTTGACAGTATCGAAGGAGGTGACAAGGGCAGTAGGGGCCAAAGCATCTACGGAACTCAGGCTGGCACAAGGCATTAAAAAGGGAGAGGACTTCTTTAAGTACATCAGGAGAAAAGGAGCTGTAAGGACCACATAGTAAGGATTAGGAAGGAGGGGTTGGGTGGAAGCAGGGTGCGATATAAAGAGGCGCTAAATGAGTACTTCTGCTCAGTATTTACTAAAGAGAAGAGGGGTGACACCCAAGGTGGGAGAAATGGCAGAGCGGGGAGTGGTGACAGATGGGAAATCATGGAGAGCAGAGTTCGAGAGGGTTTGAAGGCACTGAGGGTGGACAAGGCGCCAGGCCCAGATGGTATCCACCCCAGGGTACTGAAGGAGCTGGCAGAGGTCCTTGCAGGACCTTTGGCAGACCTATTTAATGCCTCACTACGTTTGGGGTGTGTACCTCAGGACTGGAGGATGGCTCATGTGGTGCCCCTCCACAAGAGTGGCCCCAAGGATGAACTGGGAAGCTACAGACCAGTGAGCCTCACATCCATCGTGGGTAAGCTAATGGAAACTATCCTGAAAGAGAGGCTGGTGGCCCTCCTAGAGGCCAAAGGACTACAGGACAGCAGACAGCATGGCTTCATACGTGGCAGACCCTGCCAAACCAACCTGGTCGAGTTCTATGACTGGGTAACTAGGCAACTGTGCAGGGGCCACGCAGTGGATGTCCTGTATCTGGACTTCAGTAAGGCGTTCGACTCAGTGCCACATGGAAGGCTGGGAAGGAAGTTAGTAGGCACAGGGGAGGGTGCAAAGCTGGTGAGATGGGTAGGAAACTGGCTGCAGGGAAGGCAGCAGAGGGTGGTGGTGGGTGGGAGCTCTCACACCCAAGGGCAGTGACGAGCGGTGTTCCACAGGGCTCACTGTTGGGACCAGTGTTGTTTGGGATATTCATTGCAGACATATCATGGGACATCAAGAGCAAGATCAGTCTGTTTGCTGATGATACCAAGGTAGGCGCGGTGGTGGATGACCTAGGGGGATGGCAGGGGTTGCATGATGATCTGGCAAAGCTTGAAACCTGGTCAGACACCTGGCAACTGGGCTTTAATGCCAAAAAGTGCAAGGTGCTGCATTTTGGGATGAAGAACCCAAGGAGGAGTTACCAGCTAGGGGTGTAGCTAGCCCAGACAGAGGAGGAGGAGAAGGATCTGGGTGTGCTCATTACAGGGTCAATGAACAACTCGGCACAATGTAGGAAGGCAGCTGCAAGGGCCAACAAAATGCTGGGTTGTATTGCAGAGGTATATCTTGAGGAGGAGAGGTGATTCTGCCACTGTATAGGTCATTAGTTAGACCACACCTGGAGTACTGCGTGCAGTACTGGCGTCCGTATCTGAAGAGGGACATTAAGTTACTGGGGGATGCAGCGCGAAGCGACAAGATGATCAAGGGGCTGGGGGACTTATCATACGAGAGGAGGTTGAGGGAGTTGAACATGTACTCACTGGAGGAGAGGAGAGACAGGGTGACATGATTGAAACCTTTAAATACATGAAAGGAATAAACAAGACTGGTACAGAGGGGCTGTTCAAAGTAAGGAAGGGGAGGGCCACCAGGGGCCATGATATGAGACTGGAGTGAGGAAGGTTCAGGAGGGAGATGAGGAGGCACTTTTTTACAGAGAGGGTGGTGGCTGGGTGGAATGCGTTACCTGCTGAAGTGGTATGCAGTAGAACAGTGGACTGCTTCAACTGAGGATGGGACAGGACAAGGGGGAGGGTTAATGAAGGGGAAGGGTGGAAGGGAAGGGCAGCTGTAGAATAAAGGGTGCTAGCTGCACATTCGAGCAGACTTGATAGACCTCTAGGCCTTTATCTGCTGGCAAATTTCATATGTTCGTATGTAGTAACACTTGCACTGTCATACACTATTGCTTAAGTAAAATACATCACACAACTCATGAACTCATGCACATGTTTTCCTTGATCGGTTAGCATGTGTGCGATCAGTGCTCTTTAGTTTCCTTTTTCTGGTCTCTAGCTGTATTTCCCTATGTGTTCTTCTTGCTTTTCATTTTCTCTCCAGATAAATTTTTTTTGGTCATTTTTATGTTTGCTTGCATGCATGTGCAAGTAACATAGTGCCACCATATGAGTTTTCGTAGGTGTGCCACCCCCACTTCCAATGCTGTGCTCCTCTTTGGAGGCACGGCCACACCGCAGCAGTGAATGTCCAAGCTGTTTGACAGCCGTTTAGATGCAGTGCCGTACAGTTTTGAGAAAACCACAGCTACAATCAGTGCTGAGTAGCGTGTGAGCAGTTGCAGCCTGCCGTCGGCAGTATGCAAATTGCCTACCGTCAGCACTGCATCTGAAATGTCCTAAACAGTTAATTTCCGATCCCCGTAGGATCCAGCCCCCCTTCCCATGAACACCTAGGTAGCACGCTGGGAGCCCATCCCAGTGTGCTCATGCTCTCCCCTCCACTTCTGCACACTGTATGACCAATCCCCGTCATCTCCACTGCCCCTACCCAAAAAGCAAACTTCCAGGTGCCACAGGTGCCACACTGGGAGCCCACCCCAGCATGGCAAAAGTCTGTGGCCCACGGGGATGCCCAATCCCCCGTGGGCTCCACTGCGCCCCCAACAAACTTCCAGGTGCCATGCTGGGGTATCCCACCCAGCGTGGCGAAGTTCCACGCCGTCTTTAAAAAAAAAAACTAGAACAAAGAAAACTGTCCGTCATGACTCTCTCCCCTCCCCAACCTGCCCACCCCTCAGCATCCCACCTCCCCACCACATACTTGCCTCCAGAGGCTGGCGTGACGATCTTCGGTGGACCGGGAACACGTCTGCACTCTTCAAAGCCGACCGCGAATTAAAGAAATGCCGGTAAGCAGTATAATGACATAAATGTTTTTTTTTTTCAACTTTGGTGCATATCTCGGCCATTTTTGGGACTTTTTTCGCCAATTTCTCAACATGGAGTTCTTGGGACCCCACCTCATGAACTCAGCCACTTTCATTTTGTTATTCTGTCCTGAAAGGTGATTTCGCGGTCACTGCGCGGACCCACCTTTTCGGGACCGAGTAACGAAACGACAGTGTCACAGTTCGTGAGATAGGCCCCCCAAAACCCTATGTTGAAAATTTTGTGAAACGTTCCCAAAAATGACTGTTTTACGAGCGTATGTTGCGCAGTTCCTACGCACGCTCGTAACTTTGAGAATTTTTACTGTTTTCACTCTACATTTTCAACATTGCCATTTTACCACACCTCCTTATGAGCAGTACAGCTGTCATTTTTCACATCTTGCCCAAAATGTGTTTTCACGCATGTAGTGCACAATGGCACGGTTGGTGTGTGAAATCAATGTTTGGGACAGATTAAGAAAATCACAGTGACACTGTTCATGAGCAGAGGTCTTAAAATGGCTATGTTGAAAATTTGGTGACAAAAGTCCATAAAATGACTGTGTTACGAGCGTGCATTGCGCAGTTTCCTCGCACCCTTGTAAGTTCATGAATTTGTAATATTTTCACTCCAGATTTTCAACACTGGCATTTTTCCACACCTCCTTATGAACAGTACAGCTGTCATTTTTCACACCCTGGCTAAAATGTGTTTTCGCACTTCCAGCACAGAAATGCACGGTCGCTGTGGGAAGTCAGTGTTTGGGACAGATTAAAAAAAATCACAGTGACACTGTTCATGAGCGAAGGTCCCAAAGTGCCTGTGTTGATAATCTGCTGCAAAAAAAAAAAAAAACAAAACTAATTACATTACGGGTGTGTGTTGTGCAGTTTCTTTGCACACTTGACTTCTCCAGTTTTTTTAATATTTTTGCTCCAGGTTTTCAGCATTGCAATTTTTTTTTACACCTCCCCATGAACACTACAGCTGTCATTTTTCACATCCTGTTCAAAATGTGTTTTCACACCTTTGGTGCCAAATGGCGTAGTCGCTGTGCAAAATCAACTTTCAGCTAACAAACTGATATAGCCACTATTCATGAGGTGGGTTCACAAAAAAACCCATGTTGAAAATTTGGAGTGAAAATACCAACGAACGCCCAGACGTTAGGGTTTCCAACCATAACGCCCTACCCTGTAGAGACTGACAGGCATCAGGGGTGTGACTTGGGATTGTCGTTTGTAATGCTAATACCAGTGACGGGCATCGAGATGTGCCTTGGACTCTTCAGCCCCAAAGTTCAGCCCCACAGTTCACCCCATTCTCCTATACTGCACCCACCTCACCGTATTTCCTCATGGAATGGGATGAACATAAGGCCCAAAGACCCCAAGGCACACCATGACACTAGTTGGTGTCAGTAGCGTAGGGCGTGGTGAAATGGCGTGGGCGTTATGGCTGACGGCCCAAAGGCACACCCCAGTGCCTGTCAGTCTCTGCAGGGTGGTGGTGGGGTTGGCTTCAGTTCAGTACTTCACTGCCATTCCTATTATGCAGCTCTCTAACTCCTGCACTATTGATGCCAGCAAGCAAACATTCAGCATTGACAAATGGTTCTTGGGCTCTGCTACTTTTCCACTTTCGTTATCTGATGTGTTTGAGGTTCAATACCTAGAAGAATGCTGCTTGTTCTGGAAACCTTGGCAGCATAGTGAAACTGACAAGTAATTGTTTTCTTTGAAAGATGCAGATCTTCTTCAAGGTACAGCTTTTGCAGCAGGTTACACCATTAGGACTGAAGCCGGCAGGCGTCGGGACCCCACAGAAATTTTATAGCTAGCAGTCTTCAGCGGGGACTGCCTCCGACGTCGGTCCGGCCCCCGACGTCAGGCGTAGTACATAAGGAGGCGGTCCCGCCAGAATCCTCAGTTTTTTCCCGCCGTCGACTTGCATGTCTCGATCCTTCAGTCACTTCTAGCGTGTGACGACCAGGAATTCCTTCCGAAATCCGATTTTGCTCAAGAATACCTTCTTCAAGATCCACTCTTCAATCTGATGTCCTCCTCAACTTCTGTGGAGCGCCATTCTTCCAAGTGCGCCTTTGGGAAACAGATCCCGTTCAAAGACCCCCACTCGGTCTGCGTCTGTTGCCTGGGCTCAGATCACAACACCCAGGCTTGCTCCTTCTGCCAGGGCTTCAACATCCGGACCCGGATCCGCCGACAGAAGGCTCTCCAAGCTTTCCTCTTAGAAGAAAAGCTCAAGGCCATGGATCCTTCCTCCAAGGGGGATCTTCGGAGAAATCCCGCAGGCACCATGAGAAACACCGGGAGAAGGTGAGACCTAGATCCCCCTCTAGGGCCTCGAACTCCCGAAGCTCTAGCTCCAGGTCCGACCGCTCCCCGTCTCGGGCCCATTCTCAGCCTCCCCCCGGTCGTGGTCAAGTCAGCCAGCGGTTCTTCTACCCTGTGGCCTGCTAAGACCTCCAGGCCTACTACCTCTTCCAAGGCCTCGTCCAGGTCAGGGGAGCACCACAAGTCCTCGTCCAGGCACTCGGCCTCTGACGTCCAGTCAGTCTCTCTGCCACCACCTCCCCAACGTAAGACCAAGGAGCTGACCTCCCTGAAGCGGACGTCGGACCCGACGTCGGCCCACCTGACGTCTGCCAAACTTCACACACACACCCGGGAGCCGGTGGCAGTTCGTCATCCGTCACCGGCCAGGCACTCACCTCCCTGAACGCTGGCCGGGGGACCGACGTCTGACACAGCAGTTAGAAGAACCACACCGCCGCCTACCGATGTTGTCCAGGAGGCGTTGACGGAGGAGGAGTCCACTCAGCCCGAGGACCAGGCGGGCGACCCCGGACCTGTCGAGCTTCCGCGGGAACCCTCCCCAGAACCAGAGACCCCCAGGGAACCGACACCAGGACCAGACGACAGGCCACCGGCGCCCGGTCCGTCGTCGAGCCTTAACTTCACAGAAGTGAAGGAGCTATTAACTTTCTGGTGGGACACCATCAAAAAGGATGTGGTCACCACGCACCCTCCTCCTGCACCTGTGGCACCACTGACCCCTGCGCCCCCTCCTTCGCCAAAAGGGGCAGCAGGTCGAGTACCTTCCCCCCAGGAGCCAGCAGGACCTCCTAGGGGCAGACCTACAGACAAGAGAAGACCTCCGTCTAGATCCTCTTCAGGGTCACCCAGCCCCAAGAGACCCAGAAGACGTCACTATTCACAGTCTACGGAGGACTCCAGAGCTGACATCTCGGTATGCTCCAGATCTCCTTCTCTGAT
This sequence comes from Neoceratodus forsteri, assembly GCA_016271365.2. Classification (NCBI taxonomy): domain Eukaryota; kingdom Metazoa; phylum Chordata; order Ceratodontiformes; family Ceratodontidae; genus Neoceratodus; species Neoceratodus forsteri. The sequence goes on from CM057459.1 coordinate 734,764,527, forward strand.
CAGCATCCCTTCTCCGGACCCACGTGAACTTCCTAGGTCTCCTCCGGACGACCCCTCGTTCTCTGAGATCATGAGATAGATTCAAGAGAACATGGGATGGGATGCAGAGGAACTCGACCCCGAAAGGCTACACCTTGCCCGTTAGCTTCAGCAGAAAGACCGTAAGCCTGTGGTTGTACCACCCTTGGTGGACACCTTCGTGGACGTCACCAAGGTAGCATGGAAATGTCCACATTCGCTCACAGCTATGCCGAAGAAGGCTGTCCACCTGTACAAGGCCCCAAGGGAAGACCAGTACTTGGCTAATCATCCTCTGGCCGACTCCCTGGTCATTACAGCCTCTCATGACCGGTCTCAGAGACCGCAACATCTGAGCACACAGCCACCTGACCCAGAGTCCAAGCAACTGGACGCGCTGGGTAGGCGCACTTACTCAGCTGCAACCTGCACCATCAGATCCCTGAACTACTTAACCCACATGGTTCAATTTCAGAACGCACTGTGGGAACAGGGACAGGAACTGGCAGAGAAATTGCCAGATGGTGACCAAAAGGAGGAATTTCTCCAGCTCCTCCACACGGGTTCAGATGTGGGGACCCAGGTGCTCCGAGCCGCGGATGACTCCAGGGCTCCTCGGCCAGAGCGGCAGCCTCAGGCGTATGCCTCCGGAGACACTCATGGCTCCGTGTCTCCGGATTTACCCCGGCCGTCCAGAAGAACATTTTGGACGCCCCCTTTCATGGCGAGGTTTTGTTTGGTGAGGCATCTGGGAAGGTCATCACCAAACTACAAGAATCTGGGAAGGCTGACAGATCTAGACTCAGTTCCTTTCGTAGGAACCAGAGTCGTTTTCGTAGCCGGACTCAGAGACAACAACCTCGTCTCTGCCAACAACAGAGGGGCTCCTTCTCCCGAAAAGCCCAGGTCAAGACATCCTTGGGTAGAGGCCAATGTTCTACCAAGTCGGCCCAACCTGCAGGACCCTCTGCTGCCACAGCATGACTCCTTCCCAGCCCCCGCCCCTCAGGATCAACGGGATACAAAGGTCGGGGGGTACATAGCAGATCACCTGCCAGGGTGGCAGTCGATCACCACCAACAGGTGGGTGCTACAGTTGGTCAAAAAAGGCCACTATATAGAATTCTTAGACAAGCCACCCACAAGGCCTCCTCTGCTCTCCCGTTATTCAGGTCAGCACGCCCTGCTCATCAGGGAAGAAGTGCTCATGCTTCTACAGAAAGAAGCTTTGAAGTACGTCCCAGAGAACCAGAGAACAGGATATTATTCCCACTTCTTCCTGGTTCCAAAGAAAACAGGGGACCTCTGTCTGATCTTGGACCTCAGCGACCTCAATATGTAGGTTGCCTACAAATGCTTCCGCATGGTGACCCTCCCGGGTCTAATCCCCATGCTGAAGAAGGACGCATTCCTGGCGTCCTTGGACATGCAGGATGCTTACCTGCACATCCCCATCACTCAAGTGCACAGGAGGTTCCTGCTCTTCGAGTTTCTCGGCCACCACTATCAGTTCCGAGTGCTTCCCTTCGGGCTGTCATCGGCCCCCAGGGTCTTTGCCAAGTGCATGGCAGTTGTGGCAGCGATTTTGAGGAGACAGGGCCACTATGTGTTCCCGTACCTGGATGATTGGCTTCTCATGGCCTCCTCCAAGGAGGCGCTGTTGATAGCCATTCAGCACAAGCAGGCCCTTTTTCAGTCCCTGGGCATCCGAGATCAACTCACGAGAAGTCTCTCCTGGTACCTTCCAGAAACTGCAATCATAGGGCAGTTCTGGACACCATCACAGGAAAGCCTTTCTTCCGGAAGACAGACGGAACGATCTGATCTCTCATAAGGACCTATCTGCTAAGAAGACCGCCCCAGCCAGACTGGTCCTTCGCCTGCTTGACACATGGCTGCGGCCATTCCTACAGTCCCGATGGCAAGGCTCCACATGCGGGTAACCCAGTGGATGCTAAGAGTGCAATGGGACCAAAGGCAAGACCACATGCAGCATCCAGTAAGAATCACGAAGACCGTGGTTCGGGACTGGCAATGGTGGCTAGACCCAGGAACCTTCTCCGTGGGGGTTCCATTCACAGCGCTGTCCCCGGTGATAACACTCTCCACAGATGCCTCAGGGCTGGGGTGGGGAGCACACTTGAATGGGGTGAGGTCTCAGGGAACATGGACCACTCAGGAATCTCATCTCCATATCAACATATTGGAGATGAGGGTGGTCCTTTATGCCCTGCAAGCCTTCCAGTCGGACATTCCACCGAGTACTCTCCTGTTACAAACAGACAATACAGTGGTGATGTATTACCTCAACAAACAAGGAGGCACACACTCTTACCCCCTCTGCAGGGAGGCCATGAGAGTGTGGGAATGTGTACTATGACATGGCGCAAACCTCATTGCAGTTCACGTTCCCAGAGTGGACAATATCGTCGCAGACAGCCTGAGTCGTTCCCAGGCCAGAGTCCACGAGTGGGAACTTCTACAGGAGGTGGCAGAGGATCTGTTTCACAGATGGGGCACTCCAGAATTGAATTTATTCGCATCCCCATCCAACGCAAAACTGCCCAATTTTTGCTCGCTAGATCCAGGGCCTGGTGTTTTCTGGCGAGACGCGTTGTCCCTCTCCTGGGCAGGCAGATTCCTCTCTGCCTTCCCTCCCTTCCCGTTGATCCAGAGAGTCCTTCTCAAACTTGGCAGGGAGCATGCTATGCTTATTTTAATAGCGCCCTTTTGGCCCAGACAGATTTGGTTCCCGCTTCTGAGTCACTTGTCCCGGGAACCTCTGCTTCCTTTGTCAATCAGCTCCCACCTGTTGTCTCAAGAGGAGGGTTCACTGGTCCACCCGGACTTGCTTTCTCTGAACCTGCATGCTTGGCTCCTAGAGACATAGCCTTCTTGCGACACGGGGTCTCGCAAGAGGTGGCGGAAGTAATTTCTGCCGCCAGAAAACCGGCGACACAAGCTACATACGCCATGAAATGGCATAGGTTTTGCTTGTGGTTTCAGGCACGTGGTTTCTCACCCTTAGACTGCCCAGAGAAACTAGTTCTGGAATACCTGCTTTCCCTTTTACAATCCGGGTTGGCTTACTCCTCGATCAAAGTGCACCTGTGTGCAATCTCAGCCTACCATGCCCCCATAGGCCAACGCACAGTGGCACAACTGGATACTTCCCGTGCCTTCTTAAGAGGGGTTCTCCACCTTAGGCCACCCATTAGGGATCCTGTCCATGCTTGGGATTTAACTTTCGTCTTGGAGCAGCTTACGCTGCCACCATTTGAACCTGCCGCAGATTGCGAGCTGCGTTTTCTGTCGTGGAAAACATTGTTTTTAGTTGCTGTTACTTCGGGAAGAAGAATCTCCGAACTACATGCTCTCATGTGCAAGGAGCCTTATTTAGTTTTCCATCAGGACAGGGTGTCCCTGAGGACGAATCCTAAGTTCCTGCCTAAGGTGGTCTCAGCCCTCACTCTTAACCAGGACATTGATTTACCAGTGTACTTCCCTAAGTACGCTAATCGAGGAGAAGCACTGCTTCACACCCTGGATGTTCACCGGTGTCTTAAATATTACTTGACCAGGACCAAACAGCACCGCAAAGTGGAACAGCTGTTCATCTCATTCGCTGAAGGATGATGGGGGTTCCAGTCTCGAAACAGACCCTTTCACGCTGGCTCATTCAGTGTATTTCCTTTTGCTACAACAAGCGTCAGAAACCCTTACCAGGTGTGGTCAAGGGCCATTCGACAAGGGGAGTGGCTACATCCTGTGCGGCACTGAAGAACGTATCCACATCGGCCATATGTGCTGCAGCCACCTGGAGCTCGGTGCTCACCTTTATCAGGCATTATAGCCTTGATATCACTTCACGGCGAAGAGCGAGTTTCGGCCTTGCTGTCCTGCAAAGCCTCCTGACCTAGGCTCAGAACGGGTTGGAACTTCAGTATTGCCTCCTCCCGATGGCTTTTCAAGGCGCCATTGCTTGGGAATCAGTCCTAATGGTGTAACCTGCTGCAAGAGCTGTACCTCGAAGAAGATAGTACAGTTACGTAAGAACTTACCATAACAGTAGATCTTCGAGAACAGCTCTTGCAGCAGGTACCTTCCCGCCCACCATTCCCGCTTGGAGGAAGTAGGTTCCAACCTACACTTGAGAAGGTTGGTTCTTAGTCTTGGCCATCTGATGGCGGGTCCTCGGTCTCCCTTCTGATGTCATCCAGCAGCCGGGAGTCTCCGGCGAGAGAACTGGGGATTCTGGCGGGATCGCCTCCTTATGTACTACGCCTGGCGTCGGGGCCGGGACCGACGTCGGAGGCAGTCCCCGTTGAAGACTGCTAGCTAGAAAATTTCCGTGGGGTCCTGATGCCTGCCGGCTTCAGTCCTAATGGTTTAACCTGCTGCAAGAGCTGTTCTCGAAGATCTACTGTTACGGTAAGTTCTTACGTAACTGTAATTTGTAACACCTTCAGTTGGTGGACATTGCATCTAAAAAGCAGCATCAGACACATGTGATGCTTGTCTGACCTGCTGGCACAGTACATTGGGTCTGGAGACAGAATTTCTTTCACATGGATCTGAGGAAAAAATAATCACTTGGTTCCTACAAGATTAAATATTTCAAGAGCTGAGCTTTAAAGAACGAGAATGTTATGAGGGACTCTTTTTTACGTTTTATGTGCACTTTGTGTTGTCTCTTTAAGGTTAACATTAATAACCAGATATTCTGAGGGGTAAAATGTAACACAGTAACTAAAAGTTGTAGAAAACTCTAGGTCCATCATGTCCACTCGAAATACAGTAAAGTATGCTGCATATCATGCGTATCAATTCATAGGGATTCTCTACCCACTCTACTACCCAGGGTACCACCATGAGTCCCTTGGTAAGCAGAACGTTGTACAGCCTTACCTTCAAGGCCTGTACTTTCTTTATGTCCACAATCTAGGTTTCCCACCCTGTGGGGGAAAAGGGCCTCCTAGCATTACCCCTGAATTCGCCATCCTTTGAGCTTTCGGGTGTGTTCTCGCATCTTGCTGCAGGACCCTGGATCAAACATCTGACTTTGGATCTTGTATACCCTTGAGTGTCAAAAGCCTGAGATCATACCCCCCCCCCCTTAGTTTCCTTTTCTGCATGGTGACTGTGGAAACAGAATACAGAATTCACCACTTTACACTTTTACATATGAAAAGGGGCTGTGTTAGTCCTCTATTTTTATCACGTTTTATTCTTCCTGTGAATACTCCCTTTTGAGCTGACCATAGATCCAGTTCATTTTGCCACTGGAGGTTTTACCTCTACTGTATCCTCAAGCTCTCTGCTCCCCTCAAGAACACTGAAAGTCTTTGGCTGAGGCTGACTAACAAACCGGGCTGAGTTTAGCTGGGTCTTTGGGGGGTGCTGATAGTCTTTAATGGAATGGCTCTCCTTGGATGCGGGTTGACCATTTGATGTACTCCACTTGTTCACACCCCATCCCTTTTCTTGTTTCTGTGGGGTTGGTTATTAAAAGAATGGTCCAACAACTTCACAAAATGAATACAAGCCAGTGACTTCACACACTGGCATTTGCCACAAGCACACTGCTCCCTAGACACAGCCGTGATCTACAAGATGGTAGTGCAGTAATGAGCCCTGGATGAGACCCAGATCTCCTTCCTGTTCACAGCTACAGATCTGGAATTGAGGCAAGAGCCCAACTCATCGACTTGGACCATTGTACACTAACAGACTACTGGGCAATTTTCAGTCCCCCGTCCCTAAGGCATGGGCCACTGCACACTAACAGGCTACTGGGCAATCTTGAGTACGCACACTCATGGCATGGGCCACTGCACACTAACCGGTTATTGGGTAATCTTCAGTACCACCCCCTCCAACAAGGCATGGGGCACTGTACACTAACAAGTTACTGAGTAATCTTCAGAATCCCCCCCACAAGACGTGGGCCACTGCACAGTAATAGAAGTTGCTGGGTAAACTTCAGTCTTCACCACCACCACCCCCCCCAACCCCAAAAAAAAAAAAAAAGAAAAACAAGGAATGGGCCGCTACTCGCTAACAAGTAACTAGGTAATCTTTTTTTTGTTAATATATTCTTTATTCATTTTTTAACAGTTAATGGGGGTGGGTACAGGCATAGTTCTCACATTTCATTATTACAGTATCATTGTTATACAGGATAGGGAGAAGATTGAGTTATGTATATTGAGTCAATTAGATGCATATATTTATAGACAATGTTCTTATGTTCTGGCAGTCCCTCTATTAAAAGCATTTTCTGTTATGCATATAAAAAAAAACATAAATAAATTCTGATTATATTGTATACTAAGGGTTATTAAATCTCATTGATTCCATTATGTCCAGATCTGAATTTTCGTCCCCCCTTTGCTAATCCATCTTGTCTATATTTCTCCCAGTGGGTGATATAGTTTAGTTCTCTTTATGCCCTGACAATTTCATGGAATAAAAGTTAGATCCTTTAAGCTTATGTATAGAATCCATCTAGACCATTTCATTGTGCATAGGTCGGATTTATCATTCAAGTAGTATGTAATGTTTTCCTCTCTCTCTCTCTCTATATATATATATATATATATATATATATATATATTAGTTACTAGCTCCCTCCATTCCTCTACTGTTGGGATCTTAGAGGACATCCAGCATCGAGTTAAGGCTTTCTTTGCTGCTAAAAGGGCAAACCCCAGCAGATATCTTAAATTAAGATTGGTGAACCCATCTGGAAAATTATGTAAAATAAACAAATCGGCAGTTAAGTTAATTGGTGTAGTAAACAACTCCGTCAGCTCGCTTTGTAAGGAGTCTTTGAACTGTTGTAATCTGGGGCATTGCCAGAATACACCAGTATGATGTGCCGTTCGCTCTCCACAGTGATGCCAGCAGGCCTCACGGTTGACAGATGCAAAGTGTGCAGTGATAGCTGGTGTTCGAAAATATCTAGTCAATATCTTCCAGGCAAATAGTCTCCAACTGTGCGAGACGGTGAGCTTGGACATTGAACAGCATTTATCCCACTGCTGTGGGGAGAAGTCCATTCCAGTCTCTTGGGCCCACTTTGTGTTTATCTTGGCAGTATTCAAGCCTCGTGTTTCCATCCATGCCTTACATATAGCAGAGATTGTGTGGGGAATCCCACTCTCTGTTATTCCCTTTTGAAAGAGGATCACCAGGGAGGGGGTTGAGTCATCCTCACGCAGTTCCTCCGAGATTGAATAATAAAAGTGTCTCACCTGCAAAAAATGGTAAAAATCAAGCCTTCTCAGGCCATATAGCCAACTCATATCTTGATAGGATCTAAATATCCCTGCCGTAAGAAAATGTGAGATATTATGAAGTCCCATTTTTTCCCAGTTGGTAAAAGTATGGTCAAGCCTGGCTGGTAGAAACCCTTCGAGCATAGTTATTGGGGTTAACCGCCACAAATATGGGGTAATGGCAAAATGTCTTCTAATTACCCTCCATGTTTTTAATTGATGCAGGATTCATGGATTATTGGGTTCCTACTCTGCAAGAGAAGGGGGAGAACTGTACAGAATGGTACCAATTAGATTCTGGGTGGACAAGCATCCCTCTTCAATTACACTCCAATGAGTGGAGCTATCCCTCATCAGTCTCTTCAAGATAAACAGTATGTGCGTAGCCCAATGATAATTTTTAAGATTGGGTAAGGCCAGCACCCCTTGCCTTCTTGGGAGGGTCAAAATAGAGAATTCAAACAACATGAAGTCTTGCTATATTATGACATATGCAGTTTGACCCAGCCTTCGAACTGCTCCAGAGGTGAAAGAGTCAACTTTCCATGCCAGGCATGGAATCTTGAGCGCGAGCTCGGTTGAGAACTCTGTCTGTTGTTCTTCAAACTCAAACTGTCAGATTCTTTACTCCACCTCACTGAACAGTTGCTCCGGAGATTTCTCCTGCTGCTTGGTTCATTTTCTCGGTTAAAAAGTATAATTTCTTGGTTTTTAAACCGCATTTTGTCTATATTTAACTGCAACTGGTCGGTTCAAGCTCTGTCTGTGGTATCGTAAGTAATAGATAGGTTTTACATTATTTCTGTGTGGAACTTGTAAACGATATTATCGGTTCGGTTTGAACCGATCAGGTTGTTGTTAAACTTTATTAAATTGCATTTAGAGTGCTGTTCCCGGTTCTTATCGGTTCTTAAAAAAACGGATTTCATTACGGTTTTTTCCACGACCCGTGACACGGTTGGGAACCGATAAGGGTGTCTTGTTTACGGATTGCCGTGAACGGGCAAGTTTTTGGTTAGCTGGCACTATGTCTGAGAAACCCAAAAGAAACCGGCCCACTGGTTTCAGTGACTGTAGTGTTCGGGGAAGCCTTTGCCAAGGCTGACCCACACACCACATGTGTTTATTGTCTGGGGTTTGACCACCTCAATGCAGACTGCCAGATTTGCAAAATTTCCCTGCCTTCGCTGGATAAGAGCGTGGTAGGCTCCAGGGAGCGAGGCCAAAGTCCGCTGACCGGATGGCCAGCCCGGTTGGTGCCAACCGAACCGGAGGGAGTGCCCTCTGACCAGGGCGAGACTTCGGCAAACAGAGGCTGACCCGGAGGAGTCAGTCCCAGCAAAAAGGACTAAAAATTTCCTTCTCCAACCGCTGCAGAGATAGCCAAAGCAATCAAAATTGTCCAGTCGCTTTCCCCGGTTCCGACCGAACCGGCACCATCAGGTAAGTGGTCGGTGCCACTGGTTCAAGAATATGATATAGAGGAATTTTATGAACCGGAGGAGGGGGAGGAAGATTATGAAGAGAGTGAATGTGATTTTGAAAGTCTGGATGTGCCCATTGAACCGGACATCTCACCGGACAGACCTTCAGGAGTGTCTCCCCCTAGGCTTTCTGAGTCCTCTTCTCATTTTATGTTTTATAAGAAAGTGGCTGAAACCCTCCAGCTCCCTTTGGAAGAAGCTGTGGATGAACAGGAGGAGCCTGACTATGTAGAAATGATGGATATCCCAGAGTTCAGGAGATTGTCTATTCCTTTACATAAATCTTTTGGAAACAGACAATAAAATTTTAAAAGTTCCTCACACTATACCTCCTGTGGATAAAAATGGACAAGAGGTACACATTGTCAGGCCCTGATACGGAGTTCCTTTCACAACAATGCAGCCATGTTAGTAGTGCAGGCTGCAGCCTGTGATAAGGCAAATATTCCCTTGGCTTCACCCCCCCCTGACAAGGACTCCAGGAGGATTGATGCCATGGCAAAGAAACAGTACATGGCAGCATCCTTGGGACTCAGACAGGCAAATTATATGGCCTATGTGGCAAGATACCAGAAATTCAGATGGGATACTGTTATGGCCCTGGCGAAACAGGTCCCTGGCCAGCTTGCCAAGGAGCTGGAGCAGGTGGCTGCTGATGGTATTGAGGCATCCAAGGTGCAATTCCATGCTGCAGTGGACTCTAATGATGTATTTTCAAGAGTCATGGCTACATCTGTGGCTTTTCTCAGAATGGCTTGTCTCAGGTGTACTAGCCTGTCACAGGATACCCAGGCTAAGGCCATGGATTTTCCTGTTGTGGGTAACCATCTGTTTGGGGAGCAGACAGAGAATTACATGAAGAAAATGGATGAGTATAGGACCACTTATAGGAGTGCTCCTCAGAGGCAGCTTTCCAGGGGCAGGGGCAGGCCTTTTCACAGACCTTTTTACCAAGCCCAGGCCTCCTCTTCAGCCTATGCCCAGAGGGGGTTCTTCAGAGGGAGAGGCAGACGGAGTACGAGCAGGCCTGCTCCCACCCCTCAGCCTAAAACCCCTGCCAAATTGGCACCCTGATGGAGGGCCAGCCATTTTCCACACACTCTAGGGGGCAGGCTGGCTTATCATTCCAGGACTGGGAGTCTTTAACATCAGACAGGTGGGTCCTGAGGTAGTAAGCCAGGACTGGTCCCAGCTTCAAAAATTTCCAGAGATGAGAACCAGATCCTTTCCACCTGCAAATCCATCTGAGGCCTCGCCTGGAAACAGAAGTCTCTACCCTCCTGGCTCTCAGAGCTGTAGAAAGGGTACCTCCCCTACACCAGGGCAAAGGACTGTACTCCAGGTACTTCCTTACCCCAAAAAAGACAGGAGAATGGCGGCCATCCTGGATCTCAGATACCTAAACAAGCACCTTTTAAAACCAAAATTCAAAATGGTGACTCTGGGAATTATTTTACTCTCTCTAAGGCCAGGGGACTGGCTAGTGTCCCTGGACCTCAAGGATGCCTACTTCCATGTTCTCATCAGAAGCTCCCACCAAAAGTACCTCAGATTCGAACTGCCCTCAGGCCATTACCAGTTCAGAGCAATGCCCTTCGGCCTCACCTCTGCCCCAAGGGTATACACAAAATGCCTGGCAGTAGCAGTTGCTCATTTAAGAAGGCAAAAGAATGCCATCTTTCCTTACCTGGACGACTGGCTCATGGTGGGCCAGTCTCTAGACCAAGTCAAATTACACCTTCAGGTTACCTAGCAGCTGCTTACATCTCTAGGTTTCCTTCTCAATCTCCCAAAGTCAGTTTTAGAGCCTGTTCAGCTACTCACCTTCATAGGCGCAGACCTGGACACAAAGCAGGCCAGAGCTTTCCTCCCTCTAGAAAGAGCAAAGACCTTGGTGGCTCTGGCCTCCTCCTTCACTCTGCAGGTCTCTCGACCAGCAAGGCATTTTCTGCAGCTCCTAGGCACATGGCTGCCTCACAGCAGTAGTGCAGGGAGCAAGATTTCAGATGAGGGACTTTCAGTTCCATTTGAGAGCCTTCTGGTCTCAAAGGAGAGATCCTTTAACCAAATTGATCCCAGTAACTCGAACCCTAATCCAGGCCCTACAGTGGTGGCAGGATCAGAGCAATCTGAGACAAGGGGTTCCTTTCATCCCTCAATCTCACTCCTTGACCCTTACTACAGATGCGTCCCTCTTGGGGTGGGGAGCTCACATGGGCAACCTCACCACCCAGGGATTGTGTTCCCCTCAGGAATCTCTGCTCCACATCAATCTGTTGGAACTCAGAGCAGTTTTTCTAGCAGTTCAGGTTTTTTCTGCATCTGTTCAGAACAAAGTGGTACAGGTCAGAACAGACAACACCACTACAATGTGGTACATCAACAAGCAAGGGGGCACTCGGTCTTCGGCCTTGTGCACCGAGGCAATGAAGTTGTGGTCTCTGGCTTATTCCCTGAACACCTCCCTCATGGCAGTTCACCTCCCAGGCAAGGACAATGTCCTGGCAGATGCTCTCAGCAGGATTTCCCAGGGCCATCACGAATGGGCTCTGGATCCTCTGGTACTGGAGGTAGTATTTGCCAGGTGGGGCACCCCTCAGATAGATCTTTTTGCAGCCCCAGACAATCACCAACTTCCGCTATTTTGCTGCAGGCCCCCAATGTTGGGCTCAGTCCCTCTGGATGCCTTCCTTCTCAACTGGGAAGGGAAGTTTCTCTATGCCCCCCCCTTCCCTCTCTTGTTCAAGGTGCTAGTCAAAATCAGATCTCAACCTTGCAAGATGATTCTGATTGCTCCAGATTGGGCCAGACAGCCCTGGTGTCCACTCCTTCTGTCCTTAGCAGTCCACCTTCCCCTGTGTCTTCCCAGGAATCACAATCTGTTAACCTGTGCCCAGGGGAGAGTTTGGTATCCGAATCTCAAATCCCTCAACCTCAAGGTCTGGCTCTTGAAGAGTTAGAGTTTGCTGACCTACACCTTTCTCAAGGTGTACTCGATATCTTGAAAGCTTCTAGAAAGCCTTCCACCAGGGCTACTTATAATTCTAAATGGAAAAGGTTTTCCATATGGTGCTCTGGAAAGCATATTTCCCCAGAATCTGCTGATTTGCCAACAGTCCTGGATTATATGGTCCACTTAAATACTTTGGGGCTGAGGCCAGCTACCCTGAAAGTGCACTTGGCAGCTGTCTCTGCTTTTATATCAGCAGGAAAGCCCTCTTCTCTTTCTGCTCACCCTGTATTCTCCAAGTTTTTCAAGGGATTGCTTCACACCAACCCTCCATTCAGGGACCCTGCTCCCGCCTGGGATCTTAATGTTTGCATTGCTCAGCTTATGCAACCCCCCTTTGAGCCTTTGTCTTCAGCAGAGCTTAAGTACTTGACTTGGAAAACTGTGTTTCTGGTAGCCATCACTTCTGCCAGACGCATAAGTGAGTTACAAGCTTTGTCAGTGGAGTCTGATGTTATCTCCTTTCACAGAGATAAGGTGGTCCTCAGGACTAACAGGAAGTTCTTGCCTAAGGTGGTTTCAGATTTCCACCTTAATCAATCTATATCTCTTCCAGTTTACTTCACTGACCATTCCTCCTCTGGCGAGAGGAGGCTGCACAGCTTGGATGTGAAGAGAGCCCTTAGTTATTACATAGAGCATACCAAGGGTCACAGGTTTGCCTCCCTCCAACTATTCCTCACTTATGATGAGGTTGGTAAAGGGAAACCTGCCACTAAAAGATCCATTGCCAGGTGGATTGTCTCTTGTATCCAATTTTGTTATCAAAAACTGGGTAAGGTTCCCCCTTCAGGCCTGAGGGCTCACTCTACCAGAGGTACAGCTGCGTCCCTGGCTGCTGCTAGGGACATCCCTATCATAGAGATATGTCAAGCAGCTACCTGGAAAACAGTTCACACTTTGACCAAGCATTACTCTCTGGACGTCCAGGCTAGGAGTGATGCTCGGTTTGGCACAGCTGTGCTTCAGAGCCTATTTCCTAAGTAGGTTCTGTCCCTCCTCCATGGAGGTACTGCTGTGTAGTCTGCATATGTCATAATATAGCAAGACTTCATGTTGTTTGAAGAAAAAATTACTCACCTTAGTAATGTTGTTTCTTCTAATGGAGTCTTGCTATATTATGACCTCCCTGCCTGCCCCTCTCAGAACCTCTGCTTTTGGGATGTGGGTGGGCAGTGCAGTGCTGGCACTTAGTAGATGCCCACCTTGTTTTTTCACCCCCTTTTTTTGGGGTGTTTGGGTGTTGTATTTTTATTTTTTGGATCCCCTGACTTGAGTCCTTGTTTTGGGACCCAAAAAAAAAAAAAAGGTTAATATTCTAGTAGCCAGTTGGCTAGTGTAGGTTTACAGCTTCCACACAGAATCTTACTGAGTTTTGCTCGTAAAGATCTGACAGTTTGAGTTTGAAGAACAACAGACAGAGTTCTCAACCGAGCTCGCGCTCAAGATTCCATGCCTGGCATGGAAAGTTAACTCTTTCACCTCCGGAGCAGTTCGAAGGCTGGGTCAAACTGCATATGTCATAATATAGCAAGACTCCATTAGAAGAAACAACATTACTAAGGTGAGTAATTTTTTCTTTTATTCTAGGCTTCTTTCCCTCCCAGATAAATCTACTGATTAACTTGTTCCAGTTGTGGAAATTTTTTGCTGGGATATAAATGGGGAGATTTTGAAACAAGTCTAGGGCTTGTGGTAAAACCACCATCCGTATGACCTCATTTCTCTGGAGAAGGTTTAATGGTATTACTTTCCATCTCTTTAAGTCTGATTGGAGTTGGGCATTGAACCGGGTATAATTTTCCTTCTCAGTTTCTGTCGCACTATGTGTAAGGTAAATACCCAAGTTCTTTAATTTGGGTAAATCCCACTGGAAAGGGTATGTTTGTATAAAAGATGGCTGGGGGACAAAATTAAAGGTTAGTGCTTCGGTTTTGTTAGTGTTCAGTTTATATCCTGAACATGCTCTGAATTGTTTCACTATGCTAAAAACAGCAGGGACCGATCCCTCCGGACTAGAAAGAAAGCAATACGTCATCAGCGTACAAAGTGACACGGATGTTCCGACCCGCCAGTCTGCACCCCCTCTATCTGAGTGGAGTTCCTAATGGTTTGTGCCAGAGGTTCAATGAAAAGAGCAAGTAGGCTGAGGGACAGGGGACATCCCTGCCTTGTTCCCCTATATAGAGGAAAGTACGGGGAGTGATGTCCAGAGACCTTTACACACGCATAAGGAAGGGTATACAAATTTTTAATCAGGGTAACAGAAGGTTAGGGGGAAGCCCATCTTTGTCATGGTGGAATACAAAAAGGGCTATGAGACCCTATCATAGGCCTTCTCAGCGTCGAGGCTGAGAAGGACTGAAGGGGCCGGTCGCGATTGCATCTCATTTACCAAGTGTAGTACACTCCTTATGTTGTCTGTGGTTGACCTAGCACTAACAAATCCGGTTTGATCTATACTGATTAAAGTGGGCAAGACCGCATCCATTCTTTTGGCCATAACATACATAAAAATGTTATAATCCATATTCAAAATTGAGATTGGGCGATATGATGAGCATTGTTGGGGGTCTTTGCCTGACTTGGGGATCGGGGACATTACAGCATAAGACCAGCTGGGAGGGGGATCAATCTGTCCCTCAAGTATTCAGTTATATACCCGTAATAGAAGTAGGGAGATCTTTTGGGTAAATTTTTTATAAAATTTGGCCCCATATCCATCCAGGCCAGGAGCTTTCAAAGTTTTGGCTCGGGAAATAGACTCTGTCAATTCAGTGCTGGTAATTGGGGAAGTCAGCAATTCTTGTTGATCATTGGTTAGCTGTGGGAGAGCTAGCGGTGTAAGAAATGCAGCTATGCCCTTGGGGTCGGAGGGGTGATCTGGGGAATATAATTTTTTATAGTAATCACAGAAGGCTTGGGATATATGGCTAGTTTTCATTCAGCGGACCCCAGTATCTGGGTCCCTTACAATAGCTATAGTGGAAGTGTTTCTGTTTGCGAAGTCTGTAAGCTAACAGACGTGTGGCTCTTGGACCTGTTTCTCCATATTTTTGCCTTAAAAAGGTTAAGGCAATCTCAGTGTACTGAGTCACTAAGACGTTCAACTCTTGACTGTTTTTTTTTTAAATTGGGGGAGTACAGTGTTTCCCTGTTGATGCACCATCTGGAGAAAATGGAGAGTCTGTTCTAACACTGTTTGTTTTTCACTACGCTGTTTTTTTAGCATAGCCGTGTATTTAATTAGGTGGCCTCGGAGCACCGTTTTCACGGTGTCCTGGAGGATTTCCCTTATCTTTTCCTCAATTAATTGTTTAAAGAGAGGGTTTTTAAGATAAAATGGATTGAACCTCCATATTGCATTCTTTTTTTCAAGGCCCAGTTCCCATTTTGTGATCACTGGGGCATGGTCTGTACCGACTATATCACCCATTGTTGCCTCATTCAGTTATCCCCAGGTTCTCTTTCTGTGTATAGCACTGATCCAGCCTGGAATAGGACCCATGTACTGCTGAATAAAACAAGTATCTTCTGTTCCCAGGGTGGAGGGCGCGCCATACATTTATCCAGCCCATTTCATGCACAAATCTCCTAAAAAATGTATGTGAAGCTGGTTATTTGCCTCTAGATCCCTTAGAGGTATCTAAATGGGGGTTTGGGGCAATATTGTTTTTGTTAATATATATTTATTATTAAATTTTTTCATATGCAATAATTTACAGTAGTCAACTGTAAGGCATCATCTGTTATTAAAAAAAAAATACAGTTACATCCAATGTACATCAGGAATTAAAGCCAATACAGTATTGCATAAGGAAGTGGGGTGGGGGGAACAAGATTAGATATTACAGGTTAGTTAGCAAAATAGCTACAGCAATCCAAGGCTTGGGGTACTAATCCAAAATGTGTCGCATTGACATAGTATATACTCAGCATCCAGTGTTGATATGTCCCCAGGTCTAAAATGAGTACCATACAATAATAGGTGCCTGCTAAAACTGCTCTCACATCCTTATTATTAATAGTTCTCCAACAACAAAACAGAGAGAAAGATTAGAGCATCTAAATGCCTGTTCCATATCAGTACCTATTTAATTTTAAGCTAATAGTATCTACTTGAGTAGATGTCTCTGATTAGGTGAAATCAGTCAGCTCTAAGATTCAAGCCATTTAAGTAGAGGTAAAGCAAATCAAAACAAATGAACATTGTACTTAAGTTCAAGTAGGATATGAAGTCCTCCTCAGTTCTCCTCATCTGAATCCTCACATCGCTGTCCTTCCGAAGCTTGAAACTCCCTGGCTATGGCCTCCACTTTTTTCCCAGCCTCTGCAGGATCATTAAATTGAAACACGCGACCGCCGTAATGGATCCGAAGCCTGGCGGGCATCAATAGAGAGTGGGATACCCCCAGGGCTTTGAGTCGGGCCCGTACTGAATCAAATTTTTTCCGTCTCCTACGAGTTGCAAATGACAGATCAGGGAACATATGAACTGTCGTCCCCTCGAAGGAAAGTCCACCTGCTAATCTTGCTGCCTGTAGTATCATATCCCGGATCGTTGAACTGGCTGTAATCAGAAGGATCACTCGTGGCGCATCTCCGCGTGGCCCAGCTGCTCGTGGAGTAATCCGAAAGGCCTTTAAAAGATAGTCCACCAACATGTCTGGAGGTAGTTTTAGCTCCTCCGGGAGCCAAGATTTAAGGAAACTGAGCTCTGCCCCTTCAGTCCCACAATACGAATGTGAGAGGCCCTATTAGAGTTTTCCAGTGCTTCGAGCCTGTAGCGCAGCTGAGCATTCTCCTGTACCAGTTTGGAAGTTGTTGTTAGAGCCTGTGAAGCCGCTTTCTCTGCCGATGTGGCGGTATTAGTTGACGATTCGATTTTGGCATCCTGTTCAACAAATCTCTGCAGTATCGACTCTACTTTAATGTCGATGGCTTGCATTGCTGATTGGAGGGCTTTCCATAGGGGTTCTGATCCTACAGACGTTGAGGCGGTTGTGTCCTGTTCTGGTGCAGTGGGTACAGTTTTTGCTCTGCTTCCAGATATCTTTTGATTTCTCCCCATAGTTAAGTTTAGTATCGTTGGTTTCAGTGTAGTATCGTCCGTCCAAATCTCTGGCTTTGGTTTACTTTCTCTGGCTTGTTGATAGGTTTTTTTAGGATTTATTTCTTCAGATGTGACGAGCTGTTCACAAGCACGTCTTGCCAGAAAGCTGCTCAACAGCGCCTCTCGTTTGGGGCAATATTGAACTCACCAGCGAGGATAAGAGTACCTTTAGAAAGCTGAACTATCTTGTTCAGGAGAGATCTGATTGTTTGCTTAGTGGAACCTGGTGGGAAATAGGCATTGGCCAAGGTGATTTCCTCATCTTGCAAGAGGCCTTGTACCACCACTAGGTGGCCTTCTGTATCAGCCCATTCGTGGGTACTTTGAAATGGGGTATGGGCGGAAACCAGTATGGCGACCCTTCTTTTTCACCTCTTTGAGCATGCAGAAGAAAACACCTGTTTGAATCCTCCCCTTGCTAGTTTCTTATGTTTGTGGGCATTCATATGAGTCTCTTGCATGTATACAATTTCAGCTTGTGCCTTTCTAAATCTAGAAATCATACGGGTTCTTTTCACAAGACTGCCTAGTCCATTAACATTCAGAGAGTAAATCTGAAGTGGTGTTCTAATCATTAAACATAACAATTTGTTTCCTTAATTAAAACTGGCCATTAAATGGCCCCACTTTCCATTTAAACTTCTTCTGTACTCAATTTCCCTTAACAAAAGGTGTGACTGCATGTTTATGGGGTAGTGGAAATAGTGAGGAATACCTTTCTCAAACTGGGGGAGATTAACTTTAAACTTTAACCAGAATATAAACTTGTTGCAGTTCCTTGCAAACTGGGCAGGGGCTGCTGAACTGTTGTGGGCTTCCATGAGACTGAGGCTAATAAACCTCCAGTCTCTTAAGTTGCCAATACGTGGCTGTGTCTATCTGTCGACAGACTAGATGTTAAAACATCTTGGTTTAGGTAGGGAGAGTAAGGGTAGGTGATCATAGCCCTTGCTCCACCAAGGTTGAGTAAAAAATAACTGTTCAGACCTCTTCAGTGGTTATACTTATTTGGGGGGGAGGTTAAAGACTGCGTAAGAGGTTAGGAGAAATAAGTACTTCTCATTTCCAGTACAGTCTGAGTATTTCTTTTCAACTCCTGAATCTCTTTTCCAGGGTTCGAACTTTGTGGCTAATGTCGCTCCAGACAGCTAGTATTTATAATTCACTCTGGAGAGGCAACCGGACACTTCTGGCTATGTAGTACACATAAATTAGCATTAAAAGTTTGGGGGAGTGGGATCCTCACGTGAGGGTTTTTAATTTGGAGATGCATATTCCATGTAAGTGGTTATTCGGCAAGGGAGGAGAGAGACCGTAATCAGGAGGGCCCAGTTAGAGTATGGGGCCTACATACATGAAAGCACCTCTGGTCAGTCCTATGCCCAACCTAGAGCCAGTCGGACAGGCCTCCAGCAATGCCAATCCCACCCCTACTTCTGAACCCTTCCCAGCCGAATGCGAGTTAGGGAAGGGGGAGGGCTGCTTAATGAAATTGAGACCAGCTGCGATTCAGCCCGACTCTCTCATGGGCATGAATCGCAATACCAAAGCCTTCATCTCCAAGGTTAGTACCCAGCGGCTTGGTCTTGTTTCAGATAGTGGGTCAATCGGGGAAATATCCCCAATAATACCAGTAAGCTGGCAGACCAATGTAGGCAGGAAGTATCTCATCTAAATTAGAAGAAAAGTCATAATCACTCATTATTTAATCTCTGTTTCATGCTGTGGAGCATTCCCAGGGTGAGGTCTGGCTTGTTGCTTCATCTCCTCGATGATACGCTGAATTACTAGGGCGCCTTCTCTTCGGCAGTTTTCTTTCTGAGGAATCTTGTTCCATGCTCTCTGTGCCAGTTTTGCTGCCAGTGAGTCTGTTTCTGGGTAGTAATTTCGAGTCCCCTTTTATTAAGATCTGATGCTGCCTCGTCCGCTGTTTCATAGATTTTAGTTCCATCATCATATTGGACCACCAGTCTCGAGGGGTAGGGAGTCTGGAATCTACTTTTTGCTTCCTTTAATTTTTTGAGGATCGGGGCATATACTCTTTGTCTTGCTGCTATTGCCACAGGGTAATCGTTGTCCACGTAGATCCTGTGCCCCGAGTGAGTTAAGTCACCTTGTTGCCATGATCTATGCAGAACTAGTTCCTTTTCCTGACATAGAAGAAACCTGACCAGAATAGCCCGTGGCCTATTGCTGTTCTGTGAGCCTAGAGTTCGGTGTACTCTGTCCATCTCTAAAGTACAGGAGTCTGGTAGGTCTAGTTTGGTTTTGAAGAACTGCTGGATAAATTGAATTGGTCCTTATTTTCCACTCCCTCTGGAAACCCATTGATCCGCGGGTTATTTAGTCTATTTCTTGCCTCCGCATCTTCTGCCCTCTCCTGTAAGTCACTCAGTTTGGTGCATTTGGACTATAGCTCATTGTGCAGTGTCTACTCGCGAGTCTGTGTTCGTGGCCTGTTCCTCTACCTTCTCGAGTCGCTTTTCCATTTTTCCCTAAATCTGTCCAGAGGGCAGTTAGCGTAGAACGGGTTTCTTTTCTGAAATCTCTCGGTTCCTGTAGCACTATGTCCATTTGTCTTGTAGATTGAGCTGTTTTTTTGCTGCCTCCCCACGACCGCTCACTTCTCTCGGAAAATTGCGAGCTATCACTTTCAGAACCATCTCTTTCCATCGCAGAGCCTTCTATTTGCGGTTTTGTTAAAGCTGTTTTATTCTTTGGCATTCCGAAGAAGTTTAATTTTAATATTGAGTAGGTTCGAGGTCTATTTATTGTATTTTGTTCGTTTAAGGCCTTGGTGGAGACGGAGCTAGTAGATCGAGCCGATCCTCGGGGCGTGACGTCACCAGAACGTAACTGGGTAATCTTCAGCCCCCTCCCCCAACCCTGACATGGGCCACTTACATAGATACATAGACAGTGTCGGCAGATAAGGGCCTATGGCCCACCCAGTCTGCCCATTTGAGCTTGTAAGTTCAGTTTGTTTTCCTAGAAGTCTGTTGCCCCTTAAACTAGCAGGTTACTGGGTAATCTTCAGTTTCCACCCCCCACAAGGCATGGGCTGCTGCACACGAACAGGTCACTGTGTAATCTTCAGATCTTACTTTAAGGGGGCTCTTGCAGCAGGCAACACCATTAGGATTGAAGCCGGCAGGCACCAGCACCCCATGGAAAACTTCTAGCTAGCAGTCAGCAGGAGACCGCCCCTGACGTCCACCTATAGTATAAAAGGGGCGGTCCCCCTGCCCAACCTCAGTTCTTTTCCCACTGTCGACCTGTGCAAGTCAGGCCTCCACGGACGCCTTCTGCTCTATACGACCACCATTTTATTCGCGATTTAACCGTGCTTTATTATTTTTGTTTCCTCTTTAGATTTACAGCATTTTGTTGCATGTCTTCTTCTCCATCCTCTTCTTTTGAGCAGCAGCAGCTGAAGTGTGCTTGTGGGAAGCAGCTTCCCTACAAGGATGGCCACTCTTCTTGCCTGTTGTGCCTAGGCCCGGACCACGAAACTGAGGTCTGCCAGCATTGCCAGGATTTTAACCAGTGCACCAGGATTCACCGCCAGACCCTGGAAGCCTTCCTGCTACAGCAGAAATTAACCGCAATGGAGAAGGAGCTCCAGGGCAAAAGCACCTCTTCTTCCCAGACCTCCGGGGGTTCGACTTCTTCTTCATCATCCCACAAAGAGAAGCTGTCCAGCAGAAAGCACAAGCATTGTGACAACCTTAGGGACAGACCCCGGCCAACTTCCTGTTCTTGGTCACCTTATAAGCCAGCAACCGACTCTAGGTCTTCCTCCCGCGGGAGGTTGACCTCCACCACCCAGCCGGCCCTCACTTCCTCTTGGCTCCCATTGGTCTAACCACCTGCTCTTATCACAGTTGCAGGCAGTGGTTCTTCAGGGCTCGGGACATCTTTCCTAGCCTCTCAGTCTGTGATGCTCAGGCCCTTATGCCCAGCAGGTCCTCAGCCATGTGGCTTGACCAGGACTTTGCAGCAGCGGGTCTTTGCCCTTTGCTCTCTCTGTCAAGGTGTCGGCTAAGTCAGCCCCGACTTCAGGATCCAACGTCTCCAAGTGACGCCTGCAACATGCGCTCACCTTCCCCACAAGGATGACACCTCTTCCCCGCTCAGGAGCTAGCTCCACGGGACAGTCCTCTCCTTCAAGGCCAGCGCTGGTGGATTCAACAGTCCAGCAGTAGTCTGTGCCTGTCTGTCTGGTTGATGCCAGACACCCTGAGGTCGACCTCAACAACCCCCCGGTCACCGGCCGACCTTGTGGTCGCTCCCCAGCCAACGCCAGAGGGATCGACACCCGGTCTTTTGACTCCCAGTAGACTGATGCCGGATAATTCAACTAACCTGATGCCTCAAGAACAGATGCCTGGGTTACCACAGCCCAAGGAACCAACGCCAGGGCTCTTTACTCCTAACCCCGATGCAGGTCACCCCGTAAGCCCTCAGGCTTAGCCTACTGATCTAAATACTCTGTTTGCAGCTTGGTGGGCATATTTAAAAATAAGGAGGCCCCTGCTCCTCTTCTTAAGGACCCTCCTCCAAATCCAGACAAGTCTGAGGACCCCCCTAGGAAGCCACCAATACCTCTTCATTGAGAGCCTACCCTGCAGCCAGACAGGGCTGGCACCAGCCACCCAAGGACTCACCGATGTAAGCACCGATGCTCACCTTCTCCCTTATCCAGACTCTGGCAAGTCAGATAAGCATTCTTCCTCCTCCTCCTCTCTGGAGGAATCTGAAGGCTCTCACTTGCCTTCAAAACCCCAGAGATACCCCTAGGTCTGTTCCAAACGATCCTTTTTTATGGGTGTCATGAGGCACATCCAAACCATTATGGGTTGGGATACGGAGGAATTCTACCCCGAGCGACGTTGGCTGGCCATCTTTCTCCGTAAGGAGTCACTACCCTTGGTCGTTCCTTCTCTTATTGATTAATTTTATTTATTAGACAATCGGAATTACAACCCTTTGAGTCAAGGACTCTTTTGCAAAGGCTCCACGTCAGGAATACAAGGATTACAGTCAGTGCAAATATAAACAGTAGCAAAGTGTATAATGTGCTTGCAATTTAGGGCCAGTGACCCAGCGTTCAGTGGTAACACAATATGACAATGTAGATAAAAGCAATAGGAATCAATTACATAATTAGGACACCAGAGGGATAGCCTCTTGGAGAACTAATATGAAGTTAGGCCACACTGTTGGCGAGAGGAGTTAGACTAGTCAGCAAAGCCGGGGCAGGCAAATGTTGATAGCGATGGTGTGGCTCATTACAGTCACAGTAGGAGAAATCGAGGAGGAGGGTCTTTAGACCAGATTTAAAGCGCCCAAGACTGGGTTCCAAGGAGATGGAGAATGGTAGGCTGCGAAGCCAGAGGGGGGCATGATGGTGGAAAGACCTTTGACCAAGGGAGGTTTGACAGTGGGGAACTAGTTGGGAGGTTATGGTGGAGCATCTGGAGGCCCTTCTGTGAGGGATCATCTAGATGACTGGGTGGAGGCCAGAGGGGCTTGCTTCTGCAGTATCTTCTTGGCAAGGAGACAAGTGCGGTTCTTAAGCCTACCTTCAAAGTTTAGCCAGTTTGTAAGCTTGTATAGCTCACAGATGTGTGTTAACCTGTCACATCCTGAGACCAGGTGGCAGGCTTTATTGAGGGCTAGTTTGATGTGGTGTAGAGCAGTTTGATCTTCAAGGATGTCAGTAGGGCTGCCTGGAAACATCTGTCGATTTCCAGGAAGGCAGATCGCCTGTATAATTCCCTCAGGGATGTACCCTTTTACTGGCAGCATCCAGAGGCCAACTGTGTGGTCATTAACGCTGCCCTTGACTGCTCAATGCAGCCTAGGCAGCTTAGCACTTAGCCTCCAGACAGAAATTCTAGACAGGTAAACCAATTCGGCAAGAAGGTCTATACCTTGGCTACCTGCGCTATCCATTCCCTAAATTTTCTAGCTCACATGGCCCAGTACCAGAATGCCCTGTGGGAAAAGGCTTTGGAGGCTGTACAAGCTCAGCCTGATAATCCTGGCAAGGCCAAGCTACTACACATTCTCAAATCGTGCTCAGATGTTGGTACTCATGTTGCCTCCTATAATTTGCTGGATTCCGCCGACAAAGCTGTGGCTACAGGAGTTTGTATTTGTCGCTACTCCTGGCTCAGAGCCACAGATTTTGCTCCTGACATGCAGTCCAAACTCCTGGATGCCCCTTTCAGGGGTCCTGTTCTTTTCATCGAGGATTCCCAGAACATAATCACTTGCCTCCAGGAGTCAGGCTAAGCTCTGTGCTCGTTACACACCTTGTACCTCTCGCAGCCTAGATCTGCCGAGCGCCAGTCTAATCATCACTCCTCCAGGGCAGCAATCCAGGGACCAGCAGCCCAGGAGTGCCTTGAAGCGTAAAGCCACTACCCAAGCTGCTGGAGGTTCAGCTTCTAGGGCCCCCAGAACCTCCCGGGCTGCTCTGCCTGTCTCCAGTTCCTCAACCTGACTCCTTACCCCCGGCCAAGACCTTGGAGGAGGCATTGGGAGGTCATTTTTCTCTGTATCTAGAGATGGCATTTGAATTCGTTGGGGCTTAGACCAGCTACCCTAAAAGTGCACCTAAAGAGATGGCACAGAATAGCCTCAGACCAATGGATTCTTCAGTTAGTGGAAAGGGACAAACTCTAGAGTTCTTGGAGTTACCCCCAGACAATCTACCCCCCCTTGCCCTCCCATTATCCTCAGGCCCACATCACCCACATCCAGGAGGAGATTCAGCTACTTCCACGAAAACAGGCCATAGAACCTGTCCTGCCAACAAAAAGAGGGAAAGGATTCTATTCTCATTTCTTCCTGGTTCCAAAGAGAACCGGGGACATGAGTCCCATCCTAGACCTCAGCCATCTGAACCAGAACATAGAATGCAAACGCTTCAGGATGGTCACTCTTCCAAGCCTTCTCCCCCTACTTCATCAGGGGGATTGGCTTGGTTTACTGGACATGCAGGATGCTTATATTCACATCCTGGTCTTTCCACCCCACAGGCGGTTCCTTCACTTCTACTTCCAAGGAAACCATTACCAGTTTCGGGCTCTACCTTTCAGCCTGTTCTCTTCTCTCTGAGTCTTTACAAAGTGCCTAGCAGTAGTGACTGTGGCCTTAAGGCAAGGTCATTATGTCTTCCCTTATCTGGATGACTGGCTTCTGACAGCCACCAGGGATCAGTTGATTAGCATCATGGAGGCCACCTTCATCTTGTTTCAGGATCTGAGGATCGCCCTCAGTCTCCCCAAATCCTCCCCTTGGCCAAGCCAGAGGCTTCAGTACATCAGGGCAGTCTTGGACACCGCCCAAGGCAGAACTCTTCTGCCTACAGACAGGGCAGAATGCCTACAAGCACAAGCTCAGCTGGTATCCTCGTCTTGCCAAGTTCCTGTCAGGTCATTCCTATGGCTGCTAGTACACATGGCAGAGGCCATTGTGACAGTCTCTCTGGCTCACCTGCACAGCAGGGTATCCCAGTGTAATCTTTGGGTCCAGTGGGACCAGCACACAGACGATTTGGAGCAGCTGGTGTTAGTCTCCGACCCTGTGTGACAGACTCTGGCATGGTGGTTGAATCCCTCCAATCTCTCCAAAGGGGTCCACTCTCGGACTGAGTTGCCTCATCAGATCCTGACTATGGACTTGGGCCAGGGCTGGGTGCCCATCTGGCAGACCGACAGACTCTGAGGACTTGGTCCCTGCAGGAGCAGCATCTCCATGTCTTGGAGATGTGCGTGATTCTTTATGCCCTGCAGGCCTTTCAGTTGAACCTGCTCCCAGGCCCTCTTTTGATCCAGAGGGACAATACACAGCACAGTATCCCCCCCCAGGCTACCTGAGTCCCCTTCTCATTTTATGTTCTATGCTGAAACTCTCCAACTCCCTGTTGAGGAAGCTGTTGATGACCAAGAGGAGCCTGATTATGTAGAAATGATGGATATTCCAGAGTCTAGGAGACTGTCTATTCCCTTGCATAAATCTTTTAGGAAACGGACAGTACAAATTCTAAAAACTCCTCACTCCATCCTCCCTGTTGATAAAAGGATGGACAAGAGGTATACTTTATCAGGCTCTGATACTGAGTTCCTCTCTCAGCAGTGCAGCCATGTGGGGGTAGTGCAGGCTGCAGCTTGTGACAAAGCAAATATTCCCCTAGCCTCGCACCCTCCTGAAAAGGACTCCAGGAAGATGGATGCCATGGCAAAGAAACAATACATGGCAGCATCTTTAGGACTCAGACAGGCAAATTATATGGCCTATGCTGCTAGGTACCAGAAGTCCAGATGGGATACTGTGCTGGCCCTCATGAAACAAGTCCTGACCAGCTTGCCAGGAAGCTGGAGCAGGTGGCTGCGGATGGTATTGAGGGCATCCAAGGTGCAATTTCATGCTGCAGTAGACTCTAATGATGTGTCATCAAGGGTCATGGCTACATCTGTGGCACTGCGCAGAATGGCTTGGCTCAGATGTACTACCCTGTCACAGGATACCCAGTCTAAGGCTATGGATTTTCCTGTTGTGGGTAATTCTCCTGTTTGGGGAGCAGACAGAGAATTATATGAAGAAAATGGATGAATATGGGACCACCTATAGGAGTGCACAGGCCAAAGAAAGGCAAGCCACTCCTCAAAGGCAGCATCTCAGGGGCAGGGGCAGGCCCTTTCATAGGCCTTTTTACCAAGCCCAGGCCTCCTCTTCTGCTTATGCCCAGAGGATTCTTCAGAGGGAGAGGCAGACTGGGTACAAGTAAGCCCACTTCTACCCCTCAGCCCAAAGCCCCTGTCAAGCAGGCTCCCTGATGGGGTGGTCAGGGCCGACTCTCCTCTACCGGTAGGGGGCAGGCTGGCTTACTTTGTCCAAGACTGGAGGTCTTTAACAGCAGACAAGTGGGTCCTGGAAGTAGTAAGCCAGGGACTGGTTCTCAGCTTCAAAAAGTTTCCAAAGATGAGAATCAGATCCTTTCCACCTGCAAATCCATAAGAGGCTCTTGCCCTAGAAACAGAAGTTTCTACCCTCCTGGCTCTCAGAGCTGTGGAGAGGGTTCCACCCCTACACCAGGGCAAAGGGTTGTACTCCAGGTACTTCCTTACCCCAAAAAAGACAGGAGAATGGCGGCCCATCCTAGATCTCAGATACTTAAACAAGCACCTTTTAAAACCAAAGTTCAAAATGGTGACTCTGGGAATTATTTTACCCTCTCTAAGGCCAGGGGACTGGCTAGCCTCCCTGGACCTCAAGGATGCCTACTTCCATGTTCTTATCAGAAGCTCCCATCGAAAGTACCTCAGATTCGAACTGCCCTCAGGCCATTATCAGTTCAGAGCAATGCCCTTCGGCCTCACCTCGGCCCCAAGGGTATTCACAAAATGCCTGGCAGTAGCAGTTGCCCACTTAAGAAGGCAAAGGATTGCCATCTTTCCTTATCTGGACGACTGGCTCATAGTAGGCCAGTCTCCAGATCAGGTCAGACTACACCTTCAGGTAACTCAGCAACTGCTCACATCTCTGGGTTTCCTTCTCAATCTCCCAAAGTCAGTCCTAGAGCCTGTCCAGCTTCTCACCTTCACAGGTGCAGAACTGAACACAAACGAGGCCAGAGCCTTCCTTCCTCTGGAAAGAGCAAGGACCCTGGTCTCTCTGGCCTCTTCTTTCACCCTTCAGGTCTCTCGACCAGCCAGGCACTTTCTTCAGCTCCTAGGGCACATGGCTGCCTCTACAGCAGTAGTGCAGGGAGCAAGGTTTCAGATGAGGGACGTCCAGTTCCATTTGAGAACCTTTGGTCTCAAAGAGGACCCTCTAACCAAATTGATCCCAGTGACTGGACTCTGATCCAGGCCCTTCAGTGGTGGCAGGACCAGAGCAATCTGAGACAGGGGTCCTTTCACCCCCAGTCTCACTCCTTAGTCCTTCGACAGATGCATCCCTCTTGGGGTGGGGAGCTCACATGGGCGCTCTCACTACCCAGGATTGTGGTCCCTCAGGCATCTCTGCTCACATCAATCTGTTGGAACTCAGAGCAGTTTTTCTAGCACTTCAAGTTTTTCCATATCTGTTCAGAACAAAGTGGTTCAGGTCAGAACAGACAACACCACTACGATGTGGTACATCAACAAGCAAGGGGGCACTCGGTCTACGGCCTTGTGCACGGAAGCGATGAAGTTGTGGTCTCTGGCTTATTCCCTGAACACCTCCCTTTCGGCAGTTCACCTACCAGGCAAGGACAATGTCCTGGCAGATGCTCTCAGCAGGATTTCCCAGGGCCATCACGAATGGGCCCTGGATCCCCTAGTATTGGAGGTAGTATTTGCCAGATGGGGCACCCCCAGATAGATCTTTTTGCAGCCCCAGACAATCACCAACTTCCCCTTTTTTGCTGCAGGCCCCCAGTGTTGGGCTCAGTCCCTCTGGATGCCTTCCTTCTCAGTTGGGAAGGGAAGTTTCTCTGTGCTTCCCCCCCTTCCCTCTCCTGTTCAAGGTGCTAGTCAAAATCAGATCTCAACCCTGCAAGGTGATCCTGATTGCCCCAGATTGGGCCAGGCAGCCCTGGTACTCTCTCCTTTTGTCCTTAGCAGTCCACCTTCCCCTGTGCCTTCCCAGGAATCACAACCTGTTATCCTGTGCTCAGGGGAGGGTTTGGTATCTGAACCTCAAATCTCTCAATCTCAAGGCTTGGCTCTTGAGGAGTTAGAGTTTGCTGACCTACACCTTTCCCAAGGTGTATTGATATTTTGAA
Source organism: Neoceratodus forsteri (assembly GCA_016271365.2). Taxonomy (NCBI): domain Eukaryota; kingdom Metazoa; phylum Chordata; order Ceratodontiformes; family Ceratodontidae; genus Neoceratodus; species Neoceratodus forsteri. The sequence goes on from CM057459.1 coordinate 734,792,215, forward strand.
GGCCTCTAGAAAGCCTTCCACCAGAGCCACTTATAATTCTAAATGGAAGAGGTTTTCCATATGGTGCTCTGCAAGCACATTTCCCAGAATCTGCTGACTTGCCCTCAATCTTAGATTATTTGGTGCATTTGAATTACGTTGGGCTTAGACCAGCTACCCTAAAGTGCACCTGGCAGCCGTGTCTGCTTTCCTATCAGCAGGTAAACCCTCTTCCTTTTCAGCTCATCCTGTATTCACAAGTTTTCAGGGGTTGCTGCACACAATCCCCATTCAGGGCCCCTGCCCTGCTTGGGATCTTAATATTTGCATTGCCCACCTGCAACCCCTTTTGGAGCCATTGTCTTCAGCAGAGCTTAAGTACTTGACTTGGAAAACTGTGTTTTGGTAGCCATCACTTCTGCCAGGCGCATAAGTGAATTGCAAGCATTGTCAGTGGAGCCTGATTTTATCTCCTTTCACAGAGATAAGGTGGTCCTCAGGACTAACAGAAAGTTTTTGCCTAAGGTGGTTTCAGACTTCCACCTTAATCAATCTGTGTCTCTTCCTGTGTACTTCACTGACCATTCCTCCTCTGGCGAGAGGAGATTGCACAGTTTAGATGTCAAAAGAGCCCTTAGTTACTATATAGAACGTACCAAGGGTCACAGGTTTGACTCCTCCAATTGTTCCTCACTTATGGTGAGGTTGGTAAAGGAAAACCTGCCACCAAAAGATCCATTGCCAGGTGGATTGTCTTGTATCCAATTTTGTTATGAAAACTGGGTAAGGTTCCCCTCAGGCCTGAGGGCTCACTCTACCAGAGGTACAGCTGTGTCTCTGGCTGCTGCCAGGGACATCCCTATCATAGAGATATGTCAAGCAGCTACCTGGAAAACAGTTCACACTTTTACTAAGCATTACTCCTGGACATCCAGGCTAGGAGTGATGCTCGATTCACAGCTGTGCTTCAGAGCCTATTTCTAAGTAGGTTCTGTCCTCCTCCATGGAGGTACTGCTGTAATCTGCATATGTCATAATATAGCATGACTTCATGTTGTTTGAAGAAAAATTTACTCACCTTAGTAATGTTGTTTCTTCTAATGGAGTCTTGATATATTATGACCTCCCCCCCCCCCAGCCTGCCCCTCTCAGAACATTTACTTTTGGGATGTGGGTGGGCAGGGCAATCTAGCATTTCATAGATGCCCACTTTATTTTCACCCTTCTTAGGGTGCTTAGGTGTCTTTATATATTTTTCTTTCTTGAATCCCTGACTTGAGTCTTTGTTTTGGGATCAAGAACAAAAATGTGTTTTTGTAGTTAAGTAGCCAGTGGGCTAGTGTAGGTTTTCGGCTTCCACACAGAACCTTAGTGAGTTTTCCTCGTAAAGATCTGACAGTTTGAGTTTGAGCATCAACAGACAGAATGTTCAACTGAGCTCGCGCTCAAGGTTCCATGCCTTGCATGGAAAGTTAACTCTTTCACCTCCGGAGCAGTTCTAACCTGGGGTTATACTGCATATGTCATAATATAGCAAGACTCCATTAGAAGAAACAACATTACTAAGGTGAGTAATTTTTTTCTTTCTGCTTGCTATATCCAGGGCCTTGTGTTTTCTGGTGAGACTCATTGTCCCTCTCTTGTACAGGAAGGTTTCTGTATGCCTTCCATCCCTGTCCATTACTGCAGAGAGTTCTTCTCAAGTTGCGGTCAGAGGGGGCTAAGATGATCTTAATAGTCCCCTACTGGCCGCTCCAGATTTGGTTTCCACTCCTCCAGCAACTAGCAGTGGAACCTCCGATTCCCCTGCCCCTGTGCTGTGACTTGCTCTCCCAGGAGCAGGGCACTCTGGTCCACCCAGACCTCAGGTCTCTGCATCTTCATGCATGGCTCCTGCAGACTTAGCAGTTGCCCGCTTTGGGTTTCCCCCTGGGTGGCAGATGTCTTTGTGGCAGTCAGGAAGCCTTTCTCTAGAGCCACTTATGCTATGAAGTGGAAGTGGTTCTGTATCTGGGCCACAGCTCGTCACCTGACCCCTTCACCTGTCCTGTGAATCTTGTTCTAGAGTACCTCCTTTCTCTATCGGACTCAGATTTGAGTTGCTCTTTGTTTAAGGTGCACTTATCCACCATTTCTGCATATCATGCACCTATTTAAGGCAAGACTCTTGCCCGGCAGGAGCTTTCCCACACTTTCTTATGGGGTATGCTGCATCTGAAGCCTCCCATTAGGGATCCTGTGTCCCTCCCTTTGAGCCTGCTGTAAGCTGTGAGCTATGCTTTCTGTCATGGAAAGTGTAGTTTTTAGTTGCTATTACTACCGCTCGAAGGATTTCTGAGCTTCAGGCTCTGATGTATAAAGACACTTGTTTAGTTTTCCATGAGGACAGGGTATCCTTGCAGACTAATCCTAAATTTCTGCCTAAGGTGGTGTCTGAGTTTACTCTGAATCAGGACATCCACCTGCCTGTATATTACCCAGAGTATTTCTGCCGAGGGGAGGTCTTACTTCATACACTGGGCGTCCATCAGGTGCTTCGCTATTATTTGGACTGACCAGTTTGTTTCATTTGCCCTGAAGACTGAAGGGGGTTCCTGTTTGGAAGCGATCTTTATTTAAATGGTTAGCCAATTGCAGTGTTTATTGTTACTGCAAGTACAAGCCTTTACTGGACCCGGTCAAAGGCCATTCTGCTAGCGGCATGGCTGCTTCCTTTAAAATGTGCCTGCTGCTATCTGTGCAGCTGCCACTTGGAGTTCTGTCCACAGTTTCATTTGGCATTACAGTCTGGAGATGATCTGTAGGCGTAGGGCAGCCTTTGGACTTGCAGTCCTGCAGGGTCTTCTCTTTTGAGAGCCTTAAGCTGGCTTCTGCCTCCTCCCAGCTGACTGGAGTCGGTCCTTACACTGCTTGGGACTCAGTCCTAATGGTGTTGCCTGCTGTAAGAGCCCCCTTGAAATTTATTTATTTTTTTATTTATTTGTACATCAGTTTACAACCTTTGAGCCAGAGGCTCGTTTCCAAAGGTACCTCATCACAAAGAGGACAAATACAGTACAACATTTAGTTACATTATTGCGGTTACAGCTTTTACATCATTGTGGTTAGTTTTGGTAGATACAGGCAGTTATATCTTTGTTACAATTTGTGTGTTACAGGTTTGGTATTCACAAGTTATTAGTTATTCGGGTACAGATTGAGAGATAAAGCATACATTGGTAATGCGGATTGAGCAGAAATGGCTAGAGGTAAATAATTCAGGGGGGCTATGGGACATGGTTGGTGATTAGTTTGGTTGAGGTGCCACTTGGAGAGTTTTGTCAGTTAGTTTAGGTGAGGAGCCACTCAGAGAGTTTTGTCAGGGCATATTGAACTAGATCACCTAGAGACAAGCACAGCTATGCACGTTAAATAGCTGACTCCAAAGTGAGATTTTGAAACGGGAGATTGTAGGGGTATCAGAGATGGAGGTGGGGAGAGTATTGTACCAGGAGGGAGCTCTGTAACAGAAGGACCTTTGCCCATGTGTGGTCCTGAACCTAGGGACTAGCAGGGTGGCCTTGGAGGAGTTACGAGTTTGGACTAAGGGTTGTGCAAGGTGGATAGAGGCTGTCAGTCCAGGCGGGGATAGTCCAAGGAGGGTTTTTTTCGTTATGAGGCAGGTTTGGTATCTGAGCCGTTTGTCCAGGTAAGCAGCCTAGCCATGTCATATAGCTCGTAGGTATGTGTTGAAATAAGATAGTACAATCACGCAAGAGCTTACCGCAACAATAGATGTTCAAGAGGAGCTCTTGCAGCAGGTGCTGCTTTCCCTCCCTCTGTCCTCCTGGTGACTGCTTCTCCATCACGATTACCTCGTTTTCATCGGTTTAGAGGAACCCCCTCGGTTCTTCAGTTACTGTCCATGCAGGGGTCTCCGGCAGGGGGACTGAGGTTGGGCTGAGGGACTACCCCTTTTATATTATAGGGGTACGTCGGGTGGGCCAACGTCAGGGGGTGGTTCCATGCTAATGACTGCTAGCTAGAAGTTTTCCATGGGGTCCTGGCACCTGCTGGCTTCAGTCTTAATGGTGTTACCTGCTGCAAGAGCTCCTCTCGAAGATCTTCAGTTACGGTAAGTTCTTACATAACTCTACTCCCCCCCCCCCACAAGGCATTGGCCACTGCACACAAAACTGCTACTGTGTAATCTTCAGTCTGTTCAGTTTTCCCCCAAACAAGACTTTGGCCACTGCAGACTAACAGGTTACTGCGTCATCTTCAAACTCCGCCCCTGACATGGGCCACTACACAGTAACGGGGTTACTGGGTAATCTTCTGTGCACGCGCGCGCACACACACGCATGGGCCACTGCACTAACAGGCAAATGGGTAGTCTTCATCCCCCAAAACAAGGCATGGGCTACTGGACACTTAACAGGTGACTGGGTAATCTTTGTGTCCCCCTAAAAAACAAGGCATGGCCACTGCACACTAACAAACAACTGGGTACTCTTCAGTCCCCCCCCTTCCCCAACATACTCTCTATGCTTACTTCAATTTATGTGTTGGCTATTCATACAAAGAACGAAACCCCAGGATCTTTAGAGAGGCAGTCTGCAGACTTTTAAGAACTGTATTTTTGCTTGTATCAGTAGCCATTGTCACCATAGTCCTAGTGTTAATCGCTTAGTCTTCACAGTGGAGGGGGAATGGACCAACATGCCTCAGCAGGCATGTGGGGGGAGGTGGAGTTGGCATGAGTCCATTTTTGGAGGAGTGGGTCTGAAGGGAATTGGAGGCGCTAAAGGAAAACAAGACAGTTGTACCAGATGGAATTAACCAAGTGGTTCTAAGGGAACTGAGCACAGCGCTAGTTGTCCCTCTGGCAAAACTGTTCACCTTTTTTTTGGAGACGGTGTAGTTGAAGAGGACTGGAGGAGGGCTAGTGTGGTTCCTCTGCACAAGTGTGGCAGCAGGCTAGCAGTTATAGGCCACTCAGTCTGACATCGGTAGTGGGGAGATTAATGGAGACTTGCTGAAGGAGAGGCTGATACAGTACCTGGAGGCAAATGGGCTGCAGGACCACTGATGGCACGGTTTCATGGAGAGAGGTCATATCAAACGGATATCACAGATTTCTTTCACTGAGTGGCTAGGGAAGTGGATCAGGGAAGGGCAGTGAATGTGGCCTATCTGGACTTTAGTAAGGCCTTTGACACTTTACCCCCACAGAAGGCTAATAAAAGAACTTAGCAACCTTGTGGTTGGGGAGAAGGTGGTAATCTGGGTCTCTAACTGGTTGAAGGATAGGAGGCAGAGGGTGGTGGTAAACGGCAATCACTCAGAGGATGGGAGAGTGACCAGTGGAAAGCCACGGGTATCCGTACTGGGTCCTGCCTCTTCAGTGTCTTAGTGACATTGTTGAGGACGTAGAGGAGAAAGTGTCTTTTAGCAGATGACACAAAAATCTGCAGCAGGGTGGACTCCCAGGAGGGTCTGGAAAAAATGCAGTGATCTGGGGAAACTAGAAGAGTGATCTGAAGTGTTACAGCTGGATTTCAATGCCAGAAAGTACAAAGTCGTGCACCTGGAGTGGGGAAATCCAGTGGCTGTTTATAACCTGGGGGACATACAGTCACCAAACAAGAGAAGGAACCTTGGGGTAATCATATCTGATGATCTCAAGGTGGCAGGGCAGTACATCATGGCTAGTGGGATACTGGGGTTCGTAGGATTTCTAGCAGGAGAAGGGAGGTGGTGATGCCGTTGTATCGCTCACTAGTGAGACCCAACTTACGAGTCTTGTATCCAGTTCTGGAGGCTGCAGCTCTGCAAGGACATTAACAGGGTGGAAGTGGCCCAAAGGAGGACTTCCAAAAATGGTGCAAGGGTTGCATGAGAAACCATATGAGGAGAGGCTGTGGGATCTCAAGATGTACTCCCTGGAGGGGGGATGAGAGCAAGAGGATACATGGATACATGATTGAGACCTGTAAATACCTCACAGGGGTTAACAAGTTGCAGGAGGGTAGTCTGTTTCAGGGGAGGTGGAGAACCAAAACACGGGGACATGTAGTGAAGCTTGGTGGTGGGGGGAGAGTTTGAGGAATGTAAGGAAATGTGTCTTCATAGAAAGTGTGGTGGACACCTGGAACAGCCTGCCAGGAGTGGTGGTGGGGGCTAAGACAGTGGGGAACTTCAAGCACGTGTGGGATAGGCATATAGGCATAATAAGTAGAGGAAAGGGAGGTGGTAGGGACACAAGCAACCAAAAAAGGGTCCAGAGTGTAGTAATAGCCCTTCCGGGCTACTCTTCTCAAGCAAACTGCATCTGCAGTTTGAAAACCTGCCTAAGGTGAAGCTGCTCGAAGCTCCCCTACAAGCAAGGGGATTGCAGTGCCCTTCCGGGCTTCTCCTCTCAAGTAAACTGCATCTACAGTTTGAAAACCTGCCTAAGGCGAAGACGCTCGAAGCTCCCCCTGCAAACAAGGGGATTGCAGTGCCCTTCTGGGCTACTCCTCTCAAGCAAACTGCATCTGCAGTTTGAAAACCCGGTTAAGGAGAAGCCGCTCGAAGTGCTCCCCCCAAACAGCAAGGCACAGGTAGGAACTTTTGAATTTTGGCACCAACCGTAGGAAAAATCTCACTTCTAGGGACATGGATATGTTGTTCATCCACACTTTTTGGCAGGTTCCTTGCCGCTTTAAATCTTGCCGGAAGGTCTTCAAGCTGGCTCCTCCCACCCACCCGGGTGGTAAAACTCTCGGCTCCACCCCATGACTCCAGATCTTCCTTACCGCTTGGAAGCTCAGGTTCCCTCCTTAGCACTCTGCGTTTTCGACTGGTTCCTGGAAATTTCGGTCTTTGAAATCAATTGGAAGTTTTCTGAAACTTCGATCTTTTCTTCTTCGCTGCGGCGATGGCTCATTCGTTTTCTGGCTCCGGGAGGCGCTCGGTTAATTCCTCCAGGAGAGACCTGCACTCCACGTGCGTTTACTGCCTTGACTTGGATCATGATCCTCAACTTTGCGAATTTTGTTGTTCCTTTCGCCAGCTCTCTGAGGATCGTCTGCTCGCTGCCGGGCAACGGTAATTTTTCTCGGCCCGAAAATTCCTCGGAGACTCGAGGCAGTGTCCGGATCGGGCTGTCTCGGCTGAGCAGCTCGATCTTCTTTCCTCCGGGAGGGGCGGCTGCCCTCCCTCTCTCCTCGGTCGCGGCGCCATCCCGCCTCCTTGAGTTCTCCTCATGCAGCTTGCTCAAGGAGCTTCGCAGTCCCTGTCCTCAAAGGGAGAGGGACCTTTGGGACCTGCCTCTTGGCCCAAGTCCAAGAGAGTCACAGGCTAAGTCCCTTAGGTTGGCTCGGAGGGAGGCCCGGGAGGAGTTCCCCTCCCTGCCCGACCGACGTTCGACAGTCGAGGATGCGGCTTTGGCCGCTGACCTCCACCGGTATCCCGTCAGAGTCAGCCAGCCAGGACTCCCGTCAACGTTCTCGAGTCTCTCGACCCGTCATCTGGGCTGTCTGCTGGTGCCGCCATCCCTTCGCTGGTTCCCCGGGCGGAGGCTGAGGTTCTGCCTGTACCTTTGGGTCGACAGTCCTCTGCCCTTTCTTCCGAGCCGAAGGAGGAGTGGGCGCGCCCCGCTCCTTCCCAGGCCCGCCCTCGGTTCCCCCAAGGATTCGGGTCTCGGTCCTCCTGTCGGTCTAGCCGCTCATGCTGATCTCGCCGTTTTCGGTCAGGGCACCAAGTCAAGTGGCATTGCCGTTCTTTCTCGTCCCCCTCCTCGGATGAGGAGTGGCTTCGATGCCGTTGGTGTCGACATTACAAGGAGTTTAGGTGGCAGCAGCTGTTGTTGTCCGGGAATCAATCGACCACGATTCATTCTCCGGCTAGTAAGCAGCTGCCGCCCGATCGGCCGAAGTAGCCGCTCGAGGCAGTCGAGGTGCTCTCTCCGGGGCCGGTTGCTTGTCTGATCCCTGCTGCCCCACCATCCTCGGTGGAACCCAGGCCGGGCCATGACCTATCCCGCAGGTTATCTGTTCCCCTCACTCAGGCCTGCGGCAGCTTTTTGCAGACCCCTCGGAGCCCGAAATCGACTCCTCTATGTTTCCTAGCAGAGAGGACCCATGGTCTTCTCCGGAACATTCCGTGGACGACAGCCCATCGTCCTTTATGGGCTGCTCCAGCTCATCTCGAATTCACCGGGATGCAGCTCGAGCCTGTTTCAAACGGCCCCTACCCCTTACGGAGATTCTAGACCCGAGGGGTTCACCTCGGAGGCCTCCCTGTGGCTGAGGCACCATGGCCCAGCCTTGAGCTCTGGCGGTAGCCTACTTCCTGCCCTGCCCCTTCGGCCAGGGTTGCCAGGAAGTACTCTGTCCCTGTCGGTTATCTGCCCGGTTTCTCAGAACACCCCTCGGCTGAGGGGGTAGTCACTGACAATGCTTTCCAATGTTCTGGAAACGCTAGGGATGTGGATAGGCCCCCTGACAAAGAGTCCAAAAGGATGGACTATGTCGGGCGCAAGGTTTACGCTGCGTCCTCCCTAGACCTCCGTCAGGCCAGCTCGGCGGCACTGATGGCACATTTCTCCCACGCCCTCTTGGGCTCCCTGGATGAGGTCCTCCCTCATCTCCCGGCCGACCTGCGGACCACGGTCCAGCGAGTGCGGGACCAGGGTAGGGCGGTGGCGAAACAGCAGCTCCAGACGGCTCTGGATCTGGGCAACTTCTGTGCCAGATCGGTGGCGGCCGCGGTGGCCATGCGCCGCAGGGCGTGGCTGAGGTTATCCTCCTTTTCTTTGGAAACCCAGCACGAGTTGGCGGACATTCCCTTCTTGGGGACTGACCTTTCCGGCCCTGGAGTGGAGGGACACCTCCAGGGGTCCGAGAAGTCCGATGCCACTCCGGACTTGGTCACTCCCACCCGGAGGGACAAGGGCAGCCGGTAGCCTTTGCGTAAGCCCCTTTGCCCCCGACCCTGCGGCTCGACTGGCCCAGCACGAGGGCCAGCAGGTATGCGCTGGGCGGCCTGACGCCAAACCAGCATCTTCCTCCAAAAGGAAGCAGGGAGGTAAAGGTCTGAGAGCTCCCTTGGCCTCTTCCTCCCCCAAGCCTGCTCAGTGATGGGCTAAGGGGCGCTGTCCCTGGCCCCGTCGTCCCTACCTGGTTTCCCGTGGGGACGGCTCCAGCAACTCTTCTTCTTGGTCCGCTTCCTGGACCTCTAGGGGTCAGAGGTGCTAGGGGTATGTCCTGTCGCGGGTTGCGAGCAGGTTCCACCCTTTTTGAGCCGTTGCCCCATGGGGATCTTGGGGTCCACAACCTCTTTGTCGGCCTGCTGAGCCGACTTGCCTGGCCCTCTAATTAGAGGTGATCAGGAAGGTTGCGGACCCTTCTTCTGACCCTGGGTTCGTGTCCAGGTATTCCTGGTCTCAAACAGACGGGGGGCTTGCGCCCCATACTTCTGCACGCCTGGATGGTCTCTCTGCCTCAGATATCCCATCCTCAGAACGAGGCATGTGGCTTCTTTCCTGGGCCTCCAGGACATACTTACTCCTCGTTCCGTCCATTTCTTGGGAGACTCCTCCCTTTTCCTAAGCGGGGGATCTCCTTACGAGTTCCTGGCCAGGCCCTTCGTTCTCTACTCAGCAGCTTCTGCGGCATTGAGGGGTCCGGGCGTAACCCCACCCGGATGGCGGCCTGACTACAACCCTTCCAGGTGGAAGGGGACAGTCTGGTGTTCTGGCTGTGACTGGTCTCCCTTTATCGGAGCCACGTTAGAACTCGTGTCTTAGCGGGTGATCCTTCTTCTGGACGAGGCTCGACTCTTGAGTCCGAGCTCGGCTCCTTGCGGACAGGGCTGAGGTTCTTCCTCCCTTACCTAGTCAGGTCTGACTGGGCAATTGCACCCTGCCGGGACCTCCTGGGCCTTGCGGCGGCCAGCTCCAGCATGATCTGTTGGACCCGCTGGTTCTTGCGTCCCCCTAGTGGGGACTGGCCAGCCAGCGGTCACAGTGCTGCGTTCCTCGGACCAGTTCGTGACTACAGCCCAGGAGTTAGGGGAACGCTCCCCCTCGGACCGTTCCAGCTCTTGCAGGAGAACATCCTGTTCGTCCGCCCTGAGTCGACGGTCTTCTCCGACCGATGATTCTCGGATGGGTGGGGGTGCCCATCTAGGGGAATACAGAGTGCTTCGTCTCTGGTCCTCTCGGGAGTCCCGATGTCTTTCCTACCCGCTGGAGCTCCAGGCGGTCCGCTTAGCTTGCACTGCTCGCTCCGTTTTTGCGGGGTCTAGTGGTTTAAGTCCAAGCGGACAACACCACGACCATGTACTACCTACCCCGCCAGGTTCGGTCGAGCCCCTTACCTCGGCATAAGGAGGTTCTCCGCATTGGGTCTTTCGCGCAGCCAGAGGCGGTTTCCCAGCCATTTGATGGTAGGAGCCTCCAGCACTCTGGCTGATGCCCTAAGCCGGACATAGGCTGCGCCTCACGAGTGGTCTCCCGCCAGAGGTAGCACAGGATCTTCTCCTCCTTCCCTCCAGGGAGAATCGAGGCGAGACTGTTTCATGCCCGCCCCTCAGCAAGGTTTGCTATAGGATGCTGTCAAGGCCGCGGACCCCGGGCCTTTTCTACGCCTCTCCCCCATTTCCCTTGACCCACGGGCAAGGCGAGGAGGGACTAGGCGCAGGCGATGCTGGTAGCCCCAGACTGGATTGCCAGCTCTGGTATCCAGCTCTCCTCAGTCTCAGCCCCAGGCTCCCGAGCGGCTTCCAGCCCGCCCGGTCCTGATCTCTCTTTTCAGGGGAAGGTCTTTCATTTGGACCTTCAATCCCTGCACCGGCAGGCCTGGTCCCTGTGCGGCTAGGGGCCAGGCCTTGGGTCCTTCGGCAAGGTCCTCGACGTTTTCGAGGCGTCCTGCTAGAAGTCGGCCAAACTTGCTCGCCTTCAATTGGAAGAGTTCTCCATTTGGTGATGGGATAGGGCCTGGGCCCCTCTCCCGTCCCTGGGCGAGCATTCCGGCCCATCTGCGGTCCGTTCTTTTGAACTACGGTTTCGGCCGACGACCCTCTAGGTGCTTCTGTTGGTCACCCGTCTTCCGGGCGCGGGCCGGAAGGCAGTCGGTGGCACAGAAAAGGTGGTCTGGCACTTTTTTAGGCCTTGAGCACACCTCCCCTTTGGGGGAGAGTATCCCCATTTCTGTGAGATCTTCGCTGGTATGGGCTTAGCTCATGGGCAAGCCGTTCGAACCTTTGCACAGGTTCGAGTTCCCCCACCTGTTGTGGAAGAACACCTCCTTGGGGCTACTCTGCCATCCAGAAGGAGGGGAGAGTTCCAGGCACTCCTTTGAATCTCCCTATCCGGTCTTCCACAAGGACAAGGTTGTCCTGCGCCACACCCGAAGTTCCTTCCATAGGCGGTGGCGGAGTCTTCCCGAACTGGGTATTGTCTCTGCAGGGGTTCATCCCCATTCACACCTCGGAGGCCGTATATAGGATCCATGGGACCCTATTTAATGCTCACCTACCCAGGGAGCGTAGGGCTGAAGTTCGGGAGAGGTTCGCCAGCTGTTTGTCATCTACGCTGAAGCCGTACGTGGCAGACCTGTAGCCAAGCAGGCGACGAGCAGGTGGGTCACCTCCTGCATAGGTCTCCACTATAGGTGGGCGGGCATGGAGCCTCCCAGAGAGATAAGTGCTCATTTTACCCACCCTTCAGCTGCATCGGTGGCTGCTTCCGAGGAAACTCCGGTCCAGGATATCTGCAGGGCTTCTACCTGGAAGCAGGCTTTACCGTTTTCCCCTTCCACATCGACCTTGGGTCATGCCGGGATGCTGGTCGGGGCCTCAGTTTTCCAGTCTTTCTACCTAAGTAGGGGGTGTGCGCCTTGCCTCCCTCCTCCCGGAGGACTGCTAGGAGTCTGCCAGTAAATGTGGATGAACAACATATCCATGTCCCTAGAAATACAGGTTACTCATCTGTAACAGGAGTTCTAGGAATGGTATATGTTGTTCATCCTGATGACTCACCAGGCCTCCTGGCGGCCACAACACCTGGCTTCCAGCGGGCTAGATCTGGCGTCATGGGGCGGAGCCGAGAGTTTTACCACCCGGGTGGATGGGAGGAGCCAGCTTGAAGACCTTCCGGCAAGATTGAAAGCGGCAAGGAACCTGCCAATAAGTGTGGATGAACAACATATACCATTCCTAGAACTCCAGTTACAGGTGTGTAACCTGTATTTGCTCCTGTCCGCCAGCAGTTTTCCCTTTGCAATGCGTGCAGCACACTAGAGATCATCTAGGAACTGCTGCCAAGAAAGTGATGCAAGGACTGCTCTCTGTGCTTGAATTTTATGGATTTCTCACATTAAGCTATTTTAAGTCTGATGTAGAGACTTGTTAGAGTTGATTTAAGTTTGATAGATAATTCAATCAATCAATCAATCAAGTCTATATTTAACCAGGCGTTCATCGTTGAGCAGAAGCTCATTTGCAAGATGGACCTGGGTGGAGCATGAACAATTGTATATACAGGTCAACACAGGTATTTACAAGGCAATACAAATAATACTCTTTACAGAGAGGAAAAAGAAGAAGTTCATATGTACATAGAATTATACAGATATTGTACAGATTACACGGTATTTACATACATAGAAGTGTCTATAGGAAGATAAAACAGGTTATCTAAGGTTGCAGGAGGAAGTAACGGAAGAATAATTGTTTTAAGCTAGTGTGATGCAATCTGCCCTGAGCTCTGTGTCCCTGCTTTCAGAGCTGTTGTAAGTCTCTGGCCTGCATGTTATGCTCTGTACCCCGCTTAATAGAAACTTCTGTACAGGCTAATGCTCTGCAGCCCCTCCCCCAGACTAGGCTACACGACCTCCTGCTTGTTCTCCCTCTTTTTTTTAATTTTCAGCCCCTCCCATCCTACCTTTTGTTTTACTGATTCCCCTCCCTTCCAGGCCTGCTATTTAATTTTTCCCTCTCCTCTACTTTCCTCAGGGGATTGCAGTGCCCTTCTGGGCTACTCCTCTTAAGCAAACTGCATCTGCAGTTTGAAAACCTGCCTAAGACGAAGCCACTCAAAGCTCCGCCTACAAGCAAGGTACCAGTTGGAACTTTTTGAATTTTGGCACCAGCCGTAGGAGAAATCTCACTTGCCCCTGTCCGCCAGCAGAGTTTTCCCTTTGCATTAAGTGCAGCATGCCAGAGATCATCTTTCTAGGAACTGCTGCCAAGAAATTGATGCAGGGACTGCTCTCTCTGCTGTGTCCATTTTCCCATTAATAAGTTATACTGTACTGCCACTAGAGGGACACAATCTTTATCTAAAGCGATCCCTGTCTGCTGTCATATAGATACCTTCCTAAACTACAGCTACTCTCTCCATCTGACCAGCTCCCTGTGCTCCCTGCTTACAATGTTTCCTTATTCCTAAATCAATTGCTCACTAATGTGTCTGTCCTTATAAACAATGTATCCCCTACTCTCCTCTCTCTCCCCCTTGTTCTGCTCATATCCTTCTCTTTAACACCTCCACTTCCTCACTACTCATCTATTCCTAATAACTTTCCCACCCCCATCAGTTATCACCAATCCCTTACCCACATCCATGCTATCACTCCTTCCCCCCATTTGAAATATGGTCTCGCTCTACCACTATTTCTCCTGCGGTTTTGATAATGGTGTTCACTTTCACTGTGGTTCTCCACCTCCTTCTTCCTCACTCATCCACTCCCTTCTCCTCGAAACTTCCAACCTCCTCACCAGTCCCTTCAAAATCCCCTAAGCTCCACTTTCTCATACTTGCTTTCCTCTTGCTCTCCGCTGGGGATATCCACCCCAACCCAGACCCTATTGCCCCAAGCTCCTCTGGAGCTTCCTCCTCTACTACCTTACCCCCGCTCTCTTCTTTCAGCCCTCCCAAATGGTTTAAAGATCCTACATTTAAACACCCGCAGCTTGTTGCAAAAAACAGACCAGATTCAGACCAGTGTGCACTCTAAAACCAGACATTCTAATCATCTCAGAAACTTGGCTAAAGAGCACTATCAGTTTTCATTCCTGACTACTCACTGCTAAGGCAAGACCGTGCTGGCAGGGGTTGTGGTGTGGCCATTTCTGTCCTAGCCTCCATCCAATATTCCATCATCTACTCATTCTCCATTCCTGAGACCCATGATGCCCTAGCTATCCATGTGACCCTCCCCTTCACTCTCCCAGTCTTCGTAGCTGGCCAGTACTGTTGCCCAAATGTCCATCCTTTGGTCACACTAGACTTCCTAACCTCCTTCCCTTCCCACATTCGCTCTGGGGAGTTATTCATCCTAGGCAACTTCAATATAAATTGGTTGTCACCTAAAACTACCAAAACTAAAAACGAAATCTGAGCCCTAAAACTCTCCCAACTGATCTCCGAACCCACCTGCCCAAACCACAAGACACAGCACTTCCTACTCTACTGGGCTCTTACCTCCCACCCCCACCACGTCATCACCTCTGGCATCCTCCCTGATGCTCTCAGTGACCATAACCCAATATTCATAGTTAGGAAAGTCCACAGAACTAAATCACCACACAAAACCATACAACTACACTCTTTCAAATCTCTTGACCTTGAACCTCTCCTGAGTAACCTTGCCAATTCTGACTGATTCTCCCCCCCCCCAACCCCTCTCCCCTCGGTTGATAAGGCCCTTGCCTACTTCAAAGAAGTCTTTCTTGTAAACTGGAACGCCTTTGCCCCTCTCAAAGAAACCAGAGTCAAAGGTTACCACATACCTTGGATAACTCCCGAACTTCTGGTTTGCCTCAGGGCTAGAGATCTAGCCTGGAAGCATCATAAAGCCACCCAGCATCCTAGTGACCTCGCAAACTACTGCATGCTCCAAAATGCTTGCACAAGTGCTACAAGTTTAGCCAAGTCCGAATATTTCAAATCTGCCTTCATCACCAACATAAATTCCCCTTCAAAGTTTTGGAAAGTGGTCCACACCCTATTCACCCCCTCATCTCGCCCCCCCCCCCGGTACTTAAAGTAAATAGCTCACTAGTGTCCGATCCACCAGCTGTAACTGCAGAATTTAACTCCTACTGTACCTCCCACGCCACTGAGCTACTGAAATCTTCCCTCCTCCCACCCATCCCCCCACCCCACCGTGTGTCCCCTCTACCACCCTCCCACCTCCCCTTCTTTTCGCTACTGTAACCCAAAACGATGCCCTAAATGCCCTCCTCACCACCAACCCTCTACA
Organism: Neoceratodus forsteri; assembly: GCA_016271365.2. NCBI lineage: Eukaryota > Metazoa > Chordata > Ceratodontiformes > Ceratodontidae > Neoceratodus > Neoceratodus forsteri. Next base: position 734,807,427 of record CM057459.1, read on the forward strand.
GTTGCCTCCTGACGGCCCCGACCAAACCTCTCCTCTCTGCTATGGCCATTGCTCTACCCCCTCTTAATCCTAAATCTCTCATTCTCTACTGCCTCTGTCCCCTCTTCATGGAAACGTGCAGTGATCCTCCCTCTACCCAAAGGGGGTGACCCCTCATCCCCTGGCAACTGTAGCCCCATTTCTCTCCTCCCTACCCTTGACAAACTTCAAGAGCACATTGTCTTCTCCCCACCTACTTCTTTTCTATCTGACACCTCCTTTTTCACCCCTTTCCAGTCTGGTTTCAAGAAAACCACTCCACCACCACCGCTCTCCTATGTCTCACAGACTCCATCCTAACCGGGATGAACAATGGCCAAATTATCTCTGCCATTTTTGTCGACCTGGCCAAGACCTTCGACACCATCTCACACTCCCTTCTCCTTGACTTACTCCCGGCAGCTGGCCTATCTCCCTCCACCACAAACTGGTTCAAGGCCTACCTTATTGGCAGAACCAATCAGTTAAGATCTTATAGATTCATAGGTCTGGATACAAGTCAAATGGCTACAAGAGCTGTAAGAGACTTGCCACTGATTCAGTGGCAGAACCCCCTAGCCCTGTCCCCATATGTATATCTAACCTTGCCTTAAATGTACCGAGCGTGGGGGCATTTATCACCTCCTCTGGTAACGCATTCCATACGTTCACCACTCTCTGACTGAACCATGGCCCTCTTCTGGAAGTTCTGAAAAACCCTCCCTGTAATTGCATACAGTGTCCTCTAATAGACCTTCCTGTCTGTATTTTCTTACGCAACCCCGCGGATTCCAACAGGTTATCATCTTTAAGTGCCCTAAAGACAAAAACTAGGTCACCTTTCACCCTCCTGTAAGTCATTGAGTAAAGATCAAGCATCTGTAACCTCTCGGTATAATCTTTTTTCCTAACTGTAACAGCTTTTTAGTGACTCTTCTCTGAACTCATTCATAAGATTTAGTAACACCAATACTCTGTGTTGTAGAGAACAGTGTTCTATACAAGGGCAACAGAACCTCCCAGTTCCTACTGTGTATATTTCTGAATATATTGTCCATAACTCGATTAGCTTTTTTAATTGACTCTCTATTATGAAGTTCAAAACCTAGGTCATTAGACATAAGTACCCTCAGATCCTTTTCACTGGATGTACACTTAAAACATTGTTGTTTAATGTACATTCAGCTCTGGGGCTGTTGTGTCCTAAATGAATGAAACTACACTTATTTTCGTTAAAGGATAATCTGTGTTGTATTGTCCACTGTTCCAGGGAGTACAAATAATACAGTAATTGTTGAAAAGACTCAAAGTTGTTGACTGTGGCTACCACCTTTGTATCAGCGGCATATTTACGTATCCAAACTCCATCTGAACCCTGCATGCCAGAGGTGAAAGTAGAAGAGAGTTGGGCCCAAGATTGATCCCTGTGGCACGCTACTAGTCACAACACCTCAGTCAGAAAAAAAAACCTCTTATTTGTACTCTTTGAAGTCTGTTTGAAAACCATGATTGAATCCATTTCATAAGGCCAGAATCTACCCCCATGTTTAAGTACTTCCAACAACCTTAAGTGGGATACAGAGTCAAAAGCGTGCTGTAATCCAAGTACACCATGTCCACAGGGAACCCCTCATCTAGTACCTTGCTGACTGGCTCAAAAAAGTCCAGGAGTTTTGTGACACATGACCTTCCCTGAGAGACCCCATGCTGGGTTATATAAAAAATATCTAAACTTCGTAGATCATCAATCACAAACTGTCTAATAAACCCCTCAAGCAGTTTACCAACCTGGGACGTTATGCTTATAGGTCAGTAATTCTCAACGAGCCACTTTTTTCCCTTTTTTAAATATGAGAGTAATATGTGCAGTTTTTCCAATCTTGTACTACTTCTCCCAAGGCTAGAGATTTATTGAATAACAGGGTGAGTGGACTGCTAGTTTACTCAGGAGCATTGGGTGAATTTCATCAGGCCCACAAGACTTACCAACATCTAAATTTATCAGTTTCTCATAAATATCTGCCTTTGTGATTACAAACTTTTTGCATTCTTTACAGTTGTTACTATTAAACGTACGACGTCCCTCCTGTTTTTGGTACACTGATAAAAAATAGGTATTCAATATTTGTCATAGCCTCCTCATTGTCAATGATGACCTCCCCATCAGTTATATTGGTTAGATGTTTATTTCCAGTCCTACGACTCCCAATATAGTTGTAAAACTGCTTCCCATTATCTTTTGCACTTGCCACTGCCTGTTCTGTCCTTGAATTTGCCCTTTTTATAGCTACCTTACATTTTTTAACTAAACTAGTGTATTTATCAGCTCTTACAACACTGGGACATCTTTTAAAGTTCTTGTATGCCTTATTCCTTTTATTAATTAACTTCTCAATTTTATGTGAGAACCACCTAGGAATCCTCCTTCCATGTCTGTAACTTGCAGGTCCTTTTCTCAGTCCCATTCTCCCAGGAACTGTTTCATACTGTTAACATCCATCTTATTGTAATTCCTGATTTCTGTGCACCCAGAGACAGCTTTAGTCGACTCTTTGATGGAAAATATAATCATATTATGGCCACTGTCCCCCAAAGAGAGGTGTATTTCTAAATTCCCTAGGCACACTTCCGTATTACTCAAAACAAGGTCAAGAGTGTTCTTGGCCCTTGTTTCATCCAGAACAAATTGTTCTAAATTATTACTTAATGCAGATGTCAATAAACTAGTTCTCAATTTTACTATGTCCATGTCACAATTTCCAGTCTACCCTGGGTAAATTAAAATCCCCTAGCAAGATACAGTTGTTGGTTGTGTTACTGGCTTCCAAGGCCTCCATAAACTCTTGAATTCTCAGTCTCACTCAATCCTAGTGCTCTATAGCACACTCCTATCATTATGTCTTTCATAGATATCTTTATCTTAACCCATAATTGTTCCACATTATTACAGGCAGCATTCAACTTAATTATCTGAGGCTTAAGATGTGTAGATATAAAGATACCACCACCACCAGTTTTGTTGGCCCTGTCTATGTGGAAAAAACTCAGTCTTCAATATATGGTTCCCAGTCATTCGGCTTTAACAAAGTCTCTGTTACAGCACATATGTCAATACCCCTAGAAGACATAACTTATCTTAGTTCGAATATTTTATTTCTCAGACTTCTTGCATTCAGTAGTGAGACAACTATGTTATTGTACACTACATCCTTTTTTGGCCCCTTAGCTTTGGCAGTGTAATTTGTAGGGGGGGTAATCTGTTACAACATTCAAAAAGTTACCTATACAACTGTGAAGGGTAGCTGACGTCATTACTTTCATCTGTGTGCTTGCCCCCCCCCCCCACAGTGAGTTTAAAGACTTATCAGTAACTGCTTTAAAAAGTTTGCCCAATACCTTATTACCTTTTCTGCTTAGATGTAATCTGTTGTTACTATATAAAGAGCCGTGGTTGATGAAATATTCCCAGGACATTAAGCAGTGCCATTCATTCAGTACACACCATCTCCTGATCCAATTATTAATTCATAAGTTCTTCAAATTGATGTACTCTGAAGCTCTGGGGACTGGTAAAATTTCTGAAAACATCCCTATGCCATTAACACTCTTTATAATCCTAGCAATATTCAACAATTCCAGGTAAATCAAATCCTCTCTAGTATGCTTAATGTCATTAGTTCCTGCATGAATGATTATGATTGGCCTATCATTTTTTCTTTGCACCATAATGGGTAATAGCTTTCCTACATCACACAGTTTAACCCCTGGCAAATATGAACTAGTGACCACTTCTTTATTGTCTTTAGTAGTGTAAGCGTCAGTGAATCTTATAATGGAGTGTCCTGTTACAAAAACCCTTTCAAGTTTATCTGATGTCTCCACCTCCATATTCATATCTCCCCCATCACGAGTGTCAACGGGGGTACTAACTCGGGCATTCTGGGAGTTCACAACATTAGTCAGAAACACCTGACTCCTCTTTAGAGTCTAACTCTACCCCTGGACCTCCTGTACAATAATGCTGGAGCTAACCATATCACCAGTACACCAATCATGAACTTCTTTATTTCCAAAGATATTACAAATACCCTGGGTTGCATTCTCATCTAAATCTATTAAGTGAACGGGGGGGGGGGAGACTATTGTTACTTTGCTTCATGGAAAAGTTTCCACAGTCCCTACACTTAATCCCTAATTCCCCTGTTTTCAATGTTCCCAACAAGGACTCCATTTCAGAATTCAAACAATTGCTAATACCAAGGTCAAACAAGAGTACGTTTATAATTTACCTTGTGCTGACCTTCCTTTTATGCCCCACTCCCACGCATAACACGCACAGAAGTGCGCGCGTGTCTCTGCACGCAGATAATGAGCGTTCAAGCTCGTGGCGTTTGCTCCCTCACGCACTCTTATGTGCTGCGACCCAGAAGTGTACTGTTTGTCTCTTTCACAGGCACAAGTTACCACTACCAAAGCACTCCCTTTTTACACAGCAACAGACATTTTCTGTACTTCAGAGCCCCCAACACACACAAGAGTCTCCCGATTAAAATCCTAAAACTACGCTGCCTCTGTAGTTCTCTGTTCAGTCTCCTGAACTACAGATATCGGAATACTTCCTGTGTCCTCTCTGCCTAGCAACCTCGCAGCCCAGCAGATATTTGAGGTAGAATTTCACAGTTTGAAAATGAGCACTTACAACACTGAGCTCCAACCCCCTGTCGCTCAGCTTTTGGCCGATACACAGGGATGAAGGTGCCAATACAGATCTTGGATGCCACTTCCCCTTCCTTGGCCGATTAGCACTGGCGTCCCCCAGGGCTATGTATTAGGGCCCCTCCTATTCTCCGTCTTCTTGAATGACCTTCCCTCTGGTTGCTCCTCCTCCTCCGCTATACATATATATGCCGATGATACAGTCCTTTATGCATCTGGCTCCTGTACTGCTGAGGTTATAACCAGCTTACTGCAAGACTTCGACAAGGTTCAGCTCTGGTTTGCTAGCCATCAACCTTTCCTCGGCATCAAGAAGAATGTCTCCATGACCTTTGGCACAAGGTAGAGAGACTCTAGGCTTCCCTCCCTACCCACGTTCCACACACTTGATGGGACTTTACTTGAGGACACATCCTCCTTGATTGGTTGGACCAACACCTAAACTTCTCTGGATGTATTGACACCATCCAGAAAAAACTGCACCCCAAGCTTGGTGCCCTGTTCAGGAACTGTAGTTGCATCCCTCCTACGGCTAGGTGTGAACTTGTTCAGAAGATGATGCTGCCCATTTTCGACTACTGTGACATAGTCTGTGGTGCTGCCCCTACGTCCTCCCTGGCCAGACTGGACACTGTCTTAAATTCCTTCTGCCTCTTTGCCCTAGATGCCCCCCGCATCCACCACTGCGATATTTATCGTGCTCTATCCTTACCCTGTCTTACAAATAGGCGACTCTCCCACTGTGCTAAATTCACCTCCAAGCACTGGTTGGGTGAGCTCCCTTCCTACCTTACCTCCTCCTTTATAACACCCCCCCTCCTCGTCCTCCAATTCCCTTAGATCAAATGACTCCCGCACCCTTGTAGTCCCCCGCAGATCCACCCAAATCGGGCAATCTGGTTACTCTCACCGCCTCCTAAAAATTTGGAATTCCCTTCCCCCTCAAATTTGGCACTCATCCTCTGCCTACTCCATCAGCTCTGCCCTCAATAATTACCTTGCACCTTGCTGCTCCTGCCATGTCCCTCCCTAAACCCTGGACAACCCCTACTCCTCTACCTTCACCTTTATTTTACCCTGTGCACCCCCACCCCAAAGATTTCTAGATCTCCTCCCCTTCCCCCAAATTGTTCTCCCTTACTGGCCTCGCTTGATCTCTCACAGAATGTAAGGGACCCCGAATACTCTCCATGGGTCCCTCTCCTAGCCCCCCAAGGGACTTGTATCTCTCATCTACTCCCTTCCCCCACCATCCCTTCCATCTGCCTAGACTTGCAGTCCTCTTGGCATCCTGAAGGGGTGCTACTGCATCTAGGCTTGTCTCCTCTCCTTCCCCTTGCCCTATCTACCTGTCCCTTAGCCTTTGCAGTCCACTTGCAGGATTCTCAGCATCCTGAAGGGGCCCTGCTGCGCCTAGGCATGTCTCCTCTCCTTCCCCTCCCCATTCTATCTTTTCTCCCTTGCCATCGCAGTCCCCTTGCAGGGTTCTTAGCATCCTGAAGGGGTCCAACTGAGCTTAAGCATATCTCCCCTGTTCTATCTAGCCACTATCTTGGCTTTCCATGACTAATGGCAGGGTCCAGTGCATCCTGATGGACTATTGATTGGGCCCCATCTCCTCCAAAGGTGCGACTTCTCTTCCCCTCAAGGGTTCAGTTCTCCCTCCCTTTCCTATCACTCTCTTAATCCCGATCTACTGACCTTCCCCAGCCCCCTTGCAGGGTACCCTGCATCCTGAAGGGTCCTCTCTTAGGTTAGGTCCTATTCCCCTTCCTAGCACTGTCACACCTCCTCCTTCTCTCACCTTCCTCTTTAAATACCTACAGCCTTATCACCCTTTGTATCTAGCCTCACAACCACCTTGTAGGGTTCCCCACATCCCAAAGGAGTCTCTCTGGGACACTGCCTTATCCCCATCTCTCTGGTCCCCCAGTCCCCTTGCAGGGTTCCTTGCATCCTGAATGGGTCTCCAGGGACATGGCTCTTCCCCCTCCCCCCACCTCACCCCTCCTTCTCCTTTTACATAAGTACTTGTTAACTTATTAACCCAGCACTTATTATTGTCCACTCTTTCTACTTATTATGCGCAACACTGTTGTAACACTGTTTGTAACACCTGCCTTACAACTGTACGTTATTGTTAATCTTGTAACTTGAATGTTTAATGTCTCATTCCTGTTGTACCCTTCCCCCACCCCAGGTCGCACTGGGAGACAAGCGACTTGTTGCTCAGTGTGCCTTCCTGGTGAAACATTTCAACAAATAAATAAATAATAGTCAGGGAAACATAGGGCAGACACAATGGGTCTACTGGTCCTTCACTGTCAACATCATCTCTGTTTCTATTTGCTGCTTTTGGTTTGAGTAAACATTTGACAATTTGTCTAATTTTATTTATTTATTTATTTTTTTTACAGCAGCCACATTGCCAAAGAGTTCTTCCTTCGGCCGCTCTGGTCCAGGGTCACAAAAACTGCAAAAGGCACAGTCGTTTGATGTAGCAAAGTAGGATATTTATCACTTATTTTGTAAGCAGTATCGTATTTTCAACATTGTCTTGTACCAATAATGTTATCAAAGAACTACATATCTATAGATTACCAAAGGTACCTTGCTCTTAATAAGTTAGTGGAAAAAAGTTGTAGATTTCTGGGGCTACTTTGTTGTTTCTGTTTGACTAATTCAGCTAATCAAAACTACTTTTGAAGAGACTGTGGGCTCTAGTTGAGGGAGCATAGCATTGGGAAGCAGGTCATCACAAGCTTAAATTCCATTAGAGCCCAAATACTTGCTATGTGACCTTGAGCAAGCTACTCAACCTCCCAATCTTCCATTCCAACCAGCTGTTGACGTTGGGCTAAGGCAGTACCACACTGAAAATGAGATATTGCATCTCAGCTGGGTTATTCTGCAGAAATAAATATAAAAATAACAATAAATAAGTAAATGAATAAATTCAGTGTTTTTGTTGTTTAATCACAACATTATTCCGCTCTCCGTGGACCCGGCAGAGCTCGGCCCCAAAAATCCTTACCTCCCTGGCCAACCCCGAACAACCTGAGTCCATTCCCAAACCTGGGTCACTGACGTGGCGTGAGGTGTGGCATTCAGTGCCTCAGCCCTCGGCGCCACCGGGCTGGCAATAAATTCAGTGTTTGAGTAAGTGTCCAGTCGACTTGGTCTTGAGGAACAAAAGATTTTACAAGTTGAATTTCCTTTTCATGGACTCCAGTGTCATTAATGATCAGCATACTCAAAATAGGATCTGCAAATACTTAAACTATATTGAAGCAGCACTTCCTGTTACGTCAGAAATAGGTTTTGCTTCTTTTTTTTGTGGGAGAGTGTTGCCTTCCTCAGCTTGGGCAAGATTTTAAAACCTTTTGTTGCCATTTGATTTTAATTGTAAACTTTTTTCAGTTGGGTGCATTGAAATAATACGGTATATACGGTACTCGCTCACAAGATCCCAATGCCCACCACCCATCCTAGGCACGCTCTTTTATTTTTTTTCATGCTGAACCCCTGCTCTCTCTCTGTACACAGTATACAGTAAATGCTGTTGTCTTTCCCTTGAAATTTGTGTCCCATGTTTTTAAAGTAAGAAATGGTCCGTGACATCACATTTTTAATTGGCTTTATGTCCACACAAAATTGTACCAAAAGCACTGGTCTAGCATGATTGGCTTAATTGCATGGGTGGGGAGGTGGCAGGACCTGGAGACAGCAGGAGAATGTGCTGTATGTACTGTGTTATCACTTGCTCCAAATGGTCATTATAAATATTTAGGGGACAGGGCAGATAAACTATTTGCATATGTAGTTTGGTTACTTCTGTAACTTTTAAATCTTTGGACAGAAAATCACCTGTCTAGAATTTCCGAAAACATCAGAATTCTGCTGATGTCCCTTCAGACTCTAAGACTATTTTCTGCCAAACAGTATGTGTGAAAAGTTGCAGAAACAAGCAAATTGTTTTGTTTATCTGCATTTAGAGTAAAGTTTAAGGCAGAGGATGGTGCCTCCTCCCATATGAAATACAAATATATATATATATATATATATATATATATATACACACACACACACACACACACATATAATATATATATAATATATAAATAAAATGTAGTTATATAACAAAAACTTGCTTATTTAAATATAGCAACTTATCTATGCAACTTTGTGAGATTGTGCTGCTTGCCCTTGCAATCCCTTGAAAACTAGGTGATGCCCTAAATCATGCTATTGCATTGTGAAAATTTACAATAAATTAGCAGCCGATTTACCATAGGACTACAATGAGATGCTGTTGTCTTGTAGCTCTGTTTACTCATCCCTCCGAAGTATGCCACCGTTTACGTGGCTCCTTTTGTCTGCCTGCATACTCTAGCTGCTTTAACATGGGCCTAATGAGTAGCTTTTGCCTAAATAGTTCTATTTATTCATCCTTATGACCCATGCCACCTTACCGTGCACCCCAGCTTATCTGTACTACAAGTGTAAACCGTCCACAAGGAGCTGCTCCTGCTTGCTGCCTAATGCTCAGCAAGTCTCCCACCCCCCCCCATCCACATAGTGTAACTTCCTTGGGGAAGGCCCAAATCCAGGATAGTGGTTATAGAGGTTGAACTTTGACATTGCCTGCATGGGATACCTGTCCGAGGGTCAGGATGCTGGGCTCCCTACTTGCCCTCACTAAAACACCCTGTCTGAACATCGAGGTTGAATTGGGGTGGAAAGGAGGGCTCTAGCACCATACTCCTTTCTCTCTGGCCCAGGATCTGCTAACCCTCTTAAAGAGTTTGCACATTCCCCAGGGCCATTGCTTAGCCACCACTGATCCCAGCTCAAATCCTTGGAGTTTAGGTCCCCCTGCACAGCAAGTGACTGTACTTACCACTATGCCATAAGGCCAGGCTAAATGTGCTACGCACAGTCCCTCAGCAGGTGACAACTGGTTCCAAAATAGGTCTCCCGTGTAAAACTAAAATTTGTTTGTTCCTGTTTAGTTCCCTGATACCCGCTTCTTTGGGTCCTCATATCAGCATCAATTTATTGTATAATTATTTGCAAAAAAAGTTCCAAAACTGACAGGTGAATTCTCAGTGTTTCTGTCATACTGTGCTTTGCCACAGCATTGGTCTGATTAAACCACTGCCAGAATGAGGATTCAGTGTTTCTTGTTGGACCTTTTTTTGGCAGTAATTCCTTACTAAATTTACAGGAAATGAGGAAGGGGTTTTTACAGCAATTGAGTGGGACCCAAGCAGCAGTAAATCCCGTAATCTTACTTCGAGGGGGCTCATGTAGCAGGTAATGGACATTAGGACTGAGCAGCCAGGTGCTAGGACCACACAGAAAACTTCCAGCTAGCAGTATATAGCATGGAACTGCCCTTGATGTTGGCCAGTAGTATAAAGGGGGCGGTCCCCGAGCCCATCCTCAGTTCTTTTCCTGCCGTTGACGTGCACAGTTCGGACCTCCATGGATTCCTGCTTCTAGTTGACGCATTTTCACAGCGATTTATTATTTTTCATATTTTGCAGTTATCTTTAATTTTATTCATGTTCCTGTATGTTTTCTTCTCCAGTTGTGTCTTCTGACCGGTGAATGAAATGTACCTGCGGCAAGCAGACTCCCACTAAGGACAGCCACTCCTCGTACCTGCTCTGCGTAGGCCCCAACCTCGACACTGAGGCCTACCAGCACTGCCAGGAGTTTAACCAGGCTACACAGAGACGCCGCTCAAAGACCCTTCAAGCTTTCCTTCTGCAGCAGAAGTTAGCGACAATGGAGCAGGAGCTCCAGGGCAAAAGCTCTTCTTCCCGCTCTCCGGGGCTTCGACTTCTTCCTGTAAAGAGAAGTCGAACGGGAGGCACAAGCACCGGGACAAGGATCGAGATCAGCCACAGTCAGCTTCCCGCTTCAGACCCTCTCACAAGTCAGTGATCGCTTCTCAGTCTTCCTCCGGTCCCTCCTTCACTGATAGCCCTCACTCCTTTCAGGCAGTCCATGTTTTCACCTCCTGCCTTCCTCATCATCTCAGGTGAAGGCTTATCTGGGCTTCGGATGTCGTCCCCAGCCTCAAAGAACCTGAAACTCAGACCCCTTTTCCCAGTGGATCCTCAGCCAGGAGGCTCGACTGGCTCTTCAGACGTTAGGTCTCAGCACTCCACCCCTCTGGTCTTGGTGCTGCCTATGTCAGTCTCACATGGAGGGACTGATGCCTCTAAGCGACGCCAGGAGTGTGTGCTCACCTCTCCTTCTAGGGCGATGCCTCAGTCTCCAAAGGGGATTTCCTCTCCTGTGCAGGCCACCCCTACGTGGTCAGTGTCGCCTGACCGGCATCAGACCCCATTTCCTCAGCCGATGCCGGCCATTCAGGTGCCAACCCTGACAATGCCTTCCTCATTGTCGGTCAAACCCCAGCCGGCGCCAGTTACTCCTTCGGGAAAGCCGCAACTGACGCCTGCTACACAGATGCCAGGTCCTTCAATACCCGCGCCTGCTAGCCCTTCACTTCAGGAGCCATCTACCAGCTATTTTGTTCCTCAGAGTCCAGCGCTGGATCCTCAGAGGCCTCAGTGACCAATGCCGGGGGATCCTACACCTTCCCACCTGGCATGGCCTCCCCTAACACCACCCTTGGATTACACCACCCTGTTCACGGCCTGGTGGGAGTTCATGTAGAGCAAGGAGCCCCAGGGAAAGCATCCTACTCCATCCATGAGGGAATCTTCACCCTTGCTGGACAAGGTTCCCCCTCCCATTCCCAGATCTCTCTGTGACGAGGAGGACCAGCATAAGAAGGATCGCCGTGCACAGACACCGGTCCCAGAATCTCCATCGGGGGGACTCCTCTTCCTCCGAGGATTCCAGCTTGCCCTCTGAGCAAGAGGAGCCCAGAGACACCCACAGATCCCCTCCTGATGATCCAGCTTTCCTGGACGCCATAAGGCATATTCAGCCTCTCATGGGCTGGAACTCTGAGGAACTCGACCCATAACACAGACGCCTGGTGATTTTCCTCCATAAGAAGGATCCTCTGCCCACAGTCATACCTCCCCTTATTGACTCCTTCGAGGACATCAACAAGGCCACATGTAACCATCCGTCCTCCACCCTGGCCTTGCCTAATAAGGCGGACAGGCTTTACCACACCCCTAGAGACAAATCCTTTTATGGGGAGCATCCTGTGGCTGACCCAGACACCTTAGCATGCACACTCCAGATAAAGAATCTCGTCTGGTAGACTTCTGGGGCAAAAAGGTCTACGTCTTGGCCACTTTGGCTGTCCAGTCCCTGAATTTCCTGGCCCACATGGTACAGTACCAGAATTCCCTGTGGGATAAGGCTCTGGAATTGGTACAAAGCTTGCCAGATGATGCCACTACGTCCCAGTTGACCCAACTTCTGAAGTCAGGGTCTGACATTGGGAATCATGTACTAAGGGCCTCCTACAATACAGCCGACGTGGCGAGTCGGGCAGCAGCCTTCAGCATTTGTATTCACCACCATTCCTGGCTTAGGGTTTCCGGTTTTGCCCCGGACATACAGACCAAAATCCTTGACGCTCCTTTTAGGGGGTCGTGCGAGGATGTCCAGTGCATTATCTCTCAACTGCAGGAGTCTGGTCACACTCTGAAGACGGTACAGTCATTATACCGGTCTCTGCCTAAACCCCAACAGCGTCAACAGTCCTGGGGATAGCAGCCCAGAGGAGCCTTCAAATGTAAGGCCCCCTCCCAGGCGGCAGGAGCCTCAGCCCCTAGCGCCTCCCCTGCTGCCCTGCCCATCCCAGGTTCTTCTGCATGTCTCCTTGCCCGACCCCAGCAGAGGCTTTGAGGGAGGCGGTGGGGGGGGTCACTTCTCCCTTTACTTGGAAGGCTGGCGCAGAATCACCTCCGACCATTGGGTGCTTCAGGTGATGGAAAGGGGGCATACTCTTGAGTTCCAAGAGATACCCCCGACAGCTCTCTCTTGCACTCCCACTATCCTCTCAATCACATTACCCTTATCCAGGAGTAGATCTTGGCACTGCTGAGTAAAAGAGCCATAGAACCTGTTCCCACCAAGCAAAGGGGAAAGGGGTTCTATTCCCATTCCTGGTCCCAAAGAAGACCGGCAATCTGAGACCAGTCTTGGACCTCAGCCACCTGAATCTGTAGAATACAGGCACTTCAGGATGGTAACATTTCAGGGTCTTCTACACCTCCTTCATCAAGGAGATCGGCTCTGCTCCCTGGACATGCAGTATTCCTACCTCCACATCCATGTGTTCCAGCCTCACATGAGGTTCCTACGCTTTTGCTTCCAGTTGAACCATTACCAGTTCAGGGACCTGCCCTTTGGCCTCTCCTCGGCACCTCAGGTTTTCACTAATTGCCTTGCGGTAGTGGCCATGGCCCTCAGGAGGCAGGGTCTTTACGTCTTCCCCTACCTTGACAATTGGCTTCTCACAGTCCCCTCCAGAAGTCAGGTGCTCTGGACTATGGAGATCACTGTTGAGTTGTTTCGGATGCTGGGAATCACCCTGAACCTTCCCAAGTCCTACCTCTTGCCAAATCAAAGACTGCAATTCATCAGTGCAGTCCTAGACTCCGCTCAGGGCAAGGCTTTCCCTCCTCCCAACAGAGCAGAACGTCTGAGAGCAGGGGCCCGTCTAGATCTTACTTTGAGAGGGCTCTTGCAGTAGGTAATTACTTGTAGGACTGCGCCCTCTGGCGTCGGGACCACACAGAAACCTTTGCTACCGGTGTCTGACGGGGGACCGCCCACCCGACGTCACGTGATAGATATCAGCATGATTCTATATAGTGGGTGGTTCCCAAGTGCGTCCTCCAGTTCTTTCCCGCTGACCCGTACACGTCTGACTGACTGAAGCTTGTTACAGCAATTTGAATGCCTAATTCGGATGAATATCCGTTTTTTCTCTTGCCAACATTTTTTCCTAATAATAGTGTATGTCATCCTTTTCTTCCACAAAGTCGCATAAAAATAAGTGTGGGTCTTGTGGCATCCAGCTAAGGCATAAGGACCAGCATACCCTCTGCCTCTTCTGCTTGGGACGGGATTACAAGGTCGAGGAGTGTGAGGCCTGCGCCCAGTTCAACCAGGCCACATGGAAAGGGCGCCAACAGTCACTCGAAGCCTATCTCCTGAGACTAAAAATGGCTTCAATGGAAAAAGAACTAAACAAGCTAAAAAAATGCCTCCTACTCTCCAACTGACCCCCATAAGAAGAGAGACAAGAAAAAACATTGGGACCAGGAGTAATCCCTCCTCCCCTTCCGAAGCCGCCCACGGACTCTTCGGCTGAGGCTTGGCCCTCTTCGTCCGGGAAGACGAGCGCCATGGCCAAGCTTGCGCTCCCACCAAAAAAGCAGGCTTTGACCACCCTGCCGCCACTGGTTACGGTGACGGTGGGTACCTCAGATTTGTCTGATTTCACTGCCGCACATAGGCCCATCACAACCCCAGGCTTTAAGTTGGCAGGTGCGGACGATAAGCTACTCGTTGGACCCTCCGAGTGCACGGCCAGGGTTGGTAAGCCGGAGGTCGGTGTCTCTGACTCCTGCATGACCCAGGTTGATCAGTCGATCGTCGGACCCTCCGACAATCGCACAACCATTTTGCGTCCATCAGGTTCTGATGACGCGCAGCCGGATGTCAGATCCATCTTGGCTAGAGGGCAAGGGTCGCTCCGGTACTCCATTCATGGAGTACCACAGGTCCCGACGGAAGAAGACCTTTCGTCAGGTATACCTGATGATGGGGCCGCCAAATGCCTTACGGTGGCTCCGCCACCCCCGGCAGGGGTGGCAGACCCTACTCCTCCTCAGTGCCAGCAGGACCCCTTACTCAGTCAGTCAGGACCGCCAGCGGACCATCTTGCGTCGGGGCCCCTATCAGGTTTCCAACCTTCTGGACCACCTTCAGGACTTCCGCCTTCGGGCCCTTCACCGGAGTTCCCCCCCAGCACGACCACCGGCAGGCTGTCCTTCAGGATACCTGTCTTCAGGACCACTGTCGGGCTACCCTCTGTCAGGACCACTGTCGAGCTACCCTCTGTCAGGACCGCTGTCGGGCTACCCTCTGTCAGGACCGCTGTCGGGCTACCCTCCGTCAGGACCGCCGTCGGGCTACCCTCCGGGGCCACCATCAGGATTTCCACCATCGGGCCTGTCGCCAGCCCCCTTTCGACGGGTTATTATTACTCTGGTTATCCTGGTTATCATTCCTCTCTTTATCAACCACCAGGTTATCCTCACCACTATCCTTCCACAAACTTCTTGGGACATGGCACCGGGTCAGGGATCCCACCGTTACCCTCCATCTCCTCCTCCTGCTCAACCACAGGTGGATTTTAGGGAGATTTTGAAGTCTTGGTGGTCTGAGACAAAATCTCAGTTGGTCTCAGAGTTGTACAGCAGACATCTGCGACCTTTGGACACAGGCCGCCCAGATACCATCTCTAGAGCGCCCTCTCCGGTCACTCCTTGAGCCTTGGTGTCTGGCCAGACGACAGCCTGCACGCAAGCCCTGACATCAGAGGTGAGTCCCAGGGAGATGGAACTTGCTGTTCCTGACAAGATTCCAGAGGATTGAGATGATTCTGAAGCGGATTCAGATTCCTCCGAGGAGTTGGGATTTGCGACACCACCTCATGAGGAACCAGTCCCTAAGGAGTATCTCAAATCCCCACTTGAATATCCCTCCTTTGTGGAATCATGTACTAAGACAAAGACCTTGTGCCTCCGCAGACAAACGGCGGAGGCACAAGGATGGAAATCGGATGCTTGAGATGTAAAACGGCAAAGGTTGGTTGAGCATCTAGATTTCCCAGAGATTAATCCGGTGCTTACACCCCAATGGCTGGAACCACATGAGGATTTATCCCCGACCATTTGGCAGAGACCCTCCTCTATCCCTGCCATGGCCAAGAAAGCTGACTGGGTTTACAGGACCCCTGAAGACAAAGACCACCTCAGTGTACACCCAAAGGCTGATTCGGTGGTCCTAACTGCGGCCCATGATCGGTCCGCTAAGTCCAAGCACCTCAGTACCTTCCTTCCAAACACGGAATCCAGACAACTAGACCAGTTTGGGAGGAAGTTCTGTTCTTCCTCTACACTGGCCTTTCGTGCTCTTAACTACATGGCACACATGCTAGTGTAACAAATCTCTGTTCCCCAGCTCGAGCCCCTAGTCGAGGCCCTTCCTGACTCTGAAGCAAAAACCACATTGGCAAATACTCGAAAGATCTGCCAAGGTGGCGGGACGCCATTCTTTATGGGCTACCTACAATGCATTGGATTGCTCTGCTAGAGCTACGGCCACAGCTGTGAGCCTTGTCAGATACTCTTGGCTAAGAGTATCTGGTCTAGCCCTTGATGTTCAGTCGGCTATCCAGGATGCCCCTTTCAGAGGCTCTGTCCTGTTTGGAGGAGATGCCCAGGACATTATTACAAGCCTGCAAGATAAAGGCACAACACTTTGACTGGTTCACACTATGTGCTGCCCGAAACCCCTGCCAAAATGTCCCTTTCGTCGGCAAAAACGGACGCCAGATGAAAACACTACAGGAACCCAAACATCAGTTTAAACGTAGGGCTGCCAATACGACCTCCGCCCATCCAGCCAAGACTCTGAGAGCATCAGGAGTAGTCCTCCGCAACTCCCCCACCCATTCCTGACTCGCTGACCATCCTCCTTCCTCCATGTCCATCGGAGGAACAGGTGGGTGGAAGGTTCTCAAGGCATCTGGGAGTCCATCATGACAGACGCCTGGGTGCTTCAGTTAATAAAGCTTGGTCTACCACTCGAATTTCGAGAAAACCCCCCAAACAATCTTCCGGGTTTTTCACAGTACCCAAGAGTGCATATTTCCCAGTTAAGGGAGGCGACCACGGCTCTTCCTCGAAAAGAAGCAGTAAAGCTAGTGCCGGCAAACCAGATCAGGAAGGGATTCTACTCCCACTTCTTTCTGGTACCCAAAAAGGCTGAATCTACGCCTGATTCTAGACCTCGGTATCCTAAACCTCTTCATAGAATACAAGAGGCTTTGGATGCTGACGCTGCAAAGCCTGCTGCCTCTCCTTTCCAAAGGACAATGGCTTTGTGCCCTGGACATGCAGGATGCATACCTTCACATTCCAATATTCCGTCCACACCGCAGATTCCTCAGGTTTTCTTTTCAAGGGGAGCAGTACCAGTTCAAAGCTCTCCCCTTTGGCCTGTCCTCTGCACCATGGGTTTTTACCAAATATCTAGCAGTCGTGGCAGGAGCCTTAAGGAGTCAGGGGCACCATGGTCTTCCCTTACCTCAATGATTGGCTTCTTGCAGCTCTGTCAAGGGAGGGGTTGGAGGCTTCCAAATCAGTTACCCTGCAACTTTTTGAGTGTCTGGGATTACTGTCAGTTACCCCAAATCCCAGCTTGCTCCTTCCCAGCCCTACAATTTATTGGGGTGGTTCTGTCTGGACATAGTACAGGATATGGCCTTTCTCCCCCTGGATAGGGTAGAGACCTGGAGAGACAGGCCAAGCTGGTATCCTCAAACCAGCCCATTTCGGCCAGGGTGGTTCTCTGGCTCCTTGGCCTCATGGCAGTGGCTATCCCCACGGTCCCAGTAGCCAGACTCCACATGCGCATCTTGCAGTGGACTCTCAGATCCCAATGGGATCTGAGGGCGGACGACTTGGGCAGTCATGTTGTAATTTCCAGTCCGCTGCAGAAAGATCTGCAGTGGTGGCAGAACTCAGACAACCTGATTTGAGGAGTTCCTTTCCAGGCCCCTCCTTACTCCCAGCTTATGACCATGGATGCATCGAGAATGGGATGGGGTGCCCATGTGGGACGTCACAGGACCCAGAGCCTGTGGTCACTTGTAGAACTACACTTGCACATAAATGTGCTAGAAATGAGAACAGTTATATATGCTCTTCAGGTCTTTCAGCACGTGCTTCAGCAATATACACTGTTGATCCAATCGAGCAACATGTGCGTAGTATGGTACATCGGCAAACAGAGGGGCACTCACTCGTATCCTCTTTGCGGAAGTGATGCAAATCTGGAATTGGGTGGTTCTAGGGACATGGATATGTTGTTCATCCACACTCATTGGCAGTATCCTTGCCGCTTTAAATCTTGCCGGAAGGTCTTCAAGCTTGCTCCTCCCACCCACCCGGGTGGTATAACTCTCGGCTCCGCCCCATGACGCCAGATCTTCCTTACCGCTTGGAAGCTCAGGTTCCCTCCTTAACGCTCTGCGTTTGCGACTGGTTCCTATTTCTCCGTTTGCGGATTTAAAAATAAAATTTGCAAAAAGACTTCAGTCTTCGATCCCTCGCGGCTGCGATGGACAAATCGACTCCCGGATTTCGGAGATGCCCATGCGGGCAGAAGATGTCTCGGACGGATCCACACTCCACGTGTGTCTACTGCTTAGGCCTTGAGCACGACCCGCAGGCTTGCGACCTGTGCTCATCTTTCTCGACCTACGTCCTCGAAGACCGGTACTGCCCGGTGCAGCTGGGCCGTCCGGAAAGCGTTTCCCTCCGGTGAAGTCCAAGGAGGCCCGGTTGGCCCGGTGTCCGCGGCGTGACGGCGGCGGATCAGCTCGGCGGATGGTCGTCCTCAGAAGAAGGAGCCGGCGTGACGTATCTTCCTCGACTGACATTTATCCAGCTCTCTCTGGGTTCTTCCCTACGGCTTCTTTTAAGGAGCTTTGTCATCCCTCTCCACTAAAGGAGAAGAGCCTGTGTCTACTGGACCTTATTCTCGGTCCAAAAAGAGGGACAAGGTAAGTCCCTCATTCGGCGCTCTTGGGAGGCGGGGAAAGGTCCCTCTCCCGGGCCGTCGTCCGTCGGCTTGATGCGACCGCTCGGCTTGACAGCCACTGGCCTCCGCAGTGTCCCGTCAGGTCAGTTGACCGAGACTCCCACTGATGAAGTCGAGATTTTCTCGACCCATTGAACAGGCTGTCGCCTTTAGCAGCCGAGATTCCCCTCTCCCGGTTCCCCGGGAGGAGTTGAGAGATCCCGTGGGCTCGTCTGTGCCTCGGTTCAGACCCTCGGATGGACCTTCCGAGCCGAAGGTGCGGTTCAGCCGACACCTCCGCACCGACCCGGAAATTCCGGGACTCTCAGTCTCGGTCTCGGACTCTTCGCGGTCAGCGTTCCACCGTCATAGGCGGTCTCCCGGTCTCGGCACCCTTGATAAGCGGCGTCGCGCTTCGTCCTAGTCCTCACCTCCTCGGATGAGGAAGCCCAGCGTAAATTCGTCGTGATGCGAGGACCTTATGTTGCAACAGCTCCTCCTGGCGGGAATAAGCCACTCCGGGCCCTTCCCGGCCATTAAGTGACTGTCACCGGACGGCCGACACAACCCTCGACTTGTCCGAGGAGCTATGACAGGCGATTGTTCGGCCAAAACCAACTGCTCACCCGATTCGGTGGAATATCCGCCTCCACAGCCACCAATTGGGGCTCCGACCAAAGTTCTCGATGGGCGAGGTTTCACCCATCGGCTGTCAGTTACCCTCGCCCGACCGACCTCGCAGGTGAAGGGTGCTCAGGCCAGAGGCAGCTCTTCAGAGGACTCCTCCGAGTCCGAAGATGATTCTCTTCTTCTCCAAGCGACTGGACTTGGAGTCTGAGAGGAATCAGTCAATGGGCGATAGCCGTCGTCCTTCCTAGGACTGCCCGGCTCATCTCGGAGTCTACCGGGATGGAGCTCGAACCCACGTTTCAAAGCCAGGCCAGGTATCCTCACGGAGATTCTGGACGGGGATTCTCGTGAGCCTTTCCGGTGGCGAGGCCATAGTGGGTCGGCACTGGAACTTTGGCAGCGCCTGCTTCCCTGCCCTGCGCCTTGACCAGGATGGCCAGGAAGTATCACGGTCCCCACGGTTCCTTGTCCGGTTTTGGGAACACCCTACTGCTGAGGGGTTGGTTACCGACAGCGTTTTCGGTGGCGCCCGGCTAGCGCCAGGGATGTGGACAAACCTCCTGACAGAGTCCAGAAATTGGACTCACGTCGGGCGAAAAGTCATTCCGTCTCTCTAGGCGCTGATCAGGCCAGTTAGAAGGCCGTCCTCATGGCACATTTTCTCATGCCCTGTTGGGCTCCTGGATGAGGTCATCCCTCATCTTCCCGCCGATCTGCAGACCACGGTTAAGCAGGTGGGGACCAGGGGCAGGGCAGTGGCCAAACAACAGCTCAGACTGCTTTGGATATAGGGACTCATGTGCCAGATCGGTGGCGGCGCGCCAGTGGCTATCGTCGGCCGGGAGCTTAGCTGAGGATATCCACCTCCTTTACTTCGGATACCCAGCACAAGTTGAGGATGTTCCCTTTTTGGGGACTGACACTCCTGCTTGACCCCTGGGGTGGAAGGTCACCTGCAGAGGATCCAGAGTCAATGCCACATGGACTGGTCTCTTCGCTCAGAAGGACAAAGGCCGCCGACCGCCTAAACCCTTGGTCCTTCCTGTGCCCCGGCCGTGACCCAGCAAGCGTCAGGGCCAGCAGGCTCGGCCTTGGCATCCCAAACCCAAGCCGCCGGCTTCCTCTAACAGGAGGCAGGGAGGGAAGGGCCCCAGGGAGGGTCCCTCGGCCGGTCCCTCCTCCAAGCCTGCCCAGTGGCCGGGCTGAGGGGTGTCAGCCCCCCATCCCTGTCACCTTACCCCTGGATCCCCGTGGAAGGCAGCTCCAGCACTTCCGTTCCACCTGGTCGCTGTTACCACGGGCAGGTGGGTCAGAGTGGTGGGGAAGAGCCTGCCTCTGGAGTCGAGGCAGGCACCACCCTTCAGGCAGTGCGCCCCTCGGGGGCCGAGATCCCAGCCTCACACGGCGGCAAGTCCGAGCCAGACAAGCTCTCCTCCTCCAGAAGGAGGTGGTAAGAGAGGTGGTGGACCCTCCTTCAGACCCAGGGTTTGTGTCCAGGTACTTCCCTGGTTCCGAAAGCAGACGGGGGCTGGCGCCCCATTTCTGCGACCTACGACCTAAACAAGTTCTGAAGGTCTCGAACCTTCAGGGATGGTCACTCTGGCTCCAGATATTCCGCTCCTTGGAGCAGGCGCGTGTGGTTCCTGCTCTCTGGACTTGCAGGGCCAGCGTTTTTTCACGTCCCTATCGTCACGTCTCACAGAGATTCCTTAGCTTCCGGCGGAAGGATCTCTCTTGATTCAAGCCATGCCCTCTCGACTTATCTCCAGCTCCCAGGGTCTTCACAAATGCATGGCAGTGGTGACAGCATTCCCTGCGGCACGAGGGTCCGGGTACCCTTACCTGGACGACTGGCTGATAGCAGCTCCCTCCAGGAAGGAGAGGCAGGAGTGGTCAGAGATCTGGCCCTCAGGTCTGCTCTCAACTGGGCCTCCTTATCAACGAGACCAAGTCGGACTCGAGCCGGAAGGCAGGTGATTCTATTCATCGGGCGCGGCTCGACTCTCTTCCGAGCCAGGCGCGGCTCCGGCGGACAGGCGAAACCGTTCTTTCCTCCTTTGCCCGATCATTTCTGGATTTGGGCAATTGCTGGCCTGCCGGGACTTCCCTCGCCTCCTGGAGTCTCATGGGCGGCGGCCTGTACCAGGCGTGGTCCGTTGGGCCCGCTGGAACATCACGTCCCTTCAGTGGGGACTGGCCAGCCAGTGGTCCTGGCAGCTGCGATCACATGGACCCAGCTTGTGTCGGTGACACAGGGATGTGGGACAGCTCTCCAGTGGTGGACGTTCCAGATCATTTGCAGGGAAGGGCATCCGTTCGTCCGCCCGAGCCCGACGGTCTCTCTGTCGACCGATGCCTCTCTGATGGGTTGGGGTGCCCATCTGGGGAACACGGGCTCATGGCTCAGGTACCAGCAGGAGTCCCGATGCCACATCAGCCTGCTGGAGCTCGAGGCGGATCCGCTAGCTCTCACCGCTGCTCCGTTCCTCCCGCGCGGGGTCAAGTGGTCCAGTCAGGCGGACAATACCACGACCATGTGCCTCTAAACCGCCAGGGGCGAGGCCGCGCTCCATGCTTCTATGCAAAGGCCTCCGCATTTAGTCACTCGTCAGCAGCCTGGGGGGATCTCCTAGCCATTCACGTGGCAGGAGCCTCCAACACCTGGCCGATGCCCTGAGCGGAGATAGGGGCTGCATCCTGAGTGGTCTCTCCTGCGGGAGGTAGTGCAGCATCTGTTCTCCCTTTGGGGCACACCTCAGGTGGACCTGTTTGCCTCCATGGAGAGCCGAAGCTGAGTCTGTTCATGCCCGCCCCCCTCAGCAGGGGCTCGCTGCAGGGGATGCCTTCTCGAGGCAATGGACCCCGGGCCTCTTTCACGCCTTTCCCCATTTCCCTTGATCCACAAGGTGCTTCTCAAAGCGAGGAGGGACAAGGCGCAGGTGATTCTGATAGCCCCAGACTGGCCTGCCATGATTCTGGTACCAGATCTCCTCAGTCTCAGCTCAGGACTCACGGCAGCTTCCAGCTGCCCCGGACCTGCTCTCCGTCAATCAGGGGAAGGTGTTCCATCCGGACCTTCAATCCCTGCACCTGGCCGGCCTGGTTCCTGATGACTAGAGTTCCAGGCCTTGGGTCTTTCTCGACGAGTCCTCAATGTAGTTAGGCGTCCACGTGGAGTCGACCAGAAAATGCTATGCCTTCAAATGGAAGGTTTTCATTTGGTGTCAGAACAGAGCTTGGACCCTTCCTCCTATGCTGGCAACATCTTGGACTATTTATGGTCCTTTCTAGTCAAGGGCTTAGGTCGGCGACCCTAAGGGTGCACCTGGCAGCCATCTCTGCTTACGAGCGGGCAGGGAAGCAGTCGATGCGCAGGAGAAGGTGGTCTGGCGGCTTTTCAAGGCCTTGATCACATTTCCCCTCAGTCACGGGAACCCCACCTCCGTGGGATCTACTGCTAGTACTGGCAAAGCTCATGGGCAAGCCATTCGAACCTATGCACAGTGTGCTCTCTCTCACCTGTCGTGGAAGACCGCCTTCTTGGTGGCTATCCGTCAGCCAGAAGGATGGGAGAGCTCAGGCTGCATCCAGTCTCATACCTGGTCTTCCACAGGGACAAAGGTTGTCCTACGCCCCCACCGAAATTCCTTCCAAGGTGGTGTGGAGTTTCACCTTAACCAGGTGTTGACTCTGCGGTGTTCTACCCCAATCACACCTCGGAGGCCGAATATAGGCTCCATACTCTGGACCCTAGAAGGCTTCGCTTATTATAAGGAGCTGCGGCTGAAATTCGGGAGAGGTTCGCCAGCTGTTTGTCACCTCGCTGAAGCACATCTGGCAGACCTGCAATAAGCTGGACGATAAGCAGGTGGGTAACCTCCTGCATACTCTGCTATAAGTTGGCGGGCATGGAGCCTCCCAGAGGATAAGGCTCATTCTACCGCCATACTGCTGTGATTGGCTGCTTGGGGACGTCCTATCCAGGAAATCTGCAGGGCTGCTACCTGGAAGTCAGCAAACACCTTCATTACCCATTACCACATCGACCTTGAGTCACGCCGGGATGCTGGTTTTGGGGCTTCGGTTCTCCAGTCTCTCTTTCCCAAGTAAGTATTGGGGGTGTACGTCTTGCCTCCCTCCTCCCGGAGAACTGCTAGGAGTCTGCCAACGAGTGTGGATGAACAACATATCCATGTCCCTAGAAATACAGGTTACTCACCTGTAACAGGAGTTCTAGGAATGGTATATGTTGTTCATCCACACGACCCACGCCTCCTCCCTCGCCGACAAGACAACCTGAGCTTCCAGCGGGCCAGATCTGGCGTCATGGGGCGGAGCCGAGAGTTATACCACCCGGGTGGGTGGGAGGAGCAAGCTTGAAGACCTTCCGGCAAGATTTAAAGCGGCAAGGATACTGCCAATGAGTGTGGATGAACAACATATACCATTCCTAGAACTCCTGTTACAGGTGAGTAACCTGTATTTCTGCACAAGGCTTGTCTCCTGGCGGCCCTCGGTCCACGTCCCAGGTATGCAGAATGTTCTCGCAGACAGTCTCAGCCACAGCCACACCAGGATAAGAGCACAGGAGTGGGAGCTAAAACAAGACTTACTAGACCGCATCTTCGACCTCTGGAGTCATCCGGAAGTGGATCTGTTCGCAGCCCCATCAAACACAAAAGTTCCCAAGTTTTGCTCGCTTGATCCTGGGCATGGTGCTTTTTGCCAAGACGCGGTGTCACTTTGTCGGACAGGGAGATATCTGAACGCATTCCCTCTCTTCCCAGTCTTACAGAGTGTGCTGATCGAGCTCCAAACAGAAGGAGCAAAAATGATTCTGATAGCTCCTTTTTGACCTTGACAAATTTCATTCCCACTGCCTCAGCAGCTGGCAGCGGAACCTCCAGTTCCTCTACCACTTTCCTGCGATCTCCTGACCCAGGAGGGGGGCACACAGATACGTCCGGGTCTGAAGTCCCTTCATCTTCATGCGTGGCTCCTCAAGACATGGTCGTTTCCAGGTTTGGAGTTTTCCCTCAGGTAGCTCAAAATTTGGTAGAGGCCAGAAAGCTTTCTACCAGAGCTACCTATGCCATGTAATGGAAGTGCTTTTCCATCGTGTCCCGCTCCTCAGGTCATGAAGTATCTTCTCCATCTATCTGACCTGAACTTGAGCTATTCGTTACTGAAGGTGCACCTAGTGGCCATTTCTGCCTACCATGATTTAGTAGGGGGCAAGACTCTGGCTCAGTTAGAGGTCTCAAAAACCTTCTTGAAAGGTATCCTGCATCTGAAACCCCTGGTACGTAACCCTGCTCCACTGTGGGATGTTAATTTTCTTTTAGAGAAATTGACCTTACCTCCTTTCAAACCAGCGAGGACATGTGACACGCGCTTTTTGTCCTGGACAACGCTCTTTTTAGTTGCAGTCACTTCTGTTTGAAGAATTTCCGAGCTTCAGACCCTGATGTGTAAGAAGCCTTATTTGATTTTTGATTTTTCACAGAGACTGGTGGCTCTATGCACAAATCCTACGTTTCTTCAAAGTGTTGTTTCAGAGACTACCCTGTACCAGTCCCTTCAACTGCCAGTGTATTACCCAAGCATTCTAATGGGAGGGAGGCCATTCTGCATACATTGGACATTCACAGAATTTTACGTTATTACACAAATAGGACAACATATGTCCAAAAGACAGATCAACTTTTTTTTTGCACCGAAGAGAGAAAGTGCAGCAGTTTCCAAACGGTACCTTTCCAAATGGTTGGCAAACTGCATTAGCTTTTGTTACCAGAAGTATGGTAAAGTCCTTCCGTGGCAGGTGAAACGACATTCTACCAGGGGAGTGGCTGCCTCTACAGCCTGTTTCAGAAATGAATCTGCGTGGCTACTACTTGGAGTTCCATCCGCACTTTCACAAAACACTACAGTTTGGGCATTGCCTCTAGGTGCAGGGCTGGTTTTGTACTGACAGTCCTCCAGGGACTCCTGTACTAAATATTTGGCTACCTACTAACTTTCTGTTCCAACCTCCCCTGTTTTCCTGTCCCTTGGACTCTGATTGCTTGGGACTCGGTCCTACAAGTAATTGCCTACTGCTGGAGCCCTCTTGAAGTAAGATAGTATAGTTACGCAAGAACTTACCGTAACAGTAGATCTTAGAGAGAGGCTCTTGCAATAGGTAACCTTTTTCCCCACACTCCTTCCCTCTTTCATTTGTAGCTCTCTTTCCAGGAGCCTTTTCTTGGATTCAGGAGCTTCTTCCCATTTTCCTGTCATGACTCTTGGAGGTCTCCGTCGGGAGAACGGGAGAGTGGACGTGGTGGAGGACAGACATGGGGACCTCCCACTATACAGTGTTGCGCTGATGTCCGTCACATGACATGGGGTGGGCAGTCCCCCATCAGACACTACTAGCAAAAGTTTCCATGTGGTCCTGATGCCAGGGGACGCAGTCCTACAAGTAATTACCTTCTGCAAGAGCCTTACTCGAAGATCTACTGTTACAGTAAGTTCTTACGTAACTGTACTTTTCCAACCTTGTCCGCCAAACGCTGTTTTGATGGATGAGCCCCTCCAACCTCCTCAGAGGGGTTCCATTCTGAGCTGACTCTCCCACTCAGGTTCTCACAATGGACGCATCCTGTTTGGGCTGGGGCGCCCACTTGGCAGACCACCAGACCCAGGGGACCTGGCCCCAGCAGGAGCAGCATCTCCATATCAATGTGCTCAAGATGCATGCAGTCTTCCTTGCCTTCCAGACCTTTCAGACTCCTCTCTTTCGGGGTCGTCTCTTGATTCAAACAGACAAAATGTCAGTAGTCTATTGTATCAGCAAATAAGGGGGGGGACTCATTCGTACCTCCTATGTAGGGAGGTCATGAGAATCTGGCATGGGGTACTAGAACACAACCTAGTTCTAATGGCTGTTCATGTTCCAGGCATTCAAAATGTCCTGGCCGAAAGCATAAGTCTGTTCAGATCGAAGACACACGAGTGGGATCTCCTATCTTCTGTAGTGAAGGATCTCTTCGACAGTTGAGGTCGTCCGGAGTTAGACATCTTTACGTCTCCATTCAATGCAAAACTGCCCAATTTTTGCTTGTTGGATCCAAGGCCTGGGGTTTTCTGACGAGATACATTGTCCCTCTTTTGGACAGGGATGTTTCTGTATTCCTTTCCTCCCTTCCCGCTTCTGCAGAGAATTCTTCTCAAGCTGCAGTCAGAGGGGGCAGACATGAGTTTGATAGCGTGTAGTAGACCCTGGCTTTGGAATCTTCAGATTCGCTTCCAAAACTGATCCTCAAGCTCTCTACAGTAAAATTTGATTATTTTCCGATTGCATCCACGATGGAGGAAAAATCACCCCCCGGGTTTCGCCAGTGCCCATGTGGGCAGATGATGTCTCGCACAGATCCACATGCCTCGTGTGTTTATTGCCTTTGGTTAGACCATGATCCGCAGGCTTGCGAATTTTGTCGATCATTCACCCTGAACATGCTAGAAGACGGCGCTGCCTGACTTCAGTTGGGGCGACCAGAGAAGTGTTTCCTGCTGGTCAAATCGAAGGAGGCCTGTTTGGTGGTCTCCACGGCTGTGGGGTCCACCGAGCAGTTGGAAGAGCTCAAGGCCCTTGGAGGAGGCGGTTTAGGCCACGGCAAGTTCCTCTTCGGCTTCAGCCTTTATTTCTCTGCACCTCAGATCCTCCTATTCGGCTTCCTTCAAGGAGTTGTGCCAGTCTCTCTCTTGACTAAGGGAGAGAGCCCTTCGGGGACCCATATTTCATGCTCCAAAAAGGAGTCGAAGAAAGGCAAGTCGACGTTCATGGGACCGGGAGCGGTCCCGCTCACAGGAGAACCCTGTTTCGACTTTGGCAGAAGTCGTGGCTGAGGCCGCTGGTTTCACAATGTTCCCATCGAACCAGTCTGCTGAGGTGTTTGTCAGTGAGGCCGAGATTTTTCTCGAGCCGATCGGCGGGTTGTTGCCCGAGCCAGCTGATGACTCTTTTCCGAATGCTGGTGCTCCCGGTGTCTTTGGAAGGGTCGGCTCAGAATGTTGGGCAGGACCCGGTATCCAAGGATCTGGACTCGGAGCCAAGGGTTTCTCCACCTCCGGTCGAGCTTCCCCACCGGCATCACCGACGGTCAAGGTCTCTGTCCCGCTCCTCGGCTTTGATGTCAGGAAAGTTCCGCCATTGTTTGTCTTGGTCCCGATGTCACAACAAGCGGCGCTGCCGCTCATCCTCATCCTCCTCGGGTGAGGAGAGGCTTCAGCGCAAGTTGCGTTGATGCTACGAAGATCTTGTGGCAGCAGTTGGTCCTGTCCGGACCCAAACAAACTCTGGTTTTGACTCAAGCCATAAAATGGATCTTGCCAGAGCGACCGACGTCGACCACGGCCACCGTTGCCAAGGTGCCGGTTATGGCCGTGCTGGCTCAGCCGAAGCCGGCCACTCCACCGATTCGGTGGAGCCGCCGCCTGATCAGCCCAAGTCTGGAGCACCGACGAAGGAATCCCAGTCGGCTTAACGCTTGCCCCATAGGCTGTCAGTCACTTCACTCCCAACCATCCAAGGAGGGTGGAATATGACTTGGGTAGTATATGCGAGTCTGAGGACTTCCATGGTCTCCCATCCGTGGATGCGGAATCCTTGTTTTTTTTTTTTTGTGTTTTTTCTGTCAACGAGGGCCTTTCGTCGCTGATAGGTGTTTGTCAGCTCATCTCCGAGTCTACGGGGATGGAGCTGGAGCCTGTGGAGAAACAGGCTAAGTACCCCCTCACAGAAATTCTGGATAAGGGGGATTCTCCTGTGGAGGCCTTCCCAGTGGCTGAGGCCATTGTGGACCCAGCCTTGGAGCTGTGGCAGCATCCCCCTTCCTGTCCTGTGCCTTCTGCCTGCGTGGCTCGCAAGTATGCGGTGCCCATGGGGTCCCTGTCAGGCATTACGGAGCACCCCTCTGCGGTGGGATTGGTGGCTGACTCCATTTTTTGGTGCTCAGGCAACAAGGGCGACGCGGATTGACCCCCAGACAGGGAGTCCAAGCAGTTGGACCACTCCAGGAAGAAGGTCTGTGCAGCCTCCTTTCTAGGCCTTCGTCAGGCCAGCTTGGCTGTTATCATGGCACATTTCTCGCACACCCTCTTCGCTCCCTGGATGAGGTGATCCCTCATCTCCCGGCTGAACTCCAAACCATGGTCAGGCAGGTTCTGGATCAGGGGAGGGCGGTGGCCAAACAGCAGCTCCAGACGGCTCTGGATATTGGCGATTCTTGTGCCCGCTCGGTAACGGCCGCAGTGGCCATGCACTGCAGGGCTTGGCTCCGCATCTCGACCTTCACAGCAAATACATAGCACAAGTTGGCAGATGTCCCCTTTTTGGGTACTGACCTTTTTGGGCCAGGCATGGAGGGTCACCTCCAGCGCATAGAGAAGTCCAGTGCCACCGTGGATTCTACTACATCTGCCCAAAAGGACAAGGGCTCCAAGCATGCTAACCGCAAGCTCTTTCACTCCTCCACCCCTGCAGCCAGATTGTCCCGGCAGCAGGGCCAGCAGGCTCAGACTTGGCGTCCTCGGACCAAGTCCGTGGCCTCCTTCTTCAGAAAGGTCCTGGTGGTCCTCCCGCCAGAACCTCCTCCAGGCCTGCCCAGTGATGGGTTGGGGGGTGCCTCCCTCAACTCCGTCACGCCTTCTCTGGATCCTCCTGTGGGGGGTCAGCTCAGCCACTTTATTTCCGCTAGGTCCGTTATCACTACGGATCGGTGAGTTCTGGAAGTGGTTGATTGAGGCCTGCCTCTGGAATTCGAGAAGGCCCCTCTGTACCGTGCCTGCGCCCCACGGGGGGATCATGCGTCCGCAGCTTCTCAGGTGGCTCTCAGAGCCGACCTGGCCCAGGTCCTCCTAAAGGAGGAGGTGCGCCCAGTAGCGGACTCTCCTTCAGACCCAGGGTTTGTCTCCAGGTACTTCCTAGTACCAAAGTGGATGGGGAGCTGGTGCCACATTCTAGATCTGCACGACCTTAATGGGTTTCTCAGGTCCCGCACTTTCTGGATGGTAACTCTGGCTCAGATCATACCATCCCTGTAGCAAGGAGTGTGGTTCTGCTCCCTAGATCTTCAGGACGTGTTTTTTCACTTCCCAATCTGTATGTCCCATCAACGGTTCCTCCGCTTCAGAGCAGAAGGAATCCTCTTTGAGTTCCAGGCCATGCCCTTCGGCCTATCTTCAGCCCCCAGGGTCTTCACCAAATACATGGCAGTGGTGGCGGCTTACCTGAGGCACTGAGGGGTCCGGATATACCCTTACCTAAATGACTGTCTGACTGCAGGTCCCTCCAGGTTGGAGAAGGAGCGGTCCAGGGATCTTGGCCTCCTGATCAACGAGGCCAAGTCGGAACTCGTACCTGTGCAGGTGATTCAGTTCATCGGGGCAGAGTTCAACTGCTGCCAAGCCAGAGCTTGGCTCCCAGTGAACAGGGCAGAGGTTCTCTCCTCCTTTGCCCGATCATTTCTGGTTGGGCAGTTGCGCCCTGCCCCGGACTTCCTGCGTCTTCTGGGCTACATGGCGGCCTGCACCAGCGTAGTCCAATGGACCCACAGGCATATGCGTTCCCTTCAGTAGGAACTGGCCAGCCAGTGGTCTCGGCGCTCAGGTCATCTCGACCAGCTGGTTTTTGTGACCCAGAAAATGTGGGATGGCCTTCAGTGGTGGCTCGTCCCATCCCACCTGCAGGAAGGGATCCCGTTTGTCCGCCCGAGCCGATGGTCACTCTGATGACCGACTTCTCTCTGATGGGTTGTGGTGCCCATTTGGGGGAACACAGAGCTCACGGGCTCTGGTTCCCTCTGGAGTCTCGATGTCGCATCAACCTGCTGGAACTCCGAGCGGTCTGCCTAGCTCTGACGGCATTCGCTCTGTTTGTTCAAGGTCAAGTGCAAATGGACAACACCATGACCATGTACTATCTAAACAGACAGGACAGAATGTGCTCCTTACCTCTGTGCAAGCAAGCTCTCTGCATTTGGTTGCTTGTGCTCAGTCTGGAGGCAGATCTCCTAGCCATTTACGTGGCAGGAGCATCGAATCGGCTGGCTGATGCCTTCAGCCGGATGGACGGTGCATCTCACGAGTGGTCTGTCCTCTGAGAGGTAGTGCACGATCTGTTCTTCCTCTGGAGAACCCCCGGGTTTGCTGCAGAGGGATACCTTCTCGAGGCCTTGAACCCCAGGCATCTTCTACGCCTTCCCTCCACTCCCCTTGATTGACAAAGTGCTAGTCAAGGTCAGGAAGGACAGGGCGCAGGTGATCCTGGTAGCCCCAGATTGGCAGCACCAGTTCTGGTGTCCAGATCTCCTCAGCCTCAGCTCCAGGCTCCCGAGGCGGCTTCCAGCATGCCTGGACCTGCTGTCTGTCAGTCAGGGGAAGGTATTCCATCCGGACCTTCAGTCCCTGCACCTGACGGCCTGGTTCCTGAGTGACTAGAGTTCCAGACCCTGGGTCGCTCTGACGAGGTCCTCAGCGTTGTTGAGGCATCCCATAAGGAATCAACAGAAGAGTCTCTCCATCTGATGTCAGGGCAAAGGATTGGACCCCTCGTCCTGCACAGTGGCTAGCATTTTGGACTACCTTTGGTCCCTTTCCCAGCAGGGGCTGCGGTCGATGACCCTAAAGTGCACCTGGCAGCCATCTCTGCTTACCGGGCGCGGGCCGGTCAGCAGTCGGTGGCACAGGAGAAGGTGGTCTGGTGCTTTTTCAAAGGCTCTAGATCACATATCCCCTCCGGTGCGTGAACGTCCACCTCCGTGGGATTTACTGCTGGTTTTGGCAAAGCTCAAGGGAAAGCCATTCAAACCTATGCACAAGTGTGAGATGTCATGCTTGTCGTGGAAGACCACCTTCTTGGTGGCGATCACGTCAGCCAGAAGGACTAGAGAGTTACAGGCGCCCTATATAGAGTCTCCTTACCTGGTCTTCCACATGGACAAGGTTGTCCCGCACCCCCACCCGAAATTCCTTCCGAAGGTGGTGTCTGAGTTTCACCTTAACCAGGTGATTACTCTGCCAGTGTACTACCCCAATCATACCTTGGAGGCCGAGTACAGGCTTCATACTTTGGACCTGAGACGAATGCTCACCTATTACAAAGAGCGAACGGTGGAAGTTTGGGGAGAGGTTTGCCAGCTGTTTGTCACCTACGCTGAAGCCGCACCTGGCATACCTGCAGCCAAGCAGACAGTAGCTAGATGGATTACATCTTGCATTGACCTCTGCTATAGGTTGGCGGGTAGGGAGCCTCCCGTTGGATTAAGGGCTCCCACCATACCGCTGCTTCGGTGGCTGCTTCTAGGGACGTCCCTATTCAGGAAATCTGCAGGGCTGCTACCTGGAAGTCAGCACACACCTTCATTTCCCATTACCACATCGACCTTGAGTCATGGCGGGATGCTGGTTTTGGCACCTCAGTTCTCCAGTCCCTCTTCCCTAAGTAGGGGGTGTGCGTCTCGCCTCCCTTCTTCCGGAGAACTGCTAGGAGTCTGCAAACAAGTGTGGATAGAGCAACATATCCACAATCCTTGAAAAACAGGTTATTCACCTGTAACAGTAGTTCTAGGAGTTGTATATGTTGTTCATCCACACTGACCTACCCGACCTCCCTGGCTTTGATACACAAACCTGTCTTCCAGCGGGCTAAGATCTGGTGTCGTCATGGGGCGGAGCCGAGCCGAGGGTTATACCACCCGGGTGGGTGGGAGGAGCTAGCTTGAAGACTTTCAGCACATCTTAAAGCGCAAGGTACCTGCCATGAAGTGGGAGTGCGGATCGGTCCTGGACATCTTCTGCCCGCATGGGCACCGCCGAAAACCGGGAGTCAATTTGACCATCACAGCCGCGAAGGAAGAAGTAGACTGAAGTCTAGAAAACTTTAAAATTATTTTCGGGTGAACCGAAGAGTTTGGATCCAGTCTAGACACAGAGCGCTAAGGAGGGAACCTGAGCTTCCAAGCGGTAAGGAAGATCTGGCGTCATGGGGCGGAGCCGAGAGTTTTACCACCCGGGTGGGTTAGGAGGAGCCAGCTTGAAGACCTTCCGGCAAGATTTAAAGCGGCAAGGAACCTGTCAGACAGTGTGGATGAACAACATATACCATTCCTAGAACTTCTGTTACAGGTGAGTAACCTGTTTTTCTGCCCGCTTCTTTCCACCGTGACGGTACCCTTCAGGGTGCCCTAGGCTGATGATATCCTAGTCCCTCCCCAGTTACCTCCCTAGAGGAACCACCAGACCTACCTTCATCCTGCCACGGACTGCCCCCTCCCAGGCGGGGAGGGAGGAAGGGGTGTGCCGATAATCCCCCTCCCAGTCCATTAGAGTGTGCATCAGGAGGTCCTGCTGATTTCTATCGGTAGCCGGTTATGGGATCTGGAGCAGCTGGGTCCCTTCTGCAATGTGCTATTGCTCCAGCTCCTGGCCAACCTCCTCCCACCTGGGTCATGCTGTCCTGCTGCACCACCACCTGTGATCACCCATGTGACGGTAATGCTGCGGAACTGGCAGCCCACCTTCCCCAGAGGAGGAAAGCAGCCGGTGGGTGGTCGATCCCCCCCCCCCGGTCTGGCCCTCCAGCAACCTGAGTCCATTCCCAAACCTGGATCACTGGCGTCGCAAGCGGTAGCTCTGCTGGCGGGCCGGCTGCTCAGCTGGATCTGTTCCACACCTTCTTGCAGTGCATCCTTCATTTTAAACTTCCCATTAGGGACCCAGTCCTGCCATGGGATTTGTTGTTTATTTAAGAGAAGCTCACTCTTCCTTTGAGCCTGCTGTAAGCTGCACTTTTTGTCTTGGAAAGCATTGTTTTTAGTTGCCATTACCTCAGCTCGGAGGATTTCTGAGCCTTACTTGGTTTTCCAGGAAGACCGGGTGTCTTTGTGGACTAGTCCGAAGTTTTTGCCTAAGGTGGTGTCTGACTTTACTTTGAATTAATCCATCCACCTGCTCGTTTATTTTTCTGAGTATTCGAATGAGGGAAGAGTCCTTGCTTCATACTCTAGATCTTCATCGGGTGCTTGGTTTTTATCTGGACCGCACCCGTCCTTTCAGAAAATCGTGCCAGTTGTTTGTTTCATTTGCCCTCAAGAAAGAAGAGGCTCCCATTTCCAAACAGTATTTATCAAAGTGGTTAGTTAATTGCATTGTTTATTGCTACCTCAAATACGACAAGCCTTTGCCAGGCCGGGTCAAAGGTCATGCTACTAGGGGCATAGCTGCCTCTACTGCCTCCTTTAGAAATGTGTCTGCTGCAGACATCAGCGCAGCAGCCGCTTGGAGTTCTGCACACACTTTTGTCAAGCACTACAGTCTTAACATTGCCTCTTGGCATAGAGCTGGGTTCGGTCTTGCAGTCCTTCAGGGCCTACTGTCCTAATGTTTTTAAGACTGCTTCTGTCCTCCTCCCAACTGACTGAGTCTGCTTCTCTACTGCATGGAATTCAGTTCTACTGGTTATTGCCTGCTGCAAGAGCCCCTCGAAGTAAGATATATTACGGTTACGTAAGAAGTTAACGTAACAGTAGATCTTCACTACTTTCCCTCCCTCTTTCCCCCTGACTGCTGTTTTTTCATCGCAGCTATTCTACTTTCCTCATTTAGGAGGAACCTCCTCAATTCTTCAGTTTCTGAACACGCTGGGGCCTCCAGCGGGAGAACTGGGGATGGGCTGAGGGACCGCCCCTTTATACTGTTGGCTGTCGTCAGCACGCCGATGTCGGGGGCAGTCCACTGCTATATACTGCTAGCTAGAAGTTTTCCGTGTGGTCCTAGCGCCTGGTGGCTCTGTCCTAATGGTTATTGCCTGCTGCAAGAGCTCCTCTCGAAGATCTACTGTTATGGTAAGTTCTTGGTTAACTATACTTTATTTTGCTTCTTACCTGCACCTCTAGGCACCCCTTTCCTTTGGCCTGCTCATTTATCCTCCGCCCCCCCCCCAGCACTGTACTACCAGTCCCGTCCCCAGACTCTTCAGGATACTCAATGACTCAGAGTCCAGGTTATCCCTGTCGGGGTGCTCCTCCCTTGTAGACAGGCCAGGGGATGGGAGGAAATTCCTTATGCGGACCAAGGAACTTTGATCAGGGGAGTGGTGGTGGTGCACTATGGGGCTGTGTAGCATGGGATTGTCTGTTATCTGGTGTGCTGAGTGGGGTGCACATTTTCGCTTTTCTTGGCACCGCTCTCCACCGCAGCGGCATGCAACATGGCATGCTTGTGCCTAGTAGTGGTTCATCTCCCCAGCTGGATATGTTTCACCTCTCCCCTAAGACTCCATCACATGGATGGAGTACTACAGTGGGGGGCTTTTGGAGGAAGAGATGTGATGCTGTCCAGACACATGGCTGTTGCAGAACGATAAGGGCATGGGATGGGGGAATTCTGGAAGAGGACAACAAAATTTATGGTAAAAAAATTATAAAATACAAAAAACAGAATTAAAGTCGTCCCTGTGGCGCTGAGGGTTGAGCCGCTGGACGCCACACTTCGTGCTATGCCAGCGACCCGGGTTTCGGGAGCATACTCTGGTCGCTGGTGGGTCTACCTGGGGGAGATTGGCTCGAGCATCCCATGACAGCGCACCTTCTCCGGGAAGGGGGGTGACCTATGCCCACGCTCTTGCCTGACTCAGAGCGGAGGCCCAGAGTACTGCAAGCCCCTATGGTAGGTGGTTGGCCACTTTACAGTGTGGACGTCTGCGCCTTGCGTCATGATGTCAAGGGGTTACACACTGTAGGGGAGGGGAGAAAAGAGAGGAAGTGCCTGCTGACGCCAGGAAGATGGGCCTCCAGGAGCGTGCCTCCAGTGTGCCCCCTGTCACTCGCCCACCTCCAGACCGACGCAATGAAGGATATCGGGTGTTTGGCCTCACCTCCTCCCCAATTGGGGTTAAACCACAGCCCATAGGCTGCAGGTGAGCACGGAGAGGAGGCAGGAGGGTGACTCTTTGTGGGCCCTGAAGGGTCGAGTCGGCAGGGCGAGGGTAGATTAAAAGAAATTAAAAAAAAAAAAATTAAGAAAAATGTTTTGGCTTTAAGCAGTTAGTAGAGAAAGTGAGGGGGGAGGGCTGCCTTGGTAGGTGTAAGAGATCCAAGCAGAGTAGTACCAAAGAAATCCAGGGAGGTGAGTAGAGTAGTCGAGGTGGCTAGGCTTCAAGGGAGCTAAAGCTGGCACAGGGATCAGAGAAGGGAAAAGGATATTCCTCATTGGTCTTCACCATTCATTACTGCTGGGTAAGCCGGAGGCGCCACCTGCTACAGGAGTTTTTTTTTCTTTTTTTCATTTTTGGAGGGAGGAGTCTGCGCCGACGGTGCCACTCTTGAGAGGGGCGGCCCTTGGGTGTCGCAGAGTCCTCCATCCCAGTTCTGTTTCTCCTGCCGTCGAGGCTACACCTGCTACGTGAGTTGAACAGTTTGTTTCTGTGCCATTGGACCTTTTTGTCGTCTTTTCGACGCCTTCTCCTCTCCATCCCATTTGACTTCCCAACGCTGTTGAAAACTGGTAAGACTGTTTCATTTTATTATCCGACAGCGCCGGGAGCTTTTCTGTGTTTTATTAATCATTTCGCATCCTGTCCGGTTCGGGAGCCAAGTAAAAGTCCAAAGTGGGCCACGCCCCCATGCGTCGGTGCTCCTGTGGCCGGCATTTCTCCGTGAAGGACCAGCATGATGTCTGCCTTCGGTGCCTGGGACCTAACCATGACATGGATAGATGCAACGCCTGCTTCTCGATGGACCGCAGTGCTCTTGAAGTCCACGCATTTAAAGTTGGCAAAGTCTCCGCCAACTTTCAGAGGACAGCGTCAGTCTCGGGTTTCCCAGGCCAGGACCTTAGGCCCTTCCTCTGGGTCCCCTCTCAGGCCTATACAGTCCAGTGAGGAGGAGGAGGCCTCCTCATCTTCAAGCCTTGCCAAGGAGGAGGCCTTTTTCACAGTGTCGGAGGAATGTCGTGGCCCCTCCTGGGGTCGCATCGGAGACACCACCTTGGCAGTCATCTCTTTGGAGGTGCAGGCTCCCCCAGTGTCATGGCCCACGGTTGCTGGGTCCAACATTGGTGGACCCTCAACGCCACCAGCCTTTGCCGTCTCAGATCCCAGCACCATTCGTGGCGGTTTGGTTCTTGGCTCCGCCTTCGCCGCTCATCCGGTCGATGCCACCATGTTGGATTCTGGAGCCGGCGTGGTGCTGGGGATCTATTGGGTCAGTGGTGGGTCGAGAATGGGTCTTGGAGCCTGGGCGAGGTGCTGGGAGCGCCTGCCGTAAGCGCACTGCTCATGGTGTTGCTTTCCAGCGGACTCTGGGGTTGCCAGCATCGAGGTCCTTCTGGTCGACTCTTCTCCGGAAGCAGACGATTCGGACGTGGAGCCGGTCTCACACCCCGATTCGTCGTAGTCAGTGTTCTTTGTGAGGTGCGGTGTCAGGCGACCCAGTGCCCCCATTCCTGAGTCTTTACAGCAATCTTCCTCTGAGGACTCCCAGGCTGGGGGTGGCCTGGAGTCTATGGGGGAGGGTGGTTTGGGGATTGGTGAGGGGGTTGTGGCAGCTGCCAATCCTGGTGCTGCTGAGCCTTCTTGGGGTGGATTGGAGGTCCTGTCTTCGGGGGGCTCCCCTTGGGAGGTCTCGGGATCGACGGACCCCATCACTGGAGTCGAGGAGGGCGTCCTCTGAGTCTAAGGGGTTGAGAGGTCGGGGTGAGGAGCATTTGCACCCCCCTGCCACCCCTTGGGGTGTGGGATGGAGCCGTAGCACCAAAACCCAGTCTCTTCCTGTTGGGCTCGGGGGGACCCTACCGGTGGCGGTGCCATGGGTTGCCCTTCTGGACCTATGCAGCCCCAGGTGCATCACAGGGGAGGCCGAGGCACTCAGTGAGTACTTCCGTTCGGTGTTCGCCAGAGAAAAGGATGGACCTATGTCACAGGGGAAAGGAGGAGTGGGCACGGGGATAACAGATGGGGTAATCTTGGAGAACAGAGTTCTGGTGAGCCTTAAGTCCCTGCGGGTGGAGAAGGCACTGGGACTGGACGGTGTGTATCCAAGAATCCTGAGGGAGTTGGCAGAGGTCTTGGTGAGCCCTCTGGCAGACCTGTTCAACACCCCTCTAGAGACAGGGTGCATGCCCCAGGACTGGAGGATGGATGGCACATGTGGTGCCGCTTCACAAGAGTGGACCCAGGGATGAGTCAGATAACTAATGACCGGTCAGCCTTACCTCCATTGTAGGGAAGTTAATGGAGACCATTCTTCTAGTGAGTCTGGTAATCTTTCTGGAAATGAATGGTCTCAGGACGAAAGGCAGCATGGGTTTATCTGAGGAAGATCCTGCCAGACCAACCTGATTTACTTTTGTTTGATTGGGTGACAGAGGCACTCAATAGGGGCCATGTGGTGGATGTCCTGTATCTTGGCTTCAGCAAGGCCTTCGACTCAGTGCCCCATGGAAGGATGCTCAGTAAACTGAGGAACCTAGGAGCCGGGGAGAAACTGGTAGGATGGGTTAGGAGCTGGCTGCAGGATAGGCAGCAGGGGGTAACCTTAGGGGGAGAACACTTAAGTCCCAGAGGTGTAACCAGCAGAGTCCCACAAGGCTCAGTACTAGGACTGGTGTTATTTAACATCTTCATTGGTGACATAGCAGACTGGATCGAGAGTAAAATCAGCCTGTTCGCAGACAACAAAAAGATCTGTATGAGGGTGAACAGGGAGGAAGGGAGGCAAGCACTCCAAGAAGACCTGGCAAAGCCTGAGCGCTGCTCAGACATATGGCAGTTGGGATTCAATGCTAAAAAGTGCAGGGTCATGCACTTAAGAGCCAGAAACCCTGGAATTAGCTACTGGCTGGGGAGTGGTGTGCGCACGCACGCACCTGCAAATAGCCACTTCAGAGGAGGAAAAGGATCTGGGGTACTAGTCACAGGGGACATGAAACATTTAACGCAGTGCAGGAAGACAGCTGCCAAAGCTAATAAAATGCTGGGGTGCATTGCCAGAGCAATCCACCTTATGGAGTGAGGAAGTCATCCTGTCACTGCACAGGTTGCTAGTGAGACTGCACTTTGAGTACTGCATGCAGTTCTGGTGCCCCTATTTAAAGAAGGATGTCAGACTTGTGGAGGGGGTGCAGCGCATGGTGACAAAGATGATCCGAGGCCTGGGGGGACAAACCCTATGAGGAGAGACTGAGGGAGCTCAACTTGTATTCTCTGGAGGATAGAGGGGAGAGAGTGGATATGATTGAGACCTTCAGATACATAAAGGGTATAAATAGGGTTAGTACTGAGGGCATTTTCAGACTAAAGGGATCACGAGGGGGCACAGTCTGAATTTAGAGGGAGGTACATTCAAGAGGGAAATGAGGAGGCACTCTGTCAAGGAAAAGGATGGTAGCAAGGTGGAACGAACTGCCAGAGGAAATTATATTTCTGAAAACTGGGCAGTTTTAAGAGGGGGTTGGGACAGGGTCAGAGGAAAGGTCAAAACTGAGAGGAGGCTGGGGAGGGAAGGTGGGTGGACTGGGAGGATAAATCAGGTGGACAGAATATGGGTGGGGGGCAGCTGCAGTAGACTAGACTGGGAGCTGCACACTCAGGCAAACTTGAATTGTCGAGTATCTAGAGGCCAGAGGGGCACAGGACCCTAGGCAGCATGGATTCACAGCGGGAAGGTCATGCCAGACGAATCTGATAGATTTCTTTGACTGGGTGACCAAAGTAGTAGATCAGGGAGGGGCTGTGAACATGGCCTACCTAGACTTTAGCAAGGCATTTGACACAGTCCCACACACAAGATTAATATAAGTTAGCCAGCCTGGTGTGGGTCCCAAGATGACAGCCTGGGTAAAGAATTGGCTGGAGAATAGGACACAGAGAGTAATAGTAAATGGAGTCCACTCAGAAGAAAGGAGGGTTACTAGTGGGGTACCGCAGGGTTCAGTATTAGGACCGGTCCTCTTCAATGTCTTTATAAGCGACATTGCAGAAGGACTGGAAGGAAAAGTATGTCTCTTTGCAGATTACACTAAGATCTGCAACAGAGTTGATGCACAGGTGGGGTGGAAAGGATGAGAAGGGACTTGGCAAGGTTAGAGGAATGGTCAAATGTATGGCAGCTTAGATTCAGTGCTAAGAAGTGCAAGGTAATGCACTTGGGAAACAAAAACCCAGGGGAAGAGTACATAATGGGGGGTGAGATACTAACAACAACAAAAATGGAGAAGGACCTGGGGGTAGTCATATCAGATGACCTAAAGATGGGCAAGCAATGTGAGAGGGCAGTAAGGAGAGCTGGGGGGATACTGGGATGCATAGGGAGAGGCATCACCAGTAGAAAACAGGAAGTTATTATCCCTCTGTACAGACAGCTGGTGAGACCCCATCTGGAGTACTGTGTGCAGTTCTGGAGACCTAATCTCCGCAAAGACATAGACAGGATGGAAGCTGTCCAGAGGAGGGCAACTAAAATGGTGCAGGGTCTGCACCGGAAGACATATGAAGAGAGACTTAAGGAGCTTAATATGTATAGCCTCGAGGAAAGGAGGGAGAGGGGGACATGATAGAAACTTTCAAGTACCTCAAGGGAATCAACAAAGTCCAAGAGGGTAGCATCTTCAAAAAAGAGGTGTGCAAGAACAAGAGGGCACAGTTTGAAGATGGGGGGGCATGGCTCAGAGGTAATTTAAGGAAGTATTTTTTCACAGAGAGGGTTGTGGATGCATGGAACGGCCTTCCAGAGGAGGTTGTGGAGTCAAAATCAGTGGTGGAATTCAAGCATGCATGGGATAGTCATAAGGCAGTTCTAGGGGGTGGGGGTAGGAAGAAGTAGGCTGCTGGTTAACTAGGATCTGCAGCTTATCCAGTAGGTAGGGAAATGGGCAGACTGGGTGGGCCAAGCGGTCCTTATCTGCCGTCAAATTCTATGTTTCTATGTTTTATGGCTTGTACATGCTGGCATTTTTATATGTTCATAAGAAAAAAGCTCTGTGTGTTCCCCTTCGAGTTAAAAGCGTTATGAGTTGCTGCTGAGTTGGTTCTGTTTTTGTGAAGTCATGGTGTAAGATGCCACTGGCAGTCTGAGGAGATAAGACTGCAGACTATTGCAGGGCTCACCCCTTTCTTCTCCTGTTTGTGTGGGAGATAAAAGTACTGACACATTTCTTGGAAGAAAACACAACCGTGTGTGCTTAAAAATGCTCATCCCTTTATTCTGCAATTCGTGTGGAAGAGGAAGCACTGACATCTTTCTTGGAAAGAAATCCAGCAGTGTATGCTTAACTTAGTCAAATAAGACATTAATTGCTTGTGATGTGGGAACAATTTGAGTTCTGTTTCAACATGAGTTGCCTTGAGTAAGTAGTTCCTTATTGTACTTGTATGTTGGTTTAATGGAACTGCTTGTGCTGGTTCCCTCACTTGAGTATTACCATTATAAAACTGGCAGTATTTGAATTTCTCTTGTACTGTGTGAAGTAGCTCACTCTAGTTTTTCAAAGAATACAAATACAGATTAGTTCAGTTAAAGATGTATTGGTTTCTTCCTTTGTTTAACTGGTGTATGGAGGAATTCTTTTCTTATTACAGTGGGCTGGGGGAGTTCTTAGCTAATACACAATTATGCATGTGTTTACTGTCCAAATGAGGAAAGTCATGTGTCACTTGGGCACTGACTGGGGAGAGAGGAGTGGATGTCCCATGGATAGCTCTCCTCGCTCAGAGAGGGGGACACTGTGTCATGCTGCCCGCCTACCACTTAGCAGAAGCCTGGTGGCAGCACAAGTGGGAGTGCACACACTTGGGGAAGGGGGGGACTGCCTTTGGGCACCTATAGTGTGCCTGTGTATCATTGCATGCTGGTGACTCTCAGGGTAGAAAAGAACAGGAGAAAACCCTGGCCTGCAGGATGACAGCGGCACCCATGCAGACCTACACCACCCATCTTGGCACTCACCCACCAGAAATTGGTCTTGAGTGAAGGGTACATCCCTGAGAAGGTGGGAGATGAGGCTGGAAGGGGGAAGACAGCGCGAGTTGGCCAGCAAACACCTATGTGGAAAAAAAAAAAACATGGGATATATGGCATGTATACTGTTAATTTAAAACCTAGAAAGTGTTGGGCAGAAAAAAATACCCAGAGGTCCATCCACTCTGCCAAGTTCCGTTCCTGGTTCCATGTTCAGTTTAACACAAGCTGCATTTAATGATCCAGCAGCCCTAGTGGCCAGTTGTCATCCCTTACCCGTGGTAGCCCATCCTTATTAAACCTTTGGGTCTTGCTGTTCCCTAATATCTGTCCCACCCATGTTTAAACCCTGGTACAGTATTGACTTCAGCTATCTGTCTGGGCCGTCTATTCCATTCATCCACCGCCTGCTCCATGAAAACTGACTTCCTCATGCCCTTTCTTAACCCTCCCCCCATTTCCACTTGGAAACTTAGACAATAATGGCAGAAAAAGACCATTTAACATTCAATCTGCTCGTAACACCCTATCATACTCCTAGACCTTTTGCCTATACAGGGTTTTAGCCCACATTAGCCCCCCACACTTTTGTTTTACTGCTACTGCCCTGAGTCCTAAGTAACTACCAAGCCCTCCACTCAGTCCCAGCCTTGCTTGAAACCATTCATTTTTATGTTTGCTTGCACACATGTGCAAGAAATAGAGTGCCACCATAAGAGTTTTCGAAGGTGTGCCTCCCCTACTTCCAGTGCCCTGCTCCCTTTTGCAGGCGTGGCTGCACCATGCCAATGAATGTCTGAGCTGTCTATAACAGCCCTTCAGATGCAGTGGTGTGCAGTTCTAAGGAAAACACCACTGCAGGCAATTTGCAGTATGCAAATTGCCTATGTCAGCACTGCATCTGGAACTGTCATAGACAGTTAATCCCCCCCCACGAACACACACGGCACACTGGAGCCCACCCCAGCCTTGCGCGCCCAAGACACTGTAGGCGGTCAGGGGTGCCCAATTCCCCGGTCGGCCCGCTGCCCCCAAACACTATCTTTCAGGTGCCATGCTGGGAGCCCACCCAGCATGGCAAACGCCAGTCTGCTGCCCCTCAAAGATACTTCCAGGTGCCATGCTGGGAGCCCACCCCAGCGTGGCAAACATCCAGATGGCCGACGGGGTGCTCAATCCTTGTCAGCTCCACTGCCCCCTCAAAAAAAATAATCTTCCAGCTGCCACGCTGGAGCCTTCACCCAGCGTGGCAAAATTCCCGCGTCGTCTTAAAAGAACAAAAACACCTATAAACAAAAAATGGTCCCTCATTGACCATCTTGCCACCCAACCTGCGCCCACCCTATGCGCACCCACCT
Organism: Neoceratodus forsteri; assembly: GCA_016271365.2. Taxonomy (NCBI): domain Eukaryota; kingdom Metazoa; phylum Chordata; order Ceratodontiformes; family Ceratodontidae; genus Neoceratodus; species Neoceratodus forsteri. The sequence continues at coordinate 734,849,968 of CM057459.1, forward strand.
CACCCCATACTTACCTCCAGAGCCCAGCGTGATGATCTTTGGTGGACCGGGAACATGTCTGCACTCTTTAAAGCCGAGCGCAAACTGAAGAAATGCCGGTAAGCTGTAAATATCTGTGCTGCCCTCACCATTCCTCACTGGTGGGTTCTGGCTGGAGGAAATGGACCCTGCGGGAGCAATTATTATTTTTTCTTGTGGAGGAACCGGTGCCGGCACAATACTCTCGGGGATGACTTACAACGTGGCACTCGAGGAATGGCCAGTAAACTACACCAACTCCTCCTTCACCTCAGTTGTACTTCTCCCACTGTCGAGTGAACAGTGACCTCGTGGACAAGCAACTGCTACTGCGACAACGCGGCCTAGTCTGTCTTCATCGACGGAAGCTTTAGATCTTAATTCGAGAGGTCTGTTGCAGTAGGTAGTTACATATAGGATTGAAGCCGGCAGGCGTCAGGACCCCACGGAAACATTTCTAGCTAGCAGTCTCTGGTGGGGGACCGCCCCATGGCAAGTGACCGGCATCAGGTGACGTCAGTATAAAGGGGCGGTTCCTCACATCTGCCTTCCAGTTCTTTCCCGCCGTTAGCTTGTGAAAAGTGCCTCATGGTTAAATTCCTACTGCTCCGTCAGTCTGTTGTTGGTTATTTTTACCAAATGTTTCACGTCTCTTGTTATATTTCTTCTAGATTGCCGTGTATGTCATCCCCTACTCCCTCCGATTTGCATAAAAACATGTGCGACTCGTGCGGCACCCAGCTTCCGCATATGGACGGTCTTCCCAGTGCCTCTTCTGTCTAGGCCTGGATCACCCCATGAAGAAGTTCCAGCACTGCCAGCAATTCAACGCCGCCAGCCACAAACGCAGGCAGCAGTCCCTGGAGGCCCACATTTTAAAAAAGATGATGTCCTTCATGGAAAAGGAGCTGAAGAAGCTCAGGCAGGCCTCAACTTCCCCTGAGGGTCACCGTAAGAAGGAGAAGCACCGGGACCGAGACTACACTTCCACGGCCACCACGACTCCAGCTGGAATTGCTGCGCGCCAGGTAGCGTCCTCCCAGGGGACCAACCTTCGGCAGTCTTGGAGGTTTCTATGGTGGCGTCATCCCTCCTGTCGGGCCCCTCGGGAGCCTCTGGGACAAAGGAGGCTACCGGTCCCGAGAGGGCCGCCACCGTGCGGCCTGCTGGGTCGAGCGGGTCTGATAAGCCGGACGCCGATGCCACCAGCGTCTGCCTGGACAGGGCCGGTAAGACGCCTGCTCTTCCGGGGGAGCGTGCAGCCCCAAAGACGCCCGCCAAGGCCGGTCCTTCCACGCGGCCTTCATCAGACGTCTCATCCGACAAGTTGGACGCCGGCTCCTCCGATGTCTGCCCGGATCCCGCCAGTAAGGTAAACGTTGGCCACTCCGACACTCGCAAGGCATTAGAGCAGACGCCAGACCCTGTCGACTGGTCCTCCATCCCTGGCTCGCCGCTTACAACAGAGGCTCCAGTGTCTCCCCTGTTGGATCCCAGGGATTTCAGTCCTCCTTTCCCAGGTGACATAGAGGACGCCGGTACGCTCCTGGCCGGTCTTCCTCCCTTAGGACTGGATCCCCTGACGCCGGACTCTCGGACACCGGCTCTGACGCTGGTCTACCTGACGCCAGACAACATTCCATTACTGGTTGCCGTCCCAACGCTGGACCCGACACTCGCGGGGCAACCTGTTACTGGCCCGCCCACTGGGCCTCTTCCAGGGCCTTCTGCTCCAGCAGAGCCCCTGATTCCCGGGTATCCAACTCCGTCCTATCTGACGCCGTCCTACCCGGGACCGCAGTACCAGATGCTGGCCTACCAGACGCTGCAGTACCCGACGCCTCAATACCCGATGTCGGGCTATGGATACTCGCCCTATGGATACCCTCAGTATCTGTATCCCCCTCCTCCACTGCCCCCCCCCAGCCGCTGGTGGACTTGAAGAAGACTCTGGCTGCCTGGTGGGCTGAGGCCAATGCTCAGCTCACCAGGGAGGTGGAGAACCATCTGCCGACGCCGGTCTTGGTGCCGGATCCCTGTCGCCAGAGACATGAGACCCCCGCCCACCCGACAGCAAAGATGAGCCCTCGGGTGCCAGGGCCAGGGACGACATGCTTTCCCGAGGGTTGCCCAAGGGGTCCGTTCGTCCTCCGCACCAGGAGGGTCTCCATCCTCTTCATTGGAGACCTCTGACTCGGATACCGAAGGGTGCTCCGACCCTGATGACGAGCAACGCACTCCAGACCATCCCAGACCCAGGACTCCTCCGAAAGATTCTTCCTTTCTGGAGTTGATGAGAAAAATCCAGGAAGTCCACCAGTGGCAATCTCTGGAGCCAGTCCACAGCGGAATAAGCTTGCTGCCCATCTGGATCTGCCAGAAACTGCTCCAACATCGATTCCACCTTGGATCGAGCCTCACGCAGACCTTGTTTCCACCATTTGGAAACAACCGTCTGTGCTTGCCTCCCTTCCGAGAAAGGCGGATAGGCTGTACCAGGCTCCTGAGGGTGTGGATTGCTTGAACACACACCCGAAGCCCGACTCGGTCGTGATTAGCTCCGCTCACGGCCGGTCAGCAAACCCAAAACATCTCAGCTCATCTCCGCCTGACAAGGAATCCTGTCTTCTAGACCAGTATGGGAAGAAGGTGTTCGCTTCTTCCACTCTGGGAATCAGGGCTCTGAACTATGTTGCACTTATGGGGCACTACCAGGAGACTATCCTGAGTCAGGTAGAATCCAAATGAGACTCCCTTCCTGAGTCTCAGACCAAGCAGGAAGTGGCTGATCTCGTCCGTTCTGCTTGTTCAGCCAGTCAGTACATACTTCGTGCCACATGCCATGCAATGGATGCAGCTGGTCGGAGCTCGGCTTTCACCATAGGTCTTTGGCGTCATGCCTGGTTCCAGGTGTCAGGATTGGTCCCAGAGGTGCAAACCGATATCCAGGATGTGCCCTTCAGGGGTTCTGTGCTGTTCAGTGATGTCAAGGACATCATCACCAACCTACTAGAGAAGGGCACTACACTTAAGTCTGTTGTCTCTTTGTACAGGCCCCCTCAAGGACAGCGTCGCCCTTTTCGCAGACGTTCTCGGCCAACAAATGTCTGTCCCCTCCGGCTGCCAAGGCCCCCCTCACCCAAAAAAGTGGCGGGAGCTTCAGTCGTAATGTTGCCTCACACCTCCTGACTCCTTTCCTCTCCAACAGCCTTTGGACCTCCCAGAGGAATCAGTAGGAGGGAGGTTCTCCTTCCATTTACCAGGTTGGGAGAGGATTACATCAGATGCTTGGGTGCTCCAGCTGATAGCAGCAGGACACTCAATCGAGTTTCTCCAGGAACCTCCCAGAAAACCACCCCCCAGGTCGTCTTACTCCCCGGAACATCATCCTCTGGTTCTAGAAGAAATTTCCTCCCTTCTCTCGAAGGTGGCGATAGAGCCTGTCCCAACCCACCTTTGGGGAACAGGTTACTATTCCCATTTCTTCCTAGTTCCAAGGAAAATGGGAGCTGTGAGGCCTATTTTAGACCTCCGCTCTCTGAACATGTTCATGGAGTACAAGCATTTCAGAATGCTCTCCCTGTAGGGCTTTCTGCTGCTCCTTCGGCAGGAACAGTGGCTGTGCACACTAGATATGCAGGATGCCTACCTGCATATCCCCATCTGCCCTTCCCACTGCAAATTCCTTAGTTTTTCATTTCAGGGGGACCACTGCCAATTCAGGGCCCTCCCATTTGGTCTTTCCTCAGCTCCCCGAGTGTTCACCAAATGTCTGTCTGTGGTGGCGGCCCACCAGCGTACTGGGGGGGGGGTGCAGGTATTCCCATACCTGGATGATTGGCTTCTCGCGGCCCCCTCCAGGGAGGAACTTCTGCGCTCCATCTCCCTTAGCTTGCAGGTTTTCACCAGCCTGGGTATTACCATCAACCAGGCCAAGTCCCATCTGGTCCCTTGCAAAAGGCTCCAGTTTATAGAGGCGATCCTGGACATGACCCTCGGCATGGTCTTTCTGTCCCTGGACAGGGTGGATACCCTCCAGGCTCATGCAAGCTTGCTGTCCAGTCGCAGACGGGTCAGCACCCGGTCAGACCTTCGCCTACTCGGGCTCATGGTTGCTGCTATTCCGACAGTCCCACGCGCTCAGCTCTGTATGAGGATCTCTCAGTGGATGCTTCGGTCTCAGTGGGACCAGACACTAGACGACCTAGACCTGGTCTCCGATCACATGGTCCGGGACTTTAAATGGTGGATGATGCCAGAGAACCTTTGCCGGAGGGTTCCTTTTTGAACCCCCCCAAACATTGACAACAATGCCCTGGGCCATCTAGGTCTCGCAGAACTCAGGGCTCCTGGTCCAGACTCTAGCAGACTCTTCATATAAATGTGCTCGCGCTCAGAGACGTTCTGTATGCTCTCCAGGCTCTGAACTCTTATGTCCTTCCCTGCCATCTGACCATCCAGATGGACAACATGTGCATAGTCTGGTACATCAGCAAGCAGAGAAGAACGCGTTCCTACCCTCTATGCAGGGAAGCAATGAAAGTTTGGAACTGGGCTGTTCAGCATAGCCTTCACCTGACTGCAGTTCATGTTCCGGGAGTCGAGAACACGCTGGTGGACCACCTCAGCCGGTCCTCAGCATAGGCCCACAAATGGGAACTGGATCAAGGGTTGGCAGACGACATCTTCCAGCGCTGGGGAACCCCTCAGGTGGACTTGTTCGCGTCCCCTCAAAATGCAAAGCTTCCTGCACCAAGGCGAGGCATTTTTTGGTGGGACGCTCTCTCTCTTGACTGGAAGGGCAGATTCGTCTATGCCTTCCTGTCGATTCCCTTGATTCCGAGGGTCTTACACAAACTATACTTAGAAGGAGCTCGGATAATCCTCATCGTTCCATTCTGGCCCAGGTAAGTTTGGTGCTCTCTTCTGCAACAATTTTTAGAGGAACCTCTGCTTCCTCTTTCTCTTTCACAGCATATGCTGACCCAGGATCAAGGGACCCTGATTCATCCGGGTCTGAAATCCCTTCAGTTGCATGTGTGGCTTCTACAGACTTAGCCCAGGCCCGATTTGGGGTTTCTCTGCTTGTGGCCGATATTCTAGTGGAGGCCAGAAAGCCTTCCGCTAAATCCACCTACGCCATAAAGTGGAAGCGATTCTCGATTTGGGCCTCTTCCAAGGATTTCGAGCCATTCGCTTGCCCTGTTGGGAGAATCCTGGACTACATGCATCATCTGTTTGACCTCAGTCTCAGTCATTCCTCCTTAAAGGTTCATATGACGGCTATCTTAGCCAACCATGTCCCTTTTGGCGACAGAACTTTCGCACAATTGGAAGTCTCTAAGACTTTCCTTCGAGGGGTTCTCTATTTACGACCCCCATCTGCGTTCCGGACCCTCCTTGGGATCTGAACTTTGTTCTTGAGAAGCTTACCCTGCCTCCCATTGAGCTGGCAGCCTCAGCAGACTTGAAGTTCCTCTCGTGGAAGACTCTCTTCCTATTGGCCATTACTTCGGCTCAAAGGATTTTCGAGCTTCAGGCCTTGATGTGTAAAATCCTGTATTCAGTTTTCCACAAGGAACGAGTGAATTTGCGCACTAATCCTAAGTTTCTCCCTAAGGTAGTGGCACAGTCTATGCTGAATCAATCCATTGAGCTACCTGCCTTCTTTACGCAACACTCCAATCAAGGGGAGTACCTTTTGCATACTTTGGATGTTCACAGAATACTGAGATACTACACCACTCTGACTGAGGATCTCAGGAAGTCTGATCAGCTTTTTGTCTCTTTTGCTCACAAAATGGAAGGCAGTGCTGTTTTTAAGCAATGCCTGTCGAAATGGCTGACTCATTGTATCACTTTCTGTTATGACAAGTACAACAAGACCCTGCCGGGTCAGGTCAGAGTCACTCCACCAGAGGAGTAGCCGCCTCTGCAGTTTGTTTCAAGAATGTGTCAGCGGCAGACATCCGTGTAGCCGCAACTTGGACTTCTGTCCATACCTTACTAAACACTACAGTTTGACATTGCTCTCGCCAGAAGCGCAGGCTTGGTTGGTTGTTTTGCAAGGTCGCCTTCCTAAGACCCTTACAGACGGAGGTTTATTGGTTGGTAGTTTTCCTCCTCTCGAGTGCTTTTCCTTGTTCCAGACTGCTTGGGACTCAGTCCTATATGTAATTACCTACTGCAAGAGCCCTCTCAAAGTAAGATAGTACAGTTACGTAAGAACTTACCGTAACAGTAGATCTTCGAGAGAGGCTCTTGCAATAGGTAATGCCTTCCCGCCCTCCATCCCCCTTAGCTTTTTCAACTCCTTTTCCAGAAAGAGAAATATTCACTTCTATCTTGTCTTGCCTTTTTGGCCCTTGGCGAGAAAGAACTGGAAGGCTGGTGTGGGGGACCGTCCCTTTATACTGACGTCGGTCACCTGACATGGGGGCAGTCCCTCACCAGAGACTGCTAGCTAGAAAATCTTCCGTGGGGTCCTGATGCCTGCTGGCTTCAGTCGTATATGTAATTACCTACTGCAAGAGCCTTTCTAAGATCTACTGTTAGGGTAAGTTCTTAAGTAACTGTAATTTGTGTGCCGTTACCGTCTCTTGGTGCCGATCCAACTCCGGGACTTCAAAACCAGTTAGGTCTTGCCATTCTTTTTTATCAGCGCCGAGATATTTTCCTGTGCTTTTGATTTGTTTTTTGCAGATGTTCCTAGCGTCTGCCTCTCTGCCTCTGCTGGTGGAGGTGCTTCCACCACACAGCCTCCTTCCAAATGGAAAGTTCATCTAAACAGCACTTATAATGAGGGGTGCTGCCACTAGGTAACCCTCACCAATTCATAACAAACAATTGGAGCACACTGGAGAATTTTTGAGCTAATTTTTTTGTTTATCTTAAAGTTTGTATTTATAACTTGATAGCGGGTGCGCTGTGGAGCCTGAACAAGATGGCAGCTCCTCTGTACAGTTCTGACATCCACTCGATGTAAATTGAATATAAAAAGCTATCTTGTGATAAATTTCTTGCACTTACTTCTGAGTTATCGGCACTTAACAAAACACTGGTGATAATGGGTAACCCCTGTAAGGATAGGATGGCCGGTGAGGGAGCAAAACCAAAAAACTTGTCTGGACTGCTGCCACGAGGTCTCAAACGGGCCCTGCTGTTGAAATTGGAGAGATGGTACCGGAAGAGTCCCTCTTAACGATAGGAGCAAAACTTAATAGCATCAGTCGGAGGTCTCTGACAAACTTGATGCTTTGACTAACGGTGGTTAGTCTGGAGGAGACTATAGATGCCTGTGTAAGGAACATCAGTTGAAGCATCTAAAAAAGTGGACTCAGCGATGGGAGCTGTGACAACAATGATCAAAGAAAATAAACATCTGAAGTAGCGTCTTGAAACCCTTGAGAATCAGGCAATGGAGGAGAATCTCCGGGTACTGTGCTTATCGGAAGAGTGTGAGGGGGTCTACCTTCTTCTTTTCATTAAAGAATGGCTGATTCAACAATTGGGGAACGAGGTCTCCAATCAGGTGCAACACCTGCATAAGGCCTATTCACTCCCTGATCTAACTTATGTATTAAGATTTAGCCTCCTCTATGCGGGTCTTGTTTGCCAAGGTGGTCGGGGCTCAAATAAAAATAAAAAAGACAAAGAACCTCAGTGCAGAAGCACTGACTCGAGGGTTACCCCCCAAAGAGCACTCTCAGTAAGCCAAGTTTCAAAGAAACACAACATCACACATACTTCCATGATGCAAAGCATCATGGGATACATGCAGATCACCATGAAATTTCAGGCTTGTTCAACTTACAGCAATTTATATGCATTTTAAATAGCACAACTGACTTAATTTTTATCATACAGTCCCCTAGTAACTTTTTACCTTTATCGAAAACACCTAGTGCCATGGTATTTTCAACATTTACAGGTTTTATATACATGAGGTATATAAATTAACATTTTGTTGCAAAAAGTGTAACAAACCATTACCGGATCCTGTCCATGCACCTTTCACCAGAGCCATGGCCACTACTGCGGCTTGCTTCAAAGGAGTGTCCATTATGGACATCTGCAATGCAGCCACTTGATCTACAATTCATACCTTTATGAAGCACTATAATCTGCCAGAAGAAGGTGCCATGCATTAGAACACCCTCTGGGGAGGACCCAAGAGTATTACCTGCTGCAAAAGATCCTCGCGAAGATCTACCATTACAGTAGGTATGCATTTGTACTTTCCACTGCATGGATTCCTGGATCATGATTTATTGAAGTATGTAAACTTTCAATGTCTGCTGTGAACCACACAAATGTCTTCTGCCATTTAATGCAGTTTCACTTCCCCATGACACCCATAGTGTCCCTGACATAGGTTGGTGACTTACTGGCTATATATTTAAGCAAAAAATCTATGAATTTGGATAGCTTTTTAGTCATACAGCCTATGCCAGAGAGAATAGGACAGCTTGGGGGTTCTCAGTATCTTTATATAGTTTTGGAAGTGCATAAAATGTAGGGGTCACTGGAAATTGGGAAGTTGGATGCTTTTTTCATCCAAATTAATCCATCCTTTGTCATACACTGTATCTAACAAATGGTCCAATTGTTACTGTTATAGGATAACTACCTAGTCTGGTATGGTATAGTCTGTTACTAAGCTGTCTTCCTATTTCTAGCAGATACATTTCAAGCAGCAGTAAGCTTCGTTTTAGCAAAATTAGCTCCAGCTTTTTCATATATACAGCTCTTTGATTTTTTTTGTTTGAAAATGAAGTGTCTGTTGTAAACGGCTCCAGCTATTGTTCATCCTGAATACATAAGTGCCTTTACAATAATACCTGCTGTATGTTCCTTTTGAGCTGGTATAAGCTAAACGCTTAAGCCAAAATAGTCTTTTTTTTGTGTAAAGAAGCTTAAATATACTCCAGTCTTATTATACATGCTCCAGTTTCTGTGGTTCGAACTGGAGCCTCTTTCACTGCAGCTTTTGGTGGGAGCCCCAAGGACTCCCATGCCTCAGCTGGCTTGCGGGGTCTGCTGTTGGTGGAAGTCACCCAGTCAAAGACCTCAGGTGTTTAGCGGTGGCAGACGGTTGCGGGCTGTTTTGAGAGTTTTTGGATGACTCAGATGTGTTGTCCATGCTGTCTTTGAGGAAGTACCCCTTTGTTTTGGCCTTTGTCGAGGAATTGACCACCAGCCACTGGCCGGTGTCATTTGAAGCTCTCCTCCACCTGATGTCAGAGTCCTTGAATGTGTCCTTGGAGGCAGTCTGAAAGAGGGCTAAATACCCCTTCACATACATTTTGGACAAGGACGACTCCCCTGGGGTTGCATTTACCATGGCTGAGGCCATCTTGGGACTGGCCCTGGAGCTTTGGCAGCATGCAGCATTCTGCCCTGCACCCTCCACCGGTATGGTCCATAAGTACACGGACCCTAGTTGGGTCCCTTTTGGGCTGGTCAGACTACCTTTCAGCCGAGGGGCTGGTCTTGGCTTTCCATAAAAAAAGGAGGCCAAGGGGACATGGACAAGCCCCAAACAAGGAGTTGAAGAAGGTTGACCATGTGGTCAAAAAGGTCTGTAGCACCTCCTCCTTGGGTCTACATCAGGCCAGTTATGCCATCCTGATTGCCAACTTTGGTCACTCCCTCTTGGGAGTCTTAGAAGAAATCCTCCATCACCTCCATGCTGACAAACATTTACCGGTGAAGTTGGTCAGGGGTCAAGGACCAAGGTGAAGCACTGGCTAAACATCTGCTTCAGACAGCTTTTAGACATGGGTGACTATTGTGACCTTGCCATGGCAATAGCTGTTACGATATGTTGAAGGGCCTAGCTGAGCCTCTCCACCTTCATGGTGTATTTTTTATTTTTTTAATTTCTATTTGTTCTCCCCCCACGCCAGAGCCCCGCACCATCGGGAGGCACACACAAGTGGCACCCAACTACGCCATCTACCTGACCTCCGACGGTCCCCCATGGAGCCGTGGCTATACCACCCAGGCAGGTAAGAGGTGGGCCCAACACCCCAAGACACTTCACTGTTTAGTTGGACCCCCATAGGATCAGGTAGGTGCGAGCCATTAGGGTCTCCATTTCGGCGCTCCGTCTTCTCAGTGCTCTGGTTCCAGGTCATGCTCTTTGGCTCCTTGTCTGTGCCCACTGTCTTCACCAAGTGCATGGTACTGGTGGGAGCCTTTCTGCGGTGCAAGGGAGTCAAGGTTTACCCCTGCTTGGACCACTGACTGATAGCCAGACCATCCAAGGAGGCTGTAGAACGGCCCAGAGATCTGACCCTCCAGACTTGCAGAGATTTGGGTCTGTTGGTCAACCCGTAGAAGTCCAAACTGATCCCCTTGCAGGCCATCTAGTTCACCAAGGAGAGCTAGACTCCCTGCAGGCCAAGTCCCATCTCCCTGCAGACAGGGCTCAGGACCTTACCTCCTTTACCTGATCATTTCAGGTTGGGTGCTCATGCCCTGGCTGGGATGTCCTGCGGCTGCTGGGGTATATGGCATCCACCACCAGTGTGGTCAGTTGGGCATGCTGGGGGATGTGCCACCTCCAGTGGGAGCCTGCCCTCGGTCATCTGGAGCAGCTGTTCTCTGTGACTGCCGATGTGGGATGCCATCCATTGGTGGCAGATCCCTCAACATGAGGACAGATTAGCGGAGTTCAATATGTATACCCTAGAGCAAAGGTGGGAGAGAGGTGATACGATCAAAACATTCAAATATCTTAAGGGCATTAACAACGTGAAAGATTCTAACATATTTCAGTATAAGAGAAATGGCAGGACAAGAGGACACAGCATGAAATTAGAGGGAGGCTGATTAAGGGGTAATGTGAGGAAGTTCTTTTTTATAGAAAGGGTGGTGGATGCATGGAATGGCCTACCTCAGGAAGTGGTGGATATGAGTATAGTGCAGGGCTTCAAACAGGCATGGGATAGGCATAAGGGAGCAATACAGATCATATCACCTCTCTCCCTCCTTTGCTCTAGGGTATACATATTGAGCTCCGTTAATCTGTCCTCGTATGTTTTCTGATGCAGTCCCTGCACCATTTTGGCTGCCCTTCTCTGGACTGCCTCCATTTTGCTAATGTCCTTGTGCAGGTGCGGCTTCCAGTACTGCTTCACAGTAAGCACAACCATGGAGACAAGCTATACAAAAACAAGGATACTGGACTTAAGAAGGGCAGACTTTGGCAAAATGGGAATACCTGAGGAATACACTAGCAAATGGCCAAAAAGGAGGGGTGGAAGAACAATGGAGAAAAATCAAAACTGCTGTCATAGAGGCAACAAGCCTTTGTGTGAAACAAAGAAAACAAAGCGGAGTAAAAAACCACTGTGGCTCTCAAAAGAGGTGGCAGGGAAGGTTAAGGAGGAAAAGGCTGCATTCAGAAAGTATAAGGAATCACAGAAGGAGCACGACAGGGAACTGTATCAGTTAAAGCAGAAAGAAGTGGGGAAGGCAGTCAGAATAGCAAAGGCCCAAACCGAGTTAAAAATAGCCAACTCGGTTAAGAAGGGGGATAAAACCTTTTATAGGTACATTAGGGAGCATAGAAAGGTTAAGGGAGGAATGGTGAAGATTAATAAAGGAGAGGGGAGGTGGGCAGAGGGAGACAGTGAAAAGGCAGAGATACTGAATGAATACTTTTGCTCAGTATTCACAAAAGAAGATGAGGAGGAGTTATCTAAACCAGACAATAGAAGCACTCTGGGTAGGGGGGTTGACACCAGTCCATTTTCAGAAGAAAGAGTCCTGAAAGAACTCCTAAAACTCAATGTGGACAAAGCAATGGGGCCTGACGGGATTCACCCCAGAATCCTAAAAGAACTAAGGGAGGACCTAGTGACACCACTGACCACACTTTTTAACAAATCATGGGAGGATGGGGTGGTAACTGAGGACTGGAGGAGGGCAGATGTGATTCCCCTTCACAAAAGTGGGAGCAAGGCAGAAGCAGGAAACTACAGACCTGTAAGTTTGACCTCAGTGGTAGGGAAAATGATGGAATCACTTCTGAAAGAAAGAACTGTTGAGTACCTAGAGGCCAGTGGGGCACAGGACCCAAAGCAGCATGGATTTACAGCAGGAAGGTCATGTCAGACAAATCTAATTGATTTCTTTGACTGGGTGACCAAAGTAATAGACCAGGGAGGGGCTGTGGATATGGCCTACCTAGACTTTAGCAAGGCATTTGACACAGTCCCGCACAAAAGACTAATAATCAAGTTAGCCAGCCTGGGAGTGGGTTCCAGGGTGGTAGCCTGGGTAGCAAACTGGCTGCACAGAAGGTAATAGTGAATGGAACACATTCTGAAGAAAGGGGGGGTTACTAGTGGAGTACCACAAGGCTCAGTACTGGGTCCAGTCCTCTTTAACATCTTTATAGGTGACATTGCAGAGGGTCTGGAGGGAAAGGTATGCCTCTTTGCAGATGACACAAAGATCTGTAACAGAGTTGATACACAAGGGGGTAGAAAGGATGAGAAGGGACTTGGCAAGGTTGGAGGAATGGTCAGACATATGGCAACTTAGATTCAATGCAAAGAAGTGCAAAGTAATGCACCTGGGAAACAAAAACACAGGAGAAGAGTACACAATAGCAGGGGAGGTACTAACAACAACAAAAATGGAAAGGGACTTGGGGGTAGTCATATCAGATGACCTAAAGGTGGGTAAGCAATGTGAGAAGTCAGTAAGGAGAGCCAGGGGGATACTGGGATGCATAGGAAGGGGCATCACAAGTAGAAAAAGGGAAGTGATTATCCCTCTGTACAGACAGTTGGTGAGACCCCATCTGGAATACTGTGTGCAGTTTTGGAGACCCCATCAACGCAAGGACATAGACAGGATGGAAGCAGTCCAGAGGATGGCAGCTAAAATGGTGTAGGGTCTGCATTAGAAACCATATGAAGAGAGACTGAGAGAGCTTAATTTGTATACCCTTGATGAAAGGAGGGACGGGGGGACATGATAGAAACTTTTAAGTACCTCAAGGGAATCAACAAAGTCCAGGAGGGTAGCATCTTTCAGAAAAAGAGATGTGTAAGAACAAGGGGGCGCAATTTAAAAATAGAGGGGGGACGGCTCAGGTGTAATGTGAGGAAATATTTTTTCACGGAGAGAGTAGTGGATGCATGGAACCGCCTTCCTGGGGAGGTTGTTGGGTCTAAAACAGTGGGGGAATTCAAACGTGCATGGGACAGACATAAGGCAATTGTAGTGGGGGGTTGCAGGAAATAGGCTGTTGGTGAACTAGAATCTGCAGCTTATCCAATAGGAAGGGAAATGGGCAGACTGGGTGGGCCAAGTGATCCTTATCTGCTGTCAAAGTCTCTGTTTCTGTGTATGAATAGATAGGTCATTGACAGAGAAAAGACCTGTGGCACATTCATAAGGTAGAGAAAATGGGCAGACTGGGTAGGCCTTGCGGTCCTTATGTGCCGTCAACGTCTATTTTAGAAAAGCTTAGTTTGGCTCTTTTTGAGCCAGCCGTGAGCTGTAGCTTATGCTTCCTTTCAGGGAAAGCGTTATTTTTTTAGTTGTAGTCACGTCTACTCAAAGGATTTCAGAGCTAAAGGCTCTAATGTGTGAGCCTCTCTATTTGATTTTCCATAAAGGCAGAGTGTCTTTACATATCAGACACTCCTAAGTTTCTACCTAAGGTGGTGTCTGAATATACTTTAAATCAAACCATCCACCTTCCAGTGTACTACCCAGAGTATGCCAGTCCTGCAGAAGCATTACTCCATACTTTGGACGTACATAGGATCCTCAGGTATGTGAATCACACCAGGGACTGCAGAAAGTCCCATTAGCTTTTTGTTTTGTTCACCCTGGGAAGGGGGTGCTTCTGTGTCTAAACGGTGACTGTCCAAATTGTTAGCACTTTGTGTTATGTTCTGTTATAGGAAGTACAGTAAGGAACTTACTGGTGTGGTTCTTGGTCATTCTGCAAAGGTCATGGCCACTTCTGTTTGTTTCTGTAATGTTTTAGTCAGTGAAATCTGTGCAGCTGCCACATGGAGCACTGTGCACACCTTTACTAAACATTACAGTCGGGACATTGTGTCCCGTAGACGAGCAGGTTTTGGCTTTGCTGTCTTACAGGGTCTGCTTTCATGACTATGTCTCTCTCCAGCTGCCCAGACTTTAACTTTCTGGTATGGCATGGGACTCATTCCAGAGGTGTGACCTGATGAAAGAGATATCCTCTAAGAAGACAGAACAGTTATGTACTTACCTTAACAGTAGATTTTTTGAAAGAATCTCTTTCACCAGACCATGCCAACCCACCTTCCTTCCTTCCCCCTTTGCGGGTATGACACCAGATTTCCTGTATTGCAGGGTTTTAAATAATTGACTAGCAGTTTTTTCCTTGGGACAATGCTAACTGTACAGAAAGTATTTATACAGATTTTCTAGAAGTGTTATGTTTGTTAAACACAGTGAGGCAAGTGCTATGCATTTTCACAATGTTTTAGCACTTTTATGAGCAAAACGCTAATCAGTTTTTGGAGTTAAATAAATCCCTGTATTGTAATTCCATTACTGCCTTTTCCAGCACCCATTGTCACCTGGTAAGCTGGGTTTTGTCTGTATCTTGTGGCTTGGCTCTTAATGAGTTAGATACCATGGATTAATTCTGTCGGAGGAAGTCCTGAAGGTTCTTAGAGTTTCAAGGAAACCAGCAACCAGGAGAACATACTCCTCTAAGTTAAAGAGGTTTTCTTACTGGTGTACCCCCAGGAGAATAATACTAAAAGAGGCAGGGTTGCCTGTAGTCCTGGAATACTTGGCAGACTTGCAGTCTTCAGGCCTAAGGCCTTCAACACTAAATGTGTACTAAGCAGCAGTGTGAGCATTACACGTAAGCAGGTAAGGGAAAGTCACTGGCCTCACAACCCATTTTCAGAAAGTTTTTGAAAGTCCTCAACCACTTGTACCTATTGGTAAAGCACCCATTCTCTGCATGGGATTTCAGTGTCTGCTTTGCCCAGGTCATGGAGGCGCCATTCAAGCCTATGGACACTGCTAATCTGAAGTGTCAGGTGGAAAACAATATTCCGTCCGGCCCGGTGGTGTGGAGGGCTGAGGCAGCGATGCCTTACCTCCTGCCACGCATGCAACCCGTGTTAGCAGTGCAAGTGGTTGTCGGGGCTGGCCGGATGGGAGAGGATCTCATGTCCTAAGGATAGCTCTCCTTTGGGAGGGAGGAACAGAGGGCGGCGATTGCCTGACACCTAGGGAAGGCTGGGTGTTGGCACAACTGGCCTAGTACAGTGGAGCAACCGGCGGGCACGCTGCATGTGGACGTGCGTGTGGCACGCCCACTGTCGACATTGCACGCTACGCCGCCACAAAAAGAACACGGAAAAGGGCAATCCGGGTCGAGCGGCTTGATGGCTGTCCGACGCAATGCGCCGTCTCCCAAAGGATACCACCTGTACTGGATCTGGTCCTGGTGAGTGAGTTAGAGGGCTGCCCACTACCCAGCCACAGGGGGGTGGGGTAAGCCATGGGGGTAGCAAGGTGGTGGCCCAAATTGGAGACTGGTGTGGGACAGACAGCGTCCGATAGAGCACGATGCCAGGACAGAAGGAACCGGGGGGGGGGGATTCAGAAAAATGTATTCCTGATTGTCATGACCTCTGCTAGGAGGTTGAGGGAATTGCAAACCCTCTATACAGAGCCAATTCCATAATCTTCTGCAGAGATAAAGTGATTCTTAGGACCAGCAGGAAATGCCTACCTAAAGTGGTATCTGAATTCCACCTGAACCAGTCAGTAACACTTCCTGTGCTCTGTCCAGAACATTCTACTCTAGGTGAGTAAACACTGCTCTGCCTTGACCTGAAAAGCGGACTGCACAAAAGAGGTCAGGTCCAAAAACTCCGCTTTTTGTTATCTATGGCGAGGTTGGCAGAGGTAAACCAGCAACTTAGAGGTCCATCTCTTGATGGATAGTCTCTTGCATCCAGTTCTGCTACGAAAAAGCTGGGAAACTGTCACCCAGAGGCCTAGGGCCACACTCCACAAGGTGTACCTCTGCCTCTGTAGCATCCATGAAGGGGCATCCCTTATTAGACATTTCTGAAGTGGCTGCCTGGAAAACAGTGCACACCTTTATAGAGCACTACCGCCTGAATATACAGTCCAGGAGGGATGCCAGCTTTGGAGCTGCTGTCTTGCATAACTTTTTTCCTAAGTAGGTTCTGGACTATGCCTCCCAAAGTACTGCTTAGAGTGAAACAATTAAGTGGGGGATTCATGGGGTTGGAAGTAAAAATTATCCACTTAAGTAATGTTTCTTCTCAGGGATCCCTTACTATGGTTACACTCCCCATTGTGCCTCCTTTTCCAGAACCTGAAAATAGGTTCTCACAATAATCAGTTCCTTTTTATTAAGGTTTACTTGAGCCTTACTGTTGGAGTTTCTCTACAACTGTAGTTTAGTTCTTAACATTTCTATTTAGTTTTTGCATTTACACGTCTGCTTCAATCATTTTGCATAATTTTTGGTATCCTCTTAGGTAGATGTCCAACCATCACTCCACTCTGGCTATAGAAATAAATCTGGCAACTGCCAGAGTGGAGTGTGGTTGCAAAGTATTTTTTTAAGCCATTATTCTTAATCCTACTAATTAGAATATGGTTCTGTCTCTGGGGCATCTGTCTCCTAGAAGATGATGCTTAGATTGTAACCATAGTGAGGGATCCCTGAGAAGAAACAACATTACTATGGTGAGTAATTTTTTCATGTGGTTCCCCAGAGGCACAGCTGCACAGTGATGGCAAGTGCACAGCCATATGGGTTTCCTTTCCTGACACGGTGATGTCTGCGAACACCTCCACCCTGAGTTGTGTGGACACTGGCTGGTATATTCCCAACCTCCTGTGGGAGTCATCATAACATTGCGCGCCCCCCCCCCAACACCCCCGAGGTGAGAACAGTCCAGCAGATGCTCATCCTACCTTCCCTAGATGGCCCTCTGACTCATGGGTCTTTTCTGAATGTAGATCAGCAGTGTCGTGACTGGTAGCACTACCGCAGCGGCGACCACCATTAATGGTTTTGGCATGCTCACCATATCAGCTGGCAAACTGTTACATGGTTCAGCCAATTTCTGTGTAAAATAAAACTTTCTTATGTCTCCTCTGAACCACCACCTACCAATTTCCTCTCATGTCCTCATGATCTTCTTCAAGATACAGCTCTTGCAGCAGGTTATACCATTAGGACTGTAGCCAGCAGGTGTCAGGACCCCACGGGAAATCTTCTAGCTAGCAGTCTTCAGCGGGGACCGCCTCCGACATCGGTCCCGCCCCCGACGTCAGGCGTAGTACATATGGAGGCGGTCCCACCAGAATCCCCAGTTCTTTCCCGCCGTCGACTTGCATGTCTCGACCCTCCGGTCAGTGTCTATTGCGCAACTTTTGGAAAAGTTCTTTTTCCCGTTTCTTCGCAAGAAACTTCTTTTTCTTCAGTTGTCTGCCATCTGATGTCCTCACCAACATCCGCGGAGGGCCATCCGTCTAAGTGTGCCTGCGGGAAGCAAATTCCCTTCAAAGATCCACACTCGGCCTACGTGCGGTGCTTAGGCCCCGACCACGACACCCGGGCCTGCTCCTTTAGTCAAGGCTTCAACAGTCGGACCCGGATCCATCGTCAGAAGGCCCTCCAAGCTTATCTTCTGGAAGAAAGATTGAAGGCCATGGAATCTGCCTCCAAGGGGGAATCTTCCGAGAAAGCCAACAGGCACCTCGAAAAACACAGGGAGAGGGTGAGATCAAAATCCCCTTCTAGGGCTTCAGACTCTCGCAGCTCCGGCTCCCGGTCCGACCGCTCTCCATCCCGGGCCCGCTCTCAGCCTCCCCCGGTCGTGGTCAAGTCTTCCACTGGTTCCTCCACTCTGCAGCCTGTTAAGACCTCCAGGCCTTCTTCTTCCTCGTCCAAGGCCTCGCCGAGGTCAGGGGACCGCCATCACCACAAGTCCGGCTCCCGCCACTCGGCCCCCGACGTCCGGTCGGTCTCCTTGCCTCCTCCCCCCCAGCGGAAAACCAAGGAGCTGACCTCACTCAAACAGAGCGTCCGGATCCGGCGTGGCCCACCGCGTCGGCCAAGCACCACGGTCCGGGATCCGACAACAGCGAGGCGCTCGTCGCCGGCTGGCCCTTCTCCACCGCGGACGCTGGCTGGGGACCGGCCCATTCCAACAGATGAAGGAACCCTAGCGCCACCTACCGGCGTTGTCCAGGAGGCGCTTACGGAGCAGGAGTCGACCCAGCCCGAGGACCAGAGCGGGCGACCCGTCCTGTCAAGTCCCCGAGGGAACCCTCTCCTGAACCAGAGACCCCCGGGGGGCTGACGCCGGGACCCACGACCGGCCACCAGCACCCGGCCCGTCTTCGGGCCTGAATATTGCTGAGGTGAAGGAGTTGTTCACTTTCTGGTGGGACACTATTAAAAAGGACGTGGTTCCCACACCCCCTCCTCTTCCTCCTCCTCCTCCACCCGTGACTCCGCCAGCCCCAGCGCCCCCCACTCCATCCGGGGCAGCAGGCAGAGTACCTTCCCCCCAGGATCCTGTTGAATCTCCTAGGGGCAGACCATCGGACAAGAGGAGACCTCTGTCCAGATCTTCTTCAGGGTCACCCAGCCCCAAGAGACCCAGAAGACGCCGCTACTCGCCGTCGACGGAGGACTCGGGATTGGACTTCTCGGGTAGATCCAGATCCCTTTCTCCCATCAGCGTCCCCTCTCTGGACCCACGTGAGCTCCCAAGATCTCCTCCGGATGACCCATCGTTCTCAGAGATTATGAGGCATATCCAGGAGAACATGGGCTGGGACGCAGAAGACCTTGACCCCGAGAGGCTACGCCTTGCACGTTATCTTCGGCAGAAGGACCCAAAGCCTATGGTGGTACCACCCTTGGTGGACACCTTTGTGGACGTCACCAAGCCAGCGTGGAAACGTCCACATTCGCTCCCGGCGATGCCGAAGAAGGCTGACCGCCTGTACAAGGCCCCTAGGGAGGACCAGTACTTGACATCTCATCCTCTGGCCGATTCTGTGGTCATCACAGCCTCACATGACCGGTCCCAGAGGCCGCAACATCTGAGCACCCTGCCACCAGACCCGGAGTCCAAGCAATTGGACGCGATGGGTAGGCGCACGTACGCAGCTGCAACCTGCGCCATTAGGTCCCTCAATTATCTCACCCACATGGTCCAGTTTCAGAACGCCTTGTGGGAGTAGGGACAAGAGCTGGCAGAAAAGATGCGGAAGGTGAGCAGAAGGAAGAGCTGCTTCAGCTCCTCCGCATGGGTTCGGACGTGGGAACCCAGGTGCTTTGAGCAGCGTATGACTCCGCGGACTCCTCGGCCAGAGCGGCAGCCTCAGGCGTATGCCTCCGGAGATGCTCATGGCTCCGTGTCTCCGGATTCACCCTGGACATCCAGAAGAACATACTGGACGCCCCCTTTCACGTCGAAGTTCTCTTTGGTGAGTCCTCGGAGAAGGTCATCACCAAGCTTCAGGAGGCCGGGAAGGCCGTGAGATCTGTCCAGGCTATGTACAAATCCAGGCCTGGTTCCTTTCGTAGGAACCAGAGCCGTTTTCGCGGTCGGACTCAGAGACAACAGTCCCGTTCTGGCCTGCAACAGAGGGGCTCCTTCTCCCGGAAAAGCCAGGGGAAGTCGTCCTCAGGTAGAGGTCAACATCCCACCAAGTCGGCCCAACCTGCAGGACCCTCAGCTGCCACAGCATGACTCCTTCCCGGCCCCCGCCCCTCAGGATCAACGGGACACCAAGGTCGGGGGTCGTATTGCAGACCACCTGCCAGGGTGGCAGTCGATCACCACCGATAGGTGGGTACTTCAATTGGTCGAAAAAGGCCACTTTATAGAGTTCACAGACAAGCCACCCACAAGGCCTCCTCTGCTCTCCCGCTACTCGGGTCAGCACAGATTGCTTATCAGGCAAGAAGTACTTGCGCTTCTGCAAAAAGGAGCAGTGGAGTACGTCCCGGGGGACCAGAGAGGAACAGGCTACTATTCCCACTTCTTCCTGGTTCCAAAGAAAACAGGGGACCTCCGTCCAATATTGGACCTCAGCGACCTCAACATGTCGGTCGCCTACAAACGGTTCCGCATGGTGACCCTTCAGGGCCTTATACCCATGCTGAAGAAGGACGCATTTCTGGCGTCACTGGACATGCAGGACACTTACCTGCACATCCCCATAGCTCAAGCGTACAGGAGGTTCCTGCGCTTCGAGTTTCAAACAACATGAAGTCTTGCTATATTATGACAATTGCAGTTTGTCCCACCATTAGAACTGCTCCGGAGGTGAAATAGTTAACTCCATTCCATGAATGGAACTTTGAGCACGAGCTCTAAAATAGAAGCACTGTCTGTGGAGATTCAAACCTGAACTGTCAGATTCTTTACTCCCCCTCACTGAACAGTCGCTCCAGAGATTTCTCCTACTGCTTTGTTCATTTCTCGGTTTAAACAGTATTTTCTCGGTTAAATTAAACCGCAAGTATAATTATTTTAACCGCAAACCGATCGGTTCAAGCTCTGTCTCTGGTATTGTAAGTAATAGACAGGTTTTATTCTGTGTGGAACTTGTAAATGTTTATCAGTTCGGTTCGAACCGATCAGGTTGGTTAAAACCTTAGAGTAAGCATTTTAAAGCTTTTAGAGTGCGGTTCCCGGTTCTTATCGGTTCTGAAAAAACGGTTCATTACGGTTTTTCCATGACCCGTGTTCACGATTGGAACCGATAAAGAGATCTTGCCTGGCACTGCCGTTAAAAGGCAAGTTTCTTGGTTAGCTGGCATCATGTCTGAAAACCCAAAAGAAAAACCAGGCCCACTGGGTTTCAACACTGTAGTGTCTGTGGGAAGCCTTTGCAAGGCTGACCCACACACTACACTGTGTTTATTGTCTGGGGTTGACCACCTCATTTCAGACTGCCAGATTTGTAAAAATTCCTGCAGCCTCCTGGATAAGAGAGTGGGCAGGCTCAGGAACGAAGGTAAAAGTCCGCTGACCCAGGATAGCCAGCCGGTTCGGTGCCAACGAACAGGGAGAACTCCCTCTGACCAGGCGAGACTTCCCTCGGGCAAAAAGTAAACTAAAAAAAAAAAAAAAAGAAAATCAGCAGGTATGGAGTCAAAATTCCTTCTCAACTGCTGCAGAACTAGCAAAAAGCTATACAAATTGTACATCACTTTCTCGGTTCCGTCCGAACCGCCACTGTCTGAGTAAAGGTTGGTTGGCCGGTTCCACCGTTCAGGAATATGATATTGGAGATTTTTATGAACCAAGAGCATGGGGGCATGATGATGATCAGTGTGAATGTGACTGAGAGAGTCTGGGTGTGCCCACTGAACCAGACATCTCCCCAGACTGACCCTTACAATCTCCCATATGCTTCTGAGTCCACTTCTCTTTCTGTTTTATAAAAGGGTTGCTGAATCCTCCAGCTCCCATGGGAGGAAGCTGTGGATGAGCAAGAGGAACCTGATTTGTAGAAATTATGGATATACCAGAGTCTAGGAGATTGTCTATTCCTTTGCATAAGTCTTTTAGGAAACAAACAATAAAAATTTTAAAACTCTAATTCTGTTCCTCCTGTAGATAAAAAGATGGACAGAAGGTACACATTGTCAGGTCCTGATACAGAATTCCTTTCACAGCAATGCAGTCATGTTGGGGTAGTTCAGGCTGCAGCCTGTGATAAAGCTAATATTCCCCTGGCTTCACATCCTCCTGACAAGGATTCCAGGAAGATTGATGCCACGGCAAAAAAAAACAGTACATGGCAGCCTCCTTGGGACTCGAGCAAGCAAATTATATGGCTTATGTAGCAAGGTATCAGAAATCTAGATGGGATACTGTTATGGAATTAGCCAAACAAGCCCATGGCCAGCTGGTTAGCGAACTAGAACAGGTGGCTGCCGATGTGCATGAGGTTTCTAAGGTGCAGTTTCATGCTGCTGTGGATGTTAATGATGTTTCCTCTAGAGTCATGGCCACATCTGTAGCTTCGTAGGTTGGCCTGGCTCAGGTGTACTAGCCTGTCACAGGATACCCGAACTAAGGCTATGGATTTTCCTGTGGTGGGAAATTCTCTGTTTGGGGAGCAGACAGAGAATTACATGAAAAAGATGGATGAATATAGGACCACTTACAAAAGTGCCCAAGCTAAGGAGCGGCAAGCCACTCACCAGAGGCATACCCCCAGGGGTAGGGGTAGGCCTTTTCACAGGCCTTTTTATCAGACTCGGGCCTCCTCTGCTTATGCTCAGAGGGGCTTCTTCAGAGGCAGAGGCAGACGGGGTGTGGGCAGGCCTGCTCCCACCCCTCAGCCTAAAGCACCTGCTAAGCAGGCACCCTGATGGGGTGCCCAGGGCCGATTCTCCTTTACCAGTAGGGGGCAGGTTGGCTTACTTCAGTCAGAACTGGGCGTCTTTAACCTCAGACAAGTGGGTTCTGGAACTAGTAAGCCAGGGTCTGGTTCTCAGCTTCAAAAAGTTTCCCAAGGTGAGAACCATTTTTTTTCTACCTGCAAGTTCTTCAGAGACCCTTGCTCTAGAAGCAGAGGTCTCAACCCTGTTGGCTCTCAGAGCAGTAGAAAGGGTTCCTCCCCTGCACCAGGGCAGGGGTCTGTATTCCAGATACTTCCTTACCCCAAAAAAGACAGGAGAATGGCAGCCCATCTTAGACCTCAGATATCTGAACAAGCATCTTTTGAAACTAAAGTTCAAAATGGTAACTCTGGCAATGATTTTACCCTCTCTAAGGCCAGGGGACTGGTTAGCTTCCCTGGACCTCAAGGATGCCTATTTTCACGTCCTAATCAGAAGCTCCCATCGAAAGTACCTCAGATTCAACTGCCCTCAGGTCATTACCAGTTCAGAGCAATGCCCTTCGACCTTACTCTGCCCCAAGGGTATTCACAAAATGTCTGGCAGTAGCAGTGGCTCACTTAAGGAGGCAAAGGATTGCTGTTTTTCCGTATCTAGACGACTGGCTCATTGTAGACCAGTCCCCAGAACAGGTAAAATCTCACCTACAAGTCACCCAGCAGCTTCTCACCTCCCTGGGCTTTCTGCTAAATCTACCAAAGTCAGTTCTGGAACCAGTCCAGGTACTCACCTTTATAGGGGCAGAATTGGACACAAACCTAGCCAGAGCTTTTCTTCCCTTAGAAAGGGTAAGGAATTTAGTGGCTCCGGCCTCCTCCTTCACTCTGCAGGTTTCTCGACCAGCAAGACACTTTCTGCAGCTCCTGGGGCACATGGCTGCATCCACAGCTGTTGTGCAGGGAGCAAGATTTCAGATGAGAGACATTCAGTTTCACTTGAGAGCCTATTGGTCTCAGAGAAGAGACCCCCTTTCCAAGTTGGTCCCAGTGACTCGAACCTTGATCCAGGCCCTCCAGTGGTGGCAGGATCAGAGCAATTTGAGATTGGGGTCCCTTCATTCCCTGCTCACACTTGACTCTCACTACAGATGTCTCCCTTCTGGGGTGGGAGCCCACATGGCGACCTCTCCACTCAGGGAGTGTGGTCCCCCCAGGAATCTCTGCTCCACATCAATTTGCTGGAGCTCAGAGCTGTCTTTTTAGCTCTTCAAGCGTTTTCTGCATCTGTTCAGAACAAAGTGGTACAAGTCAGAACAGACAACACCACAACAATGTGGTACATCAACAAGCGGGGGGCACTCGGTTTTCGGCCTCGTGCTCCAAGGCAATGAAGTTGTGGTCTCTGGCCAATTCCCTGAACACTTCCCTCATAGCAGTTCACCTTCCAGGAAAGGACAGTGTCCTAGCAGATGCTCTCAGCAGGATTTCCCAGGGCCATCACGAATGGTCCCTGGATCCTCAAGTATTGAGGGATAGTCTTTGCCAGTTGGGCACCCTCAGATAGATCTTTTGCAGCCCCAGACAATCACCAACTTCCACTGTTCTGTTGCAGGCCTCCAGTGTTGGGTTCAGTCCCCTGGACGCCTTCTCCTGGATTGGAAGGGAAGTTCTTTATGCTTTTCCCCTTCCTCTCCTATTCAAAAGTGTTAGTCAAATCAGATCTCAGCCTTGCAGGATGATCCTGGTTGCCCTGGATTGGGCCAGGCAGCCCTGGTACCCTCCTTCTGTCCCTGACAGTCCATCTTCCCTTTCCCTCCCCAGGAATCACAACCTATTAACCTGTGCTCAGGGAGAGTTTGGTATCGAACCTCCATCCCTCAACCTCAAGGCCTGGCTCTTGAGGAGTTAGAGTTGCTGACTTACACTCTCTCAGGGTGTCCTTTAAATCCTAAAGGCTTCTAGGAAGCCTTCCCGTAGAAGCTACTTATAATTTCTAAATGGAAAAGGTTTTCCATTTGGTGTGCCTGGGAAGCATATTTCCCCAGAATCTGCTGATTTGCCCATTGTGTTAGATTACATGGTCCATCTTAATTCCTTGGGCCTCAGACCAGCTACCCTGAGAGTTCATTTGGCAGCTGTTTCTGCTTTTGTTTCAGCAGGAAAGTCATCCTCTCTCTCGCTCACCCTGTGTTTTCAAGTTTTAAGGATTACTCCATACTAATCCACTTTTTCGGATCGGGCCCCTGCCTGGTCTTAATGTTTGCATTGCCCAGTTAGCAACCCCTTTGAACCTCTGTTTTCTGCAGAGCTGAAGTATCTAACTTGGAAATCTGTTTTCCTAGTGGCTATCACTTCTGCTGGACGTAGGTGAGTTGCAAGCCTTGTCAGTAGAAACTGACTTTATTTCTTTCCACAGGGATAAGGTAGTCCTCCAGGACTAACAGGAAGTTTTGCCTAAGGTGGTTTCAGTTCCATCTTAACCAATCTATCTCCTTCCAGTATTTTTCTCTGAACACTCCTCTTCTGGTGAGAGGAGATTGCACAGCCTGGATGTTAGAGGGCTCTTAGTTACTATATAGAACGTGACCAAGGGTCACAGGTTCCAATCCTCCAACTTTTCCTCACTTTTGGTGAGGTTGGGAAAGGAAACCTGCCACTAAGAGATCAATTGCCAGGTGGATTGTCTCTTGTATCCAATTTTGTTATCAGAAACTGGGCAGAGATCCCCCTCTGGCTTGAGGGCTCATTCTACCAGAGGGTACAGTCGCGGCCTCTAGCTGCTGCCAGAGACATCCCTATATTGAGATATGCCAGGCTGCTACTGGGAAAACGGTACACACTTTCACAAGCATTACTCCCTGGATGTCTCCAGGCTAGGGAGATGCTCGGTTTGGCAAGCTGTTCTTCAGAGCCTATTCCCTAAGTAGGTTCTGCCCTCCTCCATGGAGGTACTGCTGTGTAGTTCTGCAATTGTCATAATAGCAAGACTTCATGTTGTTTGAAGAAAAATTACTCACCTTAGTAATGTTGTTTCTAATGGAGTCTTGCTATATTATGACCTCCTCAACCTGCCCTCTCAGAACCTCTACTTGGGTAGGGTGTGGGCAACCTAGTGTGGGCACTATTTTATGCCCTTTTTAAGCTGCTTTCACCCCTTTTTGGGGTTTGGGGTGTGGTGTTTTATTATTCTCTTGTTTTATTCTCATTTTGTTAAAATTGTATTGGTAATTCTGGTCCCCTGACTTGAGTATTGGGTGTTGGGACCAGCAATGGGTGTTATTATTTAGGTAGCCAGTTGGCTAGTGTAGGTTACAGCTTCCACACAGACCTTAGTGAGTTTTTGCTCGTAAAGATCTGACAGTTCAGGTTTGAATCTCCACAGACAGAGCTTCTATTTTAGAGCTCGTGCTCAAAGTTCCATTCATGGAATGGAGTTAAGTATTTCACCTCCGGAGCAGTTCTAATGGTGGGACAAACTGCAATTGTCATAATATAGCAAGACTCCATTAGAAGAAACAACATTACTAAGGTGAGTAATTTTTTCTTCTCGGCCACCACTTTCAGTTCCGAGCGCTTCCTTTCGGGCTGTCATCAGCCCTCAGGGTCTTTACCAAGTGCATGGCAGTCGTGGCAGCGTCTCTAAGGAGACAGGGCCACTACGTGTTCCCGTACCTGGACGACTGGCTTCTCATGGCCGCCTCCCGGGAGGCGCTGTTGTTACTATCCAGAACACCCAAGCTCTTTTTCAGTCGCTGGGCATACTTATCAATTACGAAGTCTCTCCTGGTACCGTCCCAGAAGCTGCAGTTCATAGGCGCAGTTCTGGACACCGTCCAAAGAGCTTTTCTTCCCGAGGACAGAACGGAACGCATCAGGTCCCTCATCAAGGACTTTTCGGCAAAGAAGACCGTCCCTGCCAGACTGGTCCTTCGCCTGCTCGACATATGGCTGCGGCCATTCCAACTGTCCTGATGGCAAGGCTCCACATGCAGGTAACCCAGTGGATGCTCAGAGTGCAATGGGACCAGAAGCAAGACCATATGCAGCAGCCAGTCAGAATCACGAGGGCCGTGATTCGGGATTGGCAATGGTGGCTAGACCCGGGGACCCTCTCTGTTCGGGTTCCATTTGTAACGCCGTCCCCGGAGGTAATCCTCTTCACAGATGCCTCAGGGCTGGGGTGGGGGGCACACCTGAACGGGGTGAGTTCCCAGGGAACGTGGACCCCTCAGGAAGCTCACTTCCACATCAATATTCTGGAGATGAGGGCGGTCCTGTATGCCTTCCAGTCAGAAATTCCACCGAGTACTCTTCTGCTTCAATCAGACAATATGGCGGTGATGTATTACCTCAACAAACAAGAAGGCACACACTCCTATCCCCTCTGCAGAGAAGCCATGAGAGTGTGGGAATGGGTAATTCGACACGGCGCGAGCCTGATTGCAGTTCATGTTCCCAGAGTGGACAACACTGTCGCAGATGGTCTGAGTCGATCCCAGGCCAGAGTCCACGAGTGGGAACTTCTTCAGGAGGTAGCAGAGGATCTGTTTCATCGATGGGGCACTCCAGAATTGGACTTGTTCGCCTCCCAATCCAACGCAGAACTGCCCAATTTTTGCTCGCTAGATCCAGGGCCTGGTGTTTTCTGGCGAGATGCGTTGTCCCTCTCCTGGGCGGGCAGATTCCTCTATGCTTTCCCTCCCTTCCTGTTGATCCAGAGAATCCTTCTCAAACTTCGCAGGGAGCATGCAACAATGATCTTGGTAGTGCCTTTCTGGCCCAGACAAATTTGGTTCCCGCTTTTGACGCAATTGTCCCGGGAACCTCCACTTCCATTGCCCATCAGCTCCCATCTGCTGTCTCAAGGATGGTTCGCTAGTCCACCCGGACTTGCGCTCACTGAACCCACATGCCTGGCTCCTTGAGACATAGCCATTCTACGACACGGGGTCTCGCAAGAGGTGGCAGAAGTCCTTTCTGCTGCCAGAAAGCCGGCAATGCATGCGACATACGCCACAAAATGGCGTCGGTTTTGCCTGTGGTCTCAGGCACGCGGTCTCTCCCCTTTAGAATGCCCAGAAAAATTAGTTCTAGAATACCTGCTTTCCCTCTTTCACTCAGGTTTGGCCTACTCCTCAATTAAGGTTCGCCTCTGTGCGTTTTCAGCCTACCATTCCCGATGAACAGCGCTGGTGGCACCTTTCGATACTTCTCGTGACTTTTTGAGAGGAGTGCTACACCTTAGACCACCCATTAAGGATCCTGTCCCTCCTTGGGACCTACTCTTTGTCCTGGAGCAGCTCACGCTGCCACACTTTGAACCTACCGCAGATTGCGAGCTACGTTTTCTATCATGGAAAACGTTATTTTTGGTTGCTGTTACTTCAGCAAGGAGAATTTCCGAGCTACATGCCCTCATGTGTAAGGAACCTTATTTAATTTTTCACCAGGACAGGGTGTCCCTAAGGACGAATCCAAAATTCCTGCCTAAGGTGGTCTCAGCCCTCACCCTTAATCAGGACATCGATTTGCCGGTGTACTTCCCCAGGTACACCAACAGAGGAGAGGCACTACTTCACACCCTGGATGTTCACCGCTCCTTAAGATATTACTTGACCAGGACCAAACAGCATCGCAAATCCGAGCAGCTGTTTATTTCCTTCGCTGGGAGGATGTTGGGCCAACCAGTCTCAAAGCAAACTCTTTCTCGCTGGCTTGTCCAGTGCATTTCCTTTTGCTACAAGAACAAACAGAAGCCCCTTCCGGGTACAGTCAAGGGGCCACTCGACAGAGGGGTGGCTACTTCCTTTGCAGCACTGCGAAAGCGTCTCCATTTCGCCATTGTGCTGCAGCCATGGACTCAAGTGCACACCTTCATTAGGCACTACAGCCTAGACATTGCCTCACGGTGGAGAGCGGTTTCTCGCCTCGCTGCTCTGCAGGGTCTCCTGTCCTAGAATCAGGATTTCCCAGGATCTCTGTTTATGCCTCTCTCCTAGGGCGTCTCTAGGCGCCATTGCTTGAGGAATCAGTCTAATGGTGTAACCTGCTGCAAGAGCTGTATCGAAGAAGATAGTACAGTTACGTAAGAACTTACCGTAACAGTAGATCTTCAAGAACAGCTCTTGCAGCAGGTACCTTCCCGCCCACCATTCCCCCTTGGAGGAGGTAAGGCCTAGCCAAGCTTCGGCAGAAAGTCCTCAACCTTGAACTTCTGATGTCATCCAGCGGCCGGAAGTCTCCGGCGGGAGAACTGGGGATTCTGGCGGGACCGCCTCCTAATGTACTACGCCTGACATCGGGGGCGGGACCGACATCGGAGGCGGTCCCCGCTGAAGACTGCTAGCTAGAAGATTTCTGTGGGGTCCTGACGCCTGCCGGCTACAGTCTTAATGGTGTAAGAGCTGTTCTCGAAGATCTACTGTTACGGTAAGTTCTTACGTAATTGTACTTTCTTGATCCACTGTTCCTGCTGAATTGTTCTTCACAGTTCACCTTGTTCATTCCTTTCAGAAACATCAAGATCTTACTTTGAGAGGGTTCCTTCAGTAGGTCATCACATAAAAGACTGGCGCCGCCTGGCGTCGGGCTGCACGGCAGACTTTTCTAGCAGTACCTGATGGGGGACCACCCACCAGACGTCACGTGACTGACGTCAGCGTGACTGTATATAGTGGGCGGTACCCACACCCGCCTTCCAGTTCTTTCCCGCCGTCGCCTCATGTCAGTCGCATTGCGGACTTCCAGTTAGCGATTGTCGTGAAAGTTCATCGCATTGGTTTATCTCTCACTGCTTTTTTTTCTCAAAATTTCATGTTCTTCCTTGTGTCTTCACCCAAGAAGAAGTGCTCGTCCTGTGGCATGCAGATCCCGCAGAAAGACTGTGACTCCAAGTGCATTCTCTGTCTAGGCCCAGACCATCCAGTCTCCTTCTGCCCTGAGTGTCAATCCTTTAATCAGGCCACAAAAAAGAGGAGACAGCAGGCGTTGGAGGCCAAATTACTAAAAGCCTGCCTGGCTTCCTTAGAGGAGAAAATGGATAGTCTCCGGGATTCATCTGAAAAATCTTCTCCTTCAGAAAAGCGAAAGGAGAAATCTAGGAAGCGGGCTCGCTCGGCAGATAACATCAGGTCCTCAGCGAGCAAAGGCCAGCTGCACATAGAAAACCGTGCCGTAAGTTGGACAAAACTACAGTGGATAAGTCTGGCGTCGGCTCCTCGGCAACAGCGCCACCTCGGTCGATGTCATTGTAGCTCTTCTGGTGCCGTGCAGCTGCCAGTAAGTCAGCTCCCCCAGCTGGGGGTAGTCGCCCGGCTCCAGTCGATAAGTCCCCTGTCAGGGCCTCACGGCGCCTCACCCGACATCCGGTGGGACTAGAGGGAGAAAGCCCCTCTCCCTCCTCCTTCGCCCGTGCCCTCCAGTTCACTGGCAGACACATCCGGTGACACCAGCGGAGTATCCATCGACCCTGTCGAGACTTTGGGGTCCTCTCCACACTCTCCTTCTGGGGTCAAGGAGAAGGAGGCTCCTCTTTTGTTTTCTGGCGGGCTTCCAGCACTTCCTCAGACACTGGTTATCCTGACGACAGTCCTGTAGCCAGGACCAGCTGACCGGCCTGTGCCTTTGGCCCTGACGCCAGATCAGGTCCCGACGCCGAGGCCCCTTCTTCCGGTTCCAATGCCAGCCCTTCTGATGCCGGATCCCCTTCTGGCGCTGGATCGGGTGGTGCCGATTCCGACGTGGGTTCCCCTGACTCCTGATCTGACGGGGATTTATACCCAACCCCGAACTGTCCCGCATTACTCTTTGGGGTATCCTGGGGACCACTACCCGGGGGGGGGGGGTCCCACTCTGGACTGGAGTCGTCTCAGGCAGTTCTACCCTGGATTTAATCCATACTCCCATTATATGGGATCCCAGGGCTATTATCCACCTCCAGTTATCCCTCCGCCTCCCCTCAGCCTCTGCCTACTCCTCCTTCCCCTCCTCCTCCTCCTCCGGTTACCCCGGATTTCAAGACCTTAATACAGTCTTGGTGGCAGGGGGCTAAGTCGGAGTTGGTTTGGGACCTGGAGACTAGGTTCCCACAACCGAGGTCTCCTAAGTCCCCTTCCCTGAGCAGTTCGTCACAAGCCACTGTCCACATTTCGGAAGACTCGACAGGACGTTTCCCTTCCAGATACCAAACACCGTTCTGTCAAGGAGGCAGATGATGATGATGATGATAATAGTTCAGATGGGAGGGAGGATTCCTCAGAGGAGGTCCCGGAGGACCCTGAGGACATGAGAGGCAAGGTCTCGCCAAAGTCTCCACCTGAAGACCTTGCCTTCTCGGACCTCTTGAGGGCCATGAAAGACTATTTTGACTGGGAGTCTGAGGAACAGGATCCCATGAGACAGAGGCTCGTGGAACACCTAGACTTGGTGTCTCTGTCTCCCATCCCCATTCCTCCATGGATGGCCCCTCACCAAGACCTCACCACTACCGTCTGGCAGATGCCTCATTCTATCCCGGCTGTCCCCAAGCGGGTGGATAGGCTCTACCGGGTGCTGGATGCTCCTTTTTTAAAGGCCCATCCCAAGGCTGACTCTCTGGTCATCTCGGTGGCTCATGATAGCTGTTCAGCGCTCAAGCACATGAGCACTACTCCTCCGGACAAAGAGTCCAGGCAGATAGACCAGTTTGGAAAAAAGATATATTCCTCGGCCACGTGCGCCCCGGTCCCTCAGTTACGTGGCCCACATGGTGTCCCATCAGAAAGCGACCCTGGCCAGGCTGGAAGCACGAGTCCAGTCCATGGATTCCTCACCTTTAAAGGAGGACCTTGCCAAGGATCTTGCTCTCCAAGGTTTCTTATGGCATGCTGGGCCACTTACGACTCCGTCGACTTAGTGGCCCTTACCTCGCAACTGCCATTGCCCTCAGACGGCATTCCTGGTTTCGCCTTTCTGGCCTCGCCAATGAGGTCCAGTCGGTGATTCAGGATGCCCCTTTCAGGGGCTGGGTCCTTTTTGGTGGGGTATAATCACAGACCTACAGGACAAAGGAGTTGCACTTAGGCCTGTCAGGTCAGTGTATGGATTGGGCTGTCAACAACAGCAGCCCTTTCAGAAAAGGACCTGGAGGCAGACAGAGAATGCTCAGGCATGCCACCAAGGGAAGCGAAAGGCTACGGGTACAGCCACCTCTCCTGTCTCCAAAAATCAGAGACGTTCAGGAGGCCCTCCCCTTGAACGTCTCACCACTTTTTGACTCCCCAGCCCCACTGCCTTCTCATTCTCGATATGGGGAGCAGGTAGGGGGGAGTTTCACCCGCCATGCGCAGGAGTGGAGGGCAATCACCTCCAGTGATTGGGTCCTGCAACTAGTGTCCGTCGGACACACCATAGAATTTCTGGAGATTCCTCCAGAAACTCTACCCGCAAAGTCCTCTCATTCTCAGGACCAGGCTCTTCTCATCCACGAGTAGGTAAATTCGCTCTTGCTCAAAGAAGCAGTCGAGCACATCCCCTTCGGGCACAGGGGAAAGGGATTTTATTCCTATTTTTTCTTGGTTCCAAAAAAAGACTGAGGACTTCAGATCCATACTCAACCTAAGTCAGCTAAATTGGTTTGTTGAGTACAAAAGATTTCGAATGCTGACACTCCAGAGCCTCCTCCCTTTCCTCATGGAGAACCACTGGCTCTTTGCCCTGGATATGCAGAATGCTTACCTGCACATTCCTGTTTTCCCCAGCCACCGCCAATTCCTGCATTTTTGTTTCCAAGGGGAACACTTCCAGTTCCGGGCGCTCCCCTTTGGCCTGTCTTCGGCACCATGGATTTTTACCAAGTGTCTGGCCGTGGTCGCGGCATTCCTATGCCGCAGGGGCATTGCGATCGTCCCTTACCTGGACGACTGGTTGACTTCAGCCCCGTCCAGCGATTCTTTGCCGGAGGCTCTGTCCTTTACCCTTGACCTTTTCAGCAGACTAGGGATCACGGATAGTGTTCCCAAGTCATCCCTTATCCCTGCCCAGAGACTTCAGTTTATTGGGGCAGTCCTGGATATGGTCCAGTGCAGAGCCTTCCTTCCTCCAGACAGGATGGAGACCCTTATCTGTCAGGCCTCCAAAGTGGCTTCCCTCAGGATCATCCCTGCCCGGGAAGTCCTTCGCCCTCTGGGCCTGATGGCGGCCTCCATAACTACCATTTCCCTTGCAAGGCTTCACATGAGGATTACTCAGTGGTCCTTGCGGGTGCAGTGGGATCAGCTCCTGGACAACCTGGACCATCCGGTTCTAGTCTCCTCAGCAATTCAGAAAGACTTACAATGGTGGAAGGATTCTCGCAATCTTTCTCTGGGGCTTCACTTTCGGAACCCTGCACCAGTAGCCACCCTCACCACAGATGCTTCGAATATGGGGTTGGGTGCTCATCTTGGGGAACACCAAGCACAGGGACTATGGTCCGGCTTGGAGACTTCTCTCCACATCAATTTTGTGGAGTTGAGGGCGATCCTGTATGCGTTACAGACCTTTCAGACCCTCCTTCCAAAGAGATCACTGCTAATCCAAACGGACAATATGTCGGTAGTTTGGTATATCATAGAACATAGAAACATAGAAGTTGACGGCAGATAAGGACCGCAAGGCCCATCCAGTCTGCCCATTTCTGTTTCTACCTTATAAATGTGCCATCGGCCTTTGCTCTGTCAGTGGCCTATCTATTCATAGTCATTTGTATTGCTCCCTTATACCTATCCCATGCCTGTTTGAAGCCCTGCACTGTATTCATAGCCACCACTTCTTGTGGTAAGCCATTCCATGCATCCACCACCCTTTCTGTGAAAAAGAATTTCCTCACATTCCCCCTTAATCGGCCCCTCTCTAATCTCATGCTGTGTCCTCTTGTCCTGCTACTTTTCTTATATTTAAACATGTTAGACTCTTTCACCTTGTTAATGCCGTTAAGGTGTTTGAATGCCTCGATCATATCACCTCTCTCCCTCCTTTGCTCAAGAGTATACATATTGAGCTCTGTTAATCTGTCCTCATATGTCTTCTGATGCAGTCCCTGCACCATTTTGGTTGTCCTTCTCTGGACTGCCTCAATTTGGTTAATGTCCTTGTGAAGGTGTGGCTCCAATACTGCCGCAGTACTCCAGATGGGGCCTAACTAGTGTCTTGTAAAGAGGATTATTACCTCCTCTACGACTTGTGATACCCCTACTAATACACCCTAACACCCCCTAGCCTTACCTACTGCTTTAGAGGTCTGCTTGATGATTTCAGGTCATCAGTGATGATGATGCCCAAGTCTCTTTCTTCCTTTGTGACTGCCAGCAACTCCTCCCAGCCTATAGGTGGCTTCAGGTTTTCTTCCCTATGTGCATGATTTTGCATTCTTTGCATTAAATCCCAGTTGCCACTCTTCTGACCATTTTGCTAGTTTATCCAGATCTCTTCTCATTCTGCCCACCCCATCTGGATCATCTACTCTGTTGCAGATCTTGGTGTCATCTGCAAACAGACAAGCCTTACCCTCTAGTCCATCTGCAAGGTCACTAATGAAGATGTTGAAGAGGACTGGCCCCAGGACTGATCCCTGAGGTACCCCACTTGTGACCTGCATCTCTTCTGACTGTATACCATTTACCACCACTCTCTGTTTTCTGCCCGTCAACCAGTTTGCCACCCAATTGACCAACTTCTGACCCACCCCGAGCCTACCCAGCTTATTTATCAATCTTCTATGTGGAACAGGTTCAAAAGCTTTGCTGAAGTCAAGGTAGGCGACATCAACTGCTCCCCCTTGGTCCACCACTCTGGTTACCCAGTCAAAGAAATCTGAGATTAGTTTGACAGGACCTTCCTTTTGTAAACCCATGCTGTCTTGGATCCTGTGCCCCTATGGATTCCAGGTGTTGCACTATCCTTTCCTTAAGGAGTGCCTCCATAATCTTGCCCACTACTGAGGTAAGACTAACTGGTCTGTAGTTCCCCACCTCTTTCCTGCTACCACTCTTGTGGAGCGGGATCACATGAGCCCTTCTCCAGTCTTCTGGGACCTCTCCTGTGCTCAGAGACTCACTAAACAGTTCTGCTGATGGCTCTGCTAGTTCCACCTTTAGCTCCTTAAGTACCCTGGGATGTATGCCATCAGGTCCCATTGCCTTATCCACCCTGAGTTTAGCAAGCTCTTGTAGGACCCTTTCTTTTGTGAAGGAGTAGTGCTCACCTCCTCCCCTGTGTCCATGATGCTGAGCTGTGGGCCCTGCCCTACCTTCTCTTCAGTAAATACTGAGCAAAAGTATCTATTTAGGATAGATGCCTTTACAGGGTCCTCCTCCTCACATGCTCCCTTTTCTCCATTGCTTAGCAATACCCTCTGGACTTTCTCCTTTCACTAATGTATCTATAGAAAGTCTTGTCAGCTTCTTTACTGTCTGCTAGTGTTTCTCAGTTTGGGCCTTGCCTGCCTTACTGCCTTCCCTGCTTCCTTTAGGGCAGTTTGGTATGCCTCCCTATCTTCATCCCGCTGTGTTCCTTATATTTCCTGAAGGCCAGCCTTTGGCTCTGACCTTTCTACTACTGTATTTGAGAACCAAAGTGGTTTCTTCTTCTTTGCACTTCCTTTTCTGTCTAACACAATGGGATGTTGCTTCAAGTATTGCATCCTTAATGCTTGCCCACTTTGCCTGTACCCCTCACCTGTGTTTCTTTGCCAGGGCTAACTTAACTCTGTTGGCCATCTTATCAAAGTCAGCTCCTCTGAAGTCCCATATTTTTGCCTTGGAATGGGATGATTTAGATGAAGTAGCCAAATTGAACCATACCATATGATGGTCACTGGCCCCCAGGTGACCTTCTACCTGGAGATCTGTGATCCCTTCCTTGTTAGTCAGTACTAGATCTAGGATAGCCCTGTCTCTTGTGGGTTGCTGTACCAGTTGTTTGAGGCCCTTCCCTGCAGGAATCCACTATGTGTCTAGTTCTGGCAGATGTTCCTGCTGGTATTGACCAATCTGTATCCGCATGTTGAAGTCTCCCATTATCAGAACCTCCCTTTAGCTGTCATGTTTTGTATATCTTCTAACAGTAATGTGTCTATGTCCTCCCCTGGTCTGGGGCCTGTAGACAGCCCCAGTTCTTATGGCTGTCCCATTTCTGTTTCCAGGGTGACCCACAGTTCTTCTGGCTCCTTATGTGTATTCTGAATTTCTGTAGCTTTGATATTTTCATTGACATACAGGCCACTCCTCCCCCTTTTGCACCTCGGTCTCTTCTGAACAATACATAGCCAGGTACTGAAGTCTCCCAGTGTGGTTACTGGTAAACCACGCCTCACTAATTGCTACTATGTCCAGTTTAGCCTCTGACATTATTGCCTGCAGGTCTGGGATTTATTTCCAGGCTGTGAGCATTTGTGTACATGATTTTCCATTGGCCAGGTTTTGGTGTGTTAGTTGTTGGGTGAGGTTTGGCATTACCCCTGTGCGTCGTGTAGGGAGACAAACCTTTTTTTTTCTACTGGTGATGAAAAATGAACTGCAAACATGCTGAATCCCTGTTTGACCACTAGCTGAGGGGTGAGGGGTGTTCTTCCCATTCGACGTATGGGGTGCTGCACCCCTCTCCCCATTTGCTAGTTTAAATATTCTGCAAAGATGTCAAACTTCTGCCCCAATGCACTGACTCCCTCCTTAGTCAGATGCAGTCCATCAAATTTAAAGAACTTTCGCTCCCAGAACTGTTGCCAGTTCCCTACAAATTTGTGTCCGTTTTCCTGGCACCAGCCCTTGAACCACGTGTTTAGCTCCCATATCTCCCCTTCTCTGACCTTCCGTCCATCTGCTCCCCTCTCCCAGACTGGCAGGATCTCAGAGAAGGAGATACCGGACGAAATAGTTGATAGTTTGTCACCCAGCCTAGTCAGGTGTTCCTTGGTCTCCACAACTGACCGGTTGGCGAGATCATTAGTCCCTATGTGTACTAGGACATCACTGTTTTCTCCTGCTTTGTGAACAATTTTAGCAATGTGGTCAGTGTCTCTCCATGCTGATGTACCTGGGAGACATCTGACCATTACCCCTGGCTGGAGATGGGTATCAATTCCCTGAATCATGGAGTCTCCTATGATCAACAAATAAGGAGGAACACAGTCGTCCCTCCTTTGCAGGGAGGCGACACGGGTGTGGAACTGGACAGTCCAGTACCATTTGGTCGTAGTGGCCATGCACGTTCCTGGCGTTCTAAACGTCTTGGCGGACAGTCTCAGCAGGTCTCGGACCCTAGCTCACGAGTGGGAACTACATCAGGAAGTGGTGGAATCCATCTTCAAAAATTGGGGGCATCCAGAAATCGACCTCTTTGCCTCCCAATACAACGCAAAACTTCCCACATTTTGCTCACTCGTTCCAGGGCAGGGTGCTTTCTGGAGTGATGCGTTGCCTCTATCTTGGACAGGCAAATTTTTGTACGCTTTCCCTCTGTTTCCCATTGTGCAGAGGGTTCTCCTCAAGCTCCAGGCGGAGAGGGCAAAGATGATCCTCATTGCTCCTCTCTGGCCTAGACAGATCTGGTTCCCGCTGCTACAGCAGCTTTCCCGGGAACCACCAGTTCCACTTCCAGTGACTCACGACCTTCTGACCCAGGATCAAGGTCGCTGTACACCCGGGGCTCAGGACCCTGCATCTCCATGTCTGACTCCTGCAGACATAGTGATATCCCATTTTGGGGTTTCCTCCAGGGTTGCTCAAGTCCTCATCGAGGCTAAGAAACTGTCTACCCGTTCCACTTATGCCATGTAGTGGAAGCGGTTTTCCATTTGGGCGACCGCTAAGGGCTAGAACCCTTTTTCTTGCTCGGCCCCAGAAGTCATGGAATACCTCCTTCACTTGGCAGACTCCAGTCTGTCCTACTCTTCCTTAAAGGTCCATATCTCGGCTATCTCAGCATACCATTAGCTGGTGGATGGTAACCCATGGCTCAGTTGGAAATCTCCAAAACCTTTCTGAAAGGGGTTCTCCATCTGAAACACTCCCATCTGCAGCCCAGCTCCGCCTTGGGACTTGAACTTCGTACTGGAAAAGCTCACCCTTCCTCCTTTCGAGCCAGCTGTGAGCTGTGATTTGCGTGTCCTTTCCTGGAAGGTGCTTTTTCTTGTGGCTATCATGTCAGCCCGAAGGTTTTCGGAGCTTCAAGCTGTAGTCTGCAAAGAGCCATACTTGATTTTCCTAAGGGAATGGGCGGTCCTCTGAACTCATCAGAGGTTTCTTCCCAAGGTGGTGTCAGAAGCCACGCTAAATCAGTCAGTAAAGCTTCCTGTGTATTTATCTGTCCCCCTGTAACAGAGGTGAGGCACTTCTTCATAAGATGGATGTCCATCGGATTCTCCGGTGTTACACCCATCGGACCAAAGAATTTTGCTCTTGCGACCAGCTGTTTGTCTCCTTTGCCCCAAGATCGAAGGGCAAACCGGTTTCTAAGCAGGGTCTTTCCAAATGGTTAGGCAACTGTAGTCGATACTGTTACCAGAAGTACGATCAGCCTGTGCCGGGTACTATCAGAGGTCATTCTGCTAGGGGCATGGCTGCCTCCGCAGCCTTCCTATGGAACGTTTCCACGGCTGACATTTGTGCTTCCGCAACTTGGAGTTCTGTCCATACCTTTACCAAACATTATAGTCTGGACATTGCTTCTAGATGGAGGGCTGGCTTTGTCCTAGCCATCTTGCAGGGCCTTCTGTCCGAGACTGGGTCCTTTCTGGACTTCCGTTCTTTATGCAGGAGTTAGTTTTCCTCCTCCCTAGTTTCTCTGTCTCTCCTTGGAGGGACTGCTTGGGACTCTGTCCTATATGTGATGACCTACTGAAAGAACCCTCTCGAAGTATGATAGTACAGTTACGTAGGAACTTAACTGTAGCAGTAGATCTTTGAGAGAGGTTCCTTCAGTAGGTCATATTTTTCCCCTCCGTCCTTCCCGTCATTTTATGTTTTACAGGGACTCCAAATCCTGTGTGCTCCTGCTGTCAGGCTTCTTCCTGGCTTCAGCGGGAGAACTGGAGGGCGGGCGTGGGGACCGCCCTCTATATACAGTCACGTTGACATCGGGTGGCCAGTCCCCCATCAGGTATTGCTAGAAAAGTCTGCCGTGCAGCCCGATGCCAGGTGGCACCAGTGCTATATGTGATGACCTACTGAAGGAACCTCTCTCGAAGATCTACTATTACGGTAAGTTCCTACGTAATTGTACTTTCTCTGTCCTATCT
Source organism: Neoceratodus forsteri (assembly GCA_016271365.2). Taxonomy (NCBI): domain Eukaryota; kingdom Metazoa; phylum Chordata; order Ceratodontiformes; family Ceratodontidae; genus Neoceratodus; species Neoceratodus forsteri. The sequence continues at coordinate 734,888,639 of CM057459.1, forward strand.
TCCTTCTTCTGTCTGGCCTCCAGTGAGTTAAGTTGATACTTGTATGATCTGCTCTGCTGGTCCTGAATCATTTTGGTCAACCTACATTGCATCACCTCTAGCCTGCCCTTATCTTTCCTCGAGTGAGAACTTCAGAATTGGGCACGGTACTTCAGGTGTAGCCTCACAAGTGATCTATAAAGAGGTAGTAATACCGCCTTTCTTCTGATGTCTGTACTTTTCCCAGTGCACCCCAGCATCCTGTTTGCCTTACTGTAGGCCTTGTTACATTGTCTAGATTGTTTAAGGGAGTCACTTATGGTGACCCCTCTTTCCTTCTAAGTATTGCTCAGCTTAACCCCTCTCCCACCACCACCAACTCCAGTACTCTCTCCTGGGGTTATTGTTCCCCATGTGCATCACCTCACCCTTGTTTGTTTGGCATTGAATTTCAACTGTCAAACCATGGACCACGTCTCTAGCCTTTGTAGGTCCCTCTGCATCTCCCCGATACTCTCCTTGGTGTCTGCCATACCACAGGGCATAGCATCACCTGCGAAGAGACAAATCCTACCCTTAAGTCCTTCTCCTGTGTCGCTGATGAGCATGCTAAAAAGGACTGGATCCAGGACCAGTCTCTGTGGCACCCCTCTGGTGACCTCATTCGCCTTAGATTTGTCTATGTTTACCACAAGCCTCTTCTGTCTTCCTTCCAACCAGTTTCCCATCTAACTATGTCCTTCACTGTAGCCAGATTCTGTAGCTTCTTCAGCGGCCTTCTGTGAAGCACTGAGTTGAAAGCCTTGCTGAAATTGAAGTAGAGTAAATTCACCCATACCCTCTAGCAGCCATGTCCTTGTTCTTTATGAACAGGTTCTTAAAATCTGCCCAACTGATTTCTTGCAAGAACTTGTACATTTTTCATATCCCGTCTTCCTCTCCTGGCTTTCAAACATGCTAATATCTACCAACGTTTCCTCAGACTTCTTCCCCTGCTGCCTCTGGAGCATAGGGTTGCCACCTTTGAATGAGGCAAAAACCGGACCCTAAGCTCCACCCCTAGCTCCACCGCTTTTCATGACTCGTCATGCATTGCTCGTCCTAGAAAGTAATTTGTTATATCAATAAAAGACAATGCTTAAAGCAGCAGTTCTACAAAAATGTTAAGATACTGTACTGTACCTGTTAAAGTTACTTTCCTAGATTCTTCCTAGTTATTTATTTATGTATTTATCGACACTGGTTTACCAGATAAACATACAGAGATAAAAGAAATTTCATTTACAGATATGATCTGGGGATACAAGGGAAACACTATAAATAGCATACAACAGTATACATGGTATATAATTAAGCAATAAGGCACGACAAGGTGTGTGTTATCGTGTAATAACATCACTCCTGGGGTGGGTTGAAGAGTGCTTCCACCACCCCAGGAGTGACGTTATTACACAATAACACACACCTTGGAGTGCCTTATTGCAATTATACAATGGCTCGATGTTATACAAAACAAAATTAAAAATGTTTTTAGTAGATTTTTAGTGAGGCAGTATATCTTTGTTTCTGAAAAAAAAAAGCTCAGGCTCAGGGTCCATAAAATCAACACAGTGATGTTATTGTGTAATATCATCACTGTCTCAGGCACACACCAACCAATCAGAGTCCAGGAAATTTCCTTGCCATTGTATAATAATACATAATACATTGTTTCCTGTAATGTGTACATTATATCTTTTTCTGGCTCCATTTCCTGTTCATGTCCAAGCCAAAGAAGTGACCATACTTTTTTTCTTGAGGGAAAAAATAATTTAAAACATTTAAAAATGCTTAAATTCTGTTTGAGATGAACATGTTCACCAGCAAATGAAAGTAGAAGACAACTGGCTCTGTAACCGTTACAAAAGGTGGAAGTAGCTTTGCTGCTATGCTACTTTAAGATGCAGTGGAAAAGATTAGGTTAAATAAGTGCTAATGGTGTTAATTGCCATACTTTACACCTCCCAGGCTGACTGCTTTCACAAACAAAGGGATATACTGACAACAGAAGTTGTCTGTAACCTGGACATGTAGCTGAAACAATGAATGATATGACAAAATTTGTTTCAAAAGTATGTGACCACTCAAAATGTCTCAAAAACCTGACCAGCACAGAGTAAAACCGGATTACCTGATAGGGACCCTGAATACCTGATTACCAGGTAAAAAACCTGACAGGTGGCAACCCTACTGGAGCATCTTACTAAATCTTTGTATACTGTTCTTGTCATTATTAAGGTGTGGAGTGCAAAACTCTGCACAGTACTCTAGGTGGGGGTCCTACTGGGACTTGTACTGGGGCAGTATCACCTACCGTATCCTACTTAAAAATCCCCTTCCTATGCACCCCAGCATCATGTTTGCTTTCCTGAATGCTTTATTACATTGAGCAGTGGACCTGAGACTGTCCCTAATGATGACCTTGGTCTCCCCCTCCTCTGTTGACTGCAGTAGCCTTACACCCCCCAATCCAGTAGTCAGTTTAACGGTTCTTGTTGTCACTGTGCATCAGTTTGCACTTCTTTGCATTAAACTTTAGTTGCTATATTCTGGACCACTTTGCCAATTTTACCAAATCTTTTCATCTGTCTTATTCCTTCCTCATTCTTCACTCTTCTGCAGATGTTAGTGTCATCTGCAAACAAATGCATCATATTGTGGATTCCCTCGCACATCCCAGCTGTAGTTATTGAAAAGTACAGATCTCCGAACCAGTCCCTGTGGTACCCCACTTGTTACTTCCCTGGCCTCTGAGTGTAGCCTGTTGATGACTACTCTGCATGCTGTTCCCTAGCCAGTTCCCTGTCCTCCTGGTCAGCTTGTCCCCTATCCCCTAACTTTTTTTTTTTTTTTTTAAATAGCCTTTTCTGGGGTACGGAATCAAAGACCTTGTTAAAGTTACGGTATAACACATCTACTGTTTGGTCCTTGTCCACCACTTTGACTTTTGTGACCTAGTCAGAACAAGTCAATTAGATTGTTGTGGTGCTGCCTACTGTCTGCAGCCTGTTGGCCTGCAAGATACAGTAATTAGAAAAATTAGTAATAAGACTATAATGTGTTTATTTGGTTTCTGAACTGACTGTTGTATTATATCCTGCCCTGCTACATAAGAAACACCATATCAGTAGTGAAAACACTTAAAGAGCACAAAGATGGCTGGAACTGATTGACTTACCCTAGTCTGGTAGGAGCCTTCCTTACAGGTTGAGATTTTCAACTTTTTTGACTTTTGAAATATTTTGTTGATGCATATTTTTCTTTACTGGCAACCAGACTTACTTGGTTTCTTTCTATTCTGACTCCTCTCGCCTCCCTCTTAATTTGACCACATTTCTGCTTCAGCACTTTCTCTCAGTTGGATAGGGTTGCTCCCATACCCTGCTGTTTTTGCACTTAATCATTCTATTCCCTTCACACTCCCCTCTATCTTTTTCCTGCACTGCAACTTGCTACTACTTACAGTACTTCCCTTACTTTCTTCTTTCTCCCAGACCTGCTCTGGTCATTGAAAGACTACTTCTACATTCCCTCTCTCACCATTCCTTCCTCTCAAATCTACCCAGTTATTGTCTGCTTGAAGAGACACTGCATTTTTCTGTAATTTATTTCCTCCTCATGTTAGTATTAGCCCTAATTTTTATTGCAGTTGTCTGTGTTCTTTATACTTACCTGTGATACTGAATTACCTATGTTGCTGCCTGCTTGTATGTACCCATTACTTTGACTGCTTCTAAAAATGTACTGTTACTGTTAGTTCCAGAAGTTTGTTTTGTATCCTCACGGGTCGTGCCTGAAAATAGTCATTGCTATGGCTAACGCACCCACCCGGTAAACAAAAACAAAATAAAATAAAAAATAAAATATAGTGCTGTGGTGAGTACATGAAGATAAAAGGGTAGGGGGTGAGCAGCACATATATAAATACAGGACAATCAGTATTACGAAGTAAAAATACAAACACTTACATACAAAAGAATGTTTTATGTACTGTATGTGCAGTACACCAGAGAAAAAACAAAAATGGTGCTTCTCAAGTAGGAAATAATCTGTACACTCTGTTAAGTAATGAGTTTTGTATAGACCAACATGCCTGCTTCCCAGATTTGAAATGGCTGGTTTCTGAAGTGGTGAATCGCCAACAGAAATTACGTGTATGATAGTACATTGGAAATGTGGCTTATTACAGGGATGTTTTACTTTCATGACAGATCTGTCACTAGTGAGTTATTTTTTCTCATTATTTGGATGTAATAACTGGTGACCCCCTATAATGACTATTTCTAGGGATGTGGATATGTTGTTCATCCACACTGTCTGGCAGGTTCCTTGCCACTTTAAATCTTGCCGGAAGGTCTTCAAGCTGGCTCCTCCCACCCACCCGGTGGTAAAACTCTCGGCCTGCCTCTATGATGCCAGATCTTCCTTACCGCTAGAAGCTCAGGTTCCTCCTTAACGCTTCAGCGGATGACTGACATCCTAACTCTGGTTCGTCCGAACTCGCTTTTAAAATTTCAAGACTTCGGGTTTTCTTTTTTCCTCGTGGCTGGCGGACAAATCGACTCGCCTGGTTCTTTGTGGGCAGAAGATGTCCAGGACGGATCCGCACTCCACGCTCGGCCTACTGCCTCGGCCTAGAACACGACCCGCAGGCCTGCGAGTCTTGCTGTTCGTTCTCGGCCAGCGCCTTGGAGGACCGCTGCCCAGTTGAAGCTGGGGTGCCTGCAGGCTTAGCCGGTAAGGTCGGAACAGGCCCATTGCGCTGATCAGCGGTGGCTGGCTCGGCTGAGCAGCTCGAGCAGATGATCGCCTCGGAGGAGGAGGCGCCCAAGCCGCATCTTCCTCCTCCTCCTCCTCCTCGCCGTGCATTTATCCCGCCTCTTTGGGTACCTCGATTTGGCTTCTGCTCAAGGAGCTTGCCATTCCCCTTTCCACTAAGGGAGAGGGGCCATGGACATTCCTCTCGGTCCAAAAAGAAGGATCCCAAGGGTAAGTCCCATCGTCGGGCGTCAGGCGAAGGAGAGGTCCCTTCCTCGACAGCCGACCGCCGACTTCGGTCGAGGTTGCAGCTAAGGCCGCTGGCTTCACGGGCGTCTCCTGTCAGGTCAGCCGGCCGAGACAGCCGTCGACGCGGTTGAGATTTTTCTCGATCCGTCGGACGGATTGTCGACTGGTGAAGCAGACAACCCTTCTTCGCCGGTTCCCCCAGTGGAAACCGAGGATTTGCCTGTGGATATCGGTGCAGCAGTCCTCGGTTAAGGTGTCCAAGCTGAGGGAAGAGCGGGTGTCCCCGCCCTCCCAGGCCCGTCCTCTGACACACCGAGGATCTCGATCTCGTTCTCGGTCCAGCAGATCCCGCCAACATCGGCAGCCTCGGCACCGAGGTAAGCGGCGACGCTGCTCGTCCTCGGATGAGGAGAGGCTTCAGCACAAATTGCATCGATGCTACGAGGAGTTGATGTGGCAGCAGTTACTTTTGTCCGGGACTAAGTGGACATTGACTCCTTCCCCGGCCATCAAGTGGCTGTCACCTGAACGGCCGAAACAGCCTCTCGCTGCAGTCAAGATGCCCAAGCCTGGGCCGGTTGTTCGGCTGAAACCTGCTGCCCCACCAATTGTGGTGGAACCTCCGCCTCCACAACCGAAATTGGGGGCACTGACCAAGGACTCTCGGTCGGGTCAAGGCCTGCCCCACAGGTTGTCAGTCACCCTCACTCCTGACCGTCCTCGGCAGGTGGAGGGTGGCTCAGGCCCTAGGCAGCTCTTTTTGCTGACCTCGGACTTCGACGATGACTCCTCCCTGTTCTCCAGGCAGGTTGACCTGGAGTCCTCCGAGGGCCAGTCATTGGACGAAAGCCCATCGTCCTTCATGGGTCTGCTTCGGCTCATCTCGGAGTCCACCGGGATGCTGCCTGAGCCCGATCCAGATGGGCCAAGTATCCTGACAGAGATACTGGACCGAGGGGATTCACCCACGGAGGCCTTTCCTGTGGCTGAGGCTATTGTCGGCCCAGCCTTGGAGCTTTGGCAGCGGCTTGCTTCCTGTCCTGCACCTCGGCCAGGATGACCAGGAAGTATGCGGTCCCTACTGGCTCTGCCCGGGTTTTCGGAGCACCCCTCTGCTGAGGGGTTGGTCACCGACAACGTTTTCCGGCATTCCGGTAACGCTAGGATATGGACAAGCCTCGACAAGGAGTCCAAAAGCTGGACTACGCCAGGTGAAGGTGTACGCCATGCTCCTTCCTTGGCTCTCCACCAGGCCAGCTCGGCCGCATGATGGCATGCATCTCCCACGCCCTCGTGGGCTCCCTGGATGAGGTGATCTCTCATCTCCCGCCGACCTCCAGACCATGGTCCAGCAGGTTCGGGACCAGGGTAGGGCGGTGGCAAAGCAGCAGCTCCAAACAGCTCTGGACATAGGGGACTTCTGTGCCAGATCGGTTGCGGCCACGGTGGCCATGCGCCGCAGAGCATGGCTGAGGATATCCACCTTTACGGCGGATACCCAGCACAAGTTGGTGGATGTCCCCTTCTTGGGGACCAACCTCTTCGGCCCTGGAGTGGAAGGTCACCTCCAGCGGATCGAAAAGTCCAGTGCCACCCTGGACTCTGTCACCTCCACCCAGAAGGACAAAGGCCGCCGTGAGCAGCAGCACAAGCCCTTTTGTCCTTCTGCGCCTGCGGCACGTCCGGCCCAACAGCACCAGCATCAGGGCCAGCAGGCTCGCTTGCATCCCAAACCCAAGCCCCAAGGGCTTCCAACAACAGGAAGCAGGGAGGTAGGCCTGTGGAGGTCCTCGCCGGTCCCTCCTCCCAGCCTGCCCAGTGACGGGTTGAGGGGTGTCGTCCCCAGCCTCGTCACTCCCCCCTGGGTTCCCCCCGTGGGGGGACAGCTCCACCACTTCCTTTCCGCCCGGTCCGCTATCACCACGGACTGCTGGGTGTTGCAGGTGGTAGGAAAGGGCCTGCCTCTGGAGTTTGAGCAGACCCCACCCTTTCGAGCCGTCGCCCCTTGGGGAGCCATGGTGTCTGCAGCCTCGCTGTTGGCCCGCTGAGCCGATATTGCCCTGCTCCTCAAAAAAGAGGTGATCAGGATGGTATGATCCTCCTCCAGACCCGGGGTTTGTGTCCAGGTATTTCCTGGTCCCAAAACGGACGGGGGGCTGGTGCCCCATTCTCGACCTGCATGACTTGAACAGGTTCCTAAGGTCTCGGACCTTCAGGATGGTCACTCTGGCTCAGATAATCCCATCCTTGGAACGAGGCATGTGGTTCTGTTCCCTGGACCTCCAGGACGCATTCTTTCACGTCCAAATCCGTCCGTCTCATCAGAGATTCCTCCACTTCAGAGTGGAGGGATCCCTTTACGAGTTCCGGGCCATGCCCTTTGGCCTCTCCCTAGCTCCCATGGTCTTCACCAAATGCATGGCAGTGGTGACAGCATTCCTGCGGCGCCGAAGGGTCCAGGGTGTACCCTACCTGGACAACTGGTTGATTGCAGCCCTCCAGAGTGGGAGGTGGAGCGTCCAGAGATCTGGCCTCCAGGTTTGCTCTCAGATTGGCCTCCGATCAACGAGGCCAAATCGGAACTTGTGCCAACGCAGGTGATTCAGTTCATCACGGCAGAGCTCGACTCTCTTCGAGCCAGAGCAAGGCTCCCAGCGGACAGGGCCGAGGTTCTTTCCTCCTTGCCCAATCATTTCTGGTTGGGCAATCGCTCTACCTGGGACTTCCTGGCCTCATGGCGGCCTGCACCAGCGTGGATCCGGCTGGGTCTCTGGTACTGCGCCCTTCAATAGGGGACTGGCTAGCCAGTGGTCACAGCGCTCGATCCGTTGGATCAGCTAGTGACAGTGACCCAGGGGATGTGGAATGCTCTCCAGTGGTGGACCGTTCGGGCACATCTGCAGGAGGGCATCCCGTTTGTCCGCCCTGAGCCAATGGTCTCTCTATCGACTGATTCCTCTCTGATGGGTTGGGGTGCCCATCTGGGGGATCACAGAGTGCATGGCCTCTGGTCCCCTCGGGAGCCCTGATGCCACATCAACCTGCTGGAGCTTCGAGCGGTTCATCTAGCCCTCACCGCTTTCGCTCCGTTTCTACGGGGTCAAGTGGTTCAGGTCCAGATGGACAATACCATGACCATGTACTACCTAAACCGCCAGGGTGGGACGCGCTCCATGCCTCTGTGCAGGGAAGCTCCCTGCATTTGGTCTCTCGTGCGCAGTCTGGAGGCGGATCTCCTCACCATTCACATGGCAGGAGCCTCCAACATCCTGGCCGATGCCCTAAGCCGGATAGGGTCTGCGTCTCACGAGTGGTCTCTCCTGCTGGAGGTAGTACAAGATCTCTTCTCCCACTGGGGGCACGACTCAGAGGCGGACCTGTTTGCCTCAGGAGGGAATGCAAAGCTGAGACTGTTTTCATGCCCTCCCCTGAGCAGGGCTCGCTGCAGGGGATGCCTTCTTGAGGCCGTGGACCCCGGGCCTCTTCTATGCCTTTCCCCTATTTCCCTTGATCCACAAGGTGCTTCTCAAGGCGAGGAGGGACAAGGCGCAGGTGATTCTGGTAGCCCCAGACTGGCCCCTGTTTTTCCATGGACCACGGTGTACTGGAAATCTGTGCGTTGTAAGATTAGCAGGGCTCTGCTGACTTTTGGAGGATGACGTTGCCCACAGGCTTCCCAGGCCAGAACTCTAGTCCCTTCCTCTGGGTCCCCTCCCGGGTCTGTATGGCCCAGTGAGGAAGAGGCCTCCTCCACTACCAGCCTTGCTGAAGAGGAGGCTTCTTTGGCGCTGGAGGAGTGGCGTGACTCCTCCTGGAGTTGCATCGTTGGTGTCGTCCTGGCAGTCACCTCCACGGAGGTGCAGGCTCACCCAGTGTTGCGGCCCTGTGTTGTGGGGCTCGGCACTTGCGGACCCTCCGAGTGGTGCTGCTCCGGATCCTGGTGCTGTTTGCGGTGAACTGTGCCGGTGGCTCGGGCGTGGCTGGTGGCGCCGCCACTCTGGATTCTGGTGCCATTCACTGTGCCGGTGACCCGGGCAGTGCTGTCAGTGGCCCAGGGCAACACCGTTCGTGGTGCCGCTGCCAGGGGCTCTCCCGGGGTTGCTTCTCTGAAGGTCCATCTGCGGAGGGAGGCGACTCAGAATTGGACATGGACTGGCAACCCAATTCTTTGGAGTCGGAGGCCTCTGTGGGACGTGGCGTCAGGCGGTCCAGCGTCCCTCTCCCTGAGTCCCCGGAGTAAGTTACCTCTGGGGGGTCCCATGGCTGGGGGTGGCCTGGGATCCCTCCGAGGTGATAGTTCCGAGATTCTGGAGGAGGTACCCTCTTCTGCGGAGGCCCAGGCAGCTGCCATTTTTGGTGTTGCTAGGGCCTTCCGGAAGGGGGCAGGGAACCCTGCTTCTGTGGCCTCGGGGCCCCTGGGAACAGGGGACCCCTACACTGGCCTCGAGGAAAAGGGCTGCCTTAGAATCCGGGTTGAGAGGTCAGGGCGAGGAGCGGTGGCACTTCCCCGGGGAGGAGTTGCAGCACTGAACCCCACCTTTCCCTTGAGGGATCAAGGGCGCTTTTGGGTGGCAGCGCAGAGGGTTGCCCTTCTGGGCTCATGCAACTCCAGGTGCATCACAGGGAAGACTCCCCTTCCGGGCTCCTCCGGAGTTTGCCTTCTCAGACTTCTTCCTTGCAACCCGGCATGATCTCAGGACTCCCAGTCACGGTGGCATCGTCCCCTGGATCTCAGAGCCCCAGCAAAGGCCAGACACTTTCTCTTAAGTGTCCATCGCCCATCCCTCTGCAGACTCCTCTTTCTCTCCCGCGGGCCATGTGGGTCCTACAGGGCCCTTAACCTGGGAGACATTCAGGGCTACTGCAGTGGCCTTTCCTCCCTGTGTTAGGGCCATGGATGAACAGGTCTTCCGCCTGTTTCCCCGCCCCCCTCCCCGAGTCCTCTGAACATTCTAGCTCCTCTTCCTCCTCGTCTCCCTCATCAGAGGGAGAGGAATATTCTCTCCAATTGTCCTCCGCTGATTTCACTGAATATAATCAGTTCCTTTCAATGATGGTTTGGGAGCTTCGGATTTCTTATGTTCGCAGGAACAATACTGAGCGGCAGATGCGTGCATTCCTCAGCGAATTTAGCGCTCGCCACCTCGTGGTGCCATCTTGGCCCATCCCCTTCCAGGAGGCGTCTATCCACGCCTGGCAGTCTCCAGACGTCCCTGCTCCAGCCCTGGAAGTCCAGCCCTGGAAGACTGCAGGAGTCAGTATTGTGCCTCTCAGGAGTCTCTAGGTTCCCTACCTCATCCACCCTCAGGTCTGTCGTACCTAGACACTCCTTCTGAGCCTCGGCACCTGACGCACAACCGACCCCCGGATCTGGATTGTGCAGAGTTCGACCAGTGGGGTTGAAGGGTTTTCTCTTCAGCTTGTGGGTTAATGTGCATCAGTTCTCATCTGGCACACCACGCTGCCTACAACAGGCATCTGTGGTCAATGCTAGCCCAAGCTGTAGCATTACTGCCTGATATGGAACAATTTAGACTGGCCATTACCATCTCCGCCCAAGGTCTGAAACTGGCAAGGCACGAAGCAAGGGCATCTTATGACCCCAGTGAGGTGGCTTCCAGACTAGCGGGGACTGCGATCTGCATCAGGCGGACGGTGTGGCTTTGTCTATCCAGATTGTCACCCATTGCCCGGCGTAGGGTGATCTCCTCCACCTTCCAGGGAACCTGCCTTTTTTCCAGCAGAGCAAGGTGGATTCTTCAGGGCGCTGTCTGTCCGCACTTTGACTCTACACAGCCTTAGACTTCTCAGTCTAGTACGGCTAGGGTCTCCCCCTCCTGTTTCTCATGAGCAGGAGGCTGAGGGATCTGTTCCTTCAGAACTGTACTAGGCCCCCTTTGGGGGAGTTTGGTACTCACCCAACATTAATGAATGGTGAAGATTGACAAGGGAAGATATGAAAATTACATACCTGCTGTAATTCTTGATCTTCTCTTGTATCTTCACTATTCATTACTGAATCTCATCCACCTTCCCCTCATGGGCCTCAATTCTTGGGTGTCTCCTCTGCCCTGCTCGTGCCCCCCCAGGCCAATTGGGGGCTGAGTCCCCCTGGTATCTCAGAGCTCTCTGTTCCTTCTCTAAAGTCATAGAGCGTTCACACTGGAGGATGGCGAGTAAGGTCTTCACCCTCAACCCTCGGAGGGATCTTCCTTTGATTATCTTATTCCTAGGGTGTCCCCCGGTTCGGGGGTCTAGCATCCTCTGGATTGTCACCCTATAACTGCCATTCTCCTAGGCAGTTCTAGGAAAGTCTATAGGAGTTTTCCTTGCTTCTTTCTCCATTCTTGTCCCGTGTTTTTCTTCTTTGAAGTGGGGATTACGTCAGTACTCCATAGGGTACTGTAAAAAATATTTCCTCTACACCTAAGTCAGGACTCACTCCTTTTCTGAGTGGAACTGCTTCCCCTTCGGGGGCAGTTTGTGGGACCTGGGCTTTGAGTTGCATAAAATTTCGAATAAATGGATAGGAAGAGAAGTCTGCCTTCCAAAGTGGTCAAGATGTGGAATTCAACGTTGGATTCTCAGTCCTTAACTGGCGGGATCCTTGCTCCCTTGTCTTCAGTCCCTGCTGGGAATTTGAAGTTTCAAGCCAGTGGTCTTCCAATTTACCTTGGCAGATAGACCTCCTTCCTTTCCATTTATCTCTTCCTGCTTCTTCCCCTCTCTCTTTTCCTATTTCTTACCTTCTTTCCCTTGAAACCGCCCGAGATTTGAGGCCCTGTGGTCACTTTGGGTCGGGTTCTCTCTTTCTCTGTCCCCTATTTGGCTTATTCCTTTTTCAGTTTATTTCCTTTCCTTGCCTCGCTGTCCTCCTGCAATCTATTTTTGCCTCTCCGGCTGCACAGAACTGGGATAGAGTAGGAGTATATGGCATCTAACGGCCGCCCCGCATGCACCACGTGGTGCGTTTCACACGTGGGCAGCACCGTTGGCACAGACTTCTCCCTCCAAAAAAAAAAAAGCTCCCGTGGTGTGTGCGTGCATCCGGCTTACACCCAACAGTAATGAATGATGAAGATACAAAAGAAGATCAAGAATTACGGTAGGTATGTAATTTTCATTTTTAGTCAGTAGTACACTTGCTCTTCAGGAGGATTTTTCTCACACCATTGGTGTGTGATAATAGCATAAAGCCTTTGAGCTTTGCTCTCCGGATGTATGGATTATCACACACCTCGGGTGTGTGAAAAATCCCTGTAAAACACACACACACACCTGCACAGGGATTATTTTTTATAGAATATCCTCTGCCTGTTGCAGTAAAATATCACTATAAATACAAGATGTGAACATGTTTAAGATCAGAAAATGGAGGATGTTGGTGTGTGTGACTGCAGTCAAAATAATATTATGTTGCCACTGGAAAAATTCTAGATGTCATTCTGATTAGGTTACTCTCTGGCCCTTCTTTCATTACTTCAGAAAGCTCTTTTAAACTTTATTTTTATTCCTATTTTATAAGAAACATAACACATAACTTTACAATTCTTGATTTCAGCTCTTTTAAGTTGGGCACCAGTAAATTATATTACTTTTCATACTTTCATATGAGTGATACATTATTTTTTCAGCTTCTGTTACACATCTGAAGAACTGGTAGGGCAGTGCATAAAAGTCAGTGGAAATGAAATATAGGCTTTTGGCGTCTAAATATAGAAACTATATTTTTCTGTGAAATTTTGGTGGTGATTGGGAGGCACTGGATATATGATCTTACACAAACAGAGCCCAGTAATAGTGGCACCTTGGTGACAAACCACAGTGTCACTTTCTGACTTTTCTTTTTCATGAAAATCTGTTGACATGGAACTCCGGTGAGTGAGAGAAAAAGTCTAGAAGGTGTACTAGTTACCCAGAGATAACCTCTGTAAAGTGTACCTCCCTTAATGGTTAGTTTCTTATTTATTTATTTGAAGGTAGGTAGCTGGGAAAGGCACACTGAGTCAAGGCTCATTTCTAGGCTTGACCCCAGGGTAGGGGAAAAGGAGGTAAAACAGGTACAAGCTGGTTGAGGTGACACAATTACAAGGAAGCATAACTGCGGTAAAGGCTAACATCGGCATGGCAATAGTGATGATATGTCCCCATAAAGGGGATAAACAGTAAATGGTAAATGTGAGCGTGCACGGTCCTTCAAAGTCTGAAACTCCACAAACGCTCTTGTAGATATGGTCTTGGGTTTACCTGTAGGTGTCAGCTTTCTGGAAATATCCATATCTAAAGCACTTTTATTTTATGTATTTGTCTTTTACTTTAATAGTTATACTTCCGTTGTTACTCTAGTGTGATCCTTCCTCAGGAGCTCCCAAGGCACTTTCTGAGCCTGATGCAGCTTGGCCTCTCCACGGAACCTTGGTTTACCTTTCTAGGCTGGGACAGAGTAGGATGGGACATGCCTCGAATTTGTGTGCCTTCAAAAGATGTCACTAGTGGTGTGGGGGACCCAGATGTGTGGTGGTCCATGGTCCGTCGAACTGGGGCCCATTTCCCAAGTTTCTGCTCCCCCATCTTCTGGACATCGGCACATATGGGGCGCAAGTGGAAGGGCACACTGCAGAATGCAAGCCTTGCTGAAATCCACTCTCCCACTAAGCCTTATGCTGCTTTCACACCTGTGGTCATTCATGTGGCAGCACTATAGTGGAGGTAGCAACCATCCATACCTGGAGGAGAAGAGCATCCTCTGGGATGCTAAATTCCACCCTCGCGAACCCCCTGCCCTGTGTCCCCGGGCTCATTCTCAAGCTCAAGTCTTTGATGTCATGAGCAGTAGTTCTACCACTATGGCAACAGGCTGGCCAGTCACTCCTATTTTAAATCCAGGCAGTAGCTATATCTTGGCACCTTAAGACGAAAAGTGTTGTCACCGTTGGGCAGGTGTTGCTGAACCACACACAGCTAGTGCAACTCTGACTTCTCTTTTTATTTCATGGTTCCATGAAATTATTATTTTATTTATATAGATTTTTGTACACCAGGATAGTGTCATTTAGGTAAGTCACTTTTCAGGATGGTCCTGGGGACCATTACAGCAGTAGAGGTGTGTTACAAGAAGGTTACAAGTAATGTAAGTGGAGCTAAGCTGATATATCTGCTGCTTTGATCTTGCATAGAGCTGACAGAGACATGCACATCTCTGTACTGCTGACACCTGCAGATGAGTTGTTCATGGGCTTTCAGTCTGAGTGACCCTACACACTTACATTCTCTATTGCTCCAGCTTGTCAGTGTGGAGTTAATACATATGGGTAATGAGCACCTGTTCTGGGGTAGTGGTACAGCCCAAAGCTGTCAGTCAGCATAGAACCCTGGGCATGTGAGCATTCCAAGAGCACCAGTTACTCAGTCTTTGCTGTACCACTGAGTGGCAGGCAGTGTATGTAGAGCTTTCTCAGAAAAGCATCTGTTTCTGCAACTAATTTGTTGTTTTCTGACTAGTAATGTGGAACCAGGAGGCAGGTTGGGGCTACCTGGTGAAAGGAGCTTCCATAAATTTAGAAATACAGCCTATTAAGCTGTGTCTTTCAAATTGACTAACCTGCTAGCTGAACACTCCTTCAGTGCCTGAGCAAGGGCCACTTTCTCTTTTTTGGATGGGTGTTATACAGGCTTTTTGACAGTAATCTCTTACCATGGTGCCTCAGGTAAGTAAATTTTCCTTTTTTGGGGTGACCAGTTAGTCAGTTAGGCTGGGGAAACCGGTTACGTTTGATTTGTGTTCTGTCTAGTGTTTCTCTGGCTCGGGTTCATAGTTTCTTCCCCCTTTTTAGGTTTTTGACAGGTTTGGTTGGTGTCGGTGCTATTTGAGTGCATCAGTTCACCTTGCTAAGCCCTCAGTCATTAGAGTCCCTCACATCTTACTTTGATGGTATTTCTTGCACATGCTATCACTGGTAAGACTAAGCTGTCAGGCGCTAGGACAACACACGGAAACATTTCTCGCTAGTAGTATACTAGAGGAGGCCACCCACCTCTGATGTTCGTGTCTTACATCAGCCTATCCTATATAAGGGGGTGGCCTCCAAGCCCATCTCGGTTCTTTCCCGCCGTTGACCTGCGCATGTCAGAGCACGGACTCCGTTGTAGCTACAGTCGATAGCCAGTTTTCCTGTGTTTTATAACCGCTCTTTCCTTTTTTTTCCGTTCATCGAGTAAACATTGAAATTTTTCGGTGTCCACTCCTTTTATTTCTTCTCAGCCTTCTTCAACTTCTGAATGCTCCACTAAGTGCACCTGTGGCAAACAGATCCCAGATAAGGACAGCCATTCTGCATGCCTAGGCACCAACCTCAATGTTCAGGCCTGCGAGGCGTGCTAGAAGTTTAATCCAGCCACCAGAAGACGACACCAGAGGACCCTCAAGAGCCACATTCTCAAACAGAAGGTGGCCCAGATGGAAAGGGAGCTGCAGGCTTGGAGCTCCTTCGCTTCCCTGGCCCAGTCTTAAGGCTCTTCCTCCTTCAAGTTGAAGGATAAATCATCAGGGAAACACGAAGACTGGGACTGTCCCCAGTCTTCCTCCTGCTCGCGGTCACAGCATAAGGCTCCTCCGCCCTCTTCAGGGTCTTCCTCCCACGGGGTCGACCTCCGAGGCCCAGCACACCATTCCTCTCTCAGGGCTACCAGTGGCCCCACCCGGATCTCTGTGACTGGCAGCGGCTCCTCAGGGCAGTGTACGTCTGTCCCTGCATTTCCAGTCCTTGTTTTCTGCAGGCTTTTCAGCAGAAGGCGCAACTGGAGCTTCTCCAATCGGCACGGGTGCTGCTGGCACCAGGTCTTACCCTGCCACCCCATCACCCACGCCCCTGACACCAGACTCTGTCTCTGGGACCTCCGTTGAGCCTACTCCTCAGTCGCTGGGGCAGGCGTTGCTGGGTACCTGCATCTCCATGAGCCTCGTTCTCCCCAGCCAATGCCAATGGAACCCTCTTTTCCGGCGCTGGTGTTGTCTTACCAGATGCTGGTGCATTCCGCCCCGGTGTCTCCCAGGCTGACGCTTGATGGGATGGCTCCTACACTCCCACAACCCATGGGTCCGGCACAGGTCCCACCCCTCCCCAATGCCGACAGGGCCAATGCCCGCTCTCCCTCTGCCTACGCCTGGAGAACTTGCGCCTAGCCTACCACTACCACAGAGTGGTGGACCGAAGCCTGCGTCTCCGCCCACGCCTGCTGGACCGAGCCTGGTATCCAGCTCCGATGCCTAGGGGCTGGCGCCGGCCTACCTGTATTTGGCTCCCACAGGGCCGGTGCTGGCCTACCTGTATCCTTCATCGGTTGAACCCTAGCTGCTTTACAGCTACCCAGTCCCTGGTGTTCATGCTCCAGCACCAGTGGATTACTACAGTCTGATATTGGCACTTTGGGCATTCATGCAGTCGCAGGTTCCTCATCACGGCCTGCCCCAGCCGTCCCACCCCACGGGGCCTCCTAGGGACACTGCTTCTCCGGCCCCTGCTCATCCGCCACCCAGCGCTCCTCCTACACATACGGATGTTGGTAACCTCATTCACCCGGCTGATCCTCACCCTGACAATAGCGGGGCTGAGGACTCCGCCTCGGATGATGAAGCGAGTTCCGAGTCCTCCTCCACCCTGAAAGGGGTCTCCTTGGGAGATGAAGGTGAACCCACTGACATTCCCAAGTGGATGACCCCATCTCTATGGATGTAATGAGACACATCCAGACTATGATGGGGTGGGAGACTGTGGAGCAGGACTTGGAGCATCGCCACCTGGCCATTTACCTTTGCCAGCATGATACTTCTCCTCTGGTGGTCCCCCTGATGGTTGAATCATATGATGATGTTACCAGGGCCACATGGCTTGACCCTCACACTATCCCTGCGGTATGTAGCAGGCCTGGTGGCGCTGAGGGGTGAGGCATCTCTGCCTTGCCTCACGCTGCGCCGGCGACCCA
Source organism: Neoceratodus forsteri (assembly GCA_016271365.2). NCBI lineage: Eukaryota > Metazoa > Chordata > Ceratodontiformes > Ceratodontidae > Neoceratodus > Neoceratodus forsteri. The sequence continues at coordinate 734,905,646 of CM057459.1, forward strand.
TGTTCAGGAACAACCTCGGGTCATCTGGGTGCCGGGGAGGGGGGTGGAGCAGGATCGAACCTAGCATCTCTCCTCTCCAAGGAGTGGGAGGTCGCCCTCTTGTAGTCCTGCCATCACTGGGTGGAGGTCCGGTGGTGGCGCAGGCAGGGACGGCGACTGGTAGAGTGCGGTGTTCCACAGTGCGCGGCGTGCGCGTGCCTCCACATGTATCTGCTCATGCCAGGGATGTGTGGGTGAGCGGGCATACAGTGGAGGGGTGGGAGGAATGACTAAATCCCTGTGGGACAGACTATATTATCCTCTGGCTGGTAAGTCCTTTTTCAGGGAACATCCCAAGGCCAACTCGGTTATAATCAGTGTGGCACATGACCGCACCAAGCCTCTGAAGCACCTCAGTGCCGTCCCTCTAGACAGGGAATCGAGGCAGCTGAACCAGGTGGGCAAGCGTGCCTTTGCCTCAGCCACCCTTGCCATCAGGACCCTTAACTATCTGGCTCACATGGTGTAGTACCAGAATTTAGTGTAGTACCAGAATTTGTTGTGGGACCACCTAGGGAGGCAGTTGTGGCAAAGCCAGATGACCCCTCCCAATAACAGACTCTTCAGACCCTGAAGATGGCGTTTGACGTTGGAACCTGTGTGGCATACGATGAAGGGGATGCCTCTGGACGGGCGGTGGTGGCAGTCATTGATTTGCGGCACCTCGTAAGGCCTGGCTCAGGGTCTCAGGCTTCGCCCCTGTAGTTCAGTCCAGTATTCTGGATGCTTCCTTCCGCAGATCCAAGTTATTCGGTGGTGATGTCCAGGACATTATATCTGAGCTCCAAAACTCAGGAAGGGCCTTAAAGTCAGTCCACTCTATGTACCACAGTCAGTCAAAATCAGGCCATAGGGTCCCTTCACGTCAGTCCTCCAAGAGACAAGTCAAGAGCCCCTCGTAAGGCCCCAGGGCAAGTGTAAGCCAGGTGCAGCCCTGCCTGTGCCCTCCCCTGCCCACCAGAGGTGCCACTGCGGCCCAGTCAGGGGCTGCCCCTACCTCCTGACTCCATGCTAGCTCCCCACCCCATAGGTCTTCAGGAAGTGGTGGTAGGAAGTCACTTCTCCCGCCACCTAGACCAGTGGAGGGCCATCATGACAGACAACTAGGTGCTTCGGCTCATAGAGCATGGGCACACTCTAGTTTCTGGAGTGGCCCCCAACAGATCTGCCAAGCCACTCCTGGTTCCCAAGAAAACAGGGGACCTCTGCCCATCCTGGACCTGAGCAGTCTCAACTTGCAGACACAGTACACGTTTCAGGATGGTCACTCTGCAATGTTTACTGCCTTTGCTGCACCAGGGGGACTGGCTGTGTTCTTTGGATATGCAGGATGCTTATCTGCACATCAAAGTTTTTGCGGCCTGTAGGCATTTCCCCAGTTTCCACTTCATTGGGGAAGAACTAACAGTTTTGGGCCCTGCCCTTTGTCCTTTCCTCGGCCCCCAGGGTGTTTACCAAGTGCCTGGCGGTGATGGCTGCAGCCTTGAAGAGACAGGTTTTTTTTTTTATGTTTTTCCCCATCTGGACGAGTGGCTCCTGGCGGCCCTGTCCAGGGACCATCTCTTACAGACTCTGAAAGGTACTTGAGCCTGTTCCAGTTCCTGTGCATTACCATCAGTTTGCCCAAGTCCTTCCTTACCCCCTGCCAGTGCCTCCTTTACATAGGGGCTGTCCTGGACATGGCTAAGGGCCTGGCCTTTTTGCCTCCAGACGGTGGAGCAACTCGTGCCTCAGGTCTGCCTCCTGCTTCACAACCACCATGTTGAGGCAAGGGACTTCCTTAGGCTCCTGGGGCTTATGGCTGCAGCCGTTGTGATGGTTCCCTTAGCCAGGCTACATATAAGGATCCCTCAGTGGACCCTTCGAGTACAGTGGGACTAGCATGTAGACTCCCTGGATCATCTAGTGCTGGTGTCTGGCTCAGTCAAGAAGGTACTTCTGTGGGGGCTGGAGCCCAGCAGCCTGTTTCAGGGAGTGGCTTTCACTGCCCCTCCTCCTCAGCAGATTTCCATGACTGACAGTTCAAGTCTCGGTTGATTGCCCATGTGGGGTGTCGCCAGATCCAGGGGACTTGGTCTGAGTTCGAGCAGGATCACCACATCAGTATTCTGAAGATATGTGTGGTCTTGTATGCCCTTCAGGCCTTCCAGGCTCTGCTCTCCCCGGGTCCGCTCTTAGTTCAGACTGACAATATATGCCTTGTTTATTACATAAACAAGCGGGGGTTGGGGGCTCATTCCTTTCTTCTGTGCAGGGAAGCAGTGAGGGTCTGTTGTTGGGCCATCGAGCACAGCCTACAGCTCTGCCATCCATGATCTTATCTGTGTCAATTTTCACCATTCATCATTGTTCGGTATCTGGCCAGAGGTCAGGACCCCGCAGGAGCTTTTTTTCTTTCTTCTGGTAGGTGGAACAGATGCACCATCGGCGCCGCCCTCAAGGTCGACGCACTGCGTGGCGCTCGCGGGTTGGCCATTAGGCTGTGTCGATTCCGCCTGCCTGCTAGTTCTTCGTCTCCTGCCATAGAGGTTGCACCTTGTGTGGAAGCTGCTGCTTGAGGCCTAGTTGAGGCCGAAAAACCTTCGACGTCTTTCTATTTTACTTCGGTGCCAAAGTCTGTTGGTTCCTGCCGGTTCTGCTTTGCCATACTTAACGTCGCCCCGTAAGATCTTTCCTTATCTTTATATTTCCACGATGTTGTCTGTTTTTGGTGTTTTTTATCCCCGTAGGTCATGTCTCGGTCGGGAGGGCAAGAAATCTTCTAAGGCAATTGACCCCATGCGACAGTGCCCTTGCGGCCGAAAGTATTCAGTCACCGACCAGCACGACCGGTGTCTTTTGTGTCTTGGCCTGCTTCATGACATGGATTCGTGCGACGCCTATTTCACCATTTATTTATTTAGCTTTTGTTAACCAGGTAGGTACACTAGACAATACAATTGCCTATTTTCAGGTACGACCCAGGAGAGTACAGGAATAACAGATTTAGGTACATACAACGACATTGTACAAATTAGACATGGACGGCCGGGTCATCGAGCACTGCGCGTGGAAAGTGGGGCGAGCTCCGCTGACTTTCGGGGGTCGGGCATGAACTCGTTGGGCCAAGCCACACTCTCTCTCGGCCTTTCCTCTGGGGTCCCTTCCCGGTTCTATACGGACCGAGGAGGAGGGAGCCTCGGCTACTAGTAGCCTAGCGTTGCGAGCTTTTCAGCGGCCAGGAGGCCTGTCCCGCTCCTCCCGGGGGCGGGCGCCGCCACAGTGATCGCGCCGCCGGGTGAAGGCTCCCCGGTGCCAGACCTGAGTGTCGGACCGCGTTTCTCAAGGCCAGGCGGCATCCTCGATGTCGTTTGTGGCGCCCCGACTGAGTCGGCGGCGGCGCCGACTTGTCGCACAACTCCGTGGCTTCTGTCTGAGCCATGTGCAGCACAGACACTGCTAGCAACGCCGTGGGAGCTGCTATGGTGCCGTCTTTGTCCATGTCTTGCCTCGGCGCTGAGGTTGAGCACGGCACCATGTCCTTGGAGCTTGACACTTTGGGGCCGTCTGATTCCTCCGGCGCCACCTCTGCCCTCGGCTCCGTTCACGGCGCAGTCCTCGGCACAGATACCGCCGTCGGTGTCTTCTTCGTCCTCAGCGCCGCTAGCGGCACCATGACTGGTCTCAACTCTGGAGCTCCTGTTTGGGCTGGAGCCGTGCCCCCTGCGGATTCAGCTCGCTGTGCCTCGGGGGCCACTGGTACTGACTCGGGCACTGCTTTGGCTTCTGGGCCCTTTGGCAAAGATGGCAGTGGGTGCCCTCCTACAGTATGGCACAGGGCCTCGGCCTTTACCTCCTCGGAAGCAAAGTCTAGCTCTGAGTCAGACAGACAGTCTGACCCTTTGGGGTTGGCTGTTGAGGTGGGCAGCCCAGTAGTCTCCTCGAAAAGCCGGAGTCAGCCCCCTTCTGAGGTGGGGTCGGTGGCTACCGAGACTAGGGTCAGGGGTGCTGACCAGCAGGCAGTGGTGCAGGCCACCATAGCTCTGCAGCCTGGTCTTGGTGGGTTCACTGACCCCTCAGTAGTGGTACCCCCACCTGTGGTGTGCCTAGATCGCCCAACTTTGGGGCCGATCAGAGCACCTGCAGGAGGGGAGGGTACTGTGCCCTGGATAGCTCCTTCGGGTGCTGCCCAGAGCTGCCAGTTACCTAGGCTGGCCCTCTTGAGGAGGAGGGCTCTTTCAGATTCCGAGGGATCGAGGGGCATGAGGTCAGCATGGCAGCCTTTTTCGGGGGTCCACCCAGACTCTGGGAGAAGCCGTAGTGCGGATCTCCGCTCTTCCTCCTCAGTCTCTTTGAGAGAGCCTCATTCTTTTAAGATAGGGCACCGCGTCCTTCTGGACCTGTATGGTCCCGGTCACCTCACGGGGGGGATTCTTCCGGGCACAGCCAAGGCAGTACCGAAATGGTTGTTCAGCTGTCGGTTGTGGAGTCTTCCAGGGCACCTTCTTCTGTGGGTGCTCCCAGTCCGCTCCTTAGCCCAGGCGGAGGTCAGCCGACATCCCTTCTCGGCTCTGTCCCCATCCCTCTGCCACATTCTCCTGCGCTCCCAGGCATCCTTGGTCTTAGCAGGCCTCTCTCCTGGGAGCAGTTCAGAGCGGTGGCTGCTCGGTTCCCTGCTTACGTTAGGGTGATGGACAGCCAGGTTTTTCAACCTCCCCCCTTGCAGCCACCCACTGAACAGCCGGTGCCCTCCAGCTCCTCATCCCCCTCTTCTGGGGGAGAGGAACCTTCTGTCCACATCTCTATAGCTGCTGATCTCGCTGAGTATCAGCGCTTCCTCGTGAGGATGTTGGAAGACTTGCACCTCACTCCTACCACTATCAGCAATCCTTTTTTCAAACTCAAGTTTATTGACAACAAATGGGTACATAGACATTTATATTCATCAGACCCAATAATCTGCCAGTTCAGGTTGCAGCCAGTGCACAATACAGTAATTAATTATTCCTCATGAGTATACCGCTTCTTAGGTTTACACAGTACAGTTTTATCAAACTGCAGGGGACAATTGTCATGCTTTCGTGTGGCAGAGGACCCTTTTAGCTATTTTCTCCCCTCTGTGATGAAGCGTGCAACGACGCCAGCGGAGGCAGTGCATATGCTTCCAAGTGTGCTCCTCCAGGCATCTGCTCAATCCCCGCCCACATCTGCAGCGTCAGCTTGCTGCCCCCCCAGCCTCTGCTAGGCCAGGCATTTGCCGAGTGCTGGTACCCCCCCCTTCCCCCGGAGATGGAGAGCAGTCCTTGGGATGCTCAATCCTTCTCCACCCTTGCCGACTCCCAGTGGCCCACACTCATTCCTGAACATGGGCCGCTGGCGTGGCGCGAGTTGTGACATCCAGCGCCTCAACCCTCAGCACCACCGAGCTGGCATTTTCGGTGGACTTTCAATCAATACTCTATTTCTTTGGGTTTTCATGCAAGCTTGTTTTGCCCCTCCACAAGGGCCAGTGCCGCAGGGGCTTACTTACATCTACGTCTGTGCCTTCTCACTTCTCAGGGCAGTGCCCTCGTACACCGATGTCCATTCTTATCTCATCCTGGGCAGGGTGACAACAACGAGTACCACCCGGACCTTATTCCTTCCAGTGATGATGAGGAAGGCATTGACGGGGATGATTGGGCTGCTAGCCCCTCCCATTCCGCTTCCACAGTGTCCGGGGGGGGCAGCGAGACCCCAAGGTATAGTCCTCAGTCTCCCTCAATGACCCTTCTTTTATTTTGGTTATGTGGCAGTTGCAGGCCACTATGGGATTCGAGACAGAGGAACAGGACCCTGCCGGATGCCATCTGTCCCACTGCCTCGGATTGCCAGACTCCCCTCCTCTCATCATTACCCCCTGATGGAACCTTTCGAGGATGCTACCTGCCATGGTTGTCTGGTACAGATCCAACCTGGTCCCCGCAATGCCCAGAAAGGTGGACAAGTTGTACCAGGCTCCTGTTGGATTTCTCCCTCCCTCCAGCCACGGCATACTTGGTTGACTCATTTGCGTGGAGGCGCTCATACGTCACAAGACCACGCCTCCCACCCCTCTTCCTCTGACTTTCTTCTGCCACTTCTGTGGGCAACCAGCAGGCCTCCTCCTGGTGGCAGCCAAGAGCCAGTGCAGCCAGCGCCCCCCCAAGTCCAGGAGAGGAGAGCTACCTGGCAGCCACTAAGTCCTCTCCCAGACTTTTTGTTTTTTTTAGGGTTATGGAGACAGCTCATTGACCTGGAGAGCAGTGGTTACACTGGTGTATAATATAATATATGTGTGTTTTTTTATTTATAGATGCTGCGTGGACAGAAGTGAGTGACTAAGGCTGACCCACATGTGCAACAGTAACACTACCTGTCAAGACCGAACTGGGCCTCACAAGTGTACCATTTGAGGGGGCAGAGTCCTTTGAGTGTAGTGTAGTGGCAGGTGTAGGTTGTAGAATTGCTGTCATTTACCATCTACCAGGTTATAAGAAACATTTTCTACAGGAAGTAGCTGATTTTCGTCATTGACGTGGCATTTGAGTCACCCAGGGTGATTGTCCTGGGTGACTTCAGTGCCTGGGTCGATGACGAACTCTCACAGTTTGGACAACACTTCCTCCAATTAATTACATCTTTGGGCCTTACACAAGTGGTTACTTCTGCCACTCATAAGAGTGGTCACTCCTTGGACTTGGTTTTCCTCCTGGGGATTGAGGCCTCTGATGTGGGCATGGGACCCGTCAGTTGGTCTGATCATTACACTGTGGGGTTCAGTTTTTATAACCCCCTTGTAGGACTACCCACTGTGGAGATGGTTAGGAACTGCTCTTTGCGAGATGTTAACTCTGTGGGCTTGGTAGTGGTACTCGATCTATCAGAGTTTTCTGGAGTGAGCAATGATCCAGATGCCTTGGTGTTGGCTTACAATAGGACCATCTCCTCGGCTCTCGATCAAATTGCTCCTGTCCGGGTTCGTCCTCTCCCCCTTTGACCTCGGTCTCCATGGTTTGATGGGACTTTGAGGGAGATGCGGTGACAAGGACAAAGGTTAGAGCATCGTTGGCGGAGAACGGCCCTTGATGCCTCACCGAAATCCAGTGCTGGGTGAGTTCAAGCTGGCTAAAGTTGAACTCTGAGAAGAAGGAGGTATTGGTTGTGGACCTGGGTCGTAGGGTAGAGGGGGGTGTGAGTTGGTCCTCTCTCAGGTTTATTTCTGGGAGGTATCCAGCTCCCTACCTCTGAATGGGTGCGGAACCTGGGAGTGATTTTTGACAATGAGCTGACACTTCATTCCCAGGTGTCGGCAGTTGTCGCACCTTGTTTTGCCCGCGGATTTACCAACGTTGGTCCACGCCTTTGTGTCCTCACGCCTGGAGTATTGCAACTCCCTTTATCTAGGGCTTCATGGGGTTGATATCCGCCGCTTGCAGCTAGTGCAGAACGCTGCGGCCCGGTTATTAACAGGTATGTCTCATACCTGTCATGTTTCACCGGTGCTGCGCAATCTGCACTGGCTGCCAATTCAGTAGCGGAACACCTTTAAAGTTGGTCTTTTGACTTACAAAGCCCACACAGACAGGGTCTAGACTACCTGAAATAGCTTTTGCTCCCCTACTGCCCTAAGCGATCTCTCCGCTTGGCGGACGAGGGGTTGCTAGAGATTCCGAGGGTTTCTTTAAAATCAGGTGCTCGTGCCTTTATGTATGCTGCTCCGACCCTTTGGAATTCTCTACCTTACCCGCGCTTCATCAGTGTGCATCCTTGGAGGAATTTAAAAGGCCCTAAAGACCTATTTATGGTTGAAGGTCTATTTTAATTAATACTGTGATTTTAGGAGCTCAGATTATTATGTATTGGTTTTTATTTATAATGTTGTTGGATATTGTAAGGTGCCTTGATTTTTAGAAAGGTGCAATATAAAGTTTTATTATTATGATGAGGCCGGCAGCCTTGGTTTGGGAATGAACCCGAGTCATCGAAGGGCTGGCCGGGAAGGGAGGATTGAGCATCCCACAGGACGTGCTTCTCGCTGAGCAGGAGGGGGGACCCACTGCTGCTGTGCCACTGCCACCTGGGTGACCACAGGTGGCAGTGGTGGCTGGAGTGTGAGAAGGGGTTGGGAAGGGACACCATTCGTTGAGCTAAATAGATGCCTTGTGTTTCGCTGGCTTCAACATGTGCATCCCAGTAGGAGGGGGACGGTGGCAGAAAATGGGAAAACCTGAGCTGACTTAGAATTATGGACACACAGGGCTTGCAGACCCTGCATCCATTAATCCAGCCTGGTTCCCTACATGTACAGATGGCCTTTCTGAAGGATCTAGGCCAGTCCGAGGACCTCCACCATGGGGAGTGGATACCGTGGGTGCATAGCAGGTAGAAGGTAAATCTTGGGAGAAGGTGGGATGAAGAGGTTCTCTGTGGCCCAAAGAAGGCCTGAGGCAGGTTGAGGAGTAGTGGGCAAAAATGTAAGTAAAAAAAAAAAAAAAAAAAAGTGACTGAGTAACTGATGTTCTCAGAATTTTCATATGCCCAGAGCTCTGTGCTGATTGACAGCTTTGGGCTGTCTCACTACCCCAGTTTGGGTGCTCATTACCCATCTGTATCAACTCTCTATTGATAACGTTGGAGTGAACAGGAAAGGAAATTACGGTAAGTATGAAGTAATTTCTCTTTTTTCTTTGGGTGGCTTTCGCTGTGTCATTCTGATGTAATTGCATTCCTTTGACAATGCTCTTGCTCTGTTTTGTTTCTTTGCTGTTTGTAACCAAAAGGTTAAGTATCCACTGCCATTTTCCATTTTCATTACAGTGTACCGTCTATGGCTGCTTCTGTAGATTGGGCCGTCCCCTCATCTTCTAGATTGAAATACAGGCAGCTTTTCAATAGCCACGACAAAACCATGAGTGGATATTTAACAGGTAATGTGTAGTGGGGGTGGGAGAGTGTGTGTGCATGTGTGGATGTGTACAGAGATCATGTTCAGTGACGATTTGCATCAGTTGAAGGCAAAAGGGTGGAGGTTGGAGCATTCTTGGAAGACAGCTGGCTTGGTGGATAGCAGACTGGCTCTGAGGATGCACTAACGAGAATAACAGGCAATCATACTGAGAAAGTCAAAGTTCTTGTCATGGGTGATTGCCTCAAGTAAGAATCGATTGGCTCAGCTGTTTTGCTTTGTGAAAAGACTATTGCAGCTGCATTGTCTAGATTCTGAGGAAGAGTTATTAGCAGAAAAGTGTGAAGAGGTTGGCTCTTCTTGGACAGAGTATAGTCCATGAGGGCTGGGATCTTTACAGGTGGCCTGTTAGCTGACAGGACCAGTCCTTTGGTGTTGGAAGTCTCCTCGTGGCGTTGGAGTGAGTTTCACCCAGTGCTGGAGGAGCAGAATGATGATTTTGATAATGATATGCTCTGATTGATATCTAAATTGCTTCTTGCTTACTGTTTTGTGACCCACGCTTTACCCAACTGTTGATAAGACTGTCGGATTGTGTCCAGGACTGTCTGCTGTTCCCAAGAAAAGGGGCACTTTTCTTTGGCCCTGTCAGTGGCAAAGGTGAGACCCCAGGCACCATGGCAAATTACAAGCCTGTCTTAAACTTCCCGTTTTTAGGGAAAGTGATTGCATAGGTAGTTGCAGCACAGTTTGAGGCTCCACCAAAGGAAGTTGGCTAGCCATCCCAAGAGCAAGATTAAATCAGTCATGGGATTGGACATTCTGTGTTGCGACAGCTGTGATCTGGAATGCCCTCTCCGCTAGCTTGCAGATTGCTCCCACAGTGTAGGTATTTAGAAAGGAGCTAGAAAGTCTTCTGTTTGAGCATTTGGTAATATTCAGGTCTCTGAGCCCTGTGGAGCTAGCTTTACTTGATAAGGGTAAACACAGATGCACAGAAGGTGGCGGCAGATAAAGATTGTGTGGCCCACCTAGTCTGCCCCTTTTCCCTACATAATGCATTACCGCAGACGCTAGTTGATCTGCGGCTTACCCTCTCTTCCCTGTTGTTGGAGTACTCTTGCGTCCTTCCTGTTTTCTTGAATTCCCTACATTTTTGCCCCACCGCCTCCATGAGAGCTGTTCAACATCCGCTACACTTTCTGTGAAAAGTACTTCCTCACGTTGCCCCTGACCCTACCCCCCAGCGTCATGTCATGCCCCCTTGTTCTTGTACGCCTTCTTTTCTGAAAGATGCTATCCTCCTTACCTTGTTTATACCCCTGACATACTTGAATGTGTTTATCATATCCCCACTCTCTTTCTTCTCCTACAGGGAATACATGTTGAGGTCCTCTAGTCTTTCCTCATATGACTTTTGGTGCAATCCTTGCACCACTTTTGTTGCCCTTCTTCGGACTGCCTCTATGTTGTCTATGTCATTCCGGAGATGTGGCCTCCAGAACTGGACACAGTACTCTAGATGAGGTCTCGCTAGTGAGCTGTACAGTGGTAAAACTACCTCCTTTTTTCTGTTAGTGATATATTCTCCTTTATGCACCCTAGCATCCCAGTGAGACTCTCCCCAGAGCCTTCTTACACTGTTTGGTTACCTTTAGGTCATCAGATATGATTGTCCCTAGATCCCTTCCTTGACTGGTGGCTGTCAGCACCTCCCCCCCCCCCCACCAAATCTTGTACTCCTCCCTTGGATATCTGTGCCCCAGGTGCATGATTTTGCACTTCTTTGCATTGAATCTTAGCTGCCACACTCTCGACCACTCCTCAAGCATGTTCAGTTCCTTTCTCATTTTTCCACCCCCACCCCACTTTTGGCACTTTTGCAGATCTTAGCGTGATCTGCAAAGAAGCATACCTTCCCCACCAGCCTCTCTGCAATGTCTCTTATGAAGACATTAAAGAAGACTGACCCCAGCACGGATCCCTGTGGCACCCCACTGGTCACCCCCCTCAGATTGAACACCATTTACCATCACCCTCTGTGTCCTGTCACTCAACCAATTTCTGACCCAGTTTACCACCTTGGGGCCCACTCCTATGCTGCCCAACTTATTTATTAGCCTCCTATGTGAGATGGTGTGGAAGGCCTTGCTGAAATCTAGGTAGGCCACATCCACCGTCCCTCCCCATCTACCTCCCTGGTCACCCAGTCAAAGAAATCTGTCAGATTTGTTTGATAAGACCTTCCCACTGTGAAGTCATGCTGCCTTGGATCCTGTGCTCCGCTGGATTCAAGAAGTATCATAATCCTTTCCTTCAACAGTGACTCTATTAACTTCTCCACCGCTGAGGTTAGGCTGACTGGCCTGTAGTTGCCAGCCTCCAAGTCCTCCCTGTTCCCTCCTCCAGTCCCCTGGAACCACCACTGTCTGTCAGTTTGTTGAATAGGACTGTTAGTGTTGCTGCCAGCACCTCTCAAATTCTTTTAATATTCTGGGATATATCCCATCCGGCCTCATAGCCAGGTCCCCTTTCAGATTCTTGAGTTCCTTTAGGGCTGTTTCATTCGTAAACGGGCTGGTGTCTACCTCTCTCCCACTGGTGCTCCAGTCCCCCAGTAGTGGTCCTTCTCCTTCCCCTTCTTCTACGAATACTGAACAAAAATATTTGTTCAGGATTATTGCTTTTTCTAGGTTCCCCTCTGCACACCCCATTTCCTTTGTTTTTAACCTCACAATCCCACCCCTTCTTTCTGTCTTTCTGTTCTTTCTGTCACTAATGTACCTGAAAAAGGTCTTGTCTCTTTTTTTAATTGCCTGGGCTATTTTTCCCTCACTTTGTGCTTTTGCGCTCCTGACTGCTTTTCCCGCCTCCCTCTGCTTTTCCAGATACAGATCTTACTTCTAGAGGGCTCTTGCAGTAGGTAATTACATATAGGACTGACGCCAGCAGGCGGCAGGACCCCATGGAAAAATTTCTAGCTACCAGTCACTGGTGAGGGACCGCTCCCACGTCAGGTGACCGGTGTCAGGAGACCTTCCGGTATAAAGGCGGTCCCTGGCATCCTCTTCAGTTCTTTCCACCGTTAGCTCATGCAAGCACCTTGTGGAAAAGTTCTTCGCTTCGTCAGACTCCCTTTGGTGTTTACGAATATGTTTAAGCTTTTCTTGATAAATCGTCAGTCATCCGTCGGTGTATGTCATCCCCTACACCCTCTGAGCACAAAAACAAGTGCGACTCTTGCGGCATCCAACTCCCGCACAAGGACGGCCATTCCCTGTGCCTTTTTTGTCTAGGCCCCAATCATCCAGTAGAGAAGTGCCAGCACTGCCTCAGTTTTAACGCGGCCACCCGGAAAAGGCGGCAGCAGTTCCTGGAAGCCCACATTTTCAAGAAAAAGATGAGCTCCATGGGGAAACTGCGGCAGGCGTCACTTCCCGAAGGCCATTGGAAGAAAAGACAAAGAGAGAAGCACTGGGACATGAGGCTCCTCCACGCTGACTCCCTCAGGGAGTCGTCCGTGCTGATAACGTCCCCTCGGAGACCGCTCCTCGATAGCCGCCTTAGAAGCTTCTAGGCAGGCGTCGCCCGCCTGGCTGGCTGCGCAGGGCCCGCCGGGCACTTCGGGCTGTGGAGGCCTCCGCCTCTGGTATAGCCGTAGCCCACGGCCTACTGGCGCGGGTGGCTCCTCCGACACCCACATGGAGAAGGCCGGTAAGTCACACTGACGCCGGGCAGCACGCAGCCCCTCTTCCGTCGGACCAGGCTGCTGCTCCATCACGGTCCGCCTCCGGCAATGGGTCCAGTAAGTCGGACGCCGGCTCCTCCGGCGCCCGCCTGGATCCCGCTGATAAACCGCACGTTGGCTCACCTGACGTCCGTACAGCGGAAGAGCAGACGCCGGACCCTCCCGTCCATCGTCCCTGGCTTCCCGCAACCTTCTCTGCCTTCCGGGACCCGAGTCTCCCAGCCCTGCCCGAGGATTTCTCCCCCCCATCCCAGGCGGCGCTGGGTTCGCCTCCGTCCAGACCGCCCACCTGCGGGTCCACCGGATCTGACGTCGGTTCCCCGGACACTGGCTCCGACGCCGGTTTTACTGACTCCGGCCGACATGATGCCGGGCCCTCCATGCCTTCCAACCCGGACCCGCCTGTGGGGCCTATGGCCAGGCCATCTGCTACGGCAGCTCCTCTGACTCCCGGGTACCCTCCGTCATATCTGACGCCGGCATACCCGGGACCACAGTATCCAGCACCACAGTACCCGACACCAGTCTACCCGACACTGCAGTACTCAGCGCCAGAATACCCGATGCCTGGTTTTCCGCCGCTGGGTTTCGGATACACTCCTTATGGATATAGTCCATACCCATATCCCCCTCCTCCTCCTCCACCGCCCCCTCAGCCGCCGGCGGATTTGCTGGAGACTTTGGTCTCCTGGTGGGCTGAGGCCAAGGCTCATCTCACCAGAGAGGTGGAGAGTCGTCTACCGACGACTGTGCCGGTTCTGGTTCCTGTACGTCCGCGATGAGACATTCCCTCACCACCTCTGGACACCAGGGCTAATCCCTCTGGGTCCAGAGAGGGGCAGGACGCCTTCCCCGAGGGCTTCCCAAGGGGTCTGTTCCTCCCCCTGGATGGGAAAGGGAGTCGCTTTCTTCTTCTTCCTCTGACTCCACGGACTCTTCCGACGGCTGCTCCAAAAGGGACAATGAGCCACGCTCTCCATCAAATCTCAGGCCAAGGACTCCTCTGAAGTCGCCTCCGGAAGATCCTTCCTTTACAGAGCAGCTACGCAAAATCCAGGCGGTACGTAAGTGGGAATCATTGGAACCAGACCCACAGCGGGTGAATCTTGCTGAGCATCTGGATCTGCCCGTGACAGCTCCCACCTTGGTGCCATCCCGGATCGAGCCTCACGCCGACCTTGTTACCACCATTTGTAAACAGCCGTCGGCTCTAGCCCCACTTCCTCGAAAGTCGAACAGGCTATACCAGGCTCCTGAGGGTGTTGACTTTTTAGATTCTCACCCTCGTGCTGACTCGGTAGTGATTAGCGCTGCTCACGGCTGGTCGGCTAACCCAAAACACCTTAGCTCGTCTCCACCTGATAAAGAATCTCACCTGTTGGACCAGTATGGTAAGAAGATTTTTGCTTCTTCCACTGGGGATTAGGGCCCTGAACTGTGTCGGTCATATGGGGGATTACCAGAAGGCAGTTCTTACTCAGGTGGAAGCCAAATTGGACTCCCTGCCGGACTCTAAAGTCAAGCAGGAGTTGGCTGACCTTGTCCACTCTGCACGTTTTGGCCAGTCGACACATGCTTCGTGCGACCTACGATGCAGTGGACACTGCTGGATGGAGTTCAGCTTTTGCCGTAGGCTTACATCGTCACGCTTGGCTCTGTGTGTCAGGGTTGGTCCCGGAAGTGCAGTCCGCTATACAGGAAGCGCCCTTCCGGGGGTCGGTGCTCTTCGGTGGCGATGTCAAGGATATAATCACCGATTTGCAGGGGAAGGGGACGGCACTAAAGTCTGTCGACTCTATGTATCATCCCCTCCAGTTGCAGCGCCGTCCCTTTTGCAGATGGAATCTGCCAAAGGCGAAACCTCCGGGAAAGCGGGCCACTAAACGCCGGGCCCCCACAGCTGCTAAGCCGCCCCCACCCAAAAAAGCAGCGGGTGCTCAGCTGCGGCACTGCCCCACACCACCTGACTTCTTTTCTCTCCCACAGCCTCCGGACTCCCTGGAGGAACCGGTAGGGGGGGGGTTTCTCTCCACCTTCCAGGCTGAGAGAGGATAACATCAGATTCTTGGGTGCTCCAGCTGATTGCAGAAGGACACTCAATAGAGTTTCTACAGAAACTAGTTTGCCACCCCTGCCCCCAAAAGTCGTTGTATTCTCTGGAACATCTTCTCTTGGTTCAGGAAGAGATTTCAGCACTGCTGAAAGAGGCGATAGAACCTGTCCCTCTTCATCTTCAGGGGACAGGTTACTATTCCCACTTCTTCCTGGTCCAGAAGAAGACAGGAGATATAAGACCCATTCTAGATCTCAGTTCCCTGAATCTTTTTGTGGAGTACAAAAGGTTGCTGTCCTTGCAGAGCCTTCTGCCCCACCTCCACTCAGGCCAATGGCTGTGCACTCTGGATGTGCAGGATGCTTACCTGCACATTTCCATTCGCCCGTCTCACCGCAGATATCTCTGTTTTGCATTCCAGGGGGACCACTACCAGTTCATGGCACTTCCCTTTGGCCTATCCTCGGCTCCCCGAGTATTTACCAAATGCCTTGCGGTGGTGGCGGCCTACCTGCGTACCTGGGGAGTGCAAGTTTTCCTGTACCTGGACGATTGGTTCCTGGCGGCCTCATCCAGGAAGGAACTCCTGCACTGCCTCGCCCTTACCCAGCAGGTTTTTGCCTGCCTGGGTATTACCATCGACCATTCCAAGTCTCACTTGATCCCATCTCGGAGACTACAGTTTATCGGGGCAATTTTAGACACGACCATTGGCAGGGTCTTCCTGCCACCGGACAGGGCGTCCACTCTCCAGACTCGAGTAAGTCTGTTGTCCGGCCGCAGACGGGTCAGTGCAAGATTGGTCCTTGGGCTCATGGCGGCTGCTCTCCCGACAGTCCCTCGCGCTCAGCTCCACTTGAGGGTTTCCCAGTGGACGCTTCACTCCCAATGGGATCAGCTGGTGGACGACTTGGATCACTTGGTTCTAGTCTCCTCACCGATGCTTCGAGACTTGCAGTGGTGGATGGTTCGAGAGAACCTGCTTCAGGGAGTTCCTTTCTTCCTTCCTCCCTCCCCCCTCCCAGACTTTAACCACAGACGCCTCGGGCGA
Source organism: Neoceratodus forsteri (assembly GCA_016271365.2). Lineage (NCBI taxonomy): Eukaryota > Metazoa > Chordata > Ceratodontiformes > Ceratodontidae > Neoceratodus > Neoceratodus forsteri. The sequence goes on from CM057459.1 coordinate 734,921,442, forward strand.
AGGTTGGGGAGCCCATCTTAGTCCCCATCGGACCCAGGGCTCTTGGTCCAAGCACGAACAAACACTCCACATCAATGTGCTCGAGCTTCAGGCTGCTCTTTACGCTCTCCAAGCCCTTCACCTGTGCGTTCTTCCCGGCCACCTAGCTGTCCAGACGGACAATATGTGCGTGGTTTGGTATATCAACAAACGGGGGGACTCGGTCCTACCCTCTTTGCAGGGAAGCAATGAGGGTTTGGGATTGGCAGTACAACACGACCTTCACCTCACGGCAATTCATGTTCCGGGAGTTGACAACACCTTGGCAGACAAGCTAAGTCGATAGTCTTCTCTGGGTCACGAGTGGGAACTGGGTCAAGGGGTTCTAGACGATATCTTCAGACACTGGGGAACACCACAGGTCGACCTGTTTGCTTCCCCTCTAAACACAAAACTTCCTGACTTCTGCTCGCTCGTTTAAGAGCGAGCCGTTTTCTGGAGAGACGCTCTGTTTCTAGATTGGAAGGACAGATTCGTCTATGCCGTTCCTCCAATTCCTCTGATCCAATGAGTCTTGCAGAAACTAGGTTCAGAAGGAGCATGAATGATTCTAATCGCTCCTTTCTGGCCCAGGCAAATTTGGTTCTCTCTTCTACAACAATACTCAGAGGATCCTCCTCTTCCTCTATCTCGAGCTTTGCTGACCCAGGATCAGGGAACTCTGGTCCATCCAGGTCTCGAGTCCCTAAAGCTTCATGCATGGCTCCTACAGACACAGCTCAAAGTCGCTTCGGGGTTTCTCTCCAGGTGGTGGAGATTTTGGTGGAGGCTAGAAAACCCTACACTAGATCTACATATGCCATGAAGTGGAAAAGGTTCATAATCTGGGCTGCTTCAAAAGACGTGGAACCTTTTTCCTGCTCGGCTGGGCTTCTGCTAGAGTACCTGCGCCATCTCTTTGACCTGGGTCTTAGTCACTCTTCTCTGAAGGTTCACATGGCGGCCATCTCGGCCTATTATGTTCCCTTTGCTGACAGAACATTCGCTCAGCTGGAGGTCTCTAAGACTTTCCTCAGAGGGGTTCTTCATCTGAGACCTCCTATCCATATTCCCTCCCCTCCTTGGGATTTGAACTTCATTCTTGAGAAACTTACTCTGCCTCCTTTTGAACAGGCAGCTTCCGCAGACTTGAAGTTCCTTTCATGGAAAACTCTCTTCCTTGTGGCCATTACTTCCGCTCGGAGAATTTCCGAGCTTCAGGCCCTGATGTGTAAAATTCCATACTTGATTTATCACAAGGTACGTGTGGCTCTACGCATTAACCCTAAGTTTCTTCACAAGGTGGTAGCGGAGTCTACTCTGAACCAGTCCATAGTTACCCACCTTTTTTATGCAGTACTCCAATCAAGGGGAGTATTTACTGCATACTGTGGACGTTCACCGGATTCTGAGATGCTACACTAACAGGACAAAGGATTTCAGGAAGACTGATCAGCTGTCTCTTTTGCACCCAAAAGAGAAGGCAGTGCGGTTTCTAAGCAATGCCTATCTAAATGGTTAGCTCACTGTATCACTTTCTGTTATGACAAGTACAAGAAGACCCTCCTGGGTCAAGTAAGAGGCCACTCCACCAGGGGAGTCGCTGCCTCAGCAGCTTGTTTCAGGAATGTGTCAGCGGCGGACATCTGTGCTGCCGCCACTTGGACCTCCATCCATACCTTTAGAAAACATTACAGTTTGGATATTGCCTCTCGCCGTAGAGCAGGCTTCGGGTTGGCTGTCCTGCAAGGCCTCCTTTCTTAAGGCCTTCACAGCTAAAGGATCTACTGTGAGTAACTTTCCTCCTCCCGTGTACTCCTTTGTTCCAGACTGCTTGGGACTCAGTCCTATATGTAATTACCTACTGCAAGAGCTCTCTTGAAGTAAGATAGTACAGTTACGCAAGAACTTACTGTAACAATAGGTCTTCAAGAGAGGCTCTTGCAGTAGGTAATACCTTCTCGCCCTCCATCCCCCTAAGCTTTTTCAGCTCCTTTTCCATAGAGCGAAATATCCGCTTCTCTCTCGTCCGGCCTCTTTTGGCCAGTGGCTGGAAAGAACTGGGAGGCGGGCGTCAGGGACTGCCCCTTTATACTGATGTCTCCTGACGCCGGTCACCCTCGCCAGGGACTACTAGCTAGAAATTTTTCCGTGGGGTCCTGCCACCTGCCGGCATCAGTCCTATATGTGATTACCTACTGCAAGAGCCTCTCTCTCAAAGATCTACTATTACGGCAAGTTCTTACGTAACTATACTTTCCTTGTCTTCCCCTCTCTGAGTTTCCTTGTACCTCCTGAGAAAGCTAGCCTTTTTTCTCTCACCTTCCCGGCCTCGTCCTTTGAGAACCATAGTGTTTTTTTTTTTTTTTTTTTTTTTCTCTCTCTGTTTTGCTTACTTGCCTAACACTATGGCTTGTTGCCTCTGCTATGGCTCCCTTAAGGTTAGCCCATTATTTCTACATCTCCCCCTTCCTCTTCCCTTGCCAGGGCTTCCTTGAGACAGTCCCCCATTTTTGCAAAGTCAACCTGTCTGAAATCCAGGGCCCTTGTTTTTGTGTGATTTGACTCCTCCACTTTTCTCACATTTAACCACACCATACGATGATCACTGGACTGCAGGTGGCTGCCCACCATTACATCGGTGACTCTGTCCCCATTGGTGAATACCAGGTCCAACACTGTCCCTTTTCTGGTGGGTTCCACCACAAGCTGCATGAGGCAAGCCCCCTGCAGGGCATCCATGATGCTTCTGCTCCTGGCTGTGACTGCAGCCTGGGTGCTCCAATCCACATCAGACAATTGAAGTCTCCCACCAGCAGCATTTCACCTTTGGCTGTCATTTTGTGGATGGCTTCCAGTAGTACTCCATCCATCTCCTCCTCTTGTGCTGGAGGTCTGTAGATCATGCTTGTGCAAATGGCAGTGCCATTTCCTGTCTCCAGGGTGACCCACAGTGCATCCGCTCCCTCTTGCATTCCCTGAACTTCAGTTGCTTTAATTCCTTCCCTGACATAGACAGCTACCCCTCCAACTCCTTTTCCCACCCTGTGTTTTCTAAATAGAATGTAACCTGGTATGGCTATATCCCATTCATATTTTCCCATGGTCCAGGTCTGCCTCTGTTATGAAGGCCACTAGGTCTGGGATTTTATTTCCCAGGCTGCGGGCATTCGTGCACATGCCCTTCCAAGTTTTGCAACCTCCCCTTCTAGTAGCTTCCCTCCTATCCCCGTGTCTTTCCTCCCTTCTTCTCCTGTTTTTGCTACCATTCTTCTTTATCTCTGCCATTCTGCCTATCTCGGTTTTAGTGGCACTTTCCCAACCCTAGGGTCCGCCTTGCTGACTGCTTCATCCTGTTGGGGTGGTGGGGGGAATTAGCTTCTTCTAGGAACATGGATATGTTGTTCATCCACACTCTTTGGTATGTCCCTTTCCCCTTTGAGGATCACCGGGAGTCTTCAGTCTGGCTCCTCCCACCCACCCGGGTGGTATATACCTCTGCTGCGCCCCATGACGCCAGATCTTCCTTTCGAAGATACTGGTTGCTGCCCTCGTGCTCGTGCATTTTGTAGGCCCTGGCTTTCCAAACTTAGGTTTTACCGAGATTAAAACTGGTTCGAATTAGCGATTGCACTTTTGCGTCCTCTATCATGGAAGAGAAAACTTCTCCAGGATTTTGCCTGGTGTCTTTGCGGCCAGAAGATGTCGCGCATCGATCCCCATCTCACGTGCGTCTACTGCCTAGGTGTCGGCCATGACACCTCATCCTGCAGTTTTTGCTTGGCCTTCCATCTCAATGTTCTGGATGACCGCTTGGCATGCTTGAAGTTGGGGAGACCAGAAAAAAGAAATCCTCCAGTGAAGTCCAAGGAGGCTAGGTGGGTGGTTTCTGCAGCCGCGGGTTCCGCCGAGCAGCTGGAACGCATGAAAGAGTTCGAAGAAGAAGCCGCCCGTGCTTCGGACACTCAGTTTTTTCATTCCAGTCAACCTGGGCTCCACCTTCACAGGTTCCTTCAAGGAGTTGTGCCAGTCTTTTCCCACCCGGGGAGAGGCGCCCGTGGGTTCGCACTCCTCCTTATCTCATAAGAGAGATAAGGAACGAGAACGTCTTCGTTTCAGCGAAGGCGCTCTTGGGATTGAGAAAGGTCTCAGTCCCAGGAGCATGCGGTCTCGACCTCGGTTGAGATCGCTTCCTCGGCTGCAGGCTTCACGGATCTTCCTTCTGGCCAGACGACCAACGATGTGGCCGGCGCGGTTGAGCTTATTCTTGATCTAATCGACCCGCTGTTGCCGGCCTGGCCGACTCCTTGAAGAGGACTACGGTCTTTGTGTTCCCCGATGAGGAGACCCAGCCCGCTGGTGTCCGTATCGAGGTCCCGGTTCCAGATCCCCGGGTTTCACTGATTCCTCCGGTGTCTCCCAAGCGACCAAGTCGGCCCTCTCGGTCGAGGTCTAGAACCCCTTCGGCCAAATGGCTGAGGAAGAGCCACAAGCGCTCCAAAAAGAGGCGACTCCACAGGTCATCCTCATCCTCCTTGGATGAGGAGAGGCTTCAGAAGAAACTCCGTTGGTGCTACAAAGACCTTTTGTGGCAACAGCTGATTTTGTTCGGGCATAGGCCGGCTCTGCAGTCTGCCCCGGCCATTACTTGGCTTTTGCCTCCTAGGCTTAAAGCCGACCCCATCGGAACCAAAACCTTCGGTTCCCCAGCGCGGGGGGCCGGCCTGTCCTCCGGTTCGGCCTTTACCAGTCTCTTCACCTATTGTGGTGGAACCACTGCCTAAGCAGCCTGTGGGAGAGGCTCCTTCCAAAGAGGACTGACCAGATATCTGACTTCCCTGGCATCTGTCAGTTACGGTCACCATGGACCACCCTCGGAGGGTCGAGGGAGACTTGGGCAGCAGGCCGCTGTACCCCAACTCTTCGGACTCTGATGTCACCGGACTCCACTCTCATCCTGGGGATGATGAGTCGTCTGTTGGCACAGGAATGGAGGAAGGCCCTTCCTCCTTCCAAGGGATTCTTCGCCTCATCTGTGATTCTACAGGGATGTCCCTGGAACCCATCCAAAAAAAGGCGGCGTATCCTCTCACGGACATCCTCAAGAGAGGGGATACCCCAACGGAGGCCTTTTCTGTGGCCGAGGCCATTTTTGGTCCGGCACTTGACCTATGGCAGCATCCTGCCTCATGCCCAGCACAGTCTGCCCCATGGCCCACAAGTATGTGGTACCCATGGGGTCCCTTGTGGGGTTCACAGGGCACCCTTCGGCCGACAGCCTGGTGACCGCCTCTGTGTTCAGGCATACTGGCAGGTCTGCCAACACTGACTGACCTCCCGACAGAGTCCAAGAACTTGGACCATTCAGAGAGGAAGGTCTACATGGCCTCCTCCTTGGGCCTTCGTCAGGCATGTTCAGCTGTCGTCATGGCACACTTCTCTCATGCCCTTCTAGGGTCATAAGGTGAGGTCCTCCCACATCTCCCTGCGGACCTGCAAACTACGGTCAAGCAGGTCCAGGATCAGGGCCATGCTGTTGCCAAATAGCAGCTCCAGACGGCCCTGGACATTGAGGATTCTTGTGCCCGCTTGATGGCTGCCGCAGTTGCCTCTCGATAACTCAGCACAGGTTAGCTGATGTGCCTTTCCTTAGGACCAACCTGTGCGGCCAAGAAGTGGCCGGTCACCTGCAGTGCATAGAGCAGTCCAGTACCACCTTGGCCACCACTTCTGCCAAGAGTTCTTCAGACAAGAACCAGCAGAAGAAAAAGAAGCCTTTTCGGCACTCTTCTCCCTGTGGTTCAGCAGCCCTCCTACCAAGGAGGATAGCAGCATCAGCAGCAGGCTCAAGCTTAGCGCCCTCTGCCCAAGCCTGGACCCCAACAGGCCCGTAAAGGAGGCCGAGGCTCAGGTCATGGATCCTCCTTCTCCAAGCCTGCTGAGTGACGGGATGGGGGTGGCCACCCCATTCCTGTCATGCCAGCTCTGGGTCTTCCTGTGGGGGGCCGGCTCCACCACTTCCTTTCCGCCTGGTCTGCTATCACTATGGACAGGTGGGTTCTCGAAGTGATCGGTCAGGGACTGCCTCTAGAATTCGAGCAGTACCCTCCCAGCCAAGCCAAGCCCCTCGGGAAGAACAGATTTCTGCATGCACCCAGTCGGCTCTTCGAGAGGACATTGCTCAGCTCCTCCTCCTCAAGGAGGCAGTAGCTCTCGTGGCGGGTCCGTCTGCAGACCCAGGCTTCGTCTCCAGGTACCTCCTGGTGCCCAGGTGGATAGGGTGCTGGCACCCCATTCTAGATCTCCACGATCTAAATCAAGATCTCAGGTCACGCACCTTTCAGCTGGTCACTCTGTTCCAGATCATACCAACCTTGGAGCAAAACTTGTGATTCTGTTCACTGGATCCGCAGGACGCGTTCTTTCATGTAGCAATCCGTCCATCCCATCAGCAGTTCCTCCGCTTCAGGGTTGAAGAGAACCTGTATGAGTTTCGAGCCATGGCGTTTGGCCTGTCATCAGCCTCACAGGTCTTCACCAAATGAATTGCAGTGGTGGCGGCCCATCTACAGCATCAGGGAGTCAGAATCTACCCTTGTCTTGACGCTTGGCTCCTAGCAGGTTCCACCCAACAGGAGGTGGAGAGGTCCGGGGATCTGACGCTCCTGACCTGCACACAGCTCGGCCTCCTGATCAATAAGGCTAAGTTGGAACTCGTACATTCTCAGGTGATGAGCTTCTTCGGGGCAGAGCTAGACTCTTTCAAGCCAGAGCCTGGCTCCCGGTGGACAGGGCGGAGGTTCTCTCCTCCTTTGCCCAGTCATTTCTGGTTGGGCACCTGCATCATGCCCGGGACTTTCTGCACCTTCTGGGTTACATGGCGGCATGCACCTCAGTGGTCCGTTGGGCCGGTTTGCACATGCGCCTCCTCCAGTGGGAGCTGGCCGCCCAGTGGACTCAGCGACACGGTCATTTTGACCAGCTGGTCACTGTAACCCAGAGTATGTGGGACGCTCTCCAATGGTGGACCGCCCCATACCGGTTGCAGGAAGGGATCCTGTTTGTCTTCCCCGAGCCGATGGTTGTTCTCACGACCGATGCCTCTATCATGGGCTGGGGGAGCCCACATGGGGGACGACTGGGCTCACGGCCTTTGGACCCCTGAGGAGTCCCGATGCCACATCAACCTGTTGGAGCTCAGAGCAGTCATACTAGCACTGTCAGCTTTCGCTCCTCAGCTCCGGGGTCAAGTGGTTAAAGTCCAGGTGGACAATACCACGACCATGTACTACCCCAACAAACAGGGCAGTACGCACTCCCGTCTGCTATGCAAGGAGGCATCCCGTATCTGGACCCTCGTAGGCCGGTTGGAGTGGAACTCCTAGCCATCCATGTGGCAGGAGTTTCGAACCAGCTGGCAGATGCTCTCAGGCCGCTTAGGCCAGACATCCCATGAGTGATCTCTCCATCCAGAGGTAGCTTACAGCCTGTTCTCCTGTTGGGGCAAACTGATGGTGGACCTGTTTGTCTCCAAGGAAACACCAAGTTGAGGCTGTTTCATGCCCCCCCCAAGCAGGGTTCGCTGCAAAGGGGATGCCTTCTCAAGGCCGTGGACTCCAGGCCTCCTCTACGCCTTCCCTCCATTTCCCTTGATCCACAAGGTGTTACTCAAGGTGAGGAGGGACAAGGCGAAGGTGATTCTGGTAGCCCCAGACTGGCCACGCCAATTCTGGTATCCAGATCTCCTCAGCCTCAGGTCCCCGGAGCGGCTTTGTACATGCCTGGACCTGATATCTCTGGAACAGGGGAAGGTTTTCCATCCGAACCTTCGATCCCCGCACCTCAGAGCCTGGTACCCGAGTGGCTAGAGTTCCAGGCTTTGGGTTTTTCTGAAGATGTCTACACCGTGGTGGAGGCATCTAGAAAGGAATCGACCAGGAAGTGTTATGCCTTCAAATGGAAAAGGTTTTCCATTCGGTGTCAGGGTAAGGGTCTGAACCCCCTTATCCTGTTCTGTGGCTAACATTCTTGACTACCTTTGGTCTCTCTCTCCAAAGGAGGTCTACCGTCATTGACCCTTAGCACCTGGCAGCCATTTCTGCTTACCAGGCACGGGCCGGTCAGCCGACATTGGTGCAGGAGACAGTGGTCGGGCGCTTTTTCAAAGGCCTGTATCACATATCCCCTCTGGTGTGTGAACCTCCACCTCCGTGGGATCTACTGCTGGTATTGGCAAAGCTCATGGGCAAGCCATTTGAACCAATGCATGAGTGTGAGCTCTCACACTTGTCATAGAAGATGGCCTTCCTGGTGGCCATCACGTCTGCCAGAAGGACAGGGGAGCTCCAGGCGCTTTTGGTGGGCTCCCCTTATCTGGTCTTCCACAGGGACAAGGTTGTCTTGCGCCCCCACCGGAAATTCCTTCTGAAGGTAGTGTCAGAATTTCACCTTAACCAGGTGTTGACTCTGCCACTATACTACCCTAACGATACCTCAGACGCCGAATACAGGCTCCATACTCTGGACCCGAGACGTGCTCTCTCCTGTTATAAGGAGAGGACGGTGGAAATTCGTGGAGAGGTTCACCAGCTGTTTGTCACCTATGCTGAAGCCGCTTCTGGCAGACCTGCAGCGAAACGGACTATTGCAAGACTGATCACATCATGCTTAGGTCTGTGTTGAGTTGGTTTGCAAGGAGCCTCCCAGAGGGATAAGAGCTCATTCTACCCACCATACTGCTGCATCGGTGGCTGCTTCCAGAGACATCCCTATCCAGGAGATCTGTCGGGCTGCTATCTGGAAGTCAGCAAACACCTTAATCACCCACTACCCCATCGAACTTGAGTCACGTCGGGATGCTGGTTTTGGGGCCTCAGTTCTCCAATCTCTGTTCCCTAAGTAGGGGTGTGTGCCTTGCCTCCCTTCTCCTGGAGAACTGCTAGAAGTCTGCCAAAGAGTGTGGATGAACAACATATCCACGCTCCTAGAACAGATTCTACGGACACGGATATGTTGTTCATCCACACTGTCTGGCAGGTTCCTTGCCGCTTTAAATCTTGCCGGAAGGTCTTCAAGCTGGCTCCTCCCACCCACCCAGGTGGAAAAACTCTCTGCTCCGCCCCATGACGCCAGATCTTCCTTATTGCTTGGAAGCTCAGGTTCCATCCTTAACACTCTGCGTGTAGACTGGATCCTAATTCTTCAGTTGCCGAAACTTGTTCTCAAATTTTCAAGACTTGATCCAAATTACTCCCTATTAATCGCGATGGACAAATCGACTCCGGTTGGTTGATGCGCCATGTGGGCAGAAAATGTCCAGGATGGATCCGCACCCACGTGCGTCTACTGCTCGGCCTAGACCATGACCCGCAGCTATTTGAACTAATGCATGAGTGTATTTCACACTTGTTTTTCATAGAAGATGGCCTCCTGGTGGCCATCACTGCCTGCCAGAAGGACAGGGGGAGCTCCAGGCTGCTTTTGGTGGCCCCTTATCTGGTCTTCCACAGGGACAAGGTTGTCTTGGCGCCCCCACCGAAATTCCTTCTGAAGGTAGTGTCAGAATTTCACCTTAACCAGGTGTTGACTCCCGCTGACTATACTACCCTAATCCATACCTCAGGACGCCGTAATACAGGCTCCATACTGACCCGAGACGTGCTCTCTCCTGTTATATAAGGGAGAGGGACGGAAATTCGTGGAGAGGTTCACCAGCTGTTTGTCACCTATGCTGAAGTCAGCCTGGCAGAGACTCCGCAGCGCTTAAACGGACTATTGCAAGACTGATCACATCATGCTTAGGTCTGTGTTGAGTTGGTTTGCAAGGAGCCCCAGAGGATAAGAGCTCATTCTACCCACCATACTGCTGCATCGGGTGCTGCTTCCAGAGACATCCCTATCCAGGAGACCTGTCGGCTGCCATCTGGAAGTCAGCAAACACCTTAATCACCCACCACCCCATCGAATCCTGAGTCACGGGCCGGGATGTTGGTTTTGGGGCCTCAGTTCTCCAATCTCTGTTCCCAAGTAGGGGTGTGTGTGCCTTGCCCTTCTCCTGGGAGAATCACAGAAAGTTCGGTTAGAGTGATGAACAACACATCCACGCCCTAGTCAGAGATTCTACGGACACGGATATGTTGTTCATCCACACCGTCTGGCAGGTTCCTTGCCGCTTTAAATCTTGCGGAAGGGTCTTCAAGCTGGCTCCTCCCACCCACCCAGGTGGAAAACTCTCTGCTCCGCCCCATGACGCGTGATCTTCCTATTGTTGGAAGCCTCGTGGTTCCATCCTTAACACCCCGGCGCAGACTGGATCCCACTCCTTCAGTTCCGGCCCAAACTTGTTCTCAAATCAAGACTCCCGGTCAAATTACTCCCCTGCGTGGCCGCGTGGCGGACAACCCACCCCGTGATTTCGCGCCCATGTGGGCAGAAAATGTCCAGGATGGATCCGCGACTCCACTCTAAGGCCTACTGCCTGCCTAGACTAAGCGACCCCAGCAGGCCCACGTAGTTATGCTATTCGCTTTCGGGCCAACGCCCTGAAAATATCCCACCGTTACAGCTGGGCGCCCGAGAAGCACCACCACGTGAAGTTGTTGAGGCCCGCCAGTTACCACGGGCTGCTGGCTCGCTGAGCAACTCGAAAGCAGAGATGATCGCCTCGAGGAGGAGGCGCGTACAGCCGATCATCCTCTTCCTCGGGTCGCATTTATCCTGACTATCTCTGCACGTCTCACTCAGCTTCTTTTAGGAGCTTCTGCCAACCTTTCCACTGCTGGAGAGTGCCAATCGGGACATACTTCTGTCCAAAAAGAAGGATCTGAAGGTAAGTCCCAATCACATGCTTCGGTGGGAGCGGAGAGGTCCCTTCTCGATAGTCACCACTGACTTGGTCGAGGTTGAGGCTAAGGTCGCTGGCTTCACGGAAGTCCCCATCAGGTCAGGCTGGTCGGTACACCCATCGACGCCGGGCCGAGATTTTTCGACTCCATCGGATGGCTGCCCACCGGGTGAAGTCGACAACCCCTTCTTCACTGGTTCCCGTGGAGACCGAGGATTTGCCTGCGCCCGTGCCGGAGTGTTCCAGTAAAAGCTTCCGAGCCGAGGTATGAGCGCCGGTGTCCCGCCTTCCTCAGACCCGCCCCCCTCGAAACACCGGTTCTGCCTGTCCAGCCGATCCCGCCTTTATCGACGTGTCTCGGCACCAGTGCCAGTGTGCTGCCGCTTGTCTCCTTTCGCCTTCCTCCTGAAGAGGAGAGGCCTGTTAAATGCGCCGACGCTTCACGAGGACCTGATGTGGCAGCAGTTACTTCTGTCTGGGAATGTCAACTACTGCTCGCTTCTCGCCATCAAGTGGCTGTCACTCCGAGCGGCCGAAAGAACCTCCTCGCTGTAGTCGAGGTGCTCAAGCCTGGGCCAGTTGTTCGCCGAAACCAGCTGCCCTGACCGACTCATGGTGGAACCTCCGCCCACAACCGATCCGGGAGCCGAGTGGGGAGTCTTGGTCGGTCAGGGCCTGCCCACAGGTTGTCGGTCACCTGACTCCTCGACTGTCCTCGGCAGGTGAAGGGTGGCTTAGGCCCCAAGTAGCCGCTGACCCTCTGCCGCCTGATGACGCATCTCCCTGTTCTCCTGTTTGTACATTGACTTGGAGTCCCTTCAGCCAGTTGATGGACCTAAACCCACCGTCCTTCATGTGTCTGCCTCGACCATCTCGGAGTCTGCCGATGCAGCTCGCCCGTGATCCCTCTAATGGAGATACTGGAATCAGGAGATTCCACCACCGAGGTTTTCCGTGGCTGAGGCCATTGTTGCCCAGCCTTTGCAGCCATAGGCCTGCTTCCTGTCCTGCGCCTCGGCCAGGATGGCCAGGAAGTATGCGGTCCCTACCGCTCTTTGTCTGTTTTTCGAATCTGCCCCGCCGAGGGGTTGGTCACCCATAGCTGCCCGGGCGCTCCGTGAATGCTAGGATGTGGATAAGCCCCCCCACAAGGGAGTCCAAAACGCTGGACTATGCTGGGCTAAGTGTATCGCCATGGCCCTCCCTGGCCTCCGCTTTCAGGCCATCTCAGCCATGCTGATGGCACAGTTCTCCCACGCCCTCATGAGCTCCCCTGGATGAGGTGATCCTCATCTCCCGCCGACCTGCAGACCACGTCGTTGGTGGCACGGACCAGGAAAGAGCAGGAAACAGCAGTCTTAAACGGCTCTTGACATTGGAAACTCCTGTGCCAGATCAGTTATGGCCTAGCAGCCATGCTGCCCAGAGAGGCGGTCTGAGTGATATCCAGCATAACTGGCGGATGTCCCTCTTCTGGGGCTACCGACTTCCATCGGCCCTGGAGTGGAAGGTCACCCAGAGATCGAAAAGTCAATGCCACTCTGGACTCTGTCACTCCGCCCAGAAGGACAAAGGGCCGTTGACAGCAACATAGTCCTTTCGCCTTCTGCGCCCTGCAGCACGTCCGCCCATTAGCAGCACAAGGGGCCAGCGGGCTCGGGCTACACCCCAAAGCTAAGCCTGCGGCTTCCTCTAATAGGGCGGAGGGAGGAAAGAGCCCAGGAGTCCCTCGGCGGTCCCTCCTCTAAGCCTGCCCAGTGATGGGTTGAGGGGTGTCGCCTCCAGCCTCGTCACTCCCCCCTGGGTTCCCTCCATGGGAGGATGGCTCCACCACTTCCTTTCCGCCTGGTCTGCTATCACCATGGACCGTTGGGTGTTGGAGGTGGTAGGAAAGGGCCTGCCCCTGGAGTTCGAGCATGCCCCACCCTTCCGAGCCGTCGCCCCTCGGGGAGCTACGGGGTCCACAGCCTCTCTGTTTGCTCGTCGAGCTGATATCGGCCTGCTCCTCGAAAAGAGGTGATCAGGAAGGTGCCAGATCCTCCTCCAGACCCAGGGTTTGTGTCCAGGTACTTCCTGGTCCCAAAATGGACGGGGGGCTGGCGCCTCATTCTCGACCTGCACGGCCTGAACAGGTTCCTAAGGTCTCGGCCCTTCAGGATGGTCACTCTGGCTCAGATAATCCCATCCTTGGAACGAGGCGTGTGGTTCTGTTCTCTGGACCTCCAGGACGCGTTCTTTCATGTCCCAATCCATCCATCCCACCAGAGATTCCTCCACTTCAGGGCAGAGGGATCCTTTTACGAGTTCCAGGCCATGCCCTTCAGCCTTTCCCTAGCTCCCAGGGTCTTCACCAAATGCATGGCAGTGGCTCAGGCCCCAGGCAGTGGTGACAGAATTCCTGCGGTGCCGAAGGGTCCGGATGTGCCCCTACCTGGACGACTGACTGATTGCAGACCCCTCCAGAGTGGAGGTGGAGCGGTCCAGAGATCTGGCCCTCCAGGTTTGCTCTCAGGTTGGCCTCCTCATCAATGAGGCCAAGTCGGAACTTGCGCCAAAGCAGGTGATCCAGTTCATCGGGGCGGAGCTCGACTCTCTACGAGCCAGAGCACGGCTCAGCGGGTATGACAGGGCCGAGGTTCTTTTTTCTCCTTTGCTCAGTCATTCAGGTTGGAGCAGCTAGCCCTGCCGGGACTTCCTCGCCTCCTGAGCCTCATGGCGGCTGCCCGGCGTGATCCGTTGGGCCCGTTGGTATCGCGTCCCCTTCAGTGGAGGCTGGCCTGCCAGTGGTCACAGCACTTCAATCCGCTGGATCAGCTAGTGACAGTGACCCAGGGGATGTGGAACGCTCTCCAGTGGTGGACCGTTCGGGCACATCTGCAGGAGGGCATCCCGTTTCCCGGCCCCGAGCCAACGGTCTCTCTGTCGACCGATGCCACTTTGATGGGTCGGGGTGCCCATCTGGGGGAGCACAGAGCGCACAGCCTCTGGTCCCCTCGGGGGTTCCGATGCCACACCAACCTGCTGGAGCTTCGAGCGGTTCGTCTAGCCCTCACCACCTTTGCTCGCTTTCTACGGGGGTAAAGTGGTTGAGGTCCAGACGAACAATACCATGACCATGTACTGCCTAAACCGCCATGGCGGGATGCGCTCCATGCCTCTGTGCAGGGAAGCTCTCCGCATTTGGTCACCCGTGCACAGCCTGGAGGCGGATCTCCTTGCTTTTCATGTGGCAGGAGCCTCCAACACTCTGGCCGATTCCCTAAGCCAGATAGGAGCTGCATCCCACAAGTGGTCTCTCCTGCCGGAGGGAGTACAAGATCTGTTCTCCCACTGGGGCACGCCTCAGGTGGACCTGTTTGCCTCTAGGGAGAATGCGAAGCTGAGACTGTTTCATGCCCACCCCCCACTGCAGGGGGATGCCTTCTCGAGGCCGTGGACCCCGGGCCTCTTCTACGCCTTTCCCCCGTTTCCCTTGATTCTCTAGGTGCTTCTCAAGGCGAGGAGGCACAAGGCGCAGGTGATTCTGGTAGCCCCAGACTGACCCCGCCAGTTCTTGTATCCAGATCTCCTCAGTCTCAGCTCCAGGCTCCCGAGGCGGCTTCCAGCCCACCCGGACATGATCTCAGTCAATCAGGGGAAGGTATTCCATCCGGACCTTCAGTCCCTGCACCTGATGGCCTGGTTCCTGAGCAGCTAGAGTTCCAGACCTTGGGTCTTTCTGACCAGGTCCTCAACATCATTGAGGCGCCCTGTAAGAGTTGACCAGAAAATGCTGTGCCTTCAAATGGAAGAGATTCTCCATTTGGTGTCGGGGCAAGGGCCTTCCTCCTGTTCCTTGGCAAGCATTCTGGACTACCTGTGATCCCTTTCTCGGCAAGGGCTTCGGTTGACAACCTTTAAGGTGCACCTGGCAGCCATCTCTGCTTACCGGGCGTGGGCTGGGAAGCAATCGGTGGCGCAGGAGAAGGTGGTCGGGTGCTTTTTCAAAGGCCTTGATCACATATCCCCTCTGGTGCGAGAACCTCCATTGCTGTGGTATCTACTGCTGGTACTGGCTAAGCTCATGGGCAAGCCATTTGAACCGATGCACAGGTGTGACATCTCTCACCTGTCGTGGAAGACCACCTTCTTGGTTGCTATCACGTCAGCCAGAAGGATGGGAGAGCTTCAGGCGCTTTCCATAGAGTCTCCCTATCTGGTCTTCCATAGGGACAAGGTTGTCCTGCGCCCCAACCCGAAATTCCTTCCGAAGGTGGTGTTAGAGTTTCACCTTAACCAGGTGTTGACTCTGCCGGTGTTCTACCCCAATCACACCTCGGAGGCCGAATGTAGGCTTCATACTTTGGACCCTAGAAGAGCGCTCGCTTACTATAAGGAGCGGACGGCTGAAGTTCGGGGAGAGATTCGCCAGCTATTTGTCACCTACACTGAAGCCGCACCTGGCAGACCTTCAGCCAAGCGGACGATAGGCAGGTGGGTCACCTCCTGCATAGATCTCTGCTATAGGTTGGCGGGCATGGAGCGTCCCAGAGGGATAAGAGCTCATTCTGTCCACCATACCGCTGCATCGGTGGCTGCTTCCAGGGACGTCCCTATCCAGGAAATCTGCAGGGCTGCTACCTGGAAGTCAGCACACACCTTCATCACCCACTACCACATCGACCTTGAGTCAGGTCGGGATGCTGGTTTTGGGGCCTCAGTTCTCCAGTCTTTATTTCCTAGGTAGGGGGTGTGTGCTTTGCCTCCCTCCTCCCAGAGAACTGCTAGGAGTCTGCTAGACAGTGTGGATGAACAACATATCCATGTCCCTAGAAATACAGGTTACTCACCTGTAACAGGAGTTCTAGGAATGGTATATGTTGTTCATCCTACATCTCCAACCTCCCGGTTTGATGCACAACCTGGCTTCCAGTGGGCTAGATCTGGCGTCATGGGGGCGGGCCGAGAGTTTTACACCAGTGGGTGGGAGGAGCCAGCTGAAGACCTTCCAGCAAGATTTAAAGGGGCAAGGAACCTGCCAGACAGTGTGGATGAACAATATATACCATTCCTAGAACTCCTGTTACAGGTGAGTAACCTGTATTTACTCACCTGTAGCAGTAGTTCTAGGAGTGGTATATGTTGTTCATCCACACTGACCCACCCGACCTCTCCGGCTGCGGACGCACACAACCTGGCTTCCAGCGGGCTAAGATCTGGCGTCATGGAAGGGAGCCGAGGTATATACCACATGGGTGGGTGGGAGGAGCCAGCTTGAAGACTTCCGGTGATTCTTAAAGGGCAAGTGAGATGCCAAAGAGTGTAGATGAACAACATATACCACTCCTAGAACTACTGTCACAGGTGAGTAACCTGTTCTTTCGGTCTACTATCGCCTCACTCCGTGGCTAGTTTAAATGCTTGTCAATGAAGCATTTAAACCTTTCATTGAAGATCTTGGCCCCCCTGATAGATGCAGTCCATCCTACTTGTATAGGCCTGCATCCATCCAGGTGAGACAGCAGTCCCCAATGAAGCTGAAGCCTTCTGCTCTGCACCAGTCCTTCAACCATGTGTTGAATCTTGTGGTACAGAGTGCTCTGTCTTCCCCCTTGTCATTAACCGGTAGCACCTCCGAAAAGTTTACAGTGTGTGCCACTTGTCTAAGACCCATCCACAGCTCCCTGAAGTCCTCCTGCACTATCCTAACCTTATCACCAGCCAGATCATTCATCCCTTGTGTGGACAATGATGTCTAGCTCTCCCTCCCATCCTGCTGCCTCAGCGATCCTGTGGATGCGCTTTCCATCCCTCCAAGCCGTGGCACAGGATAGACACTTAGCCTCCCTCTTTCTAACTCCGTCTGCCCTCAAGTCTACCCCCTAACAATAGAATCCCCCACCAGGAGTTGCTTCCTTCTCCTCTGGGATCCTCTGCCTCTCCCCCAGAGTCTCCACCATGGAGGAATCCCACATCCTTCTTAATCTCCACTGCGGGTGCCTCCTTGGGATGGTCCCACCCTGCCAATGCAGCGTAGGAGTTGTGGAGTTTAACCGTAGGAGGGATGTGCCTCTGCCCCACCACTCTCACCCTTCCCGAGCCCACGGCAGTCCAGCCACTCCTCCACCCAGGCAACCTTTGAGGCAGTGAGGGTGGACTTCGTGGTCCCTGGAAGATGAAGTCTCCCCGAATCCTGCCCAGCTCTACGTGGAGATGAGCAGCCTTCTCCCTCAGCTCAGAGAGGTGCCTGCAGATGGGACAGCACCACATCATACAGAACGTCTCTTGGAAGACTGCTGCCCCACAGCCACTGCACTGCACCCCTCCCATCATATCTTATTTGTGGCCACTCTCCTGCCGCTTTGTATGCTTACACTTTCCTCCTTCTGTCTTATTTTTTTCCTCTCTACTTTCCTACTGCCTTTGTGCCCTTTCAGCTCTCGCCCTTCCTGTTCTGGGACAGGAATTTTCTGTATTTCTCCGTAGTCTCCTCCTTCCTTGCTCAGAGTCAGACCTCCAGAATCTGGGGAGGGGGAGCTAATCTTTTCCTTTAAGGATGGTGAATCTTACATGTCTCGGTGATCCTTCCCTTCGCTTTCTGCTCCCAAACAGGAAGTTCCTGTTGTCAGTCAAATCCAGTGCCTGTAAAAGTGGAACTGGCTAAGTGTGGGAGGGTAGGAGGGGAATACTGATGTGTAACAGGCTCTCTTGCTGAGTCAGAAGTGTTCTAGTAGTAAAGCTCTAGTTCCTTAGTCAGCTGCCTCCTTGATCTCGTAGCAAGATTGCTCTCTGCCAAAAGCTAGCAGCAGGATTTTATGGTTTTAACATACCATCTCCTCTGTATTAATAGTAGAAATCTGTTTCTGTTCATATTAAATTTTATTTAATATTTTGTGATCTGTACAGTGCCCAGAGCCCCTGGGATAGGGTGCCATAAAAACAAACTTGCTAGTCCATTTTGGGCTCACTATGACTCAAACCATTGACCTGATGCGAGTGGTTCCCCCTATGTTAGGGCTGCAGCTGCAGCTGTGGTACACTGATGTGTACTAACAAAGGTGAAACACATGTTTCTAGGGACATGGACATGATGATCTATTCACACTGTCTGGCAGTTGCCTTTTCCTTTAAGACTTGCCGGAAACGTCTTCACGCTGGCCCCTCCCATCCACCCACGTGGTAACTCCCTTGTCTCCGTCCCATGATGCCAGCGCTTCCTTTCTGCTGGAAAAAGTGGGTTCCCTCAATACCGCTTCCGCATTGAGTAGGCCCTGTCACTTAACTTTATTTTTATTTTATTTTATTTAATAATTTGGTAACTGGGTAGGGACTCTGAACAGTGTCCTTTTTCAGTTCCAACCCGGGACAAACCACAAAAATAACAAGCATTACTCAAATTGAACAATTACAAGTAGACTTACTCAACAAAAAAGATATAAGCTTATTCTTAAAACAATACAAAGACATAAATTGATGGAGATCAGGGGGTAAGGTATTCCAAAGGGATGGGGCTGCAATAGAAAAGGACCTCTGACCAATTCTTGTCTTAATGACTGGGAGATCTAACACAATCCCATTTGCAGACTGCAGTTTAGGAAGGGACAGAGGAAGTTTAGGGACAAAAAGAGATTTGTAAAGCAGACATCCAGAGAAGTAATGAATTCTTTCCATAGGAGATAAGGGCCAACAAAATAAATCTAGAAACGTTATTACAAGCCACTGACAAAACATTGTAGTCCTTAACATTCAAATTCTGATACAAATAACAAACATAATCAAAATGAGGTAATAATGAACCTATAGCAATGGATTTTCTAGCTTTAAAGGGAGAAAAACCAAAATGTAAACAAAATACCCAATTTCTGATTTATAATTTGACTATATGGAGGGAAAAAGTAAGGCCACAATCCAGCCACACACCCAAGTACTTAAATTGGGTGACATGATCTATTGCAGCTCCATCCCCATCGGTAATCAACAAACATGGATCATTTTTCAACATGGCAGGGGTCCCAAAAATTATTGATTTTGTCTTTTTGGAGTTCAAAATCATCGAATTTTGTACAAACCATTTACACACATTACTAAATGCACCTTCTAAAACATCAAGCAACTCATATTGTGATTTACCCTGGGTAAAGAGTATCAGATCATCTGCATGCATTATTGAGTCGCAGGATCCACAACAAACAGGCAGTTGATTAACAAATAAAGAGAACAGCAGGGGCTCCAGTATGCACCCCTGCGGAACCCCACACTCAAGAAAAGCCCTTTGGGAATCCTGCAAGCCAACACACACAAGTTGTGAACGATTCACTAAATAGTCACACCAAGATAACACAACCTCTGAAAAACCAATAACTTTCAATTTACGTAACAATAAATCATGATCAGTCAAGTCAGATGCCTTGGTCAGGTCCACAAACACCACCCCAGTCATTAGGCCATTTTCAAAGCCCCTGAGAATGGTGTCTGTGAAGCTGACCAAGGCCGTACCAGTACCATGTCCCTGACGAAAACCATGATGCTGTGGACTCAGAATGTTACAACAGTCCAAGTATTCCTTTAATTGATTAGACACATCTTTCTCTAACAATTTACTCAGAGGATTCAAAATGGATATAGGTCTAAAATCATCCGAAACAGCAGCATGAGTCTTTAGGAACAGGAACAACCCTAACTGATTTCCAGTCCAATGGAAAATGACCTGAAAGTAAAGATAAATTAAAAATATAACATAATGGATCAATAATATAATTTAAAGCCAATTTCAAAAATCTAGCTTCAAGACCCCCACCACAGTCAGTTCTATTATCAGGTAATGTACAGAGCAAATTAAACATCTCATAAGAATCAGTTGCAGTAAACTGGAATAACGGCCGTACTACATGAACATGCCCATTATCCAAATCATTAAAGGATGATCCTGACCTATAAATTGAATAATCAGAAAATTTAGTGTTAAATAATTCTGCAATTTCAGACTGATCCAAAACTAACTCATCATTCACTCCTAATTTATCAATTTCACTCTTAATCCCAGGGGACAGTAAAGAATTAACATTCTGCCAAAAAGTTTTAGAATCCAATAACTTGGTTGTAAATTGTGTATGAAAAAATTCCCGTTTAGCTTTTTTCACCAATTCAGAAACCTTTTCTCAACATACAGTAATTTGCTAATGTAGCAGGAGAAGGACTACTTTTATAGTGAACCAGGCATTATTTCTCTGTTTAATATATAACTCAGTATCCATCCGAAAACCATTTATTTATCCTGCCATGCAACCTTACTGTGCGCAAAGGAAAATATGTATTTTGAATATCCAGTAACTGATTCAAAAAATAATCCAAGGCACAATCCGCATCAGGTATTAAATAAATATATGACCAGTTAATCATGGAAAGAGAGGCAGAAACTGCTTCAATATCAATTCGACCATAACTTCGAATTTTCAAAATACGGGTTGGGATCCTCACTGACCTGAAGCTCAGAGTACAAAATATACCCTGATGGTCGCTTACAGCATCAGGTAATGCACCAGATGCTTGGACTATTTTCTCATGATTAGTAATAACCCAATGAAGAATAGAGTGCTTAATTGAATGGGAATTTAGGCGAGTAGGTTGATAATTTTTTTGTACTAAACCATAAGACTGTAGTAAGGATACCAAACCGAGACTATTCCTAAATTCCCAATTCAAATTTACATCACCAACCAAAATCACATCATTACATAAACAAAATAAAGAAACAAAATCCAAACAATCTTTTAAATTATCACTGCCAGTTTGAGGAGGGTTATAAAGACAACCCAACACCAAATGTTTTTTCTTCGGATTTACTTCCAAAACTTAAACTAAAACTCTTTCGAGTTTGATCTTCAGCTCGATCTTCTATCGTGACTGCAATGAAGGATAAATCCTCACCCAGATTTCACTAGTACCCATGCGGGCAGAAGATGTCGCATACTGACCCCACGCCTTGTGCGTCTACTGTCTGGGCCATGATCACGATCCGCAGGTCTGTGACTTTTGTCAATCATTTCACCCAACGGTCCTGTAGGACCACACTGCTCACCTGAAGTTGGGTCATCTGGAGAAAGGTTGGGCAGACTGGTTGGGCCTTGCGGTCCTTATTTGCCTTCAACTTCTATGTTTCTATGTAAAGGTTATCTGCTGGTCAGATCAAAGGATGCCCGTTCGGTGGTCTCAACTCAAGGCCTTCGAGGAGGAGGAGGAGGCGGCCCAGGCCACCGCTCAATCCTATTCTGCCTCAGCTTTCATTCCTCTCCAGTTGGGTTCCACTTATTTGGCCTCCTTCAAGGAGCTGTGCCAGTTCCTCCTGACCAAGGGGCAGTTCCCTTCTGAATCACACATATCTTTCTTTGAGATACAGCTCTTGCAGCAGGTTGCACCATTAGGACTGAAGTCCGGCAGGCACCAGGACCCACGGAAATTTTCTAGCTAGCAGTCTTCAGCAGGGACCGCCTCCGACTTCGGTCCCGCCCCCGACTTCAGGCATAGTACATAAGGAGGCGGTCTCCCCATAATCCTCAGTTCTTTTCCTGCCATCGACTCGCCAGAATCGGCCTCCTTTCTAGCACGCGACGACTGCAGAACTACGATGATTTTCGTCTTCTTTTTGGATTTGATCAACTGATGTCCTGTCCAGCTCCACCCTTAGAGGGTCACCACATGAAGTGCGCCTGCAGCAAACAGATCCCCTTCAAGGATCCCCATTTGGCCTGCGTGCGCTGCCTAGGCCTGGACCACGACACCATGGCCTGCTCCTTTTGCAGGGTTTTAGCAGCCACACTAGGATACACTGCCAGAAGGCACTTCAAGCATTTCTCCTGGAAGAGAAACTGAAAAGCATGGACCAGGAACCTTCCTTCCGGGGAGAGCCTTCCAGCAAATCCCATAAACACCGGGACAAGCACCGGGAAAAGGCGAGGTCCAGGTCTCCAGCAAGGGCCTCGGACTCCCAAAGCTCCGGGCTCCAAATCAGACTGCTCTCCCTCCAGGGCTTGGTCACAGCCTCCCCTGGTCCAGGTCAGGTCATCTAGTGGTTCTTCCTCTCTCCAGCCTCTGAAGACTTCGAGGCCCTCGGCCTCCTCTACACCTTCCAAGGCCTCGTCGAAGTCGGGTGAGTGCCATAAATCTTCCTCCCGTCACCAGGATACCGACGCCAGGTCAGTCTCCCAGCCACCCCAAGGTCCAGATCCAGCGCCCCGCAAAACCAAAGACCTGACGTCCCTCAAACGGATGTCGGACCTGACGTCGGCCAAACATCACCGGCGCTCACAGGAGCCGATGACACCCAGACACCCGTCGCCAGCCAGGTGTTCGCCTCCGAAGATGTTGGCCAGTGGATCGACATCAGCTACCCCAGAGAAGAAGACCGCACCCCCGTCGCCGGTGGACGCCTGTCAGAGGGATTACATAGAAGAGGACACCACACAGCCCGAAGACCAGGCAGGCGACACCGGAGACGCCGGGCTCCTCTAAGGGAACTTCCGAGCAGAGACCCCCCGGGACCTGATACCTGACCCCGCGACAGGCCACTGGCACCAGGCCCGTCGTCAGGTATGAATCTTTTAGAGGTAAAGGAGCTTTTTACCTTCTGGTGGGACACCATCAAGAAAGATGTAGTCCCCGCACATCCTCCTTCTGCTACACCTGCTACTCCTCCACCTACTCCTTCACCGTCTATGCTCCCTCCTCCACCTAAGGGACCCGTAGGACGACCTCCATCCCCCAAGGAGCAGACGCCACCTCCTAGGGGTAGATCTTCAGAAAGGAGAAGGCCTCCCTCCAGATCCCCCCTCAGGGTCACCCAGCCCCAAGAGACCCAGACGATGCCGGTACACTGCGTCGGGGGAGGATTGCAGGTCGGACACTTTAGAGTGTTCCAGATCACCTTCTCCTCTCAGCAATCCCTCTCCTGACCCACACGACCTACCCAGGTCTCCTCTGGATGATCCCTCCTTCGCTGAGATCATGAGGCACATCCAGGAGAACATGGGGTGGGATGCTGAGGAGCTTGACCCCGGCGACAACGCCTTGCCTGCTACCCTGCAAAAGACACGAAGCCTGTGGTAGTGTCACCCTTGGTGGATACCTTTGCGGAAGTCACCAAGGCTGCATGGAAACGTCCGCATTCCACTTCCGCGGTGCTGAAGAAGGCTGACTGCCTGTACAAGGCCCCTAGGTAGGACCAGTATTTGGTGAGCCACCCTCTGGCTGATTCCCTGGTCATCACTGCTTCGCATGACTGGTCTCAGAGACTTCAGCACTTGAACACCCAGCCACCGGACCAGGAATCCAAGCAATTGGACATCCTGGGAAGGCGCATGTACGCGTCTGCTACTTGCGCCATCAGGTCACTGAACTATCTGACCCATATGGTTCAGTTCCAGAACGCCTTGTGGGAACAGGGTCAGGACCTGGTTGAGAAGATGCCTTATGGCGAACACAAGGAGGAGCTCTTGAACCTCCTCCGCACGGGTTCAGATGTGGGGACCCAAGTGCTCAGAGCCACATATGATTCTACGGACTTCAGCCAGAGCTGCAGCCTCAGGCGTTTGTCTCCGGAGACACTCTTGGCTCCATGTCTCCGGATTTACCCCGGACGTCCAGAAAAACATCCTAGACGTCCCTTATAACGGCGAGGTCCTGTTTGGTGAAGCCTCTGAAAGAGTAATCACTATACTCCAGGACACAGGGAAGGCAGTCCGATCTGTACAAGCTATGTACAGGTCTCTGTGTAGTTCCTTTTGTAGGAACCAGAGCCGTTTCCGTGGCCGGCTACAAAGGCAACAGCAACGTTCTGGTCAGCAGCAGAGGGGCACTTTCTCACGCAAGGCCCAGGCCAAGTCATCCCCAGGCAGAGGCCAACGATTCTCAGTTGGCCCAGCCTGCAGGGTCAAACGCTGCCACAGTCTGACTCCTTCCCAACTCCCGCCCCTCTGCAGGATCAACAGGAAAAGAAAGTCGGGTCGCATCGCACGCCACTTTCCAGGGTGGCAATCGATCACCACCGACAGGTGGATTCTGCAGCTGGTCAAAAAAGGCCATTACATAGAGTTTGTAGGCAGCCCACCTACAAGACCTCCCCTGCTTTCCCGTTATTCGGGTCAGCATGCCCTGCTCATACAGCAGGAAGTGCTCACGCTTCTGGAAAAGGAAGTCTTAGAGCACGTTTCAGAGGACCAGAGAGGACTAGGGTACTATTCTCACTTCTTCCTGGTTCCAAAGAAAACAGGGGACCTCCGTCCAATAGTGGACCTCAGCGACCTCAGTCTTTCGGTCACTTAAAACACTTCTGCATGGTGACCCTCCCGGGCCTAATTCCCATGCTGAAGCAGGCCACCTTTCTGGCGTCTTTGGACATGCAGGACGCCTACCTGCACATTCCCATTGCTCAGGCACACTGGGAGGTTCCTGTGCTTTGAGTTTCAGGGCCGCCATTATCAGTTCCGAGCTCTTCCCTTCAGGCTGTCATCAGCACCTCACGTGTTCACGAAGTGCATGGTGGTCGTAGCCACGTCTCTGAGGAGACAGAGCCACTACATGTTCCCATACCTAGATGACTGGCTTCTCATGGCGCCCTCAAGGGAGGCCTTGATGGCTGCCATCCACTGCACCCAGTCTGTGTTTCAATCTCTGTGCATTCTCATCAACTATGAGAAGTCACGCCTGGTTCCGTCCCAGAAGCTGCAGTTTATTGGAGCAGTTCTGGACACCATCAGAGGGAAAGCTTTCCTTCCCACGGACAGAGCGGAACACATCAGATCCCTCATCAGGGAGTTGTCAGAGAAGAAGACCGTCCCAGCCAGACTGGTCCTTTGCCTGCTCGGACACATGACTGCGGCCATTGCAACAGTCCCGCTAGCCCGTCTCCACATGCGGGTAACACCCAGTGGATGTTGCGGGTACAATGGGACCAAAGGCAAGACCATCTGCAGCATCCAATCCAAATCACGAAAACCATAATTCGAGATTGGCAATGGTGGCTACATCCAGGGAACTTGTCGGCGGGAGTTCCCTTCACAGCGCCGTCCCTGACTGCGACTCTCTCCACAGACGCCTCAGGGCTCGGGTGTGGAGCACACTTCGATGGTGTTCGGTCTCAGGGCCTGTGGACAGCCCAGGAGTCTCATCTCCACATCAACATCCTAGAAATGAGGGCAGTCCTTTACGCTCTGCATGCCTTCCAGTTGGAGATTCCACCGGGTACACTTCTGTTACAAACTGACAATTCTGCGGTGATGTATTACTTCAACAAACAAGGAGGCACCCACTCCTACCTGCTTTGCAGGGAGGCCATGAGAGTGTGGGAGTGGGTCTTGCAACATGGTGCAAACCTGATTACAGTTCATGTTCCCGGAGTGGACAACGTCACCATGGACAGCCTGAAGCGCTCTCAGACCAGAGTCCACGAATGGGAACTTCTGCAGGAGGTGGCAGAGGATGTGTTTCACAGATGGGGTACTCCAGAATTAGACCTTTTCGTGTCCCCATCCAACGCAAAACTGCCCAATTTTTGCTTGCTAGATCCAGGGCCTGGTGTTTTCTGTCGAGACACGTTGTCCCTCTCCTGGGCGGGCAGATTCCTCTATGCCTTTCCTCCTTTCCCGTTTATCCAGAGAGTTCTTTTAAAACTTCGCAGGGAGCAAGCGACGCTCATGATCGCACCCTTCTGGCCCAGACAGATCTGGTTCCCTCTCTTGCACCAGCTATCCTGGGAACCTTCAGTGCCTTTGCCAGTCAGTTCCCATCTACTGTCTCAGGAGGCGGGTTCCTTAGTCCATCCGGACCTACGTTCACCGAACCTGCATGCTTGGCTCCTAGAGACATAGCCATGATGCGATCACGGGGTCTCCGAAGAAGTGGTAGACGCGTTCTCTGCCGCCAGAAAACTGGCTACCCACGCAACTTATGCCATGAAATGGCGTAGGTTCTGCTTGTGAGCTCAAGTGCACGGCTTTCTGCCGTTAGACTGTCCAGACAAGCTGGTACTGGACTACCTGCTTTCCCTTTTTCACTCCAGACTGGCTTATTCCACGAT
Source organism: Neoceratodus forsteri (assembly GCA_016271365.2). Taxonomy (NCBI): domain Eukaryota; kingdom Metazoa; phylum Chordata; order Ceratodontiformes; family Ceratodontidae; genus Neoceratodus; species Neoceratodus forsteri. Next base: position 734,947,352 of record CM057459.1, read on the forward strand.
TAAAGTGCACCTTTGTGCCATATCAGCTTACCATGCCCTCGTAGGCCATCGGATGGTGGCCCAGCTGGACACTACTCATGCCTTTTTAAGGGGCGTCCTCCATCTTAGGCCTCCAATTAAGGATCCACTTCCTCCATGGGACTTAACTTTTGTCCTGGAGCAGCTGACGCTGCCACCCTTTGAACCAGCTGCAGATTGCAAGCTACGTTTTCTGTCTTGGAAAACGTTATTTTTAGTTGCAGTTACTTCTTCCAGAAGAATTTCGGAAATGCACGCCCTTATGTCCAAAGAGCCTTATTTGGTTTTCCACCAGGATAGGGTATCCCTAAGGACAAACCCAACATTTTTGCCTAAGGTGGTCTCAGCTCACCCATAATCAGGACATTGATCTACCAGTGTATTTTCCAAAATACTCTAATCGAGGAGAAGCCCTTCTGCACACCCTAGATGTGCACAGGTGCCTCAGATACTACCTGATCAGAACCAAACAGCACCGAAAGTCAGACCAACTTTTCGTCTCCTTTGCCCACAGGATGAAGGGAGCTCCTGTCTCTAAACAGTCACTATCTAGGTGGCTCATCCAGTGCATTACTTTCTGTTATGAGAAGCGCAATAAACCCTTACCGGGCGCGGTCAAGGGTCATTCCACTAGAGGGGTGGCTACTTCCTTCGTGGCATTGAAGAATGTCTCCACCTCAGCTATTTACGCTGCAGCTACTTGGAGCTCTATGCATACCTTAATCAGGCATTAGAGTCTGGACATTGCATCGAGGTGAAGAGCGGGGTTCAGTCTAGCTGTCCTTCAGGGACTTCTGTCCTAGGCTTGAGTTATCTCGAGGTATCTACCTTTCCTCCACCCAATGGTGCATGATTACCATTACTGCTTGGAAATCGGTCCTAATGGTGTAACCTGCTGCAAGAGCTGTATCTCGAAGTAAGACAGTACAGTTGCGTAAGAACTTACCATAACAGTAGATCTTCGAGAACAGCTCTTGCAGCAGATATCTTCCCTCCCACCATCCCCGCTGGAGGTAGGTCGGAGTCAAGCACCCATCTCATTTGATGGGACATTCCTTTTTACTTGTTTTGCCATCTGATGGCGGATCCTCTGTCTCCCCTTCTGATGTCATCCTGCGTCCGGGAGTCTCCGGCGGGAGAACTGAGGATTATAGGGGGACCGCCTCCTTATGTACTATGCCCAATGTTGGGGGCGGGACCAAAGTCGGAGGCGGTCCCCGCTGAAGACTGCTAGCTAGAAAATTTCCGTGGGGTCCTGGCGCTTGCCGGCTTCAGTCCTAATGGTGTAACCTGCTGCAAGAGCTGTTCTCGAAGATCTACTGTTACAGTAAGTTCTTACGCAACTGTACTTTCCCACTCACACAAGAAGTCCAAGAAGGATAAAATGTAGACTCCTCATCGACAGTCCTGGGACCAAGAGTGTTCCCGCTGTCAGGAATCCTCTGTTTTGACTACAGTTGAAGCCATGGCCACTGGCTTCATGGAATCCCCATTGGGCCAGTCCTCTGAGATGCCAGTGGATGATGCGGCCGACGAGAGTTTTCTTGACCCTGTTGACCAGTTGTGGTCTGAAGAGGCCGGCTACTCTTTTCAGGGCCCCGGTCCTGCCAGTGACCACTGAAGGGGTGGCCCGGTTAGCTGAGTCGGCCCCTCTGTCATTGACCTAGACCAGGAGGAGCCGCGGATCTCCCCGGCTCCCTCTGAGGCCCCCGGTCGGCACAACTGGCAGCTGAGGTTGAGGTCATCTACCTCCTTAGGGTCGATCAGGTCCGCTGACAATGGCGGTCTTTCTCGCTGCACCATGGGAAGTGGTGCTGCTGCTATTCATCTTCATCCTCCTTGGGTGAGGAGAGGCTTTGGTGCAAGTTGCATCGACGCTACGAAGACCTTATGTGGCAACAGTAAGTGCTGACTGGGCCAACGCCGGCTACCTCCCCAGCCATCACCTGGCTGTCGCCTGAAAGGCTTACGCCGACGCCCTGGCTCGTTGACACTGTTCCTCCCCCAGCGGAGCCAGTCCAGACCGGTTTGGCTCAGCCGATGCTGGCTTCTCCATTAATCATGGTGGAGCCGCCACCCAAGCAGCCATCGACCGTGGCTCCATCCAAGGAGTCTTAGTCAGCTAAATGGCTTCCCCATCGGCTGTTGGTCATTCTCACACCTGACTCTCTGTGGCAGGTTGAGAGTAACTCGGGTGGTCGCCCACTTTATGCAGACTCCTTGGAGTCCGAGGATTCCTCTCTGCACTCCCGTCCACTGGATATGGGGTTGATGGGGGATCTTTCGACGGATGAAGGCCCCCACTTTGTTCATGGGCATTCTTTGCCTCATCTCTGAGTCCACAGGCATGAAACTGGAGACTGTTAAAAAGACGGGCTTGCTAACCCCTTACAGAAATACTGGATAAAGGAGACTTTCCGAGAGAGGCTTTCCCAGTAACTGAGGCTGTCGTCGGCCCTGCCTTGGATTTCTGGCAGTGCCTTGCCTCTTGTCCTGCGCCCTCAGCCTGGACGGCCCACAATATGCGGTGCCCACCAGTACTCTTTTAGGGTTCATGGAGTATCCCTTAGCTGAGGGGTTGGTGGCTGACTCAGTGTTCCAGCTCTCGGGCAGTATGGGGGACATTGATAGCCCGCCACATAAGGAGTCCAAGAAAGTGGACCACTCTGCTAAAAAGGTCTATGCTGCCTCCTCACTCTGACTTCACCAGGCGAGCTTGGTCGTCTTGATGGCACACTTTCCATGCCCTTCTGGGCTCTCTGGATGAGGTGATTCCTTATCTTCCTGCGGACCTCCAGACTATGGTCAAGCATGTCCGGGACCAGGGTGGTGCTATGGCCAAACAGCAACTTCAGACGGTCCTGGACATTGAAGATTCCTGTACCCACTCTGTGGCGGCTGTGGTTGCCATGCGCCATAGGGCTTGGCTGCAGATCTTGACCTTCACGGTAGACAGAAAGCACAAGCTGGTGGATATACCATTCTTAGGCATCAACCTATTTGGGCCTGGTGTGGGGGGTCACCTCTAGCACATTAAGCCCAGTGCCACCCTGAACTCCGTGACATTCACCTAGGACTCCAAGGGCTCTAAGCAGCAGAAGCGCAAGCCCTTTTGGTGTTCTACTGCTGCGGCAAAACCAGCCTAGCATCATTCTGGGCAGCAGGCTCAGTTCTGGTGACCTTGGGCCAAGTCCTGGTGGTCCAAATGGCTCCTCAGCCGGATCCTCCTCCTCCAAGCCTGCTTAGTGATGGGATGGGGGTTGCCACCCTCATGCCCACTACGCCTCCCCTGGGTCCTCCTGTGGGGGGCCGTCTCCGCCACTTCCTTTCTGCCCAGTCCCCTGTTGCCATGGACAGGTGGGTTCAGGAGGTGGTTGGTCAGGGTCTGCCTCTGGAATTCGAGCAGTACCCTCCAAGTCAAGCCCTTGCCCCATGGGAGGACTTGATGTCCGCAGGCACTCGGTCGGCTCTTCGAGATGACATAGCCCAACTCCTCCACAAGGAGGTTGTGTTCAGAGTTGTGTTCCCCGGGAACACCCAGGGTTTGTCTCCAGGTACTTCCTGGTGCCAAAGTGGATGGGGGGCTGGCGCTCCATTCCCGATCTGCACGACCTGAACAAATTCCTAGGGTCCTGCACCTTCAGGATGGTAACTCTGTTCCAGATCATACCATCTCTGGATCTTCAAGGCATGTTCTTTCACATCCCAATCCATCCGTTCCACGGAAAGGTTCCTCCGCTTCCGAGCAGAGGGAACCCTTTTCGAGTTCCAAGCCATACCTTTTGGACTCTCCTTGGACCCCAGAGTCTTCACCAAATGCATAGCAGTGGTGGCGGTTTACCTGAGGTGCTGAGGGGTCCGGGTGTACCCCTGCCTGGACAACTGGCTTGATAGCAGGTCCCTCCAGGCAGGAGGTGGAGCAGTCCAGGGACCTGGTCCTCCAGACCTGCATCAATCTTGGCCTCTTGGGCAGTGAGGCCAAGCCGGAATTCATGCCCTCACAGGTGATCAGCTTTATTGGGGCAGAGCTCGGCTTGTGCTGAGTCAGAGCTCAGCTCTCGGTGGACTGGGTGGCGGTTCTCTCCTCCTTTGCCTAATAATTTCTGGTTGTGCACTTGCACCCTGCCCAGGACTTCCTGCGCCTTCTGGGTTACATGGCGGCCTGCACTAGCGTGGTCCAGTGGGTCTGTTGGCATATGCACTTTCTGCAGTGAAAGCTGGCCAGCCAGTGGTCTCAGTGTAAAGGTCACTTTGACCAGCTGGTCACTGTGACCCGGAGGATGTGGGACACCCTCCAGCGGTGGCTTGTCTCAGAGCATCTCCACGAAGGGATCCCATTTCTCCACCACGAGCCGATGGTCATCCTGACGACTGACGCACCTCTTACAGGCTAGGGTACCCATCTGGGGGAACACAGACTCCATGGGCTCTGGATCCTTCAGGAGTCCCGATGCCACATCACCCTGCTGGAACTCCAAGCAGTTCAGCTGGCGCTGACTGCCTTCGCTCTGTTTGATCGGGGTCAAATGATCCAAGTCCAGACAGACAACAGCATGACCATGTACTTCTTCAACAAACAAAGTGGATCCCGGTAGAGCTACCACACGCGACACCAGTGACCCGGGTTCGGTAGTGAGCCTGGGTTGCTGGAGGGCTGGCTGGGGGACAAGGATCGAGTGCCCACGGGGCTGCTCTCCTTCTCCGGGGAATGTGGGTTGCAGTCTTCACCACTATATTGCCACCTGGGAGACCACAGGTGGAGTTGCAGCCAAAGACGCATCAGCATAGGGAGGGGCGAATGTCGGCTGAGGGCCTTGTGCAAAGGTACATTTCTGTGTGGCTTTGTTTCGTTGGCTGTCCTCGAGTGCCGATGCCTGCAGGAGGTGGGACCAAGAAACACCAAGAAAAAGCCTATGTCTGCACCAGGAGACTGGCCCTGGCGCCGGTGACTGTGGGGATCCAGGGAGCAGCTCCAGGTGTCCACTTCCCTATGAGGTCTCTGAGAGAATAGGGGAGTTCCCTCCACCCCAACCGGAGTGGGGGGTCATCCCAGGGCTCTAGATGTTCCAGGGAGCGGAGCACTCCAGGAGGGCTGACGTCCTTGGTCCTCCCAGCACAGCCTGTGTCGGTACATTGGGGACCCTGTTGGAAGGGGCAGACATGGCGAAGAGTGGCTTAAAATGTAAGTTTAAAAAAAAAAAGAGGGAATATGCTCCTTGCCCCTGTGCAAGGAAGCCCTCTGCCCTTGGATTCTCATGCGCAGCCTGTAGGCAGATCTCCTATCCATTCATGGGGCAGGAGCCTCTAATCAGCTGGCGGACGTTCTCAGATGGGTGGGTGAGGTGTCTCACGACGATCCCTCCATCCAGAGTAGTTCGAGTCTGTTCTTCAGTAGGGCACACCTGAGGTGGACCTGTTCACCTTCAGGAGGCATAAAGCTGAGGCTGTTTTGTGCTCACCCCCCATCAGGGAACGCTACAGGGGGATGCCTTCTCAAAGCCTTGGACCCCAGGCCTCTTCTTGCCTTCTCTCCACTTCCCTTGACCCAAAAGGTGTTACTCAAGGTCAGGAGGGACAAGGCACAGGTGATCCTGGTGGCTCCTGTCTGGTCCCGCCAGTTTTGATACTCCAATCTCCTCAGCCTCGGCAATAGGCTCCCGAGGTGTCTTCCCATACACCCGAACATGCTGTCAGTCAGTCAGGGGAAGGGTCTCAAACTCAGACCTTCAGTCCCTACACCTGACAGCCTGGTTCCTGAGTGAGTAGAGTTTCAGGCTTTGGGTCTCTCCGAAGATGTCCTCACTGTCGTGGAGACGTCTAGAAAGCAATCGACCTGAAAATGCTATGCCTTCAAATGGAAGAGACTCTCCATTTGGTGTCAGGGCAAGGGGTTGGACCCTACGTCCTGTCCAGTGGCTAGCATTTTGGACTATCTGTGGCCTCTCTCCCCCAAGGGGTACTTCGGTCACTGACCCTTTATAAAGGCCTTGACCACATTTCCCCTCCAGTTCATGAAACACCACCACTGTGGGACTTGTTGCTGGTTTTGGCAAAGCTCATGGGCAAGCTATTGGAAGTGATGCACAGGTGTGAGATTTCCCACCTGTCATGGAAGGCTGCCTTCCTAGTGGATATCAGCCAGAAGGATCAGTGAACTCCAGGCGCTCTTGGTGGAGTCTCCTTACCTGGTCTTCCACAGGGACAAGGTTGTCTTGCACCCCAACCTGAAGTTCCTCCTGAAGGCTGTGTCTGAGTTTCACCTGAATCAGGTGATGACTCTTCTGTTGTTCTTCCCAGATCACACCTTGGAGGCTGAACACAGGCTCCATACTCTGGACCTGAGGCAAGCACTCACTTATTAAAGAGAGCTCATGGCTGGAGTTTGGGGGGAGGTTCGCCTGCTGTTTGTCACTTGCGCTGAAGCTGCACCTGGCAGACCTGCAGCCAAGCAGACAATTAGCAGGTGGATCACATCCTGCATTGGTCTCTGCTGTAGGTTGATGAGTAGGGAGCCTCCCGGGGAGCTAAGGGCTCATTCCACCCTCCATACCGCTGCGTTAGTGGCTGCTTCTAGGGACGTCCCTATCCATGAAATCTGCAGGGCTGCTACCTGGAAGTCAGCACACACCTTCATTTCCCATTACCATATTGACTTAGAGTCATGCCAGGATGCTGGTTTTGGGGTATCAGTTCTCCAGTCTCTGTTCCCTAAGTAGGGGATGTGCACCTTGCTTCCTTTCTCCCGGAGAACTGCTAGGAGTCGGCCAGAAAGTGTGGATAGAACATCATATCCACATCCCTAGAAACACAGGTTACTCACCTGTAACAGCAGATCTTACTTCAATAGGGCTCTTGCAGTAGGTACTAACCAGTAGGACTAAGCCAGCAGGCACCAGGACTCCACGGAAAAGTCTTCTAGCTAGCATTCCCTGGTGGGGACCGCCCCTACGTCAGCTGACCAACGTCAGCGTACATCAGATAAAAGGAGTGGTCCCCTGCCCACTCTCCAGTTCATTCCTGCCGTCGGCTCCATACAGGCCACCTCGCGAAAGATCATCACCTAGCATCACCATCTTCGATGAATATTTGCTCCTTTTTTCTCAAAAATTTGCTGTAAAGTGTTTTTCTCGCTTTGTCAAGTTTGTTTTACCGGCTGTGCATGTCGTCCTCGACGCCCTCCGAATCACATAAAAATAGGTGCGACTCATACGGATCCCAACTACCGCATAAGGACGGCCATTCCCTGTTCTTCTTATGCCCAGGCCCAGACCACCGCATGGCAGAGTGCGCCCGCTGCCAGAAGTTCAATTCTACGACCCACAGGTGAAGGCAGCAGGCAGTGTGTTGTTGTGTACCAATTTTCACTGTTACTCTGTTGGAGTTTATTCTGCTGGATAATTAAAGTACATTGCAGCTTGCAGTTACAATATTCCCAGAGTCGATGAGTCATTATAAGGATTTCTGTATCTCGAGTGAGACTTTTCTGTAAAAGCCTTGGTTACGGTGCTGGTTTTCTTCCTACTCATTCATTGTTATTTTAAACCAAGAGCATGACCTGCCTAGGTGCGTTGCAATCTCTGTGCACCACTGGAAGTCCATACCCTAAAAAAGAAGACAGCTTCCATGGAAGAAGAATTGAAAAAACTCAGGCAGGTGTCTGACTCTCCCGAAGGGCACCAGTAAAAGAAACGAGACAAGGAGATGCACAGGGACTGGGACTCCTCTTCCACAGCCCCGTCTACTCTGGCCGGAGTTGCGGTTCTGCAGGTAACTGCCCCTCTGAGGGATCGTTCTCTGATGGCCGCCTTGATAGTGTCCAAGTGCACGTCGGCCCCTCCGTTGGACTTGCGATCGTGCCCAGTGGGAGCCTCCGGGGCAAAGGAGGCCTCCAGCTCTGCTCAGGCTCATGCTTCATGGGCCAGTGGTGTGGGTGAGTCTGATAAGTCGGGCTCAGGCTCCACCGTTTCCCACCCAGACAAGGCTGATAAGCTGCTCATTGGTCCTTCTGACGAGCGCCCAGCCAGTGATCCTTCATCAGGTCCTGAGACCACGCTCGACGTTGGTGCATCACTGCAGCGGACTATAGACCAGCTGCTGTCGGAGGTTCCTCTGTCTCCTCCTCCTTTGGAGTCTGCTCCTCATTCCCCTGTGGGGGAGTCAGGAACCGGAGACGCCTCTGCTGTCGGGGATGCCCACCCCCGCCGACGCCAATCCTTCTGACGCCGGCTGCTCCGCTGTCACCCTCCGGAATGCCTGTGCCTGACACCCAGCCTATGGGTCCGCCATCAGGGCCAACTGGGGTGAATTGGCCGGTCCCTCCTTCTGGGCAGTCTCTTCCACCCCTATCGCCCCACCGGGCCGACACCTAACCAATCGCTCCCGGCTGGACGGTTGGGTCACCCGATGCAGTCTTACCCGACGCTAGATTATCTGACGGCGCAGTACCCGATGCCGATCTATCCTGGTCTGGGCTACCCAACGTTGGGCTGTGGTTACCCGTGCTATAGCTACCCGTGTTACCCCCTCTCCACCTTCCCTCAAGTGGACCTCAAAGCGGTCCTTTCCTCCTGGTGGGCTAAGGATAAGTCCCAGCTAATATCTGAGTTGGACAAACATCAGCCAACGCTGGGTCCTTCACTGGCTCCCAGACGTCCACTAGCTGAGTTCCCTCTACCGGTCCCTGAGCCTGGATCAGGACCTTCGGAAGGTGCACGCTCCAGGGAGTATATTCGACCCCGGGACACTTCGAAGCCTGTGGACCTTCATACAAGTCTTCAGACTCTGAAGGGGATTACTACCCTTCAGGTTCTGGGTAGGACCCACACACTTCAGAGACGCCTAAATTGAAGGATTCTCCCAAATCCCCTCCGGAGGACCCTTCGTTTCTGGAGTTATTAAAGAAAATCCAGGAAGCTTACTACTGGAAGACGGTAGAGCAAGATATCCAACGTCAGATGTTGGCAGAGCACTTGGACCTAGCCCAAGCCTCTCCCACGCTCATGCCTCCATGGATTGAGCCACATGAAGATTTAGTTATGACCATTTGGAAGCAGCCATCCTTCTTGGCCACTGTGACTTGAAAGGTGGACAGGCTGTACCAGTTGCCAGAAGGCAAAGACTTTCTTAGCCTCCAGCCTAAGGCGGATTCTGTGGTCATTAACGCCTCCCACGACAGGTCCATGAAATTGAAGTACCTTAGCTCCACTCCCCCGGACTGAGAGTCTAAGAGTATGGACAAATTGGGCAAGAAGCCCTTCTTTTCCTCTGCTCTCGGTATGAGATCACTCAATTATGTGGCTTACATGGGGGATTACGAGAAGTCTATCTTGGGTCACTTGTCCTCCAAAACAAACTCCCTACCAGATTCCTCAACCAAACAAGAGCTAGACGACCTTGTCCATTCAGCCAGGTCTGCCTGTAGACACATGCTCCGTGCCACTTATGACACAGTGGATTTGACTGGCTGAAGCTCTGCTTTTGTCATTGGCCTACGCTGACACACCTGGCTCAGGATCTCAGGTCTTGCCCTCAAAGTGCAGACTGCTGTTATGGACGCCCCTTTTAGGGGGCCTGTGCTCTTTGGAGAGGATGTAAAAGACATCATAACTGATCTACTGGATAAGGGACAGGCACTACATTCTTGTCCAGTCCATGTATCACAAGCCTCAAGGGCAGAGACATCCCTCTCGGTGGCAGAATCGTCACCAGACTAGACGGACGCATTGCCAGACTAAGCGTGGAGCCGCTGCAGCGACCAAACCCCCCTCCAGCCAAAACCCACTGAGCTGCGGGAGCTACGGCGGCACCCCTGCCCTCGACCTCCTGACTCGTTGCCTTGCCCTCTCCTACTGGACCCCAGCCCAGTGGAGCCGGTAGGTGGAGGATTCTCTCTTTACCTGCCGGAATGGGAAAGGATAACGTCAGACTCTTGGGTGCTTCGACTCATCTCATATGGGCACACCATAGAATTCAGTCAGACTCCTCCCCCCAACACAGACCACCTCCTCCTCCATTTCTTACCCCCAGACCACATTCCCCTGGTTTGGGGGGAGATGGCCTCCCTTCCTCTGAAGGCAGCGATAGAACCCGTTCCACCTAAATTCCAGGGGACGGTTTATTACTATCACTTTTTTCTAGTACCCAAGAAAACAGGCGATCTGAGACCCATCCTGGATCTCGGTTCCCTCAGTTTTCTGGTGGTTTACAAGGAGTTCAGAATGCTCTCTTTGCAGAGCCTCCTCCCCCTGTTGCAGGCGGGTCAGTGGCTTTGCGCCTTGGATATGCAGGATGTCTGCCTGCATATTCCCTTTTGCCCATCTCATCGCAGGTTCCTCAGATTTCGCTTCCAGGGGGAACATTTTCAGTTCAAGGCCCTTCCCTTTGGCCTTTCCTCAGCCCCCAGGGTGTTTACCAAATGTTTTGCAGTAGTGGCAACCTATCTGAGCACTCAGGGGGTTCAGATTTTTCCCTACCTGGATGATTAGCTGCTTGCTGCCCCCTCCAGGGAGGGCCTGATTCGATCCCTGGCCCTTACTTTGGAGATCCTCTCCAAGTTGGACATCAGAGTCAGTCATGCCAAATCTCATTTGATTCCCTGTCAGTGTCTACAGTTTATTGGGGCAGTGTTGGACACACTTGCAGGCAAAGCCTTCCTGCCTCCGGACAGAGTAGTCCTTGTACCATCAGACCCTCCTGTTGGTCTCGCAGAAATGAGCACCAGCCAGGAAAGTCCTCTGACTTTTTGGCCTTAGGGTGAGCCGCCATACCCTATGGTTCCTCTTGCGAGGCTGCACATGAGGGTCTTTCAGTGGACCCTCAAGGCTCAGTGGGACCAGTTGCAGGACGGTTTGGACAGAGAAATTCTTATCTCCAGTTCAGTGATCAGAGATCTGGAATGGTGGCTCTCTCAGGAGATCCTTTCCCTTGGAATGGTCTTCTGCACCGAACACCCTCCCCAGTCCCTGACGATGAATGCCTCAGGGCTGGGATGGGGGCTTATTCGGCCTCACAGGACTTGGGATGTTGGTCCCTGGTCGAGTCTTGGCTGCACATCAGTGTGCTCGAGATGAGGTCGGTGCTTTATGCCCTTCGGGCTTTTCAGACCCTTATCCCTCCAGGGCCCCCATGGTCTTATCAGACAACATGGTAGTTGTCTGGTATCTCAACAAGCAGGGGTGAACTCATAGCTATATCATCTGTGCCGGGAAGCTATGAGGGTGTGGTATTGGGCCTCTCGACACAATATCCACCTGACAGCGCTCCACATGTCAGGAGTCCAGAACTCCCGGGCAGATGCCCTCAGCCACTCGTTGGCGAGAGAGCACGAGTGGGAGCTAAAACAGGCTGTAGTAAGCGACGTGTTCATGCACTGGAGCACGCCTCAGATCTTTCCGTGTCCCCCAGCAGCGTCAAACTTCCCGCCTTTTACTCGCTCACTCCAGGGCAAGACTTTTTTGGCAGGACACGCTGTCTGTATCTTGGAGGGGCAAATTTGTTTATGCCTTCCTTCCAATCCTGCCGATCCTGAGAGTGCTACACAAGCTTCTGGCGGAAGGAGCGTGCATGATTCTTATCACTCCCTTCTGGCTGAGGCGAGTCTGGTTCTCTCTTCTACATTAGTTTTCGGGAGAGCCTCCACTTTCCCTTCTGCTCTCTCAGGACCTGTTGACCTAGGATCAGGGGACCCTTGTACATCCAGCCCTCAAATCCCTCCACCTTCATGCCTGGCTCCTACAGACATAGCGGCAGCCCGCTTCAGAGTTTCTGCAGAGGTAGCTCATATCCTGGTGGAGGCCAGAAAGCCTTCCACCAGGTCTGCTTATGCCATGAAGTGGAATTCATTTTCTATTTGGGCAAACTCCTGGTCTCTGGAACACTTTTCCTACCCGGTAGCCAGGGTCCGGGATTATCTTGGACATCTTTTCGATGTTGGGCTTAGTTATTCTTCGCTCAAAGTCCGCTCGTCAGCCATCTCCGCCTGTTAGCTCCCAGTGGGAGATAAATCGATGGCTCAGCTTGAGGTCTCCAAGATCTTCCTCAGAGGGGTGCTTCATTTGAAACCCCCCATTTGCAAACCGGCCCCTCCGTGGGATCTGAATTTCATTCTAGAAAAACTCACGCTGCCTCCCTTTGAGCCGGCAGCAGAGTCCGAGTTGTGTTTTGTGTCTTGGAAGACATTATTCTTAGTGGCTGTCACCTTTGCTCTGAGAATTTCTGAGCTTCAGGTGCTTACGTGCCGTATCCCCCATCTTATTTTTCATAGGGATCGGGTAACCATGAGGACAAATGATAACTTCCTTCCTAAAGTGGTGGTTGAATCCACGCTCAATCAGTCCATAGAGCTTCCACTTTTCTTCCCAGAATACTCCAACCAAGGGGAGCATCTCCTTCATACCTTGGACGTCCATAGGATCTTACGGTATTATAACAGAACCAAGGACTATAGCAAGATGGAACAGCTGTTTGTCTCCTTTGCTCCTAAGAAGGAGGGCCTTGCTGTTTCCAAGCAATGCCTTTCAAAATGGTTGGCCAGTTGTATCACCTTTTGCTACAAGTACAAGACCACCTTTCCAGGTCAGGTGAAGGGTCATTCTACCAGGGGCATGGCGGCCTCTGCTACCTGCTTCAAAAATGTCTCAGCCACTGAAATTTGCGCTTCAGCTACCTGGACTTCTGTTCACATGTTCACCAAGCATTACATCTTGGATGTTGCCTCCTGCAATAGAGCGGGATTCGGGGGCTGGCAGTTTTGCAGGGACTCCTCTCATGAGTTTCTCTCTCTCTCTCTCTCTTTCTGTCGCCTTTTTCTGTGGACAGATTTGGATTTCGTCCTCCCTGGTTTGTTCCTTGTGCAGTACTGCTTGGGACTTACTGGTTAGTACCTACTGCAAGAGCCCTCTCGAAGTAAGATAGTACAGTTATGTAAGAACTTACCATAACAGTAGATCTTTGAGAGAGGCTCTTGCAGTAGGTACTGCTTTCCTCTGCGTTTCTTCTTTTCTCTGTTTTAGGGGGCATTTCCTCTTCTCCTGCCATGCCCTATGGGCCTCCGGCGGGATAACGAGAGGGCGGGTAGGGGACTGCCCCTTTTGTCTGCCAGGGACTGCTAGCTAGAAGATTTTTCCATGGGGTCCTGTACTTTCTAGGAGTGGTAGATGGTGATCATCCATATGGACCCACCCGACCTCCCCAGCATCGGCTCACACAGTCTGCTTCCAGCGGGCGAGATCTGGCGTCATGTTGTGGTGCCAAGGGAGTTACCGCCCCGGTGGGTGGAGGAGCCAGCTGGAAGACGTTTCCAGCAAGCCTTAAAGGAAAAGGTAACTGACAGAAAGTGTGTGGATGAACATCATATACCACTCCTAGAACTACTGTTACAGGTGAGTATCCCATGTTTGTGATCTGCTGTTATCGATCTTTGGAGCTTGTTTGAGACATTTTGACCACAGTTTAGTCCTACCTAAGACAAGCTAGCTTGTATGTCCTTATGGTGAGAGGTTATTACTCATGATCATACCTTTAAGCTGTTCCACATTATTTTTTTATTGCCCACATACGCTGTATTCCCCGGGGCTGTGGCAGGGCAGGCCCTGTTCATCCAGCTTGACCACTCCCACTTCCACTTATTGTCCACATTCCCCTGGCTTACCTGTCAGGTTGTACTGCCATGCCCTGACACAATCCAGTATGCCCCACAGGTGCCGGAGATGTGGCAGATGTGGTGGTGAGTGGTTCTCCGGTGACCCTGCCGCACCAACATTTTACCTTCTGGTTTTCTCTCCAGTCGAAGTCATGGCAACAGAGAGCACATGCACCCCCAGCCCACTTTTCTTTTCACCCACCCATCTTTTACATTGACATCCTTGCATCTGTATTTTGACACCCACCCGCCACTAGGTGTTAACAAAGATGTGGATGGTCTGGAACTCCTCCGAGGGAGAGGAGAGCTGCCTGTCGGTGTGCTTGATACTGCCCCCTCCCCCCAAGCTGGCCCTCTGCAACCTAGGCTCTGAATGAATCTGGGTCGCCTGCATTGTGCTAGGTAAGGCGCCTGGACAGCACCTCTGCCCTCAGTGCCACCGGGGCGGCCAGCTGTTTCACATTATGAGGAACATCGCTCGTTTTATCACTAAAATTGCTCTGTCCAGCATGGAAAAGTTGCTGCACACAGGAAAGGTGCTGTAAATTGAGTCAGGATGCTAAATCTAAGTTAAACTTTGCAGTGGTTTGTAATGTTTGTATTTGTCACCATTGTACAGCATCCCAATCATTCAGGAAAAATAGCCCTTAAAAGGTGCTTGGGATAAAATTCCAATACTGACACTGTAGTGCAGCAGGAAGAGGATTCTGGACTCCTGAGGTGCTATCTTTTGGATGAGATGTTAAACCGAGGTCCTATCTGCCTGTTCTGGTAAAGATCCCATGGCACTTATTGAAAGGAGTAGGAAAATGTTCCCAGTGTCCTGGCTGATTTCCCTCCCCCCACCAAAATACCAGCAACATCTTAATAGTTTAGTATGTCAGTTTGCATCTGTACACCCCTCCCGCACCCTGCCCCTAGATGAGTCTGAAAATAGGCAGAATTGCCAAGCCCTCCTTTGTTGGTTACCAAAAATTTAATAAATAGATGATCGGATGTGTGTCCACAATGTTGTGAGCTTGTTTATCTATGTTTGATAATGTCCCACTCCCACAGGAAGAGGGCAAGCGTACCACAAATTTTTTTTTCATCAGTATTTGAATCCCGTCTCTGGCCTGCCCCCTTCTGTTTGGTCCCCCCAGCCCTGTCGCCTGACTCCCCTGAGACTTACTTTCTGGCCAAACATACTCCGCTTGCAGGGCTTACAGTGGGGTGCCCGGTTGCCATTGCAAGGCCTGAGAAGGCCTGGATGTCATCCACCGGCCAGAGTTTTTCCCTCGTCGTTTTCCCCAACCTGCCAAATAGAGCAGTGGCGCACGCACGTGCTCCGCCTCTGAGACATCCTCAACCGCCCATGGTTGGCTGGCTGCTTTTGTGCCCAGACTGTGCTACCACCCGGACACCTTCAGGTGGCAGGCAAACAGCGGATCACACTATCCCAGGGACACTCAATCCTCCTCCTTCTTGCCAGCCCTCGAAAACCCGGGTCTGTTCCTGAACCCGGGTCACTAGTGTAGCAGGAGGTAAGGCACTGAGTGCCTCAGCCCTCCACGCCACTGGGCCGGCTGAGTGTACCACATTTTTAAGTGTCTGCGCCCCATATTTCAGTGACAGAAGGTTGAGAGGTGTGCCCATGATATATTTGCCTTCATTGTATGAGAAATGATGTATAATATTCACATAAAATATGGGTGGTCATTTTTCCCATAGGGAATCGGTGACATCCAAATTTCATATTATCGTTCTAACATTAGAAAGTAGTAATGCCATCATTCTGACATTGGAGCAGTGGTTCCATGGATTCGAATGTTTGAAGAGTTACATTTATACAGTGTAAGTAAGGGTTAAGCCTTACAGATAAGTCATATTTTGGCCTTTGAAGTATTCTGAATGACGAGAAACCCTTTATCTTCATTTACTGTAGCTATTTACAGTATTTCCATTTAAGATACGTGGCAAAGGTACTCTTAGCCAATGGGAGAGCATTGGCCTCTGCTGCACTGAAAACAGAGCAGTGAAGTCAAGCAGAAAGTTGCATTTTCATAAAAAG
Source organism: Neoceratodus forsteri (assembly GCA_016271365.2). NCBI lineage: Eukaryota > Metazoa > Chordata > Ceratodontiformes > Ceratodontidae > Neoceratodus > Neoceratodus forsteri. The sequence goes on from CM057459.1 coordinate 734,963,059, forward strand.
AACCAATTTAAAAGTGTTACAATTTAAAATACACTGCAAAACAATAGTCTATACAGTGGCCTGAGCCAAAATTTGCCACTTATCACTTGGGAGAGGGCAGGACTTACATAATTCACTCATAGTTCTACTACTGGTGAGTCATTTTCCTGCCCACTCACTTATGAAGATGCATTACATATTCTGAGTCAGCTTGTTGTTTATCCCCTGTATATTACAGTAAATAACCAATAGAAAATCATCAGTATCTGACTTAGTCATTCCATTTCAGGATTCTGATGGCTTCATGAACAAGACAAGCTTTGCTCTCGTGGTTTGTCATCAGAAGTGCTTAATGAATTACAGCCTTGTTACTGATCGGATTCCTTTCTGTTCTTTTACCAATATAATAAATAAACTTGTATATTGATAGTGTAACAGACCGATTCAAAAGGTCTTTTTTTTTTTTTTTTGTGGGGAAACCTGATGCAGTGTAGATGTTAGGGTGTGAAACAGAAACACATGGTAGATATTTTTTCCTACTTTCCTGAATTTTGTAATTACTACACTTATTTAATCAGAAACTGGCTAATCATTCATCTTATGCCATTAGTCGTGCTGTGAACATTGTAACCCCTGTACCTCTGCTTTTGCAGGCTTTGCCTTCAGAGGCATCGGAACATAATATTGTTGACTTGTGGCAAATGTCTCCATCATTCCATTGAGCCAGTAGCAGGTTGACGTCACGTCCCACAGAAATTTGTGATTTGTGGATGTCTTCCCCACACACACACACTTTTCATTACAGCTGTCGCTAGCTCTTTTAGTCAGTATGTGTTACTCTGGCATAGCAACACCTGCACTGTATCAGGTTTCCTCACAGCAGGCTTCTACCAGTGCCTGTTTCGACTGCAGTGGAAGAGATTACATTAATTTCGTGTATTTTTAATTGTAGGTCCACAGGCAAGAACAATCCTAATGCAATCAAGTTTACACCAGACTCAGTTAGCTACAATATGGTAAGAACTCTTTCTCTTAGAGCCAGCTAAGTAAAGTTACACTTTAGGTTTTGATACTTTTCAAACTGCGATAATTTCTCCTTGAAGAGCCAAGTGTCACCACTTAAAAATTCCCTAGACCGGGGGTGGGAGTGGGGATGCTTACATTATCCTCCATATGCCTGATCATTTGGGGGCCCTGCACTGCACCTTCTTGAATGTCTTAATGTCCTTTTTATATGGGGGAGACGAGAACTATATGCAGTACTTCAGTTAAGGACAAAGTTCCAAATCAAGTGAAGTGTAAGGGACAGAAAAGGCTGGTTCCTGTGTAGCCATTTGTGCTATATGTTCAGTTTGTGTTTTAAGTTTGGAAGTATGAATTTTCACATTTTTGGAGTAAGAGAACTATGAAGCAAAACAAAGCAGTTCTGGCACAGAAAGGGATTGAGAAGAAACTTTCAGAACCATAAGATACAGGAAGTGTGTGCACAAACATTATTATAAAATGGCAAGAAAGAATCTAGTATTTTCATTGGCTGAAAGTCATCAGCTGACCATACCGTCTATAAGCACACGGTCAACTGCTAAATCTAATTTTCCTTCCCCAGAAACCTACTTACCAAACAGTACCACCAAGCCTCCCTCCAAACAGAAAATAAAAAAAAAAAATACAGTAGGCGCCCATGCAAATTACAGTAGTATAATAAACATATAAGAAACTATCTGAATCATAAAAGTCCATGTAAATATTATTATAAGACTTAATATTTCTGTTAAAAAAAAAAAAAAAGTTGAACTTGACTTGAAACACAGATTATGTTGTTTTGCAGAAAATTAGAGAAACTGCTGTGTGGGAAATGAACTGTTCCAACTGAACTTTGAACTTCAGAACTTTAGAAGTATTATTCTAGGGATCTAGATATGGTGTACTTGTCCACCCTTCTGGCAGAGTCCTTTCCCTTTAAGATTGGGCCAGAAGATCTTCGAGCTGGCTCCTCCCACCCACCTAGGTGGTATCCTCCTTGGCACCGCCCCATGACACCAGAGCTTCCTTTCCGCTGGAAGCATCAGGTTTCCTCCATCGCAGCTCTGTGCTAGGTGTAGGCCCTTAAATATCTGCGCTCTCTGTCGGTCTTCAAGAAATCATTTTTTTCTTCAAAAATGGAATCCTGTGATTCCAAATCAGTTCCCAGCTTCAAAAAATGCCCTTGCGGCCAAAAGATGTTGCATACCTACCCACACTCATCGTGCGTTTATTGCTTGGAGATGGATTATGACCCACAGGCTTGTGGCCTATGCTGTTCCCTCCACCTTAGAGGATCGCTACACTTGCCTCCTGCTGGAATGCCAGGACGAACAAGACCGCTGGTTCATTCCAAAGAAACCCGGCATTAGTCTCCTCCTCCACTGTAGCGGACTCTGCCGAAAAAACTCACCACCCTCGAGGAATCCACAGCTCAGGCCACTGCTGGAGCGTCGTCTGCGGTGGGCACTAGTGCCTCTTTCACAGTGGCTTTCACGGACCGCTGTCATCCCCTTGCCACCCTTTTGGAGGGCCCTTCCCTTGGGTCTAAGCCCTCTAAATCTTTGAAACGGGATTCCAACCCTGGGAAATCCCCCACGGCCGCGAGCACTCTAGGGTCTTGGGTTCCTGCGCTTCTCCAGGCTCAACAACTGTTGAGCTTTCGGCTTTGGTCGATACTTCTGTACCAGCTACTGGCCCCATAATCTCTGTCAGGGCCCATCTGCTGAGACATGTGACGACCAACCTGCCAAGATTTTTCTCGAGGAGGTTGATGTGTCGCAGGACGAGGGGGATGCATCCTTATTCAGGACTCCGATCCTGCCCATCACCTCTTTTGGGGGACTGGCTAGATGACCCAAACCCCTCCTGTCTGGAACTGGACCTGCCGCCTCGGCGACTTTCACAGATTCCAGCTTCTTCTCATCACTGGTCACACCAATGGTCAAGGTCCTGGTCCTGCAGCTTGAGGTAGAGCGGTTCCCGACGTTATTGGTCCCGTTCTTAGCACTAGGGCAGGAAACGTTGCAGATATTCTTCCTTGTCCTCTTCCTTCTCGGAGGAGCAGCTCTGACAAAAAATGCGGCCCCGCTATGAGGAATTTCTCTAGCAGCAGTTGCTGCTGGGTATAGGTAACAGGCCCCGGTAGTGCCTCAGCCGTCTCCGGCACTCCGCTGGTTGCCTCAGACAGTGTGTATGCCTCCTGCTTGGCTGACGCTGGATTCCCCACCCATTCAGGTGGAGCCCCCTACTCTGCAGCCCAGGGAACGGGCCCCATCCAAGTAGGCTCGGCCAGCCACAGGTTTGCCCTATCAACTCTCTGTCACAGTCTCTCAGACTGATGAGTCTTGGTGAGTCCTCAGGGACTCGAGTGCTCACCCAATGTTTGAGGAGTGCTCTGAGTCTGAGACTTTCTCGGTGCACTCCTGCCATACTCCTGGTTTCAACCAGGTCTCAGGAGAAGAAACTTTGGTGGGCCAAGGCCCTACCTCCTTCGAGGCCTTGGTCTGCTTGATCTCAGAGTCCACAGGGACCCTGCTGGAATCTGTCAAGAAACAGGCTCACTACCCGCCATGGAGATCCTTGACAAGGATGACTCCTCTGGGGTCGCCTTTATCATCGTGGAGGCCATCATGGGCCCCGCTTCTTGTCCCACTCCTTCAACCTGGATGGTCATGCAGTCCCCACCAGGTCGTTATCCGGGTTCATTGAACATCTTTCTTTGGAAGGTTTGGTGGCAGACTCTGTCTTTTCTGCACTCAGACAACATCGACAATGTGGACAAACCTCCTGACAAAGGAGTCAAAGAAGCAGGACCACGCGGCCAAGAAGGTCTATACGGCGTCCTCTTTGGGGCTTTGGCAGGTGAGCACTGCCCTCCACATGGCCAGCTTTGCCCATAGCCTGTTGGGCACCCTGGATCAGGTGATCCCATGACTGCCAGCCAACCTTCAGACCCCAGTTAAGCTGATCCGTGACAAGGGTTGCATGTGTCACCAAGCAGCAGCTCCAAATGGCCTTTGACATTGGCAATTCTTGCACCTGGTCAGTGGCCACTGCTATGGCTGTGCACTGCAGGGCTTGGCTGCATATCTCCACTTTTACAGCCAGTACACAATGGACCTACTTTTTCTGGGTACTGATCTCTTTGGTCCAGGGGTCGACTGACAGCTCACTCATATTGTGAAGTCCTGTGATACCCTGGATTCAGTCACCTCCACCCAGAAGGTTAAGGGGGCCAAACCGAAGAAGAAACCCTTTCAGTTTTGGCCCACCTCCTTCCCTGCCAGCCATCCTCAGGCAGCCCCAGTGGCACAGCCAGAGCAGCAGCAGGCCTGCCAACCCTGGTCGAAGCTTTCTGCCTCGGCCACCAGATAATCCAAAGGGAGAGGACAGGTGGACTCCCAGCCTACGAAGTGACAGGTCGGGACTACCATTTCTCTCGCCCATCTTGCCTGCCCCAAACCCTCCCTTGAGGGCTCGGCTCCACCACTTCGCTTCAGCCTGGTCTGCCAGTATGACCGACAAGGGGAGTATTATGAATCTAGAAACGTGGTTCCCAAAGTCCAATGGACGAAACATGGTTGCCTGACATTTAAATTTTGCCCAGGCAGAGTCAGTTATAGAAATAAGGGGGTGCAGGGGTGACGTCCCTGAAACGTGAAATAAACTCTGCTGCATCATGTCGGGCAACCATGTTTCGATTCATTGGACTCAGGATAGTGAAATTTGGGGAACCGAGTTTCTTGATTTCATAGTATATCCCTGACAGGTGGATCCTTGAGGTGGCCGGCAGCCCTCTGCCTCTCGAATTTGAGACTTCCTTCCCCATGAGAGGATGTAGTGTCCACAGACATGGTGTCTATCCTGCGGGAGGACATTCACCTCCTCCTCCAGAAGGAGCTTGTGGTCCGTGTCCTGGACGATGTTCCCAGCCCGGGGTTCATGTCCAGGTACTTTCTGGTCCTGAAGTGGATGGGATGTTGGCAGCCCATTCTAGGTCTGCATGACATGAATTACTTCCTGTGGCCGTGCAAGTTTTGTATGGTCACTCTGAACCAGATCATCCCCCGTCTCTCAGTCAGAACATGTGGTACTGGGGGGGAGCGCTGTTGAGCCCGAGCAAGATGGAAGTTTAGAGAATAAGCTGTCTACATGGAAGCTTAAATAAAACAAATTTTTGTCATATTGCTTGGAACTTTGGCAGATAAACTTATCCTTTGAATCTTGGAACCCGGCAGAAACAAAATAGGTAATCCTAAAAAGGATAGAACGCAATAAAACTGAGCAAAATCAAAAGTAATGCTGGCTGTCCTGCAACGAGGTCCGCTCAGGGCCAGTCAGTGCCTGAAGACACCAGTACTGAAGAGGAAACATTACAGTCTCTTGGAGTTAAAATCAATCGCCTAATCTTTACGGTGTCAGGGCTTGTTGATAAATTCGATTTGCTGACAACTAGAGTCAGCTCTATCGAGATGGATGTTAACAACATGAAATCTGAGCTGACGGAGACCTGTAAAAGTTCAGAGGTGGCTATGGGTACTTCTGCCTCCCTTGTCAAAGAAAACTCTCACCTGAGGTCCTGGCTTGAAACGCTAGAAAATCAGGCACGGGCTGTGAAAATCAGGGTTGTAGGAATGTCTGAGGGGGACCATTTGGGTCTGTTTGTGGCAGTATAGCTGGAACAAGAGTTGGGGCAAGCCTTTGTGGATCGCGGAATTCAAATCTGAAAAACGTATCTGGTGGCATCGAGAGGGTGGTCTACCAACCCCAAGGCACCCAGATCAATCGTTGTGGTCCTGGATGGAGTGGGTTCTAGCCTTGGCATGGCAAAAACTTATCCTGCTGCAAGATGGTCTTCAAGTCCGATTGTATCTAGACCTGAGTTACTCAACCTGGCAGAAAAAGAAGAGGTTTGATGGGGTCAGGGCTCTTCTGCTGGAGGCGAACATCTCCTACAATATGCTCTTTTCTGCCCAATTATGGATCCTCCACAAGGAGAAGGTCTACATTTTTTTCAGATTTGGCCAAAGATTTGAAGTGGGCCCAGCAGCAAGTTCTGTCATCAAGGAGGGAGCGACACGTCTGATCCATCGGACCATGAAGAGGAAGACGAGGCAGAGACCTGAATTATTAGGAAATGGAAGCTAAGTAACGGGTTTTGCTAAAGACTACCAAACCTACAACAAACACTGGAAATAACTTTGTATGACTTAGAAAATGGGACCAGTTCTCATTTTTATTCTTACCCCTTCGGGGTACAGTTCTGTTGCTGATGGGTCGTTTTCCTTTTAGTGAGAAACATGTTTAAAAGTCTTGCCTTGTTCAAAAAGTTGGTGGTTTTGTTTATCAAATTAGCACCCTCTTGAGAGTACGTTGGAGGGGCAAGGGTAAGAGTTGTTCTCCCTTCCCCCCCCCTTTTTTTTTTTTAGTGGGGAATGTAAGGAGTTACAGTTGAATGTTTGCTGCCATATTGCCAAGTAAATGTCTGTACTATAACTGCTCTGTATATAGCCCATAGGGCGCTCAACTTCATGTATAGCTTGTCAAATCTGTTGTCAATTGATTGTGTACTTATAACATTTTTATTGACATGTACTCTGCCTAAAGACACCCCTGTAACATGAGAACTGTATTCTTATACCTTTGTGGTTGACTCTCAACCCCAGGTCGACCCTGAAAAAGGGACTGTAATTGTCTCAGTGGACTTACCCGGTTACCAAAACTCAAATAAATAAATAAATGTACAGAAGAAGAAATTTGCTGTCTGAGACCATTTACTGAATGTTATGTTAAGGGTACCTATGTTGTCTGACAGGCATGATTTACTAATTTCCCTATTCAGGGATACAGAAATTGTTTTCCTAGTATGGCTATAATACTGAACTTTTTAATGTCTTGCAGCTCATGGGCTCGTCTAAAATTAGCCACTGAAAGACTATGTTGTGTTATTTGATCTAAGTGTATTAACTGAATATCCCTCCAAAGATGTATGTAATTGAACCAGTATGAATTTCCATTTTAACCTGCATGTATTAAGAGGGGTGGTACCCTCAGCAGGATCATTTTATTATTTCTCCTTATGTACTGACTCCAGATATTTTGATTGTATGTTTATTGTAAACTTAATAAACATAAAGTTAGAAAAAAAAAAAAAAAAACGTGGTTCTGCTCTCTGGACCTTCAGGATACCTTCTTCCATGTTCCCATCCATCCCACCGATGGTTCCTTCAGTTCCACTTGGTAGGGGCATTGTACGAGTTCCAGGCCATGCCGTTGGGTTTGTCCTCGGTGCCCAAAGTCGTCACCAAGTCCATCGCAGGGGTGGTAGCCTTTCTGAGGTGCAGGGGAGTTCAGGTGTACCTTTATCTGGCCGACTGGCTGATTACGGGGTCTTGCCAGTCAGAAGTGGAGAGGTCTCGAGATCTGACCCTCCAAACCTGCTTGACAGTCATCCTCCTGGTCAATGAGGCCAAATCAGAACTCATTCCATCTCAGGTGATTCAGTTGATCGGTGCGGAGCTCAACTCCCGCTGGGCCCTAGCCTGGTTAATGGCAGATAGGGTGGAAAATCTTTCCTCCTTTGCCCGCTCATTTCAGGTTGGGCAGTTGCTCCCTGCCCGCGATTTCTTGCACCTCTTGGGCTTCATGGTGGCATGCACCAGCGTGGTCTGCTGGAGAATGCGCCCCCTCCAGTGGGGGCTGGTCTCAGCATCATTCTCACCTTGACCAGTTGGTCTCGGTGACTCCAAAGATGTGGGACGCCATCCAGTGGTGGTTAGTCTTAGACCATCTCCAGGAAGGAGTCCCTTCATCCTCTCAGGGCCATTTGTCACTATAATGACCAATGCCTCCCTGACAGGGTGGGGTGCCCACTTGGGAGTCCACGGGCTCTGTAACCCTGAGGAATCTCGGTACCACATCAACCTGCTGGAGCGCCAGGCAGTGCGCCTGGCACTGACACTGTTTGCGCCCTGTGTTCATGGTCAGGTCGTCCAAGTCCAGACGGGCAACATGACAACCATGTATTATCTAAACCAGCAGGGCGGGACGCACTCCCTACCTGTATGCTGAGAAGCTCTCCCGGTACGGACCTTTGTGCGCAGCTTGGATGTCGACCTTCAGGTAACCCAGGTGGCCGATGTCTCCAGCCAGCTAGCAAACGCCTTCAACCAAGTGTGCAAGGCATCTCATAAGTGGTCTCTCCACCAGGAGGTGGTTGACCATCTCTTTGCCCAGTGGGGCACGCCCTAGGTCGACCTTTTTGCCTCCAGGGACAACATGAAGCTGAGGCTGTTGTGTGCCCGGCCTCCTCCGTGTGGGACACTGCAGGGGGATGCCTTCGCAAGGCCCTGAACACTGGGCCTCCTGTATGCCTTCCCTCCATTCCCCCTGATCCACAGGGTTCTGCTCATGGTGCGGAGTTACAATGCGCAAGTGATCTGGTGGCTTCGGACTGGTCATGCCAGTTCTGCAACCCCGATCTCCTCGACCTCAGTAACAGGCCTCTGTGGTGTCTCCCTATCTGCCTGCATCTGATTTTGTCCTCCCTGGGGGAAGGTTCTTCACCCAGACCTTCAGTCCCTGCACATGATAGCCTGGTTCCTGAGCAGCTAGAGTGCCAGACTTTGGGTCTCTCCGGCAAGGTCTTCTGTGTTGTAGAGGCCTCTCAGAAGGAGTCAACTCGCAAGTGCTAAGCCTTCAAGTGGAAAAGGTTTTCCATTTGGTGTCAAAGCAAGGAGCTAGACCCCTTTTCCTGCCCTGTGGCGAGTGTCTTGCAGTATCTCTGGTCCCTCTCCCAGCTGGACTCTGGTCAGTGACTTTCAGGGTGCACCAGGCTGTCATCTCAGCATTCGTTTGCTCAGGCAAAGGTGGTCAGGCACTTTTTCAAGAGCTTGGACCACTTGTCCCCTCCGGTGCCTGAACCCTCACTGCCTTGGGACTTATTGCTGGTGTTGACTATGCACATAGGCAAGACATTCAAACCCCAAGCGCAGATGTGAAATGTCTCACCAGTCGTGGAAGACCACCTTCTTGATGGTTATCACCTCTGCAGAAGGATTACTGAGCTCCAGGCACTTTCTGTGGAGTCTCCTTATTTGGTTTCCCACAGGGACAAGGTTGTTCTGCGCACCAGCCTGAAGTTCCTCCCGAAGGTCGTTTTGGAGTTTCATCTTAACCAGGTGATCAATCTTCCAGTGTACTTAAGCAACCACACCTCGGAGGCCTAGCACAGGCTTTATATTCTAGACCTGAGGCGAATGCTCGCTTACTCTAAGGAGCACAGAGGTGGAGTTCGGGGAGAGGTTTGCCAGCTATTTGTCACCCATGCTGAAGCTGCAACTGGCAGACCGACAGCTAAGCGAACAGTTGGCAGATGGATTGTATCCTGCATCAATCTTTGCTGTAGGTTGGCTGGTAGGGTGCCTCCTGTAGGGCTTTGGGCTTATTCCACCAGACAGACCACTGCCTCAGTGGCTGCTTACAGGGATATCCCTATCCAGGAGGTCTGCAAGGCTGCTACCTAGAAGCCAGCACACACACAGTCATCTCCCATTACTATTTCGACCTTGAGTCACACTGGGATGCTGTTTTTTGGGCCTTGGTTCTCCAATCCTTTTTCCCAAGTAGGGGTGTATGCCTTGTCCCCCCGCCATGAGAACTGCTAGGAGGCTGCCAGAAGTGTAGATAAGTACATCATTTCCACATCCCTAGAAAAAGTAACTCACCTGTAACTGTAGATCTTTCACAGAGTGGTCTCTTGCAGTAGGTAATACTTATGGGTGTCCAGCAGAGGTCAGTGTGGTGCACAGCAGCTCTTCTAGCAGTCTTTTCAAGGGACCACCCACACATGACATCAGCTTCCTGTTTCTTATATAAGTGTGGGCGGTCCCTGGTATCCTTAGTTCCTTTTTTTTGCCATCTTCAGCTCGCATGCAGCAGCAAGAACAACTTATGAAAACAGCAGTCATCAACGAGAAACAACATTGAAGATTATATGAACAAGGCGGGCCCACCCATCAAGAGCTCCCCCATCTACTGATCTACATTTCTGGACTGACAAAGAGCAGGAGTATCCATCCTCACCCTCTGTCTCCTTTACTCAGACGGCCACCATATTGTCGTCGATGCATCTATTGTCTCATTGACGGTCACCATACCATCGACGATGCATCTGTAATTTCATTGTCGGCCCATAACCATCAGCATCCTCTTTGACAGTGGCATCTGTGTTCTCATTGACAGCCATACCTGTCAGTGTTGTCGTCGACGATGCAGCTATGCTTTCATTGACAACTCATACTTGTCAACATTCTCATTGATGGCTACCACGATCGACGATGCATCTGTAGTCTCATTGACGGCCATACCAATCAACATCCTCAATGGCTACCACAGTCGACGATGCATCTGTATTCTCATTGACGGCCATACCCATCACTGTTCTCATAGATGGCTACCACCGTCGAGGATGCATCTATAATTTCGTTGACGGCCCACACCCATCAGCTTCCTCATCGACCACTACCACTGGTGATGATGCATACTGTATATATATTCTCATTGACGACCATACCATCAGTGTTCTCATCGATGGCTACCCCCATCGACAGTGCATCTGTATTATCATTGACGGCCACCACCGTCAACGATGCATCCATATTCTCATTGACGGCCAGACCTGTCGACGATGTATCCATATTCTCATTGAAGGACTTCCCCGTCAACGATGCATCCTGTTTCTCAACAGCAGCTTTTCTCCATCAACAGTGCATCATTATTCTGCATACTTATTGACAGGACGTTTTTCTCACTCCATCAACCATGCTTCCGGCACTATAAAATGGTAATACATAAATAACTCTTTTGGGGTTCCATTGGAGTCACAACCTCTGTACTTCACGCCTCGTCGATGGCAACCGCTCCAGGTGTCCCTCCGTCAACAGCGCACCCTCATATTCATTCTTAGTAAAGGGGGCTTCAGAAAAAAACAATGGCTTATGCCATGTTTCTGTCTCTCCACCCTCTTTGGTGGATAGTCACAGGGGTCATGCGGATGGAGATCAGAATCCTGGATTTCACCACCTGGGGGCGAGATCTGCTCAGGCTACATGTCCCTCCCCCGCCCCCAGAAGGGTGGACATTTCCACTGGAAACAGCACATCTTGCATGCCATATGGCACTCTCGGCCTTCCAATCCATAGGGGCAGGGTGACCCTCCACGATCTCCTCCTCTTCTGCCTAAGAATTTTCATGATAACCAGGATCCATTCTCACCCTGGTCACTTCCTTCTTATATGGAAGACTATTTTTCAGATAAACAAGAGCTCCCGGTTCACTTCACCGGTGACCTTGAACCTGATTTCTAGGAGCTGAAATTTCTTCTTCAGTCTCCCTTTTTCAGAAATCTCTTTTTTGGATGAGGGCCTGCCTAAACTCCACAGCACTCCCTCCTGATGACCCTTCATTCTACAGAATTGATATATAGAGAAGTCATGGGATTCTCTACCACAAAAACATGACAAAGTAAGGATATGGCAGAATACCTTGATCTGCCAGAGAAGCCTGTTTGGGTGGTTTCCCCACTAATTACAAACTTACCAGAATGCCAGACTGGCTGCCTCTCACACCAGCCTTCAGCTATCTCAGCTGTTCCACATAAGGTGGTCATATTTATCCAGCTCCTCTGGTTCCTCCCTTCCTTTCAGGCTTTCCCAGAAGTAGACGGTGTACTACCACTCATGATCACCTGAGCTCCTTACCGCCTGATAAAGAATCCTGAAGACTCAACTTTCTGGAGAAACTAGTCTTTTTTTCTCCAGTACCATGAATATCAGAATTCTAAATTATATAGGTCATCTGATTAAATAACACCATACCCTTGGGTCATGTGCCATTAAAATTATTATTCACCTCATTCCTTCTCCAGAACAGGGAGCGATTATTGGCTACTATGTCAACTCTATGTCAGCTAGTAATACTAATTCCCGTCCCCTACCCAGGTCGGGATATGAGGCTGTGGATACCTCGGCCCAACTGTCAGCTCTTGGTATTTCTTTGCAATGCCACACCTGGCTCTGCTTTTCAGGACTTACGCCTGATGTGCAACTTAAAATAGCTAAGACCCCTCCCCCCCCTTTTGTTTTTTTATGTTATCTGTTTATAGCCTCTACATTTCTCGAAACTGCCTCTCCTTCAGGCTGCTTAGGCCACATACAGTCATTCACCCACAACTCCCTTTCGACCACCTACTCATATATGCAGCCGTCCACGGAGTGGCCCCGGTGTAACCCTTCACTGGGTGGGTCCCTGCTCCTCCTAGGGGGAAGGCAGCGGTGGGGAGGAGGCACCAGCACACTATTTACTTCTTGCAGTCCCGGGAGCTGCTGCGGCATTCATGTGGCTTCCTGGGGAGTATTTGGGGATGCCTGGGGCCAGCAGCCATCATCCCGCTAGACTTCAGGCGCAGAGTTTTCCGCTTTTCTTGTTCGCCCTAGTGCACTGCTTCCTGTAGTGTCCCTAGTCTCCACTAGGGGCCACTACAGGTGCGAGCCTTAACCCAAACCCTCCCCAGGATAGCAGAGCAGTCTGTCGGACACTCAATCCTGTCCTTCCCCTGCCAACCCCCGACGGCCCAAGTCTGTTCCTGAAAGGCCCCTTTTTAATGGTTCCTAGTTCTTTGGGCCAGGTACTCAAACTTTACTGGATGATTTACAGGCATCAGGCAGAACTCTACGTACGGTTCATGACATGTACCATACTCCGAATAAACCCTACCGTACTCGATCCTCTTCCTACTCTGAAACAGGTGGAAAATACAGATATACCAATACAGGTGGCTATAGAGGTCATACTCAACCCACATGAGGCAACACCTCCGCTGCCCATGGCTCCCGCCCCCACCCTCCTGGGGGGGGGGGACTGGGCAGCCTGACACCTAGTGACCCACTAGGGTTTTTCTTTTTCCCATCCCTCCTCGACCCAGCTTTGGAGGCTGTGGGCAGTCGTTTTTGCCTTCCATTTATAGGCCAGGCACACGATTACTTCAGACGAATGGGTACTCCAGATTATACAGTGGGGTTAAATTCTAGAATTTATCTCCATGCCCCCACCCCCGGCCTCCCCGACACATTCATTATAACCATCAGATCATATACCTATCCTTTAGGAGGATTTGAGGGCTCTATTGGTAATGCACATAGTTTCTCCAGTACCCACCACGCTCACACACGGTATTCCACTCCCACTTCTTTCAGGTACCCAAACGAAACAGAGTCCTCGGTCCGATACAGGATCTCAGAAAACTGAACCTTTCCATCCAGTACAAACTATTTCGCATGATAACCTTGGCTTCCATCATGCCAATACCAAAACAGGAAGATTGGCTTTGTGCCTCTAGATATGAAGAGTGCCTGCCAGCATCCATCCTGCTCATCGCAGGTTTCTTTGTCTCTACCTGCTAGGTTAACATTCTCAGTTTCAAGCACTCCGGCTTGGCCTCTCCTCGGCCCTGAGTGTGTTCACCAAATACGTAGAGGTAGTTGTAACAGCTTTAAGAAGGAAATGGCACTTTATCTTCCTGTATCTAGATTGCTGGCCTATCAAAGCGGAACAGCCTTGCTTTCTCACCTAGAGGCTACCCAGCAGATATTTTCACACTCTAGGGATCACAGTCAATTGGCCACAGTCCAACCTGACTGACTCAGTCTCTAATACATTAGTGCTGTCCTAAATACAGTCTCAGCCAGAACTTACCGTCTAGCTGGCCACACCCTTGTCTCTGGCATCACGCATACAGACTTAGAAAGTAGTCACAGCTAGACAACTGCTATAACTTCTGGGTCACATGCTCATTGCCATCCCTACAGTAGCACTCTCCACTCTTCATATAAGACCTCTTCAGTGAATCCTCCAGAATCACTGGTCTCAAAGAACAAGAAAAATTTTCAAGGCCAGTTCAGTGCCCCTCCCTCTCTGCCGTCACCTCTGACTTGATGGTCAGTCGAAATCAATTTGACAAGGAATGCCTTTTCGGTCCCTCCCTCCCTCCCATGCAGACGTTCACCACAGATGCTTCCTTGACAGGAGGGAGTGTGCGCCTGGGTCCTTATCAGACACCGGGTGAGTGGACCACTTCTCTCCCTCAGCCTCACATCAGTCACCTACAGCTGGGGGCATTCCGCTTAGCCCTTTTGGCATTCCAACCTCCTGTGACTCTAGACCATTGATGATCCAATCAGACAGCACTGCACCGGTGTTCTACCTCAGCAATCAAGAAAGTGCTCCAATCTTTAACCTCTTGACTAAAAAGTAAAGAACCCTGTTACATCCCTACCTGAAGGCTCTACACCTTCATGTGGGGCTCCTGAGGACACTTTCGTACCTAGTCTACAAATGTCCTCTCCTGTTACCAATATTCTCTTGGTCTCATGTAAGCCAGCAACATGAGCAATATACCATTCCTAATGGAAACGTTTTTCCATATGGTTTGCCTCTCGCTCTTTGGACCCTTACTCTTGTCCACTGATGAAGGTTCTGGACTACCTGGCCTCACTATCAGAGTCTAGTTTAAGTTATCCTTCCATCAAAGTCCACTCGGCCACCGTCTCGGCCTTCCATGAACCTCTGGATGGCAGGTTACTGTACCAACATCATCTAGCTAAGATGTTTTTGTAAGGAATGTTACATATTAGGCTTCCTATTAGAAGACCCCCTCCTCAGTGGGATCTCAATTTTATAATAGGAAAATTGATCCTTTAACCTTTTGAGCCAATAGCCACTTGCGAACTCTGTTTTCTTTCATTGAAAACCCTATTTCTGGTGGCTGTCACTTACACTTGATGTACTTCCGAGCTTCATGCCCTTGTGCAGGAAAACTTGCCTGATTTTCCACAAAGAACGGGTGGTCCTTCATACCAACCCTACCTTCCTTCCTAAAGTAGTCTCTGAACATACTTTAAATCAGTCCTTGGAGCTTCCAGTCTACTATCCAGACTACTCCAATCAGGGTGACCATCTCCTACATACTTTAGATGTCCACCGTATATTACGCTGTTTTATTAATTGGACACAGTCAATTAGAAAGACGCCTCAACTGTTCGTCTCTTTTGCCCTGGGTCGCGAAGGTCTCCCGGTTGCTAAACGTATTTTTTCATTCTGGTTGGCACATTGTATTTCACTTTGTTACAACAAGCCTTTACCTGGCTCTGTCCAAGCCCCTTCCACTAGAGCTATGGCAACTATGGTGGCTTGCTTTAAGAGGCCTCCATTTCAGATATCTGCAATGTGCCCACCTGGTCCACAATTCATATATTCATAAGGCACTACAATCTGAATATTGCCTCATAACGTCGGGTGGCCTTCGACAGTGCATTCCCTCAAAGTCTCCTTTCATAACTGTCCTCCCACATGGGCATTACTGCTTGGGAATCATCCCAAAAGTGTACCTACTGCAAGAGACCACTCTGTGGAAGATAGTACAGTTATGTAAAAACTTACCCTAACAGTAGATCTTTGAGGAGTGTCTCGTGCAGTAGGTTGGTTCCTTCCCTCCATCCCCCTCCTTCTCTAAGAAGAGCAAGTTTTGGTCCAATGACTAGGATTGGGACTCCTTTGGTACCTCGGCTTCCCCTCAGTCCTTGCTTTATGATCTGAATCCGGCGGGGGAACTGAGGATACCAGGTACCACCCACCCTTGTATAGGAAACAGGAAGCTGATGTCGTGTGGGTGGTCCCTGGAAAAAACTGCTAGGAGAGCTGCCATGCGCCACACTGACCTCTGCTGGACACCCAAAAGTATTACCTACTGCAAGAGACACTCCTCAAAGATCTGCTGTTATGGTAAGTTTTTACTTAACTGTACTTTCTAGGAGTGGTATATGGTGTACATCCACACTGCCCACCCGACTTCCCCTGGCAAGTGGTATACCTGACCTTACTCCTAACGTGCAAGATCTGACATCATGGGGTGCCGCTGAGGAGGATACCACCTGGGTGAGTGGG
Organism: Neoceratodus forsteri; assembly: GCA_016271365.2. Taxonomy (NCBI): domain Eukaryota; kingdom Metazoa; phylum Chordata; order Ceratodontiformes; family Ceratodontidae; genus Neoceratodus; species Neoceratodus forsteri. The sequence continues at coordinate 734,979,061 of CM057459.1, forward strand.
AGAGCCAGCTTGAAGACCTTCCGGCCTAATTTTAAAGGGAAAGGACTCTGCCAGAAGTGTGGATGTACACCATATAGCACTGCTAGAACTACAGTCACAGGTAAGTAACTTGTTTGCATGAGACAGCCCTCTTCTGATTGTTATAAATTGAGGAAGCATTCCCACCCAAATGCAGCACTTTCTCTGCACATGACTCTCTTATTATGTAAAGAGAGACCTTACTTCGAGAGCGCTCTTGCAGTAAGTAACACCATAAAGACTGAGCCGCCAGGTGCTAGGACCACACGAAAAACTTAGCTAGCAGTGTCTGATGGGGGACCGCCCACCCAACGTCATGTGACCTATGTTAGCCCGATGGTATATAGTGGGCAGACCCTCATGCCCACCTCAGTTCTTTCCTGCCATTGACCTGCACATTTCGGACCTCATGTGACGCTGTTACAGTCGACTGCCATTTTTCGATAAGTATATCTTTTGAATTTCTTTATTTTGTTCCAAAAATCAGTATTTTTGACATCGGTTTGCATGTCCTCTCCAACTCCTTCCGAATCCCGCAAGAACAAGTGCTCCTGCTGCAAGCAAATACCGGAGAAAAATGGCCACACTTTGTATCTTCTTTGCCTTGGGCCTGACCACAGCACTGAGGACTGAGAGTCCTGCCAGAGTTTCAACCAAGTCATGGAAATGCCGTCAACAAGTCCTGGAAGCCCATCTTTTGAAACAAAAATTGGCTTCAATGGAAAAGGAGCTGCAGCAGGTGCGGAACGCTTCATCTCCCAGGAGCTCTTCTGGCTCTCACTTCTCCAAGCAGAAGAAACACAAATGGGACAAGAACAGGAACTGGGACTGGGATCTGCCTCCCACCAGGTCGCGGCACTCTTCAGAAGCCCCACGGCCCAGGCAGCCCCACTACCAGTAAGGGGTGCCCTGGCCAAACCTGCTGTTCCCCTTCAGGGCAGCCTTTGCCCCTACCCTGCCCTGCCGAGCTGATCACAGTTCCGGCAGGGACCTCTGGAGATTCGGAGGCTACTTCCACCCTTAGGCCCTTTACTCCTACTCCAGGGCCTAAGACGAGTGGTTCTGCTGGTAAGTTGGACACCGGCTCCTCCGATGCCCGCGTAGCCCCGGTGCTCACATCTGACCCCAACTCTAGGTGTGACACCGGTCCTTCAGACTACTGCCCGCTGTCACTTCAGCTACAGCTGTCTCGAAAGGAATCCCCCTCTCAGGACCCTCAGACGTCTGCAGTTGGACCCTCAGGGACTCTTCCCCACCTGATGCTGGAGGAGCAACCGCCCACTGGCCCTGTCCTTCAGCCAGCACCAGGCACCCCACCCCCCGGGAGATCTTCTGGTTGATGTGACTTCGGTCCCTCTGTCTGGGCCACTTCCCCCACCCCAGACTCCATTGGGACCTATCAACCCACCCGCACCAATGACTGGCCTCCCTGTAGGTCCGCAGCTGCATCCTCCTCATCCTAAGCCCTTTGGCTCTCTGCATGGGCCTCAGTCCCGTCGTCTGGTCCTTATCCAGGTCACCTGACGCCAGGCTACCATACACCAGACTACCCTACACCAGGGTACCCAATGTCAAGATACCCAACACCAGGCTGTCCACCATCGGGATACCAAACTCTGGCCTACCAGTATCTCCTGCCAGCCCCTCAACAGATGCCAGTGAATTATGATGCTCTCTTTGATTCCTGGTGGAGGAAAGCCAAGCAGCAGCTGACATCTGAGTTGGTCCGACGCCAGGTGGACACAGCTCGCACACCGGCAAGTTCGACCCAGTCTCCTATCAGGGCCTATTCCCTGTCTTCCGGCCGCATGTTGGGTGCCTCCGCGTCGGAGAAGTAGGGTCTCATACCGGATGCTCTTCAGAAAGAGGACCCTCATTGAAGGTCCCTGTCCCCCGACAGGAGCCCTTTGCCTGGCTTCTAGTTTGACTCCTCCTCCTCCTCTTCTACCTCGGGTTCTGAGTCCCCTCCGCTGGAGAACCACAAGCCCAGAGAGACTCTGAAGTCTTCTCCGGAGGATCCCTCCTTTACGGATGTCCTTCGTAAAATCCAGGAGGAGGACAGAGGAGCAGGACCCCAAGGGCTGGAGGCTGGCCGAGCATCTTGACTTTCCAGAGCTGGCCCCCCCAACTGAGTCCCCCGTGGATGGGGCCCCAGGACGATTAAGCCTCCACTATATGGCTACAGCCGTCATCCATCGCAGCCGCTCCCAAGCGGGTGGACAGGTTGTACCATGACCCAGAAGGGAAGTATCATTTGGTTAACCACCCCAAAGCTGATTCGGTGGTTTTTAGTGTGGCTCATGACCATTCAGTGAAACCCAAGCTTATGAGTACCTCCCCTCCTGACAAGGAGTTGCAGCAACTTCACCAATTCGACCGCAAGGTTTACTGATCTTCAGCCTTGACTCTGAGGGCTCTTAAATATGTCACCCACGTGGTCTACTACCAAAAGACCATTCTTGGTCAACTAAAAGAAAAATTTGAGGTCTTTCATGATTCTCCTGCTAAGATCAAAACAGAGCAGACAGTCAGGACAGTAGAGATTACCTGCCGCCACACCTTAAGGGTGACTTACGATGCCATACTTTCTAGGAGTGGTGTATATTGTGTAGATCCACACTACCAACCCGACCTCCCCTGGCAAGTGGTACACCTGATCTTGCGTCCAGCGTGTAAGATCTGACGTCATGGGGTGTTGCCGAGGAGGATACCACCCGGATGGGTGGGAGGAGCCAGCTTGAAGACCTTCCAGCCTAATCTTAAAGGGAAGAGAGTCTGCCAGAAGTATGGATGTACATGACAGCTGTATGTCTACTCGGACACGCCAGGTTGCAGGTATCTGGTTTTGGCCAGAATGTTCAGGTGTTTATTCTGGACGCCCACTTCAGGGGCTCGGTGCCCTAAGGGGGGGACGTCAAGGACATAATGACTGATCTCCAGGAATGAGGGAAGGTTCTTCGATTGGTGCACTTCCTTTGTCACACCAATCGCAAGTCTCGGCCTCCCTTTCACTGTCAGCAAAGGTGACAGACAAGGCAGCAGCCTGCCAAACGTCTGACTCCCACATCTGCCTCTACCTCCCACCCCACCCCCCTGCCAAGTCTCAGAGCTTCCAGGGCGGTGCACCCTAACCCTCCCTCTGTCTCTTGACTCATGGCTCCCCTTCCCTCTACACACATTTCCAGGGGAGCTAATCGGGGACAGATTTGCCAGCCACCTGTCTAGGTGGGGGGTGATCATGACAGATTCATGGGTCCTTCAGCTAATAGCTCAAGGTCATATGCTGGAGTTCATGGAGGGACGTCCAGAAAATCCTCCAGGTCACTCTCATTACCCGCACGGTCATATTCCGTTTATCAGAGAGGAGATTGTGGTTCTGTTTCAGAAATCTGCCATAGAGCCCGTTCCTCAGGACCAGATCGGAAGGGGGTATTACTCCCACTTCTTCCTGGTCCCAGAAAAGACAGGAGACCTTTGGCAAATTGTAGACCTCAGCATGCTCAACCTGTACATAGAGTACAAGAGGTTTCGCATGCTGACCCTGCTGGGACTCTTGCCACTGCTCCATCAGGGACATTGGCTCTGCGCACTGAATATGCAGGATGCTTATTTGCATATTGCTATCTTCCCTGACCTCTGCCGCTTCCTTGGGTTTATTTTCCAGGGGGAGCATTTCCAATTCAAGGCTCTCCCCTTTGACCTTTCATCGGCACCCAAGGTGTTCACCAAGTGCCTAACAGTGGTTGCAGCAACTTTACGTCGTCTGGGCCACTATGTGTTCCCATATCTCGATGACTGGCTACTTCAGGCTCCGTTGAGGGACTGCCTGGAGGCTTCTCTAGCAGATACCCTGGACCTGTTCCACAGGGTGGAGATCACTGTGAATTACCCCAAGTCCTACCTTACTCCTTCACAGTGCCTCCTGTTTATTGGGGACAGTACTGGATACAACCCAGGGTCAAGCCTTCCTCCCCTGGAGAGGGAGGAAATGCTGCATAGGCAAGCTGGGCATGTGACCTCCAGCCATTGGAAAACGGCCAGAATGGTCCTCCGCTTCCTGGGTCTCATTGCAGCGGCTGTTCCCATAGTACCTCTGGCCCAGTTCCACATGCAAGGTCACGCAGTGGACACTCAAGGTACAGTGAGACGAGAGGTCGGACGACCTGGATCACAGGGTTCTGGTGTCCAGCCCGATGCAGAAGGATCTCCTTTGGTGGCAGGATCTGAGAAACCTGTGGGGGGGTTTCAATCCCCCCCCCCTCCAGTTCAGACCCTGGAAACAGATGCATTAGATCAGGGCTGGGGAGCACATCTGGGAAATTGCAGAACCCAGGGATCCTGTTTTCGGCGGGAACTCTCATTGCAAATCGGCATGCTCGAGATGTGTGCTGTATTGTATGCCCTCCAAGCCTTTCAGCCGCTTCTTCTCCCAGGACCACTCCTAGTTCAGTCAGACAACATGTGTGTGGTCTGGTACCTGAACAAACAGAGAGGCACTCGGTCATACGAACTGTGCAGGGAAGCAATGTGAGTGTGGTACTGGGAAGTTCAGGACCAGATCCGGCTCACGGCAGTGCATGTACTGGGTGTCCAGAACATCCTAACAAACTGTCTCAGTCACACTCAGGCAAGGGCTTAACGAGTGGGAACTGCATCACTTAGTGGTAGAAGACATTTTCAACCTTTGGGGTCGACCAGATCTTGATCTGTTCGCCTCCCCATACAATGCAGAACTATCCAGTTTTTGCTCGCTCATTCCCGGGCCTCCGGTTTTCTGGCGAGACATGCTTTCTCTTTGCTGGAAGGGGAGGTTCTTATATGCCTTTCCTCCCTCCCTTCCCGCTACTGCAGAGGGTACTGCTTAAACTGCAAGCGGAGGGGCTCGCATGATTCTGATCACTGATTCCCTCTGCTCCAGCAGTTAGTGGGGGAGCCTCCGGTTCCTCATCACCTCTGCCAGGATCAGGGCATGCTGGTCCATCCAGATCTCAAGCCCCTTCACCTTCATGCTTGGCGCCTTCAAGCATAGCTGTCTCACGTTTTGGGGGCTCTTCCAGAGTCACTGAAGTCCTTGTAGAGGCCAGAAAGCCATCTACAAGAACCACCTATGCTATGAAGTGGAAGAAATTTTCTATCTGGGCAGCCTCCAAGGGCTTGGGACCCTTTCTCATGCCCTGCTTTTCAGGTCATGGAGTACCTGTTACTCCTCTCCAACCTGGGACTCCATTATTCTTCTCTGAAGGTCCATTTATTGGCCATATCTGCTTACCACATCCCAGTGGAAGGCAAAAGCTTGGCTCAATTGGAAGTCTCCCATACCTTTCAGAAAGGAATCCTCCATATGGATTCGCCGGTCAGGAACCCTGTTCCCCCGTGGGATCTGAACTTTATCTTTGAAAAGCTCACTTTGCCTCCTTTTGAACTGGCCGCAAGTTGCGACCTGAGCTTCTTGTCCTGGAAAGCGCTATTTTTAGTTGCTATTACTTCTGCTCAAAGGATTTCCAAGCTTCAGGCTCTTATGTGTAAGGTGCCTCATTTGATTTTCCACAGAGACCAGGTGGCTCTGCGTACAAATCCTAAGTTGTTACCAAAGGTCGTTATTGAGTTTACCTTGAATCAAACTACACACTTACCAGAGTATTATCGCGAACACTCTAGTTAAAGGGAGGCAATTCTGCACACACTGGATTTGCACAGAATTTTGTGTTGCTACACGAATCGGACAAAGTCGGTCCAAAAAATGGATCAACCTTTTGTTTCCTTCACGCCCAAAAGGGAGGGCGCAGCAGTTTCAAAACGGTGTTTATCTAAGTGGTTAGCAAACTGCATTCTGTTTTGCTATCGGAAGTACAACAAACCCCTTCCGGGGGACGTTAAAGGGCATTCGACCAGAGGCATGGCTGCATCTACTGCTTGTTTCAGAAATGTTTCTGGCACAGATATTTGCGTGACAGCTGCTTGGAGCTTTGTCCACACCTTCACTAAGCTCTACAATCTGGCCGTCCTTCAAGGCCTCCTTTCTTAATTTCTTGCCTACTGCAGACCTTTATCCTGCCTCTTGTGTTCAGTCTGTGCCTGACTTACATTGCCTGGGACTCTGTCCTTATGGTGTTTCCTACTGCAAGAGCCCTCTGAAGTAAGATAGTGCAGTTACGCCAGAACTTATCGTAACAGTAGATCTTCGAGAGAGGCTCTTGCAGTAGGCAGTGGTTTCCCTTCCCCCTGCTGTTTCTCTTTATTTCTCAGCCTTACCCATGGCACCAGGAGCCCACTCCTTCTCCTGTCGTACGTGACACAGGTCTCCGGTGGGAGAACTGAGGCGGGCTTGGGGACTGCCCACTATATATCGTCGGGCTGACGTAGGTCACGTGACATCTGGTAGGCAGTCCCCTGCCAGAACCTGCTAGCTAAGTTTTCTGCATGGTCCTGGCGACTCAGTCCTTATGGTGTTGCGTACTGCAAGAGCCTCTCTTGAAGATCTACTGTTACGGTAAGTTCTTGCGTCACTGTACTTTTCGGTCACAGTCGTGGAAATGGGATTGTTTGTAGGAAATTTAAAAAATATTATAGTCTTGATGGATGTTGCTCAACAATATTAATAAGGTCCAAATAATATGAATCTTAGTTGTAAAACTGGTGCAGTTATGTGTTAACTTGTTATAAAGGAGTTTTCCACTCCATTCAGACAAATAATCAACTTAAAGCTTGTATGTGCCTTATTTTAAACGCATATTATAGATGCTTTGACTAAAAAAAGCAAAAAAGTTTATTTACAATGTACATTTGTCCAGAAAGCCTGGTTTACACAAGACACATTTTTTATTTGAACCATTTTACCTCCCATCGCTCCACTAATTGAAGCCTGTTTTAGTTGCTGCCCAGTCTAGTACCCAGTCTACTAAGCTCCTCCCCCTTGGTTTACTACTCGCCCCCCTCGGTGCGGTCCAGCTTTTTAGCTTCTCAGCAGGCAGTTCCCTGAAATCAGGCCATCATACTGGGGATGGAGGCACCCGAGTGTCCCAAGACACCTGGGGAGTGAACTTGTTATGGATATTTGGGGTAGGCAAAGTGCAGTTTGGACAACCAGCTGCATTTTCCCCTTTTCTCTCTCTCTCTCTGAAAGCACGTTCTTGCCTTGGTGCTGGCAAGACTGCTGCACCAGTATGCATGCTTGCTTTTCGCCCATGCACATCATGCAGTTTCTCCAGCTGCTCTGCCATCTGGGGGCAAGTGATGTTGTGGAAGCATGGAAGAGATGGCTTCCCTCCCAGAGGAGAAGAGTGTCCTTTGGGGTGCTCAGTCCTCAAGATGCTCTGGAACCGGGGCACAAACCCACATTGCTGGCATTGTGAGCATTTACACTGCCACTGCACTGCACTAATGGCCAAATCCACATGGTTGATTAAGAATAACATTGGGTAATTGACTTTAAGTTTAGCAAACACCTGCTGTTCAATTGTTTTCCCCTCAGGTGTTATACTCCGTACTCTTGAGTCACTCTTTCCTCAGCCCATGGTGACCACCCAGCCCAATCACCCGTGTAGCTGTTTCTCCCGTGACTTACCCGTTGTGATGAGCCTACAGGGCATCCCAAACCCCTCCATTATATGAATCCGGTGGCCCTCTGTAAGGTAGGTTGTGGGTGTGGGTCATGAGTGCCATTTTGTCAAGCACCAGGTGCAGGTGCTTTCACCCGGTTTCTACTGTTCCTCTGCAATGTTAGCAGAATGGAGTCCATGGGCACACATAATGGACATCCCAGAGCCAGCCAACATCCCCCCCCCCCCCCAAAAAAAAAAGCCATTCTTCTTGTAATACCTCCTGTAGTCACCCAGATGGTGCTTACATAGCCCTCAAAAGAAGTGAGCATCCCCTGGGGCACTAAAGTATCCAGCCAAACACCTTCCCACTACCTGGCCTTAGTCTGGAATGCAGGTTGCCAGCATTTTGAGTGGTAAGGTGGCTGCTGCACCAGCGGACCAGGAACTCCAGTTTTCATTTTAGAAATAGAAACTTGATGGCAGATAAAGACCACTAGGCCCATTCAGTCTGCCCCTTTTTCCCTACCTGTAAGCCGTTGGTGACACTATTGGGTCATCAGCGTAGCCTCTCCTTCCCACCTCTAGGGTTTCTTTGTTTACCCAGCATGCTTGAATTCCACTACTGTTGTTGCCCCCCACTGCCTCTTGAGGCAGGCTACTCCACATATTCACCATTCAGTGAAGAATTTTCTCATGTTTCCCCATATCATGCCCCCTTCTTCTTGTACCCGTCCTATACTGAAAGATGACCCCCACCTGCCACCTTATTTATGCCCTTAAGATACTTGAAGGTCTCTCATACCTCCCCTCTCACCTCTCCCTCCGCTCCTCCAGTGAATACGTGTTGAGGTCCCCCAGTCTCTCCTCATATGTCTTGTGGTGCAAGCCCTGTACCATCTTACTCGCCGTTCTCTCAACATCCTTTATCCTGTTTACGTCTGTACGAAGGTGCGGCCTCCAGAACTATACAAAGTATTCCAGATGAGGCCTCACCAGCACTTTGCACAGTGATGTCACCACCTCCATTCTTCTGCTCGTGATACCCCTTCCAGTGCACCCCAGTGTGCCACTGGCTCTCCTTATAGCCTTTGTACACTGCAAAGGCATGTCTGTCCAATAGTCTTTTGGAATGCATTTCAGCATACTTTGCAGGAAACTTAGAAGTTAGCAGTCAGATTGCTTAATACCTGCGGGATTAAAGAGGCATGCGGCATCTGCCACTGCGTGTCTGCTCCCTGTCAGCCTTGGAGTCATGCATAGCAGACCATCCATTCCTACCTGTCCCCAGTGCTTGATTGGGATTGTCATGGGCTGTGATGGCTTGCTGTATCATGCACTGCAAGTTGACACTGCACATGAGCAGTGGCTCAGTAGGTAGCACACTCGCCTCTGAGGCCAGGAGATCAGAGGGCTGTGGGTTCAGTTCCCACATCTGGCACTTGGGTTAATATCCCAGTACTGACACTGTAGTGCAGCATGAGAGGGGTGCTGCACTTCTGAGGTGCCGTCTTTCGGATGAGACATTAAACCGAGGTCCCATCTGCCTGGATTGGTGGTAGTTCAGGTGGATGTTAAAGATCCCATGGCACTTATCGAAAAGAGTAGGGGAATTTTTTATTGGAAAAATACACAACAATCATAATGACACACTCCATTTTAGCAATTGCCAAACATACGTATTTACAAACATTTTCAAAAGAAAAAGTATAAAGTACCCCCTGCAATATCTTCCCCCCCAACCACACTCCAATACACCGTTTGAAAGACAATATAGAAGTAAGACACCCGAAAGCCCTATTCACCATATTCAATTATCCCCTTTTACATCTTAACCATGCAATATGTTTCAAAAATCCTGAAAATATTTTTTCTAGCATGCATTGTTCATATTGTTTTGTTTTCCACTGCTAATTCAATACACTAAAAAGAACATTATTGGGCAGAATAGTATGTTGTAAAGAAAACTGACATCTTGCTTGCATAGATAATACTTGATACAGGCAAATATCAAATTTAGTGTACTTGGGTGATATCTTTGTAAAAACCTGAATAGTCCCCAGGACAAGACTCTGATAAGAAATATGAATCAAAATCCCCATTCCCACCGCTTTGCCAACTCAAACCAAAAGACTTAACATACGGACAAAGTAATAAAAATGTTCTAAGGTTTCAATTTGATCTAAGCATCCTGGTCTAATACACATTCGATCCTGAATCTGTTTATGTTTAAATTACCCTGACTCCCAACCTCCCATGACAACAGAGCCACAACACATCCCACATACTAGGAGGTATCCTATGATCCATCAAGAGTCGTAATGCTTGAGACAATTTTGTAGGGGTACACAAAGGAAAATCCACTTGGACGTAAAAAAAATTGAACATAATTTCTGCATAAAATTCTTTCCTGGGAATGTCCTGCAGTTGGGCTTTTCTAATTTCCATTCCGTAGTTTTCTGACTGCGGCATCCGCATAGGATGGGCTAAAGCCATCTTTCCTCTCATGGGAACCCCCTCCTTCCCAAAACGACATAAAGGGTGAAAAGTAATTGTGTCCAAGCCGACCAAGGATGATCCTGAGGTTTAACCCTGGTTTGAAAGGCAGCAATCATGAAAGAGGTGAAAAATACCACTGGATTTATCATCCCTACACCCCTTGATTCAGTTTTAAATACGTAAAGACTCTTTTAATTGGATTCAACCGACTACCCACACCATTTGAAAAACACACTATACAATCTAGTTTCTAAAGCAACGGAACTGGGAAAATTGCAGCTACATGTAAAAAATAGGTAGTAAGAACTTTTTAATAATCAAAACTCGCTTCTTTTTGGAAAAACCCCAGGATTTCCATTGCTGTACTTTTTTCTCTGCACTAACCAAAGCTTTTTCCCAGTTTAAAATGGTTAAGTCCCCTTTACCAAAGTTTAGCCCTAAAACAGAAATATTCTCCTTGACTATAATACCCCCAATATCCTGACAGACCATATTCTCCCCAACCCCCAGACAATTACATTTTTCTAAGTTTAGTCTCATACCGTTTAAATTAGCTAGACTTTCAATCACTTCGATAGCCTTAACCCCTGAGGTGACATCCGCTACCAATAGACATAAGTCATCTGCATATGCAGAGATCTTCTCAGCTGGTAAAATACAAGGCGATAACCCCGTATTGACCTGTTGTGCTCAATTTCTCTCAATACTGGGTCTAATGCAAAGGCATATAGTAGCAGGCTAATTGGGCAACCCTGCCTAACCCCTGCTTCATCTGTATCTCAGAACCTACCACCGTATTAATGCATACACAAGAAATTGCATTGCAATATAAAGTGTGAACATATTGCACAAATATTTTTGGAAATCCATATTTCAATAACACCTGGAAAAGAAAATCATGAGACACTGAATCAAAGGCTCTCGCCTGATCTAATGCCATAATAAAACCAGACAGTTTTCCTTGACGTCCAAATTCACATATATCTCATAATAATCTTAAATTCTGCTGAATTGATCTATATGGAATAGCACATGTTTGTGCCGGGTGAAGCACCCCCTTAGCCACCTCTTGCAATCTTTTACACAGGATTGAGGAAAGGATTTTATAATCTGTATTCAAAAGACTAATTGGTCTCCAATTACCCAGTTCTGTAACATCCCCTGTCTTAAAAATAAATGTTAAAATAGCTAGATTAAATTTTGAATCTCCAAACCCATATTGTAAGATATCATTGAAAACTTCTGTCAAAATACCACTCAGGTCATCTGCAAAGGTTTTATAAAATTCATTAGTCAACCCGTCTAACCCTGGTGATACCTTACCTTTAAGGCACCTATTGCCTGTTGTACCTCCTGCAAAGTTATAGGCCTTTGCAGCATTTCTACTTCTACCTGAGAAATATATGGAATTGGGAAATTAAAAACGTCTTCCCACCCCAAGGTGGAAACGAAACTATTTCCAAATTGGGACACCACCTTCTCCTCCGCTATGGCTAGCATTTCTGCCACGGATGATTTTAAGTCTCCAACAGAATTTCTGAGCCCTGACATCACTCTTTTCTCAATCTTAGTCTTACATGCCTTATACGGGTCTTGAAAAGGTTGTTGCTGAGTACCGAATTTAAAACCAGCATGAATAGATGCAGCCCTATGATATTGATAAGTAAACATATTTTTTTCACCCTTTTAATCTGGGACTGGATCTCTGCATCCTTACTTCTAGAATGAGACCGTAATTTATAATATTGATTTGAAATTCTAAGTATTGTAAATATTCCTTGAACCTTTCTGTTTCCCATATGTTATAAAGAAATCCTTTAGCCAATTTGGTATCTGACCACCAAGAAACCCAGTCTAAGAAAAAATACTGCTACTGATTTACGGAAAACCATAAAGTTTTAAATTGAGCCAACAATCCTGCTTCTGTCAGCAACGTGCATTCAACATCCATCTGGCCTGCAAAGCTGGGAAAAAGTTGGAATCTGTTGTAGACCTACAACACTGCATAACACATTATGATCAGAAAAATCATATGAAATTACTGAACACTCCACGAGTTAAATAAGATAGAAAAAATAGTCTATTCTCGTCTGAAAGATGCCCTCTTATAAGTAAAACCCCTTTGTCATGCAATTCTCTAAAAGCGCCCTTTAACTTTGCAACCCCTATAGTTAGTAAAGAGCATGCCAGTCACAATAAGTTTTTGCTGGACCCCGCCTCTTAACCGAACATCTAGGCTGAATTCATGTCTCCTCCCAAATTATATGTTTTGATGAAAACAAATATGGTTTTACCAAATTAAACAAGGCTATCCTTGCAGTTTTGACTTGTGGAGCATAAGTATTAATTAATCTAAAACACAATCCCTTTAAAAAACAATCTAACAACAATACCCTACCAGGTAGGACATCAATCAGCCTTGTTACCTGAACTGCTGTGTTAGAAAATAATATCCCTACTCCGTCTGCCACATCTTCCCCGAATGACCAGAAGGACGGGCCTTCCCACCATAGCTTTGTAATCTGAGACACCTCTGACAAAGAAGAAAAATCAGTCTCCTGTAAAAGGATCACATCTGCTTTCAATTCTCTGCAATACTGTAAGGTAATAAGCCGCCTCTTATAACTCTTAAGGCTACAGCAATTGAGGATATAATCTTTAAACAGGCCATATTATGCTTTGGTCATTTATTCACGACTTATCTTGTTTCCTCTTTCTTCCTTTCTTCTTTCCTTCTAACACTTCCAGTCCCCCTCTTCTTCAATTTCCATGTTTAAGCTCTCATCTGATTTTAACAAATCAGGAACTCCTTCCCCTTCTAAGTCTGCTAGAGCTGTGAAGGAATTCTGAGTCAAACACCCCTCCTCGACTACTTGCTCTCGTTACCCTCCTTGGAGTCTGAAAGAATTTCCTTCTCAGGTTCCCTTGTCAGGTCATCCGTGTTTTCAGTCCGGAATCTGCCATAGAAATGGGGGGACTACATTCTGTTGCAAAGCTGACCCAGGGATCTTATTTCACCAATAGGAGACTCTGATATTACGGGAGCGTCACTCTTTCAGTTTCCTTCTTACTATATTTTTACACGGGATTGAGTAGCCCCCTACATTGGGCCTGCAAAATCAGCTCTTCTTTATTCAATCCCCCTTGCCTATTCTGCTCCGCCCAAGGACACTGATGGTAGGCATGTCCTAAATCGTCACATAAATTACATTTGAATTCATTCCTACACACTTCACTATCATGGTCCAATTCCCCTACAGGCACATTTCACTCTAACGCATGCACTGCTCAAATGCTCTATGACTACCACATCTATAACACGCTTATTGGCTCCTGAAAACAAACCCCACGATCTCTCCCCAAAAGAAGCTATTTGGGACATGTTGTATTTCATTATTCACCATAAACAATTTAACTTTAAATTTCCATGCCCCAGTCCAAATGTTTTCAGAGTCTAGGATAGGTTCCGTGAGCCTAGTACCTCACATTTCTGTTTTAACCAAAAACAATATCCCCACATTCACTCCCTCATTCCTAAACATTACATTCACAGTTTTAAACACTGGTTTCATAATCGGAATGGCTAAAAAGGGTGTCCATAAAGGTAACATTTTACAACTATCATATTTATACCAAAATTTTCAAGACTAACCATTTGTTTAAAGCTCACATCAAAGTATCCTCCCACGAATGTTAATTAAGCATAGATATCGGAAGGTAAAAGTTCATAGAGTCCATCAATAATTTTCGGCCACATATACCCGGTCCGGGTGTTCAGGTAGGCCTCCTCTATACCTTATTCAGATACACGTTTCTTCTTGGGGCTTGCTCCACCTTATTTCTTTTAAAAAGGTCCGCAAAAGTGGGCCCCTCCTTTCTTCCTGCTCTTCTGGCCCCAGTCCATGCAAACTTTCAGCAGGAGAAACCTCCCCCCTCCTCTGCTTAACTGATGCCCCTGCCTGGCTTAATGCCTGGTCCTGAGAAACAAGTCCATTCGAAGCCAAAGACTCACCGCTCACTGTAGGTTCTGTCGATGCCTCCGTTGCCCCTGAAGAAAAGGACAGCCACTCCGGGTCCGGTACCCATCTGCCGTCTGCCTGCCGAATCCAACCCGCTTGAGAAATGGCTGATTCAGCTGACCAACTGGAGCTGGGCCCTGTTTCCTGGTCCGTTCCTCCGGTCCCACACTCAAAACCGGCCGACTGCTTTCCTTCCTCCATTCGAGGTACTGTGCTCGCGATACCCGAGACTTCCTCCTTTCCTTCGAGAACTCGTTGATCCATGGCGCTTCCACCCCTCGCAGTACCGGGTAGTACCTCTGCTGTGCGACCGATCACCGTCACGCCTCCTTCCTCCACAGCATCTCCTGCCATCCTCGACCTCGGACTGGCTCCCAACTGGCTTTCCAGAGACTCTCCATGCTTTCCAATCTCTACTGCAGCAGGCTCCGACGCAGGCCTCGCCTGCACAATCTCCGGTAAGCACAGTTGTTTAGTGACAAAAACCTGTACGTCCTCTGATGCCTCCGTTTCCATTTCTCCAACTGGAGTCTCCATGCTCCACACAGAATCTGACCGCGCAGCCATCCTCTGGGTCAGCAACTCCCCTACTGACCAAGAACAGCAGCGCCTCCGAGTAGGGGAATTTCCCCGGTGTCCTGGCCAAATTTTCCTCATTCAGTAAAAATACCACCAACAGCTTAATCTGGTTCAAGGTCAGTTGGCATTCATCTGTATCCCCTTCCCCCGGGTCGTGCCTGAAAATAGGCAGGATTTGTCTAGTGCACTTACCCGGTCAACAAAAGCTAAATAAATAAATAAAATAAATAAATAAATGAGTCCCGACCCAGCCATCTGCCATGCTCGAGCAGTCTCTTTCTGCTGCATTGCTGCCGGTTCTACTCTGGGAGCTTTCATAGGTGGCAAGAAGAATGTGTCACTGAGCATTTTAATACCTTTAGTATGTATGGGAATCTGGAATTTGGAAGCTGTGAGAAAAAGGTAGGCCTAAAGGGAATATTTATTGCCAGAAAGGAGGCATAACATATTTAAAAAAAAAAAAAAAAAAGGTAAATGTCCTGGTCCGAAAAGATGAAGGAAAACTCCCAACTTGTGCTTAAGAGATTCAGAAGTTCAATGTGAAGCTTTATTTGTTAGTGTTTTTGGTTTTTATGTTTTGCAGGAATCTCTCGGACATTGACCAAGATGGGAAGCTAACAGCAGAGGAGTTTATCCTGGCTATGCACTTAATTGATATGGCTATGTCTGGCCAGCCATTACCAGCTGTACTGACTCCAGACCTGATCCCTCCTTTATTTCGGTAAACTTCTTGAAAATGAAACAATTGTGCTAAATTCAGGAGGGATGTGAGGAAGTTCTTCTTCGCTGAGAGGGTGGTGGAGCCGTGGAACAGATTGCAGGCAGAAGTGGTGGGGCCAAGTACCCTAAATGGGTTCAGACATGCTGTGGCAGAGCAAGAGGACTCATTGTCCCATAGGGTAATACCATGAGGGAATGAGGGAAGGGTTGTTGGTGGGGGCTGTAGGAGTGACAGCTCCCCAGGACCCTAGATCTGGGGTGTAATAGTATAAGACAGGCAGACCTGATGGACCATCAGTGTCTTTCTGCCAACAGAGTCTATGTTTCTTTATGATTGGCATAGGTTTAGTTTGGCAATTAAACACAAACCAAAAAAGATGTTACTGTGAAAGAGAGCTGCTGGCTGGTCAGTGCAGCTGTTGCTGTCTGAGGTTTTCTGTGAGAAGTAAGTTACACCTGTGATTCCATACATTTAGATGATAACACAATTGTAGATCAGTTTGTAAGGCAGTTCGCTCTCTGAAAGTACAAATCTGTGAACCAGGAGGCCTTAGCATCTCAATTTCAGATTGCTCCAGACCTGCTCGCAGGTCTACCATGTCAAGTTGTCGCATATATAACCACGCATTGAATACTGTGCAGAACATATCGCGTGGTATACTAGCGCGATAGGGTACAAAACCCAGCAAGACACACATATTGCACGTGCAGTTTAGTACCCTATTACGCATGGGTGGGGAGGAGGAGTTACGCGGAAGTGAAGACCTCTGTTCGGAGGTGGTCATGAGCTGCCGCCCGTGGCTCAGTGGGATAAGCCTTGAAGTGCAGGGGGGTCGCTATGGTCTCTGTGGACCGGGCTCAATCCCGATCGCAGACTTTTGCTAAACTGCGTTGTGTGGTTTCTTTTTATTTTGCTCCCCACAGTGTTTCTTCCTGTCTTGAACCCTCTCCCGAGTTGATTATAGCAATGGGGGAGAGGGTTAAGTGCAGGCAGTAATGGTTGGTGTGGGGGTGGAGCCACTCGCAGACAAGAAAGATACCACCTGTTGCTTTCGCTGAAATATGTTTCGACAGTTTATCTGAGCAGCAGTAGTGTATCGGCTGAATTTACAGCGCGGTACATTGCTGCGCTCTTATGTCATACGACATAATGACCCCGTGTCCTTGCTCATTACTTGACCTCGTGCAGGTATTCTGTCTTATGCTTTATACCTCCGAGCTGTAATATTGGGTGCAGGCAGGACCTACTGGAAAGTGAGATGATACCATTTCAGCTGATCTGTTCTGGATGAATATATTTAATGTAACGAAAAGCTCATTGTGAGTAGAAAATGGTCATAAATGGAATTGTCCAGTCAGGAATTGAATTACAGTTGTATGAGCCGATTAGTAATATTTTAATTGCCTTCCTTCAGAGGAGTCTGGGATCTTACTCTGCTAGGATAGTGATTAATATAATGGCAGAACCCCACCTAGGCTAAATAGGAGGACTGTGTACTAAGCTGAATAGAAGGAGGGGAAGATGAGATGTACTTTGTAGGAACTTGCTTCATGTGCTATAGCTGTAATTAATTTGCTGAGCAGATTTCCTTTTCCAAGTGAAATGCTCCTAGCTGTAAGATTTGTAGCTGTCTGAGAATAAGGCGTCCTGAGGAAGCACAGTCTAAACAGTTGGTCACATAGGTCAGCCAGGAGAGCAGCTAAACAGTATTCAAAGGGTTTGGGTGTAGTTAGAGTATGGTTTGCTGCTGGCCCGGTGGCGCTGGAAGTTGAGGCAATGGCAGCTACACCTTGCGCCAAGCTGGCGACCTGGGTTCGGGAATGAGCCTTGATTGCTGGTGGTCGGCAGGGGTGAGAGAGGATCAGGCGTCTGGAGGACTGCTCTCCTTTCTTGGGGAGGGAGGGTTTGTCATCCCACTTGCTGACTGCCCACGGCCGGGGGGCAGTACGGGTTGGGATGCCGTTGTTGGTAGGGTGGTGGGGTGGGGAGAAAGTGGTGGAAAAGAGCCTGGCAGGCTCCATGATGTTCCGCCATGTCCCGAAGGCTGTCTCCGGTTTCTGGATTGGGTCTACGGGGGGGGGGAGACACCCTCCTCCCTAGCCCCGCCACGGGGGAATTTCCGTGGATTGGCAGGGGCGTGCAGGACCAAAGAGTGAGTCCCTCCACAAGGAGAGTTGTAACCGCCTGCCAGGGCTCCAGGTGGAAAAAAACACAGTAATTAAAAAGGAGAGTATGGTTTACCATTGAGCAGTAGTGATGGTGTCCTACCTGATCAGTTAATAGCTTGAGGTATTAGCGGCTACTGAGAGGTTTGAATCTAGCAGGTGTCTAGGGATGAACTACCTTGCAAGAGAATATTACAAAGCGACACAAGAATACACCTACTCCATGCAGAAACATGGCTGGTGCGGGTAGGATGGATGGGATATCAGAGGGAAAGGGGCCACTCCTAGATGGACTGAATGCTATTCAAGTGGGATGGCCTTCACCTCTCTGAGGAGGGCACCAGGAAGGTTTAAAGAAAACTGTTGCTAGAATTAAGTTCTTTTATTTGAAAAAAAATAAAAATAAAGAAAACGAAACTGTTGATCGATTCAAGAGGGATTTGAATAAAGTTGGGGTCAGAGTGTCTGGAATGGGGTGGAGCAACATGTAAAGAAGGATGTACGGGTTCTGCTTCAGACAGAGGTGGTGGACTGCAAGGTCTTATTCAGGAAGATTCTTCTGTTCTTATGTGAGAGCACATTGAGGTCCCTTTAAAATAGCAGGGTTGAGAGGGTGGAGGGCCCAGATCAGAAGTACAGAGGTGTTCTTACTCGCTTGAAAGGGGTCTTGATGACCTACCTCAAGTGCTAGAGAACAAGTGAGGAGAAATCAAAAACAAGGGGCTGATATGGGAAGGCTGAGAAAAGCCAAGGAAGAGAAACCTAGGGGTATCCAGATTGGAAGTGGCAGAAGGGAGACAAGAGTGAGGATGGATAGTTCAGGGGGACAAGAGAATGGGTTGGGCCCAGTATGGTGGGGACAGGTGATCTGGAGGGCTATGTGCACGAGCATCAGGAGCTTGAGAAATATAATCAGTGATCTGGAGGTAGTGTTGGCTGAGGCAAGCCTCAACCTGGTGGCAGTCACAGAAACATGGATGACCCAATATCACAACTGGGGTATGACCATGCCAGAGACAGAGGAATTAGGCAGTGTGAACACAAAAAGAAAATATGGGTGCATTTAGATATTCTATGAATCAGTTTTTATCATTGATTCATATATATGGGTATAGAGCCAGAGGCACTAGGACCCTGCTGCAATTTTATTCTTTGGGGGGGCACGTCTGCTACTGATGACATTGGCATGCAGCATGTATTCATGTGGTGCCACAGGCTGGCCAGAAACCGTCGTTGGCTCCTTCATGCACCTCTGTTATACTCTCCCCACTGTTTAGTGCACACTGCAGGAAAGTCACCACCTCAGTTCATCCATTGTCAAATTTTCTTCTGTGCCATTGCTGAATTTCTTCTGTTGTGGTTTCGACTTGGTTTTTGTTATTTTGAACACGATGTTGGTATCTGAGAAAATGGGGCCAAAAACAAAGACCCTATCATGCGTTGGTGTTCTTGTGGAAAGTCGATTGTGCCGAAGGAACGACATCAGGTTTGTTGGCCATGAACATGATATGATTTCCTGCAATGCCAGCTTATCAGTGGACTGCTGCACCCTCAAAGTATGCGTGCTAAAGTTGGGTTGTCTGATTCCCACCTTCAGAGGCAGGCAGTGAACCCATGTTGCCAAGCACAACTCTCTGGGCCTTTCCTTTTGGTCCCTTCTCAGTTCCTCTGGTACTTTGGAAGAGCAGGGTTCTTCTCGCCACGCTGAGGTGTTGGAGACCTGGGTTGGGGGGTCTGGTCGATGGCCGCTCCTTTGGGCAGCTAGCTGAATTCCCGGGTCCGGCCTGCCCTGGGCTGCGGACATCCCTGCCTGGTGGTGAGGCTGAAGCTGCACACCCGGTCTACACCTTATGACACCTAGGTGTTGTGACCTGGTGCCGCCCCAGCTGCTGACACTGCTGGTGGTGCCAGCTGTGATGTGCCCCTCCTGGTACCATTCATGGTGCCAGAGGAGGGACTGACACTGGGGTTCGGCAGCATCCATTTGCAGAGGTAGAGGTGTGGATATCTGACTCAAGCAGCCCTCGCTGCTCTGAGGAGGAGGCTGACACTGAGCCACGAAACACATATGGCAATGGTTCTGGACCTGTCACAAGGCATGGTAATGGTGTTGCCTCCAGTTTCATTCCTAGTTCTATTGTTGCACACAACACCGGATTGACTTTCGACATGCAAGGCAGTGGTGGAGACAGACCTGTGACAGGTGCTGGAACTGACACTAGGCCTTGCCCAGAGGTTGGTGCTGGTCATGGGAGGGAAGGGGGGAGTCCTGTGACTAGGTCATTCTCTGACCCTGAGGGTGGTGCCAGCTTAGGTTTGGGGTGTTGCTGGGTTGCAGAATTCTCCCCTGACCCTGTGGCTGAACCTGTGTCTGGTGAGGACCAGAGCTGGCCTGAGGGGATTGAATGGCTCTGCTGTCCTCCTTCTAGGGATTCTCCCCTACAGGCATCTTTGAAGTTGTTCCTGTTCTGTAGGTAGGCTCTCCTCGAGTTGTTCATCATGGCCTTCCCTAGGGCGAGGTCCACTGAGTGTTCCCGCATTCTAGTTGTAGACCATAGAAGAGCCTTGCACTCATCTTTCCCTCTTGGCTCTATGCTGTCCCTTACTGAACTTTTAAGGATCATGGGTCCTCTTGGGCCCCTTAGCTGGAGTCCGTATGGAAGCATGACTGGTATGCTGTTCCAGTACTATACCAGGGCTGACAGTGTCTAGTTCCTGCACAACCCCCAGCTGCCATCCACTTCCAGACCTAGTGTCTCCCCTCCATCTGCATCCTCCTCAGAGAGCATAGAATCCTCCCAATCCTTGTCGTGTGCCTCTGAGGACTTTCTGTACCAGAGAGTCCTGATGGACATGCTGCTGGAACTGGACATTGACGCCATAGCCATGCGCAGCACCCTGTCCACACAGTTGGGGCTTTCAGCAGTGATTACTGTCATCCTTCCCTTGCCTAGGGCTTTTGGGGAGTGCTCCAGGACAGTTTGGAGAAATCCCTACGCTTTCCCTCCTGCCCCCAGGGATGTGTACCAGAGGTATTGTGCACCTACGGATTCTGCTGTTACAGTACCTCACCCCACTTTGGGAATTCAGGTCTTGCGGACACCAGGTAGGCCTTGTCACCTGGTGCGTGACTGGCCTCCTGATGCTGATTCTGTGCAGACAGATACATTAGGTAGGAAAATTTTCACCTCTGCTCACACAGTGATGTGCATTTCAGCACATCAGGCAACCTTGGCAGCTTGCATCAAGTGCCTTTAGGCGCAGCTAGGTCCGCTTCTGGCTCCTGTGCCACCCTTGGAGTTAGTTGGGCAAGCATTCTGCCTTTCTGCCATTCTGCTAAAGGTCTGAAGTTGTCTAGGCACCTAAACATTACAAATACAAACTGGGTGCTGCTATTCTGGTGTGGGCTATGAAACTTGAAATGTATTTATAGCAAATGACTGTATTTTAAAACGATAACCTGCCACATCGTGCTGTAAATTGAGCCCTGTCTTTCCTTTACCAGGAAATAGGAGGAGAGTGATTGTAGTTTATAGTGCACTGTATCTGCCGAACTACTGTGTACTGTTTTCATTGATTTCTTTGTTGTGGAGCACACTGCACACTTTTGGGGGCTTCAACATTTAAACCCTCATTATTTTAATGATTTTTTAACTTAATTCATGCACTTTATTTCTCGAGGGTGCTGCGACCCCTGGTGACACTTCCGGGTCATGCTACCTTTAAAAGCTGTACCCTGCTGCAAGCAGGGCGAGCACGAGCAGGGCGTGGGACGCACGTGTCGGCTGTGTCAGCAGGGTCACTGGGCCAAAATACAAAATCAAAAAATCCTGTAGATATAAAATGGACATATTTACTGGACTCTATTTCATATGCTGCAACAGTTGTGGTATGTATGCATATAGAGAATACATTCAAGAATTTAATTGCAATAATTGTATACAAATAACCAGTCTTGAAAATGAGATTTTAGAATTAAAACAGAGTGCAGACCCAGGCTGATATAAGTTGCTTGGAGCAATATATCGATGCGGTGGTAGACTCCTTAGATTCCGCACAAGATACGCACTTGATTACTTCAGAGGACCAATTAAAAGGGGGGAACTCCGAAAAAGGAGATTGGTTTCTGGTTCAAAAAAAAGAGTGGCAAGAAGGGAAGAAGAAATATAGGGGGTAGTTCTAACACCCAAACCACAAATCGATTTAGTTTACTCCAAAATGACCCAAGTATTGAACCAATGCCTGCGAATGATAGTATTATAAAGGAAGGGTCCTTCATTCTCTCCCCAATAATTTGGATACTCCACTGACAAATAATATGAAGCATACTGATCCTATCAGTCCTAAAACAATGAAAATTCCAAGGGATGTATTGGTAATCGGTGACTCAATGTTACGCTACACAGATCACATAATATGTAAAAACAGAAATCCCTTCACCACAGTTAGTATTTTACCAGGTGCTGGCATTAATAACATTAAGCAACTCCTTCCAGGCCTTCAGGAGCATACACAGACCCCAATCACCTTAATTCATGCTGGAATAAACGATTTAGGAAAAAGATCTATGCTAGAAATCCAGAGAGATTTTGAAACTATAGGGGACACGATTAAAAATCAAGGAGGTGAATTGATTATTTCTGGATTATTACCAATCCCCAGAGCAAACTGTCAAAAAAGGCAAGACATAACATTAAATGGTTGGTTGAAACAATGGTGCCTTAGAGAAAATGTTGCTTTCATGAGTAACTGGGAAGGTTTTATAAACCAGGCATTATATGCCAGAGATGGAATACATTTAAATAGACAGGGAAAGCAATATTTTTGGGAATAGATTTAGGCAGCAAATCGAAAATACTTTAAACTAAATTCAAGGGGGGGTGTTGATAATTCACCTTTGGTTAAACATAACAAAAATAGCCCACAAAAACATATCAGTTGGAACATCCTTCTTATAAATGCTAGAAGCTTAAATTTTATTTAGTTTTTGTTAACCGGGTAAGTGCACTAGCCAGCAGGTGACTATTTTCAGGCAGGACCCGGGAGAGTACAAGACAAATACATACTGAGGGGGTTTAACATATACAGTACAATTAGTGTGGCAATACAAGGTATAGACAGAGGAGCCAAAGCTATGAGGCTAAGATAACAGTGAGGACACTAGTCTAAGTAAAACAAATACAACATTGTTCTGTATAGAATATAACAGGCAGCGCAGGTACTGGTACAAAGACAGTGTTATTCGTAGTTCCCCAGGCAGACGTAGTTCAAAAAAGTGGGAGAGGGAGGGTAGAAGGAGTGGAGGGGCGGTTTGATGTTACGATGAGCATGTAAGGACCTCACCGTGAATACGGCTTTAGCGGCTCAGGGTACTAACAAGCGGCTGGGCTCATGGTACTGCTTCCTGGGCACGATCACGGCAGGCAGCCCCTGATAGCAGACTTCCCAGGGGGAGTAAGGCGAGGTCCAACGCTGTTGGTCGTTTCGGCAGTCAATTCAAATGCGGGTCCCTAGGCTACGGTGGTACCTCAGCAGCACTGAGGAAAAGGAGGAGTGAATCCGAAGCCCAAAATGGTCTTAGGGGGACTTTACGGCGACTACGGCTTTGGCGGCACAGGGTGCCCTCGAGTGACTGGGCACCTGGTTCTGTTTATGGGCATGTTCACGGCTGGCGACCTCTGCAGTCAGGATGCAAAGGAGGGGCAACTCTGGTGACTACTTGGTAAGCGGTGCTTGAGGCGAGCCCCTGAGACTATCTAGGTGGGTCCACGTCGGTGCTGGGTGCCGGGAGGAGCGCTCTACATTCTGACAGGGCTTTGAGGGATTTTCGGCAACTTTACAACTTTAGCGGCTGAAAGTAGTGACAAGCAGCCGGGCTTATGGTTCTGTTGCCGGGCATGAGAGCAGCGTGCAGTCCCGGTCCATGGGTATCCCGGGGGAGTAATACGCGAGGGGGGCAGGAAAAGAGGCGAAGCCCCTGGTTGTACCAATACTCAGCTGTCACATCTGACTGGCTGTAAAAACAGTGAGGGCATATTCAAGTTAAGACAACAATGGGTAGAGCAAAAAACAGCATAGTTCAGTCAGTAGACAGCATGTAGAATAGCATTTACAGATTACAGTGAGGGCTTATTCTGCATAAGACGGCACCAGACAGATCATTAATACGGCTTTGTATAGAACAGTATGCAACAAACCGAGCAGTTATAGTTAGGGGAAAATAGGGTAATTTAAAGATCAACAGGTAGATAAGGTGTACAAACAGGCAGGGGAGAGAAGGCATAAGGGAAGGGGGGAAGCTGAAAAGGTAGGGAATGGGAAGATTGTAGGACTGGCTTTCTAAGGTGCTGTCAAGTAGGGTCAAAACGGGCACATTGGTCAGAGGTAGCTAGGTAGTGTCGTAGCCCTCGTTTGAAGAGGTAGTGCGATGAGGTATGCCTAAGATCCTGTGGCAGCATGTTCCACATCTGGGGGCAGCATGCCCGAAAGCCCCAGTTCCTTTGGAGGTGTGACAACGTGGAACTCTCAATAGTGGTTTGTCTGACGATCTCAATTCACGGATTGAGGTAACGGGATGAAGTAGCTCAGCTAGTGATGCAGGCGTATCTAGTCTGATAATAGAGTCACATAGACAGCCAAGATAGTATAGCCTGGTAGCAGTGGGGGAGAGCCAGCCAAGGTCACTATACAGTTGACAATGATGTTTGAGCCGCGGGTCCTTGGAAGCATACCGACATAGGTTGTTATAGGTGACGTCCCATTTTTGCAAAGCTGATTTATGGGCAGTAGTCAGGATGGGAGCACAGTAGGTTAGGGTTGGTAAAAGGATCCCCCTGTCGATGGCCAGCTTGGCTGATGGCATTAACATATAGCTGGTTATGTAGGCTGCCCCCAGCTTACAATTTACAGTTTTACAGGTTGTTTGAATGTGAAGGTTAAGGTCCAGAGATTGGTCAAGTAAGATTCCGAGATAGCAAAATGAGGTGACGACCTCAAGAGAGATCCCATTTAGGTCTAGTATTTTCAAGGGGGAGGTGCAGGATCTAAGTTTTTGGGCGGTGCCCAGGAGCATAGCTTTTGTTTTGCTTGAGTTAAGGATAAGTCGATGAGAGCTTAGCCAGCTTTGTATATTGTTGTAGGCTGTGGTCAGAGACAAGTTTAGGTAGTCAATATTATGCGAGCTGGCATAGATGACGATGTCATCAGCGTAGAGAAGAGAGGAGCAGGATGAAATATTGCTTGGTAAGTTGTTTATGAATAGGGAAAAGAGAAGAGGGCCAAGTATTGAGCCTTGGGGTGCACCAATATTGCAGAATTGAATTTTACAGCTTGGGTCCTGTCGGTTAAATAGCTCCTGAACCAGTTGATAACGGGAGAGGAGAGACCTATTGATTGCAGGGTGGACAGGAGCAAGGAGTGATCCACAAGGTCAAAGGCCTTGGTAAGGTCAATGAAGACAGCTCCTGTTAGCCGACCATCATCCATGTTAGAGAGAGTATCTGAGGTGAGTTTGGCTAGTGCTGTCGAAGTGCTATGGTTTTTCCTGAAACCATGTTGAGCGTCACAGAGCAGATTTGTAGATTCTAAGTAGTCGAGGGTCTGGGTGGCTACAAGCTTTTCTAAGATTTTACTTAGGACTGAGAGAATAGCTATCGGCCTGTAGTTTGTGATCTCGTTTCTGCTCCCTTTCTTAAAAATGGGAGTAATTCTGGCAGTTTTCCAGAGATCAGGGACTGTACCACTGGAGAGGGACAGTGTGAAAATCTTAGCCAGTGGTTCGGAAATGAGAAGTGCAGCAGTTTCTAAAAGGCGGGGTTGCAGAGAGCCAGATCCAGGGCTGGTGTTGTCAGAGATAGTTCTTAGTAGATTTAAAACTTGAGAGCTGGTTATCGCTTTGAAGTAGACAGACTGGGTTGTTTGAGCCCCGGTTTGAGAGGCTGAGAGGTCAGCTAGTTCACTATCAGCAGAGGGCTGAGATGTGATTGGAGCCAGTGGCAGTGTAGAGGTGTAGGGTGAGAGATCTGAGAACATATTGTTGAATGCATTTCCTATGGTGAAGGAGTCATTGCAGTGGGTACCGTCGAGGACCATCTCAGAGGGGGTTACAGATTGTGGGGTACCAAGGAAGGTCTTAATATGGCCCCAAAATTTCCGGGGGTCATGGGCTGAGCTGGTTAGTAGGTTCTGGCAGTACCTACTTTTTGCAAGCCTTATCTGCTTTTTGCAGGAATTTCTGTGTTGTCTGTATATTGAGTGGTCTCTGGGTAGGCTAGTGCTTTTGTAGTGCTTCCATAGTTTATCCCTGAGCCGTAGCTGCAGGAGTAAATCTTTTTGGAGCCATCTAGTTTGCTTTAGCCTGACTCTTCTTTTCAGTTTCGGTGCATGCCTATTTTGCACTTCACTGAACATTGTCAGGAACACTTTTAGGGCATCTTCGACTTTTTCTGCATGGTGGATTTCAGACCAGTCAATGTTGGATACGTCAGGGAGGAAGGCGTTTATGTCCATATGGGCAAAGTTGGTAAAGGTGACCAGGCGGGGTGGAGGAGAAGGTGGAGGACCCGAGTGCCATTGACAAAAAATGGGAGAGTGGTCGGTTATTGCATCGGCCAGGACACCTGCCTTGGTCACATGTTCAGGTCTATTTGTGAGAATCCAGTCGATAAGTGTACCAGACTGAGTGGTTACCGTCCTAGTGTTCTCTGTTATAAGCTGGTAGAAGTTAAAGCCATGGACTAGTGATGCGAGGGCACTATGAGAAGGACCCAGCCAGTTTAGGTTCACATCACCGAGGATGATGGCTTCATTCATGTTAATAGTTTGAGATGTTAGTTTGAGTAGTTCCTGAAAACCATCCACTCCTCCAGAGGGCGGGTTGTAGAGGCAAATTATGTGCAGTTTCTTAGTACCAAGGGGCAAAATCGCATGTATTGACTCACAAATCAGTTGTGGGTCTTGGGCTGGGGCTGTTCTGATGCTGAGGTGAGACTTGTGGTAGATGGCAACGCCCCCACCCCGTTTTGACCCAGGCCTGTCCTGCCGGATAAGAGAGTATCCAGGTATGTCACTCAGGGCATCGTAGATTCGTGGTTTTAGCCAGGTTTCAGTGAGGCACAGGATGTCAGGTTCACATACTTTGATCCAAGCTTCTAATTCGGCCAGATGACTCTGTATGCTTTTGATGTTCATATGGGCTACTAAAAGTCCTTTATTTGACTTTCCATTTGAATTGTTGGGAGTGCATTGCAGGGAGGGCCTGGATTCAGTTCTACGTCACCAGCTAGCCGGAGCAAAAGAGATGCCAGAAACTCTTGTTTTAACCTGTAGTGAATCTTAGTTGATAGATGTTTCCTCCCCTGTTTATTGAGGGTATGAAGTACGTGATAAGTGTATCCTTAATTAAGGAGAAGGTATTGCCAAGTGGGTTTAGGGTAGTAATTGGCTGCAAGCAGGTTGGAGAAACTGAAATCAGTGGCTGAGGGGGAGTATTGGTATGTCCCATATGTTAGTGACAGAGAGATTTTATTCAGGCACAGTAGGAAAAGGAGGCAGATTAGGAGAGTTAGTACCTTTAGTCTGCCACTTGGGGGCAGCGAGCCTGCAGGGAGGAGTATCATGACAGCGCTTTGAGATAGGAGCCGAGTTTGCAGGGAAGCAAGGATTGCAGGAGAGGTCTTTGTTAGGGTAGCAAAGATCAAGTAAGGATTGAGACTCGGAGCAGGAGAGGGGAGAGAGAGAGGGGGGTGGGAGGTTTGGAGGAAAATAGGGTATTCTGACCACGAGGTTATATCAAGAGAACTGCGGCAGTTTCAGGCCAGGCGGTTTTCGTGAGTGAGTAACCTACTTGTTGGAAGGCAGAAGTAGGTCGATCACCCCAGTGGTGAGAGTATAAGGAGCCAGTGGGAAAGTCGACACTTAGTCATATGACCTACAGAGTCCTATAGCTAAAGGGCCAACCAGGGTGGGTGACGTGGGGGGTGGGTGGGGAGCCGGCGCAAAGCGCCAGCGGGACAAATGGTCACAGGAGGAGCTGTACCACTCGCCGTTTGTGTACTGGAAAAGGCTCTCCGCGAGCGGGGAGAGTGGGCTGCTCACAGCGGTGCACAGCGCTCTCAGACCTGGAGCACAGCAGGCAGTCCAACAATCAAGGTTAGCAGTGAAAACAGCCGCTTTCAGTGAACAGGTACAATCTAGACAGCGCCAAACCCTTTCTGGAGAGAGCCGGCAGCTGAGGCGGAGAAAAACATATCTTTCGGCTTTTATGGCGTTGGCGGCACAAGGTACCAACAAGCGGCCGGGCTCCTGGTTCCGCTTCTGAGCGAGAGCGCAGCGGTCGGCCCCTGACAACAGGCTTCCCTGGAGGAGCGAGGTGCAATCTTCAGCGGGTACCGCTGGGCAAGCGGTTCCAACGGTGGGTCCCTTGGGCTACAGAGGTGGGTCCACGGCAGCGCTGGGGTGCGAGAAGGAGCGGTCCGAAGCCCCGATGGGCTTGGAAAGGACCTTTTGGCTTTTACGGCTTTGGCGGCACAAGGTACCAGCAAGTGGCCGGGCTCCTGGTTCCGCTTCTGGGCGAGAGCACGGCGGGCGGCCCCTGACAACAGGCTTCCCTGGAGGAGCGAGGCGCAATCTTCGGCAGGTACCACTGGGCAAGCGGTTCCAACAGTGGGTCCCTCGGGCTACAGAGGTGGGTCCACGGCAGCGCTGGGGTGCGAGGAGGAGCGATCCGAAGCCCCGATGGGCTTGGTAAGGACCTTCGGCTTTTTACGGTTTTGGCGGCACAGGGTACCAGCAAGCTGCCAGGCTCCTGGTTCCGCTTGGCGTAGAGGCTGGCCAGGCCCCTGACAACAGGCTTCCCTGGAGGAGCGAGGCGCAATCTTCGGCGGGTACCGCTGGGCAAGCGGTTCCAGCGGTGGGTCCTTTGGCCTACAGAGGTGGGTCCACAGCAGCGCTGGGGTGTG
The DNA here is from genome assembly GCA_016271365.2 of Neoceratodus forsteri. Lineage (NCBI taxonomy): Eukaryota > Metazoa > Chordata > Ceratodontiformes > Ceratodontidae > Neoceratodus > Neoceratodus forsteri. Next base: position 735,007,558 of record CM057459.1, read on the forward strand.
AGGAGGAGCGATCCGAAGCCCCGATGGGCTTGGAAAGGACCATACGATGAGTTATTATATACTCTAAAACAACAGGATGTTCATGTTTGTGCAGTTACAGAGACCTGGTGGAAGGAGGATGATCCTTGGGACAAAATAAGGATAGAACCATTAGTAGGGGTGGAGGAGTTGCACTGTTCATCTCAAATAGCATAAAAGTTGAAAATATTGAGTTATTAAAATGGCCTAAAATAGAAGCTTTATGGGTTAAAATATATTTAAAAACATCATATTGTATAAATCTGGGAGTAATTTACAGGCCACCTTCAGTCACTGTAGAAGACTCTATGCTACTGGATTATATAAACAGCGTTTCCTCCGCAAAAAATGTTATACTTATGGGTGATTTTAACCTCCCAGGGATAAACTGAAACACTCTTAGCACTACTACTCAAATTGAAAATGTTTACCTTGAATCCTTCTTGTTAAATAACATGGAACAAATAGTGAAGCAGAATACTAAGGGAAATAATATACTTGATCTAGTTTTGCATAATCTGGGTGATAGTATGACAAATTGTAATGTTTCCCATCCCCTTGGAACTAGTGACCACTCCATGGTAAACCTTACATATGCAGGTATCTATGGTTCTGATATGGGATGTGCAGTTATCTATAACTTTAAAAAAGCTGATTTCCAGAAATTTAATAAAGAGTTGACATCGTGGGACTGGGAAGAGGAATTTAAGAATAAATCAATACATGAAATATGGTCTATACTCAATACTAAATTATCTACCGGAATATTAAAATATATCCCTCAAATAAAAAAAGGATCAAGCTAAATATAAAACTCCCTGGATAAATGCTAAAGTTAAAAAACTGATAAGACTGAGAAAAAGGCCTTCAGAATTGTAAAACTTAGTGGTACACATTCAAATTGGGAATATTATAAGAATCTTTTGAGAAAAACAAAAAATTGTGTTAAAAAAGCCAAAAGGGATTATGAGGTTAATCTGGCAACAAGGACTAAGAATAACTACAAGTCCTTTTATAAATTTGTAAATAATATAAGGGGTGCCACTCCCACTATAGGCCCATTAAAAGACTCAACTGGTAAAATGATTTTAGAGAATTCCGACATGGCAATGTTATGTAATCAATATTTTACCTCTGTTTTTAATAAAAAAATCCTTACCTAAAAAAAATCATAACCCACATAAAATACCGGGATCACACCTTATCACAGCATCGGATATTCAAAAGCGTCTACAAGGGTTGGACTCTATTAAATCATCAGGCCCTGATGGTCTTCACCCTCGCATTCTCAAATAATTGGCCATTCCCTTATCTGGTCCAATTACAGCATTATTTATTAGATCCATCGAAGGAGGACAAGTTATTGATGTATGGAGGCAAGCTAATGTTGTGCCTATTTATAAAAAGGGTTCAAAACATGAAGTATCTAACTACCGGCCTATTAGCCTGACGTCTGTTTTGAGTAAAATCCTAGAGGGTATTATCAAGGAATATTTAGGGGAAATAGTTAATATTGATTATTCCCAGCATGATTTTGTAAAGGGCAGATCGTGCCAGACAAATCTGCTGGAATTTTACGGTAAAGTTAGTATGGCTTTAGATAAAAATGAGGCAGTTAGTGTCATTTTGCTGGACTTCTCGAAAGCCTTTGATAAGGTCCCTCATGGGGAACTGTTAGACGCTTTGATTGAAATGGGTTTAAATGGTAATATTACCAAATGGGTGGAATGATGGTTGACCAATAGAACACAAAAAGTTTGTATAAAAGGTTCTTATTCGGGACTGGAACAGGTGTCCAGTGGTGTCCCACAGGGCTCTGTGCTCGGCCCATGTCTTTTTAATATATATATTACCTCATTAATTACGTCAGTTGGAGTATGGCTAACCAAATTTGCGGACGACACTCGCATCGGTCATATTGTAAACAGTGTTGGAGATGCAAATACCCTTCAGTTCGCACTTGGTGAACTTGAAAATTGGGCAGATAAAAACATGTTAAATTTTAATGTGGATAAGTGTACTGTTATGCACTTTGGGAAAAATAATTTATTAGCCAAATATAAGTTGGGAGGTAAATTATTAAATGTGGTAGAAGATGAAAGGGACTTTGGTACAAGAGTACAAAATAATTTGAGTCCTAAACTTCATTGTCAACAAGTCATTAAAAAAGCTGGAAGAATACTTCACTGTATTAACAAGCATATCCAAAGTAATAGTAGTAGAGTGTTACTCCCTTTATATACTTCTCTAGTGAGGCCGCACTTGGAGTATTGTGCTCAGTTTTGGTCACCACAAGACCAGGGCTCAAAACGTTCTCTGGAAAAAATTCAGAGAAAAGCAACAAAGAAAATGAACGAAGTTAAGGATCTAAATTATGATGATCGTTTAAACCAGTTAGAACTTTATTCCTTAGAATATCGAAGAATGAGAGGCGACCTTTGCATGGTTTTTAAAGCTCTTCATGATGACAGTCTATTGGATAAATTGGGACTACCTGTAAGAAATAATCTTTATGAAACTCGGTCACACCCCTTGCAACTTAAGGGTGAATGTTGTAAAACAAAAAAAAGGAGCTCTTGGTTTACAATAAGAGTCACTAGTGTTTGGAATCAATTACCCTTAAATGTGGTAACTAGTGATACAATGGACATTTTCAAGTCAAGATTAGATATCTGTTTACGTAACAACTCAATAAAAGGTTATACTTAAATTTCCCTAAGCAAGCTATATGGACCTTGGTCATTTTTGCTCTGATACCCTATGAAACCTATGAACAAAGGGATCTTAAGATGCCAGTGAGGTGGCTAGTGGGAACTAGAGTCTGCATTTGGTGGGCACTATAGCTTAGTTCTCTAGACTGGCACTTCTGGCCCGGCAAAAAGTATTGAACTCCCAGTTCCATGGGACACCCTTTTTTCCTCGTAGAGTCAAAAGGGAACTTGGGGGACGTTTTTCACTTTCCGTCTGACTCTGAACGTTCTGTGGTCTCACCTGACCTATGGGGAGTCCCTGCACTAAGGTATTTTCCCACATGCAGAGGGCAGATGATAATCATTACCCTCAGGGTGAGCCAGCTACTCCATATTTGGGAAGCTTGGTTCTCGGACCCGTGTATATGAATCAGTGGTTAACATTGATTCATGGAAGATATGAAAATTATGCACTCACCATAATTGTTGATCTTCCTAAACATCTTTACCATTGATTCAGACTACCACCCTCCATCAGGTCCTCTGGTAGCTCACCCTGTGGGTGCTGGCAGTAGTTACTTCTGCCATAGTCCTTTTATGGTGACTTTATTTATTTGTTTTTTAAAAAATTGAGGGCTGGTCACTCTGTCAGCCAATACAAAAAAAAAAGTGAGGTGGTCTTGGCTCCCCTGCTACCCCCACCCCCACAGAAAAGAGAGCTTTTGTTTTTCCTCACGGAGTGGGTAGGTGGCCACCTTCTCTCAGTTTGTTCTCCCTGCCTGGGGTATATTCTCTATACGGTATATCCCTGTTAGCTGCTATATGCAACATGTGCCCCGGCACCGTCCAGTTTAACTCACTGACCAAATGGTCTGCCTATGGAGAGGTGCAGTGCACTGGCTTAGATCTATGTGCTAGTGTCACATAGGGTACATCCCTCTGGCTTCGGGGAGAAGCCATGATCTTCCAGAGATCAGTCTTCACCATTCATTACTGGTGGGTGTAAGCTGGCGGTGTCAGACCCCGCGGGAGTGTGTAGCTTTAAGATTTTTGAGGAGGGGCGCAACCATTGGAGACGGCGCTGCCCTCAAGGCCGACGTAGAACGTGGCACTCACGGGTTGGGCAATAACCGATGACTGCCCCCCCCCCCAGCCTTCTCAGTTCTGCTTTTCCCGTCGTTGAGGCAACACCTTGTGTGGCATGAAGCTAAATCTACTGTCAGTCTGCTCCTTGTTATCCTTCGCTTGGCGCCATATCAGTCCATTCCAGTCTGGTTGTATCCCCCTTTTATTTCTTTTTTCAGTGTAGCACCTAGTGCTTTTGTTTTGTTTTGTTTATTTTGTTCCATTGTAGTCATGTCCGGTCCAAGGCCTAAGAAAAGTCAGTTCAGAGGCGGGACTTTGCCCCATACATCAGTGCCCGTGCGGCAGTCGATGACTGATACAGATCCGCTTGACCATTGTTTCTTGTGCTTGGGTCCCCATCATGATATGGATAGCTGTGATGCTTGCTTTTTGATGGATTTTCGTGCGCTCTGTCAGCATGCGGCAAAGTTGGAGTAGGACCCCACGACTTTCGGAGGGCAGCATCGCACCGTGGATGCCAAGGCCAGGACCCTTCTCCCGGGCCTCTCCCCAGTATTATACGTACTGAGGGGGAGCAGGCCTCCATTGTTTCGGGTCTCTCTGAGACTGGAGGCCTACGCAGGGGGTTGGATGGACAGTCAGCACTTCTTGCAGTCCGGTGCCCCATCGGGATGCTGGACCCCACAGGTGTCGAAGTCTCTGCTGTGTGCCGGATCTGCGTCAGTGGCATCTACTGGCACCACCTCAGCTCCTGACTCTGTCCCTGGTGTCAGTGAGAGGGCTGGCGCTGTTGGTACAACTGGGTCTCCTTCCAGCACCATCCTCAGTGCCGGGAGAATAACAGTTGATGTGGTTGCTTTGTTGAAAATCTCCCTGATCTCGTCATCAAGTTTGGATGAGGATTGGGATGATCCTGATTGGTGGCCAGGCTCTACGGAGCCTCTCATCTATCCTAGGCCCAGCCTGAGGCCATCCTTGCAGCCTGCTCCCCTTCTGATAAGTGCCGATGGCGGTGCCACTCCTCCTGTGTCTGCCGGTGCCACTTATGGCACCGTGGGCCTTTCCGGTGCTGGGTCAGAGGGCGGTGCCGCGTCCAGTGCCAGGTCTGTAGACTGTGCCAGATCCGACGCCACGGCAGTCCTCGATGCCGGGTCTAGTGTTGACTCAGCTGGTGGTACCGCATCTGGCACTGAGGGTGGTTCTGGTGCCAGTGCCAGATTCTCTCTGCCCTCCCGTCTGCATGCTGCTGCTGTGGGAATGTGTCTTGAGGGGTAGATCTCTGTCTGCCGGGTCGAGGGTGGTGTCACGTTCGGCACCGTGGTCTGTCCCTAGAGTGCAGGGAGTCTCTGGGTGCAGTCGGAGTACCGAGTCGGGCCTCCTTTCCCCTTCTAGCGGGCAGGAGTCTACAGTAGGCGAGGACAGTGGCAGGCCTAGTGGACCCAAATGGCTCCGGTTTCCTCACCAGTGGATCTCCCCCCAAGTTCACCACCCTGTTCGCTCCTTGCCAGTTGGGCATTCTCCGATGGGTGGGCTGCGCAGCCCACTCCCTTGGGATAAGTCCCCTGCACTGTCCCGCAGCCGTGACAGAGGACCTGCAGTCTCCCATGGCCATTCTCCTTCTCCTCTGCCTCCTCTCAGGTCTTTCAGATCCCCTGGGTCACTTATCGTTGGAACAGGGCTAGGAAGTACAGCTTGGAATCCACTGTGATCCCTTCATGGCCTCAACCTCTCATGGAGGAGTTGCACAGTGTGTGACAGGTTCCCTCAGCCTCTGTTCCAGCCCCAAGGAACTGCCAGCACAGGTACTGTGACCTCCTCCCCGGTCTCCAATGAGCTATGCCCCACTTCTCCTCTAGTCCAGAGTGGCTGGACACCCCCTCTGGGCGTTGTCGCCCCGAGCGCGACTGTCCCCCAGAATCTGACTCGGATGAGTCTGATAGTTGGGGTAGTAGAGTTTTCTCCTCGTCTCCTGTTATCTATCTCAGCACACCAGGTTGCCTGCGCCAGGTGCCTGTGGGCTGCTCTGGGGAAGATCCTCATGGCTATGCCTGATTGCAAGGCAACCAGATGAACCATCATCATTTCCACATGTGGCTTGGTGCTACCAGGCGAGGGCATCGTACAACAGTGCGTCAGCTTCCAGGTTGGTGGGAACATTGGTTTGTATCAGGTGGACAGCGTGGCTTCGTCTTTACCGGTTGTCACCCTTGGCTCAGCGTAGGATGATTGCCTCGCCTTTCAAGGGGGCTTGTTTCTTCTTCTGCAGGGTCATGTGCAAGCTGTCTGGGTGCTTTACCTCTCCCAGGCAACGGGAGCCTCTGCCTGACCCTGATCACTCTTAGGTCCCACCAAATCCATTAAAAAAAAAAAAAAAAAAATCCTCCTCCTGTGCTCTCCCTCACAGGTGACTGAGGGAGACTTTTTCCCCCTCAGGGACATGCCAGCACCATCTATGTGGTGCTTGGTACTCACCCACCAGTAATGAGTGGTGAAGATTGATCTCTAGAAGATGTGAAAATTTCACACCATAATTCTTGATCTTCCAAGATATCTTTACCATTCACTACTGCTCCCCACTCACCTTCCCCTCATGGCCAGGCTTCTAAGCAATGCCACCTCCCTGTTTGCCTTCTCCCTCACTAGGACCGATATCTAGCCGGCACCCACTGAGGGTCTTGGATTTTGGTCAGGGAGGAGGAGGTTCTCCCTTTTCCTTAACTTTGAGGGAGAAGGCAGACATGGACAGCTGACCTCCCTTTTCTCCTCCTTTTAGAGAAGAAGTTTCTCTACACCTCCCAGGGATTGCTGTGATTCTAGTAGTGCCGGCCCTCCCACCCCCCTCCTTTTTTTTTTTGCATGTGCCAATTCTGAATTCTGGATCGGACTGTCTTCAGTGCCATGGTACTGTTCCATGGCACGCTATGCCTATTGTAGGCACGCGTTGCAAGGTTGGACCAGTTTTGCAGCTTATTCATATTACCCTGTTGGATCCTCTGTTTTTTTTTTTTTCCCTGGGACCTGCAACATTAGCTGGCGCGACCCCTTTTGGGGGGGGAGGGGCCTTTCTTTTCTAAGTGCCTATTCTGTAGCACCTTTAAGGGGTTCCCTCACCAACCTTTCTTCTCTAACCATTATGCCTTAGTGGTAGGTAATCCTTCAGGAGTACCTTTTGGATCTCCCTGGTGGGGGGGAGGGGAGAAAGAGAGGGATCTGCTTTTGGGGGTGGTGAGAGAGAGAGAGAGACCTTCTGGAGTCAGCTTGGAGTTTTTCTTCTCTGGGTCAGATCATGGTAGTGGGTTTTTGCAGCCACCTTGGACTACCTTACTCCTTCAGGAGCTGGTGGGCCCATTGCAGACTGTCAATCTACAAATTCTATTCTCACTTTTCTTGTCCGCAGATATCTGCCCCTTTGGTCAGAGACTGGTGCCTTCCCTTCAAGCTGCATCCTATGACTTTCCTTGGAGGCAACTCCTCTTGTCCTCCAGGGTCCCTTTCCACAGTCCCAGACAAACCCTTCTCTGTAAACCAAAGAAAAAAAAAGGGGGGGGGCACTAGTAGTGTGTCTGCCCTTGTCCGGTCCTGTTGAACTGCTTATGCCTGACAGTGTGACTCCATGGGGGAGTCCCTCTGTGGACCGTCTGTAGCTCTTCGATTCTAGATGGGACAGTGAGTTTACTCGCTCCTGGTTGGGGTTATGGGACCCTTGTCTCTCTCTCTCTCTCTCTCCCTATCTCTCTCTCCTTCCTTTTCTCTCTCTCTCTCTCTCTGTCTTTCTTTCTTTTGGTCTCCCAGTGACTCTGGTCGCCTCTGGGCTAAAGCCCTCCCAGAGGCCCCCGGTCAGCTTTGGGTTTCAGTTTATATCCTTTCCTTTTCTTGTCCCTCTGGCTCCCTTGCCCCAACCTCCCCTTTTTTCTCTTTCTCTAGTTTCCTCTCTGGTGAACATCACTGAGTAAGTTGTGGGGCCGTCGTCGGTTACTAGCCATCCCGGGAGCGCCACGTTGTCCATCAGCCTTGATGGCGGCGCCTTCTCTGATGTCAGCCCCTTTCTCAAAAATGTTAATGGTACATGTTCCTGCGGGTCTGGCGCCTCCAGCTTATACCCACTAGTAATGAATTGTGAAGATATCTTGGAAGATCAGTAATTATGGTGAGTACGTAATTTTCATTTCTCTTGTCATGTTAGAATTTTTTCTTTATCTCTTGTCAGTTCTGTCTGTGCATTGGGCCTTGCCTGCTCCACCCTGAGCATGCAAGAGGAGATGGCCACATCTTGCCTTCCCAGGACTGCTAGTTCTGCAACTACTATACTTTCATCCCCCCATTTCCCTCCAGTCTTCGCAGGGAGAACAGGTTTATGAGTTTACTCTCAAGTTTATTATCTTGTAGCATGGAGATGTTTATTTTTTGGGAGTCCAGATGCCATTTTTCCATTAGTGACATTTTTTGTTGTGTCAGGTGCAAAGGGGGTCCCAAACTGGACTTCCCCTTTTGCTTCAGGCTGCTGCCCTATCTTTTGCTTGTCTCTGTCCATGCTGTATATATGGCTAGTGGTTAAGAGGCATTAGCTCCATTTAGGCCCACTACCCTTGAGCCACCTACTACACCTACTCCTTTGTCTCTAAGTTGATAGGCAGGTTCTGATATCTTTTTACTATCCCTTTGGGCTAGAACATATCTAGTCTTCTCTTGTTTTTCTCTCCATTTTGTTTCTCTCCTAGCGAGCAGAACTGAGATGTGTGAGGGACTCAACGACAAATATTGGCCGGCACACGGTACGTGCTGCATGCGAGCAGTGTTAGTAGCAAACATCTGTTCCCTCCCTAAACGAAATAAGCTCTCGTGGGATCCTATGCTTCTAACCCCAGTAATGCTCAGAATATTCCTAAATTTATGCAGTAAGCCAGAAGGGTTTGACTGCCTGGAGAGACAAAACACATGCAAATGATGGAACACTTTGCATGTGAGCATCTTTCAAACATTGCCTCTATTAACTGCCTGTGTTCTAACCTCTTCAGATTTTTCTGTCCGCCTGAAAAGTCTGGTCACTCGGAGTCCTGTTCGTCCACTTTCTCCTGCATGAAGAAAACTTCAAATATTACAAGTATATTTTGTTTTTATTTACTGCATCTACTATTTGTTTTGTATTATTAATCTAGTTTACGGTTAAATGTGTTATTTTTCCCAGTTCCTCTCGGTTTGTGATAACCGCGGGGGAACCAGGTTAATTTTTGTTAAAATTGGGGTTCTTTGATTAAAGAACTGCCTTTGTTTATTTTTAAAACTTGTTTTATTTAAGTTTGCGCAACCGTTAATTCTTGGTTACCAGAACCGCTGACCCGGTTCCATACCGCTACATAGGTTCGATTCCATCTGTTCCGGAACTGACTGTTTAATAAAAAAATTAAAAAAAAGCTTTTGCTGTTTGGTGGTTATGGTTTTTTTCTCCCTTTTACATCGTGTCTGAGAAACCCAAAAAGAGAACCGATGAATCTGGATTTGAACTGTTCTCAGTGTGGAGAAGTATTTGTAAAATCAGATACACACTTTATTTGTGATTTGTTTGGGTTTCGACCATCTTAAAGAGGAACGTGAAGTATGCAAAACATTCCCAGATAAAACATTGGAAAAACACATTGAAAGGCTCAAGAAAAAGTTCACAAAGGGTCCCTCTGGCTCTGACAAGCCGATACCCCAAGATATTGTGGCTGAACCCACATCTGCTTCTGTGCCTGCTCTTGAGACGGGTGAAAAGGGCACTTAACAAACCAGCTGACTCCCGATTCCTTCTTAAAAATAAATAAATAAATAAATAAGTTAAAGCACACAGAACCCTCGCCTGCCAGACCGGGGACTTCTGTGCCTGCTATGCCTGTACCAACGGCCCAAGAAATTGCTCAGGCCTTTAAAATAATTCAGTCTTTACAGGCAATAGTTCCTCCTCAGCAGCCTCCTGTCCCTCCCTGGGTCTCTAGGCTGGCAGCAGTGTGTGTCCACCCCCTCAAGACAGAGGGGATCAGTTTGATGATGATGATTACAGAGAGGAGGAGGGACCAATCGAATAAGAAGTGTCCCCTGAACAGGACTTTGGTTCTCCTCCAAGGGTGATTGTGGATTTTCCATCCCGCTTTACTTTCATAAGGAAAATGGCAGATGCATTAGACATCTCCACTACCGAACAAGGAGGTAGGGTACTTAGAGATGATGGGACTGACACCCACAAAGGCTCTCCTCCTACCAGTGTACAAATTCTTTAAGAAGGATGCCTTAAAGATTCTACAAACACCCAATTCCATTCCTCCCACAGACAGGAGGATGGACAGAAAATACTAATTGGAGAGGGAGGGAGCTGACTTTCTCTTCTCCCATCCAAACCACCAGGGGGTTATTCAGCAAGCTGCAACAAGGTCAGGGTCCCTCTGTCCTCACATCCTCCGGACAAGAACTCCAGAAAGATTGACAGTATGGCCAAAAAAGGGTACTTGTCAGCCTCTTTGGTTATGCATCAGACTACCTTCCAGGCATATGCTGCCTAGTATCAAAAGTCACTGTGGCAGTCAGTCCTGGCTATGTCCCAGAAAAGCTCCTTCGCCCCTTGTCAGATGACCTGGCTGAAACTGCTAAATTTGGGTTGAGGCAGCTAAGTACCAATTCCAAATGGCTGCTGACACCAGTAACACTGCAGCCAGATGGATGGCTAATACGGTGGCACAGAGAAGGTTTGCATGGCTCAAGGCCACAAACCTTACTCAAGAAACCCAGTCTAAGGCCTTAGATTTTCCTCTGCAGGGAAATTCCCTTTTTGGAGAATCCACTGTGGCCTGCATGAAGAAGGTAGTTGAGTATAAGGCCACTAATAGAAGCAACTCTGCCAAGGAGAGAGCTTCTCCATCCACCAGGTCTTATGGAAGAGGAGGCCGGGGGCAGGTCTTTTTATACCTGTCCTTTCTTCCAACCAGTGGCCTTACCCCAGTGCCAGTAGTATCCACAGCAGGGATAGTCCAGGGGCAGGAGAAGAAGGGACTGGAGGTGAGGGACCCAAGCTTAGCCTCAGCCACAATCAAAACAGACCCCTTGAGCCACAGTCCGCTTCCTCCCTACCTGTAGGAGGCAGACTGTCTCATTTCCTCCATGCCTGGCTGAACATCACCACAGACAAATGGGTTCTGGTGATAGTGGGTCAGGGTCTGTCTCTGGAATCCAAATCCCCTCCTTCTCAAAAGATCAGAGTTTTCAGTTCTCCCTCTCTAGCCGAAAAAACGCTTCTAGAGGCAGAGGTTCAAAACCTGGTACAACTGAAAGCAGTAGAACCAATTCCAAAGTCTCTGAGAGGAAGGAGTTTTTATTCCAGATACTTCCTAACAAAGAAAAGTGGGGAGTGGTGCCCTATATTGGATCTCAGAGCTTTAAACAAGTACCTGAAGAAACAAAAGTTCAAAATGGTAACTCTAGCTGTGATTTTGCCAGTGCTCCAAAAGGGAGACTGGCTGGCATCATTGGACTTAAAGGATGCCTATTTCCACATTCCCATAAGGGTTTCTGTGGTGGGGCTGTGGAATAACAGATGGACCAGACACTGAACTTCAGGTTCAACACACAATATCTGTGTGATGTTTATTCGGAATACAAGAAATAAGTTTCTGCAATGCCATATTCCTTCTTCAGTACATCACTTTGCAGCAAAATGCTATGAATGTCCTTTCTCTGCACTTAGCCAGCACCTACTGACACTGATCTCTGATTCAATTCGCTAGTTGAGATGTAGCCACCACCCCTATGCAGGCCCCATTTGCTTGGGTAGTGGGGGCCCAAAAAAAAAAAAAAAAAGAAAAAGAAGCTATAGACAAAGAATCTCAATGCAGAATCACTGAAAGAAGGGTTACCCCAAAGGGCACTGGCAAGAAATCAAGTTTCAAAAAAATACAACATCATACACACTTCCATAATGCAATGCATCATGGGATATATGCAAATCATCATGACATTTCTTACTTAAGTTTACAACAATATACTTGCATTTTAAATAGCACAATTAGCTTAATGTTTATAATAGTCACCTAGTACTTTTTACCATGGTCAAAAATACCTAGTGCCATGGTATTTTCAAGAATGCAGGCTTCATTAACGTAAAGCATATTATGATATAGTACTGTTACATACTAAATCCAACAATGATTAACACAACCTGTTTTACATACATCTGGAGGTCACCACAGTAACCTCCCTGTACGAGGACCTGAGAGGGAAAAGGAAAATTAAAGAGGACACTATAGCATAGTCAAGGGAGGGAGAAGGGGGTGCCCATAGGTGGCCAACCTTGTGGACTAGAAATTGTAAAGGATAGATTAGGCTAAGAAATAGAAGAACTGTTGCAACAGATTTAAGAAAAGGTAGGTCCTCAAGGGTGGCAGGAGCTGCTGTCACAGATTCTTACCGGAGGTATCTCAGATTCAGACTCCCTTCAGGCCACTGTCAGCTTTCAACCCTGCCTTTTTGCCTTTCTTCAGCCCCAAGGGTATTCACAGAATGTCTTGCTACTGTAGTAGCATATCTTCGGAGACAAGGAATCAATTGTTTTCTCTTTTCTGGATGACTGTATAGTGGTGGGAAAATCCCACTGCAAGTACAGCAGAATTTGAAAGTCACTCAGGACCTTCTAGAGTCTCTGAGGTTTCTGATCAATCACAAAAAGTCTTCCTTCACCCCTACACAGGTGTTGCAGTTCATAGGAGCAGAAATAAATACCTTACAGGCCAGAGCCTATCTGCCTCTGGAAAGAGTACAAAACCTTCAGTCAGTGGCAAATTCCTTCAGGTTACACAAACCAAAAACTGCAAGACAGTTTCTCCAGCTACTGGGGCCACATGGCTGTTTCCATAGGCACAGTGCTGGGTTCCAGATTCCACAGGAGAGACATTCAGTTTCACCTCAGGGCTCACTGGTGTCAGAAAAAAGACCCTTTTTTCAAAACTCATTCCAGTAACAAGGGCACTGTTACAGGCCCTCGTGTGGTGGAAAGAGGAATCCAACTTAAGACAGGGAATCCCCTTTCAGAAGGAAAACCCCTCAGTAGTTCTCACAACAGATACATTCCTATTGGGCTGGGGCGCCCATCTAGGGTAGCAGTCCACCCAGAGTACCTGGTCAGTTGCAGAGTCCCTTCAGCACATAAACTTGCTGGAACTCAGAGCAGTTTTGCTAGCTCTAAGAGCTTTCTCTCCTTTAGCATAGGGTGAGGTGGTACAGATCAGAACAGACAATACCACGACAATGTATTACATAAACAAGCAGGGAGGCACCAGGTCAGGCCTCCTTTGCACAGAAGCCATACGTATCTGGACTCTAGCTTATTCTCTAGGAATATCCCTGCAGGCAATCCACTTGCCAGGGAAAGACAACATCTTGGCAGATGCCTTGAGTCGTAAGAATCAGGCCCATCCCGAATGGACCCTGAACAGACAGGTGGTACGGGTTATTTTCAGAAGGTGGGGTACTACACAAGTAGACTTGCTCGCATCCCACCAGAACCTCCACACTCCTTCTGGATGCCCTGACCCGGGATTGGTCAGGGAGGTTCCTGTATGCTTTTCCTCTGGTTCGCAGAGTACTGCTCAAGCTCAGGTCCCATGCAGCACCACTGATCTTGATAGCTTCAGATTGGCCAAGGCAGCCATGGTACTCTCTTCTGCTCTCCATGTCTGTCACCAAACCAATATACCTTCCTCAGAGGCACAGCCTACTGACTTTCAACCAGCGAACTCTGTTGTATCCGAATCTCAAGTTCCTCAACCTCGAGGCTTGGCGCCTGAGGACATAGAACATGCTAAATTGAACCTCTCTGAATCTGTCTTAAGCATTTTAAGAGCGTAGAGAAAACCTTCTACTAAGAAAACTTATTCTTCTAAATGGAAAAGATTTTCAATTTGGTGCTCAAGTAAATCACTGATACCAGGCCAAGTTGGAGTTCCACTTGTCCTGGATTATCTCTCCCATTTACATTCCTCTGGTTTGCAATCCAGTTCCTTGAAGGTTCATTTGGCAGCTGTCTGCTTAGCTTTCTGCTGGGGCAAGGGTAACCTTAGCTTCAGATCCTGTTTTTAAAAGATTCTTTGAAAGCCTGAATCATTTGCATCCCCCTCACAAGGCACCAGTGCCAGCTTGGGATTTGAATGTGTGTATAGCTAAACTCATGGGCTCTCCCTTTGAACCCATGGCTACAGCTCATCTAAAACATGTCACTTGGAAAACAGTTTTTTCTTGTGGCAATGACTTCTGCAAGAAGGATTAGTGAGATTCAGGCTCCCTGTATAGATCAGGACTATTTTTTCTTTCATAGGAATAATTTAGTCCTTAGGACAAACAGAGCATCCTAGGGACATGGATATGTTGTTCATCCACACTTATTGGCAGGTCCCTTGCCGCTTTAAATCTTGCCGGAAGGTCTTCAAGCTGGCTCCTCCCACCCACCCGGGTGGTAAAACTCTCAGCTCCGCCCCATGACGCCAGATCTTCCTTACCGCTTGGAAGCTCAGGTTCCCTCCTTAGCGCTCTGCGTTGGACTGGTTCCTAGAAATTTCGGTCTTCGAAATCCTTTAACAGAAAATGTTGATATCTTCTTCCTCGCTGCGGCAATGGCTCAATCCTGTCCCGACCCCGGGAAGCGCCCGGTTGTTTTCCTCCAGGAGAGACCCACACTCCACGTGTGTTTACTGCATTGATCTGGATCATGATACTCAGCTCTGCGAATTTTGTTGTGCTCTTCCGGCCAGCTCTCAGGAGTAGCACGCTGCCTGTTCGGGGCTCGGACATCCGGTAGTTTTTCCCGCTCCGGAGAATCCCTCGGATCGTCGGGCGTCCGCTTCGGCTGTTTCTAAGCAGCTTGAATCTGCCGAGCAGGGGGCGGCTCCACCTCCCCCTTCCTCGGTTGCGGCGTGTTTCCCGCTGTTCTTGGGTTCTACTCATTCAGCTTCGTTTAAGGAGCTTCGCCAGTCTCTCTCCTTGAAAGAGAGGGACCCTGGGACCTCTCCCTCGGCCCAGTTCCAGGGGCCGTGGCGGGGTCCCGCCGTCGGCTCTGGCGAGCGGCGAAATCTCCCCTCCCGTGAGCCCGCGCTCAGCTCCCGATCGAGCATGCGGCCGGCCTCTGACCTCACGGTGTCCCCATCAGGTCAGCCGGCCAGGACCCCCGTCGACGTGACCGAGCCCCTCGGCACGTCATCTGGGCCGTCTCCTGCTAGTGCCGCATTTCCTTTGCCGGTTCCCCGGTGGAGGCTGAGGTTCTGCCGATACCCTTGGGTTGACAGTCCTCGCCCAAATTCTCCGAACCGAAGGAGGAGCGGGCTCGCTCCGCTCCCTCTCCTGCCCGCCCTTGGTTTCCCCGAGGATTTGGGTCTCGGTCTCGGTCCTCCTCTCGGTCTAGCCGCTCACGCCGACCTCGGCGTTCTCGGTCGAGGCACCGAGTCAAGTGGCTTTGCCGTTCTTCCACGTCCCCCTCCTCGGATGAGGAGTGGCTTCGATGCTGTTGGCGTCGACGGTACGAGGAACTTATGTGGTGGCAGATGCTGTTGTCCGGAAGGCAATCGACCCCGATTCATTCTCCGGCTAGTAAGCAGCCGCCGCCCGGTCGGCCAACGCAGTCACTCGAGGTAATCGAGGAACCCTCTTCAGGGCCGGCTGCTCGCCCGATTCTCGCTGCCCCTCCGCTATCGGCGGAACCCAGGCCAAACCATGACCTGTTTCGCAGGTCACTCGTCCCCTCACTCCCGCCCCACCCTCAGCGGTTGAAGAGTGACTCTGGCCTCGCGGCAGTCTTTGCAGACTCGGCCTGACGTCGGCTCCGTTATGTTTCTGTGCAGGGAAGACCCATGGTCTTCCCCGGAACATTCTGTGGACAACAGCCCATCGTCCTCTGTGGGTCTGCTCCCGCTCATCTCGGAATTCACCAGGATGCAGCTTGAGCCCGTTTCCAGACGGACACCTTACCCCCTTACGGAAATTCTGGACCGAAGGGGCTCTTCCCCGGAGGTCTTCCCGGTGGCTGAGGCTGTTGTGGGCCCAGCCTTGGAGCTCTGGCGGCGGCCTGCTTCCTGCCCTGCACCTTCAGCCAGGGTGGCCAGCAAGTACCCTGTCCCTGTCGGTTCTTTGCCCAGTTTCTCGGAGCACCCTTCGGCTGAAGGGGTAGTTACCAACAATGTTTTCCAACGTGTTGGAAACACTAGGGACGTGGATAGGCCCCCTGACAAAGAGTCCAGATGGATGGACTATGTCGGGCGCAAGGTTTACGCCGCGTCCTCCCTAGGCTTCCGTCAGGCCAGCTCGGCGGCACTGATGGCGCACTGTTCCCACGCCCTTTTGGGCTCCCTGGATGAGGCTCTTCCTCATCTTCCAACCGACCTGCGGACCACGGTCCATTGGGTTCGGGACCAGGGTAAGGCGTTGGCGAAACAACAGCTTCAGTCGGCCCTGGATCTGGGCGACTCCTATGCAAGATCGGTGGCGGCCGCAGTGGCCTTGCGCCGTAGGGCGTGGCTGAGGTTATTCTCCTTTTCCTTGGAAACCCAGCATGAGTTGGCGGACACCCCTTTCTTGGGGGTTGACCTTTTCGGCGCTGGTGTGGAGGGACATATCCAGGGGCCTGAGAAGTCTGATGCCACTCCGGACTCGGTCAGTCCCGCCCGGAGGGACAAGGGCAGCCCTCAGCCGTTGCGTAAGCCCCTTGGGTCCCCCACCCCTGTGGCTCAACCGGCCCAGCTCAAGGGCCAGCAGGCATGCGCTGGTCGGCCCGGTGCCAGACCAGCGTCTTCCTCCAAAACGAAGCAAGGAAATAGGTGCCCGAGAGCTCCCTCGGCCTCTTCCTCCATCAAGCCTGCTCAATGACAGGCTAATGGGGAGCTGTCCCCAGCACCGTCGACCCTGCCCGGGCATTCCCCGTGGGGGGACGGCTCCGCACCTCTTCCTCTTGGGTGGTGCTAAGGATAGCCCTGTCGCGGGTTGCGAACAGGTTTCCTCTTGAGCCGTTACCCCAGGGGTCCTTGGGTCCACAGACTCCTCGTCGGACCACTGAGCTGACTTGCCTGGCCCCTAATTAGGGGTGGTCAGGGAGGTGGTGGGCCCCTTCCGACCCGGGGTTCGAGTCCAGGTGTCCCTGGCCTCAAACGGACGGGGGGCTTGCGCCCATCCTTTGTCATGTCGTGTGGTCCCTCTGCCGATCTCCCATCCTCAGTTCGAGGCGTACAGCTTCCTCCTGGGCCTCTAGGACGTACTTCCTCCTCGTTCCGTCCGTTCTTGAGAGACCCCTTCCTTTCTCAGGTGGGAAGTCTCCTTATGAGTTCCTGACCAGGCTCTTCGTTCTCTGCTCCGCAGTTTCTGCGGCTTCGAAGGGTCCGGGTGTAACCCCACCCGGCTGGCGGCCTGATTAATTACTTCCAGGCTTACATTGGTCTCCTTTACCGGAACCATGTTGGAACTCGTGCCTTAGTGGGAGAGGCTTCTCCGGGACTAGGCTCGACTCTTGAGTCCGAGCTCGGCTCCGGGCGGACAGGACTGAGGTTCTTCCTCCCCTACCCAGTCAGGTTGGCCGGGTAATTGTGCCCTTCCGGGACCTCCTGCACCTCCTGGGCTCTCGGCGGCTGAGTCCCCCTAGGGGACGGGCATGCCAGTGGTCAGAGCGCTGTGTTCCTCGGACCAGTTCGTGACTACAGCCCAGGAGTTAGCGAACTCTCCCCTCCGGTCCGTTCCGGCTCCTGCAGGAGAGCTTCCTGTTCGTCCCCCCTGGGTCGACGGTCTTCTCAGACCGATGCTTCTCAGATGGAGGGGGGTCTCCATCTAGGGGAATACAGAGTGCTTCGCCTCTGGTCCTTCGGGAGTCCCGATGTCCTCTCCACCCGCTGGAGCTCCAGGCATCCGTTTAGCTTGCACCGCTTGCTCCGTTTGTGCGGGGTCTAGTGGTCTTAGTCCATCCGGACAGTACCACAACCTTGTGCTACCTGCCCCGCCAGGTTTGGTCGAACCCCTTGCCTCGGCGTAAGGAGGTTCTCCGCATTGAGTTTTTGTGCAGTCGGAGGAGGGTTCCCAGTCTAAAGATGACGGGAGCCTCCAATTCTCTGACTACTGCCCTAAGCCGGACATAGGCTGCGCCTCATGAGTGTTTTTTTCCCTGCCGGAGGTAGCACAGGATCTTCTCCCTCCTCCCTCCAGGGAGAATATGAGGCCAAGGCTGCTTTTGCCCGCCCCCTCAGCAAGATCTGCTGTAGGGGATGCCGTCAGGGCCACGGACCCCGGGCCCTTCCGCGCCTCTCCCCCATTTCCCTTGACCTACGGGCAAGGCAAGGAGGGACTTGGCGCAGGTGATGCTGGTAGCCCCAGACTGGATTGCCAGCTCTGGTATCCAGCTCTCCTCAGTCTCGGCCGCAGGATCCCGTGGCAGCTTTGAGTCCGCCCGGTCCTGATTTCCTTTAAGGGGAAGGTTTTCCTTCAGGACCTTCAGTCCCTACACCTGTAGGCCCGGTCCCTATGCAGCTAGGGGCCAGGCCTAGGGTCCTTCAACAGGGTCCTCGACCTCGAGGCGTCCTGCTAGGAGTCGGCCAAAATAATGCTCGCCCTCTTTGGAGAAGTTCTCCATTGATGATGGGCTAGGGCCTAGCCCCCTACCGTCCCTGGGCGAGCGTTTCGGACCATCTGCGTCTGTTCTCGAATTAGGGCTTTGGGCCGATGACCCTCTGGGTGCTTCTGTGGTCACCCCTGTCTTCTGGGCGCAGGCCGGAAGGCAGTCGGTGGCGCAGAATAGGTGGTCTGGCATTTCTAGGCCTCGATCACGCCTCCCCTTTGGGGGAGAGTATCCCCATTCTATGGGATCCTTGCTGGTATGGGCTTAGCTCACGAGCAAGCCATCCAAACCTTTGCACAGGTGCGAGTTTCTCCCACCTGTTGTGGAAGAACACCTTCTTGGGGCTACTCTGCCGTCCAGAAGGTGGGGAGAGTTCCAGGCGCTCCTTGCATCCCCCTATCTGGTCTTCCACAGGGACTAGGTTGTCCTCGCCCCACCAAAGTCCTTCCGAGGCAATGGCGGAGTCTTCCTTCGGGGTTTTGCCTCTGCCGGGGTTCATCCCCATTCTCACCTCGGAGGTCATATATAGGTTCCATAGGGACCTGTTTAATGCTCACCTACCTAGGGAGCGTATAGTTAAAGTTTGGGAGAGGTTCGCCAGCTGTTTGTCATCTACGCTGTAGCCACATCTGGCAGACCTGCAGCCAAGTGGACGACGAGCGGGTGGGTCACCCCTGCATAGGTCTCCACTATAGGCGGGCGGGCATGGAGCCTCCCAGAGGGATAAGTGCTCATTTTACCTGTCCTCCGCTGCATCGGTGGCTGCTTCCGAGGATACTCCGGTCCGGATATCCGCAGGGCTTCCACCCGGAAGCAAGCTTTACCGTTCCCCTTCCACATTGACCTTGGGTCACGCCGGGGTGCTGGTCGGGGCCTTGGTTCTCCAGTCTTTATTCCCTAAGTAGGGGGTGTGCGCCTTGCCTCCCTCCTCCGAAGAACTGCTAGGAGTTCGTTAAGTGTGGATGAACAACATATCAATGTCCATAGAAATACAGGTTACTCACCTGTAACAGGAGTTCTAGGAATGGTATATGTTGTTCATCCACACGCACCCACCCGCCTCCCCCGGCTTCACGCGACAACCTGGCTTCCAGCCGGCTAGATCTGGCGTCATGGGGCGGAGCCGAGAGTTTTACCACCCGGTGGGTGGGAGGAGCCAGCTTGAAGACCTTCCGGCAAGATTTAAAGCGGCAAGGGACCTGCCAACAAGTGTGGATGAACAACATATGCCATTCCTAGAACTCCTGTTACAGGTGAGTAACCTGTATTTTCTTCCCAAGGTGGTCTTGGACTTCCACTTAAACCAGTCCATCACTCTCCTTGTCTTTTTCACTAATCATACTACCTCTAGTGAAAGAAGACTCCACAGTTTGGATGTAAAAAGGGCTTTCGGTTACCACATGACAGCCACAAAGGACCATAGACAGGACAGAAAACAGCTGTTCCTTACCTATGGGGATGTGGGAAAAGGTAATCCAGCCTCTAAAAGGTCCTTTTCTAGGGACATGGATATGTTGTTCATCCACACTGTCTGGCAGGTTCCTTGCCACTTTAATTCTTGCCGGAAGGTCTTCAAGCTGGCTCCTCCCACCAACCCGGGTGGTAAAAGTCTCGGCTCCGCCCCATGATGCCAGATCTTCCTTAACGCTTGGAAGCTCAGGTTCCCTCCTTAGCGCTCTGCATTTTAGACTGGATCCTAACTCTTCGGTTCGTCTGAAACTAGTTTCAAAGTTTTCTAAACTTCAGTCTTCTTATCCCTTGTGGCTGTGATGGACAAATTGATTCCCGGCTTTCGGAGGCGCCCTGGTGGGCAGAAGATGTCCAGGATGGATCCGCACTCCACGTGCGTCTACTGCCTCGACCTAGACCACGACCTGCAGGTCTGCGAGTTGTGCCGTTGCTTTTCGGCCAATGTCCTGGAGGATCACGCTGCCCAATTGAAGCTTGGGCGCCCGAGAAGTGTTACCCACCGGTAAAATCCAAAGAGGCTCAATGGACGGTGTCCGCGGTGGCTGGCTCGGCTGAGCAGCTGGAGCACATGATCGCCCTCGAGGAGGAGGCGCCCCAGGCTGCATCTTCCCCCTCCTCGGTCACTGCGTTTATCCCGCTTTCTCTGAGTTCCTCTTATTCGGCTTCGTTCAAGGAGTTTCGCCAGTCCCTTTCCACGAAGGGAGAGGGGCCATCGGGACATTCCTCTCGGCCCAAGAAGAGGGAGTCGAAGGGTAAGTCACATCGTCGGCGTTCGTGGGAGCAGGAAAGGTCTCCTTCCCCGGACAGCCGACCGTCGACTTCGATCGAGGTTGCGGCTCAGGCTGCTGGCTTCACGGCGTGCCCGTCAGGCCAGCCTGCCGAGACACCCTTCGATGCAGTCGAGATATTCCTTGACCCGTCGGCCAGGTGGTTGACTGGTAGAGCTGACAACCCCTCTTCACCGGTTTCCCTGGTGGAGACCGAGGATCTGCCGGCGCCGGGCGGCAGTCCCGGTTAAAGTGTCGAGCCGAGGAAGAGCGGGTGTCCTCCGCCCTTCCAGGCCGCCTCGGTTTCACCGAGGGTCTTGGACTTCATCTCGGTCACCGCC
Organism: Neoceratodus forsteri; assembly: GCA_016271365.2. Classification (NCBI taxonomy): domain Eukaryota; kingdom Metazoa; phylum Chordata; order Ceratodontiformes; family Ceratodontidae; genus Neoceratodus; species Neoceratodus forsteri. The sequence goes on from CM057459.1 coordinate 735,028,529, forward strand.
TCCCGCCGACGCCGGTGGTCTCGTCTCAGGCACCGGCAAGTGGCGACACCGCGCTCCTCGGATGAGGAGAGGCTTGATCGCAGACTGCGCCGGCGTTACGAGGAGCTTATGTGGCAGCAGTTACTGTTGTCCGGGAGTAAGTCGACTTCGATTCATCCCTCGGCCATCAAGTGGCTGTCGCCCAAATGGCCGAAGCAACTGCTCGCCGCAGTCAAGATGCCCATTTCTGGGCTGGTTGTTCGGCCAAATCTAGCTGCCCCACTGATTGTGGTGGAACCTCGGTCGGGTCACGGCCTGCCCTATAGGTTGTCGGTCACCCTCACTTCCGACCGTCCTCGGCAGGTGGAGGGTGGCTCAGGCCTGAGGCAGCTCTTCGCAGACTCTTCGGAGTCTGATGATGACTCCTCCCTGTTCCCCAGGTAGGTCGGCCTGGAGTCCTACGGGGGCCAGTCTCTGGACAATAGCCCATCGTCCTTCATGGGTCTGCTTCGGCTCATCTCGGAGTCTACCGGGATGCAGCTAGAGCCCGTGTCCAAACGGGCCAAGTATCCCCTGACGGAGATACTAGACCGAGGGGATTCACCCACGGAGGCCTTCCCTGTGGCTGAGGCCATTGTCGGCCCAGCCTTGTGGAGCTTTGGCAGAGGCCTGCTTCCTGTCCTACGCCCTCGGCCAGGATGGCCAGGAAGTATGCGGTCCCTACCGGTTCTTTGCCCGGTTTCTCGGAGCACTCCTCTGCAGAGGGGTTAGTCACCGATAGCGTCTTCCGGCATTCCGGAAACGCTCAGGATGTGGATAGGCCCCCCAACAAAGAGTCCAAAAGGCTGGACTATGCCGGGCGCAAGGTGTACACTGCGTCCTCCCTCGGCCTCCGACAGGCCAGCTCGGCCGTGCTGATGACACACTTCTTCCACTCCCTCATGGGCTCCCTGGATGAGGTGATCCCTCATCTCCCGGCCGACCTGCGGACTACGGTCCGGCAGGTGCGGGACCAGGTTAGGGCGGTGGCTAAGCAGCAGCTTCAGACTGCTTTGGACATAGGTGATTCCTGTGCCAGGTCAGTAGCAGCCACGGTAGCCATGCACCGCAGGGCGTGGCTGAGGATATTCACCTTCACGGTGGATACCCAGCACAAGTTGGCGGACGTCCCCTTCTCGGAGACTGACCTCTTCGACCCTGGAGTGGAGGGACACCTCCAGTGGATCGAAAAGTCCAATGCCACTCTGGACTCTGTCACCTCCGCCCAGAGGGACAAAGGCTCCCGGCAACAACAGTGTAAGTCCTTTCGTCCTTCTGCCCCTGCGGCACAACCAGCCCACCAGCACAAGGGCCTGCAGGCTCGTGCTTGGCATCCCAAACCCAAGCCAGCGGCTTCCTCCAATGGGAAGCAAGAAGGTAAAGGCCCAGGAGGTCCCTTGGCTGGTTCCTCCTCCAAGCCTGCCCAGTGACGGGTTGAGGGGTGTCGCCCCCAACCTCATCACCCTTCCCTTGGTTCCCCTCGTTGGGGGGACGGCTCCGCCACTTCCTTTATGCCTGGTCCGCTATCACCACGGACCGTTGGGTGTTGGAGGTGGTAGGAAAGGGCCTGCCTCTGGAATTCGAGCAGACCCCTCCCTTTCGAGCCGTCGCCCCCCGGCCCGCCAAGCCGATATTGCCCTGCTCCTCGAGAAAGAGGTGATCAGGAAGGTGGCGGATCCTCCTCCAGACCCGGGGTTTGTGTCCAGGTATTTCCTGGTCCCAAAACGGACGGAGGGTTGGCGCCCCATTCTCGACCTGCACGACCTGAACAGGTTCCTAAGGTCTCGGACCTTCAGGATGGTCACTCTGGCTCAGATAATCCCATCCTTGGAACTAGGCATGTGGTTTTGTTCCCTGGACCTCCAGGACACGTTCTTCTCGTCCTGATCCATCCGTCTCATCAGAGATTCCTCCACTTCAGAGCGGAGGGATCTCTTTACGAGTTCCAGGCCATGCTCTTCTGCCTCTCTCTCTCTAGCTCCCAGGGTCTTCACCAAATGCATGGCAGTGGTGACAGCATTCCTGCGGCGTCAAAGGGTCCGGGTGTACCTCTACCTGGTCGACTGGCTGTTTGCAGCCCCCTCCAGAGTGGAGGTGGAGCGGTCCAGAGATCTGGCCCTCCAGGTTTGCTCTCAGATTGGCCTCCTCATCAACAAGGCCAAGTCGGAGCTTGTGCCGAAGCAGGTGATGCACTTCATTGGGGCAGAGCTCAACTCTCTTTGAGCCAGAGCTCGGCTCCCAGCGGACAGAGCCGAGGTTCTTCCTCCTTGCCCAGTCATTTCTGGTTGGGCAATTACTCCCTGCCCGGGACTCCTGGGCCTCATGGTGGCCTGCACCAGCGTGGTCCATTGGGCCTGTTGGTACATGCGTCCCCTTCAATGGGGACTGGCCAGCCAGTGGTCACAACGCTATGATCCATTGGATCAGTTGGTGACAGTGACCCAGGAAATGTGGAAAGCTCTCCAGTGGTGGACCGTTCCGGCACATCTGCAGGAGGGCATCCCGTTCGTCCGCCCCGAGCTGACGGTCTCTCTATCGACCGATGCATCTCTGATGGGTTGGGGTGCCCATCTGGGGGAGCACAGAGCGCACGGCCTCTGGTCCCCTCTGGAGTCCCGATGCCATATCAACCTGCTGGAGCTCCGAGCGGTCCACCTAGCTCTCACCGCCTTCGCTCCGTTTCTGTGGGGTCAAGTGGTTCAGGTCCAGACGGACAATACCACGACCATGTACTATCTAAACCGCCAGGGCGGGACGCGCTCCATGCTCTTACGCAAGGAAGCTCTCCGCATATGGTCTCGTGCGCAGCCTGGAGGCGGATCTCCTAGCCATTCACATGGCAGGAGCCTCCAACACCCTGGCCGATGCCCTAAGCCGGATAGGGGCTGCGTCTCACAAGTGGTCTCTCCTGCCAGAGGTAGTACAAGATCTCTTCTCCCACTGGGGCACGCCTCAGGCGGACCTCTGTGCCTCCAGGGAGAATGCGAAGCTGAGACTTTCATGCCCGCTCCCCTCAGCAGGGCTCACTGCAGGGGGATGCCTTCTCGAGGCTGTGGACCCCGGACCTCTTCTACGCCTTTCCCCCATTTCCCTTGATCCACAAGGTGCTTCTCAAGCCGAGGAGGGAAAAGGTGCAGGTGATTCTGGTAGCCCCAGACCGGCCCCGCCAGTTCTGGTATCCAGATCTCCTCAGTCTCAGCTCCAAGCTCCCGAGGCGGCTTCCAGCCTGCCCGGAACTGATCTCAGTCATCAGGAGAAGGTATTCCATTCGGACCTTCAATCCCTGCACCTGACAGCCTGGTTCCTGAGCAGCTAGAGTTCCAGGCCTTGGGTCTTTCCGACGAGGTCCTCGACGTCATTGAGGCATCCCGTAAGGAGTCGACCAGAAAATGCTGTGCCTTCAAATGGAAGAGATTCTCCATTTGGTGTCGGGGAAAGGGCCTGGACCCTTCCTCCCGTTCCTTGGCAAGCATTCGGACTACCTGTGGTCCTTTTCTCAGCAAGGGCTTGGTTGTGACCCTAAAGGTGCATTTAGCGCTATTTCTGCTTACGGGCGTGGGCGGAAAGCAGTCGGTGTGCAGGAGAAGGTGGTCTGGCGCTTTTCAAAGGCCTTGATCACATTGCAAAGCAGAACCTCCACCTCTGTGGGATCTACTGCTGGTATTGGCCAAGCTCATGGGCAAGCCATTCAACCAATGCACAGGTGCGATATCTCCCACCTGTTGTGGAAGACCCTTCTTGGTGGCTATCACGTCAACCAGAAGGATGGGAGAGCTCCAGGCGCTTCCATCGAGTCTCCTTATCTGGTCTTCCACAGGGACAGGTTGTCCCTGCCCCACCCAAGTTCCTTCCAAAGGTGGTGTCAGAGTTTCATCTTAACCAGGTGTTGACTCTGCCGTGTTCTACCCCAATCACACTCGGAGGCCGAATATAGGCTTCATATTTGGACCCCAGAGCGCTCGCTTACTTTAAGGAGTGGATGGCTGAAGTTCGGGGAGAGGTTCGCCAGCTGTTTATCACCTACGCTGAAGCCGCACCTGGCAGGCCTGCAGCCAAGCGGACAATAAACAGGTGGGTCACCTCCTGCATAGATCTCTGCTACAGGTTGGCGGGCATGGAGCCTCCCAGAGGGATAAGAGCTCATTTTACCCGCCATACCGCTGCATCGGTAGCTGCTTCCAGGGATGTCCCTATCCAGGATATCTGCAGGGCTGCTACCTGGAAGTCGGTACATACCTTTATTACCTTCTACCATATCTACCTTGAGTCACGCTGGGATGCTGGTTTTGGGGCCTCGGTTCTCCAGTCTTTATTCCCTAAGTAGGGGGTGTGCGCCTTGCCTCCCTTCTCCCGGAGAACTGCTAGGAGTCTGCCAGACAGTGTGGATGAACATATCCATGTCCCTAGAAATACAGGTTACTCACCTGTAACAGGAGTTCTAGGAATGGTATATGTTGTTCATCCACACGACCCACCCGGCTTCGATGCACAACCTGGCTTCCAACGGGCTAGATCTGGCGTCATGGGGCGGAGCCGAGAGTTTTACCACCTGGGTGGGTGGGAGGAGCCATCTTGAAGACCTTCCGGCAAGAATTAAAGCGTCAAGGAACCTGCCAGATGGTGAGGATGAACAACATATACCATTCCTAGAACTCCTGTTACAGGTGAGTAACCTGTATTTCTTGGTGGATAGTCCATTGTATCCAATTCTGGCATACTAAAGCCGGTAACGAGCCCCCATCAAGATCGAGGGCCCATTCCACAAGAGGAACAGCTGCCACTTTAGCAGCTGCCAAGGATGTCCCATTGGTGGATATCTGTAAAGCAGCTACCTGGAAAACAGTACACACTTTTACAAAACACTACAACCTGGATATTCTGTCCAAGGGTGATGCTAGATTTGGCACAGCAGTCCTGCAAAGTCTGTTTCCAAAATAAGTTCTGTGCCCACCTCCAGTGATACTGCTTGGTAGTCTGCATAAAGTTAGGACTATTCTGAGCATTACTGGGGTAAGAAGAAAAAGTTACTTTCCATAGTAATCTTCTTTCTTCCCAGTGATTCTCAGATATTTATAACTTCCCACCCTACCTCCCCTTCCAGAACTTCAGCCTCTGCGCTCCACCTGCTAGTGCCACCATTATCACTATACACCCTTGGAGTGTTTTTTTTCCCTGCACCCGTCAATAGTTAAGGAGAACAGTGTTCATTGTGCTTTCCACCTTTTTTGGTATTTCTCTTGTATTTTGTTCTAACTTTGTTGAATTGTTGAATTCTCTAGTTGGAGTTTGTTTTTACAAATTTATATTGCTGGGAAAACCCCAAATTTAATAATAAAATTATAGTAGTATATTACTCTGCACCTACTTTCCAGGCTCCTTTATAAAATCTGAAGAGGTTAGAACACAGGCAGTTAGTAGAGGCAGTGTTTGAAAGATGCTCATGTGCAAAGTGTTCCATCATTTGCATGTGTTCTATCTGTCTGGGCAGTCCAACCCTTAAGGCTTACTGCATAAAGTTACGAATATCTGAGCATTACTGGGAAGAAAGAAGATTACTATGGTAAGTAATATTTTCTTCTGGCCCTAGACCCATATGTCTGAATCAGTGATGAAGATGTTCAGCAATATCATCAATTACAATGAGTGCGTGACTTTTGTTTACAGAAGGGGTTAAATATCAGACTAGAAATGGTTTATAAACCACCATCTCAAAAGGAGAATGTGGATGGGTATATGTGGGAGGAGATGAGAAGGGCTGCAGGGCTTGGGGAGCTGTTGCTACTGGGACACTTCAGCATGCCAGATATGGACTGGAGGATCCCAGTAACAGTAGATACAAGAAGCTAACAGCTGGCAGAAGAGTTCCAGGAGACACTCCTAATAGAGAGAGTAGAGGAGCCTACTTGGGAGTTGGTCATCCTAGACTTAGTGCTTACCAGTGGGAAGGGGGAGGTAAGGGGGCTGGAATTTTCCGCAGTGGACATCCTGTCTCCCAAGAGAAAATGTTTTTTATAGCAGGATCGTTTTCTGGTACAGTTGTGGTCTTTTTCTGGTTTCCCAGTAGTTTTTTCTCCTTGTGTTTTTTCTTTTTGGGGTCTGTGATGGACAGCAGGATGCCGTGCAGTATCAGTAGGGGCATCACAAGCAGGATGTGATTCTTCCCCTGTACAGGTCCCTTGTGAGGCCTGGGATATTGTGTAGTTTTGTAGCTTCCTTCTCAAGAAGGACTGTGCCCTCTTGGAAACGGCACAGAGAAGGGCCACTAAAATGGTGTTGGATATCCGGTAGAAGTTGTATTAGGAATGGCTAGGCAGCCTGAACATGTATTTGCCCAAGGCAAAAAGGGAGAAAGGTGATATGATAGATGCTTACAAATATATCCATGAGGTCAATAAAGTGGACTGGTTGGTGCTGCTTAAGCGAAGTGACTGGTAAGGCATAAGTGGCCATGAGTACAAACTGGTGGGTGGTAAGTATAGATGGAATATTTTATTTATTTATTTATTTATTTATTTATTTAATTAATTAATGTAATCAGTTTACAACCTTTGAGCCAACGGCTCATTTACAAAGGTACCTCGTCAACAATGGTAGATAATGCAGTTAAAATAGAAAGCAGGGTACATACAAAGAAGAGCATCAGTATAAACAGACACGATTAATGGCACCTGGTTACAGCAAACATTGGTAGTGTAATACAGAGCAAAAAATGGTATAATTGACAACAGTAGCTGGGTAGCAAGTAAGTTATGCATAGGTAGTATCGGGAATGCAACGTGGAGCTACCAATCAGTAGAGATATAGTCGGTAGAGGGAAAAAATTGAAGTAGTGAGGTTGTTAGGAATAAGGAGGCGAGGGGATGGAGCAGCCCAGAGGGCATTGTCAGGGAGGAGGGGTTGGGGTTAGGGCATCCTTTAGGCACAGGAGCAGCAACATAAGGAAGTATTTCAAAAGTTTTTAATACAACATGTTTTTTTTTTCTCATGCTAGATGCTTGTTTGCCTGTATGCTTGATGTGCTTGAAGCACTACTATTAATCAGTTACTCAATTTCTGATCACCAGCTGTAGCGATTCTTGTTATATGGCATTTCGGTTATGTGCACAACTGGGCTGTCCTAACCTTCTGCACATAACAAAAAATGACTGTACTACTTCATGGAAAGGGCTGGGGACAACTGGAAGAGACTACCAGGCGTCTTGGCAAGATCCGAGACTGTACATGGGTTTAAAGTGGGATGGGACAGGTACAAAGTCTTGGTGACTGTGGCACTGGGAGCAGGAGGATGATGCATTGTAGACAGAGCTGACGTCGGCGGGCTCAGTCAAAGACTGCACAGCGGTAGAGTGTAATGGGTCTAGGACAGTAGAACAGTGCAGTCTTGATAGACTCGCAGATGTTTTTCTGCCTGCAGAATTTAAGACGGCGTTCCAGTTACAACAGACTTTCATCAGTATTTGCAAGATAGAAACTACTTGTAGAAGTCACTTCAGTTAATAGACTTTTTAATATCCGTGCGCCCTCTTACTCCAAGGAGCCATTGAAGGGTGCCAGCAACAACACTGGATTTCAATGTTATACAACATATTCTGTGTCGCTGCACATTATCAGTGGGCAGTATTTAGCCATGGATATATATGTACTCCGAATAGAGGCTCACTGGCATAGCTATAGCTTTAAGAAGTTGCGGTTAGCAACTTGGAATGTTAGTGTCCCCAGTGTTTTAAGGCTCCATGTTCCTCAGTCTTCTATGCTAGTGTGACAGGGGTGGCAGCTTGAGGGACATCTGTTCACAGCAGATATCCTCTTCGTCATTTTTCTTATTTTTTAGATCAGATTTTGAGTATCTTTAGCAGGGAGAACCTGTTAGTCGACATACACCTTCAGAAAAATTAAAGGAGTTCTTGGGTGTAAATTATTTTAAATTGGCATGCTTGCTAATTTGTTTAATTCCTGCTTTATGCGTGGAGGTTTGAACAAGTTTTGCCCTGCCTATGTTAATTGTTAGAGTATATTGTTTTGGTTTGCTATACTTGGGCTGATCTTTTTTTTTTCTTCTCCTGTGTAGTGCCCTCAGGCAAGTGAATTGTTGAATTTCTGAAGGCCTCCCCCCAACCACCACCACAACATCTGGTGTAGTCGTCACTTTTCCACTTTTTCAGTGCCTCTTTCTCTGTTTCTGTTTTAAGATGTTTTTGGTTTTTTTTTGGTTCATATTTTAAGTATTTTCTGTGCAGTTCACGTTGTGCTTGGTGTTTTATTTATTTTTTTTTTATTTTATTTTATTATTTTCTGTTCTAGGAGCATGGATATGTTCATCCACACTGTTTGGCATTGTCCCCTTCCACTTTAAATCTTCCAGAAGTCTTCAAGCTGGCTTCTCCCACCCACCCAGGTGGTATATACCTCGACTCCACCCCTCTGAACTTAGGCTCCACCTTTACGGGATCTTTTAAGGAGTTGTGCCGGTCTCTCCCTGAGGGTGAAGCACCCTCTAGCTCGCACTCCTCCTGCTCTCGGAAGAGAGATAAAGACCCGTCATCTTCGTTTCGGTGAAGACATTCTTGGGACCGAGAAAGGTCCAAGTCCCAGGAACACGCGGTCTCGACCTTGGTCGAGATCGCATTCTCGGCCGCCGGCTTCATGGATCTTCTGACTGGCCAGGGGACCGAGGAAGTGGCCGACGAGGTCGAAATTATCCTTGACCTGATTGACCCTTTGTCACCGGCTGTGACCGATGGCTCATTAGAACAGACTCAGGTCCTAGTATTTCCTGATGAAGAGACCCAGCCCACTGGTGTCCCCATCAAGGACCTGGTTCCAGACCCTCAGGTTTCACCGATCCCTCCGGTTCTCCCGATCGACTGAGTCAGCTTCCCTGATCTCTGTCGAGGTCTGGGACCCCCTCAGCCGAACGACCGAGGAAGAGCCGTAAGCGCTCTAAGAAAAGGCGATGCCACAGGTCGTCCTTATCCTCCTTGGACGAGGAGAGGCTCCAGCGGAAACTACGGGACTATGAGGACCTTATGTGGCAGCAGCTGATCTTGACCGGGCAGAAGCCGGCTCCGCTGCCTACCCTGGCCATTACTTGGCTTTCGCCTCCCAGGCCGAAGCCGACCCCCTCCGGAACCAAAGCCTCTGGTTCTTCCGCCCATGGTGCTGTCCCGTCCCCCAGCTCGGCCTTTTGCGGTCTCCCCACCTATTCGGGTGGAACCGCCGCCTAAGCAACCTGCGGGGGGGGCTCCCTCGAAAGAGGACAGACCGGACACTGGACTTTCCCCGACATCTGTCAGTTACTGTCACCCCTGACTGCCCTTGGCAGATCGAGGGCTATTTCAGAGGTAGACTGCTGTATCCCAACTCCTCAGACTCTGATGTCACCAGGCTGCACTCTCATCCTGGGGATGATGAGTTGTCTGCTGGCACAGGGATGGAGGAAGGCCCTTCCTCCTTCCAAGGGATTCTCTGTCTCATTTCCCGACTCTACTGGAATGCCCCAGGAATCCATCCAAAAAAAGGCGGAGTACCCTCTCACAGATATTCTAAAGAGAGAGGATACCTTGGCGGAGGCCTTTCCAGTGGATGAAGCCGTTGTCAGCGTGGCTCTTGAACTCTGGCAGCGCCCTGCCTCATGTCCAGCACCATCTGCCCGCATGGCCTGCAAGTATGCGGTGCCCATGGGGTCCCTTGCAGGGTTCACAGAGCACCCTTCATCCGAGAGCCTGATGACCACCTCTGTGTTCAGGCGTACTGGCAGTTCGGCCGACACTGGCCGACCTCTGGACAAAGAGTCCAAAAATGTGGACCTCGCTGCCTGAAAGGTCTATGCGGCCTCATCTTTGGGGCCTTCGTCAGGCCAGCTCGGCTGTCATTATGGCACACTTCTCTCATGCCCTCCTCGGGTCATTAGATGAAGTCCTCCCTCATCTCGCAGCGGAATGCAGACCACGGTCAAACAGGTCCGTGACCAGGGCCTTGCTGTCACAAAACAGCAGCTCCAGACAGCCTTGGACATCGGGGATTCTTGTGCCCGCTCGATGGCTGCCGCAGTGGCCTCTTGCTGCAGGGCTTGTCTGAGGCTTTTCCCCTTCCTGGCGGATACCCAGCATAAGCTTGCTGACCTGCCTTTCCTGGGGACCGACTTGTTCGGGCCTGGAGTGGCTGGTCACCTACAGCGTATAGAGCAGTCCAATGCCACCTTGGACGCTACTTCTGCCAAGGGTCCTTCGGGCAAGAACCAGCAGAAGAAGAAGAAGCCTTTTCGGCAGTCTTCCCCTGCGGTCCAGCAGCCCTCCTACCAAAGAGGTCAGCAGCAGGCTCAAACTTGGCACACTCAGCCCAAGCCTGGACCCCAACAGGCCTGCAAAGGAGGCTGAGGCTCAGGTCCTGGAGCCTCCTCCACCTCTAAGCCTGCCCAGTGATGGGATGGGAGTCGCCACCCCTATCTCCATCACGCCAGCTCTTGGCCCTCCCGTTGGGGGCGGTTGGCTCCACCACTTCCTTTCTGCCTGGTCCGCTATCACTTCGGACGGTGGGTTCTCGAAGTGGTTGGCCAGGGACTGCCTCTAGAGTTCGAGCAGTACCCTCCCAGCCAAGCCCACGCCCCACGGGAGGAACGGATTTCCGCATGCTCACAGTCAACTCTTGGAGATGACATAGCTCAGCTCCTCCTCAAGGAGACAGTAGTTCCTGTGCTGGATCCTCCAGCAGACCCAGGCTTTGTCTCCAGGTACTTCCTGGTGCCCAAGTGGACAGGAGGTTGGCACCCCATTCTAGAGCTCCACGACCTGAATCAGTTTCTCAGGTCTCGCACCTTCCGGATGGTCACTCTGTCCCAGATCATACCACCCCTGGAGCAAAACATTGGTTCTGTTTACTGGATCTGCAGGATGCGTTCTTTCACGTCCCAATCCGTCCGTCCCATCAGCGGTTCCTCCACTTCAGGGTCGAGGGGGCCCTGTACGAGTTCCAAGCCATGCTGTTCGGCCTGTCATTGGCCTCACTGGTCTTCACCAAATGCATTGCAGTGGTGGCGGCCCATCTTCGGCGTTGAGGAGTCAGAATCTACTCTTATCTCGACGATTGGCTTCTGGCAGGTTCCACCCAACAGGAGGTGGAGAGGTCCAGGGATCTGATCTGGTTGGGCACTTGTGCCCTGCCCGGGACTTTCTGCGCCTTCTGGGTTACATGGTGGCGTGCGCCTCAGTGGTCTGTTGTGCCCGGTTGCGCATGCGCCCCCTCCAGTGGGAGCTGGCCGCCCAGTGGACCCAGCGATATGGTAATTTTGACCAGCTGATCACTGTAACACAGAAGATGTGGGACGCACTCCAATGGTGGACCGCCCCAGAACGGTTGCAGGAAGGGATCCCGTTTGTCTGCCCTGAGCAGACAGTCGTACTTATGACCGATGCCTCTCTCATGGGCTGGGGAGCCCACATGGGGGACAAGGGCCCACAGGTTCTGGACCCCCAAGGAGTTCCGATGCCCCATCAACCTGTTGGAGCTCAGAGCAGTCAGACTGGCACTGTCAGCTTCCACTCCTCACCTCCGGGGTCAAGTGGTTCAAGTCCAGATGGGCAGTACCACGACCATGTACTACCTCAAAAAACAGGGTGGCATGCACTCCCATCTGCTGTGAAAGGAGGCGCTCCACATCTAGACCCTCGCGAGCCAGTTGGAGGTGGATCTTGTAGCCATCCATGTGGCAGAAGCCTCAAACCATCTGGCAGGAGCCTCAAACTATCTGGCGGATGCTCTTAGCCGCATAGGCCAGACATCCCACGAGTGGTCTTTCCATCCAGAGGTAGCTTACAGATTGTTCTCCCGTTGGGGCAAACCGATGGTGGACCTGTTTGCCTCCAGAGAAAACACCAAGCTGAGGCTGTAGCTTGCCCACCCCCCCCCCAGCAGGGCTCGCTGCAGGGGGATGCCTTCTCGAGGCCATGGACTCCAGGCCTCCTCTACGCCTTCCCTCCATTTCCCTTGATCCTCAAGGTGTTACTCAAGGTGAGGAGGGACAAGACAAAGGTGATTCTGGTAGCCCCAGACTGGCCGCGCCAGTTCTGGTACCCTGATCTCCTCAGCCTCAGCTGCAGGCCCCTGGAGCAGCTTTGTACACGCCCGGATCTGTTATCTCTCAACCAGGGGAAGGTCTTCCATCCGGACCTTCAATCCCTGCACCTCACAGCCAGATACCTGAGCGGTTAGAGTTCCAGGCTTTGGGTCTTTCCGAAGATATCTACACCGTGGTGGAGGCATCTCGAAAGGAATCTACCAGGAAATGTTACGCCTTCAAGTGGAAAAGGTTTTCCATTTGGTGTCAGGGTAAGGGTCTGGACCCCTTATGCTGTTCAGTGGCTAACGACATTGGTGCAGGAGACAGTGGTCGGGCGCTTTTTCAAACGCCTGGATCACACATCCCCTCCAGTGCGTGAACTTCCGCCTCCGTGGGATCTGCTGCTGCTTTTAGTTGGCTGTTTCTAGCAGAAGAGAACTGGTTGCAGAGCAAGAAACAGAAGTGCAGAACTACAGATTTTTTTACTAATTGATCACTTCTGTCTCAGCAGGAATAGCACCTGTTTAGATGAAGCAAACAGATACTTTATTAGAAGAAGGGGTCTCATTTAAGTAAAAAAAAAAAAAGTTTTCTTTCCTTGAGGAAGGGGGCAGTATCACCTTAATTTACTGAGAGCAGAGAGTGAATCTAATTGGGGGTGTGGCTTAGCAGCTTAGGTGTACAAAAGCAGCTGTCTCCAATTACAGCTTCTGGCTGTTTCTAGCAGAAGAGAACTGGTTGCAGAGCAAGAAACAGAAATCCAGAACTACAGATTTTTAACTAGTTTCCCTCCTTCCCACCCCTCCACCCTCCCACCGAAAGCCAGTTCTAGTTTTATAGCCACTGAATTTGACTGACAACAGGAACTTCCTGTTTGGCAGTAGGAAGGGAAGGATCACTGAGACACATTAGTTTCAGCAACCTTGAAGGAACCTTAAAAAAAAAAAAAAAAAAAAACCTCTTTATCCCCCCCGGCTGCTGGAGATCTGAATCCGAGCATGGAGGAAGGAGACTACTGAAGACTACAGGAAGTTCCTGTCCCAGAACAGGAAGGGTGAGAGTTGTAAGGGCACATAGGCAGTAGGAAAGTAAGTGTAAAAATACATAGAGGGAGGAGACAATAAGCATACAAAGCAACAGGAAAGGGGACACACAAAAGTCAAGATGGGAGTGGTGCAGTGCAATGGCTGTGGAGCAGCAGTGTTCTGGGAGACATTCTGGAGGCTACGATGCTGCCCTGTTTGCAGGTACCTCTCTGGTCTGAGGGAGGAGGTTGTCCGTCTCGAGGCTGACCTGGCTAGGATTCGTGAAACCTCTTCCCCCACCCAGGGACCACCAGGGCCACCACCGTTACCTCAGAGGTTGCCAAGAAAGAGGAGCGGTTGGACCAAGGTGGGCTTAGGGAGGGAGAGGGTGGTGAAACAGAGGTGCATCCCTCCAGTTGTAGCTCTCCACAATTAATATGCTGTTCTGGCAAAGAGTGGTTCCTCTATGGAGGCACCTGCAGTGGAGACCAAAGAGGATGCTGGGAACCTCCACAGAGGAGACCCACAGGAGGGTGGCACGAGAACCCACAGGGAAAGGAAACAGCTCGTGGTTGGGGACTCAGTCACTAGGGGGGTAGACGTGGGGAAGGCAGGGGATAGGGAGGTAAGGTGCCTGCCTGGCGCCATGGCTTGGAGGGACAGGAAGCGAATCCTCAGGATCGCCCGAGCAGCTGCACGAGGGAGGGAGCTGGATGTCATTGTCCACCTAGGGACAAATGATCTCTCTGTAAATGGGATCAGAGCGGTGCAAGAGGAGTTTGTGGAGTTGGGAAGGGGCCTTAGACAAGTAGCATGTACGGTAACCTTCTTGGAGGTGCTGCCTGTCTATGGCAAGGATGATGCTAGGGTATTCCGCACCATGGGATTCAATTAAAGGTTGAAAAACTGGTGTGGAGCTCAGGATTATGGCTTCATTGAGGACTGGGGAGCCACCTGGAGGGATGCAGGCTTATACTGGCACGATGGTCTGCATCTGTCCGGGGGGGGATCCAGGATCCTAGGTGACAAAGTTTAAATATTTCATTGGCATGCATTTAAACTAGCCAAGGGGGGGCACTGAAAAGGAGCAGGGAAATCCCAGCCTCCCCTCACAAACACAGTAGTTAGAGAGATAAACACCAAGGCAGAGAAGTCAATAGGGAGTAGGACAGGGATAAATGCAGAAAAAGGTGTTAAGGACAGGGATGGTGCTAAAAGGGGTAAGGCCATAAAAAATAAATGGAAAGTGATGAGTACTAATGCTCATAGTCTGTACAACAAGCTCCCTGAACTAGTGGCCTTAATGGAAGAGGGATGCCTGGATATTGTGGCAGTCACTGAAACATGGTACACAGAGAACCATGAGTGGGAAGTCAACATACCAGGATACACAGTCTACAGGAGGGACAGGGTGGGTAAAAGAGGAGGAGGAGTAGCTCTCTATATAAGGGAAGGGATTAAAGCAACAGAACTAAAGAGTAAACAGGAAGTTGATGAGTCACTATGGGTCACCCTGGAGACAGGAAATGGCACCACAATCCGCATGGGGGTTGTGTACAGACCCCCATCTGGGGGAGAGGAAATGGACAAGGAAATGATAGAAGGCATCCTTAAAATGGCAGAAAAAGGGGAGATATTGTTAATGGGGGACCTGAATATGCCAGGTGTTAACTAGAGTACCTTTGCTGCAGGCACATCCTAGAGCACGATCATTCTTGATGCCCTACAGGGGGCATGCCTCAGACAGCTAGTGTTGGAACCCACTTGGGAGGGAGCAATCTTAGACCTGGTACTCTCAAATGGAGAAGGAGAAAGGATCTCAGATTCAGAAGTGGGTAGCTATCTGGGAACAAATGACCACCAAACAGTGTGGTTCACAATAAACACAGCCATAGAGTCAAGCCATACAAAAACAAGAGTATTGGACTTTAGGAAGGCTGACTTTGGGAAAATGAGATAGTGCCTTAGAAAAGCAATAGCAAATGGGCAAGGAGGAGGGCTGGAGGAACAATGGGGAATAATCAAAACAGCCATTGCAGAGGCAACAAGCCTTTGTGTGAAGCAAATCAATAAAACAAAATGAAGGAAAAAAAACACTATGGTTCTCAAAAGAGGTGGCAGGGACGGTTAAGGAGAAAAGGACAGCATTCAGGAAATATAAGGAAACACAGGAGCAGGACAGGGAACTTTATCAGTTAAAGCAGAAGGAGGCAGGGAAGGCAGTCAGAATAGCAAAGGCACAAACTGAGGAAAAGATAGCCAACTCTGTTAAGAAGGGGGATAAAACTTTTTATAGGTACATTAGGGAGCGAAGAAAGACCAAGGGAGGGATACAGAGACTTAATAAAGGGAAGGGAATGTGGGCAGAGGGTGACAGTGAAAAAGCAGGGATACTGAATGAATATTTCTGCTCATTATTCACAACAGATGAGGAGAGGAGGTGCCTAAACCAAACAAGGGAGAAACTCTGAATAGGGGGGTTGATACCAGTTCATTCACAGAAGAATGGGTTTTGAAAGAAATCTTGAAACTAAGGGTGGAGAAAGCAATGGGGCCTGATGGGATTCATCCAAGAATACTAAAAGAACTAAGGGTAGAACTAGTAACACCACTGACTACTCTTTTTAACAAATCATGGGAGGATGGAGTGGTACCTGAGGACTGGAGGAGGGCAAATGTGATTCCACTTCACAAAGTGGGAGCAGGGCAGAGGCAGGAAACTACAGACCAGTTAGTCTGACTTCAGTGGTAGGGAAAATTATGTAATCACTTCTGAAGGAAAGAACTGTTGAGTACCTAGAGGCCAGTGGGGCACAGGACCCAAGGCAGCATGGTTTCACAGCAGGAAGGTCATGTCAGACGAACCTAATAGATTTCTTTGACTGGGTGACCAAAGTAGTAGACCAGGGAGGGGCTGTGGATATGGTCTACCTAGATTTTGGCAAGGCATTTGACAGTCTCGCACAAAAGATTAATATGCAAGTTAGCCAGCCTTGGAGTGGGTCCCAAGGTGGTAGCCTGGATAAAAAACTGACTGGACAACAGGACACAAAAGGTAATAGTAAACAGAGTCCACAGTGAAGAAAGGAGGGTAACTAGCGGGATACCGCAGGGTTCGGTACTGCGACCGGTCCTCTTTAGTATCTTTATAAGTGACATTGGAGAGCACCTGGAAGGAAAAGTATGCTTCTTTGCAGATGACACAAAGATCTGCAACAGGGTTGATACACAAGGTGGGGTGGAAAAAATGAAAAGGGACTTGGCAAGGTTGGAGGAATGGTCAAATACGTGGCAGCTCAGATTCAATGCAAAGAAGTGCAAGTTAATGCATCTGGGAAACAAAAACCCAGGGCAAGAGTACACAGTGGGGTGTGAATTAATAACAACAACAAAAATCAAAAGAGACCTAGGAGTAATTATATCAAATGACCTAAAGGTGGGCAAGCAATTTGAGAAGGCAGTAAGGAGGGCTGGGGGGATACTAGGATGCATAGGGAGAGGCATCAACAGTAGAAAACAAGAAGTTGTTATACCTCTCTACAGACAGTTAGTGAGACCCCATCTGGAGTACTGCGTGCAATTCTGGAGACCCCATCTCCGTGAGGACATAGACAGAGTGGAGGCTGTTCAGAGGAGGGCAACCAAACTGGTGCAAGGTCTGCACCAGAAAACATACGAGGAGAGACTAAAGCAGCTTAATATGTATACCCTTGAGGAAAGGAGGGAGGGGGGGACATGATAGAAACTTTCAAGTATCTCAAGGGAATTAACAAGGTACAACAGGGTAGTATCTTTCAGAAGAAGAGATGTGCAAAACAAGGGGGCACAATTTGAAGATAGAGGGGGGACGACTCAGAGGTAATGTTAGAAAGTATTTTTTCACAGAGAGTTGTGGATGCATGGAACAGCCTTCCTGAGGAGGTTGTGGAGTCAGGAACAGTGAGAGAATTCAAGAATGCATTGGACAGGCATAAGGCAATTCTAGTGGGGGGCAGGAGGAAGTAAGCTGTTGATTAACTAGAATCTGCAGCTTATCCATCAGGTAGGGAAATGGGCAGACTGGGTGGGCCAAGCAGTCCTTATCTGCTGTCAAATTCTATGTTTCTATGTTTTGGCAAAGCTCATGGGCAAGCCATTCGAATCCATGCACAAGTGTGAGCTGTCACACGTGTCGTGGAAGGCGGTCTTCCTGGTGGCTATCACGTCTACCAGAAGGACAGGGAAGCTCCAGGTGCTTTTGGTGGACTCCCCTTATCTGGTCTTTCACAGGGACAAAGTTGTTGTGCGCACCCACCTGAAATTCCTTCCAAAGGTGGTGTCAGAGTTTCACCTTAACCAGGTGTTGACTCTGCCGTTATACTACCCTAATTACACCTCGGACGCCGAGTACAGGCTCCATAACTTGGACTTGAGACGTGATCTCTCCTGTTATAAGGAGAGAACGGCGGAAATTCGTGGAGAGGTTCGCTAGCTGTTTGTCACTTACAGTGAAGCTGCTTTTGGCAGACCTGCAGCCAAAAGGACCCATAGCAAGATGGATTACGTCATGCATAGGTCTGTGCTATGAGTTGGCAGGCAAGGAGCCTCCCAGAGGGATAAGAACTCTTTCTACCCGCCATACTGCTGCATCGATGGCTGCTTCCAGGGAGATCTGTTGAGGTGCTACCTGGAAGTCAGCAAACACCTTCTTTACCCGTTACCACATCGACCGTGAGTCACACCGGAATGCTGGTTTTAGGGCTTCAGTTCTCCAATCTCTGTCCCCTAAGTAGGGTTTGTGTGCCTTGCCTCCCTCCTCCCAGAGAACTGCTTGGAGTCTGCCAAACAGTGTGGATGAACAGCATATCCACGCTCCTAGAAGAACAGGTTACTCACCTATAACAGTAGTTCTAGGAGTAGTATATGTTGTTCATCCACATGGACCCACCCGACCTGCCCGGCTGCGGATGCACACAGCTTTGCTTCCAGCAGGCTAAGATCTGGCGGAGCTGAGGTATATACCACCCGGATGGGTGGGAGGAGCCAGCTTGAAGACTTCTGGCAGATTTAAAGTGGAAGGGAATAATGCCAAACAGTGTGGATGAACAACATATACCACTCCTAGAACTACTGTTACAGGTGAGTAACCTGTTCTTTTTTGACCCCTTCTCACTGCAGCCAGCCCTTCCCTCCAGACACCCCAATGCTAACCTGGGCTCCACTATCTGCCAAGCCTCTTCTCGTGCTGGTACTTCATGCTGCCTAGGCTTATTCCTGGGTGGGGAGAGAGGGAGCTTCCCGGGATTACTCCTCCTCACCTGCTTTAAGTCTTCGTCAGTTGGGCTTAGCGAGATTACCCAGAGACGTATAGTGACGCCAGGGGCCATCGTCTGGTCGAATGCAGGGCATTTCCTGGTTTTCTCCCAGTCCCGTGAGGAGCCAGAACACTGAAAGAACCAAGGAGTGGGCGCGCACGTATGACCCGTGCTCTCCAGAACTTGACCAGCTTCCTCCCCCTCCCATGCTACGCCTATCCTTCACTGCACCTCCACCTGTGGTCACCCAGGTGGTGGTATTGCAGTGGGGATGGCAATCCCTACCCCCCCCCCGAGGAGTGGAGCGTCTCTTGGGATGCTTTGTCTGCCTCCCCACCGGCTCCGACCATCTTGGTCTGCTCCTGAACCCAGGTCGCCAGCGCCGTCAGTGGTAGTGCTGCCGATGGGCCGGCTTGGTTGTCCTTGATGTTTGAAACTGCTTTTCTTGTCTCTGGTTTCTCCAGGAGACACTTTAGACATGGGCAGCACAAGCTCTGTTCTTGCTCCTTTTCCCCAGCAGCTGAGAGCCTCTTCTTGCACATACACACGTGGCTATGCAGGCTCTTTTAGCCCACGAATGCCCTACAGTGCTCCAGGTGTGAGAGAAACCTCATGCGTGCAGAACAACAGTTGTGTGACGTCATGCAACGTTGCATCCACTGAAGCAATTTGAGTTTGGCGTCAGTGAGTGCAGCAGTTTCTGAATGAGAGTAAGCATCTTTCATCATAGGAGTGACAAGCTACAGATAAGGGGATAGTGAGAGCAGCTGAAGTTGTCTAGCAGGTCAGTTAGGCTTTTTTTCACAGTCTTGAATTTCTCTCCTTGCTGGCCCCTGACCAGCCCCATCTGGACTGGTCCCCCTGCCCCATCATCTGACTTCCTTGGAACTTGCCTTCATTCCAGTTCATCCTCACTGTATGGCAGTCATCTGTGCAAAGCCTTTTGGGGCACTGTGTGCCATCCAGCTTTGGCCAGAGGAATTTTTCCTTCATTTTTCCTTGGGGCCCAAGGTGTGCAGTGACGTGATATATGTGTTCAGTCTCCACTGAGATGCTCCTGGCATTAGGGCATGTGGTCCCTTTCACTGTGTCTGTTGTCCTGCTGTGTTGCCACCCAGATTCCTTTGAATGGGAGCCGAGCAGTGGGACACGCTAACCCTCTTCCTTGAGGAAGGCGAGCAGTCTAAGACTCTCAGTCCTACCTCTTTCAACCAGCCCCTGAGTGACCAAAGTCCGTTCCCAAAACCTGGTCACCGATGTAGCAGGTGGTAGCTCTATTGCCATGCTACTGGGCCGGCATTAAAGATTCTTTTCTATTTTTTTTTTTTTTTTTTTGTGCAAGCCTTCTTGTTTGTGGCTCAGCCTCCCCTCCTCGCACCCTGGGACTTACCTTCCAGCACCCCCTGGATTGCCCCCCCAGGGCAGAGCCACCGCACCATTAGAACTTCTGAGATGATGGGACAAGAGTGCCGGAAGGAGAGCCAACCGGCATTGCCTTCTTGGCTTGCCCACCAAGGCGGGGCGTGGAGTCCTACTGGCCATAGCGGGCGACAGGATTGGTTGGGATCCCTGGAAGTGTTGCGGCGTACGATCAGGGCCAGGGTGAGCGGGCATCGTAGGTGGTGGATGCTATTTTCTAGTTTTTTTCTCCTCTGGAACGGGAATGTGCAGTGACATCCTGTATAAGCCCCACCCCCCACCAATAACTGCACTGGCTCGGGGGTACCCCCGGCCTCAGACAGGGGTCCACATTATGCCCGGCACTCTAACCCCTTCCCTCCTGGAGAAGGAGAGCAGTCCCTAGGACACTCAGTCCTTCTCCCCCTTGCCAGCCCTCCAATATCCCCAGGTCTGTTTCCGGGCTGTCAGTGTTGTAGGGCTCCCTGCCCCTGCGCTGGCAGTTCGGCTTGGCATTAAAGATTCTTAATGACCCCCTTTTTTTTTTTTTGCTGAAGAACCACTGGCTGTGCCTAAGGCCGGGGGAGGGGGTGCACACCACAGGCAGTTCAGATGTACCCAAGCATGACCGTGATGCTCTGCTTGAAGAACAGGCAGACACTGATGGTCCATAGGAGTCTGAAATTTAGGTCAAAGAAATGGAAACTAAATGTTGAATAAAGTCCCACCTCAGCAAAATCTGTTGAGCTGTCGGACAAATGCGAAGTCTTCTCCTGATGAGAATGGGGATTGGTTTGGTCGCCTACAATCAGCATCCATCCCTTTTTCTTTGATCCTCAGTTCACTTCTTGCCTGATTACTGAAACTTACAGGAGATTGGGCTCAGTCCCTCTGGATGCTCTGATTTTGAACTGGGAAGGGAAATTTCTATATGCCTTCTCTCCCTTTCCTCTACTGTTCAAGGTTCTGGTCAAGGTAAGGTCACAATCTTGCAAAGAGATTCTGAATGCTTCAGACTGGACCAGACAGCCTTGGTACCCCGTGTTGCTGTCCTTAGCAGTCCATCTTCCCCTGTTTCTTCCCAGGAATTACAATCTGTTAACCTCCTCTCAGGGGAGGATTTGGTACCCAAATCTTCAGTCGCTCAATCTCAAGGCATGGCTCTTGAAGAGTTAGAGTATGCAGATTTGCATCTGTCCCAAAGGGTTCTGGATATTCTCAAAGCCTCTCGAAAGCCTGCCACCAGAAAAACTTACAATTCCAAATGGAAAAGATTCAGCATTTGGTGTTCCAAGAAGCATATATCCCCAGACACTGCTGACTTGTCTACAGTTCTGGATTATTTGGTCCATCTTAATGGCCTAGGCCTCAGACCAGCTACTCTCAAAGTACATTTGTCAGCTGTTTCTGCTTTTCTGTCAGCGGGAAAGCCTTCCTCACTGTCATCTCAATCCCCTCTTTAGGGTCCTACCCCTGCTTGGGATCTTGTTTGCATTGCTCAGCTTATGCAACCCTCTTTTGAGCCTTTGTCTTCAGCAGAGCTTAAGTATACTTGACTTTGAAAACTGTGTTCCTGGTAGCTATTACCTCTACCAGGTGTATCAGTGGATTGCAGGCTCCGTCAGTGGCGCCTGATTTTATCTCATTACGTAGAAATACAGTGGTCCTTAGAACTAATAGGAGGTTTTTTCCTAAAGTGGTTTCAGATTTTTATCTGAACCAATCTGTCTCTCCCTGTGTTCTTCACTGATCATTCTTCTTCAGGAGAAAGAAGTTTACACAGTTTGGATGTTAAAAGATCCCTTAGTTACTACATTGAACGTACTAAGGCTCACAGGTTTGACTCCCTTCAGTTGTTTCTCACTCGTGGGGGAGTGGATAAGGGCAAACCTGCCACTAAGTGAACTATTGCCAGGTGGATTGTCTGTTGTATTCAATTCTGCTATGAGAAGCTAGGCAAAATACCTCCATCCTGCCTGAGGGCTCACTCGACTAGAGGTACAGCTGCTTTCCTGGCTGCAGCCAGGGATTTTCCTTTGCTAGAGATATGTAAAGCAGCCACCTGGAAAACAGTCCATACATTTACCAAGCATTACTCCCTGGTCATATAGGCTAGGAGTGATGCTCGGTTTGGCACAGCAGTACTGTAGAGCCTATTCCCAAGGTAGGTTCGATTCCCTCCTCCATGGAGGTACTGCTTGGTAGTCTGCAATAGACAAAATACAGCAAGACTTCATTTTGTTTTAATAAAAAATTACTCACCTTAGTAATTATGTTTCTTCTAATGGAGTCTTGCTATATTCTGACCTACTTCCCTCCCTACCTCCCCTCTCAGAACCTGTTTTTGGGAAGTGGGCTGGCAGATGCAGTGTTGCACCCCAGGGGTGCATTTGGGTACTCCCTCCTTTTAGAGAGGAGGAGTGTGTTATATTATTAATTTAACAATCTTAAGTTGTTCACTACCTGGTTATTGATTTTGGATTTCTTGACTTGAGTCTTTTGGGGATCCAAAATATTTGGTTGCCATTTGGCTATTAAAAATTTTACAGTTTCCACATAGTAGTTAGTATTAGCTCGTAAGAATCTGGCAGTTGCGCTTCAAAGTGCAGCAGACAGAGGTTTGAACCGATGTTGAGCTCAACGTTCTATGCTCTGCATAGAAAATTAACCATCTACTCTCCGGGGCAGTTTGAGTGCTGAGGCTAACTGCAATAGTCAGAATACAGCAAGACTCCATTAGAAGAAACATAATTACTAAGGTGCATAATTTTTTCTTTCTGCCCGTCAACCAGTTTGCTGCCCAGTTGACCAATGTCTGACCCACCCCGAGCCTACCCAGCTTATTAATCAATCTTCTGTGTGGAAAGCTATCTCAAAAGCTTTGCTGAAGTCAAGGTACTGTTGGCCTCTGTGGTAAATGACCTCTTCACAAGACTGTGTCATCCCAAGTGGGAGATTTTTGCATCTCCACACAATGCTGATGGTGAGATATGTTGCGCCTCTTTTGGAAAAGGAACTTTAAGTCTGCGTTTCCCTCAGTTCCACTGATACAGAGGGTGTTGCTCAGACTGTGGAGGGAGAGTGCCACTTTCAGTTTCATTGCTTCATTATGGCCTTGCCGGATGTGTTTTCCACTTCTTCACTAGATGGCAGTGGAGCCTCCTATTCCCTTATCAGTGTGTCGTGGCTTGTTGTCGCAGGACAAGGGATCTCTTGTCCAACTAGACCTGAAGACCCTCCATCTGCACGTATGGCTCCTGAAGACACAGCCATAGCACTTTTTGGGGTTATTCCCCTAAGGTTGCCGATGTGCTGGTTGCGACTAGAAAACCTTCTGCCCAGATATACCTTTTCCTTTCAATGGAAGGGGTTCACTTTGTGGACTGCTTCCTGGAATTTGGACCCATTTACAGTACATGTTCTGCAAAAGCAGTGCTGGAATGCAGTGCTGGAGTCCACGCCGAAGAAAGGGGGTTACTAGCGGGGTACCACAGGGTTCAGTACTGGGATAGGTCCTCTTTAATGTCTTTATAGGTGACATTGCTGAGGGACTGGAAGGAAAAGTATGCCCCTTTGTAGATGACACAAAGATCTGCAACAGGGTTTGATACACAAGGGGGTTAGAAAGGATGAGAAGAGACTTGGTAAGGTTGGAGGAATGGTCAAAAGTATGACAGCTTAGATTCAATGCAAAGAAGTTCAGAGTGGAGTCGGCCCAGTGGCGCAGAGGGCTGAAGTGCTGGTGCCTTACCTTGCGCTATGGTGGCAACCCCAGTTAGGAATGATCTCGGGGGTTGGAGGCGGGATTGAGCCTCTGCTCTCCCTCCAAAAGGGTGGATGCCCACTTCACCGTAGTCCGCTTCCGCCCCGGGTGGAGGCGGTGGGTTGCGCAGGTGGTGGAGCGACGATATAAGTCTGGGGAGGGATGGAAGGGGCCACCGGATGTTAACGTGTGCATGCACCTCCATGCGCACACACGCAAGGGAGAGGAGGAAAACAAACGAAAATACCAGAAAGTTTGTATTGGGGGAGTGCAAAGTAATGCACTTGGGAAACAAAAACTCAAGGGAAGAGTACACAAGTGGGTTAGGAGGTATTAATGACAAAAATGGAAAGGGCCCTGGTGGTAGTCATATCAGGCGACCTAAAGGTAGCCAGGCAATGTGAGAAGGCAGGAAGGAGGGCCTGGGGGGATACTGGGATGCATAGGGAGAAGCATCACCAGTAGAAAATGGGAAGTTATAGTGTCAGTAGCTCAGTAGGTTGCACACTCGGCTCTGAAGCCGGAAGATCAGATGGCAGTGGGTTCAGTCCCCACAGCAGGCACTTTGGATAAATTCCAGTACTGACACTGTAGTGCAGCATGAGGTGGGTGCTGCCTTTCGGATGAGATGTTAAACTAAGGTCCCTTCTGCCTGTTCTGGTGGTTTCTGAGGTGGATGCTAAAGATCCTATGGCATTTCTCGAAAAGAATAGGGGAATTTTTTATTAGGGAAAAAAATGACAAAAATCACAATGTTAATAAATTATACAAATCATCAAGCAAAAAGGAAAATTCATGCCAACATAGAAACACATAGTTACAGAACGCAATCACAATATTTCCACAGGTTTTTAAAGAATGGACTAGAAAGTACATGTTGTCTTTCCGTACAAATCTCTCAATTGTGATGCCACCTGAACCAAAATTTGGTGAACAGTCTATTCTTTCTGCTGTAATAAAAACGCTTATCTGGCTTGCCATAAATATAATCTGCATACAGAAAACATTATTCTTACTGTGGTGACATGATACTTTCGCATGGAAGGAGGGTAAAGTCCTAGAACTACTGTATCATAAGTAAACTGAATGTGTTGTGTGTCTTTCCAAGTACGTGAAAGTGTCGTCCAAAATTGCTGAACAAAGGGTCATGTTATAAAGAAATGTTCCATGTTTTCCAGCTCATCAGTGCAGGAAGACCGGGGGCACATTCTGTCCTCTACCATTTTATGTTTATGGGTATTTTGAACCGCTAGTCTTCCATCACAGGAAAGCCAGGTAACATCCCATACCTTCAAGGGGGGGTCTCTTAACGGTTAATTGGGAGAATTTAGTGGAGAGTTGGAACTCGTAATTTATAAGTTTAATAGGGATCTCCTAAAATGAAGCTTGGAGAACATCCTGCTAGAATTTCTGTCTAGAGCTATTTATGAAAGATTGTGGAAGAATATGCCACTGTTTTAATTTTATGTAGGCATGGTACAAGTACGATAGGAGCTGTAGAACCTTCAGTTTTTTATGAAAGGGGGAGAGGGGAGATTTCCATAAAGGAAAAAATGCTTTCAGCCAATCTGTAGTATAGCCATACCAAAAGGAGTTAGTAGGATCAGGAGAGACAACATTTAAAAAAAAAAAAGAGACTGAAGAAAAGCAAAATTGGGTGAATCGTACAAACCCTACCAAAAAATATTCGTGATGAGTGTGAAGCTGTTTAATGGGGTTCAAACAGCTGCCCCAAAACCCTTGAAAAAATACATTCATTACCCTAGTTTCCAGGGATGGTGGTGGGGGAAATATGTGTACAATGTGTAGAAAAATAGGTACTATTAAAGCACATAATAAAGCCACTGTTTTTCTCTTGGAGATTATTTTTCCTTCCCAGAAATTACCAGAATGTTCTGCTGTCTGAAGTGCTGTGGATCAGTTTAAATAGGTACCATCAGGGCTGCCAAACTGGACCCCTAAGATTTTTAATGGAGTGGCTGAAAGTGTTATGTTGGCTAGAGTTCTCTGTATAAGTGAGTCTGTGCTGGGGGGAGGAGACTGCAATAGACCTGTTCTTTTAGTATAATTTAAACGAGAACCAGAGACATGTTCAAATTCTGCTATGGAATCTGTGATGGTAGAGATGTCTAAATCTAATATAGTACAGATGCAGAGATCATCTGCATAGGCACATATCTTGGGAGCTGGGGTATTAACAGGAAGACGTAAATGGGGTATTCCAGTATGATGTGAGAGTTTCCACAAGAGGGGATCAGTCTGAAAAACATAAAGTAATGGGCTTAGGGGGCAACCTTGGCGTACACCTTTAGTGCCACGAAGGGCAGAGCACGAGGATCCATTGTCATAGGGTGTTGTTATAGCAGAGGAATACAATAATTGTAGCCACCAAATAAACTCTTGAGGGACCTTGTGGTGGGATAGAACCTGAAATAAATATGTATGGTCAACCCGGTTGAATGCCTTCTCCTAGTCCAGTGAGAGAATTACCCCACGAGAATCAGAGGAAGCGTGATTTGCACTTTTATCTCTTATGAGAATTAAATTATGAAAACGGGACCCATTTGCCACTGCACAAGATTGTACTGGAACTATCGTCTGTTCAGCAATTACTAAAAGCCTTGCAGGGAGTACTATGGCCAGAACTTTATAATCAATGTTTAAAAGACTAATAGGTGTCCAATTCTTTAAGACTTTTCGATCACCCTTCTTACATAGTAGAATCACTAAGACCTGAGACAGCAGTTCGGGAAATGTGTTGGTACTTAAACAATCATTAAACACATCAGATAATGTGGAAGAAAATAAATGGCCAAATTTATGGAAAAATCCTACGGAGAGGCCATCAAGGCCAGGTGCAGTATTTGTTCGTAACTTGTGGAGATCTAACAAAATTTCATCTGGAATAATAGGCGTAAGCATGTTTGTCAGTTTGTCTGGTGAGATTTGGGGTAATTCTAAGCCCTGGAGATATAAAGAGTCCCAAATTGCGGTGGACGGAGTGCCAAATAGATCATAGAGGTAAGTGCAGGCCTGCTTCTGAATGT
This sequence comes from Neoceratodus forsteri, assembly GCA_016271365.2. Lineage (NCBI taxonomy): Eukaryota > Metazoa > Chordata > Ceratodontiformes > Ceratodontidae > Neoceratodus > Neoceratodus forsteri. The sequence continues at coordinate 735,055,129 of CM057459.1, forward strand.
GATCTGGGTTTGAAGAAACAGTGTTTGTGTCAGATTGTAGCACTTGGTCCAAAACAGAGTGGTGGACCCTACTCTGACAGCTTTTGAATATGTCAATGGAGGACCTAGTGCCCTGTGTACCAAACTAGGCCACTAGTTTAAAAAAGATTCAGCCCTGCTATATTGATTTAGAAACATTTCAGACTTAATGGTCTGTATTTCCTTACCCAATTCTAAATTAAGCTTGTGGGCCCTAGAAATAGTGAAAAACAACTTTTCTCGGAGGGCTAAGTAGTGTAAATATTTGGTATTGGATAGTTTCTTAGAAATGGATATAAAAAGACTTAACATCTGCTTTTGTGTTCACCCACCATTCCGCTAAGGAGTCATAAGGCTCTAAAACTGAAAATCTGGCTGATAATAATGAGAGGGATTGTTTTTCTACCTCAAGACGAGCTAAGAGAGAATTGAGTTTCCACCTTCCTGCACGGGGGTGGTGGTGGGGGAGGGGGGACAGGTTGGCAAGCCTGACAAATTAGGGATACTGCCAGGTGATCTGAGGTTTCTCAAGGGACAGTGGAAGCGTGCAAAACTTGCACATTTTTTGAAAGAAAAAGTAATCAATACGGGTGACCAATGGTCCTTTGGTAAAAGTTTTTGCCCCAGTATGGTGTACAGCTAAATACCCATCAATAAGGCCGGCAGCAAAAATCATTGATTTTAAATAGTTAGTATCTCCATATAATTTTTTTGTAGACCCTCCTTTATCAGCCAGTGAAAAAGAGCAATTAAAATCCCATCCAAAGATAATATGTTTACTGGTATGTAAATAAGGCTGTATGGTTTTAAGTAGTCAGACCTTGATGCAGTAGATTGTGGTGCATAAATATTCAATAGCCTGAGAGCATTGCTGCCCAGCTGGACATCTATTAACAAGGCCCTTCCTGGGCATCTATCTACTACCTTATGAACTGAACAATGAAATCCTTTGAATAATATCCCTACCCCATCACATGTATCCGGGCCTTGTGACCAGTATGAGGGGCCCAAAGTCCACAGATGTTTGGCTTGTAGGACTTGAGCCTTGTATCATGCAAAAACAGAATGTTATTAGGTAGATCCTTTAAGATCTGGAGGGTAGTCAGCTGCTTTATATAAGATTTAATACTACAAACATTCAAGGTTAAAGGCGTTAAGCGCTGAGTACCCTCCATATCTTAACAGTTTATGACAGCTGCCGGATATCCAGGCACTTTCCTGTGCCCCCTATCTTTCTTTTGTTTTTAGTGTCTGCCTGAGTATCGGGCAAAGGATCTGTTTTAGAAGAAACCAAGGAAGCACCCCTCCATCCTCCTCGTCATCCCCCAGTTGCCTCCTTTTGGCCAGGGCCAGAAACCTATTCCTTGTAACTGCATGATGTGCAGGGGAAATTTCGGCCTTCATTTTACCTTTAACCTCCTGAAAGGATGTATCCTTTGTCTGCAGTAAATCTTCTGGAGGCTGGGGCATAGCATCAAAATTGGAAATGTCTTGAGAGGTAGATGGAACAATGCAGGAGGGTCCTGCAGGCTCTTCATTTGGGGATTGCTGAGAAACAGAAGGAGAAACTTCAGTATGGGGAGTAGTGCCTTCGGGGGGGGGGCCCAAGAGGCCTTTGCTTGCACTTGGCAAGCCTCAGTGAGACTAACTGGGTCTTGGGCAGCACGGTCTAACCTATTGTGGGTTGCCCAGAGGCAGGATTTATAGGAGTGCCCTTCCTCATCACACAGATGGCAGCGGAATGGATTTGGGCAACTCAAGCTGACATGTCCATATTCTAAACATAGATTATTGCGGGGCTTATTACATACTGAACTTAAGTGTGTCCTGGCTCCACACTTGTGGCAAGTCTTAGTTGACCAGCCTAGAAGCACAGGTCTCTGCCAATGTAAAAGCTGCCTGGCGATTGCAAAATTCTTGAATCATTTTGTTTAAGCTGCACTTTGACCCTCCAATTTCCCATCCAGACCAAATCCTCATCCAGTATAGGAGAGAGTTTGTCCAGGATGGTGCATCTTTGTTGCAGCCAGTATTATACATCAGAAATGTTAACTCCCTCATTTCTAAATAATAGGGTGATCATTTTAATTGTGAGCTTAGTCATGGGAATGGGGAAAAACTGTTTCCACAATTTGGATTGCAGAACAATTGGATATTTAGCCCAAAACTTCTCTAGTGTGGTACAATTCTTAAAGCTGATATCATAAATAAGTTCCCCTTTGACATGTATACAAGCAAATAAGTCCTCTGGGGATATCCCCATAGTGTCCTTCCACATTTTATGTAGTATCTTTCTGTCTGGGGCCATGGCTGGGTCCCCTGAAAACTTAAGTCTCACCACATTTCTGTGCTGTGCAGGTTCGCCCATTTTCTTAAAAGATCAGCCATGAAAAAACATCCGAGCTCTTCAGATGCGGTGCTGGTTTGCTGCAGTGTACTAGGCTCTCCTTGCCCCATAGAACAATTATCGGCCGGATCTTGTGCGGAGAGTGGGGTTTGTATGCTGTGTGGTACCACAGGAGAAGGATCAGTGGCTGGCGTTTCTATAACTGGTGAAATTCGGGCAGTGTCCGTAGACAAATATTTAGGCGCCATATTCTCCTCCATGTGTTCGACTGACCTGGTGATTTCTGTAGCACATTCCAGGCCTGGTGAGGTCCATGAATTTGAGGAGAAATCCTTTTGCCAGCTTGCCGCTAACAACGTGACTTCAGGCGACCAGACCGTATCCTGCATATCGCTGAAAACCTCTTTCCCCTTTTGGAGACATGACGTGGCACAGTTGTGTGAGCTGTCAGAAGTTGCAGCAGTCGAGGCGGTGGAAATTGGAGCTGAAGCAAACTGAGAGGGGAACGGCAAAGCAGTATCGCTGTTCTCAGGTACTGTAAATAGCTCAACAGTAGTGTCAGAAGCATCATCTTGCAAAAGTTTCAGTAAAAAAGGTTTTATGGGTTTTTACTGCATTGCAAAGAAGGCCCTCTTGTGACAGAGTTGCAGGCATGTGAAACATTTAAGCAGATGGTGGTTTGGGCTCAGCAGTGACAGCAAAGCCTTGTCTTTGAACAGTGTTTAAAGGTCTAGTAATAACATAAGAATTATTTGCAGTAAAATGCATAGCTGGAACAGGGCGAGAGTCAGCAGACAAACCGGAGTCATTTTCCATAGCAGTGTCCATACCATCAGAGAGTTCAGAAACAGTCTTCCCCACAGCGTCTCCTCCAGCCTCCTGACCGTCCGCCAACTTGGAATGTCAGATAAGGGTTCCCCCTACAGCTGAGTAGGGGAATTTTTTATTAACCATAATAGTGTACAAACAAAACGCTGTTCCATCACACAAATCATAAAAACAGGAAAATAAGTATTTCAGCATACATAGAAATGCCCAAAATCTTTGTTGTCCACCTACTATCACAAAAGAACATAAAGAAAACCTATAATGAGGAATTAATATTACATTGCCTATACTAGAAATCTTATACAATGCAAAGAAAGAAGACATAGATAATGTATATGAAACTATAACCTCAAGGCAAACATAAAACCACTAATCCTGAATTTTCTAAGTGTTAATTCAGAATCCACCCACAATTTTTCCAATACATTTTGTGTGTACTAGTTGGAAGTTTAGTTTCTTCAGCTTGATAAATGTCTTGTATCTGGGATTGGATTTAAGACGGTACTTGTCCAACAGGATAACATTTTTGTTGTAACAAAAATGTACAGTGTGCTTGCCTTAGATAGAACCTACAAAATGCAAAAATAAGTCTTGGTGTACTAGGGTGATTTGTGGATAACATTGAAGGATAAATACCATAAACTTAAGACTTCATAGGATGGGGAGAAAGGCATTTTTCCTTCCATTTATGCAGCAGTAAAACCCAAAGAGATGCACTATAAGGACATTCTATAAAGAAATGACGCATGGTCTCAACAACCCCTGAACAAGTGCTTTGGGACACATTCTTTCTTCTGTAGACTTGTGTTTGTGGTTGCCCCGAACACCGAGGCGTCCATGACAGGATAGCCACGTGACATCCCATAATCTCAAGGGGACTCTATGGTCAGTAAGCTGTTGGAAGACTATACTTGAATCTAAATCGATCCCTTGTAAGTCCTGAAGCAATGTGCCTTCAAAAAAAAAAATGACTGTCTAGTACACAAAGATACATCTGTTTTCTGGTAGATGTAAGTAGTTTTTGAGAGGTAATATGCCACTGCCGTAATTTAAAAAAGGCAGGTACCAAATATGATAAGGGTTTAAACTTACTAAAATTTCTGGGAATTTCAAAGGGTGCCTGATTCCATACCAAAAGTGGAGGAATAGCTGATTGTTTGGCTATGGAGTACCAAAAGGGTGGAGAGTTATGTAAAAGGTTCAATATGCCATGTGAAAAAAATAAAGTATGAAAGAAAACTATGGGCTTCAGCATCCGCACCCCCAAACCAATAGTCTGGGTAGGTATACAGCCTTTTAATGGGGTTTAATCTGCTACCCCAGAACCCTTGAAAAAACGCATTGTAAACTTTAAGCTCTAATGACAGAGGTAAAGGGTAAATGGAGGCAACATATAAAAATTGAGGCAAGATAAGGGTTTTCAACAAATATACTCTTTTCCTTTTAGAGATGGGCCGACTTTTCCAGGAAAGCACTATTCTAGCAGCTTTTTCAATAGCTAATGTCCAGTTATGTGAAGCATCATCATTACTACCTACGAAGAGCCCCAAAATTTTAGTAGTTCTGGCAACAACAGGTATTCCAGCAAACAGGGTAGGCTGTGCTGTTGTCACTTCAGGTGGCAAATAGAGGACTGAGCTTTTATTATAGTTTAATTTTGACCCAGACAAGTCTTCAAATTTAGTGATGATTGCTGTCAAATCAGAATCTTTAAGGAGAGGGGTAGTAGAAATGCATAAATCATCTGCGTACGCTGTGATAACTGGAAGTGATGCCCCCGTAGGCAAGGGTATGCAGAGAATTTTGGGGTGTTGCAATATCTTCTTCAACAAAGGATCTGTTTGAAATGCATAAAGAAGGTGACTAAGGGGGCAACCTTGTTGTACCCCTTTCTGCCCTAAAAAGGGAGACCCAGGGGAGCCATTAATATGAGGGGTGATCCAAGCAGTGTGGTATAACAGCTTAGTCCAAAGAATAAATGTTTGTGGAATGTGATAGTGACGCAGAACCTGAAATAAATAAGTATGATTTACCCGGACTAACGCCTTTTCTTGGTCTAGTGAGTTTAGCATGGAAGGATTATTGACAGAGGCAGAATAGGCAATATCCCTTAATAAAGATAAATTGTGCTTTATCGACCTGAATAGGACAGCACACGTCTGTGTCTCAGAGAGGAGGAGTGGGGCCACCAGAAATAGTCTCCTCAGTAAAATAGAGGCGAGGATTTTATAGTCAACATTCAGCAGACTAAGGGGTCTCCAGTTCCTTGTATCTGATTTGTCTCCCTTTTTAAACAGTAAAATCATAATGGCATCGGAAAAAATGTTTTGGAATGGAATGTGAAAACAGTAAACTATTAAATACTATTGTCAAAATAGGTGAGAAAAGTTCTATATAATGCTGGTAAAACTCTGCTGTTAGGCCATCCTGTCCAGGAGAAGTAAGTTTATTTTGATGAGAGATGGCCTGCCTAGTTTCTGCTACAGAAATTGAAACAGTAAGAGAGGTCACTTGTTCTTGGAATATATTTGGGGCTACGATATCAGTAAGAAAGTCTGAAGACCCTCTAGTGGGTGATGCAGTCCCAAACATATGCTCTAGATATTTCTGTGCCACTTTTTTAATATGAGGTAATGTAGTACAGTGGCTATTTGTGTCTGGATCCAGTAAGTTCTCTGAGTGGCTGCAGCTCTGTCGGAGCATCCCTTAAAAATGTCTAGGGAGGGTTTAGAATTCTGAGTACCACTATGTGCTTCTAATTTTAGAGACAGAGCCCTGTTATTCTGATATGTCTCCATTTGGGTTTTAAGATTTTAATGGCCTGAGAATTGTCCACCTGAAATTCATATGAAGATGAAATGAGATCTAAAAGCTTTTGTCTCAATTTAGTGTATGTAAAGTAAACCGATAGGGTTTTAGTCCTAGCCTTATTTTGAAAAAATTTCCTCAAATCCAATTTTGTGTACTCCTACCAACCTAAGAGAGAATGGTAGGCATCAAGAACAGTAAATCGGGCCCTTAAAAATTCTAAACCAGCTGCAGCTATTTTCGAATCAGTTAGGCGTTGTTCAGTTTCCATCTGGATGTAGGGGTGTGAGGAAGAGAGCCTCCAGCTGGGGAGCAGGTTAAGGAAACTGCTATGTGATCAGAGGTCTCACAAGGAGTGACCTCAGCATGAGACACAGTGATGTTTTTAGATAGGAAAATGAAATCGATCCTTGTAGCATGTGTACCGCTATAATAAGTCTTTTGTCCCTTTGGGTGTATGGCACAAAATCCATCTTTCATGTTAGCAGTGATTTTATTTAGTGCAGCAGAGTCCCCAAAGATTTTCTTTGTTGTGCCCCCTTTATCAGTCAACGATAAAAAACGCAGCTAAAATCTCCTCCCAAATATATCTGCCTAGAAATATGTAAATAAGGTTGAATTAAGAAAAAGAGCTCTGATCTGGCAGCAATACTATGAAGGGCATATACATTGATAATTCTTAGTTTTAATTGCTGAAAGATGCAGTCAATCAGCATGGCTTGCCCAGGGACTATATCAAGAACTTTTGTTGCATGGAAATGATACCCAGAAAAAAGAATGCCCAAACCATCACATAAGTCCTCACCATGAGTCCAGAATAAAGGACCTCTGGACCATTTCATTTTAGCCTGATTAATTTCATGCCTAGTTTTCATTCTGGTGTCCTGCAACAAGTAGATATCATGAGGCAGATCAGCTAGAAACTGTAAGGTTGTGAGTAGTTTTCGGAAGGATTTCATGCTGCATACATTTAAAGCGAGACAGCTAACTTTATTTTATTTAGCTTTTGTTAACCGGATAGGTGCACTAGCCAGAAAGACTATTTTCAGGCATGACCCGGGAGAGTACAGAGACAAACTTCAAAGAACATCATGTTACATAGTACAGGATACATAACAGCAGCAATGTGACAAAGAATTGAGGTAGTAAGACCAAAATAAGCATTTAAGTTAACATAAGACAATCCAATCCGGTCAGATTAGGAAATTGGGGTAGTAAGACCAAAATACAGCATTAATATTTACATAAGACAATACAATCAGGTCAAATGAAGCGACCAGACACTGTGCAAGCAAATAAGGGATAAGGTGTCTGAGAGCAATAGCCACCAAGCAAAGCTAGATAAAGGGAGGAGCTAGGGAGAGGGTGGAGAAAGCAGATAGGATAACCTGGAAGGGAGAGAAGGAAGTGGAAGATGACATGTAAGAAATAAGGAAGTGAAATTGAGAGGAAGTGTTCCAATATTGGAGTGGACCCTAGGCTCCTGGGTGACAGGAGGAGGGTGAAGTTAGAGTGCAATGGTTAGGGTGGTTTGAAGCAGGAGCATATGTAGGAGGAGAAGAGATGGTGTTGAAGTTCTTTCTTGAAGGAGATGTGGGATACAGGTTGGTGTAAGATTAGAGGAAGTGAGTTCCAGTAATAGGGCACCTGACACGCAAAAGCACGACCACCTTTATTAGTACAATGTCTCGGGATAAGGACAGGGACATTTTCCGCAGAGCGTAACACATAGTTGGTTTTCTGGTAGGGAAGGAGACTGGCCAGTGGTTTAGGAATACCCAGTCTGATAATGTTGTCAGTAATGGACCCAAGCATGTAGGACCTTGGTTCTTGTGGTGGAAGCCATCCTAGATCTGTGAAGGCAGTGATGTTTCAGCCAAGGGGAGCAGGATGCAAAGCGACAGATGTTATTGTAGGTAACATCCCATTTAGGAAGACTCTAGTTGCAGGCGGAAACATACGTAGCAACCCCCTAAGTGAGAGAGAGAGAAGTAATATCCCGTTGGCAATAGCAAGTCTGGCTGAAGGAGTAAGCGCATAACTTGTTCGGTAGGAGATCCCAAGTTTGGAGTTTACCTGCTTACAGATAGTATGAATGTGGGGGTCGAAACTCAGACTTTCATGTAGCAGCATGCATGAGAGTTTAGGCAGAAAGGAGGGAGAGAAGCTATTAATCACCTCTTTGGGAGAAGTTTCTTCTCAACATTAGAGGGTTTGCACTGCCCTTCTGAAGAGACCTCCATTTTAGAAGAGGACGCCCTAGAGGAATCTGTCCCTGTCCTCCTCCTCTTCAGAGTCCCCCCATTGCTTGTGTTTTTTGCCAAGGCCTTATTCTTGGTCAGAACTGTCTTTCTAGGAGTATGAGCTTATGATTTCCTCTTCCCCTTACCTCTCTGAGAACTCTTTACCAGGGTAAATTCATGGGCTGGGGGTTGCATATGACCCTGGTCTGAGGCTGTCACCGATGAAGCACCTTCTACGCTGGGTGTCACTGTATTGGAAACAAAGAGATCATCCTGTATCATGTCCATTGGGGCTAGAGGGGAAGGGGGGGTAGGATCTCGGAACCAGAAGCTGAAGTACCAGGTGTCACTGGTTCTTGTAGAACAGGAGTAGTTTCCACTAAGGACGCTATCTCTTCCCTATGTTGAGAGCCTGCATCTGAGAATCAGCAATGAGAGCAGCCTGATCCTGTTTGGGGAGGGGGGGGTCTAATCTATTGTGGTCTGCCCAGGGACGCTGCTGGTAAGTGTGGTCCTGTTCGTCGCAAAGGTTGCAAAGCAAGGGGTTAGGGCATCCAAGGCTCACGTGCCCATAAGCAAGACATAGAGTACAGCAGGGTTTGTCACAAGTATAACTGAGGTGAGTCCTAGACCTACACTTGTGACAAGTTCGAGGCTGCCCTGGGTAAAAGCAGATGCCATTGTCCCTCCCAATATAAAAACTACTAGGGAGATGTGAAATGCCCCGCTCAGTTTGTTGTAACTGAACTTTAATTTTCCAGCCCCCAGTCCATACAAAATCATCATCTAAAATTGGGCGTGGGGTGTCTTAAGATATCGCACCTCTGGCGTAGCCAGTATCGCACGTCTGCAGTACTGACCCCTTCACTTCTAAACAATAAAGTGATGAATTTTACTGCAGGTGTAGTAAGGGGAATGAGAAGGAAAGAGGCCCACAGAAGAGTTTTTACCAGCTCATATTTAGCCCAACATGACTCTAAAGTTGAACATTTTAAAGCTTAGATCATATGTAAGCTCCCCATGAACATGTATGAAAGCAAAGGTTCAGATGGACTAATACCAAGCATATCTTTTAGCATGCTATGAAGGACTATCTTTCTAGTTGGAGCAGTAAAACATCCCCAAGATATTTCAGCCAAACAGCGTTCCGGTGCTGAGCAGGCTGCTAGCGGCAGCAAATAGGTCACATAGCTTTAATGTTTTATCCATGTAACAGTGTCACCTAGAGGAATCGAGTCACTCAGTGGAAATGAGGGTACTTCATCTTCTGAGGAAGAAGTATTGTGTTGGTGTGTGCAGTTGGGGCCCGTGAGATGAGAGGAAGAGAGTCTTGTTGCAGCTGTAAGTTAGATGTGGTTGCAGAGGCGAAGCAGGGACATTCTCAGAAGCCACAGTAGATCCGTCTGGAGAGCAACATTTAGGTGAAGGATCTTGCCCAGATGTATGCGCTGCGGTGATCACCTCTGCAGCGCTGACAGGTCTTGGGGAAGTCCAGGGAACTTTTTCTGTGGGTTGCTGCCAGCCAGCAGCCTTTAGTGTGGGTTCACGGGACCAAGTAGCATCAAAGTCTGGTGGGTTTCTATTTGTCTGCCTGAGATGTAGCGAAGCAGGTTGCTGTACATACTCAGAAATGAGCAGGCAATCGTTGTTTTGGAAGGGAGGTGCAGTAACAGTAATGTTTCCCCCCGCCGCAGGATAAGTAGCGTCAGGGATATCAATATTTAAAGAGGCATCTTCTTGTACCAGCTGCATCATAAATTCTTTATGCATATAGTAAACTTGCCTCAAGTGATCTTGTGATAAATCAGGTGAAGATACATTGGTATCATTAAACACAGTACATTGTATCTTTCTTCCTTCCTGAGTAGGAGGTGCCATAGGAGAGTTAGAAACATCTTCTGCAGCAATAGTAGACCTTTTCTGTTTTATACTCCAGAAAATCACATTCCACAGGGATCGACTGGCTGGTGTTAGCCTTTCCAGCTTCTCCATCCACCTTCCGACCACCATCTTGGACGTCTGCCATCTTGGCAAATGGCTGACTACGGTCCCCCTACCTGTGAGTAGGGGAATTTTTTTTATTCATAACTTAAAAGAACATACAAACAAATCAGTATTTCTTCATACAGAATCACAAAAAGGAGAAAACATAAACACAAAAGAGTATTACTTCATATTTTAAACCCTAAACATAAATAAAATTACTGTAAGCATACCCCCTCTCCCTCCCTACTAAGAGTAGGGAAATTTTTTATTATAACTTAAAAATCAAAGAAATACAAAACCGTGTTAACTCATGCAAAATTATACAACTCATAAAAGAAATCAAATCAAATTAATACTGTCATACTTTTTCTAGTTTACTATTAAATAAGTGAATAGGACCCAAATTAAATCATAACACACACCCCCACACACACACACTAAAATGGTAGGGAATATTTTATTCAAAGTCAAAAAAATTCAAACAAATATGTATTAATCATACAATATCACAAGAAATGGTAAAGAAAAACTTGCACTATCAGTACAACACTGAAAACTTACCCCCTCCCTACCAAAAGAATAGGGGAAGTACAGATACAGAATCCCAGAAACCATATGAACAAAGCAATAAGCCATCAGACTAAATAAAAAAAAAAAAAAACCAGAAACACAAAAGATAGCACTGCATACCTGGACCCCAGGAACAGAAATGATACATAATTACAATAATGTGTCTCACAGCAGACGTAATAAACAGAAACAGCAAAAATGTGTACTGGATACAAAAGGCCAGGAACAAAGCGAAACAAGGGGTGACCCCTCTCCCCCGCCCAACTTATTAATAGAACCCCCAGCAATCAGAATAGGCCACAAGTTTCACAGCCATGATATCGATAACCACCATCTATCGAAGACCTGGGCTGACATAGTACAACGCTCTTGGGCTTTAATTTAGATATATTTAAAGAGATCAACTCAAATAACTGGTCTTCTGACGTAGTTGTTGTTGCAGACAAATGACAACGTGTGATCCAAATATAATATTTAAAAAGGTCAGAAACAACCATAACGTTGTCTTATCATGCTTAGTCCACTGGTAAGGAGAATACCCAGTAACAAAATATCAGGGTCATGGGGAAAAAGGGAAAATTAGGCCAACGCATATGACATAGTTGCCAAAACCTCTGTATATAAGGGCAATCAAAAAATAAATGGGAGATAGTCTCAATCTGGGCAATATAGTCTGAATGGGCAAACCTCTCATCCACAGGCTTGTGTTTAAGATTGCCTTCACATTGAGTTTATAATGAAGGGACAACCAGTTCACATCCTATATGTGAACCGAGACTGGGGACAGTAACATAATAGAGATTTGTGATCTCAAGGGTAAGCGCGACACATAATGAGGTTTATCAAGGAAAAACTTGTCCAAAAGCAGGGCATTCAGCATCCTCCTTGGGACAGTCGAAACCTGATGTTTAGTAAGTGCCCACAATTTTAATTTACTAACACAAAGCCCATAAGAAGAGGATAAATTCAGTATCCTTTTTTGCAGTGGAATAACCCCATCAGCCTGCCAAGCCTGTAAAAAAGGACCAAAATGATCCAAAACCCAGGGCACCCACACCTTGGGTGCATATAATAATAATAATAAAATTTATTTAATTAAGCGCCTTTCAAATTTTCAAGGCGCTGTACAAAAATTCATAAACACCAAACATCAAAAATACAATAAAACAGAGCAACAATTACAACAAATAAAAACCAATTACAATATAGCTGGAAAAGCCTTATCCCATAAAAAGGGCTTTAGACCCCTTTTAAAACTGTCCACCGTTGTACTTTCTCGGAGCGGACGGGGTAGAGAATTCCAGAGGTATGGAGCCACGAAACCAAAAGCACGGGCTCCAGAAGACTTCAAATTAACCCTCGGAATCTCCAGCATCCCTCGCCAGCCGAGCGAAGTTGTCTCAAAGGGTGTGGTAACAGAAGCTCTTTCAAGTGGTCAGGACCATACCTGTAGGACTTTGTAGGTCAAAAGACCCACTTTGAAGGTGATCCGCCACTGTATTGGCAGCCAGTGCAGAAAGCGCAACACTGGAGTAATATGAGATCTTCTTGAAACCCCCGTCAACAACCGTGCTGGTGCATTCTGCACTAGCTGCAAGCGGCGGATATCAGCCTCAGCAAGCCCTAGGTACAGGGAGTTACAGTAATCCAAGCGAGATGTCACAAAGGCGTGGACCAAAACCGGCAAATCACCAGGAGGAACCAGATGCCTAATCCTGGAGATGTTTCTAAGATGGAAAAATGCAGTCCTGACAACAGCAGACACCTGATAACGAAGGGTCAAGTCCGTGTCAAGCTCTACACCCAGGTTATGCACCAGTTCAGAAATGGGGATCTGGTCTCCCGATAATTCGAGGGGACCCCACCCAAACCCTGCGGCGAGGTCCACAACCATAACCTCAGTCTTTCCCAGATTCAACTTTAAACCGCTGGTGTTCATCCAGTCTTGGATATACAAGGCATTTATTCAGCACCGAGACAGCACTAACTGGTCAGGTGCAAAAGACAGGTAGAGCTGGGTATCATCAGCATAGCAGTGAAACCTCAGCTCATACCGTCTTACAATGTCTCCGAGGGGTAGCATGTATACTGCGAATAACATGGGGGAAAGCACCGAACCCTGTGGTACCCCTCAGGCCAGAGAGAAAGCCCTGAAGAATATAATCCCGAGACCACTCTCTGCGTTCTCCCCTCGAGGTAAGATGAAAACCGTCTGAGGACCATACCTGAAAGTCCACAAATGGACCTCAGGCGTTCAAGCAAAACCCCATGATCCACAGTATCAAAGGCTGATGACAGATCAAGGAGGAACCAGAATAGAACGGTGTCTCCAATCTCTCGCCATCAGGAGATCATTGAGCACCTGAACCAGAGCAGTCTCGGTGCTATGCCTTTTACAAAAACCAGACTGGAGGTTCGTATAAACTATGGATGGTCAAGTGGTTGTCCAATTGGACGCCACAACTTTTCAATAACCTTCCTAAAGGAGGTTAGAGATCAGCGATGGTTAGCTGGGTCATCTGGGTCCAAGGAAGCTTTCTGCAGAAGAAGTCCCACCCCTTCCTTCAGAGAGCTAGAAAACTCCCATCTCCAGGAGCACCGGATAATCCGGCGAGACCCGGCGATAGACTCACTACATCCCATAATCAGGAAGTAGGACCCGGATCCAAACTCACAAGCACGTTAAGGGATCTGCGGACAATCCTCTAGTGTCTACAAATCCGGCAGATCAAAGGAACTCCAGGAAATTCCAGGCTCCGTGACAAAACACTGATCAACTGCAACAACCTTAGAGTGGGGTCAGGGACACTGCCTCCGGATGTCTTCCACCTTATTTGCAAAGAACGGCGATGATCTCACAGTCATTCTATGTAAAACTTCGGCGGATCTGCCGACAGACTGGGTTGCACAGTCTGTCGACAGTTCTGGAAACTGAGCGATCGATATAAAGCACAGGGCGAGGCTATGTAAACAAACATAGAAAAGAAAAACAAAATAGGATGCACCATGTTTAGACCCCTCCTGAGTCACTGGGAGATATAAAATCCCCCTCTTAATAGGATTTAAACGGCTCCCCCAAATACAGGAAAAAAAACAACTGTGTACTTTTGTTTCCAATGCAACCGTTAGAGAATATATCATACTAAGATGTAAAAAAAAGATGATAAAAAAGTCTTAACTATATAAATGCGTTTTCTCTTCGCCATTCTCCATTTATTCCAAGCAGATACCTTGGCCTGTGCAATAGCTAAACAGTGCTCCCAATTAAACACAGCCAAGTCACCAGGACCAAAAAATAAACCCAAAATTCTACAAGGGGACCGAACTATAGTAACACCCATAATCTCAGTACCTAGAGGAGAAATATCCCCAACTAACAAACATTTGCTTTTCTGAAAATTGATACCGGAATGGGATACCAAGGCATAAGAAGACAGTTCCTGTCTGGCTATGGCACAGGAGTCTGTAGTCCAAAAATAAACCAACTCATCGGCATAATAAGCTAATACGTAATTCAAAGGACATACTGGAAAAGGAAAACCAAGAAAAGACTGAGAATTATTAGATGTAAAAGGGGATCAATGGACAAAATATACAAGGCCGGACTAAGGGGGCACCCTTGTTGGACCCTCCTGAGCTACCAAATGCCTGACCCCCATCCAGCCATTCACCAAAGGAACAGTCTCCGCTTGCGCATAACAGGCTTTTAAAATCTGAATAAAAGCACTCGGAAACCCATAAACAGTCAAACAGAGCCAAAGGAAATAATGTGGAACCTTTTCAAAGGACTTGGCCTGATCCAGAGACATCAAAAATCCTGAAACTTCACCCTCCTGACCATGTTCAAAAACTTCCCTAATCATTAAATTATCCGTTATGGACCTCCCTGGGACAGTACACATCTGTGAGGGATGTATAATATGGGTAAGAATCTGAGCCAGTCTCAAGCTCAAAAGTTTAGTAAAAATCTTATAATCAGCATTCAACAGAGTGATAGGTCTCCACTTGGAGAGGAGATCCCTATCACCAGATTTAAGTAACAAAACCATAAGACCGGTAGACATATCGAAGGTATAAAAGGGACAGTAAGAAGGCAGTTGAAAACTACCAGCAACTCTGATAAAAGAGATGGGGTAAGCAATTTATATATTTCATAAGGTAAGTCATCAGTGCCTGGGGAGGAACGGACTTTAGCTGTGCAATAACAGCAATAAGCTCACCTGAGAAATAGGGGCGAGGAGACAATCCATCCCCATCTGACAGCTGTGGGAGGGCACTTGTGTGTTAACCATAATGAGACTTCAAGACCAAGGTCTGAGAAGAAGGTGGGCATAAGGAGGCGGCCACATAAAACATCTATTGCAGCAAGAACATCCTTTTGTTAGTGACCAGAGAACTGTCCTGCAACCGGACACTACTGACCTGCTTTAATAAGTTGCTTCTGGCAAAATTCAAATGGGCTCACAAAAGCGATTTGCCTTAAGTGCCGAGCGTTGTTCAGCCTCAGGGATTTCAATCTGTTATATTGTAGGGAGGCAAGTTGGCTGTCAGTATTCAGTATGTCTCCAGAATAATCCCCACTGAAGCCTCATGCAGGGAAGAAAGTTCAAGACCAGACCTATAGTAAGCATATTGGTCCGACTTCAACTTCCCTGATAGCCACCCCATTTTTTTTTTTTTTTTTAAAAAGTCTGTACATCATATTCAGTAGTACACCACCAGTCTAAAGGGGAATCATACAAGAAAAAAACTGATTTCCTGGCAACCAAAACTGCCTGTAAACCCTGAAAAATGGTTGCATTCTTTATCAGGGTCATATTCATCCTCTAATACCCTGGTCTTTTACCCATATGAACAAATTAGAGACCTGTAAATTAAGCAAAGCATGGTCTGAAGATATCACATGGGTAGTGAGGGGCCGTTGAACAGCCAAGGCAGCTGAAGTAAAAAGCGTAATCTATCCTGGTGCTTGGGACCCTCGGAAATATGTTCGCTGGCACTCTCTCCCCAATAGTAAAGCATCAACCAGGGAGGCCTGATTAACCATAGAGTCCAAATAAGAAGCATCACTAAAAATTTGGGGAGTGGACCCCTTTGTCTGTAAGATGGCGACTACAATTAAAATCACCAGCAAATATAATATGCGTGGTGGAAAAAAGGTAGGGCCGGAGCTTCTGGAGCAAAGAAACCCTAGAAGCTTTCATTTGGGGCGCATATATATTAATCAAACGGAGGGACAAAACAACAATATCAAGGTCCAACAAGAGCGCCCTCCCGGGGTCCACATCAACCTGATGGATTAATTTAGCTGCTGGGTTAGAAACTGTAATACCCACTCCAGAACAAACATCCTTCCCTGGAGACCAATGCACTTTCCCCCACAACCATGCCACACTGGCCTCCTCCATCTCTGCCAGAGTGTGCAGTCTTGTGTCCTGAAAAAAAATGTCAAACAAATGAGTAGAAAAATAAGCAAATGTCATGGTCCGCTTCCATTCAGACATTGTGCTATTAACATTGAGAGAGGCAAAAGAAAAATCATACAGTGACTGAGCCAGGGAAAAGAGAATCAGTCAGGGGGCATTGCACCTGGGTGAGACTTGAGCCAGGCCCTCGTCCCCATGCGTTTTTTTCTTCACTGTATCAGCCGCAGTATTCTGTACCATCTCATCCTCTGAAGTCCCTTCAGTCACCAATGAAGAAGGTAATGAGACAGAGTCGGACTCTGACCCTGGATCAGCTTCATCAGTAGGTAGTGCAGAAAATGTGTTACTTAAAGGAACAACATCCTCCAGCACAGGGGTGGGAGGCTTAACTGTCTGTCTATGTCGCAGACTCCCCCTCCGTTTTGGGAAGTAAAAGCTATCTCCAGGAGGCAAGGGAGGCATTACATCAGGCACACCAGGAGGTAAAGCTGGTACTGGGTCCAGCCCTTGAACAACTACAGCAGTGGTAGAACCAGGAGGAACTAAAACAGTGGATCTTACTCGGTAGGAGCTCTTGCAGCAGGCTATAACAATTGGGACTATGCCACAGGCACTAGGACCCTCGGAAGCCTTTTCAGCCAGCAGTATACAGCAGGGACCGCCCCTGATGTTGGCCCCACCGACGTCCAGCCCTGGTACAAAGAGGCGGACCCAGCTCCACCTCGGTTCTTTTCCTGCTCTGTCCCGCATGTGAGAAGGACTTCAGTTCCAGCTTACCAGGAACAGCAAAATTCTACTATCAACCTGTTTTTTGTACCATTTTCGATGGGTTTTTTTCCAGTGTCATCGACGGGCCATTTTCGACGGTTTTTCAGTTTGGTCGACTGATGTCTTCGCCATCATCGGTCTCTCCAGAGCCACACCAAAATAAGTGCGACTGTGGGAGGCAGATCCCTGCCAAAGACGGGCACAAGAGCTGTGTCTTTTGCCTTGGGCCGGACCACGATACCGCAACCTGCTCAGCCTGCCAGGCATTCACCAGCTGGACCCGGATCCGACGTCTTAAGGCCCTGAAGGCATTTCTGTTAGAAAAGAAGATGGATCTGCACTCCTTCGAGGGAAAGCTAAGGAGAAAACCAAGCACCATGGGAAAGACCGTAGTCAGTCCCGGCACCGGTCACACTCTCGTTCTCGTTTGCGGCCCTCTCCCAAGAGGCTCGTGTTCCCCAGGCTCAGGAGGCACCCAAAGTCATCCCAGGCCAAGGCCGGCCCATTGGGGAGAAGCCGACCAAGCCGAAGGTAACCCCGCAGGGTTACCACTAGGCCCTTGGAGGTAAAGCTGTGGCCTCACCTCTCAAGGCACCAGTGCCGCCTGTTAAAAGCACGCCCGGAGCAGAAGCTGATTCAACGCGCACCCATCGCTCGATCCCACCACCGACGCCCGGTTGAAGGGGTGACAGCGGGAGCGGCCATGGAAGAGCCGACGCCCCACCTCCCAAGTCCTTCTCCCTGTGGCCTCAAAGAGGGTCTCTCCTTCTGGCCGGGCGTCCCGATACTCCTTTCCGGGCCGAGCTGCTTAACATTTCTCAAGGACAAGCTACAGGAGTTCTTCTTCTTTTGGTGGGGACAGGTCGAAGCCCCCCGTCACTGGCCCAGACACGGTTCCGGACCAGTGGGCAAACCACAGCTGGGAGGTGAGCCTCCCGAGTGAGCCACCCCTACCTCCTTCCAGGGCTCGTTCCCGCGCCCAGTCCAAAGACCACCACCAACGTTCCCAGGACTATGGGACTGTCACTGTCCAGGTCTCGTGCGCAGCCCCTTCGCCTTCCCAGACGCAGAGCACCCGACGTAGGTCCTCGACGGACGTCGGTCTTCGCTGCGTTGCCGGTCTTCGGACCGATGTCGGTCCCCCAGTTACCGATGACAGAGGGGGTCTGGTCATAAGGAGAGATCGGACTATTCCAGATTTTGTATTCTATCTCCCTCTTCTTCGTCCTCATCTTCTTCTCTCAGCTTAGAGCGGTCCCCGAGAGAGAAGGACCAGCCTCGCTCGCCTCCCTACGATCCAGCCTTTATGGACGTCATGAGGCACATCCAGGCCTCCAATGAGTGGGAAACGGAGGACTTGGATCCGGAACGCCGAAGATTGGCAAAATACCTGAGGCAGAAGGAGCCGAAACCATTGGTGGTCCCTCCTTTAGTGGACACTTTCCAGGACCTGACTCGGACTACCTGGAGGCGTCCAGCTTCTATCCCGGCTGTTCCCAAGAAATCAGACAGGCTGTATAAGGCCCCGAGGGCAGAAGCTTTTCTAGCAGAGAACCCTCAGGCAGACTCTTCGGTCATCACAGCTGCCCATGACAAGTCCAGGCAGCCGAAGCACCTTAGCTCGCAGCCTCCCAATCCGGAGTCTCGGTATTTGGACCAGGTGGGCAAGAAATTTTACTCTGCCTCCACCTGCACCATCCGGTCCCTTAACTTCCTGATGCATATGGTCAGTACAGAATGCTCTGTTGAGAGGGGACAAAGCTACTGAAAGCCATGCCAGATTCTGATCAGAAGTCGGAACTTCTGGATAGTATGAAATCTGGCTCCAACGTGCGGAATTCCCATGTCCTGGGAGCCTAAATGCGATCCTAGCAGATACGGCAGCCAGAGCAGCCGCCTCGGGTGAGCTTCGCACCACGCCTGGTTGAGAGTTTCGTGTTTCACCGGGATCTGCAGTCCAGTATCAAGGATTTACCATTCAAGGTACCGTGTTGTTTGGGCAGGAGACAGGCGCTTTGATTTCTCATCTACAGGAGTGGGCAAGTCCATCTAGTCGGTCCACCAAATGTACCCTTGGTGACCAGCGGACAACGGAAACGGCCATTTGCAAGCCCTTAGGTGGTCAAGGTGGACACGCCCATGGTAATCAGCAGGATCAGAGAGACAGCTTTTGTAGGACAGCCAGTAACGAGCAACCTGGAGGCGCTTCTGCCCATGGCCCAAGTCCTCCCAGGCCTCTCTGCCTATGCCTGGCTCAGCCCAAGCTCCTTCCACCTCCCTCTTCCAGAGGAAGACTCAAGGAAGATGGTTGGGACAGCTTCTCCCTTCATCTTGAAGGGTGGAAGTCGATAACTGCGGACCAATGGGTCCTGGACATAATCAGGAGAGGACACGCTAGAGTTCACGGAGTTTCCTCCAAATACTCCACCAAAGTACTCCCGATATCCTCCTCCTCCTCCTCACATCCCACTGATAGGAGAAATTCAGACCCTCTTGCAGAAAAAGGCAATAGAGGTAGTCCCCTTGCATCAGTGGGGAAAGGGGTTTTATTCCCACTTCTTCCTGGTCCCAGAAAAGACACGGGATCTTCGACCCATTCTGGACCTCGGCTATCTCATTCTCTTTATAGAGTACAAAAGGTTCAGGATGGTGTCCCTTCCAGGTCTACTTCCCCTGCTGCACCAAGGAGACTGGCTCTGCTCCTTAGACATGCAAGATGCATATATGCATATCGGGCTCTTCCCTCCCCACAGGAAGTTTCTGAGGTTCCACTTCCAAGGGGAGCACTACCAATTCCGAGTTCTTCCGTTCGGCCTCTGCTCCGCTCCTCGAGTCTTTACAAAATGCTTGGCAGTGGTGTCTGCGGCTCTAAGGCGCATGGGGCACTATGTTTTCCCATACCTCGACGATTGGCTGCTTAGAGCCCCGTCAAGGTCATGCCTGCTTCACACCCTTGGAGACACCTATACTGTGTTCCGAGAGCTGGGGATCACCCTGAACCTTGGGAAATCGTCCCCGATCCCAGTCAAAGACTCGTCTTCATTGGAGCGGTCCTGGATTCTATCCAGGGCATGGATTTCCTACCCGGACAGAGGCGATAGCCTGCAAGAGATTGACGAATGGATCTCAGTAACTCCTCAAGTTCCAGCAGAAACTTCCTCAGACTACTGGGGCACATGGTGGTGGCCACTCCAGTCACTCCTCTGGCCCGCCTCCACATGCGGGTCCCACAGTGGATGCTCAGGGTACAGTGGGACCAGGGCTACGATGATCTAGACTTTATGGTCAGGATCACTGACCCAGTCAGGAGAACTTTGCTTTGGTGGATGGACCCCCGGAATTTGGAAAAATTTGGAATTTGGAAAAAGGGGTCAAGTTTTGTCCGGAGCCACCAGGTCAGACTCTTACGACAGATGCATCGGATATGAGATGGGGAGCGCACCTGGGTGCTTATCAAACGCAAGGGGTTTGGACACCCGAGGAGCGATCTCTCCATATCAGTGTTTTGGAGATGTGAGCGGTTCTCCATGCCTTACAGGCCTTGCAAGAGAACCTGGTGCCTGGCTCTCTTCTAATTCAAACAGACAATATGGCGGTCATTTCCTACATCAGCAAGCAAAGGGCTACTCACTCGTATCCCCTTTGCAGGAAGGTGATGACAGTCTGGCACTGGGCGCTGGAAAGGCACATTCTGTTGTCCGCAGTGCACGTTCCAGGTGTCCTGAACAATCTGGCAGACAACCTAAGCAGGTCTCGTTCCAGAGCACACAAGTGGGAGCTGCTACAGTCCGTAACGAGATCAGCTCTTTGACAAGTGGAGTCATCCAGAGCTGGACCTCTTTGCGTCACCACTCAACGCCAAACTGCCAGTTTTTTGCTCGTGAGAGCACATGCCTGGAATTTTCTGGCCAGACGCGTTCTCCCTTTGTTGGGCAGGGAGGTTTCTCTATGCCTTCCCGCCCTTCCCTCTCATTCAGAGAGTCCTGCTGAAGTTACAGGCAGAAGGGGCTCGAATGATTCTAGTAGCCCCCAGATGGCCTCGCAGATTTGGTTCCCACTCCTGCAGCGGTTATCCATAGAACCTCCAACTCTGCTGCCATATGCTCGCAGTTGCTATCCCAGGACCAGGGATCGCTGTCCATCAGATCTTCATTCCTTACTTCTGCATGCTTGGCTCCTTCAGATGTAGCTCAGCACAGAATGCGGGGTTTCCCGGATGTGGCGGCAGTCCTAGTGTTGGCAGGAAACCCTTCACCCGCTCCGCCTATGCTATGAAATGGAAGCGGTTTTGTTTGTGGGCCTCGCCACAGCATTTGGACCCCGTCACCTGTCCAGTGAACTCAGCGTTACAGTACCTCCTCTACTTGTACCAACATGGCCTGAGTTACTCCTCTATTAAGGTGCACGTATGGGCTGTCTCCGCCTATCATGCTCTGATTGGAGACAAGGCGTTAGCACAGTTGGATGTAGCCTGCACCTTTTTGAGAGGAATTTTACATATGAGACCTCCCATTCGGGACCCTATCCCCACCCTGGGATCTCCTTTTTGTGTTGGAGAAGCTCACCTTCCCTCCCTTTGAGCCGGCAGCAGATTGTGAGCTGCGTTATCTTTCTTGGAAGGTGTGTTTTTTGGTTGCTATTACCTCAGCTCGAAGAGTTTCCAAGCTTCAGGCTCTGATGTGTAAAGAGCCGTATCTGATTTTCCACAGGGAAAGGGTTTCCCTTAGAACAAATCCTAAGTTTCTTCGGAAAGTGGTCTTGGAGTTGACCCTCAACCAGTCAGTTGACCTTCCAGTCTATTTTCCTTCCCCATCTAATAGAGGGGAGGCTCTCCTTCACACATTGGATGTCCACAGGACTTTGAGGTATTGCCTCAAACGGACGGCTATGCACCATCAGTTGGAGCAACTCTTTGTGGCCTTTGCACCACAATGCTTGGGCAAACCAGTGACCAAGCAGACGATTTCAAAGTGGATCATCCAACACGTATCCTTCTGCTATGAAAAGCACAGTAAGCCCCTACCAGGTCCGGTCAGGGGTCACTCCACCAGGGGAGTGTCTGCTTCTTTTGCAGCCCTGAGAAATGTCTCTGTCAGGGACATGTGTGCGGCCGCTACCTGGAATTCGGTGCAAACCTTTGTCAAGCATTACAGCTTGGATATCGTCTCCAGATGCCGTACCGGTTTCAGTCTGGCTGTTTTGCAGGGACTTTTGTCCTAGGCCTCTGGAGTCGGCATATTCCACCTCTCGGGGTCGTCTACCTCTTTGGCGAGGGACTGCTTGGTATTTAGTCCTAATTGTTATAGCCTGCTGCAGAGCTCTCACTCGAGTAAGATAGTACAGTTCACGTAGAACTTACCATAACAGTAGATCTTGAGAGGAGCTCTTTGCAGCAAGCGTCCCACCACCTTCCCTCTCAAGGTGTGCAGATACGTCTTCATCTACATCTCCATCGAGTGCTTCGTCTCCATCTCTTGTCAGGTTTGTTCGCGGTCCTTGGCGGGGAACTGAGATGGAGCTGGGTCCGCCCTTTGTACCAGGGCTGAAGTCAGGGCGGGCTGACGTTGGGGCGGTCCCCTGCTGTATACCTGCTGGCTGAAAAGGTTTTCGGAGGGTCCTAGTGCCCGCGCATAGTCCTAGTTGTTATAGCCTGCTGCAAGAGCTCCTCTCAAGATCTGCTGTTACGGTAAGTTCTTACGAACTGTACTTTTCAGAAACACCCAAAGGGGACATCAAGTCAGGCAAAACCTGAACAGAAACTACAGGTGGTCCTGGGGAGTTGTCCGGGGAGGGTGAGACTGAAATGGTCTACTGGCAGTATTAAGATAACAATCCTGAACTGCAAAATCAGAATGAGAAGTATTATGAGCAGCCCATGGACAAACCAAAAAGGAATGGTCCCCACACACAAGGAGCAGGTGGGGGGACTATAACAATGCATGGCTGAATGACCCATCTCTCCACACTGAGAGCACTTTACCACATCACAAGTACAACTAATGTGTCTAGCCGAGCCACATTTGTAACAGTGGCGAGGCTGGCGCGGGTAAAAGACAAACCCCTTATCCTGACCCAAGAAAAAACAGTTTGGTAAATGTGCGAGTCCCACATCCGTTTGGAATAGGTTAATCATGAAACACCATCCCCCATTCCAAAAACCCTCATCATCCATAATAGGTTCTGGGTCACCTTGTATTTTGCATCTCTTCTCCAACCAGTAGATAATGTCTGTAACATTAACCCCCTCATTCCGAAACAGTACAGTGATAACTTTGAATATCTGTTTAGTCAGAGGAATTGCCTGAAAATCCTGTTAGAGGGGATTAGTTTTCAGCTGGGCATAGCGTGTCTAAAAAGTGTCCAGGAGATCCTGGGATCTGAAGCTGATATCAAAAGAGTTATCCCCAGGGGTGCGGATCAAAGCATACACCTAGGCCGGAAAGAAACCCATGGATTGTTGCAGTAATGCCTTCCCAGTATAAAAACAATCAGGGATTTCATCAGATCGACCCAAAAACTGCAGACGAACTGCATTCCATCTTTTTGCCAGTTCAAGCGGTTTTTGAAACAAACTAGCAAAGATTGGGGCTCCAGAAGTTACTACCTTAGGAACAGAACTAGGTGCAGTAGCCCCAGAGTCAAGTGAGTCAGCAGTCGTAAGCAAGACATCCGTAGGAGATTGTGGAGGAATACCACCAATAGCAGAACTAGGTATCTCAGGAAGCCCCTCTCCAATCTTCTCATGCTCACCAGCCGAACTTGGAGCACCTTGCAGTGGAGGAGCAGGATCTACCACCAGAGCAGAGTTCTGTATAAGGCCCGAGATCGGGACAGTCGGGTCAGAGGTCCAAGACCCATCTTGCAGCTGTCGCCAGCTGGCCCTTTCTAAGGCCCTCCGTGGAGACCAGTTCACCCCATGTACTAAATCAGCCATAGGATCTGAGGAATCGAACCCTGTGTGGGTGTCTGGGCTGTATAATCCTCAGAACTAATCACAGACATCATTTTAGTTGGACAAAGGCCCAAATCTTCAGGAGATGTACTTACTCCCTTTTTTGTTTCTTTTCATCTTCCGCTGCAAGTGTGGACAGTCGTGAGCCAGGAGACCGCAATCCACCATAAGTAGGTAAACTATCACCAGAAATATGCCGAAGAAGCAGACAGGCTGTTGGGGAACTCGCTAGAAAGGCCCTTACCCATCAGTTGCTCTAGGATCACTTCAGTGGTCTGTCCAGAGGGAGTACTGAGCCAAGATCCATCTGATACAATAATGAAATCTGAGAAGCAGGAGCAATATCAGTTGTTGCTGCAAAGCCTTTAGACAACAAAAGAGACCCCTGTGCTGCAATAATATCCATTAGTTGCCTTTTGTTCGATTCTAATTCCAGAAATAAATCATCCACAGCATCCATTGCTGTTTTAGGGAGATTTGGAAATGATACACCATCAATTTCTAAACGAACTATGCCCTGAGGCTCCATTGCAATAGCTCCTGAGGATACAGAGACGGAGGGGAGCTAACCCCCCTGCTCCTTTCACAGCCGGCTTCAACTCAGGACTACTGACTTCCATCTCCATCCAAATGTCCAACAGAGCCTCCTACCACAGAATAGGGGAATTTCCCCAGTGTCCTGGCCAAATTTCCCCCATTCACTAAAAATACCACCAACAGCTTAATCTGGGTCAATTTCAGTTGGTTACCATCTGTATCCCTCCCTCCCTCCGCCCCTGAAAAGGGACTTCTAGTCTCAGTGGGCCTACTGGGTCAACAGAATTCAATAAATAAAATAAATTGTTATCCCTGTGCAGACATTTGGTGAGACCCCATCTGGCATACTGCATGCAGTTCTAGGGACCCCATTTCCACAAGGACATAGACAGGGATGGAGACAGCCCAGAGGAGGGCAACTAAAATGGTGCAGGGTCTGCACCAGAAGCCATACGAAGAGAGCTTAATGTGTATACCCTCAAGGAAAGAAGGGAAGGGGGGACAAGATAGAAACTTCCAAGTACCTCAAGGGAATCAACAAAGTCCAAGTGGGTAGCATCTTTCAGAAAGAGATGTGCAAGAACAAGGGTGCACAATTTGAAGATAGAGGGGGGATGACTCGGGGCAACATGAGGAAATATTTTTTCACGGAGAGGGTGGTGGACGCATGGAGTGGCCTTCCAGAGGAGGTTGTGGGGTCAAAAACAGTGGGGGAATTCAAGAATGCATGGGACAGATATAAGGCAATTCTTGTGGGAGGTAGGAGGAAGTAGGCTGTTGGTAAACCTAGGATCTGCAGCTTATCCGATAGGTAGGGAAATGGGCAGACTGGGTGGGCCAAGCGGTCCTTATCTGCTGTCAAATTCTGTGTTTTAAGTGGAAAAGGCTCTCTTTGTGGTGTAGAGATAAAATGATAGACCGTCTCAAGGCCACTCAGCCCATTTTGCTGGACTTCCTTGTACGTTCACTGTCATCAGGCCTCAAGGCCTCATCCCTCAAGGGTGCACCAGCAGCCATATCAGTCTATCTCTGCTGGGAAGGAGAAATCTGTTATTTCCTATTCAATTTTCAAAAAGTTTTTCAAAGGCTTGCTACACCTTCAACACCCATTAAAGGTACCTTTCCCTCCCTGGGATTTGAACCTTTGCATAGCCAAGCTTATGGAGCCTCCTTTTGAACTCCTGCTTAAATACAAAACTCAAATCACTGTGATAGTTTGGATTTGAAAATTTACTAGCTGCCATTTTTTTCTCTTGCTAAGCAAGAGGAGTAAGCAAGTTGTCCCCCCAACCTCTTGAAACTTAACTGCACTATAAGTAAACCAAAT
The DNA here is from genome assembly GCA_016271365.2 of Neoceratodus forsteri. Classification (NCBI taxonomy): domain Eukaryota; kingdom Metazoa; phylum Chordata; order Ceratodontiformes; family Ceratodontidae; genus Neoceratodus; species Neoceratodus forsteri. The sequence continues at coordinate 735,080,939 of CM057459.1, forward strand.
GTACCCATTTTAGCACAAATTATGCATTTTCTATATATTTTTTTTTGCTCCTGCCATGTTCACTGGCAAACCACTCCTTCGGATCACCTAGGACCCTGCCGGCACTCTGTCCCCACTGCCAACAACCACCACCCCACATTGCAGCTCTCCCTGGGTAGTCCAGCATAACTCTTCACTGGTTGGGTCTCCCCCCTCTGAGGGGGAAGGCGCCAGTGGGGACCAGCCAGCGTACTACTCTTACCTTGGCGCAGGATGCTGCTGAGGTGGTCTGGGCTGTCTTGAGCTTTCCTATGTGGTAGGGGCCCCAATGCATTGTTGTTCCCCAGCCTCCGCCAGGAAGTCAACAAGTGCTGGGCCATGGACCCCCAACGAGAGAGAGGCAAGCAGTCATCGGGTGATCAAGCCATCTTTCCCCAGCTGTCCCCCTGTCACCCACGTCCATTCTCAAACCCAAGTCACTGGCGTCGCAAGCGGAAATCCAACTGCTGTGCCAGCGGGCCCGCTCGATTTTCTTTTTTTTAAGTAAAATTCTACTGTTGGCACATTAAGTACCATGATTCGTGCCCCCCTCCTCCTGCCAACTGCTGCTTTGCAGTCACAACAACACACCTCTATCTGCGGTTACATGAAATCATGAATCTGCCAATTGTCTCATCCAAGATGTAGCGCTATGTTCACATGCTCACTCTTCACTGTTTCAAGTCATACAACTGGTCGCTTGTCTGTGGCTGTCCAGGTGGTACTGCCAGCACACAAGCACTCGGTTCCCTGTCTCCTGGTCCCATTCCACAAGAAACAGAAGCAAAACAATCTCACCTGCACTCCCTGATTGACTATGGCTCCCCACTTACCTACCAGCAGTGCTCCCTCATTGCTCCGTGACCATGCTCACTGTGCCATACTGGCAGTATTCCTTTCATGTGACAGTTAAACAAATTAACTTTAAACTGTCACAAAAGCAAGGGACAACACTAAAAGAAAAACAGCAGCTGAGGGCAGTAGGAATACAAATCGGCAGTAAAATTCACATCACAAAACAACTGCTAAACACTACAGTGCACTCTACTGGCACTTTAGTTCTTTTTTACTATTTGCTTTTTATTTTGTCAGTACTGCAAAAAATACCACATGTAGCCCATTTTCTAATTGTAATTATTTATTTATTGAAGTACTCAGAAAAAACATTTGAGCTCAGAGCTTTTTACATAGGTTCCACCAGGAAATTTCAGTACAACAGATAGGTGAAATTATACGAAGGATTGCTGAAATACAAAGGTAAACAAACAGGATTTTATATCAAACACAGTACAGGTCACAGGAAAACAGGCAATTTACAGTGCCCAGTGGTGAAACCAGTCAGTTGTCAGCAAACAAGAGGTTGTTTGGAGTGTTGCTAAGTGCTAAAGAAAAAAAGAAAAATAAGGTGAAGGGGAGGAGCCCAAGTGCAATGTGCAAAAACAGGCGTAATATCAGCATAGCAGTAGGGATCGGAGGAGGAGACTAGATTGGAGGGAGTGGGTGCTAGGTGTGTGTGTGGGGAGCAGGAGGGCCTACTCAGGATGGGGGAATGGCTGAGGGGCACAGGATGGAAGTAGTGATGGGGGTGGAAAGGTGGTGCTAGTGATGGCAGGCACATCGAGATTCACTATCATAAGGAACTTCAAGTTCATTTTGAAAGTACTTAGTGTGGGCAGGCGTGCAATGTTCTCCTGGAGAGAGTTTTACCACAGCGGTGCACGGTAAACAAGGACCTTTGTCCTTGAGATGTCGACATTTCGGAGTTAGGAATGACTGGTGTTCGGAGTTATGGGTGTGCCATGGATTGTTGTTGGGAACCAAAGTTGAAGGACCCCTGGCAGTAGTTGACCAAGGCAGATATTTTTGGCCCGAAGGCAGGATTTATATTTACTGCTCACTTAAAATATGTCACCTGGAAAACTGTATTTCTATTTGCCATCGCCTCTACCAGAAGGATTTCAGAGCTGCAGGCCCTTTGTACTGAAGCTAACTACATCATTGCCCACAGGGACAAGGTAGTCTTGAGGACAAATAGGAGATTCCTGCCCAAGGTGGTGTCTGACTTTCAGCTTAACCATTCCATCACACTCCCTGTCTTTTTCACAGAAAAATCAACTCCAAGCTTCACTGCCTGGATGTTAGGAGAGCTCTGACCTGCTACCTGGAACATACCAAACAGTTCAGAGGCTCTCGTACTCAGTTCTTCCTCACCTATGGTCAGGTAGGCAGGGTAGACCAGCCACCAAGAGGACTGTTTCTCGCTGGATAGTCTCTTGCATTCAGTTCTGTTACAGCAAAGCTGGCAAACAGCACCCTCAGGGCCCACTTCACGAGGAGCACTGCTGCCACAGTGGCAGCTGCAAAGGATATTTCCGTGCTGGATGTCTGCAGAGCAGCTGCATAGAAGACTTGTACACACCTTCACAAAGCATTACTGCCTGGATGTACAGTCCAAGTCAGATGCCAGATTTGGCACAGCAGTTCTGCAGAGCCTCTTTCCTAAGTAGGTTCTGTATCCACCTCCCAATTGCACTGTTTTGTAGTCTGCACTTGTCAGGCATACTAAAGGACCCCTGGGTGAGAAAAATTACTCACCATAGTGATATCGTTTCTTCAAGGTGTCCATTAGTATATTTGACTTCCACCATCCTGTCTGACATAACCTGACAGGATGGCTCTGTATTCCTCTTCTTCTGCCAAATTAACTGTTTTCGACTGCAAAGTTCTTAACAGTATGTATGTTGCATAGTTTTTAGTCATTTTTAGTTCTGTTGTGACGGTTCATACCTGCAGGCCTGGTTTTCCCCTTTACAGCTTAAACATAGTTATGGTGCCCTGTAGCCACACTACAGGCAACACAGCCTCTACCTCTCTCCTGATTGGCCAGTTAATTTTATTCATTAGGATTATCTCCACCTCCGGGGCAACTGAACCCAGCTGGCACTCTGCACTTGTCAAGCATACTAAAGGACACCTTGGAAAAAACGGCATTACTATGGTGAGTAATTTTTTTCTTTTCTGATAGAAACATAAAATATGTCAGCAGAAGAAGGTTCATTGGCCAATCTTGTTTGCCAGTTCATACCTAATTCATGTTGGATGAGAGAGCCCTCGAGGCTCTTACATCTCCCCTCCCCCCCTTCTAGTATGGTCTTTACCAAGACCATACTTCTGTCCAGCCCTAATTTAAGTACCTCCTCTGATTTCACACAGACAGTCTCCTCAGGCAGCTTATTTCATCTCCATCACCCTCTCCATGACAAAGTACTTCCTGGTATCTCTCTGAGACTTGCCTCTGCCAGGTTAATGGAATTGCCCTGGTGCGTGGGCTTCCCACTCAGTATGAACAGTCCCCCATTGTGTACTCATTAGAGGTATTTGTAGGTTTCAGTCATGCCCCCTCTAATAGGCGTACACTGCCATGTATGCCAAGGCTCCACCATCCAGCATGACCAAACAGGCTCTCCTTCCTGTGGAGCTGGACGGACACTGTTGCACCGAGGGTGCACTTTCATCAGGCCACCTTGTCCATGCTGGAGATGGAGCTCCTACCTTGTCAGTGTGTCTTAATACAGGAGCCTCATCTCTGGTACTGTGTTGTCTACATGGATACTTCTGTGGACTCAATTCCCTATATGGATCTCTCGATGTATTCAGGAGAGCCCACCACAGGCAAGAGGGCCATTGGGTTGTCTGCTTTGAAGTGAACCCCCGGGATCTCACACCCTCCTGTGATCCCACTATCTAGTTTCCTTCTGTGTGTGAGTTACCCTGAAACATCCCCAGATCCCCTGGATCTATTCCAGACCCTCTGGCACTACATGTTTTTGTCTTTATTCTGCCAGTGCTACTAATGCCTTAGATCTTCCTAGCACCCATTTCTGTTCCTACTCCATTTTGGGGAGTTCTCTGATGGAGCTATTGGTACAATATGCTACAGAAAAACAAGGTTGTATCTGGTCCATGGCTTGGCTTTCAGTTTAGTTTTATTTCTGTGAATTCCCCCTTGTAAATGAACTCTACCCTTCCATGTTGTTTGGGCATGATCCTTGTAGATGATTTTAAACTGTGTTTTCCTGTGGACTTTCCACATAGTAGACACTTTTGCTTATGAATTCCCACTTCAAACCTTTCGTTCTTCCATATGTATTCCTTCGTTATACTTTTTTTTTTTTTTTTTTTGTGTGGTAGTTTTGGCTTATGCCCCATCCTCTCCATAGCTTTACCTTCCCTCAGGTCCTACAAGGCATTGTGCTGGCTGCACTCTGACCTCTTCCCTCGAGGTCACCTCCATGCCGCCTAGGCTTACCCCAGTGGGGGAGGAGAAGCATCCCTTACAACTCCCCACCTGCTTTAAGTCTTGTCAGGCACCTCGGGGGATCATCGGAGAAATAGGGCTACATGCTGGAGGCAGTCTCCCAGTTCGACTGTGGCGCATTTTCTTTTATTTTCTCCTGTCTCCTCAAGGGCGTCAGCCAGGGTGGGACAAATCAGGTAACCAGGTGGCCAGTGGCCACCGAAAAAGTGGTTTGGCTGCTAGATTTTGAAAGTTACCGGCAAACTGGCTACCTGCCCATGAAGGAATTTTTTTTGCCATTAAAAGTGATGGCCACTAAAAATGTTGATGTGACTACCAAATTTCAGAAGCTGGTGTCCAAACCGACCACCAACTCACAAACTGACTTGTCCCACCTTGGCATCAGCATACTAGGAGCTGCAAGGGATGTAGGCACGTCACAGTGTGATGATCATCCTGGAGCTTGCCGACATCCTCCCCACCCACGGCATCCCCAAGCTGCACCTCCACCTGTGGTCACCCAGGCGATGGTATTGCAACAGGGATGGCTGCCCTCCCTCCCTGAAGGAGGAGAGCGATCCGAGGGACGCTCTGTCCCCCTCACCCCCCCCCCGGCCAGCCCCCAACGGCCTAAGTCCACACCAGAACCTGGGTCGCCGGCGTCACGAGTGGTAGCACTAATGCTGCACCAGCGGGCCGGCTCATTATACTTCTTTTGATGAGGCAAATGAATTCCATAAAGCTCTGTATTATCTCTTATTTATTAGTAATCAGATATTTTCTGTGCTAGCCTAATTATTCCTACAATACTGTTCTTATTGCACAAACTTAATAGGGAAAAAGAAACAGTAGAGATGCTGTATGCAGACTGAGTACACAACTTGGGACGGGGGTGTAGGTTGACTGATTTCTTAGTTGATGCCACAGTGTACAGGTTGTCCCAGAAAGGTAGCTAAACAGAGGTCTAGAAGCTGGAGTGTTAATACTCAGTTTGTAGACCTTTCTCTGTGCATTACTGTTACTACTTTGACACAATTATATAAGCAGGTAAAATTAAAAGTAAAAAAAAATGTCATTGCCTCAGTCATGTATTCCATAGTTTAGCTTGCCTGATTTGAGTACTCTGTGCAATAGGCAGATTTTAAGACAGAGGTAGGTTCAATAATGCAGCTTTTAGTGTACAAAATCTTTTATTGACTCACTTTTTCTCATTGAATTGACAGAAGAGCCCGTTCTGGTAGTGGTATGGCCATCATGAGCTCAGTATCGATAGACCAAAGGTTTTGGAGGAGCCAGTAGAAGATGAACAGCAGCAGCTAGAAAAGAAATTACGAGGTAATCCAGAATTTTAGCGACTGGCGGTTCGACTTAGCCAGTATTATGGAGAGATTTTTTTTTTGCTTGGTGTACTTTTTCCTCCCTTCATCCGGACCCACCCCATCTGCTCAACCTTGCACCCAGGCCCTGTCATCCACTTTCTCCAGGAGTTACCTCTCCTGTGTTCCTTCCTGGGTTGCCCCATGGGGGGCACAACCCCATGCAAGTTAGAGTGCAGTGTCGAAAGAGCACCGCAGTCTGCTGTGTGGGGCCTGCAGTGCATTCGTCAGGCATGTTTTCTTTGTTTTTTTCCTGGACTCCATGGTGTTAATGGTTTGTGCTGCATGTGCGCAGACGTATGCATACATGCCGATGTGCACTCTCCCTGAGTCTGGGCTCCGGCTGCACCACCGCCTGTTGTCACCCAATTAGTAATACTGCATTGGAGATGCAACCCTCCCTCTGCTGGAGTGGAGAGCATCCCAGACCCTCCAGTGTCCTAGGTTTGTTCCCAAACCTAGGTCGTCTGCATTGCAACTGGCGGTGCTACTGCTGCACTGGCATGCCAGCCAGTATTATGTAGAGTTTCCATGCACCCAGCTCACCACTTTCACTTTCACTTTATGTAGCATCAGCTGAACGTAAACAGGTTTGAGTGATGTACTTCTTTCCGTTAACCTGCAGACGCTTTGAGTAATTCTTTTAAATGATTGCTTCAAGAAAAATAATACAACATCTAGTATGTTGTAAAACATACACATTATTAGATGTACAGCAGTATAAGGGATATGACATATCCACTGTCATCGAACCTAATCACAATTCACACAGAGCATTTAAAGGTCCAGCTCTGTCCTCCAAAAATATACAACTATATAAATAGCTAGACAGATAATTTAAAAATGCCTTTCTAAAAATGAAGGCACTAATTTACTTTTCCATAGCAATCAAATCATACAATGTTGCATTAAAAAGCAATCATATGTTGCAACTAACATTACAAGCAATGCAGATATTAATGGCTAATTCGGTCTCATGCAAAAAAAAAAAAAAAAAAAAAACCTGTCTGAAAAGCCATGATCTTACCTGTGTCAGTCTTCACCATTCATCACTGGTGGGTATCTGCTGGAGACAGGCATCCCCCGCAGGAGACTTTTTTTTTTTGGAGGAGGGCTTCAACCATCGGGCGTCTGCAAGCCAGCGTGTCATGGCACTCATGGGTTGGCCAGTAATGGCCATTAGAGTCCTCCACCTCAGTTCTGCTTCTCCTGCCATTGAGAAAGCACCCCAGCCGACTAGAGACTTCTGCGGCCTACTGTTTTCTGTGACATCTAGTTCACGCAGTTATCCTCGACTCCTTGGTTCTGCTACTTGATGCGCTCCAAGATCGGTAAGACCTTTCCTTTTATTTTTGTGTGCAGTGTCGAGTCTTTTCTGATTTTAAATTTGGTTTCTGGTCCGTCATGTCTGGTCGCCGGGACAAAGCGATCAAAAAAAGCAGTTTAGCCCTTATGCATCTTGTGTCTCTGTGGCTGACAGATTTCCATTACTGACCGACATGACGATGTCTAATCCGTCCTGGTCCCCAGCATGATAAGGATGCTTACGATGCCTGCTTCTCAATGAACCCGTTGAATTTTGGAGCACCGCAGCGTTAAGAACGACGGCCCCCGCCGACTTTTTGGGGAGTGTGTCCGCCACGCCGTCCAAGCACAGGACTCTGTCCTACCTCTGGGTCCCTTCCGGCCTATATAGTCCAGTAAGAGGGGCCTCTTTTCTTCCAGCCTTGCTGTGGAGGAGGTCCCTACCGCAGTGCCAGAAGGCCGATCTGGCCTCGTTTGGGGCCGGGCTGGGATCACTGTCCTGGGAGTCACCTCCTCGGAGGTGCAGGCTCCGCCATTGTCTGGATCCACAGCTGCGGGTCCCGGCGGGGGGTGTTCCTCTGTGCTGCCTGTTGGCATCATCTCTGATCCCGGAGCCGCATGCAGTGCCAGTCATCGGGGCAACGCTGCAAGGGGTGTGGGGCCGGGTCGTGGCACCAAGACTGGGGGATCCCTCTGGGCTGCCGATCCGGAGCCCTTTATAATTGTCTCTTCAGAGGAGGAGGATTCTGAGACTGATCCGGATTGGCTGCCTGACTTTAGGGGTTCCCCCATGACTCAGCACCCTTTGCCTCCCAGGTGCCCCTCCAGCGCTCTGGCGACTGGGGTTCATGCAGATCTCCCAGACACCCCTGGCTCGGGAGGCCTGCTGTGACCTTCCGTCCCTCTGCTGATGGGGCACCAATCGGTTCTTGAATGAGGGAGTGGCTGCTATCCCTGGTGCCATTCTCCTTTCAGAATCAAGATTGAGCCCCTCTCCTCCTGAGGCTTTCTTCAGGGGTTCTATGGAGTCGAGGGAGCCCTTGGCACAGGGGTTGAGGAAGAGGGCTTCCTCGGAGTACTAAGGGTTGAGGATGAGGGGCAAAGGACCGCGGCATACTTTCGTGACCCATTAGAGTCGAGGGAGGAGCCGTAGTGCCGAGCCCTTTGTTCTTCCCTCGGGTTCTCCCATGGAGGTCCCTCTGGGTGGGGCTGGAGTCTGCCCTTCTGGATCCATGCGGCTGCGGTCTCCTGATAGGCTAGCTCAACCTACATGATTAAGCCCTCACCATTTCGATTTCCAGGATAGGACGGTGAATCTACAGACCTGCAAATTTCCTCTGATGCCAGACTGTCCTATGGATTCTGCTAGCCCTGGCAGAGGCACGTTACATCAGGTGACAGGTTTGCTTATGCCTCTGCACCCAGCTCCCCTTCTCCCAGGCCACATTGGGCCTTTGGGTCCTTTGACCTGCGATCAGGTCAGGTCTCAGGCGGTGGCGTTACCTCAGTATGTTAGGGCCATTGATGAGCAGGTCTTCTGATCAGTTTCCCCGCCGCAGCCAGAGTCTGATTTGTCAAGCTCCTCGACCACCTCCTCTTTCTCCACTGAGGAAGAGGAACCTTCAATCCACCTGTCATCAGACGCTGATCAAGCCCAGTATCAGCGCTTCCTGTTGAGGTTGGTTAGGGACTTGCACATTTCCTGCTACACTAGAGATGATCCCGGCGTGTGGCCAGGCCTACCAGAGCAAATATGGAGTGCACCATTTGGTAGTCCCATCCTGGCTGGTTCCCTTCCGGCAAGCATCGTATTGTGTCTGGCAGCGTCCGTATTCCCAGGAACCAGCCCCTGTGGACTGCTGCAGGAGATATTGTGCAACCCGTGGTTGTCCTGGTGCCTTGCCTCATCCACCTTCCGGACTGACGTGGCTGGACACCCCTTTCAGGCTTGGATGCCCTTTCTGTGAGAGGCCCCCCGAGACCGATTCTCAAGAGTTGGATCTAATGGGGTGAAGAGTCTTCTCTTCAGTGCGGAGCTTGTTGGCAGTTATCTCTCATCAGGTGCACCACGCTGCCTACAGCAGGCATCCCTGGGTGATGCTGGGACGAGGCCCTAAATGTGCTGCCTGATCCGGAAGTACCAAATCAAAGGGGAGTTGGAAGGCACCAAGAAGAGTCGTGTGATGCCAGTGAGGTCACTTCACGGCTTGCAGGGACAGCAGTCTGCATTAGGCTGATGGCATGGCTGTGCCTGTCAAAGTTGTCACCTTTTGCCCGGCGCAGGGTATTGGCCTCCCCCTTCCAGGGGACCCATCTGTTTTCCGGCAGAGCTGGACGGGGGCTTCTCTCTCTCTCTCTCTCTCTCTCCTGACTGCCCATTTCTTTTTCTACCTTAAAAATGTGCCATCGGCCTTTGCTCTGTCAATGGCCTATTTATTCATACTCATCTGTATTGCTCCCTTATGCCTATCCCATGCCTGTTTGAAGCCCTGCACTGTATTCATATCCATCACTTCCTGAGGTAGGTCGTTCCATACATCCACCACCCTTTCTGTGAAAAAGAACTTCCTCACATTACCCCTTAATCAGCCTCCCTCTAATCTCATGCTTTGTCCTCTTGTCCTGCTGTTTTTCTTATACTGAAACATGTTACACTCACCTTGTTTATGCCCTTAAGATTTTTGAATGTTTCAATCATATCACCTCTCTCCCTCCTTTGCTCTAGAGTATACATATTGAGCTCCGTTAATCTGTCCTCATATGTTTTCTGATGCAGTCCCTGCAACATTTTGGTTGCCCTTCTCTGGACTGCCTCAATTTGGTTAATGTCCTTGTGAAGGTGTGGCCTCCAGTACTGCACACAGTACTCCAGATGGGGCCTAACTAGTGTCTTGTAAAGAGGGATTCTCCCTCTTCTGACTTGTGACACCCCTACTAATACACTGTAACATCCCCCTAGCCTTACCTGCTGCTTTAGTGGCCTGCTTGGATGATTTCAGGTCATCGGTGATGATGATGCCCAAGTCTCTTTTTTCCCTTGTGACTGCCAACAACTCCCCTCCCAGCCTATAGGTGGCTTCAGGGTTTCTCTTCCCCATGTGCATGATTTTGCACTTCTTTGCATTAAACCCCAGTTGCCACTCTTCCGACCATTTTGCTAGTTTATCCAGATTTCTTCTCATTCTGCCCACCCCATCTGGATCATCTACTCTGTTGCAGATCTTGGTGTCATCTGCAAACAGACGAGCCTTACCCTCTAGTCTATCTGCAGTCTCACTGATCAAGATATTGAAGAGGACTTACCCCCGGATTGATTCCTGAGGTACCCCACTTGTGACTTGCATCTCTTCTGACTGTATACCATTTACCACCACTCTCTGTTTTCTGCCTGTCAACCAGTTTGCCACCCAGTTGACCAACTTCTGACCCACCCCGAGCCGACCCAGCTTATTAATCAATCTTCTATGTGGAACAGTATCGAAAACTTTGCTGAAGTCAAGGTGGATGACATCAACTGCTCCCCATTGGTCCACCACTCTGGTTACCCAGTCAAAGAAATCTATGAGATTAGTTTGTGAAGGACCTTCTTTGTAAACCCATGCTGTCTTGGATCCTGTGCTCTTATGGATTCCAGGTGTTGCACTATCCTTTCCTTAAGGAGTGCCTACATCATCTTGCCCACTACTGAAATAAGACTGACTGGTCAGTGGTTCCTACCTCCTCCCTGCTACCACTCTTGTGGAGCGGGATCACATGAGCCCTTCTCCAGTCTTCTGGGACCTCTCCTGTGCTCAGAGACTTACAAACAGTTCTAATAATGGCTCTGCTAGTTCCACCCTTAGCTCCTTTGGTACCCTGGGATGTATGCCATCATGTCCCATTGCCTTGTCCACCCTGAGCTTATCGAGCTCTTGTAGGACCCTTTCGTTTGTGAAGGGATTAGTGCTTACATCCTTCCCCCCTGTGTCCATGGTGCTGAGCTGTGGGCCCTGCCCTACCTTCTCTTCAGTAAATACTGAACAGAAGTATCTATTTAGGATAGGTGCTTTTACATGGTCCTCCTCCTCATCACACACACCCTTATCTCCTTTGATCTTAGCAATACCCCCTCTGGACTTTCTCCTTTCACTAATGTATCTATAGATAAAGTCTTGTCACCTTCTTTTACTGTCTGTGCTAGTGTTTCCTCGGTTTGGGCCTTTGCCTGCCATGCTGCCTTCCCTGCTTCTCTTAGGGAAGTCTGGTATGCCTATCTATCTTCAACCCGCTGCGTTCCCTTATATTTCCTGAAGGCCAGCCTTTTCGCTCTGACCTTTTCTGCTACTGTTTTTGATAACCAAAGTGGTTTCCTTCTTCTGTTGCACTTCCTTTTCTCTCTGTCACAATGGAATGTTGCTTCAAGTATTGCATCCTTATTGCTTGCCCACTTTGCCTGTACCCCCTCACTTGTATTTCTTTTGCCAGGCTACTTAACTCTCTTGGCCATTTTATCAAAGTCAGCTCCTCTGAAGTCCTATAGTTTTGCCTTGGAATGGGATGATTTAGTTGTAGTGGCCAAACTGAACCATACCATGTGATGGTCACTGGCCCCGAAGTGACCTTCTACCTGGAGATCTGTGATCCTTTCCCTGTTAATCAGTACTAGATCTAGGATAGCCCTGTCTCTTGTGGGTTGTTGTACCAGTTGTTTGAGGTCAGCCCCCTGCAGGGAATCCACCATGTGTCTAGTTCTGGCAGATGTTCCTGCTGGTATTGACCAATCTGTATCTGGCATGTTGAAGTCTCACATTATCAGAACCTCCCCTTTAACTGTCATGTTTTGTGTATCTTCTAATAGTAATGTGTCTGTGGCATCCCCCTGCTCTGGGGGCCTATAGACAACCCCAGTTCTCATGGCTGTCCCATTTCCTGTTTCCAGGGTGACCCACAGTTCTTCTGGCTCCTTATGTGTATTCTGAATTTCTGTAGCTTTTGATATTTTCATTGACATACAGGGCCACTCCACCCCCACCCCCACCCCTTTTTGCAACTCTGTCTCTTCTGAACAGTACATAGCCAGGTACTGAAGTCTCCCAGTGTGGTTACTGGTAAACCACGTCACTAATTGCCACTATGTCCAGTTTAGACTTCTCATTATTGCCTGCAGGTCTGGGATCTTGTTTCCCAGACTGCGGCATTTGTGTACCTGATTTTCCATTGGCCAGATTTTGTGTTAGTTGTTGGGTGAGGTCTGGTTTTTCCCTGTGCATCGATGAGGGAGCTGGACCTTTAGCTACCTCGGTGATGCAAATGAACTGCAAACATGCTGAACTCCTGTTTGACCACTAGCTGAGGGGGGAGGGGTGTTCTTCCCATTCAATGTATGGGGTGCTGCACCCCTCTCCTCATTTGCTAGTTTAAATATTCTGCAAAGACATCAGACTTCTGCCCCAATGCGCTGACTCACTCCTTAGTCAGATGCAGTCCATCAAATTTAAATAACTTTCGCTCCCAAAGCTGTTGCCAGTTCCCTACAAATGTGTGTGCTTTTTCCTGGCACCAGGCCTTGAGCTACATGTTTAGCTCCCCTATCTCCCCTTCTCTGACCTTCCGCCCTCTGCCCTCTCCCAGACTGGCAGGATTTCAGAGAAGGAGATGCCAGACAAAATGGATGATAATTTGTCACCCAGCCTGGTCAGGTGTTCCTTGGTCTCCACAACTGACTGGTTGGAGAGATCATTAGTCCTATGTATACCAGGACGCCAGTGTTTTCCTTGTTCCTGAAAAAATTTTAGCAATGCGGTCCAGTGTCTCTCCACACTGATGTACCGGGAGAATATCTGACCATTACCCTGGCTGGAGATAGGTATCAACTCCCGAATGATGGAGTCTCCTATCATCAGAAGATTTTGGATTTCCTTTTTTTTTTTTTTTGTTGTGCTAGTCCTTGTGCTGCAGTGTCCTGCTCTGCAGTATTTTCTGCCCTTTGTTTGATTTCGGAGATAGAGGCAGATACCTGTTTGTAGTTTTGATATGGTTTGTGGAGACAATTATGTTGGAGAGCGCTAAGTGATGAGCACCCAATTTGTCCCTCCTAACCACCTGCCAACCTCCCAGACCAACTACCTCTGCAGTTGAGGTGCTCTCTGTTGGATGTTGGGGAAATGGCGTGGTGGTTCTTATAATATGTTTCCTCTTGAATATGAAATTTGAGGTGCGCGATCTCTGCCCATGCTTCCTGGAGCTGAGCCCTAAAATCTCCAGTGGCACAGCATGTACAACAGCCTCCTAAATTCTGTAAAGCTGCCCTTCTGAAAAGTGTTCCGCAGTACCTGCAGTTAATGATATCCATCCCAGATAATTTGCTGGGTTTATAATCTGGTCAGAGTAATTGGAAGGAAGAAAATGCAAGCAAAAGTTTGATTTTGTGTTTTATTTTTTAGTTTTGTATAACTTGTTATAATAAGTTAAATTACTAGTGCCCTGTAATGAGGTCACCATATGGATACCTCACTGATCCGCCTCTTCCTGCTTTGCTACAGGAAATGTCACAACTGTGCTACCCTATAAAAGGAGGTAGTGTGGGGTGGTTGGGGATGGGTGGTGTCACAAGTATAACTGAGGTGAGTCCTAGACCTACACTTGTGACAAGTTCGAGGCTGCCCTGGGTAAAAGCAGATGCCATTGTCCCTCCCAATATAAAAACTACTAGGAGATGTGAAATGCCCGCTCCAGTTTGTTGTAACTGAACTTTAATTTTCCAGCCCCAGTCCATACAAAATCATCATCTAAAATTGAGTAGGGTGTCTTAAGATATTTGACTCTCTGGCGAGCTCAGTATCGCACGCCTGCAGTACTGACCCTTCACTTCTAAACAATAAAGTGATGAATTTTACTGCAGGTGTAGTAAGGGGAATGAGAAGGAAAGAGGCCCACAGAAGAGTTTTTTACCAGCTCATATTTAGCCCAACATGACTCTAAAGTTGACACATTTTTAAAGCTTAGATCATATGTAAGCTCCCCATGAACATGTATGAAAGCAAAAGGTTCAGATGGACTAATACCAAGCATATCTTTTAGCATGCTATGAAGGACTATCTTTCTAGTTGGAGCAGTAAAAACATCCCCAAGATATTTCAGCCAAACAGCGTTCCGGTGCTGAGCAGGCTGCCCAACGGCAGCAAATAGGTCACTTAGCTTTAATGTTTTATCCGCATGTACAGTGTCACCTAGAGGAATCGAGTCACTCAGTGGAAGTACGGGAGGTACTTCATCTTCTGAGGAAGAAGTATTGTGTTGGTGTGTGCAGTTGGGGCCCGTAGGATGAGAGGGAAGAGAGTCTTGTTGCAGCTGTAAGTTAGATGTGGTTGCAGAGGGCGAAGCAGGGACATTCTCAGAAGCCACAGTAGATCGCTGCGGGAGAGCAGCATTTAGGTGAGGATCTTGCCCAGATGTATGCGCTCCGGTGATCATCTCTGCAGCGCTGACAGGTCTTGGGGAAGTCCAGGGAACTTTTTCTGTGGGTTGCTGCCAGCCAGCAGCCTTTAGTGTGGGTTCACGGGACCAAGTAGCATCAAAGTCTGGTGGGTTTCTATTTGTCTGCCTGAGATGTAGCGAAGCAGGTTGCTGTACATACTCAGAAATGAGCAGGCAATCGTTGTTTTGGAAGGAGGTGCAGTAACAGTAATGTTCCCCCGCCCAGGATAAGTAGCGTCAGGGATATCAATATTTAAAGAGGCATCTTCTTGTACCAGCTGCATCATAAATTCTTTATGCATATAGTAAACTTGCCGCAAGTGATCTTGTGATAAATCAGGTGAAGATACATTGGTATCATTAAACACAGTACATTGTATCTTTCTTCCTTCCTGAGTAGGAGGTGCCATAGGAGAGTTAGAAACATCTTCTGCAGCAATAGTAGACCTTTTCTGTTTTATACTCCAGAAAATCACATTCCACAGGGATCGACTGGCTGGTGTTAGCCTTTCCAGCTTCTCCATCCACCTTCCGACCACTATCTTGGACGTCTGCCATCTTGGCAAATGGCTTGATTCACGGTCCCCTACCTGTGAGAGGAGAATTTTTTATTCATAACTTAAAAGAACATACAAACAAATCAGTATTTCTTCATACAGAATCACAAAAAGGAAAACATAAACACAAAGAGTATTACTTCATATTTAAACCCTAAACATAAATAAAATTACTGTAAGCATACCCCTCTCCCCTCCCTACTAAAGTAGGAAATTTTTATTATAACTAAAATCAAAGAAATACAAAACAGTGTTAACTCATGCAAAATTATACAACTCATAAAAGAAATCAAATCAAATTAATACTGTCATACTTTTCTAGTTTACTATTAAATAAGTGAATAGGACCCAAATTAAATCATAACACACACCACACACACACACTAAAATGGTAGGGGAATATTTTATTCAAAAGTCAAAAAAAATTCAAACAAATATGTATTAATCATACAATATCACAAGAAATGGTAAGAAAAAACTTGCACTATCAGTACAACATTGAAAAACTTACCCCTCCTACCAAAAGAATAGGGAAGTACAGATACAGAATCCCAAAACCATATGAACAAAGCAATAAGCCATCAGACTAAATAAAAAAAAAAAAAAAAAAAAAAACCAGAAACACAAAAGATAGCACTGCATACCTGGACCCCAGGAACAGAAATTATACATAATTACAATAATGTGTCTCACAGCAGACATAATAAACAGAAACCATAAGCTGAAACAGCAATAATGCATACCAGATACAAAGGCTGGGAACAAAATGAAAAAAAGGGGGACCTCCCCCCACTTATTAATAGAAACCCCTCAGCAATCAGAATAGGCCACAGGTTTCACAGCCATGATATCGATAACCATCCATCTATCGAAGACCTGGGCTGACATAGTACAACGCTCTTGGGCTTTAATTTAGATATATTTAAAGAGATCAACTCAAATAACTGGTCTTCTGACGTAAGTTGTTGTTGCAGAGACAAATGACAACGTGTGATCCAAATATAATATTTAAAAAAGGTCAGAAACAACCATAACGTTGTCTTATCATGCTTAGTCCACTGGTAAGGGAGAATACCCAGTAACAAAATATCAGGGGTCATGGGGGAAAAAGGGAAAATTAGGCCAACGCATATGACATAGTTGCCAAAACCTCTGTATATAAGGGCAATCAAAAAATAAATGGGAGATGGTCTCAATCTGGGCAATAGTCTGAACGTGGGCAAAACCTCTCATCCCACAGGCTTGTGTTTAAGATTGCCTTTCACATTGAGTTTAT
The DNA here is from genome assembly GCA_016271365.2 of Neoceratodus forsteri. Taxonomy (NCBI): domain Eukaryota; kingdom Metazoa; phylum Chordata; order Ceratodontiformes; family Ceratodontidae; genus Neoceratodus; species Neoceratodus forsteri. Next base: position 735,097,223 of record CM057459.1, read on the forward strand.
AATGAAGGGACAACCAGTTCACATCCCATGTGTGAACCGGCGTACGTGGGGACAGTAACATAATAGAGATTTGTCGGATCTCAAGGGGTAAGCGCGACACATAATGAGGTTTATCAAGGAAAAACTTGTCCAAAAGCAGGGCATTCAGCATCCTCCTTGGGACAGTCGAAACCTGATGTTTAGTAAGTGCCCACAATTTTAATTTACTAACACAAAGCCCATAAGAAGAGGATAAATTCAGTATCCTTTTTTGCAGTGGAATAACCCCATCAGCCTGCCAAGCCTGTAAAAAAGGACCAAAATGATCCAAAACCCAGGGCACCCACACCTTGGGTGCATATAATAATAATAATAAAATTTATTTAATTAGCGCCTTTCAAATTTTCAAGGCGTGTACAAAAATCATAAACACCAAACATCAAAATACAATAAAACAGAGCAACAATTACAACAAATAAAAACCAATTACAATATAGCTGAAAAAGCCTTATCCTATAAAGGCTTTGAACCCTTTTAAAACTGTCCACCGTTGTACTTTCTCGGAGCGGACGGGTAGAGAATTCAGAGGTATGGAGCCACGAAACCAAAAGCACGGGTCTAGAAGACTTCAAATTAACCTCGGAATCTCCAGCATCCTCGTCAGCCGAGCGAAGTTGTCTCAAAGGGTGTAGGTAACAGAAGCTCTTTCAAGTGGTCAGGACCATACCCGTGTAGGACTTTGTAGGTCAAAAGACCCACTTTGAAGGTGATCCGCCACTGTATTGGCAGCCAGTGCAGAAAGCGCAACACTGGAGTAATATGAGATCTTCTTGAAACCCCCGTCAACAACCGTGCTGGTGCATTCTGCACTAGCTGCAAGCGGCGGATATCAGCCTCAGCAAGCCCTAGGTACAGGGAGTTACAGTAATCCAAGCGAGATGTCACAAAGGCGTGGACCAAAACCGCAAATCACCAGGAGGAACCAGATGCCTAATCCGGAGATGTTTCTAAGATGGAAAATGCAGTCCTGACAACAGCAGACCTGATAACGAAGGGTCAAGTCCGTGTCAAGCTCTACACCCAGGTTATGCACCAGTTCAGAAATGGGGATCTGGTCTCCCCCCCCCCGAATAATTCCAGAGGGGGACCCCACCCCAAACCCTGCGGCCGGGGTCCACAACCATAACCTCAGTCTTTCCCAGATTCAACTTTAAACCGCTGGTGTTCATCCAGTCTTGGATATATACAAGGCATTTATTCAGCACCGAGACAGCACTAACCTGGTCAGGTGCAAAAGACAGGTAGAGCTGGGTATCATCAGCATAGCAGTGAAACCTCAGCTCATACCGTCTTACAATGTCTCCGAGGGGTAGCATGTATACTGCGAATAACATGGGGGAAAGCACCGAACCCTGTGGTACCCCTCAGGGCAGAGAGAAAGCCCCTGAAGAATATAATCCCGAGACCACTCTCTGCGTTCTCCCCTCGAGTAAGATGAAAACCGTCTGAGGACCATACCTGAAAGTCCACAAATGGACCTCAGGCGTTCGAGACAAAACCCCGATCCACAGTATCAAAGGCTGATGACAGATCAAGGAGAACCAGAATAGAACGGTGTCTCAATCTCTCGCCATCAGGAGATCATTGAGCACCTGAACCAGAGCAGTCTCGGTGCTATGCCTTTTACGAAAAACCAGACTGGAGGTTCGAATAAACTATGGATGGTCAGAGTGGTTGTCCAATTGGGCGCCACAACTTTTCAATAACCTTCCTAAAGGAGGTTAGAGATCGGCAGTGGTTAGCTGGGTCATCTGGGTCCAAGGAAGCTTTCTGCAGAGGAAGTCACCACTTCCTTCAGAGAGCTAGGAAAACTCCCATCTCCAGGAGCACCGGATAATCCGGCGAGACCCGGCCGATAGACTCACTACATCCCATAATCAGGAAGTAGGACCCGGATCAAACTTCACAACCACGTAATCTGCGGACAATCCTCTAGTGTCTAAAATCCGCAGATCAAAGGAACTCCAGGAAATTCCAGGCTCCGTGACAAAACACTGATCAACTGCAACAACCTTAGAGTGGGGTCAGGGACACTGCCTCCGGATGTCTTCCACCTTATTTGCAAAGAACCGAGCGATGATCTCACAGTCATTCTATGTAAAAACTCGACGGATCTGCCGACAGACTGGGTTGCACAGTCTGTCGACAGTTCTGAAGAGCTGAGCCGGTCGATATAAAAGCACAGGGCCGAGGCTATGTGAAACAAACATAGAAAAGAAAAACAAAATAGGATGCACCATGTTTAGACCCCTCCTGAGTCACTGGGAGATATAAAATCCCCCTCTTAATAGGATTTAAACGGCTCCCCCAAATACAAGGAAAAAAACAACTGTGTACTTTTGTTTCCAATGCAACCGTTAGAGAATATATCATACTAAGATGTAAAAAAAAGATGATAAAAAAGTCTTAACTATATAAATGCGTTTTCTCTTCGCCATTCTCCATTTATTCCAAGCAGATACCTTGGCCTGTGCAATAGCTAAACAGTGCTCCCAATTAAACACAGCCAAGTCACCAGGACCAAAAAATAAACCCAAAATTCTACAAGGGGACCGAACTATAGTAACACCCATAATCTCAGTACCTAGAGGAGAAATATCCCCAACTAACAAACATTTGCTTTTCTGAAAATTGATACCGGAATGGGATACCAAGGCATAAGAAGACAGTTCCTGTCTGGCTATGGCACAGGAGTCTGTATTAGCCAAAAATAAAACCAACTCATCGGCATAATAAGCTAATGTACGTAATTCAAAGGACATACTGGAAAAGGAAAACCCAAGAAAAGACTGGGAATTATTAGATGTAAAGGGATCAATGGACAAAATATACAAGGCGGACTGAGGGGCACCTTGTTGGACTCATTGAGCTACCAAATGCCTGACCCCATCCAGCCATTCACCAAAGGAACAGTCTCTACTGCATAACAGGCTTTTAAAATCTGAATAAAGCACTGAAACCCATAAACAGTCAAACAGAGCCAAAGGAAATAATGTGGAACCTTTTCAAAGGACTTGGCCTGATCCAGAGACATCAAAAATCCTGAAACTTCACCCTCCTGACCATGTTCAAAACTTCCTAATCATTAAATTATCGTTATGGACCTCCCTGGGACAGTACACATCTGTGAGGGATGTATAATATGGGTAAGAATCTGAGCCAGTCTCAAGCTCAAAAGTTTAGTAAAAATCTTATAATCAGCATTCAACAGAGTGATAGGTCTCCACTTGGAGAGGAGATCCCTATCACCAGATTTAAGTAACAAAACCATAAGACCGGTAGACATATACGAAGGTATAAAAGGGACAGTAAGAAGGCAGTTGAAAACTACCAGCAACTCTGATAAAAGAGATGGGGTAAGCAATTTATATATTTCATAAGGTAAGTCATCAGTGCCTGGGGAGGAACCGGACTTTAGCTGTGCAATAACAGCAATAAGCTCACCTTGAGAAATAGGGGCGAGGAGACAATCCATCCCCATCTGACAGCTGTGGGAGGGCACTTTGTGTTAACCATAATGAGACTTCCAAGACCAAGGTCTGAGAAGAAGGTGGGCATAAGGAGGCGGCCACATAAACATCTATTGCAGCAAGAACATCCTTTTTGTTAGTGACCAGAGAACTGTCCTGCAACCGGACACTACTGACCTGCTTTAATAAGGATTGCTTCTGGCAAAATTCAAATGGGCTCACAAAAGCCGATTTGCCTTAAGTGCCGAAGCGTTGTTCAGCCTCCAGGGATTTCAATCTGTTATATTGTAGGGAGGCAAGTTGGGCTGTCAGTATTCGTATGTCTCCAGAATAATCCCCCACTGAAGCCTCATGCAGGGAAGAAAGTTCAAGACCAGACCTATAGTAAGCATATTGGTCCGACTTCAACTTCCCTGATAGCCACCCCATTTTTTTTTTTTTTTAAAAAGTCTGTACATCATATTCAGTAGTACACCACCAGTCTAAAGGGGAATCATACAAGAAAAAAACTGATTTCCTGGCAACCAAAACTGCCTGTAAACCCTGAAAAATGGTTGCATTCTTTATCAGGGTCATATTCATCCTCTAATACCCTGGTCTTTTACCCATATGAACAAAATTAGAGACCTGTAAATTAAGCAAAGCATGGTCTGAAGATATCACATGGGTAGTGAGGGGCCGTTGAACAGCCAAGGCAGCTGAAATAAAAACGTAATCTATCCTGGTGCTTAAGGACCCTCGGAAATATGTTCGCTGTGGCACTCTCTCCCCAATAGTAAAAGCATCAACCAGGGAGGCCTGATTAACCATAGAGTCCAAATAAGAAGCATCACTAAAAAATTTGGGGAGTGGACCCCTTTGTCTGTAAGATGGCGACTACAATTAAAATCACCATAAATATAATATGCGTGGTGGAAAAAAGGGCCGGAGCTTCTGGAGCAAAGAAACCTAGAAGCTTTCATTTGGGCATATATATTAATCAAACGGAGGGACAAAACAACAATATCAAGGTCCAACAAGAGAGCCCTCCCGGGGTCCACATCAACCTGATGGATTAATTTAGCTGCTGGGTTAGAAACTGTAATACCCACTCCAGAACAAACATCCTTCCCTGGAGACCAATGCACTTTCCCCCACAACCATGCCACACTGGCCTCCTCCATCTCTGCCAGAGTGTGCAGTCTTGTGTCCTGAAAAAAATGTCAAACAAATGAGTAGAAAAATAAGCAAATGTCATGGTCCCTTCCATTCAGACATTGTGCTATTAACATGAGAGAGCAAAGAAAAATCATACAGTGACTGAGCCAGGAAAGAGAATCAGTCAGGGGCATTGCACCTGGGTGAGACTTGAGCCAGGCCCTCGTCCCCATCGTTTTCTTCACTGTATCAACCGCAGATATTCTGTACCATCTCATCCTCTGAAGTCCCTTCAGTCACCAATGAAGAAGGTAATGAGACAGAGTGGGACTCTGACCCTGGATCAGCTTCATCAGTAGGTAGTGCAGAAAATGTGTTACTTAAAGGAACAACATCCTCCAGCACAGGGGTGGGAGGCTTAACTGTCTGTCTATGACGCAGACTCCCCCTCCGTTTTTTGGGAAGTAAAAAGCTATCTCCAGGAGGCAAAGGGGGAGGCATTACATCAGGCACACCAGGAGGTAAAGCTGGTACTGGGTCCAGCCCTTGAACAACTACAGCAGTGGTAGAACCAGGAGGAACTAAAACAGTGGATCTTACTTCGGGTAGGAGCTCTTGCAGCAGGCTATAACAATTAGGACTATGCCACAGGCACTAGGACCCTCCGGAAGCCTTTTCAGCCAGCAGTATACAGCAGGGACCGCCCCCTGATGTTGGCCCCACCCCGACGTCAGCCCTGGTACAAAAGGGGGCGGACCCAGCTCCACCTCGGTTCTTTTCCTGCTCTGTCCCGCATGTGAGAAGGACTTCAGTTCCAGCTTACCAGGAACAGCAAAATTCTACTATCAACCTGTTTTTTGTACCATTTTCGATGGGTTTTTTTCCAGTGTCATCGACGGGCCATTTTCGACGGTTTTTCAGTTTGGTCGACTGATGTCTTCGCCATCATCGGTCTCTCCAGAGCCACACCAAAATAAGTGCGACTGTGGAGGCAGATCCCTGCCAAAAGAGCGGGCACAAGAGCTGTCTTTGCCTTGGGCGGACCACGATACCAAAACCTGCTCAGCCTGCCAGGCATTCACCAGCTGGACCCGGATCCGACGTCTTAAGGCCCTGAAGGCATTTCTGTTAGAAAAGAAGATGGATCTGCACTCCTTGAGGAAAGCTAAGGAAAAACCAAGCACCATGGGAAGACCCGTAGTCAGTCCGGCACCGGTCTGATCTCGTTCTCGGTTTGGCCCCTCTCCCAAGAAGGCTCGTATTTCCCCAGGCTCAGGAGAGCACCCAAAGTCATCCCAGGCCAAGGCCGGCCCATTGGGGGAGAAGCCGACCAAGCCGAAGGTAACCCCGCTAAGGGTTACCACCAAGCCCTTGGAGGTGAAAGCTGTGGCCTCACCTCTCAAGGCACCGGTGCCGCCTGCTAAAAGCACGCCTCCGGAGCAGAAGGATTCTCCGGCGGCACCCCATCGTCGATCCCACCACCGACGCCGGTTGAAGGGGTGAAGGGTGCGGGAGCGGCCATGGAAGAGCCGACGTCCCCACCTCCCAAGTCCTTCTCCCCCGTGGGCCCCAAAGAGGGCTCTCCTTCGCGGGCCGGCGTCCCGGATACTCCCTTTCCGGGCCGAGCTGCCGAACATTTCTCGAAGGACAAGCTACAGGAGTTCTTCTTCTTTTGGTGGGGACAGGTCCAGAAGCCCCGTCACTGGCCCAGACACGGTTCGGACCAGTGGAGCAAACCACAGCTGGGAGGTGAGCCTCCCAGTGGCAGCCTACACCTCCTTCCAGGAGCTCGGTTCACGCAGTCCGAAGACCACCACCAGCGTTCCGGGACTATGGAACTGTCGCGGTCCAGGTCTCATGTCGCGGCCGCTCCTACATTCTCCTGAGCGAGAGCACTCGGACGTAGGTCCTCTGACGGACGTCGGTCTCGCTCGTTGCCGGTCTTGGACCCGATGTGGTCCCCAGTTACCGATGACAGAGGGGTCTGGTCATAAGGAGATGGACTATTCCAGATTTTGTATTCTATCTCCCTCTTCTTCGTCCTCATCTTCTTCTCTCCAGCTTAGAGCGGTCCCGAAGAGAAGGACCAGCCTCGCTACTCCCTACGATCCAGCCTTTATGGGCGTCATGAGGCACATCCAGGCCTCAATGAGTGGAAACGGAGGACTTGGATCCGAGCGCAAGATTGGCAAAATACCTGAGGCAGAAGGAGCTCAAACCATTGGTGTCCCTCCTTTAGTGGACACTTTCCAGGACCTGACTCGGACTACCTGGGCGCCCAGCTTCTATCCCGGCTGTTCCCAAGAAATCAGACAGGCTGTATAAGGCCCGAGGCAGAAGCTTTTCTAGCAGAGACCCTCAGGCAGACTCTTGGTCATCACAGCTGCCCATGACAAGTCCAGGCAGCCGAAGCACCTTAGCTCGCAGCCTCCCAATCCGGAGTCTCGGTATTTGGACCAGGTGGGCAAGAAATTTTACTCTGCCTCCACCTGCACCATCCGGTCCCTTAACTTCCTGATGCATATGGTCCAGTACCAGAATGCTCTGTTGGAGAGGGGACAAGAGCTACTGAAAGCCATGCCAGATTCTGATCAGAAGTCGGAACTTCTGGATAGTATGAAATCTGGCTCCAACGTAGGTTCCCATGTCCTGGGAGCCTCGTACGATACTGCAGATACGGCAGCCAGAGCAGCCGCTTCCGGGGTGTGCCTTCGGCACCACGCCTGGTTGAGAGTTTCGTGTTTCCACCGGGATCTGCAGTCCAGTATCAAGGATTTACCATTCCAAGGTACCGTGTTGTTTGGGCAGGAGACAGACGCTTTGATTTCTCATCTACAGGAGTCGGGCAAGTCCATCTGGTCGGTCCACCAAATGTACCGCGGTGACCAGCGACGGCAACGGAAACGGCCATTTTGCAAGCCCTTAGGTGGTCAAGGTGGACACGCCCATGGTAATCAGCAGGATCAGAGAGACAGCTTTTGTAGGACAGCCAGTAACGAGCAACCTGGAGGCGCTTCTGCCCATGGGCCCAAGTCCTCCCAGGCCTCTCTGCCTATGCCTGGCTCAGCCCAATGACTCCCTTCCACCTCCCCTCTTCCAGAGGAAGACTCAAGGAAGATGGTTGGGACAGCTTCTCCCTTCATCTTGAAGGGTGGAAGTCGATAACTGCGGACCAATGGGTCCTGGACATAATCAGGAGAGGACACGCTAGAGTTCACGGAGTTTCCTCCAAATACTCCACCAAAGTACTCCGATATCCTCCTCCTCCTCCTCACATCCCACTGATAGGAGAAATTCAGACCCTCTTGCAGAAAAAGGAATAGAGGTAGTCCCTTGCATCAGTGGGGAAAGGGGTTTTATTCCCACTTCTTCCTGGTCCCAGAAAAGACACGGGATCTTCGACCCATTCTGGACCTCGGCTATCTCATTCTCTTTATAGAGTACAAAAGGTTCAGGATGGTGTCCCTTCCAGGTCTACTTCCCCTGCTGCACCAAGGAGACTGGCTCTGCTCCTTAGACATGCAAGATGCATATATGCATATCGGGCTCTTCCCTCCCCACAGGAAGTTTCTGAGGTTCCACTTCCAAGGGGAGCACTACCAATTCCGAGTTCTTCCGTTCGGCCTCTGCTCCGCTCCGCGAGTCTTTACAAAATGCTTGGCAGTGGTGTCTGCGGCTCTAAGGCGCATGGGGCACTATGTTTTCCCATACCTCGACGATTGGCTGCTTACAGCCCCGTCAAGGTCATGCCTGCTTCACACCCTTGGAGACACCTATACTGTGTTCCGAGAGCTGGGGATCACCCTGAACCTTCGAAAATCGTCCCCCGATCCCAGTCAAAGACTCGTCTTCATTGGAGCGGTCCTGGATTCTATCCAGGGCATGGATTTCCTACCCCCGGACAGGGGCGATCGCCTGCAAGAGATTGCCGAATGGATCTCAGTAACTCCTCAAGTTCCAGCACGAAACTTCCTCAGACTACTGGGGCACATGGTGGTGGCCACTCCAGTCACTCCTCTGGCCCGCCTCCACATGCGGGTCCCACAGTGGATGCTCAGGGTACAGTGGGACCAGGGCTACGATGATCTAGACTTTATGGTCAGGATCACTGACCCAGTCAGGAGAACTTTGCTTTGGTGGATGGACCCCCGGAATTTGGAAAAATTTGGAATTTGAAAAAGGGGTCAAATTTTGTCCGGAGCCACCAGGTCAGACTCTTCACGACAGATGCATCGGATATGAGATGGGGAGCGCACCTGGGTGCTTATCAAGCGCAAAGGGTTTGGACACCGAGGAGCGATCTCTCCATATCAGTGTTTTGGAGATGTGAGCGGTTCTCCATGCCTTACAGGCCTTGCAAAGAGAACCTGGTGCCTGGCTCTCTTCTAATTCAAACAGACAATATGGCGGTCATTTCCTACATCAGCAAGCAAAGGGCTACTCACTCGTATCCCCTTTGCAGGAAGGTGATGACAGTCTGGCACTGGGCGCTGGAAAGGCACATTCTGTTGTCCGCAGTGCACGTTCCAGGTGTCCTGAACAATCTGGCAGACAACCTAAGCAGGTCTCGTTCCAGAGCACACAAGTGGGAGCTGCTACAGTCCGTAGCAGATCAGCTCTTTGACAAGTGGAGTCATCCAGAGCTGGACCTCTTTGCGTCACCACTCAACGCCAAACTGCCAGTTTTTTGCTCGTGAGAGCACATGCCTGGAATTTTCTGGCCAGACGCGTTCTCCCTTTGTTGGGCAGGGAGGTTTCTCTATGCCTTCCCGCCCTTCCCTCTCATTCAGAGAGTCCTGCTGAAGTTACAGGCAGAAGGGGCTCGAATGATTCTAGTAGCCCCCAGATGGCTTCGGCAGATTTGGTTCCCACTCCTGCAGCGGTTATCCATAGAACCTCCAACTCTGCTGCCCATATGCTCGCAGTTGCTATCCCAGGACCAGGGATCGCTGGTCCATCCAGATCTTCATTCCTTACTTCTGCATGCTTGGCTCCTTCAGATGTAGCTCAACAGAGATACGGGGGTTTCCCCGGATGTGGCGGCAGTCCTAGTGTTGGCAAGGAAACCCTTCACCCGCTCCGCCTATGCTATGAAATGGAAGCGGTTTTGTTTGTGGGCCTCGCCACAGCATTTGGACCCCGTCACCTGTCCAGTGAACTCAGCGTTACAGTACCTCCTCTACTTGTACCAACATGGCCTGAGTTACTCCTCTATTAAGGTGCACGTATGGGCTGTCTCCGCCTATCATGCTCTGATTGGAGACAAGGCGTTAGCACAGTTGGATGTAGCCTGCACCTTTTTGAGAGAATTTTACATATGAGACCTCCCATTCGGGACCCTATCCCCACCCTGGGATCTCCTTTTTGTGTTGGAGAAGCTCACCTTCCCTCCCTTTGAGCCGGCAGCAGATTGTGAGCTGCGTTATCTTTCTTGGAAGGTGTGTTTTTTGGTTGCTATTACCTCAGCTCGAAGAGTTTCCAAGCTTCAGGCTCTGATGTGTAAAGAGCCGTATCTGATTTTCCACAGGGAAAGGGTTTCCCTTAGAACAAATCCTAAGTTTCTTCCGAAAGTGGTCTTGGAGTTGACCCTCAACCAGTCAGTTGACCTTCCAGTCTATTTTCCTTCCCCATCTAATAGAGGGGAGGCTCTCCTTCACACATTGGATGTCCACAGGACTTTGAGGTATTGCCTCAAGCGGACGACTATGCACCATCAGTTGGAGCAACTCTTTGTGGCCTTTGTACCACAATGCTTGTGCAAACCAGTGACCAAGCAGGCGATTTCAAAGTGGATCATCCAACACGTATCCTTCTGCTATGAAAAGCACAGTAAGCCCCTACCAGGTCGGTCAGGGGTCACTCCACCAGGGAGTGTCTGCTTCTTTGCAGCCCTGAGAATGTCTCTGTCAGGGACATGTGCGCAGCTACCTGGAATTGAGTGCAAACCTTTGTCAAGCATTACAGCTTGGATATCGTCTCCAGATGCCGTGCCGGTTTCGGTCTGGCTGTTTTGCAGGGACTTTTGTCCTAGGCCTCTGGAGTCGGCATATTCCACCTCTGGGGTCGTCTACCTCTTTGGCGAGGGACTGCTTGGTATTTAGTCCTAATTGTTATAGCCTGCTGCAAGAGCTCTCACTCGAAGTAAGATAGTACAGTTACGTAAGAACTTACCATAACAGTAGATCTTCGAGAGGAGCTCTTGCAGCAGGCGTTACTTTCCCACCCACCTTCCCTCTCAAGGTGTGCAGATACGTCTTCATCTACATCTCCATCGAGTGCTTCGTCTCCATCTCTTGTCAGGTTTGTTCGCGGTCCTTGGCGGGGGAACTGAGATGGAGCTGGGTCCGCCCCCTTTTGTACCAGGGCTGAAGTCAGGGCGGGGCTGACGTTGGGGGGGGGGGCGGTCCCTGCTGTATACTGCTGGCTGAAAAGGTTTTCGGAGGGTCCTAGTGCCTGCGGCATAGTCCTAGTTGTTATAGCCTGCTGCAAGAGCTCCTCTCGAAGATCTGCTGTTACGGTAAGTTCTTACGTAACTGTACTTTTCAGAAACACCCAAAGGGGACATCAAGTCAGGCAAAACCTGAACAGAAACTACAGGTGGTCCCTGGGGAGTTGTACCGGGGGGAGGGGGTGAGACTGAAATGGTCTACTGGCAGTATTAAGATAACAATCCTGAACTGCAAAATCAGAATGAGAAGTATTATGAGCAGCCCATGGACAAACCAAAAAGGAATGGTCCCCCACACACAAGGAGCAGGTGGGGGGACTATAACAATGCATGGCTGAATGACCCATCTCTCCACACTGAGAGCACTTTACCACATCACAAGTACAACTAATGTGTCTAGCCGAGCCACATTTGTAACAATGGCGAGGCTGGCCCGGGTAAAAGACAAACCCCTTATCCTGACCCAAGAAAAAACAGTTTGGTAAATGTGTGAGTCCCACATCCGTTTGGAATAGGTTAATCATGAAACACCATCCCCCATTCCAAAACCCTCATCATCCATAATAGGTTCTGGGTCACCTTGTATTTGCATCTCTTCTCCAACCAGTAGATAATGTCTGTAACATTAACCCCCTCATTCCGAAACAGTACAGTGATAACTTTGAATATCTGTTTAGTCAGAGGAATTGCCTGAAAATCCTGTTAGAGGGGATTAGTTTTCAGCTGGGCATAGCGTGTCTAAAAAGTGTCCAGGAGATCCTGGGATCTGAAGCTGATATCAAAAGAGTTATCCCCAGGGGTGCGGATCAAAGCATACACCTAGGCCGGAAAGAAACCCATGGATTGTTGCAGTAATGCCTTCCCAGTATAAAACAATCAGGGATTTCATCAGATGTTAAAAACTGCAGACGAACTGCATTCCATCTTTTTGCCAGTTCAAGCGGTTTTTGAAACAAACTAGCAAAGATTGGGGCTCCAGAAGTTACTACCTTAGGAACAGAACTAGGTGCAGTAGCCCCAGAGTCAAGTGAGTCAGCAGTCGTAAGCAAGACATCCGTAGGAGATTGTGGAGGAATACCACCAATAGCAGAACTAGGTATCTCAGGAAGCCCCTCTCCAATCTTCTCATGCTCACCAGCCGAACTTGGAGCACCTTGCAGTGGAGGAGCAGGATCTACCACCAGAGCAGAGTTCTGTATAAGGCCCGAGATCGGGACAGTCGGGTCAGAGGTCCAAGACCCATCTTGCAGCTGTCGCCAGCTGGCCCTTTCTAAGGCCCTCCGTGGAGACCAGTTCACCCCATGTACTAAATCAGCCATAGGATCTGGAGGAATCGAACCCTGTGTGGGTGTCTGGGCTGTATAATCCTCAGAACGAATCACAGACATCATTTTAGTTGGACAAAGGCCCAAATCTTCAGGAGATGTACTTACCCCCCTTTTTTGTTTCTTTTCATCTTCCGCTGCAAGTGTGGACAGTCGTGAGCCAGGAGACCGCAATCCACCATAAGTAGGTAAACTATCACCAGAAATATGCCGAAGAAGCAGACAGGCTGTTGGGGAACTCGCTAGAAAGGCCCTTACCCATCAGTTGCTCTAGGATCACTTCAGTGGTCTGTCCAGAGGGAGTACTGAGCCAAGATCCATCTGATACAATAATGAAATCTGAGAAGCAGGAGCAATATCAGTTGTTGCTGCAAAGCCTTTAGACAACAAAAGAGACCCCTGTGCTGCAATAATATCCATTAGTTGCCTTTTGTTCGATTCTAATTCCAGAAATAAATCATCCACAGCATCCATTGCTGTTTTAGGGAGATTTGGAAATGATACACCATCAATTTCTAAACGAACTATGCCCTGAGGCTCCATTGCAATAGCTCCTGAGGATACAGAGACGGAGGGGAGCTAACCCCTGCTCCTTTCACAGCCGGCTTCAACTCAGGACTACTGACTTCCATCTCCATCCAAATGTCCAACAGAGCCTCCTACACAGAATAGGGAATTTCCCCAGTGTCCTGGCCAAATTTCCCCATTCACTAAAAATACCACCAACAGCTTAATCTGGGTCAATTTCAGTTGGTTACCATCTGTATCCCTCCCTCCCTCCCGCCCCTGAAAAAGGGACTTCTAGTCTCAGTGGGCCTACTGGGTCAACAGAATTCAATAAATAAAATAAATTGTTATCCCTGTGCAGACATTTGGTGAGACCCCATCTGGCATACTGCATGCAGTTCTGGGGACCCCATTTCCACAAGGACATAGACAGGGATGGAGACAGCCCAGAGGAGGGCAACTAAAATGGTGCAGGGTCTGCACCAGAAGCCATACGAAGAGAGCTTAATGTGTATACCCTCAAGGAAAGAAGGGAAGGGGGGACAAGATAGAAACTTCCAAGTACCTCAAGGGAATCAACAAAGTCCAAGTGGGTAGCATCTTTCAGAAAGAGATGTGCAAGAACAAGGGTGCACAATTTGAAGATAGAGGGGGGATGACTCGGGGCAACATGAGGAAATATTTTTCACGGAGAGGGTGGTGGACGCATGGGTGGCCTTCAGAGGAGGTTGTGGGGTCAAAAACAGTGGAGAATTCAAGAATGCATGGGACAGATATAAGGCAATTCTTGTGGGAGGTAGGAGGAAGTGGCTGTTGGTAAACCTAGGATCTGCAGCTTATCCGATAGGTAGGAAATGGGCAGACTGGGTGGGCCAGCGGTCCTTATCTGCTGTCAAATTCTGTGTTTTAAGTGGAAAAAGGCTCTCTTTGTGGTGTAGAGATAAAATGATAGACCGTCTCAAGGCCACTCAGCCCATTTTGCTGGACTTCCTTGTACGTTCCTGTCATCAGGCCTCAAGGCCTCATCCCTCAAGGTGCACCAGCAGCCATATCAGTCTATCTCTGCTGGGAAGGAGAAATCTGTTATTTCCTATTCAATTTTCAAAAGTTTTCAAAGGCTTGCTACACCTTCAACACCCATTAAAGGTACCTTTCCCTCCCTGGGATTTGAACCTTTGCATAGCCAAGCTTATGGAGCCTCCTTTTGAACTCCTGCTTAAATACAAAACTCAAATCACTGTGATAGTTTGGATTTGAAAATTTACTAGCTGCCATTTTTTTCTCTTGCTAAGCAAGAGGAGTAAGCAAGTTGTCCCCCCAACCTCTTGAAACTTAACTGCACTATAAGTAAACCAAATGTACCCATTTTAGCACAAATTATGCATTTTCTATATATTTTTTTTTGCTCCTGCCATGTTCACTGGCAAACCACTCCTTCGGATCACCTAGGACCCTGCCGGCACTCTGTCCACACTGCCAACAACCACCACCCCACATTGCAGCTCTCCCTGGGTAGTCCAGCATAACTCTTCACTGGTTGGGTCTCCCCCCTCTGAGGGGGAAGGCGCCAGTGGGGACCAGCCAGCGTACTACTCTTACCTTGGCGCAGGATGCTGCTGAGGTGGTCTGGGCTTTCCCTGTGTGGCAGGGGCCCAATGCATTGTTGTTTCCCCAGCCTCTGCCAGGAGTCAACAAGTGCCGGGCCATGGACCCCCAACGAGAGAAGGCAAGCAGTCATCGGGTGATCAAACCATCTTTCCCCAGCTGTCCCCCTGTCACCCGTCCATTCTCAAACCCAAGTCACTGGCGCCATGGCGAAATCCAACTGCTGTGCCAGCGGCCCGCTCGATTTTCTTTTTTAAGTAAAATTCTACTGTTGGCACATTAAGTACCATGATTCGTGCCCCTCCTCCTGCCAACTGCTGCTTTGCAGTCACAACAACACCTCTATCTGAGGTTACATGAAATCATGAATCTGCCAATTGTCTCATCCAAGATGTAGCGCTATGTTCACATGCTCACTTTCACTGTTTCAAGTCATACAACTGGTCGCTTGTCTGTGGCTGTCCAGGTGGTACTGCCAGCACACAAGCACTCGTTCCCTGTCTCCTGGTCCCATTCCACAAGAAACAGAAGCAAAACAATCTCACCTGCACTCCTGATTGACTATGGCTCCCCACTTACCTACCAGCAGTGCTCCCTCATTGCTCCGTGACCATGCTCACTGTGCCATACTGGCAGTATTCCTTTCATGTGACAGTTAAACAAATTAACTTTAAACTGTCACAAAAGCAAGGGACAACACTAAAAGAAAAACAGCAGCTGAGGGCAGTAGGAATACAAATCGGCAGTAAAATTCATCACAAAAACAACTGCTAAACACTACAGTGCACTCTACTGGCACTTTAGTTCTTTTTACTATTTGCTTTTATTTTGTCAGTACTGCAAAATACCACATGTAGCCCATTTTCTAATTGTAATTATTTATTTATTGAAGTACTCAGAAAAACATTTGAGCTCAGAGCTTTTACATAGGTTCCACCAGAAATTTCAGTACAACAGATAGGTGAAATTATACGAAGGATTGCTGAAATACAAAGGTAAACAAACAGGATTTTATATCAAACACAGTACAGGTCACAGGAAAACAGGCAATTTACAGTGCCCAGTGGTGAAACCAGTCAGTTGTCAGCAAACAAGAGGTTGTTTGGAGTGTTGCTAAGTGCTAAAGAAAAAAAGAAAAATAAGGTGAAGGGGAGGAGCCCAAGTGCAATGTGCAAAAACAGAGCGTAATATCAGCATAGCAGTAGGGATCGGAGGGAGGAGACTAGATTGGAGGGAGTGGGTGCTAGGTGTGTGTGGGGAGCAGGAGGGCCTACTCAGGATGGGGGAATGGCTGAGGGGCACAGGATGGAAGTAGTGATGGGGGGTGGAAAGGTGGTGCTAGTGATGGCAGGCACATCGAGAATCATCTATCATAAGGAACTTCAAGTTCATTTTGAAAGTACTCAGTGTGGGCAGGCATGCAATGTTATTCTGGAGGGAGTTGAACCACAGTGGTGCACGGTAAGCAAAGGACCTTTGTCCTTGAGATGTTCGACATTTCGGAGTTAGGAATGACTGGTGTTCGGAGTTATGGGTGTGCCATGGATTGTTGTTGGGAACCAAAGTTGAAGGACCCCTGGCAGTAGTTGACCAAGGCAGATATTTTTGGCCCGAAGGCAGGATTTATATTTACTGCTCACTTAAAATATGTCACCTGGAAAACTGTATTTCTATTTGCCATCTCTACTCAGAAGGATTTCAGAGCTGCAGGCCCTTTGTACTGAAGCTAACTACATCATTGCCCACAGGGACAAGGTAGTCTTGAGGACAAATAGGAGATTCCTGCCCAAGGTGGTGTCTGACTTTCAGCTTAACCATTCCATCACACTCCCTGTCTTTTCACAGAAAAATCAACTCCAAGCTTCACTGCCTGGATGTTAGGAAGCTCTGACCTGCTACCTGGAACATACCAAACAGTTCAGAGGCTCTAGTACTCAGTTCTTCCTCACCTATGGTCAGGTAGGCAGGTAGACCAGCCACCAAGAGGACTGTTTCTCGCTGGATAGTCTCTTGCATTCAGTTCTGTTACAGCAAAGCTGGCAAACAGCACCCTCAGGGCCCACTTCACGAGGAGCACTGCTGCCACAGTGGCAGCTGCAAAGGATATTTCCGTGCTGGATGTCTGCAGAGCAGCTGCATAGAAGACTTGTACACACCTTCACAAAGCATTACTGCCTGGATGTACAGTCCAAGTCAGATGCCAGATTTGGCACAGCAGTTCTGCAGAGCCTCTTTCCTAAGTAGGTTCTGTATCCACCTCCCAATTGCACTGTTTTGTAGTCTGCACTTGTCAGGCATACTAAAGGACCCCTGGGGTGAGAAAAAAATTACTCACCATAGTGATATCGTTTCTTCCAAGGTGTCCATTAGTATATTTGACTTCCCACCCATCCTGTCTGACATAACCTGACAGGATGGCTCTGTATTCCTCTTCTTCTGCCAAATTAACTGTTTTCGACTGCAAAGTTCTTAACAGTATGTATGTTGCATAGTTTTTAGTCATTTTTAGTTCTGTTGTGACGGTTCATACCTGCAGGCCTGGTTTTCCCCTTTACAGCTTAAACATAGTTATGGTGCCCTGTAGCCACACTACAGGCAACACAGCCTCTACCTCTCTCCTGATTGGCCAGTTAATTTTATTCATTAGGATTATCTCCACCTCCGGGGCAACTGAACCCAGCTGGCACTCTGCACTTGTCAAGCATACTAAAGGACACCTTGGAAAAAACGGCATTACTATGGTGAGTAATTTTTTTCTTTTCTGATAGAAACATAAAATATGTCAGCAGAAGAAGGTTCATTGGCCAATCTTGTTTGCCAGTTCATACCTAATTCATGTTGGATGAGAGAGCCCTCGAGGCTCTTACATCTCCCCTCCCCCCCTTCTAGTATGGTCTTTACCAAGACCATACTTCTGTCCAGCCCTAATTTAAGTACCTCCTCTGATTTCACACAGACAGTCTCCTCAGGCAGCTTATTTCATCTCCATCACCCTCTCCATGACAAAGTACTTCCTGGTATCTCTCTGAGACTTGCCTCTGCCAGGTTAATGGAATTGCCCTGGTACGTGGGCTTCCCACTCAGTATGAACAGTCCCCCCCCCCCCATTGTGTACTCATTAGAGGTATTTGTAGGTTTCAGTCATGCCCCCTCCAATAGGCGTGACTGCCATGTATGCCAAAGGCTCCACCATCCAGCATGACCAAACAGGCTCTCCTTCCTGTGGAGCTGGACGGACACTGTTGCACCGAGGTGCACTTTTCATCAGGCCACCTTGTCCATGCTGGAGATGGAGCTCTACCTTGTCAGTGTGTCTTAATACAGGAGCCTCATCTCTGGTACTGTGTTGTCTACATGGATACTTCTGTGGACTCAATTCCCTATATGGATCTCTCTCGATGTATTCAGGAGAGCCCACCACAGGCAAGAGGGCCATTGGGTTGTCTGCTTTGAAGTGAACCCCGGGATCTCACACCCTCCTGTGATCCCACTATCTAGTTTCCTTCTGTGTGTGAGTTACCCTGAAACATCCCCAGATCCCCTGGATCTATTCCAGACCCTCTGGCACTACATGTTTTTGTCTTTATTCTGCCAGTGCTACTAATGCCTTAGATCTTCCTAGCACCCATTTCTGTTCCTACCCATTTTGGGAGTTCTCTGATGGAGCTATTGGTACAATATGCTACAGAAAAACAAGGTTGTATCTGGTCCATGGCTTGGCTTTCAGTTTAGTTTATTTCTGTGAATTCCCCTTGTAAATGAACTCTACCCTTCCATGTTGTTTGGGCATGATCCTTGTAGATGATTTTAAACTGTGTTTCCTGTGGACTTTCCACATAGTAGACACTTTTGCTTATGAATTCCCACTTCAAACCTTCGTTCTTCCATATGTATTCTTCATACTTTTTTTTTTTTTTTTTGGTGTGGTAGTTTTGGCTTATGCCCCATCCTCTCCATAGCTTTACCTTCCTCAGGTCCTACAAGGCATTGTGCTGGCTGCACTCTGACCTCTTCCCTCGAGGTCACCTCCATGCCGCCTAGGCTTACCCCCCAGTGGGGAGGGAGGGAGCAGTCTCCCCTTACAACTCCCACCTGCTTTAAGTCTTCGTCAGGCACCTCGGGGATCAGCCGGAGAAATAGGGCTACATGCAGGCAGTCTCGATTCGACTGTGGCGCATTTTCTTTTTATTTTCTCCCTGTCTCCTCAAGGCGCCAGCCAGGTGGGACAAATCAGGTAACCAGGTGGCCAGTGGCCACCGAAAAAGTGGTTTGGCTGCTAGTTTTGAAAGTTACCGGCAAACTGGCTACCTGCCCATGAAGGAATTTTTGCCATTAAAAGTGATGGCCACTAAAATGTTGATGTGACTACCAATTTCAGAAGCTGGTGTCCAAACCACCACCAACTCACAAACTGACTTGTCCCACCTTGGCATCAGCATACTAGGAGCTGCAAGGATGTAGGCACGCCACAGTGTGATGATCATCCTGAGCTTGCCGACATCCTCCCCACCCACGGCATCCCCAAGCTGCACCTCCACCTGTGGTCACCCAGGCGATGGTATTGCACAGGGATGGCTGCCCTCCCTCCTGAAGGAGGAGGCGATCCGAGGGACGCTCTGTCCCACCCCCGCGCCAGCCCCCAACGCCTAAGTCCACACCAGAACCTGGTCGCCAGCCACGAGTGGTAGCACTAATGCTGCACCAGCGGGCCGTGCTCATTATACTTTTTGAGAGAGGCAAATGAATTCCATAAAGCTCTGTATTATCTCTTATTTATTAGTAATCAGATATTTTCTGTGCTAGCCTAATTATTCCTACAATACTGTTCTTATTGCACAAACTTAATAGGGAAAAAGAAACAGTAGAGATGCTGTATGCAGACTGAGTACACAACTTGGGGCGGGGGTGTAGGTTGACTGATTTCTTAGTTGATGCACACAGTGTACAGGTTGTCCCCAGAGAAGGTAGCTAAACAGAGGTCTAGAAGCTGGAGTGTTAATACTCAGTTTGTAGACCTTTCTCTGTGCATTACTGTTACTACTTTGACACAATTATATAAGCAGGTAAAATTAAAAGTAAAAAAAAATGTCATTGCCTCAGTCATGTATTCCATAGTTTAGCTTGCCTGATTTGAGTACTCTGTGCAATAGGCAGATTTTAAGACAGAGGTAGGTTCAATAATGCAGCTTTTAGTGTACAAAATCTTTTATTGACTCACTTTTTCTCATTGAATTGACAGAAGAGCCCGTTCTGGTAGTGGTATGGCCATCATGAGCTCAGTATCGATAGACCAAAGGTTACCGGAGGAGCCAGTAGAAGATGAACAGCAGCAGCTAGAAAAGAAATTACGAGGTAATCCAGAATTTTAGCGACTGGCGGTTCGACTTAGCCAGTATTATGGAGAGATTTTTTTTTTGCTTGGTGTACTTTTTCCTCCCTTCATCCGGACCCACCCCATCTGCTCAACCTTGCACCCAGGCCCTGTCATCCACTTTCTCCAGGAGTTACCTCTCCTGTGTTCCTTCCTGGGTTGCCCCATGGGGGGCACAACCCCATGCAAGTTAGAGTGCAGTGTCGAAGAGCACCGCAGTCTGCTGTGTGGGGCCTGCAGTGCGTCGTCAGGCATGTTTTCTTTGTTTTCCTGGACTCCATGGTGTTAATGGTTTGTGCTGCATAATGCGCTGCGTATGCATACATGCCGTGTGCTCTCCCTGAGTCTGGGCTCGGCTGCACCACGCCTGTTGTCACCCAATTAGTAATACTGCATTGGATGCAACCCTCCCTCTGCTGGAGTGGAGAGCATCCCAGACCCTCAGTGTCTAGGTTTGTTCCCAAACCCTAGGTCGTCTGCATTGCAACTGGCGATTACTGCTGCTGCACTGGCATGCCAGCCAGTATTATGTAGAGTTTCCATGCACCCAGCTCACCACTTTCACTTTCACTTTATGTAGCATCAGCTGAGCGTAAACAGGTTTGAGTGATGTACTTCTTTCCGTTAACCTGCAGGCGCTTTGAGTAATTCTTTTTAAATGATTGCTTCAAGAAAATAATACAACATCTAGTATGTTTGTAAAACATACACATTATTAGATGTACAGCAGTATAAGGGATATGACATATCCACTGTCATCGAACCTTAATCACAATTCACACAGAGCATTTAAAGGTCCAGCTCTGTCCTCCAAAATATACAACTATATAAATAGCTAGACAGATAATTTAAAAATGCCTTTCTAAAATGAAGGCACTAATTTACTTTTCCATAACAATCAAATCATACAATGTTGCATTAAAAGCAATCATATGTTGCAACTATTACAAGCAATGCAGATATTAATGGCTAATTCGTCTCATGCAAAAAAAAAAAAAAAAAAAACCTGTCTGAAAAGCCATGATCTTACTGTGTCAGTCTTCACCATTCATCACTGGTGGGTATCTGCTGGAGACAGGCATCCCCATGAGGAGACTTTTTTTTTTTTTTTGGAGGAGGGCTTCAACCATCGGGCGTCTGCAAGCAGCGTGTCATGGCACTCATGGGTTGGCCAGTAATGGCCATTAGAGTCCTCCACCTCAGTTCTGCTTCTCCTGCCATTGAGAAAGCACCCCAGCCGACTAGAGACTTCTGCGGCCTACTGTTTTCTGTGACATCTAGTTCAACGCAGTTATCCTCGACTCCGCCTTGGTTCTGCTACTTGATGCCGCTCAAGATCGGTAAGACCTTTCCTTTTATTTTTGTGTGCAGTGTCGAGTCTTTTCTGATTTTAAATTTGGTTTCTGGTCCGTCATGTCTGGTCGCCGGGACAAGAAGCGATCCAAAAAAAAACGGTTTAGCCCCTTATGCATCTTGTGTCTCTGTGGCTGACAGATTTCCATTACTGACCGACATGACATGTCTAATCCGTCCTGGTCCCCAGCATGATAAGGATGCTTGCGATGCCTGCTTCTCAATGAACCGTTGAATTTTGGAGCAACACGTGCTTAAAAAAAAAAAGGCAGGGCCCCGCCGACTTTTGGGGAGTGTTGTCGCTCACGCCGGTCCAAGCACAGGACTCTCTGTCCTACCTCTGGGTCCCTTCCCGGGCCTATATAGTCCAGTAAAGAGGGGGCCTCTTTCTCTTCCAGCCTTGCTGTGGAGGAGGTCCCTACCGCAGTGCCAGAAGGCCGATCTGGCCTCGTTTGGGGCCGGGCTGGGATCACTGTCCTGGGAGTCACCTCCTCGGAGGTGCAGGCTCCGCCATTGTCTGGATCCACAGCTGCGGGTCCCGGCGGGGGGTGTTCCTCTGTGCTGCCTGTTGGCATCATCTCTGATCCCGGAGCCGCATGCAGTGCCAGTCATCGGGGCAACGCTGCAAGGGGTGTGGGGCCGGGTCGTGGCACCAAGACTGGGGGATCCCTCTGGGCTGCCGATCCGGAGCCCTTTATAATTGTCTCTTCAGAGGAGGAGGATTCTGAGACTGATCCGGATTGGCTGCCTGACTTTAGAGGGTTCCCCCATGACTCAGCACCCTTTCGCCTCCCCAGGTGCCCCCTCCAGCGGCTCTGGCGACTGGGGTTCATGCAGATCTCCCAGACACCCCTGGCTCGGGAGGCCTGCTGTGACCTTCCGGTCCCTCTGCTGATGGGGCACCAATCGGATTCTTGAATGAGGGAGTGGCTGCTATCCCTGGTGCCATTCTCCCTTTCAGAATCAAGATTGAGCCCCTCTCCTCCTGAGGCTTTCTTCAGGGGTTCTATGGAGTCGAGGGAGCCCTTGGCACAGGGGTTGAGGAAGAGGGCTTCCTCGGAGTACTAAGGGTTGAGGATGAGGGCAAGGACCGTGACATACTTCGTGACCCATTAGAGTCGAGGAGGAGCCGTGCCGAGCCCTGTTCTTCCTCGGGTTCTCCCATGGAGGTCCCTCTGGGTGGGCTGGAGTCTGCCCTTCTGATCCATGCGGCTGCGGTCTCCTGATAGGCTAGCTCAACCTACATGATTAAGCCCTCACCATTTCGATTTCCAGGATAGGACGGTGAATCTACAGACCTGCAAATTTCCTCTGATGCCAGACTGTCCTATGGATTCTGCTAGCCCTGGCAGAGGCACGTTACATCAGGTGACAGGTTTGCTTATGCCTCTGCACCCAGCTCCCCTTCTCCCAGGCCACATTGGGCCTTTGGGTCCCTTGACCCTGATCAGGTCAGGTCTCAGGCGGTCGTTACCTCAGTATGTTAGGGCCATTGATGAGCAGGTCTTCTGATCAGTTTCCCCAGCCAGAGTCTGATTTGTCAAGCTCCTCGACCACCTCCTCTTTCTCCACTGAGGAAGAGGAACCTTCAATCCACCTGTCATCAGACGCTGATCAAGCCCAGTATCAGCGCTTCCTGTTGAGGTTGGTTAGGGACTTGCACATTTCCTGCTACACTAGAGATATCCCGAGCGTGTGACGCAGGCCTTCCTAGGCAAATATGGAGTGCACCATTTGGTAGTCCCATCCTGGCTGGTTCCCTTCCGGCAAGCATCGTATTGTGTCTGGCAGCGTCCGTATTCCCAGGAACCAGCCCCTGTGGACTGCTGCAGGAGATATTGTGCAACCCGTGGTTGTCCTGGTGCCTTGCCTCATCCACCTTCCGGACTGACGTGGCTGGACACCCCTTTCAGGCTTGGATGCCCTTTCTGTGAGAGGCCCCCCGAGACCGATTCTCAAGAGTTGGATCTAATGGGGTGAAGAGTCTTCTCTTCAGTGCGGAGCTGTTGGCAGTTATCTCTCATCAGGTGCACCACGCTGCCTGCAGCAGGCATCCTGGGTGATGCTGGGACAGGCCCTAGATTGCTGCCTGGTTCGGGAGGTACCAAGTCAAACCAGGAGTTGGCAAGGCACCAAAAGGTGTGTGATGCCAGTGAGGTCACTTCACGGCTTGCAGGACAGCAGTCTGCATTAGGCTGATGGCATGGCTGCAGCCTGTCAAAGTTGTCACCTTTCCCGGCGCAGGTATTGGCTCCTCTTCCAGGGGACCCATCTGTTTTTCCGCAGAGCTGGACGGTCTCTCTCTCTCTCTCTCCTGACCGCCCATTTCTTTTCTACCTTAAAATGTGCCATCGGCCTTGCTCTGTCAATGGCCTATTTATTCATACTCATCTGTATTGCTCCCTTATGCCTATCCCATGCCTGTTTGAAGCCCTGCACTGTATTCATATCCATCACTTCCTGAGGTAGGTCGTTCCATACATCCACCACCCTTTCTGTGAAAAAGAACTTCCTCACATTACCCCTTAATCAGCCTCCCTCTAATCTCATGCTTTGTCCTCTTGTCCTGCTGTTTTTCTTATACTGAAACATGTTACACTCACCTTGTTTATGCCCTTAAGATTTTTGAATGTTTCAATCATATCACCTCTCTCCCTCCTTTGCTCTAGAGTATACATATTGAGCTCCGTTAATCTGTCCTCATATGTTTTCTGATGCAGTCCCTGCAACATTTTGGTTGCCCTTCTCTGGACTGCCTCAATTTGGTTAATGTCCTTGTGAAGGTGTGGCCTCCAGTACTGCACACAGTACTCCAGATGGGGCCTAACCAGTGTCTTGTAAAGAGGATTATTCCTCCTCTTCTGACTTGTGATACCCCTACTAATACACTGTAACATCCCCCTAGCCTTACCTGCTGCTTTAGTGGCCTGCTTGGATGATTTCAGGTCATCGGTGATGATGATGCCCAAGTCTCTTTTTTCCTTGTGACTGCCAACAACTCCTCCCAGCCTATAGGTGGCTTCAGGGTTTCTCTTCCCCATGTGCATGATTTTGCACTCTTTGCATTAAACCCCAGTTGCCACTCTTCCGACCATTTTGCTAGTTTATCCAGATTTCTTCTCATTCTGCCCACCCCATCTGGATCATCTACTCTGTTGCAGATCTTGGTGTCATCTGCAAACAGGCAGCCACCCTCTAGTCTATCTGCAGTCTCACTGATCAAGATATTGAAGAGGACTTACCCCGATTGATTCCTGAGGTACCCCACTTGTGACTTGCATCTCTTCTGACTGTATACCATTTACCACCACTCTCTGTTTTCTGCCTGTCAACCAGTTTGCCACCCAGTTGACCAACTTCTGACCCACCCCGAGCCGACCCAGCTTATTAATCAATCTTCTATGTGGAACAGTATCGAAAACTTTGCTGAAGTCAAGGTGGATGACATCAACTGCTCCCCATTGGTCCACCACTCTGGTTACCCAGTCAAAGAAATCTATGAGATTAGTTTGACAGGACCTTCCTTTTGTAAACCCATGCTGTCTTGGATCCTGTGCTCTTATGGATTCCAGGTGTTGCACTATCCTTTCCTTAAGGAGTGCCTACATCATCTTGCCCACTACTGAAATAAGACTGACTGGTCTGTAGTTCCCTACCTCCTCCCTGCTACCACTCTTGTGAAGCGGGATCACATGAGCCCTTCTCCAGTCTTCTGGGACCTCTCCTGTGCTCAGAGACTTACAAACAGTTCTAATAATGGCTCTGCTAGTTCCACCCTTAGCTCCTTTGGTACCCTGGGATGTATGCCATCATGTCCCATTGCCTTGTCCACCCTGAGCTTATCGAGCTCTTGTAGGACCCTTTCGTTTGTGAAGGGATTAGTGCTTACCTCCTTCCCCCCTGTGTCCATGGTGCTGAGCTGTGGGCCCTGCCCTACCTTCTCTTCTGAGTAATACTGAACAGAAGTATCTATTTAGGATAGGTGCTTTTACATGGTCCTCCTCCTCATCCACACCCTTATCTCCTTTGATCTTGCAACACCCCTCTGGACTTTCTCCTTTCACTAATGTATCTATAGATAAAGTCTTGTCACCTTCTTTTACTGTCTGTGCTAGTGTTTCCTCGGTTTGGGCCTTTGCCTGCCATGCTGCCTTCCTGCTTCTCTTAGGAAGTCTGGTGAATGCCTATCTATCTTCAACCGCTGCGTTCCCTTATATTTCCTGAAGGCCAGCCTTTTCGCTCTGACCTTTTCTGCTACTGTTTTTGATAACCAAAGTGGTTTCCTTCTTCTGTTGCACTTCTTTCTCTCTGTCACAATGAATGTTGCTTCAAGTATTGCATCCTTATTGCTTGCCCACTTTGCCTGTACCCCTCACTTGTATTTCTTTTGCCAGGGCTAGCTTAACCCTCTTGGCCATTTTATCAAAGTCAGCTCCTCTGAAGTCCCATAGTTTTGCCTTGGAATGGGATGATTTAGTTGTAGTGGCCAAACTGAACCATACCATGTGATGGTCACTGGCCCGAAGTGACCTTCTACCTGGAGATCTGTGATCCTTTCCCTGTTAATCAGTACTAGATCTAGGATAGCCCTGTCTCTTGTGGGTTGTTGTACCAGTTGTTTGAGGTCAGCCCCCTGCAGGGAATCCACCATGTGTCTAGTTCTGGCAGATGTTCCTGCTGGTATTGACCAATCTGTATCTGGCATGTTGAAGTCTCACATTATCAGAACCTCCCCTTTAACTGTCATGTTTTGTGTATCTTCTAATAGTAATGTGTCTGTGGCATCCCCCTGCTCTGGGGGCCTATAGACAACCCCAGTTCTCATGGCTGTCCCATTTCCTGTTTCCAGGGTGACCCACAGTTCTTCTGGCTCCTTATGTGTATTCTGAATTTCTGTAGCTTTTGATATTTTCATTGACATACAGGGCCACTCCACCCCCCACCCCCACCCTTTTTGCAACTCTGTCTCTTCTGAACAGTACATAGCCAGGTACTGAAGTCTCCCAGTGTGGTTACTGGTAAACCACGCCCTGCGCTACCACTATAGTCCAGTTTAGACTCTCATTATTGCCTGCAGGTCTGGGATCTTGTTTCCAGACTGCGGCATTTGTGTACCTGATTTTCCATTGGCCAGATTTTGTGTTAGTTGTTGGGTGAGGTCTGGTTTTTCCCCTGTGCATCGTATGGGGAGCTGGACCTTTTAGCTTACCTGGTGATGCAAATGAACTGCAAACATGCTGAACTCCTGTTTGACCACTAGCTGAGGGGGGAGGGGTGTTCTTCCCATTCAATGTATGGGGTGCTGCACCCCTCTCCTCATTTGCTAGTTTAAATATTCTGCAAAGACATCAGACTTCTGCCCCAATGCGCTGACTCACTCCTTAGTCAGATGCAGTCCATCAAATTTAAATAACTTTCGCTCCCAAAGCTGTTGCCAGTTCCCTACAAATGTGTGTGCTTTTTCCTGGCACCAGGCCTTGAGCTACATGTTTAGCTCCCCTATCTCCCCTTCTCTGACCTTCCGCCCCTCTGCCCCCCTCTCCCAGACTGGCAGGATTTCAGAGAAGGAGATGCCAGACAAAATGGATGATAATTTGTCACCCAGCCTGGTCAGGTGTTCCTTGGTCTCCACAACTGACTGGTTGGCGAGATCATTAGTCCCTATGTATACCAGGACGTCAGTGTTTTCCCCTTGTTCCTGAAAAATTTTAGCAATGCGGTCAGTGTCTCTCCACACTGATGTACCGGGGAGATATCTGACCATTACCCCTGGCTGGAGATAGGTATCAACTCCCCGAATGATGGAGTCTCCTATCATCAGAAGATTTTTGGATTTCCTTTTTTTTTTTTTTTTGTTGTGCTAGCTCCTGTGCTGCAGTGTCCTGCTCTGCAGTATTTTCTGCCCCTTTGTTTGATTTCGGAGATAGAGGCAGATACCTGTTTGTAGTTTTGATATGGTTTGTGGAGGTAATATGTTGGAGAGCGCTAAGTGATGGAGCACCCAATTTGTCCCTCCTAACCACCTGCCAACCTCCCAGACCAACTACCCTCTGCAGTTGAGGTGCTTCTGTTGGATGTTGGGGAAATGGCGGGTGGTTCTTATAATATGTTTCCTCTTGAATATGAAATTTGAGGTGCGCGATCTCTGCCCATGCTTCCTGGAGCTGAGCCCTAAAATCTCCAGTGGCACAGCATGTACAACAGCGTCCTAAATTCTGTAAAGCTGCCCTTCTGAAAAGTGTTCCGCAGTACCTGCAGTTAATGATATCCATCCCAGATAATTTGCTGGGTTTATAATCTGGTCAGAGTAATTGGAAGGAAGAAAATGCAAGCAAAAGTTTGATTTTGTGTTTTATTTTTTAGTTTTGTATAACTTGTTATAATAAGTTAAATTACTAGTGCCCCTGTAAATGAGGTCACCATATGGATACCTCACTGATCCGCCCCTTCCTGCTTTGCTACAGGAAATGTCACAACTGTGCTACCCTATAAAAGGAGTGTAGTGTGGGGTGGTTGGGGATGGGGGTGGCTGGGCCCTTCCCCTGCCGAAAAAGAACAACCATGGACAAAAGAAACAAGGAGGTAAGAGCAGAAACAGTCAGCAACAAATGCAGTAACTCTGAAAGCTTATCCTAATGATAGATAAAACTGTAAAACCTGTGAAGCACCACCTGTAATAATTTCACAGACGATATACCCTGTAAGAAACACTTTGCTACAGAGAAAAATAAAGCAGTAACAGAAGATATACCTTGCAAAAGACAATTTGAGTCAGAAGATTACAGCAGTAATTTGTTCAAACAACTTGAAGTCTTGCTGTATTCTGACAAGTGCAGTTAACCCCAGCCTTTAAACTGTCCCAGAGAACAAAAGGTTAACCTTTCTATGCAGAGCATAGGATGCTGTACTCGAGTTCGGTTGATGTTTCTGTCTGTTTCCCTTTGAAAGCTAACCGTCAGATTCTTTACTCCGCCTCACTGAACAGTCGCTCCGGAGATTTCTCCTGCAGCTCGGTTCGAAAGTCAGTTGAAGTGTCGTTTTTTTCGTCGGTTTCTAACTGAAAAAGTTTCCCGCATAGTCAGTTCAATCTCTGTCTGTGGTACCGTGAGTACTGGATAGGTTTTGTACTGTGTTTTCTGTGTGGAACTTGTAAAAAGTGTGGATCGGTCCAGCTGAACTGATCATTTGTTTAATTCTTGTGTAACTTTAGTGTGTGGTTACTGGTCCTTATCAGTTCAAAAAAAAAAAAAGTGTTTATAAACGTCTTTTTCCAAGACCTGTAACACGGTTAGGAACCGATAAGGGAGTCTTGCTTGGCTGTTGCCAAAAAAAGAGTAAGTTTGGTTAGGTTGGCCATGTCTGAGAAACCCAAGGAAAAAACGGGCTCACTGTTTCAACACTGCAGTGAGTGGGGAACTTTGCTGCGCTTTCATCCCCACCCACCTATATGTTTATTGTCTGGGGTTTGAACACCCCGATCAGACTGCCAACTTGCAAAAATTTTCCCAAATCTACCCTTGAAAAGAGTTTAGGTAGACTGAGGAAAAGAGGCTGAGAAGTCCATGACCGGATGGCCAGCCCGATTCGATTCTGACTTGAACCAGAAGGTGCACTCTGACCGAAGCTGATACTACTTCAAAAAGAGGAGCCCGATCCGGTGCTGTTCGACTAAAGAAAGCCACAAAGAAAATCGTCTGGTTCGGATCCAGAATCCATGTTCCGACTGCCGAAGAAATAGAGCGATTCGGATTGTGGAATCGTTTCGCTTGGTTCCGACCGATCCAGCACCTTTTGGCAGGGGCTCGGTTCGGTCGGTTCTCCTGGTTCACGATTGTACTTTGGAAAAATGTTATGAACCGGAGTTTGTGGAGGAAGGGGAGTTTGAAGATGATGATGGTGAAAGTCTAGATGTGCCTGTGGAACCGGACATTTCCCCAGACAGACCTTCAGGTGTATTCCCTCTTGGGCTTTGAGTCCCTTTCCCACTTTATGTTCTACAGAAAGGTGGCCGAGACCCTCCTGCTTCCTATGGAAGAGGCAATGTAGGATCAGGAGCAGCCTGATTTTGTATAAATGGTGGACATCCCAGAGTCCAGGAGACTCTTTTCCCCTCCACAAATCTTTTGGGAAACAGACACAAAAAATTCTGAGGTCTCCTAATTCTATACCTCCTGTGGACAGAAGAATGGACAAGAGGTATACACTGTCAGGCTCAGATACAGAGTTTTTATATCAGCAGTGCAGCCATGTTGGGGTTGTGCAGGCTGCTGCCTGTGATAAGGCAAGCATTCTCTTGGCTTCACACCCCCAGACAAAGACTCTAGGAAGATTGATGCCATGGGCAAAAAGCTGTATATGGCATCTTCCTTGGGACTCAGACAGGCAAATTATATGGCCTACACAGCTAGGTACCAGAGGTCCAGGTGGGACACTGTACTGGCACTGGCTAAACAGGCCTCCCCCCAGCTAGCCAAGGAGCTGGAGGCAGTGGCTGCAGATGGGATTGAGGCATCTAAAGTTCAGTTTCATACTGCTGCGGACTCTAATGATGTGTCATCAAGAGTCATGGCTACATCTGTGGCTCTTCAGAGAATGGCTTGGCTCAGATGTACTAGCCTCTTGCAGGATACCCAGGCTAAGGCCATGGATTTTCCTGCAGTGGGTAATTCTCTGTTTGGGGAGCAGACAGAGATTTACATGAAGAAAATGGATGAGTACAGTACCACCTACAGGAGTGCTCAGGCCAAGGAGAGGCAGGCATCTCCTCAAAGGCAGCAGTCTAGGGGCAGGGGCAGGCCTTCTCATAGGCCTTTTTACCAAGCACAGGCCTCCTCTTCCTTTTCACAGAGGGGGTTCTTCAGAGGGAGAGGCAGAAGGGGGATGAGCAGGGCTGCATCCACTCCTCAGACTAAGGCCTCTGCCAAGCAGACACCCTGGTGGGCCTGCCCGGGTCGACTCTCCTATTCCAGTAGGGGGCAGGCTGGCTTACTTTGTCCAGGACTGGATGTCTATTACATCAGACAAGTGGGTCCTGGAAGTAGTAAGCCAGGGACTGGTTCTCAGCTTCAGAACATTTCCAAAGATGAGAGCCAGATCTTTTCAACCTGCAGATGTCTCAGAAACCCATACCCTAGAGGCAGAGGTTTTGTCTCTTCTGTCCTTCAGAGCTATAGAGAGAGCACCTACCCTAAACTGGGGCAAGGGGCTGTACTCCAGGTACTTCCTGACCCCAAAAAAAATAGTGGAGTGGTGACCAATACTAGACCTAAGATACCTAAACAAACCTCTTTTGAAACCAAAGTTCATGATGGTAACTCTGGGAATAATCCTTCCCTCTCTAAGGCCAGGGGACTGGCTAGCCTCACTGGTCCTCAAAGATGGCTACTTTCACATTCCCATCAGGTGCTCCCACAGAAAGTACCTCAGGTTCGAGTTGCCCTCAGGCCACTATCAGTTCAGAGCAATGCCCTTTGGCCTAACCTCAGCCCCAAGGGTTTTCACAAAGTGCCTGGCAGTAGTAGTTGCCTTTCTAAGAAGGCAAAAGATTTCCAGTTTTCCATATCTGGACGATTGGCTAATAGTGGGTCACTCTCCAGACCAAGTTAAGTCTCACCTGCAAGTGACCCAGCAAGTGCTCACTTCTCTAGGATTTCTTCTCAACCTTCCCAAGTCAGTTCTCGAAGCAGTCCAGCTTCTTACCTTTATAGGGGCAGAACTGGACACATTCAGAGCAAGAGCCTTTCTTCCCCTGGTAAGGGCAAGGGTTCTTACAGAACTAGCCTCTTCCTTCAGGTATCTTGACCAGCAAGGCATTTCCTCCAGCTCTTGGGCCACATGGCAGCTTCAACAGCAGTGGTCCAAGGGGCAAAGATTCAAGGTGAGGGATATCCAGTTCCATCTGAGAGCTTTTTGGTCTCAGAGGAAGGATTGCCTTACCAAACTGATCCCAGTGACTCTGACCTTGATCCAAGCCCTCCAGTGGTGACAGGCTCAGGAGAATTTAAGACAAGGGTTTCCTTTTGCCACTTAGCCTTGTTCAGTGGTCCTTACCATGGGCGCTTCTCTTCTGGGCTGGGGAGCCCATCTGGGGGCCGACACTGACCAGGGACTTTGGTCCCCCCAAGAATCCCTTCTCCATATCAATCTCCTAGAACTCAGGGCAGTTTTTCTGGCCCTGAAAGCTTTCTGTCAGTCAGTGCAGAACAAGGTGGTTCAGGTCAGAAAGGACAACACCACCACCATGTGGTACATCAACAAGCAGGGAGGCACTCAGTCCACGGCCTTGTGCACGGAAGCCATGAAATTTTGGTTCCTGGCTTATTCCCTGCAAACCTCACTGGTAGCAGTCCCCCTCCCAGGGAAGGACAATGTGCTAGCAGATGCACTGAGCAGGATTTCTCAGGGCCATTATGAATGGTCCCTGGAACCTCAGGTATTGAAAGCGATTTTTTCAAGGTGGGGCACTCCAGAGATAGATCTCTTTGCAGCCTCAGACAGTCACCAACTTCCTCTTTTTTGTTGCAGACCCCCAGTATTGGGCTCAGTCTCCCTGGATGCCCTGATTCTGAATTGGGAAGGGACATTTCTGTATGCCTTCCCTCCCTTCCCACTTCTGTTCAAAGTTTTAGTCAAGATAAGGTCTCAACCTTGCAAAGCGATTCTGATTGCTCCAGACAGCCCCAGTACCCCCTGTTGTTGTCCCTAGCAGTCCATCTTCCCCTGTCTCTTCTGAGGAATTACAACCTGTGAACATCCTCTCGGGAGGATTTGGTACCCCAATCTTCAGTCTCTCAATCTCAAGGCATGGCTCTTGAAGAGTTAGAGTTTGCAGATCTGCATCTTTCTTAAGGGGTTCTGGATATTCTGAAAGCTTCTCGAAAGCCCTCCACCAGAAAGGCTTATAACTCCAAATGGAAGAGATTCAGCATTTGGTGTTCTAAGGAGCTTATTTCCCCGGATACTGCTGAATTGCCTACGGTTCTGGATTATATGGTCCATCTTAATGGCCTAGGCCTCAGACCAGCTACTCTCTAGGTACACTTGTCAGCGGTTTCTGCGTTTGTCTGTGGGGAAGTCTTCCTCACTATCTTCTCATCCTGTGTTCTGTAAATTTTTTAAAGGATTGCTTCACACCAATCCTCCTTTTAGAGACCCTGCCCATGCCTGGGGTTTGAATGTTTGCATTGCTCAACTTATGCAACTTCCTTTTGAGCCTATGTCCTCAGCAGAGCTTAAGTACTTGACTTAGAAAACTGTGTTCATGGTAGCCATTACCTCTGCCAGGCATATCAGTGAACTGCAAGCCCTATCAGTGGAACCTGATTTTATTTCCTTTCACAGGGATAAAGTGGTCCTTAGAACCAATAGACTGTTCTTGCCCAAAGTGGTTTCAGACTTCCATTAAAATCAGTCTGTCTCTTCCTGTTTTCTTCACTGATCATTCTTCCTCAGGAGAGAGGAGGCTACACAATTTAGGTGTTAAGAGACCTTAGTTATTACATAGAGCATACCAAGAGTCGCAGGTTTGACTCCCTCCAGTTGTTCCTCACTTATGGAGAAGTGGGAAAGGGAAAACCTGCCACCAAGAGATCTGTTGCCAGGTGGATTGTGTCTTGTATACAGTTCTGCTATGAAAAACTGGGAAAAATTCCACCCTCGGGCCTGTGGGCTCATTCCACAAGAGGTACCGCTGCTTCCCTGACTGCTGCCAGGGGTATCCCTCTCTCAGAAATTTGTCAAGCAGCCACCTGGAAAACAGTCCATACCTTTAGCAAGTATTACTCTCAGGATATCCAGGCTAGGAATGATGCTCGGTTTGGCACAGCAGTACTTCAGAGCCTATTCCCAAAGTAGGCTCTGTCCCTCCTCCATGGAGGTACTGCTTGGTAGTCTGCACTTGTCAGAATACAGCAAGACTTCAAGTGGTTTGAAGAAAAAATTACTCACCTTAGTAATTATGTTTCTTCTAGTGGAGTCTTGCTGTATTCTGACCTCCCTCCCTGCCTCCCCTCTCAGAACCTGGTTTTGGGAAGTGGGTGGGCAGGTGCAGTGTTGCACCTCAGGGGTGCTCTTTTTATACCCTCTTCTTTTGTATGGGTGTTTATTTTATTATATTCCTGTTTGGTTTGGGGTTTTGATTTTTTGGGTTTCCTGACTTGAGGCTTCTTTTGGTAATCCAAAACTTTTTGTTGCCAGTTGGCTATTAAAATTTTTTTTACAGTTTCCACATAGAATACTATTAGAGTGTGGCTCGTAAGAATCTGACGGTTAGCTTTCAAAGGTAAACAGACAGAGACATCAACCGAGCTCCAGCTCAGCATTCTGTGCTCTGCATAGAAAGGTTAACCCTTTGTTCTCCGGGGCAGTTTAAAGGCTGGGGCTAACTGCACTTGTCAGAATACAGCAAGACTCCAATAGAAGAAACATAATTACTAAGGTGAGTAATTTTTTCTTAGTACACAGCTGTAGGCACACCTTGTAATAATGCTGCAAAATGTATACCCTGCTACAGCAATTTGAATCAGAGAAAAATAAAGCAATAAAATGTTAGCAACAAACAGTAATAATCGCTTTGAGTACAAAATAGAAAACACCACACCGTAAATCTGCCTAGCCAAAATAAGTCTTAATCCTTTCCCTTACTCTGGTAAGGTTCTTTGCTCTGTCCTTTCTAGCAACCTTGAAGGAAAGAGCTCAGGTGAAGCTAGGTGCCTTGGCCAGCAAACCTAGTCTTCCACCTTGTTAGGATCCGGGATGGTGGAGGTGGTGGACCTGTGTCACCATAGAAGTTATTTGCCGTTCGGGTCGGACTGGACTGCCATGAAGGGGCACCCATAATGGTGGGAAGTAAGGATATTGGGGTCCTCAAAGGGGAGGCCCCAAGGTGGGATGTAGAGGACCCCATCAAAGGACAAAACAGCTTCTGCTGGGGGACTCGGTTGCAGGGGATAGATTTGGGAGCAGGTAGAGATGGAAAAGTCAAGTGCCTAGAGAGGGGAAGTTAAGTGCCTATCTGGTGCCTCTGTTTGGAAGGATGGACAGTGGATCCTAAGGATCGCTAGGGCGGCAGGATGAGGTGAGGAACTATGTCATTGTCCACCTAGGAATGAATGACTTGGTGAGGGATGGAGCTGAGGTAGTACTGGAGTAGTTCAGGGAACTGAGCAGGTGCCTAAGGCAAGTAGCATGAATGGTGGCATTCGCCTGAGATGCTACCTGCCTGTGGCCATGGGGAGGTTGGGTACTCCACACCCAGAGTATCAACACTTGGTTGAAAGAATGGCACAATGAGGAGGGGTTCGGCTTCATTGTGGACTGGTGTCTGACCTGGAGGGATATGGTTCTGTACAGAGGTGATGGCCTGCATTCATCTGGGGGGGGGGGGCACTGCAGTCCTCCGTGGACGGTTTAGATGTTACTTTGATGTAGATGCTGAGGGGAGAGGTGGAAATGCAAAGGGAGGTATAAACTCCACCCCCACTACCACCACATAGATTGAAGCAATAGCAAGAGCTGGCCTGTGGGGAAGAAACTCCCCAGGGCACAAAGTAAAGGAAGCAGAAGCATAGTAGAGGACAGGGGACAGGAACAAAAATGGTGGAAAGCGGAGGTGTTAAAGAAAGCAAGAGCGGAGAAGGTAGTGTGATGGGGGGCAGGGAGAGAAGGAATTTTCAAGGTTGCAACAAAGCCGGAAGGTGTGCTTGCAAGCCTAATGGGAGCAAGGTGTGGAGAGCAATTTGTGCTAATTCAAGGAATCTTAAGCAATAAACCACGACAGGGGTATTTGTTATGGTGGGATTTTACCCCATGCCTGATGTGCGACCTCGCCACCAAATCACACCAGAAATGGATAAATGTCAGCATAACCTACAACCTGGGTGGTTTATTGCAATTATACAATAATGTAGGAATATAAATATATATTAACAGTTAGAAAAACGCTTTTTTTTTTTCTAATGGTATCCTTCTCTATGTGAATAGCCCCGTTGTTAGGTAGAATTTACTTCTAACAGGGCTCCTGTTCTGCTTCTAATCCAACAACACACAGACTCAGCATTATATTGTCATTTCTTTCTTTTGAAGACCGAGCCTGCGAGGCTTCATGTTGTTTTTTTTCCTTGCTGTTTCAAACAGAGAGACTGAGAGATCGCAGTGAAGCTCCTTTTCCCCTGACAGTTGTGAGTATGTGGAGCAAGCGCTAAGGTTGCCGTCATGGTTTAAAGCACTGGTGGTGGTGCTGAGTTTACTGTCGATTTTGCATTCTGTTTCCATCAGCTGATGAGTTTTTTGGTTGTTTTTTTAACTGATTGGGATTGCAAGACCGGCGACTCATCTTGCAGTTAAAACGGGACAGTCGGTGATAGAGATTGAAATGCAGCAGGGAGCGAGCATTACCATTTGTGAAAATGGAGGCGAGAGGGAGCAAGTATGAGCAGCGAGCAGTCCACTGAGGTTACAACAAAAGTTTTTGTGTTTTTTAAACACAGCTCGCATAGTGGAAAAGATGGAGAGCAGTCAATGCCACACGTTCTTATCACAACATTGATTATGTGATTATTTTTTTTTTTAGAGCAGCAGCCACTTACTGGGAACAACTGTATCTGTGTTGCGCAGAGTGTGATGGACTCTTGTGGGAGCAAGCATTACGGGAAACTTTTTTAAAAGGTTTGCAACTATGTTTTATAGGCTGCAGTAACTTTATTTATTTATTTATTTTTTTTACAAACGGGACTGTGGAATTTGTTTTAAATCTACATGGACTGCTCGTTCATCTCGGGTGCTGTTGAGGCTCATGGTTTTGCGTACCGCCACTTTATCGGGGAAACAACATGGCTTGGATGCTCATTTTTGGCGGTTGGATTGATTTCTGTTCCAGATGCAGCTGACTGGCACCTTTTGCATGGGTAATGTCAAGATTTACCATGGCTGAAAGATGCCAATCAGGGACTCCGATTCTCGGACCTCTTTTTATAACTAGAAATAAATTGCCAGACCTGGAGGCTGTTGCAGCTGAGGCAGAGCTTTATCTTGTAGCCATTACTGTGTTGCAGTGCACAGGGAGCCATGAGTGGGGACATAGGCATACCAGGCTACACTCAGATCAGGAAGGAGAAGGAAGGAAGGAAGAGTAGAGGGACTGGTATGTATGTGAATGAGGTTATCAGAGCAACAGAAATGTATGGGAACCTATGGGCAAAGGATACATTGGAGGTGCTGTGGATCAGTCACCCTGGAGACCTCTGACAGCCCTATTTAACAACTCACTGGAAACAGTCATTCTGGAGGAGGGAAGATTTAGTCCCGCTTCATAAAGGCGACCACGAGGAGGCTGGCAACTATGGGCTAGTCAGTCTAACATCAGTGGTGGAGAACTTAATGGAGACACTTTTTTTTTTTTTAACTACATAGTTATTATTTTTATAAACAATCATGCAGTTAAATGTACAAGCGCATGACATCACATTTAAAAAATTGTCACACTGTGGGCACCACTCTTCCTAATACACTCAGTTTTACCACCCTGTTCTTTGTGATAATGTCGCTGAGGGGGATGAGAATATTGGTGTCCATAATGCATGATATGTAAAATAAAAGTTGTAAAGTGAGGCTATGAGGTACATGCAAGTTCCATTCAAAGTCTCAAACAGTTCAGCATTTGCACCTCCAGAGGAGAGAAAGGGAAGTCCACCATGCTTGTCCTGTACTGTGCACGTAATGTGCAGATTCAAAACGGATAGTGTCATTTCCCCTTTAATCACAAAGAGTAACTTGAACATTGGTCTCCTATCTAAATGCAGTGGAGACAATCATATGGTAGTGATTTAATAACAAGCTTATCTGCAAATAGCTCAATTAAATATTAGGCAAGTAAGCAGCCAGATACTAATAGTAAAACCTAAATCCAACTGGTCCAAACTGGAACTTTGAAAAACTCAGTCAGGTGTGTAGCTGCCCCAGACCAGTTAGTCTATAACCAGACCTTGTACCAAAATAAAGTTGCATCTTATCTAGAGGCAGCTTTACTACCCACCCAGATAATGTTATTTGGAACTGTACTGTCTGTATACAAGTGTGTTCTTTGTCCGAGGAGTGGTCTTCTTGGTCGACAGCTCGTGGTCTCGGGGCGACATGTTTTTGGCTCCACTTCAGGGCATCAGCAGGATCTGTAAAAAGATGGATCTTCCTGAGATTAATCTTCATCATTCATTACTGGTTGCTCTATCCGGAGGCGCCAGACCCCTGTGGGAAGCTTAAAGCTTTTCAGCTTTTATCTGGAGGAAGAGGGGATGGCGGGACCCTGGAGACTGACGTTGTAACGTGGCGCTTGCGGATTGGCCAGTAACTGACACCTCCATCTCCTTAGTTCTTCTTTTCCCACCATTGAGGTGCATCACCTGTGGGGAGCTAAAGCTGAACCTAGATTTCGCCTGTGTAGTCTGCTGTAGTTCTGCCACCGCCACTCACTCGATGCCGTAGACCATCCTGTGACAGTGGAATCTGTTAAAAATGTTTCTTTTATTCTTTTCTGTTAGATTCTACAGTGTTGACTGAGTCTGTTACTTTGTTTATTTTTCTATGTGATTATGCCTGGTTCGGGGTCTTCTTCCAAATGTAAGGGGGGGTGCCTCTATGCGTCAGTGCCCCGTGGCAGGCCGATGACCGTGACGGACTGCCATAATCGCTGTTTAACTTGCCTGGATCCATCACAAGACATGGACAACTGCAATGCCTGCTTCTCCATGGACCGCTGGGTTCTCAAGTCACGCACGCTGAAGGTAGGTCAGGATCCTCCTACCTTCGGAGGGCGGCGTCAGTCCCGTGATGCCAAGGCCGGAACTTTTGGCCCTTCCTCGGGTATCCCTCTGGTACTATACATACTGAGGAGGAGCAGACCTCCGCTGAGCTTGGTCTCACTGAGACGGGAGGCCTGCGTGAGGGGTTGGGTAGACAGTGTGCCTCCTTCGGGAAGTCAGCTGATCACCCCCCACGGTCCGTTGCCTCCTCAGAGGCACAGATGCCCCTGGTGTCATGGTCGCAGCTATGCACATGGCCTGAGCCAGCAGAGCCCTTGGTGCTGCCTGCTGGTGCCGCTTCAGCTCCCAACACTGCCCTTGGTGCCAGTGAGCAATGCAATGCCTCTGTCAGCGCTGGGTCTCCTTCCGGTGCTGTCTGCAGTACTGGGAGAGGGAGAGTTTTGGGGGGTGGCCTCTTTGGTGGTCTTCTTGATCTCTTCCTCTTCAGAGGAGTAGGATTGGGATGACCCTGACTGGTTACCCGACTCCCAGGAGTCCCATCGCTCTCCAACATCCAGCTGTTCGGTCTCTGGTATTACAGTATCAGCCGCTACTCGTTCTGGGTCCGCCCTTGAAACTGTGGCCTCTGGTGCTGCTTGCAGCACCAGGGACACTGCTGGTGCAGATTCTGGTTCCGAGGAGGAGGTTGGCGCCGGGTTAGGGTCCAGCACCGACCCCAGTGCTGGGTCTGTTTTTTTGGCGCCAAATTGGATTCCAGCACCAGGGCCAGTTCTGAAATTGATTCTGTCACTGTTTCTGGTGCCAGAGTTCTCTTGGAACCCCTCCTCTCGGGTACCAGGGGCCGGCCTAGAATCTGGTCCCTATTTGGTGAGGTGGGGGTGGGGAGGGGAGGTCAAGGTTGGCACACAGGCATCATTCCAGTCAGCTGGTGGCTCTGGGAGGAGCTGCAGTGTGGACCCTTCTCTCCCTTCCTCACCGGAACCGGTAAGGTCAGCAACAGGTGGGGCCATGGGCTGCCCCCAAGGGACAGACCAGCTCCCATCGCCCCATTGTGGGGTCCTTTCCCATGGGCACCACTTTACCCACCTCTGTCAGGTTGAGCATTCTGCAGTGGGTGAGTTGCATGCCTCCACCCACTCCGGAGGGGTCCCCTGCGCGGTCTTGCAGCCCCAGCAGAGGTCCTGCTCTGGCTCGCCAGATCCTCTCCCCCTCCCCCCGTCTGATCATCTGCCTCCTCATCCTACACTCCCAGGCCTCTGTGGCCCTTCAGGGTCACTGACCTGGGAACAGTTCAGGACATTGATGGCTGCCTTCCCGCAGTACCTTAGAGACCTAAATGATGTAATTTTTAGACCTGTGCCTCCAGCCACCCCTGACTCTGAACCATGCTCCTCAGTCTCCTCGTCTTCCTCCCCTGAGGAAGAGGATCCCTCTGTCTGCCTGTTCTCTAACGCTGATATTACCAGCTATCAGCGATTCCTGTTGAAGATGCAAGAGGAACTTCATGTCTCCCATTTTGCAAGTCTCAATCCTGACCACGCGACATGCGCTTTCCTTGGGGAGTTCAGCGCTCATCTCTCCGTGGCCTCGTCCCTTCATGGAGGAATCACATCTGGTCTGGCAGCGTCCCTCTACCCCCTCTCCAGTCCCGAGGGACTGTTGACACTGGTATTACGCACCCCTGGGGTCAACAGGTGCTATGCTGCACATCCTATAGGAGTGGAGTTCCTGGATACCTCTTCCAGGCATTGTCGCCCAAGGCACGACTGTCCCCCAGAGTCCAACACGGCTGAGTTTGACTGCTGTGGTAGAAGGGTTTTCTCTGCGTCGCACCCTCTTCTGTTGTCTCAGCACACTAGGCTGCCTACACTAGGCACATGTGGACGATGCTGGGATGACAACTGACATTTTTGCCTGACTCAGAGGTGACCAGGCAGGCCATCAGCCTTTCTGCACGTGGTCTGGAGCTGGCGAGGTACCAAGCAAGGGCATCTTATGATGCCAGTGAGGTGGCTTCGAGACTGGCAGG
Organism: Neoceratodus forsteri; assembly: GCA_016271365.2. Lineage (NCBI taxonomy): Eukaryota > Metazoa > Chordata > Ceratodontiformes > Ceratodontidae > Neoceratodus > Neoceratodus forsteri. The sequence goes on from CM057459.1 coordinate 735,137,261, forward strand.
AACTGCATTCTGCATTGGGCGGATGGTGTGGCTTCACCTTTCCAGGTTATCACCCCTGGCCCGGCGTAGGGTGATTGCCTCTCCCTTCCAAGGGGCCCACTTCTTTTCCCGTAGGGTGAGACACGAGTTAGCAGGGCGTCTTCCTTCTTCCAGGCAGCAGGAGTCTCTGCCTCACCCTGACCAGTCTCTGGCCTCACCAGGCCCGTGAGGGGCCCATTCCTCTCACTGCTTTTCTCCCACAGGAGGCTGAGGGAAGATTCAGCCCTCAGGGAGGTGCCCGCGCCACAGTTGTGCCTGACACTCACTCACCAGTAATGAATGGTGAAGACTGATCTCAGGAAGATACGAAAATTATGTACCTACTGTTATTCTTGATCTTCCTAGATATCTTCACCATTCATTACTGCTTCCCACCTACCTTCCCCTCTTAGGGCCCAGTCTTCTGGGCAGTGCCTCCACCCTCCTTGCTTTCTCCCCGCCTGAGGCCAGTTGTGGGTCTAAACTCGCTGGTGCTCCTATGTCCCCTAACTCTTCCTCTGGAAGCCCTAGGGAGCCACTTCTAGGGAGAAAGCAAGCAGGGGCTCTCAACCCCTCCCTTCTTTGGCACCTCCTGGAGCATTGGGAGAAAATTAGCAGGGAGGTTCTCTCTCTGTTTCCAGAGGCTGCCCAGGGCCCCACAAGGCCTTGACGCGGGAATCCTTCGGGGCAGTGTCATGGGCCAGGAATTCCTCCTCGTTTTTCCTTACGGGACTTTTTTTTTCACCTGTGCCTCTCTTTGTGCCTTTATGCACAGGATTGCTCCTGTCTCTCGGGTCCCTGTCTTGATCAGAGGGGCTCCGGGGACCCTCTCTCTCTCCTTCTTCTTCTTAAGCCTTGGGCCATTCCTTTTTTTCTCCTTATTGGTGGCCCACTTCAGGGTTGCCTGTGGGGCAAGATCCCCTCGAACCTCCTCCTTTCCAAGCTCCTGCTCCTCTCTTGAGAGGATAAATCCTCTGCCTCCCATTTCCTCCAGTGGTGTTAGGCCCAGAGGGGGTGCAAATGGCTGAGCCTTTTGCAGATGCTGTGGAGACCTCAGGAAGTTCTCAGTGTTCTAGCAGCTTCTGAAATTTACAAAGAACAGGATGCTTGCAAAGAATGTGGGTTGAAGAGACTTATAAAACAGCTAAGCTGAGCTGCAAGGGGTAGATTTTATAAAACAAAGATTTTTTTGTTTCTGTACAGTCATTCTGAACAAGTTTATTTTATTTTATGTTACTGCAAGCACAAATAAACAGTTTTGTGGAATTTTACAACTGCTCCTGCGTTTTCCCTGTGCTTCCTGACCTGTTCCTCGATGACAATGGTCTTGGATCCCCCTGTGAACCCAGGGTTCGTTTCCTGGTACTTTTTGGTCTGAAAACCAACAGGGGGGGCTGGTGCCCCATTCTACATCTGCACTACCTGAACATGTTTCTCAGATCTCGCACCTTCAGGATGATAATTCTGTCTCGGATCATATCATCTCTCGAGCAGAACATGTGGTTTTGCTCTCTGGATCTGCAGGACACATTCTTCCATGTCCCGACTGGTCTGTCACACCGAAGTTTCCTCTGCTTCCGAGCAGAGTTTAACCCTCTACGAGTTCCAAGCCATACCATTCGGTCTGTCATCAGACCCCAGGGTCTTCTCCAAATGCATTGCAGTGATGGCGGCCCATCTTTGGTGTCGAGGGGTCAGGGTGTACCCCTGTCTGGATGATTGGTTTATAGTGGGTCCCTCCGGACAGGACGTGGAACAGTCCAGAGATGTGGCCCTCCAGACCCGCATCGACCTTGGCCTCCTAGTTAATGAGACCAAGTCGGAACTCGTGCCTTCGCAGGTGATTTGCTTCATCGGGGCAGAGCTCGACTCTTGCCAAGCTCAGGCCAGGCTCCTGACTGACAGGAGCGAGGCTCTCCTGTTTGCCAGTCATTTCTGATTGAGCACTTGCACCCTGCCCGGGACTTTTTGAGACTTCTGGGCTACATGGCGGCCTGGTACTACCGTGGTCTGATGGGCCCGGTGGCATATGTGCCACCTTCAATGGGAGCTGGCCAGACAGTGGATTTGGCAACTAGGTAATTTCAGCCAGCTGGGCTCCGTAACCCAGAAGATGTGAGACGTACTCCAGTGGTGGACCATCCCAGAGCATCTGCAGGAAGGGATCCTGTTTGTCTCAAGCCAACAGTCATCTTGATGACTGACGCCACTCTCACAGGCTGGGGTGCCCACATGAGAGACCACAAAGTCCATGGGCTCTGGACTCCTGAGGATTTCCAGTGCCACATCAACCTGCTAGAGCTCCGAGCAGTTCAGCAGGCGCTGACTACATATGCTCCATTTCTTCGGGGTCAAGTGGTTCAGGTCCAGACGGACAACACCACGACCATGTACTAAACAGGACGGCACGCACTCCTGGCTTCTGTGCAGGGAAGCTCTCCGCATCTGGACCCTTGTGAGCCGACTGGAGGTGGATCTTCTAGCAATTCATGTGGCAGGAGCCTCAAATCAGCTGACAAATGCCCTCAACTGTGTGGGCTAGGCGTCTCACAAGTGGTCTCTCCATCCAGAGGTAGTACACAGCCTGTTCTCCCAGTGGGTCACCCCTCAGGTGGACCTGTTCACCTCCAAGGAGAAGGCATGAGCTGAGGCTGTTTCAGCCCCAGCAGGGCTTGCTACAGGGGATACCTTCTTGAGGCCGTGGACCCCAGGCCTCTTTTAT